>JAWZYU010000002.1:20223560-21552226 GCA_038380435.1 Ryuthela nishihirai
GGACGTTAAGCCCTGGCTCCATGTGCGGGAGAGTCATAACTTTTACACGTTAAAGAACACGCTGGTTTTCCTTGACGGGAGGCTACCATCTGTCTCCCAACAGCTGTTCCAGTGGGTCTCCTCCCCCAACCTACACGAGGTCCTTGTGACCTGGCCATATAGCCCATTCCAAGCAAAAAGTGCAGCTCAGAGGGAAAAGTACATATGGCCAAAAATTGCCTCACTGACCTCCATTGAGTCACTGATCACCACGCAAGTCCTTAAGTCAAGCACCACCAATGGTCTAAGACTATCACCATTTAGAGGATAACCGGAGTCCTAGCCAATTCATGTATTGATAGTGTCCTCCATAATACATAATACCTACAACTCAGTAGTTCATTTACATTATGCACTTTTCACAGGAGCAGTATTTGCTGCCATAGCTGGTGTCATTCATTATGTCCACACCCAGTGGTCTCTTGACTACCATCCAAAGGTCTCATGTAACCCAGTGGTCTACGAATTACCAATGAAATTGTCATACACCAATCTGGACCACCAAAGTCTCCATGCACCAGCAGTGGTCTGCTGATAATTACTGAAGTTTTCAGGCACCTTCCTGATTGCAACCATCCTAGTACACACAGACCACCAGTGGTCTGTGCATTGCCATTGAAAATCCCACCACAAGTGTTCCATGAAATACCAATGTAATTATCATGCACCACTAGTAACCCACTGATCATTAACGAAATCATAATGCACCACCAGTGGTCTGCTGATCATTATCAAAGTCCTCAAACTAGTCACTGATCACCACCACCATAGCTGTATGTACCATCACTGAAGATGTCATGCACCATCCATGGTCCACTATTACCGAAGTCTTGAAATACCACTAGGTCACTGATCGCTCCCATCATAGTCCACACACACCACTAGTGAGACTGGTAATCAGAATCGTAGTACACACGCTGGGTCTGTTCACACTAAAAGTTTGAGATACACCCGTGTCCACTGATAATTACTGAAATATTCAAGCCCTACTAGTAGATCACTGATCACCCCCAATCATAGTTCACATTCCCCCTAGAGGATCACTGATCACCGCCATCACCACCAGTGACTGTCACTGATCACCACCACCATAGCTGTATGTACCATCACTGAAGATGTCACGCACCATCCATGGTCCACTATTACCGAAGTCTTCAAATACCACTATGGCACTGATCGCTCCCATCATA
This sequence comes from Ryuthela nishihirai, assembly GCA_038380435.1. Classification (NCBI taxonomy): domain Eukaryota; kingdom Metazoa; phylum Arthropoda; class Arachnida; order Araneae; family Heptathelidae; genus Ryuthela; species Ryuthela nishihirai. The sequence goes on from JAWZYU010000002.1 coordinate 20,224,790, forward strand.
ATCCACACGCACCACCAGTGAGACTGGTCATTAGTATCGTAGTACACACGCTGGGTCTGTTCACACTAAAAGTTTGAGATACACCCGTGTCCACTGATCATTACTGAAATATTCAAGGCCTACTAGTAGATCACTGACCCCCCCCCCCCAATCACAGTTCACATTCCCCCTAGAGGGGCACTGATCACCGCCATCACCACCAGTGACTGTCACTGATCACCACCACCATAGCTGTATGTACCATCACTGAAGATGTCACGCACCATCCATGGTCACCATTACCGAAGTCTTCAAATACCACTATGGCACTGATCGCTCCCATCATAGTCCACATGCACCACTAGTGAGACTGGTCATCAGTATCGTAGTACACACGCTGGGTCTGTTCACACTAAAAGTTTGAGTACACCCGTGGCCACTGATCATTACTGAAATATTCAAGCCCTACTAGTAGATCACTGATCACCCCCATTTATAGTTCACATTCCCCCTAGAGGGTCACTGATCACCGCCATCACCACCAGTGACTGTCACTGATCACCACCACCATAGCTGCATGTACCATCACTGAAGATGTCACGCACCATCCATGGTCCACTATTACCGAGGTTTTCAAATACCACTATGGCACTGATCACTCCCATCATAGTCCACACGCACCACTAGTGAGACTGGTCATTAGTATCGTAGTACACACGCTGGGTCTGTTCACACTAAAAGTTTGAGATACACCCGTGTCCACTGATCATTACTGAAATATTCAAGGCCTAGTAGTAGATCACTGATCACCCCGCCCCCCAATCATGGTTCACATTCCCCCTAGAGGGGCACTGATCACCGCCATCATCACCAGTGACTGTCACTGATCACCACCACCATAGCTGTATGTACCATCACTGAAGATGTCACGCACCACCCATGGTCCACTATTACCGAAGTCTTCAAATACCACTAGGTCACTGATCGCTCCCATCATAGTCCACACGCACCACTAGTGAGACTGGTCATCGGTATCGTAGTACACACGCTGGGTCTGTTCACACTAAAAGTTTGAGATACACCCGTGGCCACTGATCATTACTGAAATATTCAAGCCCTACTAGTAGATCACTGATCACCCCCAATCATAGTTTACATTCCCCCTAGAGGGTCACTGATCACCGCCATCATCACCAGTGACTGTCACTGATCACCACCACCATAGCTCTATGTACCATCACCGAAGATGTCATGCACCATCCAAGATTCCACTATTACCGAAGTCTTCAAATACCACTAGGTCACTGATCGCTCCCATCATAGTCCACACGCACCACTAGTGAGACTGGTCATCAGTATCGTAGTACACACGCTGGGTCTGTTCACACTAAAAGTTTGAGATACACCCGTGGCCACTGATCACTACTGAAATATTCAAGCCCTACTAGTAGATCACTGATCACCCCCAATCATAGTTTACATTCCCCCTAGAGGGTCACTGATCACCGCCATCACCACCAGTGACTGTCACTGATCACCACCACCATAGCTGTATGTACCATCACTGAAGATGTCACGCACCATCCATGGTCCACTATTACCGAAGTCTTCAAATACCACTATGGCACTGATCGCTCCCATCATAGTCCACACGCACCACCAGTGAGACTGGTCATTAGTATCGTAGTAGACACGCTGGGTCTGTTCACACTAAAAGTTTGAGATACACCCGTGTCCACTGATCATTACTGAAATATTCAAGGCCTACTAGTAGATCACTGATCACCCCCCCCCCCCCCAATCATAGTTCACATTCCCCCTAGAGGGGCACTGATCACCGCCATCATCACCAGTGACTGTCACTGATCACCACCACCATAGCTGTATGTACCATCACTGAAGATGTCACGCACCACCCATGGTCCACTATTACCGAAGTCTTCAAATACCACTAGGTCACTGATCGATCCCATCATAGTCCACACGCACCACTAGTGAGACTGGTCATTAGTATCGTAGTACACACGCTGGGTCTGTTCACACTAAAAGTTTGAGATACACCCGTGTCCACTGATCATTACTGAAATATTCAAGGTCTAGTAGTAGATCACTGATCAACCACCCCCAATCATGGTTCACATTCCCCCTAGAGGGGCACTGATCACCGCCATCATCACCAGTGACTGTCACTGATCACCACCACCATAGCTGTATGTACCATCACTGAAGATGTCACGCACCATCCATGGTCCACTATTACCGAAGTCTTCAAATACCACTATGGCACTGATCGCTCCCATCATAGTCCACACGCACCGCTAGTGAGACTGGTCATCAGCATCGTAGTACACACGCTGGGTCTGTTCACACTAAAAGTTTGAGATACACCCGTGGCCACTGATCATTACTGAAATATTCAAGCCCTACTAGTAGATCACTGATCACCCCCAATCATAGTTTACATTCCCCCTAGAGGGGCACTGATCACCGCCATCATCACCAGTGACTGTCACTGATCACCACCACCATAGCTGTATGTACCATCACTGAAGATGTCATGCACCATCCATGGTCCACTATTACCGAAGTCTTCAAATACCACTATGGCACTGATCGCTCCCATCATAGTCCACACGCACCACTAGTGAAACTGGTCATCAGCATCGTAGTACACACGCTGGGTCTGTTCACACTAAAAGTTTGAGATACACCCGTGGCCACTGATCATTACTGAAATATTCAAGCCCTACTAGTAGATCACTGATCACCCCCAATCATAGTTTACATTCCCCCTAGAGGGTCACTGATCACCGCCATCACCACCAGTGACTGTCACTGATCACCACCACCATAGCTGTATGTACCATCACTGAAGATGTCACGCACCATCCATGGTCCACTATTACCGAAGTCTTCAAATACCACTATGGCACTGATCGCTCCCATCATAGTCCACACGCACCACCAGTGAGACTGGTCTTTAGTATCGTAGTAGACACGCTGGGTCTGTTCACACTAAAAGTTTGAGATACACCCGTGTCCCCTGATCATTACTGAAATATTCAAGGCCTACTAGTAGATCACTGATCACCCCCCCCCCCAATCATAGTTCACATTCCCCCTAGAGGGTCACTGATCACCGCCATCACCACCAGTGACTGTCACTGATCACCACCACCATAGCTGTATGTACCATCACTGAAGATGTCACGCACCATCCATGGTCCACTATTACCGAAGTCTTCAAATACCACTAGGTCACTGATCGCTCCCATCATAGTCCACACGCACCACTAGTGAGACTGGTCATCAGTATCGTAGTACACACGCTGGGTCTGTTCACACTAAAAGTTTGAGATACACCCGTGGCCACTGATCACTACTGAAATATTCAAGCCCTACTAGTAGATCACTGATCACCCCCAATCATAGTTTACATTCCCCCTAGAGGGTCACTGATCACCGCCATCACCACCAGTGACTGTCACTGATCACCACCACCATAGCTGTATGTACCATCACTGAAGGTGTCATGCACCATCCATGGTCCACTATTACCGAAGTCTTCAAATACCACTATGGCACTGATCGCTCCCATCATAGTCCACACGCACAACTACTGAGACTGGTCATTAGTATCGTAGTACACACGGTGGGTCTGTTCACACTAAAAGTTTGAGATACACCCGTGTCCACTGATCATTACTGAAATATTCAAGGCCTACTAGTAGATCACTGATCACCCGCCCCCCAATCATGGTTCACATTCCCCTTAGAGGGGCACTGATCACCGCCATCATCACCAGTGACTGTCACTGATCACCACCACCATAGCTGTATGTACCATCACTGAAGATGTCACGCACCATCCATGGTCCACTATTACCGAAGTCTTCAAATACCACTAGGTCACTGATCGCTCCCATCATAGTCCACACGCACCACTAGTGAGACTGGTCATCAGTATCGTAGTACACACGCTGGGTCTGTTCACACTAAAAGTTTGAGATACACCCGTGGCCACTGATCACTACTGAAATATTCAAGCCCTACTAGTAGATCACTGATCACCCCCCAATCAGAGTTTACATTCCCCCTAGAGGGGCACTGATCACCGCCATCACCACCAGTGACTGTCACTGATCACCACCACCATAGCTGTATGTACCATCACTGAAGATGTCATGCACCATCCATGGTCCACTATTACCGAAGTCTTCAAATACCACTATGGCACTGATCGCTCCCATCATAGTCCACACGCACCACCAGTGAGACTGGTCATCAGTATCGTAGTACACACGCTGGGTCTGTTCACACTAAAAGTTTGAGATTCACCCGTGTCCACTGATCATTACTGAAATATTCAAGGCCTATTAGTAGATCACTGATCACCCCCCCCCCAATCATAGTTCACATTCCCCCTAAAGGGGCACTGATCATTGCCATCACCACCAGTGACTGTCACTGATCACCACCACCATAGCTGTATGTACCATCACTGAAGATGTCACGCACCACCCATGGTCCACTATTACCGAAGTCTTCAAATACCACTAGGTCACTGATCGCTCCCTACATAGTTCACACGCACCACTAGTGAGACTGGTCATCAGTATCTTAGTACACACGCTGGGTCTGTTCACACTAAAAGTTTGAGATAACCCGTGGCCACTGATCATTACTGAAATATTCAAGCCCTAGTAGTAGATCACTGATCACCCTCAATCATAGGTTACATTCCCCCTAGAGGGTCACTGATCACCGCCATCACCACCAGTGACTGTCACTGATCACCACCACCATAGCTGTATGTACCATCACTGAAGATGTCACGCACCATCCATGGTCCACTATTACCGAAGTCTTCAAATACCACTATGGCACTGATCGCTCCCATCATAGTCCACATGCACAACTAGTGAGACTGGTCATCAGTATCATAGTACATACGCTGGGTCTGTTCACACTAAAAGTTTGAGATACACCCGTGGCCACTGATCATTACTGAAATATTCAAGCCCTACTAGTAGATCACTGATCACCCCCAATCATAGTTTACATTCCCCCTAGAGGGTCACTGATCACCGCCATCACCACCAGTGACTGTCACTGATCACCATTACCATAGCTGTATGTTACATCACTGAAGATGTCACGCACCATCCATGGGTCACTATTATCGAAGTTTTCAAATACCACTAGGTCACTGATCGCTCCCATCATAGTCCACACGCACCACTAGTGAGACTAGTCATCAGTATCGTAGTACACACGCTGGGTCTGTTCACACTAAAAGTTTGAGATACACCCGTGGCCACTGATCATTACTGAAATATTCAAGCCCTACTAGTAGATCACTGATCACCCCCAATCATAGTTTACATTCCCCCTAGAGGGTCACTGATCACCGCCATCACCACCAGTGACTGTCACTGATCACCACCACCATAGCTGTATGTACCATCACTGAAGATGTCACGCACCATCCATGGTCCACTATTACCGAAGTCTTCAAATACCACTATGGCACTGATCGCTCCCATCATAGTCCACACGCACCACCAGTGAGACTGGTCATCAGTATCGTAGTACACACGCTGGGTCTGTTCACACTAAAAGTTTGAGATACACCCGTGTCCACTGATCATTACTGAAATATTCAAGGCCTACTAGTAGATCACTGGTCACCCCCCCCCCCCAATCATAGTTCACATTCCCCCTAGAGGGGCACTGATCATTGCCATCACCACCAGTGACTGTCACTGATCACCACCACCATAGCTGTATGTACCATCACTGAAGATGTCACGCACCATCCATGGTTCACCATTACCGAAGTCTTCAAATACCACTATGGCACTGATCGCTCCTATCATAGTCCACACGCACCACTAGTGAGACTGGTCATCAGTATCGTAGTACACACGCTGGGTCTGTTCACACTAAACGTTTGAGATACACCCGTGTCCACTGATCATTACTGAAATATTCAAGGCCTACTAGTAGATCACTGATCACCCCCCCCACAATCATGGTTCACATTCTCCCTAGAGGGGCACTGATCACCGCCATCATCACCATTGACTGTCACTGATCACCACCACCATAGCTGTATGTACCATCACTGAAGATGTCATGCACCATCCATGGTCCACTATTACCGAAGTCTTCAAATACCACTAGGTCACTCATCGCTCCCATCATAGTCCACACGCACCACTAGTGAGACTGGTCATCAGTATCGTAGCACACACGCTGGGTCTGTTCACACTAAAAGTTTGAGATACACCCGTGGCCACTGATCATTACTGAAATATTCAAGCCCTACTAGTAGATCACTGATCACCCCCAATCATAGTTTACATTCCCCCTAGAAAGTCACATATCACCGCCATCACCACCAGTGACTGTCACTGATCACCGCCATCACCACCAGTGACTGTCACTGATCACCACCACCATAGCTGTATGTACCATCACTGAAGATGTCACGCACCATCCATGGTCCACTATTACCGAAGTCTTCAAATACCACTATGGCACTGATCGCTCCCATCATAGTCCACACGCACCACTAGTGAGACTGGTCATCAGTATCGTAGTACACACGCTGGGTCTGTTCACACTAAAAGTTTGAGATACACCCGTGGCCACTGATCATTACTGAAATATTCAAGCCCTACTAGTAGATCACTGATCACCCCCAATCATAGTTTACATTCCCCCTAGAGGGTCACTGATCACTGCCATCACCACCAGTGACTGTCACTGATCACCACCACCATAGCTGTATGTACCATCACTGAAGATGTCACGCACCATCCATGGTCCACTATTACCGAAGTCTTCAAATACCACTATGGCACTGATCGCTCCCATCATAGTCCACACGCACCACTAGTGAGACTGGTCATCAGTATCGTAGTACACACGCTGGGTCTGTTCACACTAAAAGTTTGAGATACACCCGTGTCCACTGATCATTACTGAAATATTCAAGCCCTATTAGTAGATCACTGATCACCCCCCAATCAGAGTTTACATTCCCCCTAGAGGGGCACTGATCACCGCCATCACCACCAGTGACTGTCACTGATCACCACCACCATAGTTGTATGTACCATCACTGAAGATGTCACGCACCATCCATGGTCCACTATTACCGAAGTCTTCAAATACCACTAGGTCACTGATCGCTCCCATCATAGTCCACACGCACCACTAGTGAGACTGATCATCAGAATCGTAGTATACACACTGGGTGTGTTCACACTAAAAGTTTGAGATACACCCGTGGCCACTGATCATTACTGAAATATTCAAGCCCTACTAGTAGATCACTGATCACCCCCAATCATAGTTTACATTCCCCCTAGAGGGGCACTGATCACCGCCATCATCACCAGTGACTGTCACTGATCACCACCACCATAGCTGTATGTACCATCACTGAAGATGTCACGCACCATCCATGGTCCACTATTACCGAAGTCTTCAAATACCACTATGGCACTGATCGCTCCCATCATAGTCCACACGCACCACTAGTGAGACTGGTCATCAGTATCATAGTACACACGCTGGGTCTGTTCACACTAAAATTTGAGATACACCCGTGTCCACTGATCATTACTGAAATATTCAAGCCCTACTAGTAGATCACTGATCACCCCCCCCCCCCAATCATAGTTCACATTCCCCCTAGAGGGTCACTGATCACCGCCATCACCACCAGTGACTGTCACTGATCACCGCCATCACCACCAGTGACTGTCACTGATCACCACCACCATAGCTGTATGTACCATCACTGAAGATGTCACGCACCATCCGTGGTTCACCATTACCCAAGTCTTCAAATACCACTATGGCACTGATCGCTCCCATCATAGTCCACACGCACCAGTAGTGAGACTGGTCATCAGTATCGTAGTACACACGCTGGGTCTGTTCACACTAAAAGTTTGAGATACACCCGTGTCCACTGATCATTACTGAAATATTCAAGCCCTAGTAGTAGATCACTGATCACCCCCCCCCCAATCATAGTTCACATTCCCCCTAGAGGGTCATTGATCACCGCCATCACCACCAGTGACTGTCACTGATCACCGCCATCACCACCAGTGACTGTCACTGATCACCACCACCATAGCTGTATGTACCATCACTGAAGATGTCACGCACCATCCGTGGTTCACCATTACCGAAGTCTTCAAATACCACTATGGCACTGATCGCTCCCATCATAGTCCACACGCACCAGTAGTGAGACTGGTCATCAGTATCGTAGTACACACGCTGGGTCTGTTCACACTAAAAGTTTGAGATACACCCGTGGCCACTGATCATTGCTGAAATATTCAAGCCCTACTAGTAGATCACTGATCACCCCCATTCATAGTTTACATTCCCCGTAGAGGGTCACTGATCACCGCCATCACCACCAGTGACTGTCACTGATCACCACCACCATAGCTGTATGTACCATCACTGAAGATGTCACGCACCATCCATGGTCCACTATTACCGAAGTCTTCAGATACCACTATGGCACTGATCGCTCCCATCATAGTCCACACGCACCACTAGTGAGACTGGTCATCAGTATCATAGTACACACGCTGGGTCTGTTCACACTAAAAGTTTGAGATACACCCGTGTCCACTGATCATTACTGAAATATTCAAGGCCTACTAGTAGATCACTGATCACCCCCCCCCCAATCATGGTTCATTCCCCCTAGAGGGGCACTGATCACCGCCATCATCACCAGTGACTGTCACTGATCACCACCGCCATAGCTGTATGTACCATCACTGAAGATATCAGGCACCACCCATGATCCACTATTACCGAAGTCTTCAAATACCACTAGGTCACTGATCGCTCCTATCATAGTCCACACGCACCACTAGTGAGACTGGTCATCAGTATCGTAGTACACACGCTGGGTCTGTTCACACTAAAAGTTTGAGATACACCCGTGGCCACTGATCATTACTGAAATATTCAAGCCCTACTAGTAGATCACTGATCACCCCCAATCATAGTTTACATTCCCCCTAGAGGGGCACTCATCACCGCCATCATCACCAGTGACTGTCACTGATCACCACCACCATAGCTGTATGTACCATCACTGAAGATGTCACGCACCATCCATGGTCCACTATTACCGAAGTCTTCAAATACCACTATGGCACTGATCGCTCCCATCATAGTCCACACGCACCACTAGTGAGACTGGTCATCAGTATCATAGTACACACGCTGGGTCTGTTCACACTAAAAGTTTGAGATACACCCGTGTCAACTGATCATTACTGAAATATTCAAGCCCTACTAGTAGATCACTGATCACCCACCCCCCAATCATAGTTCACATTCCCCCTAGAGGGTCACTGATCACCGCCATCACCACCAGTGACTGTCACTGATCACCACCACCATAGCTGTATGTACCATCACTGAAGATGTCACGCACCATCCGTGGTTCACCATTACCGAAGTCTTCAAATACCACTATGGCACTGATCGCTCCTATCATAGTCCACACGCACCACTAGTGAGACTGATCATCAGTATCGTAGTACACACGCTGGGTCTGTTCACACTAAAAGTTTGAGATACACCCGTGGCCACTGATCATTACTGAAATATTCAAGCCCTACTAGTAGATCACTGATCACCCCCAATCATAGTTTACATTCCCCCTAGAGGGTCACTGATCACCGCCATCACCACCAGTGACTGTCACTGATCACCGCCATCACCACCAGTGACTGTCACTGATCACCACCACCATAGCTGTATGTACCATCACTGAAGATGTCACGCACCATCCATGGTCCACTATTACCGAAGTCTTCAGATACCACTATGGCACTGATCGCTCCCATCATAGTCCACACGCACCACTAGTGAGACTGGTCATCAGTATCATAGTACACACGCTGGGTCTGTTCACACTAAAAGTTTGAGATACACCCGTGTCCACTGATCATTACTGAAATATTCAAGTCCTACTAGTAGATCACTGATCACCCCCCCCCCCAATCATGGTTCATTCCCCCTAGAGGGGCACTGATCACCGCCATCATCACCAGTGACTGTCACTGATCACCACCACCATAGCTGTATGTACCATCACTGAAGATGTCAGGCACCACCCATGATCCACTATTACCGAAGTCTTCAAATACCACTAGGTCACTGATCACTCCTATCATAGTCCACACGCACCACTAGTGAGACTGGTCATCAGTATCGTAGTACACACGCTGGGTCTGTTCACACTAAAAGTTTGAGATACACCCGTGGCACTGATCATTACTGAAATATTCAAGCCCTACTAGTAGATCACTGATCACCCCCAATCATAGTTCACATTCCCCCTAGAGGGGCACTGATCACCGCCATCATCACCAGTGACTGTCACTGATCACCACCACCATAGCTGTATGTACCATCACTGAAGATGTCATGCACCACCCATGGTCCACTATTACCGAAGTCTTCAAATACCACTAGGTCACTGATCGCTCCCATCATAGTCCACACGCACCACTAGTGAGACTGGTCATCAGAATCGTAGTACACACGCTGGGTCTGTTCACACTAAAAGTTTGAGATACACCCGTGTCCACTGATCATTACTGAAATATTCAAGCCCTACTAGTAGATCACTGATCACCCCCCAATCATAGTTCACATTCCCCCTAGAGGGTCACTGATCACCGCCATCACCACCAGTGACTGTCACTGATCACCACCACCATAGCTGTATGTACCATCACTGAAGATGTCACGCACCATCCATGGTCCACTATTACCGAAGTCTTCAAATACCACTACGTCACTGATCGCTCCCATCATAGTCCACACGCACCACCAGTGAGACTGGTCATCAGAATCGTAGTACACACGCTGGGTCTGTTCACACTAAAAGTTTGAGATACACCCGTGTCCACTGATCATTACTGAAATATTCAAGCCCTACTAGTAGATCACTGATCACCCCCTAATCATAGTTCACATTCCCCTAGAGGGTCACTTATCACCGCCATCACCACCAGTGACTGTTTATCACCACGAAAGGTCTCACTGGTATCACGCACCACCAGTGATTCGCTGATCCCCGCCATGCCTCCAAGTCCTCATGAATCACCAAAGGTTCATCACTGCAACCGACGCATACACAGCTTCAATGATCTTTGCTGCAAAAGAACATTATAGCTCATAATTCATCGACAGCAATAACATCAAATACATTGAAACAATAAGTTATATTTCGTCTGGTGTTGGCTACAATTGTCTGGCAAATATTTATCTAAATAACAGTTTTTATACGAATGATCTAATAAGAAAGAAAACGTAACGTCATTATCTGTAATCTTTTCAATTGTACTTTTCTAGAATTGTTCTGATGCATCTGTTGTAGCCTTACAGTTTGTTTCGACATTAAAGCAGTCTATTCGTTTTATTGCCATGTTGGCTGGGTGGGAGTGAACGAGAGAGAAAAGGTTGGGGAAGGGGGGGGGGGAGCATAGCGCTCCATTGATCACTGTCCGCACTTGATTGATGGCCAATCCGTGCTCTTCGCCAAATGTTTCCGTACAGATTGGGCGATCGACGCATGTGAGTACCGATGACGGGAATCAATGTGTCTCTAAATACGTATATGATCTAGGTCACAAAGAGGCAACAAGAGAGGTGACGAAAGTGATATTTTTAGCACCAGTTCAGCTTCCGAAAGAGGATGTCACCTTTATTTTCTTCTTCTTCTTGATTTCTCTTTCCCTTTTTATTTTCTGCCTCTTTTCCTCTCCTCGCTAGAAGTGGTCATTATACAATAAATTATTTTCCCGATTTAGGAGGCTCTTGACTTTAGCAGAGGGAGCTGCCGGGTCGGCCTCCTGTTGTCTCCCGACGTCAGCTCCTCAGTTGGGTCGGGAGCACGATTGATTTATTGACAGATAGATCGACGGTGAAGAGAAAAAATGCGGAAAATGATCTTTGATGGAACGAAATAGCACCAGGTACTTCGACTGATAAAGATACAATGAGAAAGAAAGAGGAGGAGGAGGAGGAGGAGGAGGAGGAGGAGGAGGAGGAGGAGGAGGAGGAGGAGGAGGAGGAGGAGGAGGAGGAGGCGATATAACGCAAATAGATTACCAGGCAGAGAGAAGGGAAGGAAACGACTCGATAATGATAAGCATGTAGGCCAAAGCAATCTAATAAAAAAGAGATGGGAGATGAAGAAATTGAGGCAATACTGATAAGATTTGATATGTAAATAACTGAGTTAGAGATAGAGATCAGAGCCTGAACTATAATAATACTAACGAAATATAAGATGGATGTAAACGGAAGAACTGAAAAATGCTAGGACGGGGGTGGCTCAGTCGGCAGCGCTCCAGGCTCGTAATCTGCAGTTCCCAGGTTCGAGTCCCAGCAGATGGGTCAGCGTTGAGATTTATCGCCGCAAAACTTCTCGCCCTGCCCACGGTCAGTAGGGGACACCAATGGGCTTGGAAAATACATCGGATGGGACGTTAAGCCGTGGTCCCGTGTGCGGGAGAGCCATACACTGTGCACGTTAAAGAACACGTTGGATGGCCTTGACGGGAGGAATTCCCCCCAAAGACTACTGCTTGCATTAAAATCTCCTCCTAGGACTATGTCCCAGTCACGGTATATCTGAACTATGTTAGAAATGACTTGAAAACTTTCTTCAAAAGAATCCTTCGGTGGACAGTACACCGAGATCAGCACACATCTCCGATCACCTTTTTCTACTGTGATCACCACAACGTTTCTAGATGTGTAGATTTCTGTAGCACTTATGTTTCGTTTTCCTATTACAATTGCACTTATTGGCATTGGGTGGGGTGCTCCAAAGATCCTCCACCCTGCTGGGAAACCCCTTATTTTATCCTTATAAATATAAGGTTCTTGTACTGTCGCTCAAAAAAGCATCCGAACACTATGGTTGATTACAGAATTTCAGGAAAAATATCTGGAGCGTGTACAGCAACTGTACACGCTCCAGTTACCGTTCACAGCAAACTGGAGCGTGTGCAGTACTGCACACGCTCCAGTTTGCTGTGAACGGTAACTGCACACGCTCAATATTTCCGTGAGTGAGCCCACACGATCTAGTATCAAAATAATATGACCACCTACAGTCGCTCGAAAAAATATCCGAACACTATGGTTGATTACGGAATTCATAAAAAATATCTGGAGCGTGTACAGCAACTGTACACGCTCCAGTTACCGTTCACAGCAAACTGGAGCGTGTGCAGTAACTGCACACGCTCCAGTTTGCTGTGAACGGTAACTGCACACGCTCAATATTTCTGTGAGTGAGCCCACACGATCTAGTATCAAAATAATATGACCACCTATGTACTAGTGCTATTTCTAAATACGGGCGGGGGTGGCTCAGTCGGTAGCGCGCCAGGCTCGTAATCTGCAGTTCCCAGGTTCGAGTCCCAGCTGGGTCAGCGTTGAGATTTATCTCCGCAAAATTCCCCGCCCTGCCCACGGTCAGTAGGGGACACCGATGGGCTTGGAAAGGCCACCGTCCGTCGGATGGGACGTTAACCCGTGGCCCCGTGCGGGAGAGCCATACCCTGTGCACGTTAAAGAACACGCTGGATGGCCTTGACGGGAGGCTACCATCTGTCTCCCAACAGCTATTCCAGTGGGTCCCCTCCCCCAACCTTCTCTGAGCCTTCGGGGTCCCTGTGACCTGGCCATTTAGCCCATGGTGTGCAAAAAAGTGCCGCTCAGAGGTAAAACAACCCAACCCAATATTTCTAAATCTTTTTCTTCCATATTATAATACAAGTCTGTTTGTTGCAGCTCTGGCATGATGCAGATTTATTTGAACTGTTTCAGACAAGTGCAATTTAGTATCGTATGTGCTTGACTGGAAGACTAATAATTCAAGCTCTCTTCTATAGCATGAGCATTTCATCTCCAAACTGGAATGTTGGACTTCTAACTTTAATCTGTCTTTGTCATTAGCTGCTTGACAATTGACAATTGACCACATTTTCCACAGTTCTGTTCTTCTATGCAATTGGTCTGGAAATGACCAAATTTATTTACATTTGAAACATCTCACCACTTTTAGGTATTCTTTGACATTTAGACGAGATCAACCTACATTGATTTTTTTCTCTTTCATAAATACTTAAAAGCTTTCTGAGTCAACCTGCACTATCCAGTGCTTCTTATTGTTTTTGCCCTTTATCGAGAACTTCACCTCCATTGAGGTTTCCATAAAAACTACATTTGTGCTTTAATTATTTCTATTAAAGCTTCCTTTTAATATCGCCATCAACATCATATATTATGATCTGTGGCAGTCTCATTTTGGGCTCTCTTGCCGCACATTTATCTTTTAAGACTGTATTCTTCTGAATTTCATTTTACAATATCTTCTTATCAAACTCGTCAGTACATTCTATTAGAACTCCGCCTTTTGACATTCTTAATGCCAATTTTTATCTTAGTTGGATCTAAATTCTTTAATAGATCCTTCTTGAGTTCTTCTGAACTCTGACCCTCGTCTTGAGGGTATATCACCATTATATGTTGTTGATCTCGCTTCTTGGGCTTAGGTGTCAAAGACCTTTTTGTCACTTCAGCATAGTTTTTTTGAGATTGACGCCTTACTTATGGCAGTCGTTTCTCTTTCAGGTAACCTTCCCTCGAGGTTACTGATTTTCAACTCTTGTTCGTGCACTACAACTTGTTGCTTACTGAACAGGCTTCTAATCTCAGCTCCTTGCTGTTTAGTCACCTTACTTGCACTACTGTTTAATATGGAGTCTAGTTCTCCGAACAGTCATTTGTTTTGAGAATGGCACTCTTCCCTTGAGAGGCCATATCACTCACTTCACTCACTTCACTAGCCATCGCTACCTGGTACCCTGGGGTTCACACCATGCAGCTAATACTTTTGCTTGTCGGAGAGAGTGATTAGACCCTCCTTCAAGGAGGGAGCCCCTAGCCTACGACAAAGTCCTCTCTCCTCGAATTGGCTTTGATTATACGAAGTACAACAAGAATCTGGCCTATGGCCTTATAATCATTTTATACACTTATAAACGCACAGAGTTCACAAAATCAAAATCAAAACCAATATCCCCTAGGGGGTGTATGAGGTAAAATACCCCCTCAAGCAGCTGCTTGCCACAGAGGTCTGACAGGAGCCTGTCGGTTTATATGCCATAGTAGAAGATCTGAGAGGATGGCAGGACCTCAGCAGAAAACAACACGAACATCCATGCCTTACCCGGGGCTCGAACCCAGGTCCCGTAGATCAGTAGCCAAGCGCGCTAACCACTCGGCGGGAGATTATAATTGCCAACCAATGCTAGTATATGAGAAGGAAGAAGGCAAATAAACTGAGTGATATGAAGTGTACGAAGTCATGGCAATTTAATATTGGTGAATAACTTGTTCAATTTAATAATCGACACTCAAGATACTCATTATATTTTGCTTACGAAATAAGTAAAAAATAAAATTAACAAAAGGAAACAAGACAACGCAGGAATGTAACAAAAAGCTAACCGTGAAATTGACTGGTCAACAGAATAGTTAAAAGAGATAAAAAAAAAAAGCACGATTTTTAGAAAAGTAATTGAGAATATGAAAATTCATAATACGATTAACAGATGGCGCCACGAACAATGTGCATGGAAACGAATTCAACCATTCGTTCAAGCAGTTTCATATAACTCTGAAGATAGTCGTACCATGTGGCCAAAATATAAGGACTTTCATAATCACAACTCAACTAGAAGAATAATCTCTTCTGGGGAATAAAAGACGTTCATTTTCACGGAAAATAAAATTTTGCATTTTCACGGAAAATAAAATTTTTTCATTTTCACAGAAAATAAAGTTTTCCATTTCCCAAATTTTGCACCTTTCAACAGCAGTGATTCGTATTAATGGATGATCGGGAATTGTAAATAACAATAAAAATATTATTAATCCTGTTAATTGAAAAAAGCATATCTCTCTCAACCCTTAAAATGAAAAAGTTGGATTTACTTATCCCTCAAGATTAATGGGCAAATCATCCACTGCATATTAAATAAAATTATTTATTCATTATTACCATATTGAAATATTATTGAAAACTTAAAATTAAATGCTAAATTTATAAAAAAAATAAGAAGCAAACGGTCGAATTTTAAACTACCGTATATTTCCGCAGATAAGACGACCTTCAGATAAGACGAGGTATAAATTTTCGTCAAAGTTTTATAGTTTTAGCATATATCTGTCCTATAAGACGACCCCAAACTATCAACGGCCTATGAATTTAGTTTAGATCGGCGATCATCATCTGGATAATAATACTGTATAGCGTATACGGAATTATGTCCTATTCGCAAACATTCGCATTGATTCGGGCATTCGGGTAATGACCTTGACTATTCACAAAAGCGTCGTATGGGCTATTCTATTTTGTGGACATACCCTACTCTGTACTAGTAAATAATTACGGTTTGTCCGTTTTTTCCTCAGTAGCTCAATAAACATAACTTTTAATATTTATTTGGTTTTAGTATTGTTTTACTATTACAATGTAATGTATTATTTACTATTACAATGTAATGTATTATCATATAGCGTATTTAAATAATATGATAGATTTTCCGATAAGTTGTAGTAATTTTCAAGATCAGTCGCAGTCGGTGGTTGCACGCATAAAGGAAAAGCCTCCTTTAGCATTGTTACGTTTTTGCCTATAGAAGCACGTGCCGAAGCACGAACTCACATGTACCTCTAACAAGTTTCGTTGTAGGTTGTGTCGTGTGTTCAAACAATTTGTACTATAAGTGTAATCAGCGTAAAATTTGTAAAATGTGGGCCTAATCATGGAACCAACGAAAAGTAGGAAATATGAAGCAAGCTTCAAGTTAAAGTCATAAAACAGGCTAAAGAATCTAACAACTGTGCTGCAGCAAGGGCTTTCGATATAACAGAGAAGATGGTAAGAGAGTGGAGAAAGAATGAAGATGCTATTAAAAAAATGCCAATGAAAAAATGTTCTATGAGGAGAGGAATAGCTTGCTGGCCAGATTTAGAAAATAACGTTGCAGAATGGGTACAAGAACAGAGGCAGAATTGTTATGTTGTTACAAGAAATATGATTAGGGCTTATGCATTGAAGTGGGCACGGGCCAATCCAGAACAAGGCAAAGAATTTAAAGCAACAGTAGGTTGGTGCAATCGTTTCATGAACAGAAAAAATCTGGTAATACGACAGAAAACAAAAATTGCGAAGAAATTACCACAAGATCTTTACCATAAAGTCACGAGTTTTCACAAGTTTGTTATTGGTATGAGGCAGGAATACAACTTTCCATTATCTAATATTGGAAATATGGACGAAACACCGATTAACTTCGACATGATAAACAATAGAACTGTGGAAAACAAAAAGGCGTAAAAACTGTTAAAGTAAGTACAGGCCATGAAAAGACCAGGTTTACAGTAGTATTAACATGCATGGCAGATGGAACGAAGTTAAAACCCATGGTCATTTTTAAGAGGAAAACTACTCCTAAAATAAAATTCCCGCCAGGCATTTTCTTACATTTTCATGAAAAGGGATGGATGGACGAGAATGGTATAAAATTGAGGATGGAAAATGTATGGCAGAGGCGACCAGATGCCCTACGAAATCAACACAGTTTGTTGATGTGGGATATGTTTCGCAGTCACCTAACTGAGAACACTAAAAATCGCTTAGCACGGAACAATACTAAGATTGCTGTTATACCGGGTGGTTTAGGGGCGGGGGTGGCTCAGTCGGTAGCGCGCCAGGCTCGTAATCTGTAGTTCCCAGGTTCGAGTCCCAGCTGGGTCAGCGTTGAGATTTATCTCCGCAAAATTCCTCGCCCTGCCCACGGTCAGTAGGGGACACTGATGGGCTTGGAAAGGCCGCCGTCCGTCGGATGGGACGTTAAGCCGTTGCCCCGTGTGCGGGAGAGCCATACCCTGTGCACGTTAAAGGACACGCTGGATGGCCTTGACGGGAGGCTACCATCTGTCTCCCAACAGCTGTTCCAGTGGGTCCCCTCCCCCAACCTTCTCTGAGCCTTCGGGGTCCATGTGACCTGGCCATTATTTAGCCCATGGTGTGCAAAAAAAAGTGCCGCTCAGAGGTAAAACAACCCAACCCGGGTGGTTTAACTTCGATGCTACAACCTTTAGACGTCTCTCTGAATAAACCCTTCAAAGATCACATGCGTGAACAATGGAATAACTGGATGATGAGTGGCGAAAAGTCGTATACGAAAGGTGGCTATGCTGGCTGCGTCACTTGACGTGTTGTGTGATTTCGTGATCAAATCATGGGAAAAAGTGAAAGTCGAAACAGTGATCAAATCCTTCAAAAAGTGTGGGATTTCTAATGCTATGGATGGCACTGAGGACGATTTGTTATGGGATACTGATGACGAAGCGGAAATCGACTCGCTAGGTACAGAATGGGACCCATATGACGAGCTTCTCAACAACGAAAAGTGAGGATTCGAAAGTGAGGATGTACTTGAGGAGTTATTTGCCTTAGATGATGAAGGTGAGGATTTTGCAGGATTTTAAATACATTGGTGAGTGATTTGTTTTATTTTATAATGGTTTCAATTTATATAAATTTCAATCTGTTTTTTTGTATCTGTCCTATAAGACGACCCGGATTTTGTGGGCCTTTTTTTATGATTCAACTATCGTCTTATCTGCGGAAATATACGGTACATAATTTAATTAAAATGCATATCACTATAAAGTATATTGTTCGTCATCAATACATTCTATCGCCAGAATTTCTAATTTCTGATATAAATATATCGTTTGCAGTATTCAGTTGGTAGCGCGCCAGACTCGTAATCTGCAGTTCCCAGGTTCGAGTCCCATCTGGGTTTGAGATCTCCGCAAAACTCCCCGCCCTGCCCACGGTCAGTAGGGGACACCGATGGCCTTTGAAAGACCGCCGTCCGTCGGATGGGACGTTAAGCCGTGGCACCGTATGCGGGAGAGAGCCATACCTTGTGTACGTTAAAGAACACGCTGGATGGCCTTGACGGGAGGCTACCATCTGTATCCCAACAGTCGTTCCAGTGGGTCCACTCCCCCAACCTTCTCTGAGCCTTCGGGGTCCATGTGACCTGGCCATTTAGCCCATGGTGTGCAAAAAAGTGCCGCTCAGAGGTAAACCAACCAACTCTCTCGTAATCCTGTTAAGAGCATTCCAAAACTGAAATCAAATGCAATAGGAGTAATGTAGTAGTTGAAAGTTCTGGGCCAGTGTTAAGAGAGTTGTTTTACCTCTGAGCGGCACTTTTTTGCACACCATGGGCTAAATGGCCAGGTCACATGGACCCCGAAGGCTCAGAGAAGGTTGGGGGAGGGGACCCACTGGAACAGCTGTTGGGAGAGAGATGGTAGCCTCCCGTCAAGGCCATTCAGCGTGTTCTTTAACGTGCACAGGGTATGGCTCTCCCGCACACGGGGCCATGGATTAACGTCCCATCCGACGGACGGCGGTCTTTCCAAGTCCATCGGTGTCCCCTACTTGACCGTGGGCAGGGCGGGGAATTTTGCGGAGATAAATCTCAACGCTGACACAGCTGGGACTCGAACTTGGGAACTACAGATTACGAGCCTGGCGCGCTACCGACTGAGCCACCCCCGCCACTATTCACCAGAGGTGTTACGTTATTCTTCTGCTTAGTTCTAGAGGAAATATGTTATTCTATTCGCGTTTCTAATATTCGACTCCACACGATCACAACTTTGTTTTAAATGTCTCTCTGATTCAATTTTTTCGTCTCTTTGCATTTTCTTCAATTTTCATCTTTTTATTAAAATCGACATCGGACTATAAAACTTTTCTTGCCACTTCGGGTTTTTTTTTTGCTTCTTCTGCCACGTGCAATCGACTGTTAGCAAAAAGAGAAGCCAAAAAAAAGGAGAGAAAGAGTCCAAAAAAACAGCAGCAACGAAGATGATATGGCGTTCACCAATAAGATAGGCAGAACTGTAAGAAAAACCTTCTAACGAAACTGTTATTAAAGCCACTCGTGCAGAAATTTCTCTCGCGCCCCATCCTCACCCCCACTTCTCGATTCCATCTCTTTCCACGTCCTCCTCATCTTCTTCCAGTGTCTGGGTATGCGTCACTGCCCACATCCGTTGCGACTTTCGGGATGACCTTTTGAATTCGTGCAAACAGAAAAGGAAAAAGGATACCAGTTTTAAAACTCTGCGAAAAATTTTTGTTTCATGTCATTCCGTTTTTTTTTTTCTTTCCATCTTTTGGCGTCTTCTTCTCTCTCTGTCTCTCCCAGTGCTCTTCTCATCCGGGTTCTTCCTGTTTAAATCTTTCTTTAATGTATGGATTGGGTTGTTTTTACCTCTGAGCGGCACTTTTTTGCACACCATGGGCTAAATGGCCAGGTCACATGGACCCCGAAGGCTCAGAGAAGGTTGGGGGAGGGGACCCACTGGAACAGCTGTTGGGAGACAGATGGTAGCCTCCCGTCAAGGCCATCCAGCGTGTTCTTTAACGTGCACAGCTCTCCCGCACACGGGGCCACGGCTTAACGTCCCATCCGACGGACGGCGGCCTTTCCAAGCCCATCGGTGTCCCCTACTGACCGTGGGCAGGGCGGGGAATTTTGCGGAGATAAATCTCAACGCTGACCCAGCTGGGACTCGAACCTGGGAACTACAGATTACGAGCCTGGCGCGCTACCGACTGAGCCACCCCTGCCCCTTAATGTATGGAACAACCGAGTTTATACTCGGACTTTGTTAGCCACTATTAAACCATCGTAACCAAATCTTGTCAACCATTAGTGCATAATTCTAGATATTGTAAAGCTTTGCTACATATTCGCGCCATTATTGCACTGTATGGCATGGCTGCACAATGGGCGAAATTGTTGATTAATTATTTACATTGTTGAGCTCACTGTTAGATAAAACGAAGACGTGATTGATTGCTTGATACCTATTATCATTGAACAAGACAGTTAATAAATTAAACTACTTTCTGGTTATGAACCAGACAGTGGAAAGAACCAGATCCTTCCCTTTTTACTGGGGTGATGGTGGCTCAGTCTGTAACGTGCCAGGCTCGTAATCTGCCGTTTCCTAGTTCGAGTCACACCTGGACCAGGAATTGAGATTTATCTCCACAAAACTCCTCGCCCTGCCCTCGGTTAGTAGAGAACACGATGAGCTTGTAAAGGCAGCCGTCCATCGGATAGGAAGCTAAGTCGTGTCCCCTTGTGCAGGAAAGCTATACCCTGTGCACGTTAAGGAATCACGTCCATCTGTCTCTCAACAGCTGTTCCAGTGGGTTCCCTCTCCGAACCCATTCTAAGCACTCGGAGTCCTTCTGATCCGGCAATTTAGCCCATTGTGTGCAAAAAAGTCGCGCAGAGGCAAAACAACCCAAGTAAATACCCATTGCCCCTCAAATCAGCTGTTTGCCACAGAGGTCTGATAGGTTAGAATGGAATGCGAGACCTCTTCAGAAATACAAACGTTTATGGCTTACCCCGGCTTCGAATCCAAGTCCCTTTGATCAGGGGCGGGGGTGACTCAGTCGGTAGCGCGCCAGGCTCGTAATCTGTAGTTCCCAGGTTCGAGTCCCAGCTGGGTCAGCGTTGAGATTTATCTCCGCAAAATTCCCCGCCCTGCCCACGGTCAGTAGGGGACACCGATGGGCTTGGAAAGGCCACCGTCCGTCGGATGGGACGTTAAGCCGTGGCCCTGTGTGCGGGAGAGCCATACCCTGTGCACGTTAAAGAACACGCTGGATGGCCTTGACGGGAGGCTACCATCTGTCTCCCAACAGCTGTTCCAGTGGGTCCCCTCCCCCAACCTTCTCTGAGCCTTCGGGGTCCTTGTGACCTGGCCATTTAGCCCATGGTGTGCAAAAAAGTGCCGCTCAGAGGTAAAACAACCCAACCCAACCCTTTGATCAGTAGGGAAGCATTCTGACCACTCGGCCACAAGACTGCAACCTAAATCCCATTTTTTTTAATCGTTTCTTTTTAAAAACGAGGTGTTTGTTATGACCGTCGGTAAACATTCAACTTTATTTTTGTTTGAAATGGTGAATGAGATTTTTCATTGTCTCTTGGATAGGTCAAGGACACGGAGAGCGAAAACTTGACCACTTATCCAGGTTGTTGGTTTGTTTCACCTCTGAGCGGCACTTTGTTGCTCACAATGGCCTAAATGGCCAGGTCACAAGAACCCCGAAGGCTCAGAGAAGGTTGGAGGAGAGAACCAATTAACCTGCTGTTAGGAAACAAATAGTAGGATAGTCCAGCCTAGGCCATCCAGCGTGCTCTTTAACGTTCACAGAGTACGGTTTTACTACAAAAGGGCCCACGGCTTAACTTTATTCGAACGGACGGCGGCATTTCGAAGAGCATCGCTGTCCGCTACTGAGTGAGTGTTATTGCGGAGATAAATCTTATGCTGGCGCAGGTGAGACTCGAACCTTAGAATTACACATTACGAGCCTGGCGCGCTACGGACTGACCCTTCCGAGGCGGGGGTGGCTCAGTCGGTAGCGCGCCAGGCTCGTAATCTGTAGTTCCCAGGTTCGAGTCCCAGCTGGGTCAGCGTTGAGATTTATCTCCGCAAAAATTCCCCGCCCTGCCCACGGTCAGTAGGGGGCACCGATGGGCTTGGAAAGGCCGCCGTCCGTCGGATGGGACGTTAAGCCGTGGCCCCGTGTGCGGGAGAGCCATACCCTGTGCACGTTAAAGAACACGCTGGATGGCCTTGACGGGAGGCTACCATCTGTCTCCCAACAGCTGTTCCAGTGGGTCCCCTCGCCCAACCTTCTCTGAGCCTTCGGGGTCCACGTGACCTGGCCATTTAGCCCATGGTGTGCAAAAAAGTGCCGCTCAGAGGTAAAACAACCCAACAACCCAACCCAACCCCTCCCCCAACCTTCTCTGAGCCTTCGGGGTCCTTGTGACCTGGCCATTTAGCCCATGGTTGCAAAAAAGTGCCGCTCAGAGGTAAAACAACCCAACCCAACTTACCCATCGTCTTCCCCGTTCAGAGGTAAAAAACAAACAATAACCCACCATTTCAGCTAGATGAAATAAAAAAAAAATGTAATCGCAAGAATCCGCAACGAAATCGTCATAATGACAAATAATTTCAGTTGCGCAGACATTACTTTAAGCTTCATTCCAGGCAAAAAAAAAAGCATCAGACAGAACTAATCGCTCTTCTATAAAAGCCCTCACGACTAAAAAGGTACAGAAGCAAAAAAAAATGGCGGCTGCTTCCTTTGGTCATTTACCTCACGTGCGTAATCAATCACTCAAACACTAATGTCCTTCTCTCTATCTCCCGCTAAAGAGTCGAGACGGGAAGGAGTCTTTAAAATGACATTTTGGGAGTGGGATGGTTGAAGTCAGGATGCTGAGAGTCATTCGTGATGAAAGATCCCAAATGACATCATGTGACAAAATGGCATTATTAACGCTACCTATCACACTCTCGTGCAAAGAGAGGGGGGGGGGGGGTTGAAAATGAGGAGAGGCCGAGATGATCGTTTCATTGTTGTTAAGAGTAGTTTCCTAATAATGGGAAATGGAGAGTTGGGTGTTAACAGAAGGGAAAGAACTTCTGCTGCTGCGAAACAATTAGAAGCGTCTGGCTACGAACGAACTAATCTGTTGAAGAATTCGCAGACTAGGAAACCAGGTAGTTTCGTTAATGGAGGATTGTTCGGAACCGTGTTTTAAAGAGCATCTGTACACCATAAAATGATTGTTTAATATTTTCTAACCGTTTTTTCTTTCTTTCGCCAATAGTGGGTTAATTAAAGATAGTTTTTATCGAAGATTTTTGTAATTATTGAAAAAAACTTTCGATTGCTGGGAGATCTTAAAGGAAAGATGAAAAAAACCTTCTGATTGGTGCAAAAATATCCAAAAACTTTGCGGTGTTTTACTGTAAGAGTTGGGTTGGGTTGTTTTACCTCGGAGCGGCACTTTTTTGCACACCATGGGCTAAATGGCCAGGTCACAGGACCCCGAAGGCTCAGAGAAGGTTGGGGGAGGGGACCCACTGGAACAGCTGTTGGGAGACAGATGGTAGCCTCCCGTCAAGGCCATCCAGCGTGTTCTTTAACGTGCACAGGGTATGGTTCTCCCACACACGGGGCCACGGCTTAACGTTCCATCCGACGGACGGCGGCATTTCCAAGCCCATCGGTGTCCCCTACTGACCGTGGGCAGGGCGGGGAATTTTGCGGAGATAAATCTCAACGCTGACCCAGCTGGGACTCGAACCTGGGAACTACAGATTACGAGCCTGGCGCGCTACCGACTGAGCACCCCCGCCCCCTAAAATCTAGGGGATCTGGCACTAGTACTAATGACGTCTACATACCTAAATTATGGGACTACGATTATTTCTGGACGCCCAGAATTTTCCCATGGGTTGGGTTGTTTTACCTCTGAGCGGCACTTTTTTGCACACCATGGGCTAAATGGCCAGGTCACATGGACCCCGAAGGCTCAGAGAAGGTTGGGGGAGGGGACCCACTGGAACAGCTGTTGGGAGACAGATGAAAGCCTCCCGTCAAGGCCATCCAGCGTGTTCTTTAACGTGCACAGGGTATGGCTCTCCCGCACACGGGGCCACGCCTTAACGTTCCATCCGACGGACGGCGGCCTTTCCAAACCCATCGGTGTCCCCTACTGACCGTGGGCAGGGCGGGGAATTTTGCGGAGTACTGTAAGAGAATCTCATGTTCTTGTTGCAAGGAAATGACTTCATGGTATATTTTCTGTAAGGTTAGAAGTTCCTCAACTTTGGGTTTCTTGTTATCACAAGTCATGTAAGGGAATCTTTCTGTTCTTGTCATACATTCAGTGCAAAAAAAAGGAATTTGTGGTGTACAATCGCTCAAAAAAGTATCCGAACACTATGGTTGATTACAGAATTCAGAAAAAATATCTGACAACGATTTTTTGTAGAAATCAGTGATCTGGCAACCTTTCGTATCACGTGACACGAAAAAAATCGTTGCCAGATATTTTTTTCTGAATTCTGTAATCAACCATAGTGTTCGGATACTTTTTTGAGCGACTCTATTTGAAATAAGAGAACATTATGGTGTTCTTGGTGTCAAAAAATTATGTTGTATTTCCTCTAAGAGAACCTTGTCTACTTTGGGTGGTTTTGGTGTAAAAGAATCTTAACATCAACGGTGAATGAATTCTTCGTGTATTTTGTGTAAAAACACAATATCTTTGACCTAAAGATTCTTGGTATACTTAATACGAAAAAAAATATATTGATATATTTGGTGCACTTGGTGTAAAATAAAAGTGTCGTTGGTGTCGTGGTGTAGAAGATCCTTAGTGTCGTTGGTGTAAAAGATTCTTAGCCTCCTTGGTGTAAAAGATTCTTAGTGTCCTTAGTGTAAAAGATTCTCAGTGTCTTTAGTGTAAAAAAACTCTCAGTGTCTTTAGTGTAAAAACATTCTTTGTGTCCTGGTGTAAAAGATTCCTAGTGTCTTTATTGTAAAAGATTTTTTGTGTCCTTGGTGTAAAAGATTTTTGTGTCCTTGGTGTAAAAGATTCTTAGTGACTTCAGTGTAAAATATTCCTTGTGTCTTCAGTGTAAACGATTCTTAGTGTCTTTATTGAAAAAGATTCTTGTGTCTTCAGTGTAAAAGATTCTTAGTGTCTTTAGTGTAAAAGATTCTTAGTGTCTTTAGTGTAAAAGATTCTTAGTGTCTTTAGTGTAAAAGATTCTTGTGTCTTCAGTGTAAAAGATTCTTAGTGTCTTTAGTGTAAAAGATTCTTGGTGTCTTCAGTGTAAAAGATTCTTAGTGTCTTCAGTGTAAAAGATTCTTAATGTCTTCAGTGTAAAAGATTCTTAGTGTCTTCAGTGTAAAAGATTCTTAGTGTCTTTAGTGTAAAATATTTTTGTGTCTGTAGTGTAAAAGATTCTTTGTGTCTTCAGTGTAAACGATTCTTAGTGTCTTTAGTGTAAAGATTCTTGTGTCTTCAGTATAAAAGATTCTTAGTGTCTTCAGTGTAAAAGATTCTTAGTGTCTTCAGTGTAAAAGATTCTTAGTGTCTTTAGTGTAAAAGATTCTTAGTGTCCTTGGTGTAGATTCTTCATTCTTTGGTGTAGAAGATCCTTAACGTTCATGGTGTAAAAGATTCCTAGTGTCCTTGGTGTAAATTCTTCATTCTTTGGTGTAGAAGATCCTTAATGTTCATGGTGTAAAAGATTCCTAGTGTCTGTGGGGTAAAAGATTCATAGTGTACTTCATATAAATAATACCCGTGTCCTTGGTGTCCTTGGTGTCTCTTATAACAAGGACACTAAGGATTACGGGTACAAATAATACCCGTAATCCTTAGTGTCCTTTTTATAAGTAATGCTTCTTAGGGAATCTGAAAGTGCGATTTCTGCTTCATTAAACTGATAGGCTCCTGTTATTCCTCTACGGCAAGCGACTCTCTCAGAGATTCAAAATGGAGCTTTTCTGAGAGAAAATTATATCATTTTCGCTACTCGACTTAGATCGAGAAAAAATTAAGGGGAGGGGGCAGAAACTAAATCGAACTGGAAAAGAGCAAAAGGAGGAGGAGATGTGAAAGTCAAGAGACTGAATTTCCATTATAGTATAACATTTCCTCCTCCGATTTAGAAATCTTTAAAAAAGTCTTCAAAAATGAATGAAAAACCAATAAATTTAATAATTTTTGCCTCCATTACCCTTACCGACATTCTCAAAGGTAGAGACATTTTTGCCTCCATTACCCTTACCAACATTCTCAAGGTAAGGTTAATAGAGGCATTTTTACCTCCATTACCCTTACCAACATTCTCAAAGGTAGGGGTAATGGAGGCATTTTTGCCAGCATTACCCTTACCAACATTCTCAAAGGTAAGGGTAATAGATGCCTTTTTTGCCTCCATTACCCTTACCAAGATTCTCAAAGGTAAGGGTAATAGAGACATTTTTGCCTCCATTACCCTTACCAACATTCTCAAGGTAAGGTTAATAGAGGCATTTTTACCTCCATTACCCTTACCAACATTCTCAAGGTAAGGTTAATAGAGGAATTTTTACCTCCATTACCCTTACCAACATTCTCAAAGGTAGGGGTAATGGAGGCATTTTTGCCAGCATTACCCTTACCAAGATTCTCAAAGGTAAGGGTAATAGAGACATTTTTGCCTCCATTACCCTTACCAACATTCTCAAGGTAAGGTTAATAGAGGCATTTTTACCTCCATTACCCTTACCAACATTCTCAAGGTAAGGTTAATAGAGGAATTTTTACCTCCATTACCCTTACCAACATTCTCAAAGGTAGGGGTAATGGAGGCATTTTTGCCAGCATTACCCTTACCAACATTCTCAAAGGTAAGGGTAATAGAGGCATTTTTGCCTCCATTACCCTTGCCCAACCCTCTCAGATTCGGCCCTATTCCCTGCTATAGACTTTTTAAAAGGAATGTTTTTTTTTTTACTTATCAGCGTCACCTTTTTGCACACAATGCGATAAATGGCCAGGTCACAAGGAGCCCAAGGGATCAGAAGATTAGGGTATGACTGAACAGTTGTGAGGAGACAGATGGAAGCATCCCGTTAGGACCATCCAACATGTTCTTTAAAAGGTATACAGGGTGTGACTGTTGTGCACAAGAGACCACGGCTTACGTCCCATCCGACGGACGACGGACTTTCCAAGCCTAAAGGTGTCCCCGTTCTCGCCGGGGAAGGTGTGGGATTAGCGGAGATAAATCTTAACACTGGCACAGTTGGGACTCGAACCTGGGAGTTGTAGATTGCGAGCCTGGCGCGCTACTGACTGAGCTAACCCCCGTCCCATTAAGGGAATGGATTTCGTACATAACCGGAAACAAATCGCAGTTACGGGTAATCGACGCTTTGCTTTATTATTATTATCATCCTCAATCCGTAACCGTCTTAACCCTCTAAGGAGTAAGGGAAAAAACTTGACGAAGCTTTCGTCAAAACACTTTATCCCAACAGAAGGAATCCTCTTCTTTTTCTTGTAACCGAATGAAGATGTGCCAAATCCACCACCAGGTCGTAGCTGGATAAGTTTTCTATTCCCAAGAGACAAACTCGGGAGATTCACGATGGAGAGACGGGAGATTCCAAGTTCCGTTTTCTCTCCCGATGGGCTCCGGTGGAGCGGAAGGACAACTGGGATTTTGGGAATGGCGTTTGGTGCTGTCATCCTCGTCTTCCTCATCTACTTCTTCTCATCTTCTTTTCTTTTCTTTCTTTCTTTCTGTTCCTTTTTTTTTTCTCTCCTTCTTGTTTGGACAGTGACAATCTCCGTCGCTCAGCAAAACACTCCGTAAGAAAATCACGCAGGTTCTGTCGCCACTCCGAATAAATTCCAGTGTCTGCAGTTAATTCTTCAGCTATTCTAACGTAACGGAACATTAGCCTGTTAACTGCTGCTATTATAATCGTTTGAGCTCGTTTTCAGAAGAAGGAAAAAAAAAGGAGTTAATATTTTCACTTTTCCGCTTATGTAGATATTTAACATTTTTGCTTTAAGAGATAAAGATTCTTTTTTGGATTGCATAGATATCGATGAAATATTAATATTTTGCATTTTAAAAATCTCACAATAGCTTCAAGAGCTATATATAATATTCTTCATTGGCTAATTGTAAAGAAGAGGATTCCTGCTGCTGGGATACAGTGTTTTGACGAAAGCTTCGTCAAGTTCCTTTCCTCTCTTCCTCCTTCGAAGATTAAGACGGTTACGGTTACCTTTAACTGTGGGAAAGTCTCGAAAATGCTGAACTTTAAATCAAGGGCGGACTGGCATTTTTTCTTTTCTTTTTTCAGAGCCGTAATTGTAGTAAAGGCTCCCGAGCTGCGATAAAAACTGGATTTCGATTTTATTTTACAAGATTCCGCTACTTATTCTGTTGATATTTCGCACTCACCCTTCAAAATGGGTCGGGAGTGGCTCAGTTGGTAGCGCGCCAGGCTCGTAATCTGTAGTTCCCAGGTTCGAGTCCCAACTGGGTCAGCGTTGAGATTTATCTCCGCAAAATTCCCCGCCCTGCCCACGGTCAGTAGGGGACACCGATGGACTTGGAAAGGCCGCCGACCGTCTGATGGGACGTTAAGCCGTGGTCCCGTGTGTAAGAGAGCCATACCTTGTGCAAGTTTAAGAACACGCTGGATGGCCTTGACGGGAGGCTACCATCTGTCTCCCAACAGCTGTTCCAGTGGGTCCCCTCCCCCAACCTTCTATGAGACTTCGGGGTCCATGTGACCTAGCCATTTAGCCCATGGTGTGCAAAAAAGTGCCGCTCAGAGGTAAAACAACCCAACCGAACCCTTCAAAATAGTTTTATTTTACCCAGTTCCGTGAAACTTCTGCCCATCTCGTTCAAAATTTCCCAAAAATTGTTTTATATTCTTCAGCCGACATCAATAAAAATGACTCTAGCAGTTGTTGGGTTGTTTTACTTCTAAGAGTTCGTTTGGCACAATTGGCTAAATGGCTAGGTCACTAGAACCCCTAGGTCTCAGAGAAGAATAGGAGGAGGGAATAGTGGTGAACATAGTGTTCGGATATTTTTTTGAGCGACTGTACACTAATGGGCTTTGAAAGGCTGCCGTCCGTCGGATGGGACGTTAGGTCATAGCTCCGTACTCAGGAAAGTCATAGGCACGTTAAATAATACATTGGATGACCTTGATGGGAATGACCATCTGTATCTTAACTGAATGACCATCTGTATCTTAACGGAATGACCATCTGTATCTTAACTGAATGACCATCTGTATCTTAACGGAATGACCATCTGTATCAATGATCATCTGTATCATCTGTATCAATGATATCTACCATCTGTATCTTAACAGCCGTTTAGTGGGTACCTCTCCCCCAACCTTCTCCTAGCTCTTGGGGTCCTTATGACCTGACCATTCAGCATATTGTGCGCAAAACTCAGAGGTAAATCAGTCCAAATCTCTTCTTCTTCTAATTTATCACATATAAGCTTCTCTAAACAAACATTCCCCTGAACTAAAATCCACCACTACAAGAGTCAAAGACTTTCGACATAATCTGTGATAATTAAATCGCAATATTCCGCTTCCTTTACGACTTCTGAATTGCATCACTTCTCTCCCCCCCCCCCACACCTTGAGAGGAATAATTAATCAGACGAAATAATTGCAGAACTTCCTGTCTTGGAAATTCCTTGTTGCCCTCAACAATACGGACAACATTGCCTGACGTCAGATTCAATTAGTCGTCGGTGTTGCGCATTGTACTGTTGCGTAAACAGATTGAATGGCAAATTGGGATTGTTTTAAAATTTGCAACGTTTATTCTGCAAGCGTTTGGAGAATCTGCTTTTGCGGAAACGTGGCTCTGCAGGCGCCACAATTTATTCATTTAGAGTGCACAGAGACGTTGAAGAATTCACTGTGCTCTGCTTGTGTTGTGAGAGATAGATAGAGAGAACCAGATGATCAGTTATTTATTCAATAGACAAGCTGTGATTTGCCAAAATAGAATTTTCGGAAAAGTCCGGTGTGCGAAGTTCAAATTCTTGGTAAATTCCACTTGGTAATGATTTTTCTGGCATAGCATCAGTGCAAAATTCAAAGTGTTAAAGCCAAAATGAAATATCTTCTGTGTCGAGAAGACTTTATCTGTCGATCCATAGTAAATACACAGATTACCTGAAGAGATAGACTTCAGACATTAAAGACTTTTGAAAAAAAATTCATCGCCGACACGGCGGGAATCGAACCCACAACTCTCCAGAGCTCACTACCGTTACACCACGCATCGACAAGGAAATCTTTCAGAATAAGACCTTATTAATCTTCACTGAGACGTGGCTGACACAGCGCCATCTATACTCAAGGAGATGCAACTTTTTCCAATGGTTGCTATTGATTCTCATTAACATCTAAAAATCAATAGCAACGATTGAAAAAAAGTTACATCTCCTTGAGTATAGATGGCGCTGTGTCAGCCACGTCTCAGTGAAGATTTATAAGGTCTTATTCTGAAAGATTTCGTTGTCCGATTCGTGGTGTAACGGTAGTGCGCTCTGGAATGAATCTGGAGAGTTGCGGGTTCGATTCCCGACGTGTCGGCGATGAATTATTTTCCAGAAGTCTTTGACTTAATCTGTTTTGTAGCAGGAACAGGAAATGCATCACAAACAAGAAATACAGCAGAAACATGAACCAACAAAACTGATAATGGATCAATATCCCCATTCCGATACCTATGACGTAATATAACGAAAATAGTTTGATTTTTTACCTTAATCAATTCATATTTCATCTTATTACGAATACATTTCAGATTTTCATCTATCAGAATTTAAAAAATAAGAACTTCTTCTTTTCTTCTTCTGACTTCTCCCTTTGACAACTTCTCCCTCGGCTTTCGAGTACTTCCTTCCAAACATGTAACTCAGGTCTTTTTTTCTCAAATTCAAATTTATTTTCAATAAGTATTATCTATAATTATATTACATAAAAAATCCCACTAAGCCGAAGCTTATCAGCGAGAATGTACAGGCGCTCAAAAAAATATCCGAACACTCTGGTTGATTACAGAATTCAGAAAAAAATATCTGGCAACGAAATTTTTAGAAATTAGTGATCTGGCAACCTTCGTGTCACGTGACACGAAGGTTGCCAGATCACTAATTTCTAAAAAAATCGTTGCCAGATATTTTTTCTGAATTCTGTAATCAATCATGGTGTTCGGATACTTTTTTGAGTGCCTGTACATATATGTTTTTACAGATATGATCTAGATTGCCTCAGTAGTACAAAAAATGAAGGAGAGAAAAAAAGGAATAAATGAGAAAGAAAACCGACAAAATGATGAAAGTTTCCAAATAAAAACATCACTTTTTCATCAACCACTGAAAAAATTTATCTTTAACATCACAAAATTTTTTTAAGTTAACTATTTCTCTAGGAAGCAAGTTAAATAGGTAGGGAATTTGATATTCTTTGGAATTTCGTCCGTAATTATTATAAAATTTTGGTTGTTTCAAAAAACCCATAGCCTTTTTTCTAGTAAACTTATTGTGGCAAATATTTTGCTTATAGGTATCATCAAAGAAGTTATTGATAACAGAAACAAACACATATAAACTTTCAATAGGTAAAATTTTGAACAAACTGAATATATCATCTTTCGTTGTAAGGGAATATTTAACTTCTGTATTACACAATCCTTTTAGCAGACTAAATTGTATTCTTTTAATTTTATTTAATTCTGTCTTATAGGCTGCTCCATAAACTGTTATCCCATACCTAATTATAGATTCAAAAAGTGCTTTATATACTAAAATATCGTAGAGAATTTCTCGGTCCTCGACGAATATTCGATGCGTCATCGAGTGTTTTTGTTCAGATAGGATGATCGAAAGCTTTCACAAAGATATCTGAAAGGCAAAATGCAGCAAAGAATTGATTCACTCTTGTTATTTCTGTTTCCATCTCAGATCCATCATCTGACGCATTTAAAAAAAGTTTCCGTTGCTTCTGTCATCTTTTGAGCTCGGACTTTATGGAGCGTAACAATCGTTTTCTCGTCTTAATAAATTGTTGTCATCCTTCACGATTTACGCCCTCTCCCACAGCTTTCCCTCTCCCTTGATCGACTTATAACTCCACATTAAGTCCTTCCTAGATGTTATTGATTCACCTTTTTACTTTGGGCAAGCCATGAATCTTTACTTCGATTCATTCATCGATAAATAGATGAAAAGATTCCTTTTCAATAATATCTAGCTTTGGACTCTGTTATAATAATGCTGGGCCTTTCTCTTTTATTGGGACACCGATGGTCTTGGGAAGGCTGCCGTCCGTCGGATTGGACGTTAAGCCGTGGCCCCGTGTACGGGAGAGCCATACCGTGTGCACGTTAAAGAACACACTGGATGGCCTTGACGGGAGGCTACCATCTGTCTCCAAACAGCTGTTACAGTGGGTTCCCTCCCCCAACCTTCTCTAAGCCTTTGGGGTCCACGTGACCTGGCCATTTAGCCCATGGTGTGCAAAAAAAGTGCCGCTCAGAGGTAAAACAACCCAACCCAACCTTCTCCATTTTCCATTACTTCGAAGATCTTTCCGTTTTGGAAAAGATCGTTTACTTTTCAACCCGTTGCGAAGATATTCTTAAGAGTTTGAATAAGGAAGTTACCAACAGGATTCTAATCCAGAAAGAAGGGCAAAGGAATCGTGCCCCCCCCCCACACACACACACACTAAAGATGTTTACCAACCGTAACCGTAATAGGGATGGAGAAGTACAGTCGTTCAAAAAAATATCCGAACACTATGGTTGATTACAGAATTCAGAAAAAATATCTGGCAACGTTTTTTTTAGAAATTAGTGATCTGGCAACCCTTCGTGTCACGTGACACGAAGGGTTGCCATATCACCCATTTTAGTATATTACGATATTATTGTGATCTGGCCATTTAGTATATTACGTGCAAAAAATATTCCGTTCAGAGGTAAAAGAACCGAAAAAAACTCTAGTCTAAAAATGTTTGGTTAAGGAAATAGTTTGTATCAGTAACGTTTTGTCCAAGGATGGTTTAACCCACCCCCGGCGAAAGTGTATTTTTGGAACTCAAAAGTTCATAAATTTACATAAAAAACTGTTAATAATAAAATAATAAATAAATAAATACCCTCTCAAGCAGCTGCTTGCCACAGAGGTCTGACAGGAGCCTGTCAGTTTATATGCCATAGTAGAAGAAGGTCTGTGAGGATGGCAGGACCTCAGCAGAAAAACGGTACATGATACATCCTGCCTTACTCGGGGCTCGAACCCAGGTCCCTTAGATCAGTAGCCAAGCGCGCTAACCACTCGGCCATGGGAAGCAAAAGAAAAAGTCTAAATTACTGTTTTTAGAAGCACCTTACGGGAGGATACAGGGATAATTTACAGCGATAATGCTTCATCCAGGAATGGCTTACACCGCATAGGAAGAATTGTACAGTCGCTCAAAAAAGTATCCGAACATTATGGTTGATTACAGAATTCAGAAAAAATATCTGGAGCGTGTACAGCAACTGTACACGCTCCAGTTACCGTTCACAGCAAACTGGAGCTTGTGAAGTTACTGCACACGCTCCAGTTTGCTGTGAACGGTAACTGCACACGCTCAATATTCATTGCATTATGTATTCATGCGCATTATATATATTAAAAAATATACGAACACTATGGTTGATTACAGAATTCAGAAAAAATATCTGGCAACTATTTCTTTAGAAATCAGTGATCTGGCAACCTTCGTGTCACGTGACACGAATGTTGCCAGATCACTAATTTCTGAAAAAATCGTTGCCAGATATTTTTTCTGAATTCTGTAATCAACCATAATGTTCGGATACTTTTTTGAGCCACTGTATATTTGAATAGATAAATTTACGCTGACAAAAATATTAACAAAAATCGAATTATCCCCTTACAAACATCCTGTCTACCTCATTGATTCATGGCACGTGTTAGAGTAATATCGCCCTCCCGGAGAAAATGCACAATTTCGAGCCCTCTTTATTAAAATTTATATCACTCTACTAATTATTGCCGGCATTAAACTGCCAAAATGTATCGCGCATTGATTTTTACGACTGGTTATCAATCTTCCCTTTAAAATTTGGGGTTAAAAAAAATGATTTCCGCCATCTCAACAAGAAAAAAAAACATCCAGTTATCAAAAAGAAATAACATGTTGACCTAAGGAAAACCAAAAAGCCATTACAATAATAAAAGAAAGGCCTCCAAAAAAAAGAAACATAAAAATTTCTTTACGACAGTCGTTTCTTGTCAGCCGTGCAGTGAAGAATGCTGTAACGCCCTTCAACTCACTGCCAACCCCTTCGGTGGCCAAAAGCCATTGAAAACACGTGACTCCGGCCTGTCCCCCCCCCCCCTCTTCCATCTCTGCCGGGTCGTCATTCATGGAGACCGGTAACTGTTACCTAGGCAACCGGTAACGATCGAGAGCCCGCTCTCTAGACATGGCTAGTCCCCGTGTTCTCGCAGCACACACGGCTCCAGAAGCAGGCAGGCCCGGGCATTATTGTTGGCACTAAGTATCTTGTGGGTTGAAGCGATTGTTTCTGGCCTTAATTGTTGCCATTGTCGTAGGGAACTTGCTATAAAGGCGGCTATCTGGAGTCGCCATTATCATCAACGGTCAATATTTCCTTCCCGGAAGTATTTATACTCCAGTGTATCGTCATTAAGCTGAGTTTTGTATAAAGTGTGAAAAGCTTTGATTTACTTCATTTGTAATGATCTTTTTTTTTGTCTTCTTGTTTAGGATCGGTGCTGAAAATGGAGAAATTCGTCTCTCTTGGGGGAAATAAGGCAGAAGGGTAATTGGTGCGAAAATGAAGAGACGAAAACTTAATAAAAAAATTTCTCGATTTTTTTGCTAATGGGAAAATTTTCATGTCGTGCAATTCCAAAGAAATCTTGAAAGTCTTTTATTACTTAATGACTGTAGTTTTAAACTAAAAAGATGCCGACGAAATGGATTTGAATATTTTAAAATTAAATATGAAAGTTTTGCCAGGTACTATAGGAGCCTTCGTTCTAATAGAGTTGGGTTGTTTTACCTCTGAGCGGCACTTTTTTGCACACCATGGGCTAAATGGCCAGGTCACATGGACCCCGAAGGCTCAAAGAAGGTGGGGGGAGGGGGCCCACTGGAACAGCTGTTGCGAGACAGATGGTAGCCTCCCATCAAGGCCATCCAGCGTGTTCTTTAACGTGCACAGGGTATTATGGCTCTCCCGCACACGGGGCCGCGGCTTAACGTTCCATCCGACGGACGGCGGCCTTTCCAAGCCCATCGGGTACCCTACTGACCGTGGGCAGGGCGGGGGAATTTTTGCGGAGATAAATCTCAACGCTGACCCAGCTGGGACTCGAACCTGGGAACTACAAATTACGAGCCTGGCGCGCTACCGACTGAGCCATCCCCGCCCCCTCGTTCTAATAGAAATTAACAGGAAGGCGAAGGACAGACGATGGCAGTTTGAGTAAAAGTTATCTCCGTTTTAGAAGAATTTCTTGAGAAATGCCATATCGTATAAAAATTCAGTGTTCATCCTAACACCACCAAGAGCAAAATCATGTTACTTCACTATAAACAAAAGCATATCATATACCACCATTAGCATCGGGCTGGGGTCTCTCAGTAGGTAGCGCGCCAGGCTCGTAATCCGTTGTTCCCAGGTTCGAGTTCCAGCTGGTTAGCGTAGAGATTTATCTCCGCAAAATTCCCAGCCCACGGTCAGTAGGGGACACCGATGGCTTGGAAAAGCTGCCGTCCGTCGGATGGGACGTTAAGCCGTGGGCCCGTGTGCACGTTAAAGAACTGCACGTTTTGTGCACGTTCTGTGTACGTTAAAGACGTCTAAAACGTGCACAGAAACGTGCACAGAACGTCTAAGTTTCTGTGCACGTTCTGTGTACGTTAAAGACGTCTAAAACGTGCACTAAAACGTGCACAGAACGTGCACAGAAACTTAGACGTTCTGTGCACGTTCTGTGTACGTTAAAGAACACGCTGGATGGCCTTGACGGGAGATTACCATCTGTCTCCCAACAGCTGTTCCAGTGGGACCCATCCCCCAACCTTCTCTGAGCCTTCGGGGTCCATGTGACCTGGCCATTTAGTCCATGGTGTGCAAAAAAGTGCCGCTCAGAGGTAAAAAAAACCCACCATTAGCAAAATACCACCCCAAAAGAGTATATCATTTTAGAACATCAGGAGAAAAATCACCGCATGCAATTGTCACCTGACACCACAAATTCTCATCATCACCACCATCTTCATGAAAATTACATCACAACGCAGTCATCAAAAATTATGGATCATACTATTACCCCATTAGCAAAATCGTATTTACCTACCATTACCACAAAACACAACAAAATAAATTTACATTCACAAATGAAAAAAAAATTACATCATCCACAAAAGTCACATCTCACCCCCACCCCGCCAAAAAAAAATCCAAACCCACATCACATCGCAAACAAAAAAGAAAAAAAAGAAAAAAAAATCACATTATTCTGCTATCAGCAAAATCATGTTAAATTATCAGATTCAACAAAAAAAATTCACCTCCAAAAAAAAATTTCACCTCCATCAAAAAAATTTACCTCCTAGGCACTTTTGTGCTGACAATACGCTAAATGGCCAGGTCACAAGGACCCCCCCCCAGAAAAAGTTGGGGAAAGGGGACTCTCAGGATAGCTGTTAGCCGAGAGATGGAAGTCTTCCCCGCCAAGCCCATCCAGCGAGGATATTTCTCTCCTTCCCAAGAATCCACAGCTTAATGTTCCAACGGATGGACGGTCCTCTTTCCAAGCCCATCGGTATCCACTTTCTCACCGAGGGAAGTGAGGGCTAGCTTAGTGTGATGTCCCCTGTGTTCTGATCCTGTCAGACTGTGACAGATGTGATGTCCCTTATTGGGATCTTGATTGACTGAGCCAGAATGTCGTGACCTCTAGTTCGGATCCTGTCAGACTGTGACAGATGTGATGATCCAGTCCACACAGGAGAGAGGGACGATGTAATTGCTTCTTAATTCTCTTCGGTGAAAAGAACAGGTTCGCGGGTTTTTTGGCCCGTGCCACTGTATGCCTCAACTTTGCTGCGTTGAATGAAGAACAATAATGGTCCATCAATTACTGCACGAGAGTTATATAGGGACGATACAATTTATTAACAATATATACAGGTACGTGCTGGGAATGAACTCCACTCCGTGGGCCTTTGCTGCTTCACACTGTGGTTCCTTCTGAATCCACAAAATTACTATCAAATTCACCGCTCAACTCCGTGAGCCTTTGCTGCTACAAATATTACTATAGTGAGGTGGAGAATTGCACACTCTGCAATTTCTCACTTTACAGACTTCAATCAAAACTTGGCGAAAGGATAGCCAACCTTTGTCTACACTGTGGCTCCTCCTGAACCACAAGAATAAAAGACAGATTTTTCAATAATCTAGATTCCCTCTTGGAATCGCACCCTGACTTCAAGGGATAATTTGAGAAAGGCGGCGTCCTTTTGACGCGTGTCAAAGCGACCTCTTCGCTTGACAGCTAACGCACAGACTAAGCTTCATTCAACTCCTTCCCCTAGCCTCGTGCGCGGACTTCATGCCTCAGGCTAGTGAGTCATTACGGCACAAACAACTGCTGGCATTCGTCACCATTTACTTACACGGAGCAGCTTTAGACCCGAAAAACAACAACAGTGGGTCATCCCAGTACAAACATTTCCAAGAACACATAAAAATATATACAACAAAAATATACAATAAATAAATAGATATAAAATTCGAGGGACATGACACTTAGATGAATCTCAAATCTGGTGAAGTTCTACCTGATACATCAAATTATGGCGAGTCAATCCTCACCATGACACCAAAAACAGCAACATCATAACACCACATCCCAAAAATGAAATCGTATTACCACCAACAATAAAATCGCCAACACTACCATAACGGAGAGCCAGGGACATTATTACCACCACTATCTTATTACCACCACCAGTAAAATCTTATTATGACTACCACTAATAATAAAAAAACATTACTACACCACCAATTCTACAATATTAACGACCACCAACAAAGAAATCTCATCATTACCACCATCAACAGCGAAATCTAATCATTACCACCATCAACAGCGAAATCTAATCATTACCACCATCAACAATGATATCTCATCATTACCACCATCAACAATGAAATCCCATCATTACCCGCCATCAACAATAAAATCACACCATTACCGCCATAAACAAATCCCATCATTACCACCATGAACAATGAAATCTCATCATTATCACCATCAGCAATGAAATCTCGTCATTAACGCCACCAACAATGAAATCACATCGTTGCCACCATCAACAATGAAATCCCATTATTAACGCCATCAGCAATGAAATCACATTATTAACGCCATTAACAATGAAATCTCATCATTATCACCATCAGCAATGAAATCTCATCATTAACGCCACCAACAACGAAATCACGTCATTACCACCATCAGCAATGAAATCACATTATTAACGATACCGTCAACAATGAAATCTCATCATTACCACCATCAGCAATGGAAACTCATCATTACCACCAACAATGAAATCAAATTATTACCACCGTCAAAAATGAAATCTCATCATTAACGCCACCAACAATGAAATCAAATCATTGCCACCGTCAGCAATGAAATCACATTATTAACGATGCCATCAACAATGAAATCACATTATTAACGATGCCATCAACAATGAAATCTCATCATTACCACCATCAACAATGGAAACTCATCATTACCACCAACAATGGAATCAAATTATTACCACCATCAACAATGAAATCAATTTATTACCACCATCAACAATGAAATCATAATATTACCACGACTAAAAAAAATTCGCTTTTTAAGCCACCTGGTATAGTGGTTAGCGAATTTGACTACTAAGGCCAGCGGTTGGGTTGTTTTACCTCTGAGCGGCACTTTTTTGCACACCATGGGCTAAATGGCCAGGTCACATGGACCCCGAAGGCTCAGAGAAGGTTGGGGGAGGGGACCCACTGGAACAGCTGTTGGGAGACAGATGGTAGCCTCCCGTCAAGGCCATCCAGCGTGTTCTTTAACGTGCACAGGTATGGCTCTCCCGCACACGGGGCCACGGCTTAACGTCCCATCCGACGGACGGCGGCCTTTCCAAGCCCATCGGTGTCCCCTACTGACCGTGGGCAGGGCGGGGAATTTTGCTGAGATAAATCTCAACGCTGACCCAACTGGGACTCGAACCTGGGAACTACAGATTACGAGCCTGGCGCGCTACCGACTGAGCCACCCCCGCCCCAAGGCCAGCGGACATGTCCTTGTGTAAGTGTTTATACATTGTATGAGAAGCCTAATGCAATAGCTTCAGGTTATCTCTGTCCTTTGTGTAGGGAAGTAGCTCCTTCCTTTTAAAAAAAAAATATTACCACTACTAAAAATCACATTAATACCACTAACACTATCGTATTATTATTCCCAGTAAAACCGTATCACTACCCAACAAACTAAGCTAGAGGACAACATTTATGAAGAAAACTAACACACCAAAAATGAATTATTGCCCTTCTATGTTCTATTCTTGTTTATGTTTTTTCCTGAATGCCTAAAGTACATGACACTAAATCAAAAGACGGGTCATAACCCGAACGTGTCGCTATTCGTCCTGAACAGGCAGACCTCGTCGTGCAGCGTGCTGCTCTTGTATTGCAGCAGCCAACACCACCCATAACGGGGAACACAACCCAATCCATTTAACCATTCTTGTCGCTGTTCCGGGCAACACTGGGGTGGAAACTCTTTGTTGCGGGCTGATTTATGTAACGTGATTATTGTTAGCACTTCCGTCAAAAGAGGATTGAGGGAGGGAAAAGAAGATCCCATATAAATGAAAACGAAATGAAAATATTGCAACATCAGAAGACAAACAGAGGTAGGGAAAAAAAAATGTTCTATCCCTTTTACATTTTGAGTCCCTAAGCTTTTTCCGCAGCCAGCGAGGAGGTACTACATCACTTCTGATGAACAAGGAAGGGGAACCTAGAGGAATAGAATCCCACTCTTTGCGTTCAACGGACATCACCGGAAACTGAGGAAAAACCTTTTATGGTAAATCCGGATGAAGAGGATGAAAAGGGAGGAGAGAAAGAAGAGGAGGGACATAAAAGGAATGGAAAAAGAAAAAAATAGAAGTTTCATCATGAAATGAAAAATAGTCAAAATAATAGAGTTGAAGTGTTCTATTGCGTAAGCGTTGTTGTTTGTGATGTCTGCAGCACATTGGATGTGAGGAGAAGAGGATTTCTTCCTCATGCATGAAGGGACTTTTTACTTCTTCACCCAATGTCTCTGTTTTGTCTAAAATGCTCCTCAGAGCGAAGTTTGTCGTTACATCTGAG
This sequence comes from Ryuthela nishihirai, assembly GCA_038380435.1. Taxonomy (NCBI): domain Eukaryota; kingdom Metazoa; phylum Arthropoda; class Arachnida; order Araneae; family Heptathelidae; genus Ryuthela; species Ryuthela nishihirai. Next base: position 20,265,916 of record JAWZYU010000002.1, read on the forward strand.
CAGAAAGGAATTCTCTTCTCTGTCTCTTTTACGATGAACGGAATTAGGCCACATTGAGCCGCAATAACAAATCTTGCATCTCGACAAGTGTCGGTTGCAAACTGCTGCAGAGACAAGCCAACTGTTAAAAGATGAGGCCGAAGATGTAATAATAGGAAAAAGAGGAAATGATTGGGATGCTTTAGGCGCTCGCTAAGTGGATGAAGTTCAAGATGCTTATTTGAACTTCGTCTTATGTCAATGTGGGGGGAAGGCAGATAAAGTTTATGGGGTTAGAGATGAAAGGTTGTTGTGGAGTTGGGTTGGGTTGTTTTACCTCTGAGCGGTACGTTTTTGCACACCATGGGCTAAATGGCCAGGTCACATGGACCCCGAAGGCTCAGAAAAGGTTGGGGGAGGGGACCCACTGGAACAGCTGTTGGGAGACAGATGGTAGCCTCCCGTCAAGGCCATCCAGCGTGTTCTTTAACGTGCACAGGGTAGCTCTCCCGCACATGGGACCACGGTTAACGTCCCATCCGACGGACGGCGGCCTTTCCAAGCCCATCGGTGTCCCCTACTGACCGTGGGCAGGGCGGGGAATTTTGCGGAGATAAATCTCAACGTTGACCCAGCTGGGACTCGAACCTGGGAACTACAGATTACGAGCCTGGCGCGCTACCGACTGAGTCACCCCCGCCCCAGCGATAGATTAAGGCGTGGGTTAGGTTGAACTGGCATTAGGGATAAATTAGAGAGGGTCAGGGAGGGTTGATTAGCAGGAGTAGCTAGGGATGGATTAGAGGATGGAGGGAATGATTCTGAATAGAGTTGGATCAGAGACGGGCTACGGGGTCTCAAGGAATGGATAAAGAGATGGAACTGTAGCCGAGAATGGATTAGGGAGATGAAGCTGAGGACAGGAATGGATTTAGGATGATGAAACTGGAGTCTGGGATGGATTGGAGATGGAAATGGAGCCAGGGAAGATTAAAGAGTTGGAGATGGATTAGAGAGTGGATGTGTATCCAGAGACGTTGCAGCGCATTGGATGTGTATCCAGAGACGTTGCAGCGCATTGGATGAGAGTTGTTTATTATGCAGTTCCCAGCTTCGAGTCTCAACTCTGTCGGCGTTGAGATTTATCTCACCGCCGACACAGTTGAGACTCGAAGCTCACTCTCAACGCCGATATGTGTTGTGTACGTACACAAAGTTTGCCAGATCACTAATTTCTAAAGAAATAGTTGCCAGATACTTTTTCTGAATTCTGTAATCAACCATAGTGTTCGGATATTATTTTAATATATATAATGCGTATGAATATATAATGCAATGAATATGGAGCGTGTGCAGTTACCGTTCACAGCAAACTGGAGCGGTTGCGGTTAATGTTCACAGCACATTGGATCGTGTGAGCTCACAAAAACCTGGATCGTGTGGGCTCACTCACAAAAATATTGAGCGTGTGCAGTTACCGTTCACAGCAAACTGGAGCGGTTGCGGTCAATGTTCACAGCACATTGGATCGTGTGAGCTCACAAAAACCTGGATCGTGTGGGCTCACTCACGGAAATATTGAGCGTGTGCAGTTACCGTTCACAGCAAACTGGAGCGGTTGCGGTCAATGTTCACAGCACATTGGATCGTGTGAGCTCACAAAAACCTGGATCGTGTGGGCTCACTCACGGAAATATTGAGCGTGTGCAGTTACCGTTCACAGCAAAGTGGAGCGGTTGCGGTTAATGTTCACAGCACATTGGATCGTGTGAGCTCACAAAGACCTGGATCGTGTGGGCTCACTCACGGAAATATTGAGCGTGTACAGTTACCGTTCACAGCAAACTGGAGCGGTTGCGGTTAATGTTCACAGCACATTGGATCGTGTGAGCTCACAAAAACCTGGATCGTGTGGGCTCACTCACAAAAATATTGAGCGTGTGCAGTTACCGTTCACAGCAAACTGGAGCGGTTGCGGTTAATGCTCACAGCACATTGGATCGTGTGAGCTCACAAAAACCTGGATCGTGTGGGCTCACTCACAAAAATATTGAGCGTGCGCAGTTACCGTTCACAGCAAACTGGAGCGTGTGCAGTAACTGCACACGCTCCAGTTTGCTGTGAACGGTAACTGGAGCGTGTACAGTTGCTGTACACGCACCAGATATTTTTCCTGGATTCTGTAATCAACCATAGCGTTCGGATACTTTTTTGAGCGACTGTACGTGTTTATTCCCCTGTCATTTAGTTACGAACTAGTTGCGTCCCGAAAAAAAATAATAATAATAGTAAAAGGATTTCAAAATGAGACTGAAGTATCATATTTGAAGCTGAGCGGCATAAATTTTCTTTACGAGTTTGCAATCCAATGCAATACCTTAGAAAAGGGAAACGCAGAGGGCAATAAACGAAATAATAAGTGGAAGGATTTTGTGATATCAAGGCACGTCGCCTATAAATTTTAATGTTTCATTCGAGAAAGAGAGGAAGGAATATTTGTCTGAATGAAAAGATTGTTTAAGTCTTCGTAGCAAATAAAAGTTGATTTAATATAGTTCGAGGAATAGTTCGCTATAAAAATCGATAACGTTTCAAGATGGTTGATTTGGCGGTGATTGGATTTCTTGGGTTTTTTCGCGGAGCAGTGGCATACCGAAGAATTTTAAGCGGGGGTGGTTTTGATTTACCAGGTGAGGATGAAATACAGAAAGGTGGACATTGCACATCAACTTTCCGCATGGTAAGAGAAAATAAAGCTCGTTTTTTTTCCCGAAAACGTTAGTTGTGAAATTTTTGCGGGGAAGGTTTGAACACAGACAAAAAACCGCCCTTGTAGAAACATCCCTGTTATGGAAGAATATTCTTTTAGTTTGGTTCAGTAAAGTCAATTGATACGAAATATAGTTCAGAAGAATAGATTGGGTTCGTTATCTCTGAGTGGCACTTTTTTTGCACACAATGGAGTAAATGGCCAGGTTACAAGAACCCCAAAGGCTCAGTGAAGGTTGTGGGAAGGGATCCAGACAGATGGAAGTCTCTCATCAAGACCATTCAGTGTGTACTTTAACGGGCACAGGTTTGGACTGTTTGCTTTACATTTAGAGACACCTTTTTGAAAATGAGCAAAAAGGCCAGGTCACGGGGCGGGGGTGGCTCAGTCGGTAGCGCGCCAGGCTCGTAATCTGTAGTTCCCAGGTTCGAGTCCCAGCTGGGTCAGCGTTGAGATTTATCTCCGCAAAAATTCCCCGCCCTGCCCACGGTCAGTAGGAGACACCGATGGGCTTGGAAAGGCCGCCGTCTGTCGGTTGGGACGTTAAGCCGTGGCCCAGTGTGCGGGAGAGTTATACCCTGTGCACGTTAAAGAACACGCTGAATGGCCTTGACGGGAGGCTACCATCTGTCTCCCAACAGCTGTTCCAGTGGGTCCCCTCCCCCAACCTTCTCTGAGCCTTTGGGGTCCATGTGACCTGGCCATTATTTAGCCCATGGTGTGCAAAAAAGTGCCGCTCAGAGGTAAAACAACCCAACCCAAAGCCAGGTCACATGAACACCAAAGGCTCACATATAGTTGAGGTTGAACATCTGTTAGAAGATAGAAGCCTCCAATCAAGACCATCCAGCATGTTCTTTAATGTACACAGAGTGTGGTTGTGCTTCACACGGGGTCGTGGTTTAACTTCCCATCCAATGGATGGCAGTCTTTTTAAGTCCATTGATCTTTTTTTCTTTTGACTTAAGTTATGGGTTTAGTAGAGATAAATCTCAACGCCGATGTTCTGCCAACTGAGCCACGTCTTGTGGAATAGGTATTCAGAAACACAGAAGCAAGAAGAGTAACCAGCCGTCATTTAAAGAAGCAAATCTTTGCTTTTTTTGGTGTCAGGAGTGCAGTAATGCATTGTCTTTTCCTGCCTAATAGCGGTAGTAATGGGTTGGGTTGTTTTACCTCTGAGCGACACTTTTTTGCACACCATGGGCTAAATAGCCAGGTCACAAGGAACCCGAAGGCTCAGAGAAGGTTGGGGGAGGGGACCCACTGGAACAGCTGTTGGGAGACAGATGGTAGCCTCCCGTCAAGGTCATCCAGCGTGTTCTTTAACGTGCACAGGGTATGGCTCTCCCGCACACGGGGCCACGGCTTAACGTCCCATCCGACGGACGGCGGCCTTTCCAAGCCCATCGGTGTCCCCTACTGACCGTGGGCAGGGCGGAGAATTTTGCGGAGATAAATCTCAACGCTGACCCAGCTGGGACTCGAACCTGGGAACTACAGATTACGAGTCTGGCGCACTACCGACTGAGCCACCCCCGCCCCGGGTGAATTCGTAGTACCCGATGAAGTCCTTCGTAGAGGCACTTTCTGACGTCACAAAAATGAGGTCACTAGAGTTTTGAGAGGGGTTGGGGAAGCAGTTTTGAATAGCATTATTTTTCGCACGGCTTTTAGTTCCGATTTTAAGGGAGACAATGAATTCCTGTTCACACAAGTCCATTTGTGATCGTACGGTAACTAAATTCTCGTCCATATTTGAACGAGCTACGAAATTCTTATTTTAGAATTAGTTATGTAATTGTCGTTGTACGTAACGCGCAATACAAGTACGACATCAGTATTGTTTGCGAGAGATCTTTAATTAAACTATCAAGGAAAGCACATTCGAGCTCGAGTGCTTTTCAAATGCTACGTTAAAATTTATGTTTTGCCATGAGTGGGATTCGAACCCACGTCTCCAGGAAACATGCTGTTATGCTAACCACTACACCACCAATGGCTAACCTTTTCTCAACTTGTGTGACGTTATGAACATTCCGGACTTTTAATTTTAGTCGAACAGTGGCACATTAAAGCTCTTTTATATTATAATAATAAACACCTCCTCAAGCAGCTGCTTGCCACAGAGGTCTGACAGGAGCAAGTCAGTTTAATACGCCTTAGTAGGAGGATCTGTGAGGATGGCGGGTCCTCAGCAGATTTTTTTTACCAACTGCACGCGGTGTTTCCAGGTGGCCCCTCTCTCAGAGTACTGACCGAGGTCTGACAGGAGCCTGTCAGTTTAATACGCCTTAGTAGGAAGATCTGTGAAGATGGCGCGTCCTCAGCAGATTATTTTTACCAACTGCACGCGGTGTTTCCAGGTGGCCCCTCTCTCAGAGTGCTGACAGAGGTCTGACAGGAGCCTGTCAGTTTAATACGCCTTAGTAGGAGGATCTGTGAGGATGGCGCGTCCTCAGCAGATTTTTTTTACCAACTGCACGCGGTGTTTCCAGGTGGCCCCTCTCTCAGAGTACTGACAGAGGTCTGACAGGCGCCTGTCAGTTTAATACGTCTTAGTAGGAAGATCTGTGAGGATGGCGGGTCCTCAGCAGATTTTTTTTACCAACTGCACGCGGTGTTTCCAGGTAGTCCCTCTCTCAGAGTACTGACTGAGGTATGACAGGAGCCTGTCAGTTTAATACGCCTTAGTAGGAAGATCTGTGAGGATGGCGCGTCCTCAACAGATTTTTTTTACCAACTGCACGCGGTGTTTCCAGGTGGCCCCTCTCTCAGAGTACTGACCGAGGTCTGACAGGAGCCTGTCAGTTTAATACGCCTTAGTAGGAAGATCTGTGAGGATGGCGGGTCCTCAGCAGATTTTTTTTACCAACTGCACGCGGTGTTTCCAGGTGAGCCCTCTCTCAGAGTACTGACCGAGGTCTGACAGGAGCCTGTCAGTTTAATAAGTCTTAGTAGGAAGATCTGTGAGGATGGCGCGTCCTCAGCAGATTTTTTTTACCAACTGCACGCGGTGTTTCCAGGTAGTCCCTCTCTCAGAGTACTGACTGAGGTCTGACAGGAGCCTGTGAGTTTAATACGCCTTAGTAGGAAGATCTGTGAGGATGGCGGGTCCTCAGCAGATTTTTTTTACCAACTGCACGCGGTGTTTCCAGGTGGCCCCTCTCTCAGAGTAATGACCGAGGTCTGACAGGAGCCTGTCAGTATAATACGCCTTAGTAGGAAGATCTGTAAGGATGGCGGGTCCTCAGCAGTTTTTTTTACCAACTGCACGCGGTGTTTCCAGGTAGTTCCTCTCTCAGAGTACTGACTGAATTCTGACAGGAGCCTGTCAGTATAATACGCCTTAGTAGGAAGATCTGTAAGGATGGCGGGTCCTCAGCAGATTTTTTTTTACCAACTGCACGCGGTGTTTCCAGGTAGTCCCTCTCTCAGAGTACTGACTGAATTCTGACAGGAGCCTGTCAGTATAATACGCCTTAGTAGGAGGATCTGTGAGGATGGCGGGTCCTCAGCAGATTTTTTTACCAACTGCACGCGGTGTTTCCAGGTGGCCCCTCTCTCAGAGTACTGACTGAGGTCTGACAGGAGCCTGTCAGTTTAATACGCCTTAGTAGGAGGATCTGTGAGGATGGCGGGTCCTCAGTAAATTTTTTTTACCAACTGCACGCGGTGTTTCCAGGTGGCCCCTCTCTCAGAGTACTGACCGAGGTCTGACAGGAGCCTGTCAGTTTAATACGTCTTAGTAGGAAGATCTGTGAGGATGGCGCGTCCTCAGCAGATTTTTTTTACCAACTGCATGCGGTGTTTCCAGGTGGCCCCTCTCTCAGAGTACTGACCGAGGTCTGACAGGAGCCTGTCAGTTTAATACGTCTTAGTAGGAAGATCTGTGAGGATGGCGGGTCCTCAGCAGATTTTTTTTACCAACTGCACGCGGTGTTTCCAGGTAGTCCCTCTCTCAGAGTACTGACTGAGGTCTGACAGGAGCCTGTCAGTTTAATACGCCTTAGTAGGAAGATCTGTGAGGATGGCGCGTCCTCAACAGATTTTTTTTACCAACTGCACGCGGTGTTTCCAGGTGGCCCCTCTCTCAGAGTACTGACCGAGGTCTGACAGGAGCCTGTCAGTTTAATACGTCTTAGTAGGAAGATCTGTGAGGATGGCGCGTCCTCAGCAGATTTGTTTTACCAACTGCATGCGGTGTTTCCAGGTGGCCCCTCTCTCAGAGTACTGACCGAGGTCTGACAGGAGCCTGTCAGTTTAATACGTCTTAGTAGGAAGATCTGTGAGGATGGCGCGTCCTCAGCAGATTTTTTTACCAACTGCATGCGGTGTTTCCAGGTGGCCCCTCTCTCAGAGTACTGACCGAGGTCTGACAGGAGCCTGTCAGTTTAATACGTCTTAGTAGGAAGATCTGTGAGGATGGCGCGTCCTCAGCAGATTTTTTTTACCAACTGCACGCGGTGTGTCCAGGTGGCCCCTCTCTCAGAGTACTGACAGAGGTCTGACAGGCGCCTGTCAGTTTAATACGTCTTAGTAGGAAGATCTGTGAGGATGGCGGGTCCTCAGCAGATTTTTTTTACCAACTGCACGCGGTGTTTCCAGGTAGTCCCTCTCTCAGAGTACTGACTGAGGTCTGACAGGAGCCTGTCAGTTTAATACGCCTTAGTAGGAAGATCTGTGAGGATGGCGCGTCCTCAACAGATTTTTTTTACCAACTGCACGCGGTGTTTCCAGGTGGCCCCGCTCTCAGAGTACTGACCGAGGTCTGACAGGAGCCTGTCAGTTTAATACGCCTTAGTAGGAAGATCTGTGAGGATGGCGGGTCCTCAGCAGATTTTTTTTACCAACTGCACGCGGTGTTTCCAGGTGAGCCCTTTCTCAGAGTACTGACCGAGGTCTGACAGGAGCCTGTCAGTTTAATAAGTCTTAGTAGGAAGATCTGTGAGGATGGCGCGTCCTCAGCAGATTTTTTTTACCAACTGCACGCGGTGTTTCCAGGTAGTCCCTCTCTCAGAGTACTGACTGAGGTCTGACAGGAGCCTGTGAGTTTAATACGCCTTAGTAGGAAGATCTGTGAGGATGGCGGGTCCTCAGCAGATTTTTTTTACCAACTGCACGCGGTGTTTCCAGGTGGCCCCTCTCTCAGAGTAATGACCGAGGTCTGACAGGAGCCTGTCAGTATAATACGCCTTAGTAGGAAGATCTGTAAGGATGGCGGGTCCTCAGCAGATTTTTTTTACCAACTGCACGCGGTGTTTCCAGGTAGTCCCTCTCTCAGAGTACTGACTGAGGTCTGACAGGAGCCTGTCAGTTTAATACGCCTTAGTAGGAAGATCTGTGAGGATGGCGGGTCCTCAGCAGATTTTTTGTACCAACTGCACGCGGTGTTTCCAGGTGGCCCCTCTCTCAGAGTAATGACCGAGGTCTGACAGGAGCCTGTCAGTATAATACGCCTTAGTAGGAAGATCTGTAAGGATGGCGGGTCCTCAGCAGATTTTTTTTACCAACTGCACGCGGTGTTTCCAGGTAGTCCCTCTCTCAGAGTACTGACTAAGGTCTGACAGGAGCCTGTCAGTTTAATACGCCTTAGTAGTAGGATCTGTGAGGATGGCGGGTCCTCAGCAGATTTTTTTTACCAACTGCACGCGGTGTTTCCAGGTGGCCCCTCTCTCAAAGTACTGACCGAGGTCTGACAGGAGCCTGTCAGTTTAATACGCCTTAGTAGGAGGATCTGTGAGGATGGCGGGTCCTCAGCAGATTTTTTTTACCAACTGCACGCGGTGTTTCCAGGTGGCCCCTCTCTCAAAGTACTGACCGAGGTCTGACAGGAGCCTGTCAGTATAATACGCCTTAGTAGGAGCATCTGTGAGGATGGCGGGTCCTCAGCAGATTTTTTTTACCAACTGCACGTGGTGTTTCCAGGTGGCCCCCCTCTCAGAGTACTGCCGCGCCCAAAGCTGCTTAACTTCGGTAATCGGACGAGAACCAGTGTTTTCTGGTTTGTACTGCCGTTGGCTCTATTATATTATATAAAAATTAATTTATATATTGCATACAAATACTTTTTAGTCTGCATGCAAGAAAACTGTAAATGAACATTTTGAAAAGTAAAAAAAAAAGAGAAATTGATTGGTTCCACAATGACACAATAACTGCTGTGGGAAGAGAGGGTGGCTCAGTCGGTATCACGCAAGACTCGTAATCTGCAGTTCCCAGGTTCGAGTCCCGCCTGGGACAGCGTTGAGATTTATCTTCCTACCATGCCCTCTGTGTGTATGAGGCACCTATAGGCCTGCTAAGACGCCGACCGTCGGATGGGACGTTAAACCGTGGTCCCGTGAGCGGTAGAGCCATAACCTTTGCACGTTGAAGAACACGCTGGATGGTCTTGACGGGAGACTATCATCTATCTCCCAACAGCTGTCCATGGATTATATGGTGTCACGTGACACGAAGGTTGCCAGATCACTAATTTCTAAAAAAAAATCTTTGCCAGATATTTTTTCTGAATTCTGCAATGAACCATATTGTTCGGATATTTTTTTGAGCGACTGTAGGTGGTCATATTATTTTGATACTAGATCGTGTGGGCTCACTCACGGAAATATTGAGCGTGTGCAGTTACCGTTCACAGCAAACTGGAGCGTGTGCAGTAACTGCACACGCTCCAGTTTGCTGTGCACGGTAACTGGAGCGTGTACAGTTGCTGTACACGCTCGAGATATTTTTAATGAATTCTGCAATCAACCATAGTGTTCGGATAGTTTTTTGAGCGACTGTATTCCCTTTCTCACCGAAGGCAGGGTGTGGGGAGACCAGAGGAGGTGTTAGAAAAGGTGATTTTTAAAGTAAGTATAGGCAATGACGAGTGCAAAAGTATGACGTAGGTTAAAGGGAAAATTCTCATTATGTATTCGTTTCCCGGATCTTAGTAAAACAACGAGATCAAAAAGAAGAAAGAAGATCCACTACGCGATCGTATTCTTCTTACCAGAATATTCACAATTATTCTGATAAGTTGGTCATATCAGGAACTGCATTCCTTCTGATGTCAGGATCTCCTTTGGTTCATGTAAGTTTAATGACCAATTAATGTAAGGTGTTGTGTCTTTTTAATCTTTTAAAAAGTTTCAAGTTTTACCTAAAGAGAGAGTTTAGTCGAGATTTGAAGCTACGAACTCCAGGTGACTTATTAAGTGTCCTAATCACTAAGCTATCTCCAAGCTAGTTCAGTTTCAGTTGACGGGAACTATAGACATTGAATTTCGCGATCCTCCGTTGCTCATGAGGGGCGGGGGTGGCTCAGTCGTTAGCGCGCCAGGCTCGTAATCTGTAGTTCCCAGGTTCGAGTCCCAGCTGGGTCAGCGTTGAGATTTATCTCCGCAAAATTCCCCGCCCTGCCCACGGTCAGTAGAGGACACCGATGGGCTTGGAAAGGCCGCCGTCCGTCGGATGGGACGTTAAGCCGTGGCCCCATGTGTGGGATAGCCATACCCTGTGCACGTTAAAGAACACGCTGGATGGCCTTGACGGGAGGCTACCATCTGTCTCCCAACAGTTGTTCCAGTGGGTCCCCTCCCCAACCTTCTCTGAGCCTTCGGGGTCCATGTGACCTGGCCATTTGTGCAAAAAAATGCACACTGTGCATAACAACTGCCATTTGAACAAAAAAATGCACACTGTGCATATAACAATAACAACTGCCATTTGTGCAAAAAAAGACATGGTGTGCAAAAAAGTGCCGCTCAGAGGTAAAACAACCCAACCCACTTCTGTTATGATCAATAGCACATTGTTTAAGACTAACGAATTCACACCTCACCATTGATTTAATGAATGTTTTAACCACTATTAGTTTAGTTTCCTAAAGGAAGCTTGAATACTTAAGAATAAATAATCTAGTTTTATAAAACTCATTAATAACTGTCAAATATTGAAATAACCATTACACAAAGTTCTGAAATGCATATTTATTTTATTAAACGGTCTCAAACTTTTTATTTAAATTTTAATTAATTTCTCAGGTATATTCTTATGACGAATTACTGTTGTAACATATTCTGCCTTCCATTAATCTTTAAATATTGAACGAATGTTGTTGAAAGTAGAGATTTGAAAAGATTTGATTATGATCTTTAATTTATCTCCAGTCGTATTTTCCCAATTAAATCACAAAACTTTTAAGCCATTTTTTTCCGCTGATAAATAAATATAAATATAAATAGCGCCAGGTGGGATCCGAACCTAGGACTTCCTAATAATATGTCCTCTGAACTATATGCCAGGGGTGGGGGTGATTCAGTCGGTAGCGCGTCAGGCTCGTATTCTGTAGTTTCTAGGTTCGAGTCCCAGCTGGGTGTGTGTGAGAACCATACCCTGTGCACCTTAAAGAACACGCTGGATGCCCTTGACGGGAGGCTACCATCTGTTTCTTAACAACTGCCCAATGGGTATCTTTCTCCCCAACCTTCTCTGAACCTTGGGATCCTTGTGACCTGGCCTTTTTAGTCCAATGTGTGGCAAACGTAAGTGCCGCTCAGAGGTAAAACAATCCATCAATTCTCCTGTTCAGTGGGGCGGGGGTGGCTCAGTCGGTAGCGCGCCAGGCTCGTAATCTGTAGTTCCCAGGTTCGAGTCCCAGCTGGGTCAGCGTTGAGATTTATCTCCGCAAAATTCCCCGCCTTGCCCACGGTCAGTAGGGGACACCGATATGCTTGGAAGGCCGCCGTCCATCGGATGGGACGTTAAACCGTGGTTCCGTGTGCGGGAGAGCCATACCCTGTGCACGTTAAGGAACACGCTGGATGGCCTTGACGGGAGGCTACCATCTGTCTCCCAACAGCTGTTCCAGTGGGTCCCCTCCCCCAACCTTCTCTGAGCCTTCGGGGTCCGTGTGACCTGGCCATTTAGCCCATGGTGTGCAAAAAAGTGCCGCTCAGAGGCAAAACTACCCAACTCCTGTTCAGCATTAACCGTTCGTGTTCGGAAAGAATTGATGTTTGCTTGTCTCTCCTAACCGTCCCGTGGCCGAGTGGTTAGCGCGCTTGACTATTGATCTACGGGACCTGGGTTCGATCCCCGGGTAAGGCATGGATGTTCGTGTTGTTTTTCTGCTGAGGTCCTGCCATCCTCTCAGACCTTCTACTCTGGCATATAAACTGACAGGCTCCTGTCAGACCTCTGTGGCAAGCAGCTGCTTGAGGGGGTATTTATTTATTTTATTTATTATTTTATATAAACTGACAGGCTCCTGTCAGACCTCTGTGGCAATCAGCTGCTTGAGGGGGTATTTATTTATTATGTCTCTCCTACCGAAATCATACCCAGTGCCTTAAGTGCTTTTAGGCCACCTGCAACGAAACGCTTTGTGCAGAACGTCCAATGGTGTTTTCTTTGTGCTTACTTTTACAGCTGGAAAATTAGGAGAGAGCGAATTCAGGAAATTGTAAATGGAAGCGCCCTTTAGTTCACGAATTACACTAATAACCTTAAAGGTGAGACAAACGTTGTTAGCATGCTTGCAAACCAAAAGAAAATAATCGAATATATATAAAGTGAATAGCCTAATTAATGAAAATTAAATTTGTGAACGCTAAGAGAATGGATACTTAACTAAATCAAAGACAATGAATTCAACAGGCGAAATCGTTGAGTCTTTGTAGAGGCAACGTTACTTTAAAATTGCAAACTTATTCCCACTAGACATCCATTTATTATTCACTGCAAAGTCCATTATTTCGTAGACATGGGGTATCATTAACTTATGCTAAAGAAAACATTTTGTCTCCGTGCTAGCAATCCTCTCATATTTAACCATTCAGAAAGCAAACTGAGCGTAAGCACCACGATATTAAAATATTCATCCCTACAATTACGTCATCACAGCGTTAAACTTAACGACACTAAGCCACAGTCGTCAACAACAATCCGCTCGAAACAGAAGGAAATAATTGGAACAATGTAACCAAAACAGAGTCGTAGCGAAGCGTGAACTTTTGTGACGCCACAATGCGAGTGTAATTCCTTTTCTTTGCTCCCTTGAGATTCGCTGAAGAGACAGAACGATGCAGAAAGATTCTTGTTTTTTTTTTCATTTGGATAACGAAAATGCCGGGCATAATGCATTGATGGCAGGAAAAAAAAAGAACAACTCCCCTTTGGTGATTGTGGAAGTAACATCCATCACTGACAGTTTGCAGAACGCCTCCTTTAAGCTGCGCTCTCTCCAGTTCGATTTTTATTCTTCACCCTTTTATGAAAAAAAAAACACCAAAAGGAGGCTCCCTGTTCGATTCTGCTCCTCGTTCTGATGTGTAATTAACCTACTTGAATGCCTGAACGTTTTTTTTCCTGTTCTACTGCAGGAAAAAAAAAGTGTGGCAGATAAAGACACAATAAAATACAAGTTTTATTTTTTAATAACAATTTCATCCCTTCTCACTAATAGAGCCTAGGTCAGTCAGACTGTCGGCAAATACAAAAACGCAAACCGATTTTTGCGCGTGATACAGAATTCCCCTATGATTAATCTTTTTTTAACTTTTTTTTTGTGTGTTTGTTTTTTTTTTTCATGTTCCTCGTGGTAGAACGATATCTGCACACAAGTCAATGACCGGCTGATGACGTGTTGGAAGCCGGAGTTGTAGGGAGAGGAAATTTCTTTCCCCTTCAACCTTTTTTGTATTGCTGTGGTGATGCTTGTCAGTTTAGTGAGTTTGAGTTAGTTGGCGTCGCCGATCAAAAAATCTCGTGGATCCACAGAATCAAATGCAGCTCCTATCTGCTCTCGATTCAGAAGAGTGAAAAAAAAGAATTGGGACCACAAACGTCTCGTGATGTTCGAATTCATAGACTTTATTCGTCGTAATATTCCGCTAATAGAATTTCAGATCGCTGTTCGGATTATTGGAGGGGCGGGGGTGGCTCAGTCGGTAGAGCGCCAGGCTCGTAATCTGTAGTTCTCAGGTTCGAGTCCCAACTGGGTCAGCGTTGAGATTTATCTCCGCAAAATTCCCCGCCCTGCCCACGGTCAGTAGGGGACACCGATGGGCTTGGAAAGGCCGCCGTCCGTCGGATGGGACGTTACGCCGTGATCCGTGTGCGGGAGAGCCATACCCTGTGCACGTTAAAGAACACGCTGGATGGCCTTGACGGGAGGCTACCATCTGTCTCCTAACAGCTGTTTCAGTGGGTCTCCTCCCCCAACCTTTTCTGAGCCTTCGGGGGTCCATGTGACCTGGCCATTTATCCCATGGTGTGTAAAAAAGTGCCGCTCAGAGGTCAAACAACCGAAACCTTCTTTACCATGCATGCAGTTTTGTTGGTCATTGTTTCTATTTAACTAATTTTATTGGTCATTATTTTTTATTCATACGATTAGTTGATTGTCGTTTGTTTTCATGAATTTCCTGATCCCTGTTTGCAATCAAGTTTGTTGGTTACTATTTTAATTCAGCTAATTTTGTTGTTCCTTATTTATATTCGTCTAATGTTTTTGTTTATGTTTATTGGGGAAAGGGGACCCACAGGGCACATGTTAGGAGACAGATGGTATCTTCCCATTAAGACCATTCAGCGAATTCTTTAACGTGCATAGGGTATGGCTCTCCCACACAAGGGGCTATGACGACGGAGCCTGGTCGTAACCAATTGGTATGTCGCATGGTATGTCGCAGCATTGGTTACAACCGTCCATTCCCAAGGGACGAAGTATGATTTCTCCCCCCCCCCCCTCCCACCTTCAGGGCTTCAATAACTGATATTTTTTAAGAAATCCATTCAAATCAGATTTAAGCATTTTTATATTTCATTTATAAAACCTCCCTTTATAAATGGTCATCCAGCGTGTTCTTTAACGTGCAGAGGGTATGGCTCTCCCACACACGTGACCACGTCTTACATAACGTCCCATCCTATGCACTTTCCAAGACTATCGGTGTTCCCTATTTACCGAGGGCAGGTAGTTTTGAGGAGATAAATCTCAACGCTGTCCCAACTGGGACTCGAACCTGGGAACTGCCGATTACGAACTTGATGCTCTACCGACTGACACTCCCCCCACATACACACACACCACCACCCCAAGTTAAACGAACTAAGGATTTTTACACAAATGTACCTCCTGGGTTGGGTTGTTTTACCTCTGAGCGGCACTTTTTTGCACACCATGGGCTAAATGGCCAGGTCACATGGACCCCGAACGCTCAGAGAAGGTTGGGAGAGGGGACCCACTGGAACTGGCTGATGGGAGACACATGGTAGCCTCCCGTCAAGGCCATCCAGCGTGTTCTTTAACGTGCACAGGGTATGGCTCTCCCGCACACGGGACCACGGCTTAACGTCCCATCCGACGGACGGCGGCCTTTCCAAGCCCATTGGTGTCCCCTACTGACCGTGGGCAGGGCGGGGGAATTATGCGGAGATAAATCTCAACACTGACCCAGCTGGGACTCCAACCTGGGAAATAGGAGATTACGAGCCTGGCGCGCTACCGACTGAACCACCCCTGTGCCTCCTGGCTTTTACTGAATTGTATCAAACCTTCCCATTTCACTGAAATATTTCAAACTTTTCCACCATTATGCTCAGACACGCCAAACCCTACTCTCCATTTGACAAACATGTCAACCCTCACTCCCATTTGACTCATATGCTAAATCCCCTCCAACAGAAGTTAGGAGTTTTTGAGTAAGCCACTGAATCTATCTTTAACCAGGACGCAAGTCTGAAGTCTTAAAATAGAGAATGCCCATACATATACTAAGATTTAACGTTTAACAAATTCCTACGCGGCTTCGTCCTACAACCTGAAAGACCGATTCTGTAACTATTAAGTCCCGCCCAGAGATCGTTAACCACTGGCTCCTCACTGTTGAAGGAATGCCAGATATATGTCACGTTCGCGCCAGATCCTTCGTCCCAATTTAGCTTCTTTCGATGCATTTAGAGCCACTTTTAATTATTCTGAAAGCATTCTGTGTTTTCCGTCAAATGATGCTGCCCTTATTCATAATCACAATAATTTAAGGTAATGGGAACAAACTTGGTGGCACATATCTGCTATTGGTTGGCTAGCTGGGACTCGAGCAGCGTTGGGTTGTTTTACCTCTGAGCGGCACTTTTTTGCACACCATGGGCTAAATGGTCAGGTGACATGATCCCCGAAGGCTCAGAGAAGGTTGGGGGAGGGGACCCACTGGAACAGATGTTGGGAGACAGATAGTAGCCTCCCGTCAAGGCCATCCAGCGTGTTCTTTAACGTGCACAGGGTATGGCTCTCCCGCACACGGGACCACGGCTTAACGTCCCATCCGACGGACGGTGGCCTTTCCAAGCCCATCGGTGTCCCCTACTGACCGTGGGCAGACTCGAGCAGCATAGAAGGACGAAACTTATTGGCTAAGTACATAACTCTTGTCAATCTTATACAAGGTATAAAATTGCAAATCCCTAAGATAAACTCTACCTAAGATATACTATAAGATGTTAAGAGCAGAAATTTTTCAGCTTAATATCAATTGTTGAAACAATTGACAATTTGACAATGGGCTAAATGGTAAGGTCACAAAGACACCAAAGGCTCAGAGAAGGTTGGAGGAGGGGACCCACTGGAACAGCTGTTGGGAGACAGATGGTAGCCTCCCGTCAAGGCCATCTAGCGTGTTCTTTAACGTGCACAGGATATGGCTCTCCCGTATACGGGGCCACGGCTTAACGTCCCATCCAACGGACGGCGGCCTTTCCAAGCCCATCGGTATCCCCTACTGACCGTGGGCAGGGCGGGGAATTTTTCGGAGATAAATCTCAACGCTGACTCAGCTGGGACTCGCACATGGGAACCACAGATTACCAGCCTGGCGCGCTACCGACTGAGCCACTCCCCTCCCCCTTGAAACTGGGCGCATTTAAAGTAGTGCCATTCAAACTGGGACAGGTTTAGCAGCATTATTCGATATGTGGTGGCCTAAAGCCGCGCCATTAAAATTGCGATTATTTAAAGTAAGTGTGTAAGTCAGTTGGGATGGACAAATGCAGCGTCGTTCAAATTGGATGGTGCAAAGCAGTAGCATTAAAACTGAGATGATTGAAATTAGCGTGATGCAAACTGAGATGTCTGATGCATGCAGCAGCATCAAAGTTTACAGTTTCGCAAGGTGCAAAACAACTTGTAAATATGCACTTTTGGAAAGGGCAAACATTATTAGGCAACTAGGATTAAATTTGGGGTGGGGGTGGCTCAGTCGGTAGCGCGCCAGGCTCGTAATCTGTAGTTCCCAGGTTCGAGTCCCAGCTGGGTCAGCGTTGAGATTTATCTCCGCAAAATTCCCCGCCCTGCCCACGGTCAGTAGGGGACACCGAAGGGCTTGGAAAGGCCGACGTCCGTAGGATGTGACGTTAAGCTGTGGCCCCGTGTGCGGGAGAGCCATACCCTGTGCACGTTAAAGAACACGCTGGATGGCCTTGACGGGAGGCTACCATCTGTCTCCCAACAGCTGTTCCAATGGGTCCCCTCCCCCAACCTTCTCTGAGCCTTCGGGGTCCATGTGACCTGGCCATTTAGCCCATGGTGTGCAAAAAAGTGCGGCTCAGAGGTAACCCAACCCAACCCTAGGATTAAATTTAGATCATCACTTTAAATAGATGACATTTCGAGCAAGTTTGCGAAAAAATATTGTTCATCGAATATTCATGGACTTAATTTTGTAATATTTTATTATTTTTTATTGATCTCTTTCAGTGTTGACTTAGAATGAACTAAAAAAAATAATTATACACTTTTAAGTAAACGGAAAACGAAATTAATTAATAGAACCCGTATTGAATTTACGAGCTTCACTACGATAAGAGGAATGTTCCATGCAATCTAGTAATTAAATTCCAGAATTAAATCACGGAAGAAAATAAATCTTTGAGAGAAAAATGCACTAAACATTCTTCTCTTGTTTTCAATCCACGTATTTGTGCAAATTTGGTTTTTAAATATTAACACTGACAGAAAAGCAAGACCAACAACGGATTCGACTCTTAATTCAGCTGAACTTACTCGAATCTTTATATTCATTATAACCGTGAATAGGAACGTTTGACTGGATAGGAAAGCGCATGACTCTCGTTCAAATATTGAAATATAAAGATTAACTAAATTCTCTTGATTATTTTCCTTTTAGTTACTTAGGTAAATAATAATCAGAAGCACCTTTCGTGACCAAAGGCTGGGGTTGACTCAGTCGGTAGCGCGCCAGGCTCGTAATCTGCACTTCCGAGGTTCGAGTCCCATCTGGGTCAATGTACTTTAAATTGCACATTGAATAGCTTGAAGGGAATATATTTTCTTTCTCCTAACAGCTTTCCAGTGGGTCCCCTTTTCCCAACTTTCATCTGGACCCTTGTACAGTCGCTCAAAAAAGAATCCGAACACTATGGTTGATTACAGAATTCAGAAAAAATATCTGGCAACGATTTTTTTTATAGAAATTACTGGCAACCTTCGTGGTTGCCAGATATTTTTTCTGAATTCTGTAATCAATCATAGTGGTTGCCAGATCACTAATTTCTAAAAAACAAAAAAAATCATTACCAGATATTTTTCTGAATTCTGTAATCAATCATAGTGTTGACACAAAGGTTGCCAGATCACTAATTTCTAAAAAAAAAATCGTTGCCAGATATTTTTCTGAATTCTGTAATCAATCATAGTGGTTGCCAGATCACTAATTTCTAAAAAACAAAAAAATCATTACCAGATATTTTTCTGAATTCTGTAATCAATCATAGTGTTGGCACAAAGGCTGCCAGATCACTAATTTCTAAAAAAAAAATCGTTGCTAGATATTTTTCTGAATTCTGTAATCAATCATAGTGGATGCCAGATCACTAATTTCTTTAAAAAAAATCGTTGCCAGATATTTTTCTGAATTCTGTAATCAATCATAGTGGTTGCCAGATCACTAATTTCTAAAAAACAAAAAAAATCATTACCAGATATTTTTCTGAATTCTGTAATCAATCATAGTGTTGACACAAAGGTTGCCAGATCATTAATTTCTAAAAAAAAAATTGTTGCCAGATATTTTTCTGAATTCTGTAATCAATCATAGTGGTTGCCAGATCACTAATTTCTAAAAAACAAAAAAATCATTACCAGATATTTTTCTGAATTCTGTAATCAATCATAGTGTTGACACAAAGGTTGCCAGATCACTAATTTCTAAAAAAAATCGTTGCCAGATATTTTTCTGAATTCTGTAATCAATCATAGTGGTTGCCAGATCACTAATTTCTTAAAAAAAATCGTTGCCAGATATTTTTCTGAATTCTGTAATCAATCATAGTGGTTGCCAGATCACTAATTTGTAAAAAACAAAAAAAATCATTACCAGATATTTTTCTGAATTCTGTAATCAATCATAGTGTTGACACAAAGGTTGCCAGATCACTAATTTCTAAAAAAAAATCGTTGCCAGATATTTTTCTGAATTCTGTAATCAATCATAGTGGATGCCATATCACTAATTTCTTTTAAAAAAATCGTTGCCAGATATTTTTCTGAATTCTGTAATCAATCATAGTGGTTGCCAGATCACTAATTTCTAAAAAACAAAAAAAATCATTACCAGATATTTTTCTGAATTCTGTAATCAATCATAGTGTTGACACAAAGGTTGCCAGATCACTAATTTCTAAAAAAAAATCGTTGCCAGATATTTTTCTGAATTCTGTAATCAATCATAGTGGATGCCATATCACTAATTTCTTTTAAAAAAATCGTTGCCAGATATTTTTCTGAATTCTGTAATCAATCATAGTGGTTGCCAGATCACTAATTTCTAAAAAACAAAAAAAATCATTACCAGATATTTTTCTGAATTCTGTAATCAATCATAGTGTTGACACAAAGGTTGCCAGATCACTAATTTCTAAAAAAAAATCGTTGCCAGATATTTTTCTGAATTCTGTAATCAATCATAGTGGATGCCATATCACTAATTTCTTTTAAAAAAATCGTTGCCAGATATTTTTCTGAATTCTGTAATCAATCATAGTGGTTGCCAGATCACTAATTTCTAAAAAACAAAAAAAATCATTACCAGATATTTTTCTGAATTCTGTAATCAATCATAGTGTTGACACAAAGGTTGCCAGATCACTAATTTCTAAAAAAAAATCGTTGCCAGATATTTTTCTGAATTCTGTAATCAATCATAGTGGATGCCAGATCACTAATTTCTTTTAAAAAAATCGTTGCCAGATATTTTTCTGAATTCTGTAATCAATCATAGTGGTTGCCAGATCACTAATTTCTTAAAAAAAATCGTTGCCAGATATTTTTCTGAATTCTGTAATCAATCATAGTGGTTGCCAGATCACTAATTTCTAAAAAACAAAAAAAATCATTACCAGATATTTTTCTGAATTCTGTAATCAATCATAGTGTTGACACAAAGGATGCCAGACCACTAATTTCTAAAAAAAAATTCGTTGCCAGATATTTTTTCTGAATTCTGTAATCAACCATAGTGTTCGGATACTTTTTTGAGCGACTGTACATCTTTATGTATAGTAACATGCACAACTGAAAGTGTTAATTTTTCAAATATTTTTATAACTGTGAATGAACAAATTATATTCTCACAATCCTTATCCATTATAAATTCACTTTAAATTGTGCAGAGAGAAAGAGAGACAGCATTTAACTTCTTCAAGCATGAATACTTGCAACTAGTTTTTTACTCTAGGGGCGGGGGTGGCTCAGTCGGTAGCGCGCCAGGCTCGTAATCTGTAGTTCCCAGGTTCGAGTCCCAGCTGGGTCAGCGTTGAGATTTATCTCCGCAAAATTCCCCGCCCTGCCCACGGTGAGTAGGGGACACCGAAGGGCTTGGAAAGGCCGCCGTCCGTAGGATGGAAAGTTAAGCCGTGGCCCCGTGTACGGGAGAGCCATACCCTGTGCACGTTAAAGAACACGCTGAATGGCCTTGACGGGAGGCTACCATCTGTCTCCTAACCTTCTCTGAGCCTTTGGGGTTCTTGTGACCTGCCATTTAGCCCATGTTGTGCAAAAAAGTGCCGCTCAGAGGTAAAATAACCCAAGTTTTTTACTCTTAGAAAAGTTTAAAAGGATGTGTTTTTTTCACTTGATAACACTATGAAACCGATCCCCCTACGCAAGTGCTTAACGTGCCATATTGGAAATACGACCCTTGGAAATAAGCATTCTTCTACTTAAACTAAGCCTAAGCATTAATTCAAAGGAAAGAAAATTTATCTTCCTGACTCTCCCTGGCACTTAAGCAATTCATTAAATTCTCATCCTCCCTTGCTTCATGCACTTCCAGAGAAAGATCATTTGGGATCGACCCTCACCCATCACCAAATGCACTCCCAAGTCTCTGCATGAGGATCATACTCTCAAACGGACACGCAACATCTTAGAAGAGGAGTTCTGGATGATGTTCCCGACCCATCTCCTCTCCCAATCCTTACCTCTATTTCCGAACATCAAATCCTCGTGAAAAAACCAAATCATTAAACGAAAGTCTGTGGTGGCGGTGGATGGGATGCCACACTACGAAGAAGAAAACACACACACAAAAAAAAGATGATATCTTTATACTTTTTTGTTTTTTAATCTTCTTCGCTCTATTTGTTCATTCCGTTTCTTTAACTCTTAGGAATCTTCTGTATCTCTTTCTGCTCCCCAGTAATGGTCCTCTTCCACCCATCTACCCTCCTCCTTCCTCTTTCTCCTCCTCTGTCTCCCCTACACAAGCCCCCCTCCTGACTATCCCTCCTCCCGCATTGATCGAACACTGTAGCTTATGTTGGCTCGAGGCTTATACACATCCCCGAGCCACAATTTAATTAGGCACTGGAGGAATGATGAACAAAAGATTTTCAATTATCTGCATATCTTGTTTTCCGGTTGTCGTCTGTGATGGCGAGTCTGGTGCCAGCAACTTGCTAATGGATGCACTTGGCTAATGAACAACCAACGAGGGAAGATAGCAGCAGAAAGAGGGAGGAAGTCTGACAGCAGTTGGCGCGACAGAGCGAACGCGCACCATGCCCACAGAGTTACAAGGCGTCAGTTCCTTTCCAGGATCTGTACAGAGAAAACGAGGGAGGAAGTCTTACCGTCCTCTTCGACTCCTTATCTTCTTTGTTCTTCCTCGAGGCATCTTGCTTTGAAATGTATCTCGCTCCCTTCTTTAATCCTCCTGGTCATCGGTTCTGAGGCGCTGGACTGTTGCGATGGAAACGGGATGCAAGAGACGAGAGAAAAGTACAATGTTGCAGGCAATGCGTGCAACAATAACACTGTTCGTGTCGTGTTAAGCCAACGAGTGCGTAGTTCAAGTATAAGAGCGGGCAACGATTCGTGTCACGTGACACGAAGGTTGCCAGATCACTATTTTCTAAAAAAAAATCGTTACCAGATATTTTTTTTCTGAATTCTGTAATCAACCATAGTGTTCGGATACTTTTTTTGAGCGACTGTAGGTGGTCATATTATTTTGATACTAGATCGTGTGGGCCCACTCACGGAAATATTGAGCGTGTGCAGTTACCGTTCACAGCAAACTGGAGCGTGTGCAGTAACTGCACACGCTCCAGTTTGCTGTGAACGGTAACTGGAGCGTGTACAGTTGCTGTACACGTTCCAGATATTTTTTCTGAAATCTGTAATCACGTGACACAAAGGTTGCCAGATCACTAATTTCTAAAAAAAAATCGTTGCCAGATATTTTTTTTCTGAATTATGTAATCAATCATAGTGTTCGGATACTTTTTTGAGCGACTGTATAAACCAACATCCATCCATCATCAAAACACCAATTTTCACTTTTCTAGTACTTGTAGATCATGATTTGACCTCTATGTGATCTCCATTTGACCTTGAAGCACCCATCCGAGGTCATTTTTTTTTTTTTCCGAGCTCTACGCCCCGGATTACCCCTCCGTGCACATTTTTAGAACTCTACTCTTTCTGTATCATAGTTAGAATCAGCGTGATCTCCTATTAATCAGTAAGTCAGTCTGTCAATAATAATCGTCTATATATATATACCAGATATTACTTCTAAACATTAATTTGATGACACATTTTCTACAAATAATAGTTGAATAGTCATCATCTTTATATAACAGTAGTTTTTATTAAGTTTCCAGAAGTACTAGTTTTAAAACACATCTTCTATAAGGGACACCGATAGTCTTGGATAAGCCGCCGTCCGTCGGATGTGACGTTAAGTCGTGACCCATGGCCCCATGTACGGGAGATCCATACCCTGTGCACGTTAAAGAACGCGCTGGATGGCCTTGACGGGTGGCTACCATCTGTCTCCCAACAGCTGTTCCAGTGGGTCCCCTCCCCCAACCTTCTCTGAGCCTTCGGGGTCCTTGTGACCTGGCCATTTAGCCCATGGTGTGCAAAAAAGTGCCGCTCAGAGGTAAACAACCGAACCCAATCGAACTTCTACATACAAAGCGAAGATTTCACTAGCCATCTTCTTTCGAGTGATGTTTTGAACTATCCCTAATTCATCTTAGACAAAAATAACATTTTATTTTAAAAATAAAAAAGAATCCCATACGTATTCTAGTGTATTAATCACGATATGCTGAATTGTACCATCTAAATGCCGTGACGACATATACACGTCACATCCGTGATTAACCACAATGAAGACACATTGAAAAGAATTGTGGTTGAAAGAACAAAGGTCTTTACAATGTTTCACTATTCTCTTAAAAATAATTCACTAATCAGACACCGCACAGGAAAGAACCGGAAAAATTGCACGATCTGCTAAAATGTGAGTGGCTGATAGACATCGTGAAAACGCTGCTTTCTTCTTAATGGAGATGCCGACATGAGAAGCAGACACAGAAAAAAAAATGAACACGATTTCGTGCACGCACAACCACACGTTACATGTATGGGAAAATCGTGCACGTTAACGATCAGGACATGAATTAGTTAACGTTATTAGCATTCTTCAAGGCTTTTTAACAACCTACCATGCGTTTTCCGGGTTGTTGTTTGGATTGTTTTACCTCTGAGCGGCAGTTTTTTGCACACCATGAGCTAAATGGCCAGGTCACAAGGACCCCGAAGGCTCAGAAAAGGTTGGGGGAGAGGACCCACTGGAACAGCTGTTGGGAGACGGATGGTAGCCTCCCGTCAAAGCCATCCAGCGTGTTCTTTAACGTTGGGTTGTTTTACCTCTGAGCGGCATTTTTTGCACACCATGGGCTAAATGGCCAGGTCACATGGACCCCGTAGGCTCAGAGAATGTTGGGGGAGAGGACCCACTGGAACAGCTGTTGGGAGACAGATGGTAGCCTCCCGTCAAGGCCATCCAGCGTGTTCTTTAACGTTGGGTTGTTTTACTTCTGAGCGGCACTTTTTTGCACACCATGGGCTAAATGGCCAGGTCACATGGACCTCGAAGGCTCAGAGAAGGTTGGGGGAGGGGACCCACTGGAACAGCTGTTCGGAGACAGATGGTAGCCTCCCGTCAAGGCCATCCAGCATGTTCTTTAACGTACACAGGGTATGGCTCTCCCACACACGGGGCCACGGCTTAACGTCCCATCCGACGGACGGTGGCCTTTCCAAGCCCATCGGTGTCCCCTACTGACCGTGGGCAGGGCGGGGAATTTTGCGGAAATAAATCTCAACGCTGACCCAGCTGGGACTCGAACCGGGGAACTACAGATAACGAGCCTGGCGCGCTACCGACTGAGCCACCCCCGCCCCTGATATTTAGGTCTCAGGCTGAAACTTGTATCAACTCAAACCGCCAGCCAATGATTTTTTGTTTCTTTTTTGTGTCATTGACTGTGTTTCGAATATTTCGATTATATGTGAATAATAATAATAATATCTTCTATTAACTAATAAGTTAATAGAAAATACTGCTATCAATCTGATAGTCTTAAAATTGCTCTTTGAAAATAATACTTAGAAAAGAAAATCATTTTACTTATTTAGGGTTGAAAAGTGCAATTAAAGTTATCATCAAATTAATACTTATAGAAAAGTGTTTGTAAAATAAATATTTACGAAACTTAATACATAGAGAAGAAGTGTTACGAAATCAGTGGTTATAGTATAAATGTTATCGAATTAGCATTTAGAGTAGGAACACTATCAAATTTGTAGTTATAGAAGTTATGAAACATCTTCTATATATTTATTAATTAACCTTATTTTGCTTTTTAGGTCTAAGTTTGTAAATTTGTCAAAGCATTTGTTCCACCGTACCTTTCCAATTCCGTTGCCGATCATAACATGTATCAAAGCAGGGATCATGATGCTGAGAGTGTGATTCGCCTCTCGTTTCTTCTCCCTTACCCCCATATAAATGGGGGGCGGGGGTGGCTCAGTCGGTAGCGCGCCAGGCTCGTAATCTGTAGTTCCCAGGTTCGAGTCCCAGCTGGGTCAGCGTTGAGATTTATCTGCGCAAAATTCCCCGCCCTGTCCGCGGTCAGTAGGGGACACCGATGGGCTTGGAAAGGCCGCCGTCCGTCGGATGGGACGTTAAGCCGTGGTGCCGTGTGCGAGAGAGCCATATCCTGTGCACGTTAAAGAACACGCTGGATGGCCTTGACGGGAGGCTACCATCTGTCTCCCAACAGCTGTTCCAGTGGGTCCCCTCCCCCAACCTTCTCTGAGCCTTCGGGGTCCTTGAGACCTGGCCATTTAGCCCATGGTGTGCAAAAAAGTGCCGCTCAGAGGTAAAACAACCCAACCCATATAAATGGATAGTCTGTAAGCTATAAAGGAAGAAAGCTATAAGACAAAACCTGGTTCTTTACCAAGTCGGGAGCAGATGCTAGTGCATTCTCTTTCTTTGTGGATAACATTAATTGAGCAGGTGATATATTTTATCATTGCGTTATGTCATCCTTTTATCTTTTATTTTTCAAGGCCCACAGAGAAAAAGAATGCTTTTTTTTTAATTCTAATTTTCTTCACTCTTTGTTCTCTCCCCTTTTCAAAAATGCATTCCTCCCTCCATATCTTAATTCTCCCTTCGTAAATTTCCTCCCAATTTCGTTTTTCTCTTTTTTAATATTTCTCCCCTCCATCATTTCTCTCCCACTTTCTTATCTCTCCAGCTCTTCTTCTTTCTTGAACCCTTTCTCTTTTTCAATTCATTCACTATTCTCTTAAATTCTTATTTCTACTCTCGTGGATTTATTCTTTCCTTCTCTCTCTCCTCTTCTTCGTCTGATTATCTCATCGTAACTTTCTTTTTCACTCCTTGTTGTTACTTCTCTTCTCCGTATCTGTTCCTTTTTCTTTTTTATCCTTTTATCCTTTCATCAAATACTTCTTATTTTATTTTGTCCTTCTCTGTATATTTATTTATTATTTTTTTCCTTTTTCACTTTTTTCATTCAGATTTATATCTTTCTTCTTCTCTTCGCAAATTTCATTTCATTCTTTTTCTCCTAATTTGTTTCTCATATTTTTACTTCTCTCTTTCTCTACTCGTCAACATATGTCTCAACATCTTTATCCATTTTTTTCTCTTTTTCTACTTATTTTTTATTATTTCTTCTGTTTTCAGCTAATATTTCTACTTCTCTTTAGCTTTGCTCATATTTGTATCTATACATATCTCTACTCATATTTTTCACTTCTATCCTTTTCAAGTTGTCTTTCATATTTCTACTTCTTCGGTACTCTTTTTTATTCGTCTTCTCCGTTTTTTCTTACTTCTCTTTTTACTTCTCTTTTTTTTTCTTTTTCATTTTTCTACTCATAATTATACCTATTATATTCGTCTTCTTTCTACTCATAAATTTCGTCTCTTTTCTACTCATAATTACTCATATTCGTCTTCTCTGCTCATATTTTTATTTCTCTTTTTTCTACTCATAATTATGCATATGTCTACACTTCGCTATTCAGCTTTTTCTAACTTCATTCTTTTTCCACTTTTGTCCTGCTCATACAGCTTAAATTGTGAGCTCTTCTTATCTAATGTTTTTATTCCTTTCCTTCTCTCTTGTCTTCTTTACTTCTTCTCTTCTTAACTAATCTGTTTATTCCTCTCTATTTTTCCTCAACCTTATTACTTCTCTCCTTCTTTATTAATATTTTTTCTACTTACCTCCACCTGTACTTCTCATTTTATAACTCTACTTCTTCTCTCTATATATGTATATTTATATATATAATAATTTTCAATATGTATTTATTAACTATATATTTATATAAATATAATTCTCTATATGTAATTATTAACTATATATTTCTCTTAAATATATATATATTTTTTTTTGCTTCATCCTTCTACTCCTCTTTTTGACCTCCCCTTCTCCTCTTATATTTTTATATTTAAACTTCTCTTACCGATCTTTCTTACTTTCCATCTTCTTTACTTAATCTCTTCATCATTTTACTTATTTAGAGATGAAAGGGACGATTAAAATATACTCTCTTTCTTTTACCACTAATCTTCCATTCCTTCTTTTCTTCTTCTTCATCATCATCATCGTCTGGCTCTTACCATTTATACCCATCTTCGGATTAGATTCAAACCTTTTTTTCTCTCATAAATTTGGCTTACACTCAAATGCAGTTACGCTCGGTATTAAATTTATATCGGAAATGCATCTTCTTAACATTCTTTGGTCGGAATAAAGGACATACTAATCTCACTTCGCTACAACAAATATTAGAGAATTTCCGCGTCATGTCAATGAAAAAAAAAATCACTTCGAAGTTCTCTAACTTCCAAAATATTCATTTAATAGGAAAATGTGACTGAAGATATAGATAAAAATCAAATCTATTCATGTCTCTATTTTCAACAATATTCGTTCAGTGGAAACTAAAATACTTCACAACATTAAAGCCTCACAAGAATTTACCTCAGAAAATAATTAAAACTTAAATAATAAGTTTGTTTCAAACCATTTAATAAAAATACATTTTAGACTTTCCCGTAATGATTAATTTAATATTAGACAATTATTTTTTACGAACGAGATAATTTATAGTTAAATATTTAAGTTCCATTTGCATAATAAACGAATATTGTTGAAAATCAAGATTTAAATAGCTTTGATTGTAATCTTTAATTTATCATCAGTCACACTTACCCATTAAATGCATATTTTAGAAGTTACACAGCTTCGACGTTAGATTCTCACTCACATAACATGGAAAGTCAAATATTTTTCTAGGGTAGTGTATTTTTCTAAGTCAGTGTCTCGCAAACTGTGTGCCGCCGCACAGTAGTGTGCCGCGAGAGATTTTCTAATTGACACTAGATATTCCAAAGATTTCATTTTGACCTGACTTGTGTTATCGACGTGCTTTAATAAAAATCTTTCAGATTTTATCAACTGGGATCTTGTAAGTATTTATCAAGCTTTTTCCAAATTTTGGTATTAATTTTTGAATATTTCAAGCCATAGAATGGACAAATATTTGAAACAAACACCGAGTTATGAATTAAAGAACGAGAGCAAATCTTCAAGTAAAACCAGGCTGATGACTTCAACAAAGCGCAAATATAATGACGATTATATAGAGTTGGCTTTTATTCTTTTTTTAGGTGTGCCGCGGGAAAAAAAATTAGATTCAGTGTGCCGCGGAAAAAAAATTAGATTCAGTGTGCCGCGGAAAAAAAATTAGATTCAGTGTGCCGCAGAGTAAAAAGGTTTGCGAGACACTGTTCTAAGTGATACAAAAACAAACTGACGTAATCCAAACGTGTACAAAATACTCTAAATCCATTTAAAACAGCTTTTACCGTTTCATAGCATCTCGACTGATCAAACTTTAATCAACAAGCTTCAAATGGATGACAGATGAAAAATTCTCGGTTGCCTGCAAAATTAAATCTGTCATCACTTTTAATATTAATGATGGAGTTGAGTTGTCTACGAGTTGTCTCAACAAAGTTCTTCGCCTTCAGAGCTGAATAATCTTATGCAAAAAAAAATGTCTTTTTTTATTTTGCATTTCCTAACTTTTATGCTCAACGTTAATCCTACAGAATTTGTAGTCAGAACCGAAAAAACTTCACTTGGCCCTAATTAATAATTAAATAGTTTAGAAAGGTTTCTTTTTCAGAAAAGCGATTATCACTTATGCACTGCACTTATGCATTTAAAAAACAACGTTCAGGAAACGTTAGGTTGAATATTTCATAGCTAATATTCGTGATTCTTTTAACTATTATTGCTGGAGTGTGGGCGTCTAAGGTAAGTTGGGATTTTTTACCACTGAATGTCACTTATTTTTAACACAATGAAATAAATAATGAGTTAGGGATGGAGGAGGGAGAGTCTGAAAGGGAAGAGAGAGATGTTACCCCCCTTAACAAAACAATAATCAAAATTTTCGTGTCTTATCTGAATTTTAAATTCTGTTTGTTGGCTTCAGTGCAACACACACAAAGTGCTCTGTCAGCATTAGCCATTTGCTCAGAATTGTTTTATACTTGAGCTTCGTTTTTTTTTTGCACACAATGGGCTAATTGGCCAGGTCATTAGGACCGCAAAGGCTCAGAGAAAGTTGCAGGAAGGGGGCCCATTAGACGGCTGTTAGGAGATAGATGGTAGCCTCCAATCAAGGCCATCCAGCGTGTCCTTTAACGTTCACAGGTTATGGCTCTTCTGTACACGGCGTAACATCCCATCTGAAGGACGGTAGCCTTTCCAAGTCCATGAACGTACCCTTTCTATCCGAGGTCAGGATGGAGAATTTTGCGGAGATAAACTCAACACGAGTCTGGCGCGCTACCGACTGAGGCAAACTCCAAGAGGAAATCCAATGATCAGCTGTTAGGAAATATATTAAAATCTCTCGTCAAGACTATTCAGTGTGTTCTTTAATATGCACAATATGACTCTCATACACATGGAGACAGCTCAATATTCCATCCTATAGTCGGCGACCTTTCCAAGCTCATTTGTATCATCTCAAAAAGTGCAGTCATATATTAGAAAAAAAAAATCTTAATTCTGTCCCAGGTTCGAATCCCAACTGTGCCAGAGTTGAGATTTATCTCCATTAACTTCTCATCCTGATCTCGGTGATAAAACAGCCCCAGATGGGCTAGAAAAGGCGACCGTCTCACAGAGAATGTTGAGCAAGAGAAACCACTGGACACATGGTAGCCTCCCGTCAAAGCCATCCAGCTTGTTCTTTAATGTCCTCAAGGTATGTCTCCAACCTATATTCCAGTCTGATAGTATGAAATTGCGAACCTGGGGTGCTATCTAACGAAGAAACTTCTATTCCCATACTCAATACGTTCTTAAACAAAACACCAGGAATCTGACGTCTAATATCATTACAAAATCGACGTTTGATTGCATTTGGCTCCTTTGAAAAGCACGACGATTACAGTGAATGAACAGAAGGCGAACTTCGTGGTTCAACAAACTCTAACACATGTCTTCAAAGGAGTCACGATATGCTTTACATTGTAGGGGCGGGGGTGGCTCAGTCGGTAGCGCGCCAGGTTCGTATATGTAGTTCCCAGGTTCGAGTCCCAGCTGGGTCAGCGTTGAGATTTATCTCCGCAAAATTCCCCGCCCTGCCCACGGTCAGTAGGGGACACCGATGGGCTTGGAAAGGCCGTCATCCGTCGGATGGGACGTTAAACCGTGGCCCCGTGTGCGGGAGAGCCATACCCTGTGCACGTTAAAGAACACGCTGGTTGGCCTTGACGGGAGACTACCATCTGTCTCCCAACAGCTGTTCCAGTGGGTCCCCTCCCCAACCATCTCTGAGCCTTCGGGGTCCATGTGACTGGCCATTTAGCCCATGGTGTGCAAAAAAGTGCCACTCAGAGGTAAAACAATCCAATCCAAAGCTTTACATTGTGTTTCTCATTTTGTTTCTCAGTCTCAATGCAACACCACACTTGGAGCTCTGTAGGTTAAGGGTACGCACTCACTGGTCAGCAACGGAGGCACGCAGGCACGCGTTAAAATATTCTTCCCTGCTTTCTCTATGAGACAGCGCTCACTGGCAAGCAACGAAAGCATCGGTCCCGGCAATGTCGCCAACGGATTGAAGAGGGATAATCCCAAACGGTATTTCCCCTGCCTGCTAATGACGTTAAGCCCTTAATCTCTTTTGTCTCGGTTTGGGTTGGGTTGTTTTCCTCTGAGCGGCACTTTTTTGCACACCATGGGCTAAATGGCCAGGTCACATGGACCCCGAAGGCTCAGAGAAGGTTGGGTGAGGGGACCCACTGGAACAGCTGTTGGGAGACAGATGGTAGCCTCCCGTCAAGGCCATCCAGCCTGTTCTTTAACGTGCACAGGGTATGGTTCTCCCGCACACGGGGCCACGGCTTAACGTCCCATCCGACGGACGGCGGCCTTTCCAAGCCCATCGGTGTCCCCTACTGACCGTGGGCAAGGCGGGGAATTTTGCGGAGATAAATCTCAACGCTGACCCAGCTGGGACTCGAACCTGGCAACTACAGATTACGAGCCTGGCGCGCTACCGACTGAGCCACCCCCGCCCCTTTTGTCTCGGCCTTCGCCACCCTTCTTGCTTTGTTTAGGGGTTTGACCACCGCTTTTGATGCGCGCGCAAAGCTAGCTGAATCGTAAAATTCCGCCGGAAAATCCTTGCAAGTGAGAGAGGTAGCAGAGGAAACGGCAATTCCTAGTGACAATGCCGTGCCTCCGTTGCTGACCAGTGAGTGTCTACCTTAATATAGCACACGTGGTGCCGGATGCTCTCTAACTGCTCCAGCTTCCGAATCTTGTCAAAAAAAAAGAATGTGAGAATTCTGAATAGGAGAAGAAGTAAGAGAAGTTCCTAACCGTCATTAAAAGTGCGCTGAGAAGATGGAGTTCAGAATGCCGGGAAAAGCTGGTTCAATGCACGTGTCCTTGAGATTTATGGGTGCGTGGGGGAGGAGAGGAAAGGGGAGGGCAGGCATTAATTGTTCTGACTCTCCACAGCAAGGAATAGGTGGCGTGACAAGCGATGGCTGTAATGACCCATGCATACAGATGACGGAGAATGGGCTGAGAAGGATAGAGAAAAAAATGGACCACAATGGCTGCTTTCCCTTGGGTGCCTGTCACACACTCTCTCTTCTAAGATGGAGGATGATGTCTTCCTCTTTCTCTCTCTCTCTGCGCCCTCAATTTCCGATGAATCGATAACTGGAAGTAGGGAAGCGGGAAAAAAGAAGAAGAAGCTTCCTCTCCTCTTTCCTTTCTGGGAAATTATTCCCTGCTGCACTGCAGGGTGCGATGACCTCTTCCTACATGTTTTTTTCTTCGTTCCCAAATGTTCTCTTTTCTGCTATAGTTATGAATGGTTTGTTGATTCTGATTTTGTGTTTGTGTTTAAGAGCATTTTGTTTTTGTCTGAATTATTATTATTATTATTATTTTGCTATTTCGCGTTTCATTCGTGTCTTTCCTCTCTTTCGCTGTCTTTTTTTGCTCCTCCCTTCCTATGTTTTGACGGAAGGCTACCATCTGTCTACCAATAGCTGTATGGCGGGGGTGGCTCAGTCGGTAGCGCGCCAGGCTCGTAATCTGTAGTTCCCAGGTTCGAGTCCCAGCTGGGTCAGCGTTGAGATTTATCTCCGCAAAACTCCCCGCCCTGCTCACGGCCAGTAGGGGACACCGATGGGCTTGGAAAGGCCGCCGTCAGTCGGATGGGACGTTAAGCCGTGGCCCCGTGTGCGGGAGAGCCATACCTTGTGCACGTTAAAGAACACGCTGGATGGTCTTGACGGGAGACTACCATCTGTCTCCCAACAGCTGTTGCAGTGGGTCCCCTCCCCCAACCTTCTCTGAGCGTTTGGGGTCCATGTGACCTGGCCATTTAGCCCATGGTGTGCAAAAAAGTGCCGCTCAGAGGTAAAACAACCCAACGTTAAAGAACACGTTGGATGGCCTTGACGGAGGCTACCATCTGTCTCCCAACAGGTGTTCCAGTGGGTCCCCTCCCCCAACCTTTTCTGATCCTTCGGGGTCCATGTGACCTGGCCATTTAGCCCATGGTGTGCAAAAAAGTGCCGCTCAGAGGTAAAACAACCCAAACAACCAACAGCTGTTCCAGTGGGTCCCATCTCTCAACCTTATCTGAGCCTTCGGCAGATCGTAGGTGCCCGACGGATGTGACACTCAATCTCCTAAATTGTCAACGAACTTGAATCAAAGTTCCTTGACAATTTCGACAGTTTCAAGAGTGTTCCGGGAATATGAAAATTCCGGCAAAAAAACAAGCACCCGGACAAACTACAAAGAACAATCAACCTTGAATGATTCGCCGTATGACTCACATCGTATAAACCTATAGGGGACAGACATTATCTGAAATCACCTCCCATTTGAACGCGGGTTCCAGCCGGGAAGTCAGTGCACGGACCGTACAAAGCTCATTTCATCGTCTCGGCTTCAGGAGCCGCCAACCTACGAGCGTTCCACTTCTAACGGCACGATACCAGACTCAATGTCTTGCCTGGGCTAAAGAACATCGAAACTGAACCATCGAAAATTGGCAACGGATAGCCTGGAGTAATGAATCCTGATTTAAACTTCATCACGCCGATGAAAGTCTAAGGGTATGGTGCCAACCCCATGAAGCCATGGATCCTGCATGTCAGGCCGGAACAGTATAAGATGGTGGTGGCTCAGTGATGGCCTGGGGTGTCTTCAATTGGACGACAGTGGGACCTTTGGTACGTGTACTGACGACTCTCAATGCATCCCGGTACGTAGAACTCATGGCTGACCATTTACACCCATTTATGGTCATCATGCATCCCAATGGAGATGGCGTCTACCAGAAAGACAACTGTTCATCTCATAGATTCAGGTTGGCTATTGCATGGTTGCAGGAGCATTCTGCTGACTTTGAAATATGAATTGGCCAGATAGAATCCCAGATTTAAATTCCATCGAAAATCTTTAGGATACCGTCAAGCATAGGTTTAGGGCCCGTGGCCCATCAGCGACGACCTTGAGGGAATTGTGGACAGCTCTGGAGGATGCTTGGGTCGCCATGCCTGTGGAAAATTTACGCAAGCTTGTGGAGTCTCGTCGTGTGGCGGTTGTTATCAGGGCCAGAGGGAGTCCAACATGTTACTAGGTTGCTGTCCCTAATTCAATGGCACTTCAGTGTATAGGCGAATATTGGGGCGGGGGTGGCTCAGTCGGTAGCGCGCCAGGCTCGTAATCTGTAGTTCCCAGGTTCGAGTCCCAGCTGGGTCAGCGTTGAGATTTATCTCCGCAAAATTCCCCGCCCTGCCCACGGTCAGTAGGGGACACCGATGGGCTTGGAAAGGCCGCCGTCCGTCGGATGGGACGTTAAGCCGTGGCCCCGTGTGCGGGAGAACCATACCCTGTGCACGTTAAAGAACACGCTGGATGGCCTTGACGGGAGGCTACCATCTGTCTCCCAACAGCTGTTCCAGTGGGTACCCTCCCCCAACCTTCTCTGAGCCTCCGGGGTCCATGTGACCTGGCCATTTAGCCCATGGTGTGCAAAAAAGTGCCGCTCAGAGGTAAAACAATCCAACGTTAAAGAACACGCTGGATGGCCTTGACGGGAGGCTACCATCTCTCTCCCAACAGCTGTTCCAGTGGGTCCCCTCCCCCAACCTTCTCTGAGCCTTTGGGGTCCATGTGACCTGGCCATTTAGCCCATGGTGTGCAAAAAAGTGCCGCTCAGAGGTAAAACAACCCAACCCAACTAGGCGAATATAAAAAAATATCGGAAAGGTGTTCTTGTCTGTTATGATATAAATCCAGTAAATTACCACCAACTTTCCAACAGCATATACTTCTTTAACATGTTCCTGAATATATCACAGTGGGAAAGATTAATGCATTTGGTTTTGGAGATTAGTGGTCTGGGTTCTAATCCCTGAAAAAGAACACAATTTTCTTTATGCAGGGGTCATGCTGTTCTCGTTTGAGGTTTCACTCCCTCAGAAATCGATTTCTATTACATATTAGCCTAGGTTCTGGCCAGTCCTCTGTCAGATTACCGATATCTAAGGAGAAAAGTTTTGTTTAATAATGACTTTCTGAAGACGAAACTCAGTTGTGTATGTGTAAAAGGAGTATACAACCTTGCCCCTTTATATTTTGCTCCATTGTAATAACGGTGATCATGCGGGAAAGCCAACATTTGAACTAGTACTATTTCGATGAGGGAATTTCTGATCCTATGCTGATGTCATGTTACTAGTCTTTTAAGTCTCAGTCCTAATGAAGAATATTATATTCCGATTAACATTATTTTTTAATTAAACTTACATACGGGTCTAGGGAAATTCATTCGCCAATGGCGAAGGATTTTTCTGTCGAGACTCTTACTTTTAAAGCTAGGAAAAACTCCAATAGTAAATATTTCTAGGGCAAATGAACCTCTACTGTCACCATTGAATGCAGTTCTCCTTGCATGCACCCTTTTAATGCACATAATGAAAAGAAAAAATATTTTGCCCCCTCCCTTTCTTGTTGCTGTATGCCTTTTCTTTGGGTGGGGCGCAGGTGGCTCAGTCGGTAGCGCGCCAGTTTCGTAATCTGCAGTTTCCCAAGTTCGAGTCCCAGCTGGGTCAGCATTGAGATTTGTCTCCTCAGAGCTCCCCACCTTGCCGACGGTCAGTAGGGGATACCGATGGACTGGGAAAGGCCGCCGTCCGTCGGATGAGACGTTGCCATGAACCCGTGCGTGGGAGAGCAATACCCTATGCAGGTTAAGAAACATGCTGGATAGCCTTGATAGGAGTTTACCATCTGTCTTCTAACAGCTGTCTAGTGCGTCCTCTTCCCCCCCTCCCCCCAATTTTCTCTGAGCCCGTCCGTCCGTATTAACAGATTAAGATCTTCCTTAAAGAAGAGGGATGAAATTCTTATCAAGGGGGACATTATGACCTGACTATTTATCGCACTATGTGCACTATCGCACTCATTGATAAAGCAACCCAATACAACTCAACTTTTGTCTGCTAACAGCTATCCAGTGAGTCTCTTTCCCCAACTTTCTATGAGCCACCGGGGTCCTTGTGACCTGGCCATTTAATCCACTGTGTGCAAAAATGTGTCACGTAAAACAATCCAACCCTGCTATATAACAATGTACATCAGAAGACGCCACTGATATTGAATTCTTATCTTCTGTTACCTAGTAACGCTTACAGCTTCACTTTATATTTCCAAATAAGAACAGACACGACGACAGATTGCAGCTAGAGAAGAATATTTGAGCGGGAAGCAATTTGACCGAGAATAGAAGCTAAATCAAAGAAGGTGGGGAGGAGTAGGAGTTGAATCAAAGAAGGGGAAGGAGTAGAAGGTGAATCAAAGAAGAGGAAGGAGTAGAAGATGTATCAAAGAAGGGGAAGGGTAGAGGTTGAATCAAAGAAGGGGAGGAGTAGAAGCCTAATCAAAGAAAGGGAAGAGTAGAAGCTGAATCAAAGAAGGAAGAGTAGAAGATGAATCAAAGAAGGAAAAGTAGAAGATGAATCAAAGAAGGACGAGTAGTAAGATGAATCAAAGAAGGAAGAGTAGAAGATGAATCAAAGAAGGAAGAGTAGAAGATGAATCAAAGAAGGAAAAGTAGAAGATGAATCAAAGAAGGACGAGTAGAAGATGAATCAAAGAAGGAAGAGTAGAAGATAAATCAAAGAAGGAAGAGTAGAAGATGAATCAAAGAAGGAAGAGTAGAAGATGAATCAAAGAAGGAGAGGGGTAGAAGTTGAATCAAAGAAAGGGAGGGGTAAAAGCCTAATCAAAGAAGGGGAGGAGTAGAAGCTTAATCAAAGAAAGGGAAGAGTAGAAGCTGAATCAAAGACGGAAGAGTAGAAGATGAATCAAAGAAGGAAGAGTAGATGATGAATCAAAGAAGGAGAGGGGTAGAAGTTGAATCAAAGAAAGGGAGGGGTAAAAGCCTAATCAAAGAAGGGGAGGAGTAGAAGCTTAATCAAAGAAAGGGAAGAGTAGAAGGTGAATCAAAGACGGAAGAGTAGAAGATGAATCAAAGAAGGAAGAGTAGAAGATAAATCAAAGAAGGAAGAGTAGAAGATAAATCAAAGAAGGAAGAGTAGAAGATGAATCAAAGAAGGAGAGGGGTAGAAGTTGAATCAAAGAAAGGGAGGGGTAAAAGCCTAATCAAAGAAGGGGAGGAGTAGAAGCTTAATCAAAGAAAGGGAAGAGTAGAAGCTGAATCAAAGACGGAAGAGTAGAAGATGAATCAAAGAAGGAAGAGTAGATGATGAATCAAAGAAGGAGAGGGGTAGAAGTTGAATCAAAGAAAGGGAGGGGTAAAAGCCTAATCAAAGAAGGGGAGGAGTAGAAGCTTAATCAAAGAAAGGGAAGAGTAGAAGCTGAATCAAGGAAAGGGAAGAGTAGAAGCTGAATCAAAGAAGGAAGAGTAGAAGATAAATCAAAGAAGGAAGAGTAGAAGATGAATCAAAGAAGGAAGAGTAGAAGATGAATCAAAGAAGGAGAGGGGTAGAAGTTGAATCAAAGAAAGGGAAGAGTAGAAGCTGAATCAAGGAAAGGGAAGAGTAGAAGCTGAATCAAAGAAGGAAGAGTAGAAGATGAATCAAAGAAGGAAAAGTAGAAGATGAATCAAAGAAGGACGAGTAGAAGATGAATCAAAGAAGGAGAGGGGTAGAAGTTGAATCAAAGAAAGGGAGGGGTAAAAGCCTAATCAAAGAAGGGGAGGAGTAGAAGCTTAATCAAAGAAAGGGAAGAGTAGAAGCCTAATCAAAGAAAGGGAAGAGTAGAAGCTGAATCAAAGAAGGAAGAGTAGAAGATAAATCAAAGAAGGAAGAGTAGAAGATGAATCAAAGAAGGAAGAGTAGAAGATGAATCAAAGAAGGAGAGGGGTAGAAGTTGAATCAAAGAAAGGGAGGGGTAAAAGCCTAATCAAAGAAGGGGAGGAGTAGAAGCCTAATCAAAGAAAGGGAAGAGTAGAAGCCTAATCAAAGAAAGGGAAGAGTAGAAGCTGAATCAAAGAAGGAAGAGTAGAAGATGAATCAAAGAAGGAAAAGTAGAAGATGAATCAAAGAAGGACGAGTAGTAAGATGAATCAAAGAAGGAAGAGTAGAAGATGAATCAAAGAAGGAAGAGTAGAAGATGAATCAAAGAAGGAAAAGTAGAAGATGAATCAAAGAAGGACGAGTAGAAGATGAATCAAAGAAGGAAGAGTAGAAGATGAATCAAAGAAGGAGAGGGGTAGAAGTTGAATCAAAGAAAGGGAGGGGTAGAAGTTGAATCAAAGAAGGGGAGGAGTAGAAGCCTAATTAAAGAAGGGGAGGAGTAGAAGTTGAATTAAAGAAGGGGAAGAGTAGAAGCTGAATCAAAGAAGGGGAGGAGTAGAAGTTGAATAAAAGAAGGGGAGGAGTAGAAGCCTAATCAAAGAAAGGGAATAGTAGAAGCTGAATCAAAGATGGTGGAGGTGCAGAAGCCTAATCAAAGAAGGGTGGAGGAGGAGAGAGTGTGAATGCTGATCATCATGCGATGACTGGGAAATATATGTATGGAGAGATGTGTGAGGGAGGGCTGGGGGGGGGCTGCAGCACTACCCAATTTGTTGTCAGCTGTAGTCTGAGTAAGCGATCTAACCCATGCGCTTATGCCTTTGGATTTATGTACATGTCAGTCTGCGTCCATTGGATGATCGAGTCATCCCTTACTTTCCTTATCTTTGGAGGCCAGGCCGCTGAAAGGCTTTTATTGACGCTCATGTCACGTGACCCAAATGCTCGCTGCTGAGCTTTTACCTCTCTCGAAGAAAAAGCCAAACAGAGAGACAGATAAACCTCGAGGAGAAGAAGGGGGTGAAAAAAAAAAGGCGTATTTAGCACGTGCGTCGCTTCTTCTTTTTATAAGAGGAAGAATATCCCAGACTCTTTTGTTCGGCGTTTGGCTAGATAGCCAATACTTATTTCCGATATGCCAACAGTCTGACGTAAGAAAAAAAAAGTTCAATTTTTTTTTGTTTCCAGTTTTATTCACTGTCTTTTTTTTTCTGAGTTTTTGGGCTATTTTTAGATATCGTTGTTTGCGTTTTTAAGATTCGAGTTTTTCGCCACACAAGGTAGAGAAATTGATATTTTGATATTTGGGAATTTTTTTTTTATAAATGGAAAAACAAACTTTCTTATACATGAAGAAGAAAGTTTGAGCGCTTGTCCTCTTACATATTCGGCCTCAGAAGAGCTAGAGGCACCAAACTTTGGACGAACGTTCCCTTCACCCAGGGGAAGGTCATTTGTAGGTCATTTGCGAACCCACTCGGGGGGTATCAAAACTGGGGTGAACGGGTTTGAATTTATCGAAAACTCCATAGATATAACATTAGCGGTTAAAAAAAGGTATCTCTTAACCAGACTTAGCATTAGCAGGTATTCAAAATCACGTGAGGAATGTTTTCTACTGTAACGTTGGAGAATTCCAGACTGCCGAAAAAGAGGAGAAGAAAAATTACATATATCGGGGGGGGGGGAATCAATGAAATGAATTTTGTGGCGTGGGGAGTATGTCACCTACTATATGTACAGTCGCTCAAAAAATATCCGAACACTATGGTTGATTACAGAATTAAGAAGAAATATCTGGCAACGATTTTTTTTTAGAAATTAGTGATCTGGTAACCTTCGTGTCACGTGACACGAAGGTTCCCAGATCACTAATTTCTCAAAAAAGAAATCGTTGCCAGATATATATATTTTTTTTTTGAATTCTGTAATCAACCAGAGTGTTCGGATATTTTTTTGAGCGACTGTACTTTAGAGTGTTTCAGGCCCTTCCCTGAAAGAGGGGGACGAAACTTTTACCAAGGAGGGTGAGGTAATGGGTGGGTGCGAAATGAGAGCAATGAGTTTATGCCCTAAAAGGGTGAGGTAATGGGGGGGGGGGTGCGAAATGAGAGCAATGAGTTTATGCCCTAAAAGGGTGAGCTAATGGTGGGTGCGAAATGAGAGCAATGAGTTTATGCCCTAAAAGGGTGAGGTAATGGAGGGTGCGAAATGAGAGCAATGAGTTTATGCCCTAAAAGGGTGAGCTAATGGTGGGTGCGAAATGAGAGCAATGAGTTTATGACCTAAAAGAGTGAGCTAATGGTGGGTGCGAAATGAGAGCAATGAGTTTATGCCCTAAAAGGGTGAGGTAATGGGGGTGCGAAATGAGAGCAATGAGTTTATGTCCTAAAAGGGTGAGGTAATAGTGGGTGCGAAATGAGAGCAATGAGTTTATGCCCTAAAAGGGTGAGGTAATGGTGGGTGCGAAATGAGAGCAATGAGTTTATGCCCTAAAAGGGTGAGGTAATAGGGGGGGGGGTGCGAAATGAGAGCAATGAGTTTATGCCCTAAAAGGGTGAGCTAATGGTGGGTGCGAAATGAGAGCAATGAGTTTATGCCCTATAAGGGTGAGGTAATGGAGGGTGCGAAATGAGAGCAATGAGTTTATGCCCTAAAAGGGTGAGCTAATGGTGGGTGCGAAATGAGAGCAATGAGTTTATGACCTAAAAGGGTGAGCTAATGGTGGGTGCGAAATGAGAGCAATGAGTTTATGCCCTAAAAGGGTGAGGTAGTGGGGGTGCGAAATGAGAGCAATGAGTTTATGTCCTAAAAGGGTGAGGTAATAGTGGGTGCGAAATGAGAGCAATGAGTGTATGCCCTAAAAGGGTGAGGTAATGGTGGGTGCGAAATGAGAGCAATGAGTTTATGCCCTAAAAGGGTGAGGTAATGGGGGGGGGGGTGCGAAATGAGAGCAATGAGTTTATGCCCTAAAAGGGTGAGCTAATGGTGGGTGCGAAATGAGAGCAATGAGTTTATGCCCTAAAAGGGTGAGGTAATGGAGGGTGCGAAATGAGAGCAATGAGTTTATGCCCTAAAAGGGTGAGCTAATGGTGGGTGCGAAATGAGAGCAATGAGTTTATGACCTAAAAGGGTGAGCTAATGGTGGGTGCGAAATGAGAGCAATGAGTTTATGCCCTAAAAGGGTGAGGTAGTGGGGGTGCGAAATGAGAGCAATGAGTTTATGTCCTAAAAGGGTGAGGTAATAGTGGGTGCGAAATGAGAGCAATGAGTGTATGCCCTAAAAGGGTGAGGTAATGGTGGGTGCGAAACGAGAGCAATGAGTTTATGCCCTAAAAGGGTGAGGTAATGGGGGGGGGGGGTGCGAAATGAGAGCAATGAGTTTATGCCCTAAAAGGGTGAGCTAATGGTGGGTGCGAAATGAGAGCAATGAGTTTATGCCCTAAAAGGGTGAGGTAATGGAGGGTGCGAAATGAGAGCAATGAGTTTATGCCCTAAAAGGGTGAGCTAATGGTGGGTGCGAAATGAGAGCAATGAGTTTATGACCTAAAAGAGTGAGCTAATGGTGGGTGCGAAATGAGAGCAATGAGTTTATGCCCTAAAAGGGTGAGGTAATGGGGGTGCGAAATGAGAGCAATGAGTTTATGTCCTAAAAGGGTGAGGTAATAGTGGGTGCGAAATGAGAGCAATGAGTTTATGCCCTAAAAGGGTGAGGTAATGGTGGGTGCGAAATGAGAGCAATGAGTTTATGCCCTAAAAGGGTGAGGTAATAGGGGGGGGGTGCGAAATGAGAGCAATGAGTTTATGCCCTAAAAGGGTGAGCTAATGGTGGGTGCGAAATGAGAGCAATGAGTTTATGCCCTATAAGGGTGAGGTAATGGAGGGTGCGAAATGAGAGCAATGAGTTTATGCCCTAAAAGGGTGAGCTAATGGTGGGTGCGAAATGAGAGCAATGAGTTTATGACCTAAAAGGGTGAGCTAATGGTGGGTGCGAAATGAGAGCAATGAGTTTATGCCCTAAAAGGGTGAGGTAGTGGGGGTGCGAAATGAGAGCAATGAGTTTATGTCCTAAAAGGGTGAGGTAATAGTGGGTGCGAAATGAGAGCAATGAGTGTATGCCCTAAAAGGGTGAGGTAATGGTGGGTGCGAAATGAGAGCAATGAGTTTATGCCCTAAAAGGGTGAGGTAATGGGGGGGGGTGCGAAATGAGAGCAATGAGTTTATGCCCTAAAAGGGTGAGCTAATGGTGGGTGCGAAATGAGAGCAATGAGTTTATGCCCTAAAAGGGTGAGGTAATGGAGGGTGCGAAATGAGAGCAATGAGTTTATGCCCTAAAAGGGTGAGCTAATGGTGGGTGCGAAATGAGAGCAATGAGTTTATGACCTAAAAGAGTGAGCTAATGGTGGGTGAGAAATGAGAGCAATGAGTTTATGCCCTAAAAGGGTGAGGTAATGGGGGTGCGAAATGAGAGCAATGAGTTTATGCCCTAAAAGGGTGAGGTAATGGGGGGGGGGTGCGAAATGAGAGCAATGAGTTTATGCCCTAAAAGGGTGAGCTAATGGTGGGTGCGAAATGAGAGCAATGAGTTTATGCCCTAAAAGGGTGAGGTAATGGAGGGTGCGAAATGAGAGCAATGAGTTTATGCCCTAAAAGGGTGAGCTAATGGTGGGTGCGAAATGAGAGCAATGAGTTTATGACCTAAAAGAGTGAGCTAATGGTGGGTGCGAAATGAGAGCAATGAGTTTATGCCCTAAAAGGGTGAGGTAATGGGGGTGCGAAATGAGAGCAATGAGTTTATGCTCTAAAAGGGTGAGGTAATAGTGGGTGCGAAATGAGAGCAATGAGTTTATGCCCTAAAAGGGTGAGGTAATGGTGGGTGCGAAATGAGAGCAATGAGTTTATGCCC
Organism: Ryuthela nishihirai; assembly: GCA_038380435.1. Classification (NCBI taxonomy): domain Eukaryota; kingdom Metazoa; phylum Arthropoda; class Arachnida; order Araneae; family Heptathelidae; genus Ryuthela; species Ryuthela nishihirai. The sequence goes on from JAWZYU010000002.1 coordinate 20,308,367, forward strand.
TAAAAGGGTGAGGTAATAGGGGGGGGGGGTGCGAAATGAGAGCAATGAGTTTATGCCCTAAAAGGGTGAGCTAATGGTGGGTGCGAAATGAGAGCAATGAGTTTATGCCCTATAAGGGTGAGGTAATGGAGGGTGCGAAATGAGAGCAATGAGTTTATGCCCTAAAAGGGTGAGCTAATGGTGGGTGCGAAATGAGAGCAATGAGTTTATGACCTAAAAGGGTGAGCTAATGGTGGGTGCGAAATGAGAGCAATGAGTTTATGCCCTAAAAGGGTGAGGTAGTGGGGGTGCGAAATGAGAGCAATGAGTTTATGTCCTAAAAGGGTGAGGTAATAGTGGGTGCGAAATGAGAGCAATGAGTGTATGCCCTAAAAGGGTGAGGTAATGGTGGGTGCGAAATGAGAGCAATGAGTTTATGCCCTAAAAGGGTGAGGTAATGGGGGGGGGGGTGCGAAATGAGAGCAATGAGTTTATGCCCTAAAAGGGTGAGCTAATGGTGGGTGCGAAATGAGAGCAATGAGTTTATGCCCTAAAAGGGTGAGGTAATGGAGGGTGCGAAATGAGAGCAATGAGTTTATGCCCTAAAAGGGTGAGCTAATGGTGGGTGCGAAATGAGAGCAATGAGTTTATGACCTAAAAGGGTGAGCTAATGGTGGGTGCGAAATGAGAGCAATGAGTTTATGCCCTAAAAGGGTGAGGTAGTGGGGGTGCGAAATGAGAGCAATGAGTTTATGTCCTAAAAGGGTGAGGTAATAGTGGGTGCAAAATGAGAGCAATGAGTGTATGCCCTAAAAGGGTGAGGTAATGGTGGGTGCGAAATGAGAGCAATGAGTTTATGCCCTAAAAGGGTGAGGTAATGGGGGGGGGGGGTGCGAAATGAGAGCAATGAGTTTATGCCCTAAAAGGGTGAGCTAATGGTGGGTGCGAAATGAGAGCAATGAGTTTATGCCCTAAAAGGGTGAGGTAATGGAGGGTGCGAAATGAGAGCAATGAGTTTATGCCCTAAAAGGGTGAGCTAATGGTGGGTGCGAAATGAGAGCAATGAGTTTATGACCTAAAAGAGTGAGCTAATGGTGGGTGCGAAATGAGAGCAATGAGTTTATGCCCTAAAAGGGTGAGGTAATGGGGGTGCGAAATGAGAGCAATGAGTTTATGTCCTAAAAGGGTGAGGTAATAGTGGGTGCGAAATGAGAGCAATGAGTTTATGCCCTAAAAGGGTGAGGTAATGGTGGGTGCGAAATGAGAGCAATGAGTTTATGCCCTAAAAGGGTGAGGTAATAGGGGGGGGGGTGCGAAATGAGAGCAATGAGTTTATGCCCTAAAAGGGTGAGCTAATGGTGGGTGCGAAATGAGAGCAATGAGTTTATGCCCTATAAGGGTGAGGTAATGGAGGGTGCGAAATGAGAGCAATGAGTTTATGCCCTAAAAGGGTGAGCTAATGGTGGGTGCGAAATGAGAGCAATGAGTTTATGACCTAAAAGGGTGAGCTAATGGTGGGTGCGAAATGAGAGCAATGAGTTTATGCCCTAAAAGGGTGAGGTAGTGGGGGTGCGAAATGAGAGCAATGAGTTTATGTCCTAAAAGGGTGAGGTAATAGTGGGTGCGAAATGAGAGCAATGAGTGTATGCCCTAAAAGGGTGAGGTAATGGTGGGTGCGAAATGAGAGCAATGAGTTTATGCCCTAAAAGGGTGAGGTAATGGGGGGGGGGGGGTGCGAAATGAGAGCAATGAGTTTATGCCCTAAAAGGGTGAGCTAATGGTGGGTGCGAAATGAGAGCAATGAGTTTATGCCCTAAAAGGGTGAGGTAATGGAGGGTGCGAAATGAGAGCAATGAGTTTATGCCCTAAAAGGGTGAGCTAATGGTGGGTGCGAAATGAGAGCAATGAGTTTATGACCTAAAAGAGTGAGCTAATGGTGGGTGAGAAATGAGAGCAATGAGTTTATGCCCTAAAAGGGTGAGGTAATGGGGGTGCGAAATGAGAGCAATGAGTTTATGCCCTAAAAGGGTGAGGTAATGGGGGGGGGGTGCGAAATGAGAGCAATGAGTTTATGCCCTAAAAGGGTGAGCTAATGGTGGGTGCGAAATGAGAGCAATGAGTTTATGCCCTAAAAGGGTGAGGTAATGGAGGGTGCGAAATGAGAGCAATGAGTTTATGCCCTAAAAGGGTGAGCTAATGGTGGGTGCGAAATGAGAGCAATGAGTTTATGACCTAAAAGAGTGAGCTAATGGTGGGTGCGAAATGAGAGCAATGAGTTTATGCCCTAAAAGGGTGAGGTAATGGGGGTGCGAAATGAGAGCAATGAGTTTATGCTCTAAAAGGGTGAGGTAATGGAGGGGGGGGGGGGGTGCGAAATGAGAGCAATGAGTTTATGCCCTAAAAGGGTGAGCTAATGGGGGTGCGAAATGAGAGCAATGAGTTTATGCTCTAAAAGGGTGAGGTAATGGTGGGTGCGAAATGAGAGCTAGTTAGTGTGTTACTTTACGTTTATTCTTTCGCCGTTACAGTTTAAAAAATAAGTGTTAGGAAATCGTCAATTTCTGTCCCCTAACAAGCTGAAACTGATTTGATGTCTTTTAACTCAATTGCAGTTAACGTGGCGTTTTCCTCAAACTCTAGAACCGCGCCTGGAATATTTTTACCACTTTCCAAGTTGGATTTTTCAAAGATTACGCTGCCTTCCAATCCTAATCGGTTCCCATTTCTCTCCTGCCAAAAAGGGGATTATATCAGAGACAAATCTCAACTAGCATAGTTCGAACTCGAATTGGGAACTGCAGCTTTGCGACCTCCAGCAGAGCCCCCTGGTTTTCAAGGTGTTTATTAGTTTCCTACCGTAAACAATTAGTAAACTTTTAGTTATTGGCTAAATAATATCCTCCAAGTATCAGAGCATTTCTTCAATTTTTGAACTTTCTATCAAAATATTTTGATACTAGATCGTTTGGTACTAGATCGATTCTTTCAAACTTAACAAACAAAATGTTTTTTAAAACAATATCCGAAAATAATTGAAACAGTTTGTATTATGAGATTTGTGATAAATAATACTTAATTCGTTCTTATAAATAACCAGCAAATTTATCCGGCATTGCTTGGCTCTTTAAATCTCTAACTTATGTAATAGATGTCACTCCCTAAATCACAAGCTTTTAGGGCATAAACTCATTGCTCTCATTTCGCACCCCCCATTACCTCACCCTTTTAGGGCATAAACTCATTGCTCTCATTTCGCATCCACCATTAGCTCACCCTTTTAGGGCATAAACTCATTGCTCTCATTTCGCACCCCCCCCCCCCCCATTACCTCACCCTTTAAGGCATAAACTCATTCACCCCTAGCATTTCACTGATGTTACTTTAACACCTTTTGAATCATTTTATTACCCCCTGGGTTGTTTTTCTGCTGAGGTCCTGCCATCCTCTCAGACCTTCTACTGTGGCATATAAACTGACAGGCTCCTGTCAGACCTCTGTGGCAAGCAGCTGATTGAGGGGGTATTTATTTTTCATTTATTTATTTAAATCGATCTCAAGACAAATCCTTCTGATACAAAAGGCACTGCCTTCATCTTAAAACAATGTCCATGTTTCCCAAAGACCTTCTTCAAATACTTTCATTGAAGTAACAGCCGCTTACTTATTTGCACCGAAAAGTTGACCAACTAACCAACTCCTACAGCAACGACACGGGCGAACCCCTTATTCTATGTCAAGGATGTAATACATTGACGCAGCATCGCTTAACGCTTTTCTGATTCCGTGACTGCCGTGAAGTCTTATCCTCTTTCTCCTAGCAGAGATTCATCGGGAAGACAGTGATGCTGAAGGGCACGCATCACCAAATCCCTTTGCTGAGTCTTAAAGGCAAGCCATTAGCTAGTCCTTAGTGCACTGATGCGTGCTCTGGCTGCGGAACATCGCCAACGCACCATGTGTGTCGTCGCTTCGCAGCCGCTTTTCCAACCTGCATCGCTTAACCCGATAATTCTCAAGAGTTTCAGTTGTATAAAAAAGATTCTTTTAGGATCTTTCACTACCCCCCCCCCCCCTTATCCCTCTTCTCTGTTGCTTTTTTTTTTAAAAAGTAGTTGGTAAACTGCTCATTGCTGTCAAGAGTTAAGTACACATAGATTTAATGAAAACTTTTGCAGTCAGGTATATCTGATGTGAAGTTGCACGGCATGTGCAGGGTATGTGATAAATAATGGTGAAGTTTTGAGAAGCACTGTCACCAATTACATATTGAATTTCCCAACTCAAACACTTTCACAGTCGACAGCCAGACAAGACGACGCCTATAAAATTTCATTTCCTATAGAATAACATTTTAACTTTTCCTGTCCTGTGAAATATTTTAGCAATTGGGAAACACTACTGAATTATTGTTCTCGGCTTGTTTTGCACACAATGGGCTAAATGGCCAGGTCACGAGGGAGATAAAACTCTAGTGCATCACCATTAAGGGAGATACAGATCTGGTGCATCGCTATTTAGGGATTTTAATTTCTAGTGGGTCGTCATTTACAGAGATAAATTTCTAGTGGGTCGTCATTTATAGAGATAAATTTCTAGTGGGTAGTCATTTGCAGAAACAAATCCCTAGTGGGTCGTGATTTGAAGAGATAAATTCCTAGTGGGTCGTGATTTGAAGAGATAAATTCCTAGTGGGTCGTGATTTCAAGAGATAAATTCCTAGTGGGTCGTGATTTGAAGAGATAAATTCCTAGTGGGTCGTGATTTGAAGAGATAAATTCCTAGTGGGTTGTGATTTGCAGAGATAAATTCCTAGTGGGTCGTCATTTACAGAGATAAATTTCTAGTGGTAGTCATTTGCAGAAACAAATTCCTAGTGGGTCGTGATTTGAAGAGATAAATTCCTAGTGGGTCGTGATTTGAAGAGATAAATCCCTAGTGGGTCGTCATTTGCAGAGATAAATCCCTAGTGGGTCGTCATTTCAAGAGATAAATTCCTAGTGGATCGTGATTTGAAGAGATAAATTCCTAGTGTTTCGTGATTTGAAGAGATAAATTCCTAGTGGGTCGTGATTTGAAGAGATAAATTCTTAGTGGGTCGTCATTTGCAGAGATAAATCCCTAGTGGGTCGTCATTTGAAGAGATAAATTCTTAGTGGGTCGTCATTTGCAGAGATAAATCCCTAGTGGGTCGTCATTTGAAGAGATAAATTCCTAGTAGATCGTGATTTGAAGAGATAAATTCATAGTGGGTCGTGATTTGAAGAGATAAATTCCTAGTGAGTCGTGATTTGCAGAGATAAATTCCTAGTGGGTCGTGATTTGAAGAGATAAATTTCTAGTGGGTCGTCATTTCAAGAGATAAATTCCTAGTGGGTCGTCATTTGAAGAAATAAATTCTTAGTGGGTCGTCATTTGCAGAGATAAATCCCTAGTGGGTCGTCATTTGAAGAGATAAATTCCTAGTGGGTCGTGATTTAAAGAGATAAATTCCTAGTGGGTCGTGATTTGCAGAGATAAATTCCTAGTGGGTCGTCATTTACAGAGATAAATTTCTAGTGGTAGTCATTTGCAGAAACAAATCCCTAGTGGGTCGTGATTTGAAGAGATAAATTCCTAGTGGGTCGTGATTTGAAGAGATAAATTCCTAGTGGGTCGTCATTTGAAAAGATAAATTCCTAGTGGGTCGTCATTTGAAGAGATAAATTCTTAGTGGGTCGTCATTTGCAGAGATAAATCCCTAGTGGGTCGTCATTTGAAGAGATAAATTCCTAGTGGATCGTGATTTGAAGAGATAAATTCCTAGTGTTTCGTGATTTGAAGAGATAAATTCCTAGTGGGTCGTCATTTGAAGAGATAAATTCTTAGTGGGTCGTCATTTGCAGAGATATATCCCTAGTGGGTCGTCATTTGAAGAGATAAATTCCTAGTGGATCGTGATTTGAAGAGATAAATTCCTAGTGGGTCGTGATTTGAAGAGATAAATTCTTAGTGGGTCGTCATTTGAAGAGATAAATTCTTAGTGGGTCGTCATTTGCAGAGATAAATCCCTAGTGGGTCGTCATTTGAAGAGATAAATTCCTAGTAGATCGTGATTTGAAGAAATAAATTCCTAGTGGGTCGCGATTTAAAGAGATAAATTCCTAGTGGGTCGTGATTTGAAGAGATAAATTCCTAGTGGGTCGTAATTTGCAGAGATAAATTCCTAGTGGGTCGTGATTTGAAGAGATAAATTTCTAGTGGGTCGTCATTTGAAGAGATAAATTCCTAGTGGGTCGTCATTTGAAGAGATAAATTCTTAGTGGGTCGTGATTTGAAGAGATAAATTCCTAGTGGGTCGCGATTTAAAGAGATAAATTCCTAGTGGGTCGTGATTTGAAGAGATAAATTTTTAGTGGGTCGTCATTTGAAGAGATAAATTCTTAGTGGGTCGTCATTTGCAGAGATAAATCCCTAATGGATCGTCATTTGAAGAGATAAATTCCTAGTGGGTCGTGATTTGCAGAGATAAATTCCTAGTGGGTCGTGATTTGAAGAGATAAATTCTTAGTGGGTCGTGATTTGAAGAGATAAATTCCTAGTGGGTCGTCATTTGCACAGATAAATTCCTAGTGGGTCGTGATTTGAAGAGATAAATTCCTAGTGGGTCGTGATTTGAAGAGATAAATTCCTAGTGGGTCGTCATTTGAAGAGATAAATTCCTAGTATGTCGTCATTTGCAGAGATAAATCCCTAGTGGGTCGTCATTTGCAGAAATAAATCCCTAGTGGGTCGTCATTTGCAGAAATAAATCTGTAGTGGTTTCCTTTTGTCGTAATGCCTCTTCAGTGAATCGTTAACAGTGTGAGATTCAAAATCACCGAGCTTATTTTGCGACTTTACAAATAGTTCTGCTTAATCTCCTCTACTAAATGAAATGGAAAGAAACAACTGCAATCCTATTTTGACTACGTGTGATATTTCTCAGTAATATTTAAGCTCTGTGCTTGGCTTCTTTTCTGCAGTGTTTCTCTACCAACAGAGAACTGTAAGAGAGGCACTTTTCTTTTTCCCTTCCAAGGAGGCGGATCTTTAGAGGAAACGACGACATTGCGTGTTTCCAGTAGCTTCCCATTTTCATTAACAAAACCAGTCGGCAATTTCACTCGTCGCCGATGCCGACTTCTAATCGCTTTCAGAACGGCTGCTACTTTATAGTCATGGATGTGACGACGTTCCCTCAGGACCACGTCACCATTCAAAACGCCGTTCCGTTTCCGACTCTCCCCTTCAAGCCACACAATGTCACGCACTTCGTTTTGCACTCTGCACGTCGCGTGTCCAATGCAGATAAACATTTCTTGAAGTATTTTCTCTTTTCTCTCTCTCTTCTTTGTTTATCCGATAGAGAATCGCACATCCAAATACTAAAGATGATTATGTCATTCAATGATTTGATGTGTTGAGTTGTTTTACCTCTGAGCGGAACTTTTTTTGCACACAGTGGGCTAAATCATCAGGTCACAAGGACCCCGAAAGCTCAGAGAAGGTTGGGGAAGGGACCCACTGGAACAGCTGTTGGGAGACAGATGGTAGCCTCCCGTCAAGGCCATCCAGTGTGTTCTTTAACGTGCACAGGGTATGGCTATCCCGCACACAGGGGAAAATTCCCCGCCCTGCTCACGGTCAGTAGGGAACACCGATGGGCTTGGAAAGGCCGCCGTCCGTCGGATGGGACGTTAAGCCGGGCCCCGCGTGCGGGAGAGACATACCCTGTGCACGTTAAAGAACACGCTGGATGGCCTTGACGGGAGGCTACCATCTGTCTCCCAACAGCTCTTCCAGTGGGTCCTCTCCCCCAACCTTCTCTGAGCCTTCGGGGTCCATGTGATCTGGCCATTTAGCCCATGGTGTGCAAAAACGTGCCGCTCAGAGGTAAAACAACCCAATCCAACCCACACATGGGACCACGGTTTAACGTCCCATCCGACGGACGTCGGTCTTTCCAAGCCCATCGGTGTCCCCTACTGACCGTGGGCAGGACGTGGAGATTTCCGAAGATAAATCTCAACGCTGACTCAGCTGGGACTCGAACCTGGGAACTGCAGATTACGAGCCTGGCGCGCTACCGACTGAGCCACCCTCGACAATTTGGTGTCGTCAAGAATATTAGATTATGTCATTAAAATAACAGGCACTTCATTATCTGCAGGTCTTGGTATCAGCTTCTGGTTGGTCGGGTTTGAAAGACAAAGAAGATTCATTGTGGTTAAGGAGGAGGTCGTTGGACAGATTGACCGATGGAGCTGGGAGGCAGCCAGATATTTCCAGGTCAACTCCCTGAATGTTTCCTCTTAAGACTTGCAGTCATACATCATGACATTGGAGTAGGGTGAGGCGGGGATTGGTTAAGTTGACAGCGCGCCAGGCTCGTAATCTGTAGTTCCCAGGTTCGAGTTCGACCTGTGCCAGCGTTGAGATTTATCTTCGCAAGCCTGCCCGCATTCCCATCGTCCAATAGGAGTTGAAAAGCAGCCGTACGTCGAATAGGACGTAAAGCGGTGGCCTCGTGTGTGGGAAGCCATACCCTGTACAGTCGCTCAAAAAAGTATCCAAACACTATGGTCGATTACAGAACTCAGAAAAAATATCTGGAGCGTGTACAGCAACTGTACACGCTCCAGTTACCGTTCACAGCAAACTGGAGCGTGTGCAGTAACTGCACACGCTCCAGTCATTTTTTCAATTTATTTTTCAGCTCCAGTTTGCTGTGAACGGTAACTGCACACGCTCAATATTTCCGTGAGTGAGCCCACACGATCTAGTATCAAAATAATATGACCACCTATAGTCGCTCAAAAAAGTATCCAAACACTATGGTTTATTACAGAACTCAGGAAAAATCGTTGCCAAATATTTTTTCCTGAATTCTGCAATCACGTGACACGAAGGTTGCCAGATCACTAATTTGTAAAACAAATAATTGTTGCCAGATATTTTTTCTGAATTCTGTAATCAACCATAGTGTTCGGATACTTTTTTGAGTGACTGTACAGGTAAAGAACACGCTGGATGGCCCTGACGGGAGGCCACTATGTCTCCTTAAAGCTGTACAAAGAGTCCCGTCCACCTAACCTTCTCTGAATACTCAGGGTCTTTGTGACCTGGCATTTAGCCCATTGTGTGCAAAACAACTGCCATTCAAAGATAAAACGACTCAACCTATCCTAAGCAGTAAAGTCCATCTTTCTTTACTCAGTCCAGTAGATTCCTTTGATATATACGCATCTCTGATCCGTTGCAGTTCTTATGACTTGATCGTTTAATCCGCTGTGTACAAAAAGTCCCCCCAAAATGAGACTTTTAATCGTCTGACAACAGAATATCAGCCAAAGTAACAGAAAAAAACACATATCCCTAATAAAAGTCATGAGTTACACTAATGTTGAACTTAAAAACTCATCACCATCTTTTCCACAAGAGTCTCGACGGACTGAACATCCAACAGACAGATGCCTCTTTCCAGAGCGGAGTAAACCAACCTCACAGAGCATGCGCAGTATCCTTCTTGTATTTCCTCTTCTCCCGGAAAGCAATCTGTGTGCGGGACTGCTCTCCTGGGATGGAGGCCAGAATGAAGCATGAAAGCTAAACCAGGAACATTGGTGTTGCTTCGGTCTTGAGAGTGCTGCTCAGAGCAAAGGAGGATGGCAGGCAATGCGATGTGCATGTGCTTCGGTATATTAACCGTTGGGACTTGTCGCAGATATCCAAGAGCGGCAGTTGGAAGCTTAAAACTATGAATATTCAACTTTGACGACAGTGGCAACAGCCATTGAAGATGGAGGCAGATGTATCAACATAAGGATGTTGTCTGCTTCTGGAGGAAGACAAAATGATGGGTTTTAACTTTTAGAGTTCTTTCGCATTTAAGAGATACTTTTTCACTACACATAATGGTAGGTCACAAGAACTCCGAAGGCTCAGAGCTGGGAAGAGGATCAATGGGCAACAGGTTGGGTTGGGTTGTTTTACCTCTGAGCGTCACTTTTTTGCACACCATGGGCTAAATGGCCAGGTCACATGGACCCGAAGGCTCAGAGAAGGTTGGGGGAGGGGACCCACTGGAACAACTGTTGGGAGACAGATGGTAGCCTCCCGTCAAGGCCATCCAGCGTGTTCTTTAACGTGCACAGGGTATGGCTCTCCCGCACACGGGGCCACGGTTTAACGTCCCAACCGACGGACGGCGGTCTTTCCAAGCCCATCGGTGTCCCCTACTGACCGTGGGCGGGTGGGGAATTTTGCGAAGATAAATCTCAACGCTGACCCAGCTGGGACTCGAACCTGGGAACTACAGATTACGAGCCTGGCGCGCTACTGACTGAGTCACCCCGCCCTGGGCAACAGCTAGGAGACAAACGGCATCGTTTCTTGAAAGACACATGGACGTGGGGGTTCCTTCAGTTACTAATGCGCAAGTCACTTAATCTACAGCTGCCGGGTTCGAATCGCAACTGGCCTAGAATTGAGAATGATGCCCAGTCTTCTGCCCTAGACGATAAAGGGGACGCCATTGGACTTCGAAAGGCTGTCGTCCATCGGATGGGACGTTAACCCGTGGCCTCGTGTGTGCACGAGAAGCAATACCCTGTGCGCGTTAGAGAACCCGCTGGATGACCTTGATGGAAACTTCCATCTGTTTCCTGAATCAGGCAGGTGTTTAATAAAAAAAACAAAAATCAGAAAAAGAATGATTTGAGGAAAGTTACGAATTCCTGCTCTACCTGTGACCAAAATGAGCAAGCCTTAATTGCTATATACAGTCGCTCAAAAAAATATCCGAACACGCGGTTGATTACAGAATTCAGAAAAAATATCTGACAGCGATTTTTTTTTTAGAAATTAGTGATCTGGCAACCTTCGTGTCACGAAAACTGCAAACTGGCAACTGGACTGGCAACAAACTGGCAACTCACAGCAAACTGGAGCGTGTGCAGTAACTGCACACGCTCCAGTTTGCTGTGAACGGTAACTGGAGCGTGTACAGTTGCTGCACACGCTCCAGATATTTTTTCTGAATTCTGTAATCAACGTAAAGTTCGGATACTTTTTGAGCGACTGTAGGTGGTCATATTATTTTGATACTAGATCGTGTGGGCTCACTCACGGAAATATTGAGCGTGTGCAGTTACCGTTCACAGCAAACTGGAGCGTGTGCAGTAACTGCACACGCTCCAGTTTGCTGTGAACGGTAACTGGAGCGTGTTCAGTTCCTGTACACGCTCCAGATATTTTTTCTGAAATCTGTAATCACGTGACGCGAAGGTTGCCAGATCACTAATTCCTAAAAAAAAATCGTTGCCAGATATTTTTTCTGAATTCTGTAATCAACCGTAGTGTTCGGATACTTTTTGAGCGACTTACATATTGTAGACGGAGACGACAAATTGAAAACAATAGATACTTTTTTTAGTAAATGAGTTAAAAGTCATTGAAGGCTTAAAGCCGAATAACAAACCAACGAAGCTAACAACTTCCACACTTCAAATAGTGGTTCATATACCCCATTTAAAAAAGCCAAATTACGAATGAGGGTGTTTTTCAAAATGATTCAAAATGCGTCCCTCCCCCTTCCATCATCCCTCAACCACAAATCACCCGTAAAAGCAAACTATCCCCCCAGCACACAACCCCCAAGAAAAAGCCTCCGGCACGAACAGAAACTAAGTTTGCCAAATTCCGACAGAATGCGAAAGCATTATATAAATGACAGAGCATTGGCGGCACGCATACCTTATCACCCCCATTTTGATCTCTTCAACCCCCCCCCCCCCCTGCATCTGCACGCAACAGTCACGTGAGTTTGTAGATCACGTGAGCCCTCTCTCCCCCGCCACGTGTAGTAAGGACACAAAAGCCCTTTTGTGTTGGCTTTTCTTGGATTTCCCTTCGGCGGCTTTTTTTCTCCTGCTCCGTGCAAGAACAGGAGACACCAATGTTCGGTATGGCAGAAAATCGTTCCCTTTTCGTTCAGCATTTTTTTTATTTTGCTTTTTGTGTGCTTTCCGTTATTACGATGTGATGATACATTAACCTTTAAACAACCTGGTCTGCATGGAAGGTCCATTGTAGTAAAGAGCGAATGGGGACGCTTGTTCTATTACGTTCTGCATTTGATCTTGGGATAAGTGTGTTGGGTTGTTTTACCTCTGAGCGGTACTTTTTTGCACACCATGGGCTAAATGGCCAGGTCACAAGGACTCCGAAGGCTCAGAGAAAGTTGGGGGAGGGGACCCACTGGAACAGCTGTTGGGAGATAGATGGTAGCCTCCCGTCAAGGCCACCCAGCGTGTTCTTTAACGTGCACAGGGTATGGCTCTCCCGCACAGGGGAGAAGGCTTAACGTCCCATCCGACGGACGGCGGTCTTTCAAAGGCCATCGGTGTCCCCTACTGACCGTGGGCAGGGAGTTTTGCGGAGATAAATCTAAACGCCGACCCAGCTGGGACTCGAACCTGGGAACTGCAGATTACGAGCCTGGCGCGCTACCGACTAAGCCACCCCCCGCCCCAAGGATAAGTGTTAAGCGTACGGTTAGTCTTAAGTTTCAGATGATAGCATTGCTTCTGAGCGACCCCTTGTTTTTATTGCACACTATGGGTTTTAGGACTTCTAGGTCTCAGAGGAGATTAAGGAAAGTTGTAGGATTCTTTTATCTCCTGAGCTTTTGTGCAAAAAAATGGGCTAAATGACCAGGTCACAAGATTGAGTTGAGGTTTACCTCTGAACGACACTTTTTTTGCACACAATGGACTAAATGGCCAGGTCACAAGGACCCCGAGGGCTCAGAGAAGGTCGGGGGAGGGGACCAACTGGACATCTGTTAGGAAACATGTGGTAGCCTTCCGTCAAATATATCCAGTGTGTTCCTTAACGTGTACAGGGTATGTCTCTCCCGAACATGAGACCACGGCTTAACGTTCCATCCGACGGACTGCGGCTTTCCAAGCCCATCGGTGACCCCTACTGACCGTGGGCAGGGTGGAAAGTTATGCGGAGATAACGCTGGACAAAATGGGGCTCGAACCTGGGAACTGCAGATTGCAAGCCAGGCGCGCTACCGGCTGAACTATCCCTCCACCCCCTCTAGGTCACGAAGACTCTAAGGGTCTTCGTGACCTAGAGGGGGTGGAGGGGCTCAGAGAAGTTTCGGCGAAGGGGACTCAATGAACAATTTTCAGAAGACAGATGGTAACTTCCCACCAAGATCATCCAGCGTGTTCTTTAACGAGCACATGGTAAGGCTCTCTCGCAAACAGCCACGGCTTAACGTGTCACCCGACGGACGGCATCCTTTCGAAGCCGATCGATGTCCCTTTTCTCGTCCAGGGCAGAGTAGAGGCAAATCTCAACACATGTGAGACTCAGTTGCGACTCGAAACTTGGAACAACAGATTACAAGCCTGGCGCAATATCTAATAAGCCAAAGTCCAACGAGAGAGAGATCGTCTTCAATTAAAAGGATTTGGGTTGGGTTGTTTTACCTCTGAGCGGCACTTTTTTGCACACCATGGGCTAAATGGCCAGGCCACAACTACCCCGAAGGCTCAGAGAAGGTTGGGGGAGGGGACCCACTGGAACAGCTGTTGGGAGACAGATGGTAGCCTCCCGTCAAGGCCATCCAGCGTGTTCTTTAACGTGCATAGGGTATGGCTCTAACGTGCATAGGGTAGGGCACGGCTTAACGTCCCATCCGACGGACGGCTGCCTTTCCAAGCTCATCGGTGTCCCCTACTGACCGTGGGCAGGGCGGGGAATTTTGCGGAGATAAATCTCAACGCTGACCCAGCTGGGACTCGAACCTGGGAACTACAGATTACGAGCCTGGCGCGCTACCGACTGAGCCACCTCCGCCCCCCAATTAAAATGAGAGCTGAAACTGCTGTTTTCATTTTACGACATTGTTACTTGTAGAGTGTACAGATTCATCCTTCCGATCTCCATTTATTATAATTATATCATCTTCCCACATGTGGTGTTATTGTAGCATTTATCAAATGTGGCAGCACTCGTGAACATCTGTTGAGGTAATGTGATGCTAATGAATTCTTGGTGTATGGCCAGACTGATTGAAGAGTTCACAAATAAATGTAGACTGTGTTTGGGGTCGATGCTTTGTCCCTAGCATAGTTGGTCTGTGGGCTGAGCAGACATCTGTAAAAGATATCCGCGCCAGCCCATCATAACTGTACTGCAGTGAAGGCGTACAGTCTCTGGTTTGAGGTTGGGCAAGACAGTTGAACATGACCGCGATCATAATAGAATAATAGGATTATGCTCATCGAAATATGTGCCTAAATATTGGACAAGTAACAATGCTGTGAAATAAATATTGATCTGTAAAAAATAGTGGGCATTTCTTTGATTGGATTATGTTGATTTGAAAGGAGAAGAGTTGAAAGGATTTGTAATTTAACGTAGATACTGTCTTCAGCCGAAATTCGTGGGGCTGCGGTTAGCTCAGCAGGTAGTAAAAAATAAATAAATACCCCCTCAAGCAGCTGCTTGCCACAGAGGTCTGACAGGAGCCTGTCAGTTTATATGCCATAATAGAAGGTCTGAGAGGATGGCAGGACCTCAGCAGAAAAACAACACAAACAGCCATGCCTTACCCAGGGCTCGAACCTAGGTCCTGTAGATCAGTAGCCAAGCGCGCTAACCACTCGGCCACGGGACGGCTACAGGTAGTAAGCCAGGCTCGTAATCTGCAGTTACTAGGTTCGAGTCCTATCTGTGCTAGAGTTGTGATTTGCAGGAGAGCCATACCTTGTGCACTTTTGCCTTGTGTACTGTAAAAGACACACACTCGTTATGAAAGAGTTCAAAACGTTCTGCACATGCATCTTCAGAAAAAAACCATTGCACTTACTTACCTCAACAAAACTTTTACTCTCCTTAAAAATACTCCCCTCCAACATCTGTGCAAAGTTGAAGACGTCTACTCCAATTTTGGAAAGTTTGGTGGTACAGTGGCTCAAAAAAGTATCCGAACACTATGGTTGATTACAGAATTCAGAAAAAATATCTGGCAAAGATTTTTTTTAGAAATTAGTGATCTGGCAATTTCGTGTCACGTGACACGAAATTGCCAGATCACTAATTTCTAAAAAAAATCTTTGCCAGATATTTTTTCTGAATTCTGTAATCAACCATAGTGTTCGGATACTTTTTTGAGCGACTGTACTCTTATTGGGGAATACTCAACAACCCTTGAATGAATGCATTTTGCAAGGTCTTGCTCCCTTGGAAAAGACTTTCCAACAAGTTCCTTTTCGTTTTTTGGAAATAGCAAAGATCGGATGAAAATGCAGGATCCGGTAGTTGTTGGATTTTTTCCTGCTCCAGATATGTCTTAACTTGTTGGATTTAGTGAGCACTGGCATTGTTATATGAAGAAGGAGAACCCTTGACGTGCCTGTTGTTAGGCGCTGTTCCTTCATCTCCTTAACCATTTAAAGGGAAACAATGTTGGTACAATATTGGCCACTTCTAGTCATTTTTTCAGGTAAGATGTCCACGGCTACCACTCCTTGGAAATTAAAATAAAGTAAACATCCTCTTCCTTGAAATAAGTCTTGTTGAAAGATGAGGGGACGCGGTTCATCTTTAGCAACTCAAACGTAGTTGTAGATCTTTCAGGGTTGGGTTGTTTTACCTCTGAGCGGCACTTTTTTCCACACCATGGGCTAAATGGCCAGGTCACATGGACCCCGAAGGCTCAGAGAAGGTTGGGGGAGGGGACCCATTGGAACAGCTGTTGGGAGACAGATGGTAGCCTCCCATCAAGGTCATCCAGCGTGTTCTTTAACGTGCACAGGGTATGGCTCTCCCGCACACGGGGCCACGGCTTAATGTCACATCCGATGGACGGCGGCCTTTCCAAGCCCATCGGTGTCCCCTACTAACCGTGGGCAGAGCGGGGAATTTTGCGGAGATAAATCTCAACGCTGACCCAGCTGGGACTCGAACCTGGGAACTACAGATTACGAGCCTGGCGCGCTACCGACTGAGCCACCCCCGTCCCTATCGCCATATGAACAGGCATGATCTCCATATACCTGTGACAAATCGGCATGAATTTTTTTCGCATCATCTACGAATTGCATTCTTGTGAAAGTGTAAAATCTTTCCCCGTCTTTAGTAGGCCTCCATAACAACAACACAGATTTTGTAGACCGAATTTTACAGGCTGCCAGAGAGAGGGAAAATAATGATACTGTCTTTGTTTTTAACACGTAATGATAAGTTTAGAAAAAGCTTTCAAATAAGTCGTAGCTCGTAAACTTCGGAGGAATGAGTACAAATCTACAGATACGTGTCAAGAATTTTTTTAACTCCCTTCGTATCCTTGATGGGTTGGATTGTTTTACCTCTGAGCGGCACTTTTTTGCACACCACGGGCTAAATGGCCAGGTCACAAGGACCCCGAAGGCTCAGAGAAGGTTGGGGGAGGGGACCCACTGGAACAGCTGTTGGGAGACAGATGGTAGACTCCCGTCAAGGCCATCCAGCGTGTTCTTTAACGTGCACAGGGTATGGCTCTCTCGCACACGGGGCCACGGCTTAACGTCCCATCCGACGGACGGTGGCCTTTCCAAGCCCATCGGTGTCCCCTACTGACCGTGGACAGGGCGGATAGTTTCGTGGAGATAAATCTCAATGCTGACCCAGTTGGAACTCGAACCTGGGAAGATTGCGAACCCGGCGCGCTACCGACTGAGCCACCCTCGCCCCCAGATCCATTGTACAGAGAGAAAAAAGACTCGCTTCCCTCAGTAGTTCTGGAATGGCAACTATCCCAATTATCCTATAAAGCAACTCCCATAAACGGAACAGTGATTTACCAACACAATCTGAACCGCTACAACATTCCTACACAGTATCTTTACAACACGAATGACAAGCGACAAAACGATCTTTCGTCTAAGACTTTTACAACGCCTTGCACAACACAGAATCTGAAAATAAAAAACTTCACCGTCAGACTTATTTGTCGCTACATTTGTTGCGTCTGATGCTGTAAGAATGGAAACAGAGAATTGGTGTCGTGTCATTGTCACTTAAAACTGTCACATCCAGTTCCATCACTTAGGGTCATCGACATGTGTGTGTCGGCTTGGTTCACCAGCAACTGGGTCAGCAACTGATTGAAGACCCTTATCTCGTCAACAACTGTTTCACTGCTTTTGGGTATTCGAAGGTTTCAGTTTTGAAAGCAGATAAAAATATAGGTCATTAATCAGAAACAAAACAAAACGTTGAACTTAGATTTTTTGTTTGTTTGTAGAATTGTTTACTTCTCATTGTTTTCGGAGTGAAAAATAAAAATAAATAAATTATCCGTCTAGCAGCTGCTTGCCACAGAGGTCTGACAAGAGCCTATTACTGTAATATTCCATAGAGAAGACCTGTGAGGAAGGCAGAAAAAAAAAATATAAACATCCATGCTTTAACTGGAGTTCGAACCCAGGTCCCTTTGTCTGTCCATGTGAAGGTAGAAATCTTTTCAAATTTACAATTCATCTAATGTAGGGGCTTAGTCAAAGAAAGAGTCCCATCCGCCGTCTGTGGATGGGACGTTAAGCCGTGGTCCATATCATAGCCTGTGTACCGTTAAAGAACCTACTGGATGGCGTTGACGGGAGGCTATCATCTGTGTCCTAACAATTTCAGTGGGTCCATTCCCCCAAACTTCTCTGAGTCCTCGGGATCCTTGTGACCTGTCCATTTAGCCCATTGTGTGAGGTGCCACTCAGAAGTAAAACAACCCCAAAGAGAAAAATTGTGCGAATATTTTGAATAGTACAAACTTTCAGTTAAATCTTCTTTCAATTTTCACTTCCTGTTGATGAATTTTTCTTCCCATATTTAGATATTCCAGCTTTTAGTTGGGATGGGATGTTTTACCTCTGAGGGGCATTTTTCCACACAATGGGTTGAATGGCCAGGTCACAAGGGCCCCAAGGTCTCAGAGGATGTTGGGAGCAGGAGACCCACTGGAAAGCTGTTAGGAATCGACAGTGGCTTCCATAAACCATTCGCACTTAACCTGCACAGGTTATGGCTTTCCCGCACACGGGTTGGGTTGTTTTACCTCTGAGCGGCACTTTTTTGCACACCATGGGCTAAATGGCCAGGTCACAAGGACCCCGAAGGCTCAGAGAAGGTTGGGGGAGGGGACCCACTGGAACAGCTGTTGGGAGACAGATGGTAGCCTCCCGTCAAGGCCATCCAGCGTGTTCTTTAACGTGCACAGAGTATGGCTCTCCCGCACACGGGGCCACGGCTTAACATCCCGTCCGACGGACGGCGTCCTTTCCAAGCCCATCGGTGTCCCCTACTGACCGAGGGATTGCGGAGATGAATCTCAACGCTGACATAATTGGGACTTGAAAGTGGAAACTGCAGATGACGAGGCTTGGCACATTACCGGTTGAGCCACTTCCTCATCCGAAAAAGAGTGAAGAATGCGAAAAACTATTTCTAATGAAGAGAATCTCTCTCTCTTGCTTTGAATGAAAGGAAAGGAAAAGGAAGAGAAGAATCAAATGAATTAAGAGTTTAAACATTAAGAAACAAATGAATTGAAAGTATGGTAGAAAAAATGAGAAAAGATATAGAAATAATATGATAAAAATTTATTAGAGCCATAAAATGGAAATTAGTTTGTTATCAGACGAAGTCAAAGAGGAAATGAAAGCTTAGAATCAAACTCAAAATGTGTGAGAAAAAGAGAAAAAAAAATGCAACAGGGAGGTGGAGAGGAAAGGATAAACGAAACCGCAGTCGATTAAAAGATGCTAATGAAACTAAATGTAGAGATCGTTCTTTCAAGGGAAAAAAAAGCATCGTAAGCTGTTGAAACGATTGCGGATTGGAAAAAAACAATCTGTGGGAAAAAGAGATTCCTCTGAGAAAAACAGATTTCAGTTTGCCGAAAAAAATAGGAATGGAATTTTTAAAGGAAACCATACGACCATGAAGAAGAGATGGGATGAGGATGGGGATGGGGATGAGGATGGGGATGGGGATGAGGATGGGGATGGGGATAGGGATGAGGATGGGAATAAAGAAACTAAAATAGTAAGAAGATAAAAATAGAATTCAAATAGTCCGGAAAATGGGAAAGTCAAGGACAATGGGGTAGAGGATCTTGGGATGGAATGGGGAGACTACGAGATTGCGCAGTTGACGATATTAGAGTTCCCCTAGATCATTGGTCAATTATCTATCAATCACCTGTCTCTCAACCAATAATATTTGGGATTTGTCGAAACGCCAACTGTGCGTTCTCAAAGTCTTCTCGTATAGTTTTCGCATCTGTTAGGGAGCTTCTCTTTATTCTAGCAAGCACGCCCTAGTGCTTGGGACCTGAACGCTTTCAGGAGATCGCCAAGGCATCCAGAGAAGGGTTTAGAGAGTGTGAAGACCACCTCTGAAAGCCACCTCCCGTCGCCACCTATTATTTTATGCCATTTGCGGTCAGTGCGCTTTCATGTGGGTTCTTTTCCTGCGAGTTCTCGCCAGGCTCGTAATCTGCAGTTCCCAGGTTCTGGTCCCAGCTGGGTCAGCGTTGAGATTTATCTCCGCAAAACTCCTCTCTCTATCCTCGATCAATAGGAGACACCAATGGGCTTCGAAAGACCGCCGTCCGTCGGATACGATAAGCTGTGGACCGTGTGGAGAAGAGTCATACCTTGTTCACGTTAAAGAACACGCTGGATGGGCTTGACGGGAAACTACCATCTGTCTCCCAACAGCTGTTCCAGTGGGTCCTCTCTCCCAACCTTCTCTGAGCCTTCGGGGTCCATGTGACCTGGCCATTTAGTCCATGGTGTGCAAAAAAGTGCCGCTCAGAGGTGAAACAACCCAACGTTAAACAACACGCTGGATGACCTTGACCGGAGGCTACCATCTGTCTTCCAACAGCTGTTCCAGTGGGTCCCCTCTCCAAACCTTCTTTGAGCCTTCGGGGTACATGTGACCTGGCCTTTAGTACATGGTGTGCAAAAAAGTGCCGCTCAGAGGTAAAACAACCCAACCCAATTCCCCTAGCTAGGTCAGCGTTGAGATTTATCTCCACAAAATTCCCCCCCCCCCTGCCCACGGTCAGTAGGGGACACCGATGGGCTTGGAAAGACCGCCGTCCGTCGGATGGGACGATAAGCCGTGGTCCGTGTGGGGAAGAGTCATACCTTGTTCATGTTAAAGAACACGCTGGATGGGCTTGACGGGAAACAACCATCTGTCTCCCAACAGCTGTTCCAGTGGGTCCTCTCTCCCAACCTTCTCTGAGCCTTCGGGGTCCTTGTGACCTGGTCATTTAGCCCATGGTGTGCAAAAAAGTGCAGCTCAGAGGTGAAACAACCCAACGTTAAAGAACACGCTGGATGGCCTTGACGGGAGGCTACCATCTGTCTACCAACAGCTGTTCCAGTGGATCCCCTCCCCAAACCTTCTCTGAGCCTTCGGAGTCCATGTGACCTGGCCATTTAGCCCATGGTTTGCAAAAAAGTGCCGCTCAGAGGTAAAACAACCCAACCCAATTCCCCTAGCTAGGTCAGCGTTGAGATTTATCTCCGCAAAATTCCCCCCCCACCCGCCCACGGTCAGTAGGGGACACCGATGGGCTTGGAAAGACCGCCGTCCGTCGGTTGGGACGTTAAACCGTGGCCCCGTGTTATTAAACCCGTGTAATTAAACCGTGGCCCCGTGTGCGGCCTTGACGGGAGGATACCATCTGTCTCCCAACAGCTGTTCCAGTGGGTCCTCTCCCCCAACCTTCTCTGAGCCTTCGGGGTCCATGTGACCTGGCCATTTAGCCCATGGTGTGCAAAAAAGTGCCGCTCAGAGGTAAAACAACCAACCAACCATCTCTCACATTTTGATAAGACCTTATAATTAATTCGGGAAGAAATGCCGAAAGAAACAAGTGAACGAGACGAACATCACGAAAAAATGCACCAAAAAGGAAAAAAAAATCGTAGAACAAAATAAAGTGTGGAATGAAGAAGTTCCTGTAATGACAGTTACTGAAATCGGTCTTAAGCAATATCAAAGAGGTTGGGGGGGGGGGCAATCTCCTCTTGTGCGTCGCTTGCAATGATGGAAAAATTTCCTTTCTACCTAAACAGAGTGCAGATGCATCGTTCGGAGCGGCGAAGGTCCAAAACACAATAACTAGGGCGGCGCAGTTTCCGTTATCGCCCCTGCCTCAAAAATAATGACTAAAATAATGAGATAACACAACCACATTAGATGTTGGATCAATAGATAAACGTTCCTCAGCACAGACACGACTTGGGAGAGGTTGTTTTATGTTTTAAATCTTTGATGCAGCGACTATAACTTAGTGTTGATAAAACTTCTTCATTATGCAGTTTGCTGGGTTGATTTTTATTTTTTGTATTGTGTGTGTGTTTAAGGGATAGGCAAAAAAAAAGTTCTTTTTATGTCACGTTAAATGCATTTACAAAATTTCTGTTCGTTTATTCACTTTCCAAAATGAATTGCTTCGGACTATTACCGACTGATAAACCAATAAGGTGGAATAGGCTGACGTAAAACGCTGATGATTTCATTTCTCGCAAAGATGTTTTTGAAATAAATTATGCATACGCGACATTGTCACTAAATACAAACACAAAAAAGGTAGTAAAGGTAGTAAAAGGTAGTAGAAGTTTGTAATTTGAAGTCTGTATCGATTTTTCTTTTTTTCCTGCGTGAATAATTTATTAACGAAATTGCTTCGCATCTGGATTTGAAAAAAGATTACTCTCTTTTGGAATTGTTCAGCTGTTTTACCTCTGAGCAGTATTTATTTTTGTACACATTGAGCTAAATGGCCAGGTCACAAGGACCCCGAGGGCTCAGAGAAGGTTGGGAAGCTGTTTGTGGAGAACTGTTTGGAGACAGATGATAGCCACCCGTCAAGGCCATCCAGCGTGTTTTTTAACTTGCAAAGGCTCTCGTGCAACGGGAACACGGCTTTTCGTCCCACCCAACGGACACCGGCATTTCCAAACTTATCGTTGTCCCCTACTGACCGGCAACATGGTGGGGTTCCTTGTGGAGACAAATCTCAACGCTCGCTCAGGTGAGATTCGTAACTGGGAATTGAAGATTATGAGTATTCGTCGGATGAGATGTGAAGACGTATGCAGAAGAGAGCCATACCCTGTGCACCTTGAACAACACGCTGATGGCCTTGATGGGAGGCTTCCCTCTGCCTCCTCACAACTATCCAGTGAGTCCCCTTTTCCCATTAGGGGCGTGGTAGCTCATTCGGTAGCGCGCCAGGCTCGTAATCTGTAGTTCCCAGGTTCGAGTCCCAGCTGGGTCAGCGTTGAGATTTATCTCCGCAAAATATCACGCCATGCCCACGGTCAGTAGGGGACACCTATGTCTTTGAAAGGCTGCCGTCCGTCGGTTGGGACGTTAAGCCGTGGTCCCGTGTGCGGGAGAACAATACCCTGTGCACGTTAAAGAACACGCTGGATGGCCTTGACGGGAGGCTACCATCTGTCTCCCAACAACTGTTCCAGTGGGTCCCCTTCCCCAACCTTCTCTGAGCCTTCGGGGTCCATGTGACCTGGCTATTTAGCCCATGGTGTGCAAAAAAAGTGCTGATCAGATATAAAGAATCCCCTTTTCCCCAACATTTTCTGAAATCTCTAACTCTATTGCGTACAGAAGAAATTCTGCTCTGATTTAAAGCAACCGAACCGAAACCCTGATCTAACTCATCTCTGTTTGCAAGCTAAAACTTTAGCCTAAAACTAAAGCTATTGCATAAACATTTGAAATCAAATGCATCAACACAAAAGCCACATGTTGAATGAAAAAGAAAAAAAGGAAGTTGCAGGGAATATTAATTTCTCTTTCGGCTTCCAGCAATCGATAATGTACTGACAGGTAGAGTCCTGATAATACAGATATCACAAAAAAATTAGGTAATAATTCTCATAAGCCACATTTCGGTTAAGCCGAATTATCCGAAACGTATCAGAAAATCTAGTAAACAAACAGAGGAACCAACTAAAAGGAAATTTCTTCTTTGGTAGATTGCCTTACCTTCCAAGCACTTGCTCTTATTGCTTTCTGGCTCTGTTAAGTCCTCCTCAGTCATCTTTTCCCTCCTCCTCCTCCTCCTCCTCCTCCTCTATTCTCCTCCTCCTTCCCGTCTCCCAACGCGGCGTCACACGCCGAACAACTCTGACATGCTCACCGGATCGGCAGTATTAATATCTCGAAGGGAGAGGAGCATCAAAGAAGAAGAGGAGCAAGAGCAACTGATGGCGTGGATGGTGGACAACACACCCGACGGCAAAAGCAAACCCCCTTTATGCGAAGCTTCTCCCATGGCGATGCATGTGTGTCTATGTGGGGCACACAATCATATCAGAACGGCAAAGCCCCGCTGTAATCCATGAGTTATTGGATTCACTAGCCCAGCTGGAAGTTCTATAACCCAACTGGATATCTGGGAAGGCGAGCACAATAACCCGATTACATTGGCGCCCGACGACGAGGAAGCATTTCGGCAGAGTCGAAGCCTTGTGGCTGGTGATGCCACAAAGATTAGGGATGCAGCGTTTCTATTTGCTGCAGCATAGCTCTGTTTCCAAGACGACTGCTGCCACAGTTCCCGCTTTGCCGACACCGTGTCTGCCTTGCTCTCCGCCAGTATGCGATGCGATAGTCCGTCTCATTCTGTCTCTCCTCTGTCCTCTTATTTTCGCGTTATGAGGATATTCGCATTTCCGAAGAGATGCGGAGGAATGACATTCTGTGTCTAAATGTCAAATATCTTCAGCAATAGCTTAGGCGTTTGGGAAGAAAGCGAAGTAGATGGAGAAGTTACTGGATTTATCCGTCAAGACAGCTGACGATATCCCAAAACTTGTACAATCGCTCAAATAAATATCCGAACATTATGGTTGATTACAGAATTCAGGAAAAATATCTGGCAACGATTTTTTTAGAAATTAATGATCTGGCAACCTTCGTGTCACGTGATTACAGAATTCAGAAAAAATATCTGGCAACGATTTTTTTTAGAAATTAATGATCTGGCAACCTACGTGTCACGTGATTACAGAATTCGGGAAAAATATCTGGCAACGATTTTTTTTAGAAATTAATGATCTGGCAACCTTCGTGTCACGTGATTACAGAATTCAGAAAAAATATCTGGAGCGTGTACAGCAACTGTACACGCTCTAATTACCGTTCACAGCAAACTGGAGCGTGTGCAGTAACTGCACACGCTCCAGTTTACTGTGAACGGTAACTGCCCATGCTCAATATTTTTGTGAGTGGGCCCACACGATCCAGGTTTTTGTGAGCTCACACGATCCAATGTGCTGTGAACATTAACCGCAACCGCTCCAGTTTGCTGTGAACGGTAACTGCACACGCTCCATATTCATTGCATTATATATTCATACGCATTATATATATTAAAAAAGTATCCCAACACTATGGTTGATTACAGAATTCAGAAAAAATATCTGGCCACGATTTTTTCTCAGAAATTAGTGATCTCGCAACCTTCGTGTCACGTGACACGAAGGTTGCCAGATCACTAATTTCTAAAAAAATATATCGATCACATTAACGTATTAGTCATCGTTTAAATGTCGGCGGTTTTGGGTGCAGGAAAACAGAGATCTACCAAAATTTCGAAGAGAATTATCATACGCATTCATTAAAACTTCAATGAGTTTTCGGATTCTTTTTAATGAATTTTTACAACGCCTTGAAGTGCGAGGCGACGAAACAAAATGGCAGCTGAGAACCGTAAAGTGCAGAGTATCATTTAAATTATCGTTTAAAAAGGTTTTTAAGATAAAAAAAAAGATTTACAATTTGCCATTACATCCTATAAAGCCACATTTTACACACGACTTTTAGAGTTTGAGACCTCTCCAAACTTCACAAGAGTTTGGTCTCATCGCTCTTTGTCTTTCGCTCTTTAACAGCGAGACAAAAGGCACCTAATTTAATTTCCCACACTAGAGGAAAGAAGCGGGTGGTGGGGGGGGGGGTCTCGGACGCGAGCAATTTCCCCCACTTGTCTTAATTCCATTACTGTGAAATGCTAATTGCAGGAGGGCTCGCGCATTCGGGCTCGGCTGTTTGTCTTCACCACGATGGGAACCCGGAAGAGATGGAGGAAGGAAAGGGGGGGGGGGAAGTGAGGAGGTGGGAGGTGAGGGAGGAGGAGAGGGTGGTCTCCAGAAGTGGAGAATTCCATTAGAGTGATTTCAACAGTTTGACTAACAAATAACTTTCTGGTACTTGCATGACACCGTCAGTACAGGAGCGTCGTCTTTGGGCTAGCATACATAGACCATTCGTATTCCGTTTGCAAAAGTAATGCCAAAATGGAAATTGTGTCGCGGAAGGATACATGTTCAGTAAAAAAAAAGTGTTTTTGAACGTTTGCAAAGAGATTCTTTTCAATTATATTATGCATGATGGCGGTATGATGGCTTTTTTGTCTAAGATTCGAAGTTGAATTATTTCGACGTTATTTATCTCATTTCTTGTTGTGTCCTCGATGTTTTTCTCATCCAGGATAGAGATTAGTGAAGAGAATTATGAATGGGGTGCTTAAAGGCCTCAAAAAAAGAGTGAGTAATCTAAAAATGTGTGAGTGGACAGTGTTACACACCTTTTTTTTTATATAGCAGTTGTACAAACATGGAAATTCTGTAATATTTTTGGAAAGGCAGTGTACAGTCGCTCAAAAAAATATCCGAACACTATGATTGATTGCAAAATTCAGAAAAAATATCTGGCAACGTTTTTTTAGAAATAAGCGATCTGACAACCTTCGTGTCACGTGACACGAAGGTTGCCAAATCACTAATTTCTTAAAAAAATCGTTGCCAGATATTTTTTCTGAATTCTGCAATCAATCATAGTGTTCGGATATTTTTTTGAGCGACTGTACACTGCCTTTCCAAAAATATTACAGAATTTCCATGTTTTGTCAACTGCGATCTGATTTTGAAGCTCTGTAACTTCTAAAATATGCATTTAAAGCGAAAATTGAATGAATTTTAAGGAACATAGAGGTCATAGTCAAATATATTTAAATCTCAAAGTTTTATCTATAATCGTTCAATTTTTAGGGAGTTATGAAAGTTTAGAATACTTCACAAAAGTACTGTGCAATAAGAATTCACCTCAGAAATTAATTAAAGATTAATAAGTTTCAAACAATTTGATAAAATATACATTTTAGAAGTTTGTATAATGGTCTTTTTGATATTATACAATTATGAATGAATTTTTTAAAACAGAATAAATTTGAATTTGAATTAATCATTCTGTTTTGCATTTTATGCAATTTATTGTTAAATATTCCAACTTTTATTAGTCTTCAAATGCTGAACGAATATTGTTGTAAATCGCGATTCAAATAGATTTGATTGTGATCTTCAATTTATCTTCAGTCACATTTTTCCATTAAATGCATATTTTAGAAGTCATATAGCTTCGAGGGGCGGGGGTGCCTCAGTCGGTAGCGCGCCAGGCTCGTAATCTGTAGTTCCCAGGTTCGAGTCCCAGCTGGGTCAGCGTTGAGATTTATCTCCGCAAAAATTCCCCGCCCTGCCCACGGTCAGTAGGGGACACCGATGGTCTTGGAAAGGCCGCCGTCCGTCGGATGGGACGTTAAGCCGTGGCCTCGTGTGCGGGAGAGCCATACCCTGTGCACGTTAAAGAACACGCTGGATGGCCTTGACGGGAGGCTACCATCTGTCTCCCAACAGCTGTTCCAGTGAGTTCCCTCCCCCAACCTTCTCTGAGCCTTCGGGGTCCATGTGACCTGGCCATTTAGCCCATGGTGTGCAAAAAAGTGCCGCTCAGAGGTAAAACAACCCAACCCAACCCAACATATAACTTCGAAGTTAGATTCCCATTAACGTTGTATTAATATTTTGGTAAGGCAATGTATCTGTGCTGCAGTGACGAAATGAAACATATTTAGATCAGAATAAACCTAGGTTGGGTTGTTGTTTTACCTCTGAGCGGCACTTTTTTGCACACCATGGGTTAAAATGGCCAGGTCACATGGACCCCGAAGGCTCAGAGAAGGTTGGGGGAGGGGACCCACTGGAACAGCTGTTGGGAGACAGATGGTAGCCTCCCGTCAAGGCCATCCAGCGTGTTCTTTAACGTGCACAGGGTCTGGCTCTCCCACATACGGGACCACGGCTTAACGTCCCATCCGACGGACGGCGGCCTTTCCAAGCCCATCGGTGTCCCCTACTGACCGTGGGCAGGGCGGGGAATTTTGCGGAGATAAATCTCAACGCTGACCCAGCTGGGACTCGAACCTGGGAATTACAGATTACGAGCCTGGCGCGCTACCGACTCGCTCCAGTTTGCTGTGAACGGTAACTGGAGCGTGTACAGTTGCTGTACACGCTCCAGATACTTTTTCTGAATTCTGTAATCAACCATAGTGTTCGGATACCTTTTCGAGCGACAGTAGGTGGTCATATTATTTTGATACTAGATCGTGTGGGCTCACTCACGGAAATATTGAGCGTGTGCAGTTACCGTTCACAGCAAACTGGAGCGTGTGCAGTTGCTTGCTGTACACGCTCCAGATATTTTTTCTGAATTCTGTAATCACGTGACACGAAGGTTGCCAGATCACTAATTTCTAAAAAAATCGTTGCCAGATATTTTTTCTGAATTCTCTAATCAACCACAGTGTTCGGATACTTTTTTGAGCGACTGTACATTTATAGCCTTAAGCCAAATGTAGGTAGGTGGATGTCCTAGGGTTAGGTAAGCCTACTCTCGTTAGCGAATGTGCGTTGCGAACCTATTGGTGACCTGTATTTTATCAAGGGCAATCGTATATATTCATATATCATAATAATCATGTTTTTTTCCTGTATTTGGTGTTGCCTTTCAAAAGTCCCATAAATTTGATACCAAATAAAAATCATTCGGTCTTTCCAGTAATTTTGATCAATTTTTCTTCTTATTGTTGTTGTAATTGAGGGATTAATAATGCTTAACTATAGTATTTATAATTCAGAATTATTTAATTGGACTAAATTATTAAACAATTCTTGTAGTAGTGTGAATCGTTGACAAATTAAGTTATTTTATTTAATATATTTTTTTTTACGTTTTTGAATATTTTTTTGTCTGAAAAAATAATTAATGTAGGAATATATGCCTTAACTGGCATAGTGGTTAGGCAGCTAGCGACTGTTCCAGCAAGGCAAACTTTGTGTGTTGTGTTAGCTCTAATTAAGGCAGTGGTCAGCAGTGACTTCGGTCTTAGTAGGGCATGTCCTTGTATGAGAAGGCCTGTCTTAAGCTAGGAGTAGTTTCTAGGATTCTTCTCTGTCCTATATGTCGCTAAACAAAAAAAAAATCAAAATAATATTATTTGTCTTATTTTAGAGATTTTTAGGATATTTACCGCCTTTCTGAAGGTGGGTTGGGTTGTTTTACCTCTTAGCGGCACTTTTTTGCACACAATGGGCTAAATGGCCAGGTCACATGGACCCCGAAGGCTCAGAGAAGGTTGGGGAGGGGACCCACTGGAAAAGCAGTTGGGAGACAGATGGTAGCCTCCCGTCAAGGCCATCCAGCGTGTTCTTTAACGTGCACAGGGTATGGGCTCTTCCGCACAAGGGGGCCACGGCTTAACGTCCCATCCGACGGACGGCGGTCTTTCCAAGCCCATCGGTGTCCCCTACTGACCGTGGGCAGGGCGGGGAATTTTGCGGAGATAAATCTCAACGCTGACCCAGCTGGGATTCGAACCTGGGAACTACAGATTACGAGCCTGGCGCGCTACCGACTGAGCCACCCCCGCCCCTGCCCCTTCTGAAGATGACTTTGCTACATAATAGTATAAAATTAATAGTATAAAATTAATAGTAACATGACAAAAATTGCCAAAAAATATATTTTTCAACATGTATCCTATATTTTCCTTGAAAGAAAAAAAAGTTACCGTAAAGACATGCTCGAAATAGTTGACAAATTGTAGTTGACTTGAGGCAGACTTTTGACCGTTGGGCCAACTTACACATGATATCTGAGAACTTCTATTTCAGCCAATAAACAAAATTATGTTACTATTTCCTTGCCTAAAGCGCCATGGATGCCTAACAGTTTGAATGGGATTGCCCACAAAGTTTTTCGGTTAATGCCCACACTCAGACCACTAGACCACTCTCGGCTTTCATAGTCTGAATTAAACAAACCAGCATTTCAAAAGAAACCGCATCCATGCATGCAAGCAGCATATTCTGCTGACAAATTGCCTTCCCCTCCTAGGCAGTATCCCAAAACCAAGCACGATTTAACCTTCGAATCCTTAGGGTGACCATTTTAAGCTTTTTCAGAAGCGGGAAGAATGCCGTTTACCGACCTAGAATCGTAACGGCATTTCGTGAAATTCATCTCAACTACATTCACCGTATCACTGTGGAAGGCATATCTGGCTTTCTCGGCCGGGCACGTTTTCACTGGTAATGAAAATAAAACTGCCGCTGCTCGCAGATCTGGGAGCGCGAGCTTTACAAAGAATGGACCAATTGGCTCTTTTCAACGAGCTGTGGGAGAGCCCGAGGAGACATTACTCTCGTCGACTGTGACGTCGTTCCTGTGGCAGCTCTAACTCTCGTGGTAGTTAGGTGAAAGCTTCTCAACGAACGACATTATTTTAGCGGGGAATTTACTTAGCGTTGGTTGGCAGCAATAGGACAACCGACGCAATGAAGACGTGTGAACTTGATGAAAGTTCTAGTAAATATGACAAATGCCAGATAATCTGCGGTTCCAGCGAAAGGTTGATGAAAGAGCTTCTGCCGGGCCTTGATGCTGATGAAAGTCATTACGACGGATGATTTTAGGTTGGGTTGGGTTGTTTTACCTCTGAGCGGCACTTTTTTGCACACCATGGGCTGAATGGCCAGGTCACGTGGACCCCGAAGGCTCAGAGAAGGTTGGGGGAGGGGACCCACTATAATAGCTGTTGGGAGACAGATGGTAGCCTCCCGTCAAGGCCATCCAGAGCGTTCGTTAACGTGCACGCCGCATGGCTCTCCCGCACACGGGGCCACGGATTTACGTCCCATCCGACGGACGGCGGCCTTTCCAAGCCCATCGGTGTCCCCTACTGACCGTGGGCAGGGCGGGGAGTTTTGCGGAGATAAATCTCAACGCTGACCCAGCTGGGACTCGAACCTGGGAACTACAGATTACGAATCTGGCGCGCTACCGACTGAGTCACCCCCGCCCCAATGAAAGTCATTACGACGGATGATTTTAGGCAGAGTTTTGTCCTTGTTTGGGTTATCTTTATGAAGCACGTGCTCGGAATAACAGAAACTCTCAATTAAATCAGAGGGAATTATTAACTATAAATATAGCACAAGGGTTCAAATTTATATTAAAATCACCTTTTCAATTAATTTTAATTCGATTGGATTGTTTATCCTCTGAGCGGCATTTTTGTCCCGTTTGTTTTCTTCCCTTTTTAAAAACAAATGAAAGAAATTGGGCCAAGTCAAGAAGGCCCCAAAGGCTGGGCTGGGCTGTTGGGCTGTTTTACCTCTGAGCGACACTTTTTTGCACACTATGGGGCTAAATGGCCAGGTCACATGGACCCCGAAGGCTCAGAGAAGGCTGGGGCAGGGGACCCACTGGAACAGCTGTTGGGAGACAGATGGTAGCCTCCCGTCAAGGCCATCTAGCGTGTTCTTTAACGTGCACAGGGTATGTCTCTCCCGCACACGGCTTAACGTCCCATCCGACGGACGGCGGCCTTTCCAAGCCCATCGGTGTCCCCTACTGACCGTGGGCAGGGCGGGGAATTTTTGCGGAGAGAAATCTCAACGCTGACCCAGCTGGGACTCGAACCTGGGAACTACAGATTACGAGCCTGGCGCGCTACCGACTGAGCCACCCCCCCCCCGCCCCCCAAGGATGAGAAAATCTTAACCCTGATATAGTGGGGACTCGAACCTGAAAAAATACAGTTAGGAACCTAATGCTCTACTGGCTGAGTTAATACCCACAGAAGGAGATAGGTCATCCCCAATTTTTTCAATAACAGTCAGCACCTTAGCTTTCTTTGCAATTCAGTTGATCTGAATAAGTTCAATTTCATTAATTATAATCATTGTCAATTGCTTCATTTTCTACTTTAATCAGAGAATAGTAATTTATTAATATATTTTTCTAATATCTAACAGCAGTGTGTTAGGCCAATCTGTAGCTCCTATGCTGCAGGTCCCAGGTTCGAATCCTAATCGTATCAGCTTTGAGAATTATCTCCGCTAACTCGTATTCTGTTCTGTGTGAGAAAAAAGGAACATCGACGATCTTGGAAATGATGTCGTCTGTCGGTTGAGCGTTGAGCTGTGGTACAGTCGCTCAAAAAAGCATCCGAACAGTATGGTTGATTACAGAATTCAGGAAAAATATATGGAGCGTGTACAGCAACTGTACACGCTCCAGTTACCGTTCACAGCAAACTGGAGCGTGTGCAGTTACTGCACACGCTCCAGTTTGCTGTGAACGGTAACTTCACACGCTCAATATTTTTGTGAGTGGGCCCACACGATCCAGGTTTTTGTGAGCTCACACGATCCAATGTGCTGTGAACATTAACCGCAACCGCTCCAGTTTGCTGTTAACAGTAACTGCACACGCTCAATATTTTTGTGAGTGGACCCACACGATCTAGTATCAAAATAATATGACCACCTACAGTCCCTCAAAAAAGTATCCGAACACTATGGTTGATTACAGAATTCAGAAAAAATATTTGGCAACGATTTTTCTTTAGAAATTAGTGATCTGGCAACCTTCGCATCACGTGATTACAGAATTCAGGAAAAATATCTGGAGCGTGTACAGGAACTGTACACGCTCCAGTTACCGTTCACAGCAAACTGGAGCGTGTGCAGTTACTGCACACGCTCCAGTTTGCTGTGAACGGTAACTGCACACGCTCAATATTTCCGTGAGTGAGCCCACACGATCTAGTATCAAAATAATATGACCACCTACAGTCGCTCAAAAAAGCATCCGAACACTATGGTTGATTACAGAATTCAGAAAAAATATTTGGCAACGATTTTTTTTTAGAAATAAGTGATCTGGCAACCTTCGCGTCACGTGATTACAGAATTCAGGAAAAATATCTGGAGCGTGTACGGCAACTGTACACGCTCCAGTTACCGTTCACAGCAAACTGGAGCGTGTGCAGTAACTGCACACGCTCCAGTTTGCTGTGAACGGTAACTGCACACTCAATATTTCCGTGAGTGAGCCCACACGATCTAGTATCAAAATAATATGACCACCTACAGTCGCTCAAAAAAATATCCGAACACTGGTTGATTGCAGAATTCAGAAGAAATATCTGGAGCGTGTACATCAACTGCACACGCTCCAGTTTGCTGTGAACGGTAACTGCACACGCTCAATATTTCCGTGAGTGAGCCCACACGATCTAGTATCAAAATAATATGACCACCTACAGGCGCTCAAAAAAGCATCCGAACACTATGGTTGATTACAGAATTCAGAAAAAATATTTGGCAACGATTTTTTTTTAGAAATAAGTGATCTGGCAACCTTCGTGTCACGTGACACGAAGGTTGCCAGACATTTGCCAGATATTTTTTCTGAAGTCTGTAATCAACCATAGTGTTCGGATACTTTTTTGGACGACTGTACCTACGCAACCCTGTGAACGTTAAACAATATGCTGGATGGTTTTGATGGTATGCCTCAATCTATTTACTGAGAATTATAGAATGAATCCTCATCCTCAACTTTCCTTGAGCCCTTTGGTCCTTGTGACCTTGCCATTTAGACCATTCTGAGCAAAAAAATGCTGCTCAGAGGTAAACCAACCCAATCATGCGCACGTTAAAGAACACGCTAAACTGCCTCAAAAAAGTTATTAATATTTTTCAGGTGCCGCATCCCTTGTAGCGATATATGGAAACTTCTATCTCCCCCCCCCCCTTCATTTTTCATCGCACCCGATTTACAGGTCTCCTTGATTGGTTTGCTTTGTAAAATAAATGAAAAAAGAAACGATTTTAAAATGTTCCTCTGGCATCATTTGCAATCCCCTCTCGCACCCCCTGGTGGCTCGATAAACATCTTAACCTGCTAACATCCATCTAATAGAACCTCTACTCATCTCTGAACTCTTGAGGTTCTTCAGCTTTCCCTATCTAAACATTGTACAGTCGCTCAAAAAATATCCGAACACTGTGGTTGATTACAGAATTCGGAAAAAATATCTGGCAACGATTTTTTTAGAAATTAGTGATCTGGAAACCTTCGTGTCACACGAAGGGTTGCCAGATCACTAATTTCTAAAAGAAAAACCTTCCCGTGAACGAAGGGTTTTTTTTTTTTCATGTGAACGAGTGTGAACTTCTTGTGAACGGAAGTTTTTTTCACCCATCGTGTGACACGAAGGTTTCCAGATCACTAATTTCTAAAAAAAAAAAACCTTCCTGTGAACGAAGGGGGTTTTTTTTCGTGTGAACGAGTGTGAACTTCGTGTGAACGGAGGGGTTTTTTCCCCCACCCTTCGTGTGACAAGAAGGTTTCCAGATCACTGATTTCTAAAAAAAAAACCTTCCTGTGAACGAAGGGTTTTTTTTTTTATTATTATTTTTTTGTGTGTGAACGAGTGTGAACTTCGTGTGAACGGAGGGTTTTTTTCACCCTTCGTGTGACACGAAGGTTGACAGATCACTAATTTCTAAAAAAAAACGTTGCCAGATATTTTTTCTGAATTCTGTAATCAACCATAAGTGTTCGGATACTTTTTTGAGCGACTGTATGCCAAAACTTAATGCCTCTTAGAGTCCTATCGTGAAGTTTTTAAAAGAAAAAAACACAGCAAGACTTAATTTCCTTCAGAAGTTCGTAGTTTAAATCCAGCATCATTCTAAAAATTGCAGAAACTGGTTCTCTATGAACTCGAAATAATTTAAAATTTATCTTTTAATTCTTAGAGGAAAGGAACGAACTGCTAAGTGATCACGAAACAGAAACTGAACCAAAGAATGAAATAAGGAAGACAAAATGGTTCAGTGATTTACTGATAGCGATACACAATGATCTGATCCTAGCTGATGCGAATAATCAATATGCTGTGTCACTTTCCATGACACTCTGTGCTTCTCCCCATCAATCAGACGCGTCGCCTCCATTGCTCAAGTGCAGTTAATGTGCTCAAGTGCAGTTAATGTTGATCAGACACTAGAGACGACGTGCTCCTTACATTGTGCTCTCCCACACAACACGGGTCTGTATTCATCACTTCTGACAACACCAAGGTCTCGCATCCTCATCCTGAAAAATAAAGAGGCTCAGGATCATCAGAAAGGAGAAAACAGAATTGATTCAGTCGCGGTCAGAAACTGTCCTGGGTAGTGTTTGCTCGATTATTTTGTATCTTCACTTCTCTCGTGTGGCAACACTCCAGACCTATCAGTCCTCACAGAATGCGAAACTTCGATGAATAATGCAGAAAGTCTTTGGAGTTGCCAAGAAAAACTTTTTATCCTAAATTTATGGCATAGATATTCACACACATATATTTATATTTTTTTCTTTCCACACAGGTTACACTTAAGTGATATCGTATAATAGAGTAAGTTACGAAAACTTTAGCCGTTTTTATGTCATTATTTTTACCCCCCCCCCCCCCACCCTTCCCCCCCTCTCACGAGCCACCAACTTCCGGTCCCGAACTTTACATGGGAATTTGAGATGAAAGAGTTTTTTTAGGAGACTATCGTTTTCGAAAGTCTTACGTTTAAGAAATTTAAATAATCACTGTTTTATAAGTTTTAAAAACTAGCAGCACATCAGCTTTCTACGAAAACGTACTGATGTGTTACATTTCTACGAAAACGTACTGATGCGTTACATTTACAGGATGGCAGTTCAAAACGTCGAATCCACTTTGCAATAAATTGTTGTTGTTTGTATTACGAAGTTTTCCTGACACTTCCAAGTTATATGAACGGAAAGTAGCCGTCCCATGGCCAAGTGGTTAGCGCGCTTGGCTACTGACCTAAGGGACCTGGGTTCGAGCCCCGGATAAGGCATGGTTGTATGTGTTGTTTTTCTGTTGAGGTCCTGCCATCCTCTCAGATCTTCTACTTTGGCATATAAACTGACAGGCTCCTGTCAGACCTCTGTGGCAAGCAGCTGCTTTAGTGGGTATTTATTTATTTTATATGAACGGAAATAGCTTTTTAAGGAAAACTGGCACTGAAGATAATTAAAGATCTCACTCAAATCTTTCTAATGCTCGTTTTTTAAATAATATTC
Source organism: Ryuthela nishihirai (assembly GCA_038380435.1). NCBI lineage: Eukaryota > Metazoa > Arthropoda > Arachnida > Araneae > Heptathelidae > Ryuthela > Ryuthela nishihirai. The sequence goes on from JAWZYU010000002.1 coordinate 20,343,755, forward strand.
GTGTGATATTTAAGATATATTCAGCTTTGAGCATTTAAAATCAGATTCACTGATTGTAATGTAGAATACAATGCAATAAGTGTAATACAATAATTTACTTCAAAGGCTAACTGGGGGGAGGAGGTTCAGTGCCAGGGTCGTAATCTCCGCAAAACCCTTGGTCAGCAGGATACACTGGTGCGTTTAGAAAGGCAGCCGTCCGTCGGATGGGATGTTAAGCCCTGGATCGGTGTGCATGAGAGCCACATCTTGTGCACTTTAAAGAACACACTGGATGGCTTTGACAGGAGGCTACTATCTGCCTCCCAAATTGTTCCATTGGGTCCCCTCTCCCATCTTCTCTGGGTTGGGTTGTTTTACCTCTGAGCGGCACTTTTTTGCACACAATGGGCTAAATGGCCAAGTCACATGGACCCCGAAGGCTCAGAGAAGGTTGGGGGAGGGGACCCACTGGAACAGCTGTTGGGAGACAGATGGTAGCCTCCCGTCAAGGCCATCCAGCTGTTCTTTAACGTGCACAGGGTATGGCTCTCCCGCATACGGGGCCACGGCTTAACGTCCCATCCGACGGACGGCGGCCTTTCCAAGCCCATCGGTGTCCCCTACTGACTGTGGGCAGGGCGGAGAATTTTCCCCCATCTTCTCTAAGCCTTCGGGGTCTTTGTGACTTGAACATTTATACCATTTATGCAAAAAAAGAAGTGCCGCTCAAAGGAAAAACAACCTAGCAACCTAACTTGTCCATTGCGTACAAAAATGTGACTCTCAGAAGTAAGACAACTGAAACCAAATACGGCTGCCGGTTGGTTGGCGTGCTTGGCTGCAGATCAAAGTTTCGAGCTTAGGAAAAGGCGTGGGAGTTTCTTGTTTTTGCTGTTCTCTTTAGCTAAGGTGCCGCCTTCCTCACAGAGTAAGTCGCATTTTGCCGATAGGCTCCTGTCAATCATCTGTGACATGAGGATGCTGGAGGGATCATTTATTTTTCTCTCGACCTTGATATACAGACGTTGTATTTAGATCTAACCATGTAATTTCTCGTCTTGCGCACAATGTGCTTAAATGGCCAGGTCACAAGGACCCGAGGGCTCAGAGAATGTTGGAGGAAGGGAACCCACTGGAGGGCTGTTAGATGACAGAAGGTAGCCCCCCAGTCAAGCTATCCAGCGTGTTCTTTAACATGCATAAGGGGTCACGTCTTAACATCTCACCCAGGGGCGTAGCCATGGGGGGAATGGGGGACAAAGTAACTCGGAGTTGGCAAAATTCGAAGCGACTTCGTAAAATCTAGGTGAGTTGTGAAAATTTCTAATTTTTTTTTTTTTCGAAAATTAAGGGGAGTTGTTAAAATCGAGGCAACTTGGCAAATCTAAGGCGGTTTGGAAAATGAAGAGAGAGATGGCAAAATTTAGAGCAGTTGGCAAAATTCGAAGCCACTTAGTAAAATACAGGTGAGTTGGCAAAATCTTAGGGAGTTGGCAAAATTCGGAGTGACATGGTAAAATCTTGGGGAGTTGACAAAATTCGGAGTGACTTGACAAAAACGTGGGAGTTGACAAAATTCAGGTGAGATGTAAAAATTTGGATTTTTTTCTCTAAAATTATGGCGAGTTGGCAAAATCTACGGACAGTTGTCAAAATTCGGAGTGAGTTGGCAAAATTCATGTGAGATGTGAAAATTTGGTTTTTTTTTCTGTAAAATTATGGCTAGTTGGCAAAATCTAGGGGCAGTTGACAAAATTCGGAGTGACTTGGCAAAATCGTGGAGAGTTGACAAAATTCCAGTGAGATGTAAAAATTGCAATCTTTTTTTCTATAAAATTATGGCGTGTTGGTAAAAACGAGGCAACTTCGCAATATTTAGGAGAGTTGGCAAATCTTGGGGGAGTTGGCAAAATTCAGAGTGACTTCGCAAAAATCAGGTGAGATGAAAAAATTGGGATTTTTTTTCTGTAAAATTGTGGCGAGATGGGAAAATCGAGCAAACTTGGCAAAATCTAGGGCAGTTGGCAAACTTTGAATTTGCGATTTGTGAAAATTGGGATTGTTTTTGTGAAGTTAAGGAGAGTTGACAAAATCGAGAAAACTTGGCAAAATCTAGGGAAGTTGGCAAAACTGGAAACCACTTGGTAAAGTACAGGTGAGTTGTAAAAATTGGGATTGGTTTTTGTGAAAATAAGGAGAGTTGGAAAAACCAAGAACTCTTGGCAAAATCTAGGGGAGTTGGCAAAATTCGAAACCACTTGGTAAAATAGAGGGGAGATGTGAAAATTGTGCCTTTCTTGTGCAATTAAGGAGAGTTGATAAAATTCGAAGTGGCTTGGCAAATTCAGAGAAGATGTAAAAATTGCGATTTTTTTTTTGTAAAATTACGGCGAGTTGGCAAAATCTAGGACAGTTGGCAAAATTCGAATCCACTTGGTAAAATACAGGCGAGTTGTGAAAATTGAGATTTGTTTTGTGAAATTAAGGAGTGTTGGACAAATTGAGGAAACAACAAAATGAAGGGCAGTTGGCAAAATTCCAATCCACTTGGAAAATACGGGCGAGTTGTGATAATTGGGATTGGGTTTGTGAAATTCAGGAGAGTTGACTGAAATCGAGAAAACCTGGCAAAATCTTGGGGAGTTTGAAAAGTTTGAAGTGATTTGGCAAATTTAGGATTGGTAGTGGTTAGCGCGCTTGGCTACTGATCTAAGGGACCTGGGTTCGAGCCCCGGGTAATGCATGGCTGTGTGTGTCGTTTTTCTGCTGAGGTTCTGCCATCCTCACAGACCTTCTACTGTGGCCTATAAACTGACAGGCTCCTGTCAGACCTCTGTGGCAAGCAGCTGCTTGAGGAGGTATAAAAAAAAATAAAGATTGGGATTAGTTTCATGAAATAAGGAAAGTTGGCCAAATCAAGGTAAAATTCACACTCACATGCTAACATGCTAACATGCTACGATTCAGACGAGATGTAAATACTGTAATTATTCTGTGAAATTCGAACCTGGGAACTGCAGATTACGAGCCTGGCGCGCTACCAACCAAATCAACCCCATCCCAATATAAAATATTAATATACGTTCCTTAATAATATAATGTAAATTAAATATTTTTATAATATTTACATACTTTAATTCTAAACTATCATCATGTATTAATACTTTTTTGACCGATACGGATACTTTTTTGAGCGACTGTAGGTGGTCATATTATTTTGATACTAGATCGTGTGGGCTCACTCACGGAAATATTGAGCGTGTGCAGTTACCGTTCACAGCAAACTGGAGCGTGTGCAGTTACTGCACACGCTCCAGTTTGCTGTGAACGGTAACTGGAGCGTGTACAGTTGCTGTACACGCTCCAGATATTTTTCCTGAAATTCTGTAATCACGTGACACGAAGGTTGCCAGATCATTATTTTCTAAAAAAAATCGTTGCCAGATAGTTTAACTGAATTCTGTAATCAACCATAGTGTTCGGATACTTTTATATAAAAATTATAAAATATAAATTATATTAAATAATTAATTTAATATAAAAATTATAAAAAATTACCGATCATTTTCCTTAATCAATTCAGCTTTGTGGCAACACTGAGCCAATAATATAACATCGAAGTCCAAGCCAAGATGAAAGAGTCTGTGCCAAGTTGGCTGTGCCCATTTCTTCATTTTCTATGCATTCATGACGTAGATGAATGACGTCACAGGCATCGGGAGTGACGTCATCAATTAGTTAATATGCACGCACAAATACAGTCACGTCAAATGCTAATAAAATAAGCCAAAAAAAACGCAAACGAGTTGGCTTTATCGCCACTCCCCTGAGACAACGTCGTTAGTTTAATAAAATAATCAGTTTTATATTCTGCTGATGAAGGGAGGGGGGAGGGAATAAAGGGGTTGAAGAGCAGTTCGCTTGTTTCTAATGGCGATATGTAAAGCAGGACTTGAAGCATGCGGCGACGCATAGAGCGCTCTCAGCAATTTCGCATTATGAACGTTGGCAAACTTTCTGGCGAGTTAAAACAATGCCTTTATCAAAAACGGTGATGGCGTAACAACAAACGTTCTGTCGTCTTGAAACAATTACGAGCAATGGAGGTGGCCTCACAACAAACCTTCTGTTGTCTTAGTTGGGTTGTTTTACCTCTGAGCGGCACTTTTCTGCACACAACGGGCTAAATGACTAGGTCACATGGACCACGAATGCTCAGAGAAGGTTGGGGGAGGGGACCTACTGGAACAGCTGTTAGGAGACAGATGGTAGCCTCCCGTCAAGACCATCCAGCGTGTTCTTTAACGTGCACAGGGTATGGCTCTCTCGCACACGGGGTCATGGCGTAACGTCCCATCCGACGGACGGCAGCCTTTCCAAGCCCATCGGTGTCCCCTACTGACAGTGGACAGGGCGGGGAATTTTACGGAGATAAATCTCAACGCTGACCCAGCTGGGACTCGAACCTGGGAACTGCAGATTACGAGCCTGGCGGGTTACCTACTGAGCCACCCCCGCCCTCTGGTGTCTTAAAGCCATGACTAAATATGGAGGTGTCCTCACAACAAACTTTCTGGTTTCATGAAACAAAACCATTACCAACAACGGAGATGATCTCACAACAAACTTTCTGACGTTCAGGAAGCTTGGTGTTGTCAATAAAGTTAAATCGCTCAAACCGCTTTCTATGCGGCAGTACAGTCGGTCAAAAAAGTATTCGAACACTATGGTCGATTACAGAATTCAGAAAAAAATATCTGGCAACGATTTTGTTTAGAAATTAGTGATCTGGCAACCTTCGTGTCACGTGACACGAAGGTTGCCAGATTACTAATTTCTAAAAAAATCGTTGCCAGATATTTTAACTGAATTCTGTAATCGACCATAGTGTTCGGATACTTTTTTAATATATATAATGCGTATGAATATATAATACAATGAATATGGAGCATGTGCAGTTACCGTTCACAACAAACTGGAGCGGTTGCGGTTAATGTTCACAGCACATTGGATCGTGTGAGCTCACAAAAACCTGGATCGTGTGGGTCCACTCACAAAAGTACTGAGCGTGTGCAGTTACCGTGAACGGTAACTGGAGCGTGTACAGTTGCTGTACACGCTCCAGATATTTTTTTCTGAATTCCGTAATCGACCTTAGTGTTCGGATACTTTTTTGAGCGACCGTACCACATCAGTTTCGTTGCGTGAGCGCGAGAACTCTTGGTCTAGATCGTTTATCCTATACACGAATTAAACAACTAATCGGACAAAATGAATCTTTTCCAAGTCCACTGGTGTCCACTTTCTCGCCGAGGATGCTGCTTAAACAAGAGGAGAAAATCTAAAAGTGGGCACGGTGTGGGACTGGAACATGCAAACTTCTGGTTGAATGCTCTGCGCACCATCTATGGCCCTGCTGTCGTCCGTCCTTCGAAATGGCTACAGGAACTGGTTCTGAGGGTTTAATTAAATTTTGATTAATGAAGTTGCGCTCAAACAGACTTACTAACGTAGCCTCCATTTCAACTTTGGAATCGATCCCATTTCTGCCCCTGTTAGCAAATCGCAGAAGGAATCGGATTGGCCTTTATGTGCCCTTGGTTAATGAAAACGGCAATACCATCAAGCTCAACCTTTAACTAATGAGCAGACCTTTTCATGTAGGGACAGGGACATATTAAGTTTTATCTATTGATCGTCGCAATTCCTTCCAAATTCATTTTACGGATTGGAATGATTATTAGGTCTTACATTTCATATCAAATTGAAAAAAGAAAATGCAATATTGGGTCTGTTTAAGGTCCGAACTGCACTTTTCATTTGAATACAATTGGCGAAATGATCAGCTCATAAAGACCCTATGGTCTCAAAAATGATTATGGGAAGGACACCTTATACACAGGGTTGGACCTAAGGTCGTCAAAGCAAATTTTACCTAAGACCACCACTCATAGTTCCAACAATCAAGACAACACTGCTTCCATGGGATTTTGTGGGTGGGGTTAACTCTGAGCGACACGTGTTTTGCACACCATGGGCTAAATGGCCAGGTTACAAGGACCCGAAGGCTCAGAGAAGGTTGGAAGAGGGGACCCACTGGAACAGCTGTTGGGAGACAGATGGTAGCCTCCCGTCAAGGCCATCCAGCGTGTTCTTTAACGTGCACAGTTAAAGCTGTGTAAGAGTTATGGCTCTCTCCCGTACACGGGCAATGGCTTAACGTCCCATCCGACGGACGGCGGTCTTCCCAAGCCAATCGGTGTTCCTGTCTGCTATACAGTATGGTATTACAAGTTGGGGAGGAACATACATTTCATCATTAAGGAGTCTAATCTCAATGCAAAATAAATTTATATTTCAAATTTTACCAAATAAATATAAAACTGTGACCATCTTTTGTAAGTATACCATTTCAGGTGTATTTCCACTGAGACATTTATTTGTTTATAGAACATTAAATTACTTCTTTAAAAACAATAATGCAGTGCTGCATTGCACAAATTATTCTATGCGAGATAATGGGAAAAGGTTTCTGTTACCACTTGCAAATAAAGAAATTATGCACAAACATTTTGATTATTTGGCCCCTAAAATTTTTAATTCTTTATCGATTATAATTCGAAATGAAACTAATTTAATGCATTTCAGATCTCTCACTGCTAATTATCTAATGACCATTACAAATGCTGACAGCCTGTTTTCAGTGTTAAAGTAAAAAAAATTAATTCGTTTTTATAAATTCTGTGTTGTTTTTGTATATACAGGGTGAATCTGAAAAAGTGGGCAAAACTGTACGGGGTGGTAGAACGCAGGTATACGAGCAATATTCGTCATAGAATGTATGGTCGGAACGCAAGCGGTGAGAAGTTAAAAGGTAGTTTTCCACTGTCACATTTAAAGAATGAACACAAGAAGGAGAGGAGATACTTCAGAAAACATTTTATTAACAGGAATGTAATTGAGGTACATGCTCAGAGAAATTGCTCAAAAGAGCTGCCGCCAGCTGTAATGCAGGCTTCACACCTGCGGGATAGGGACTGACGCACATTTGCGAAGACACCAGGCATTTCCCGAATATCGCCGGCAACAACGGCGATCCTGGCGACTAGATCCATATCGGTTTCAATGGGGCACTCGTAGATTAGGCTTTTCATATGGCCCCACAGGAAAAAGTCCAAACACGAGAGATCCGGCGATCTTGGTGGCCAAGCTATGGCCCTTTTATACCATTTCCAACGCCACCTAGCGGCTCGCCGTTTGCGTTCCGACCATACATTCTATAACGAATATTGCTCGTATAGCTGCGTTCTACCACCCCGTAAAGTTTTGCCCACTTTTTCAGATTCACCCTGTATATATTTTCTTTATGTAAAGTTGAGTGTCAGTGTTGCCAAAATTATGTTTTTAAATAATTTGTAAATTAACCTACATGAGCTTAGATGCTCTTGGGTTAATAAGAGTATTACAAATATATGTTGTTTGTAACCTTATTATTATAATAAAACTGAACTGAACTATTGATTGTGGGCAGGGCGGGAAATTTTTCGGAGATAAATCTCAACGCTGACCCAGCTGGGACTCGAACCTGGGAACTTCAGATTACGAGCCTGGAGGGCGACCGACTGAGATACTCCCGACCCTTAGACACAGGGCATATATTAGGGAAGAAATGGAAGTTTCCCATTAAAGCCAACTGACGTATTTAAAAAAAAAATTATATTTCTTTATTTTTAAATAATATTCATCATAACCGACGCTAGTCGACAATCGATCATTGTTTAATTCAAATCCAAAATTCTCAAAGTGTGATATAATAATTTATTAATATTGAGTTGTTAAATAAATATTAATGAAAAAACCACTAGCAGATCCTTGGAAAAAAGTTTTAGAAAAAATATGTTGATAGATATTATCAATTGTAGATTGAAACTTGTCAAATTTTTGTAAATTCGTGACAAATGAGTAATGAAATATCCCGGAAATATAAATTTTCTATTTTAAGGCAAAATATATACATTAATAATAATTATACGAGGATTAACTCAGTCGCTATCGCACCAGAATTGTAATCTACAGTTCCCAGGTTAGAATTCTCAAATAATTTATTTCCGCTAATCTTCACCGTGCTCCCGGTGAGAAAGGGGACACCGATGGGCTTAGGAAAGAACCGTCCGTCCGATGGGAAGCTAAGCTGTGACTCGGTATGCACGTAAAGAACTTTCTGGATGGCCTTGACGAGAGGCTATCCTCTGTCTCCAAACTGCTGTCCAGTTGGTTCCCTTCCCACAGGGGCGGGGGTGGTTCAGTCGGTAGCGCGCCAGGCTCGTAATCTGTAGTTCCAAGGTTCGAGTCCCAGCTGGGTCAGCGTTGAGATTTATCTCCGCAAAATTCTCCGCCCATCCCACGGTCAGTAGGGGACACCGATGGGCTTGGAAATGCCACCGTCCGTCGGATGGGACGTTAAGCCGTGGCTGCGTATGTGGGAGAGCCATACCCTGTGCACATTAAAGAACACGCTGGATGGCCTTGACGGGAGGCTACCATCTGTCTCCCAACAGCTGTTCCAGTGGGTCCCCCCCCAACCTTCTCTGAGCCTTCGGGGTCAATATGACCCGGCCATTTAGTCCATGGTGTGCAAAAAAGTGCCGCCCAGAGGTAAAACAACCCAACCCAAATCCCTTCCCGCAACCGCCTCTGCATCTTTGGGGCCTTTGTGACCTAGCCATTTAGCCCACTGTTTGCACAAAAGTGCCGTTCAGAAATAAAACAGCACACCTAACATTGAGAAACTGAAAAACACAAAATAAAATGCATTCTTTGGGAATCAAATAATATTATTAAAGAATCATATTATCATAGTGGAAATTTTAAACAATATATATATATAGTATTTTGTAAGTGGGATCGCCACCAAATTATTGGGGGACATTAATCACAAAAGTCAACAGTTGCTATATTCAAATCTAACATAGTCTTCAGGATGGAGTAAAAGTTATCTTAGCAGGTGGGATTCGAACCCCACCACCTCCTGAAAACATGACTGGTGTTCTGACCACTGACGACCACCGATCAAGATATTTTCTATTGATGATAATCAGTTTTATAGCAAGGGGTCAATTTTTTTAAACCATTTATTTATTGAGACAAATTCAAATAAATCATTCCTTATTTACAGATGTCCCGCAAAGCTGACAGCTTATCTGCAGGAGAGAATAATACATTGGCATAAAACATAATATCTTCTTTCTTTCTTAATCTGCTAATCTTAATATATTTATATCACATTACATTTACTATGTGCTTATCTTACTGTTTCAGTTTAGAATTTCGACATTCAATAATATGCTCTCTTTACAAATTTTTTTTTACCTTTTATCATTTAGAATATTTCAAAATAACAATCGGATTTCTATGTTTACATTCAGCACCATATAATTTGTCAGTAGGTATTAATATTAATTATCTAATTTTTTAATAAAAATCTGTTTAATTCGTGTTTTATTTCTCTGAACGAATTTACGGCTAGCAGTTCCCTTGGTAATTGATTAAAAATGTATGGAATTTTATAGCCGCTTGTGCATTTCCCATAGTTATTTGTAAAATTAGGTAGTTGAAAATAATTTTTTCTTTAAATCTTGTGTTTTTATCATGCGCTATTTGAAAGTCCAAAGTGTGATATTTGAAAATCCAAAGTCCAAAGTGTGATATTTGAAAGTCCAAAGTTCAAAGTGTGATATTTGAAAGTCCAAAGTGTGATATTTGAAAGTCCAAAGTTCAAAGTGTGATATTTGAAAGTCCAAAGTGTGATATTTGAAAGTCCAAAGTCCAAAGTGTGATATTTGAAAGTCCAAAGTCCAAAGTGTGAAGGTAGTTGAAAATAATTTTAGCTTTTAATCTTGTGTTTTTTATCTTATTTTTATGTGTGTTGTCGAAAAAACTACGTATAACTATGTTATATTTATATAGGCTCTGGTAAGGTAAGATATCCAAGTAAATAAATCTATCTTGGGCTGTAATTAGATGTGTGCGGTCTTTAATTGGTATATTTTTAGCTATTGAGGATTGAATACGTTCTATTTTTCTAATATTTGTTAAGTTGGTTGTACCATGTATCGTTATGGCATAATTTAAGAGGTACTCACAGATTGCTTTATAAAACATAATACATAATACATTGTAATTTATTTAATTTCAAAGCACAAAGCCTTAATGTGCTGCAGATTTTCTCAGTATGAACGTTCATCGGAGGGCGCTGTCGATATGTAATCCTAGATATTTTATTGTATGTGCTCTGTCAATTTTTATGTAGCCACAGTTTTCTAGCTCAGAAATGGTTCCCTTTTTCCTGCAGTTTAATTTGTGTGTTTTAATAATTAAGTTATTGTTAATTTTGAAACCATGTGAATGAAAAGTCATCCATTTGGTTTTATTGCTATTTAGATACAGTTTAGTTTAGTTTAACCATCGTTTAATAATATTAAAGTCTTTTTGCATCTTCTTCCAATTTGTTTATATTAACTAAAACTATTTCATCGGCATATAAAAACATGGTACTATTTAGTTTCAATTTTGTTAAGTCGTTTATGTAAATCAGAAATAAAAGCGGGCCTAAAATAGATCCTTGAGGAACACCGAAAATAACTTCACACTTTTCGCTATAGGTGTTGTTAATTTTAGTTATCGTAAATCTATTTGATAAGTAGCTTTGAAACCAGTGTAATGCAGTTCCTCTAATTCAATACTTCTCTAATTTCTGTAGAAGAATATCATGATCCAAATTGTCAAAGGCTTTCTGTAAGTCTAAAAACTCACAGATTGCTTTATAAAAAACTGTAAAGTAACACTGTAAGTAAGTCTAAAAACACTGCAACCGCCCTCTCACCTCTATTTAGTGCCATGTAGGCTAAATCAGTAAATTTCGTTAGTAAGTTCACGGAACTTTTCCCCTTTTGAAAGCCATATTGATTTTCACTGAGAATGTTATGTCACTAAGGAATTTATATAAAGTATTGTAAACATATTTTTCCAATATTTTATGTTCAGAAGATAAAATAGCAATGGGTCTGTAATTAGTTACGATTGACTTTGTTCCTCCTTTGAATATTGGTTGCAGAATTGCCGATTTAAGCTCAGTTGGTATTGTTCCAGTTGAAATACTTTCGTTAACTATTTTTTTATGACATCAGCAAATACCTCGACACAGTTTTTAATGTGTTTAATTTGCATATTGTCATATCCTAATTGATTGGTCCTCATTGGGTTTGGTCCTCATTTTAAATATTTGATTATATTCACGATATCTGTTTTGTTTGCAGGAGATATATAAATTGAGTTTTTGTTTGTAGTGTTATTGATTGTTTCAAATTCAACCTCAGGTTCTTGGTTGATTTCTCTTATGTGTAAAATTAACGAGCAATATTCACTTTTAAATTTATTTGCAATTTGTAAAGGTGTTAAAATTTTAGGCATGTTCTTAATGATAGTTTCGTCAATAGATCTTATTTTTTTATTCTCTAGTGCTTGATGGATTAATTCCCATGTTTTTCTCATATCGTTTCTTTTTATCTTTAATTGATCTTTATAAAATTTTTGTTTTTGATTTCTGATTTTCGCTGTAACTAAATTTGCGCAAATTTTTATACTCAGTTATTTTGATACTAGATCGTATGCGCTCACTCACGGAAATATTGAGCGTGTGCAGTTACCGTTCACAGCAAACTGGAGCCTGTGCAGTTACCATTCACAGCAAACTGGAGCGTGTGCAGTAGCTGCACACGCTCCAGTTTGCTGTGAACGGTAACTGGAGCGTGTACAGTTGCTGTACACGCTCCAGATATTTTTCCTGAATTCTGTAATCAGCCATAGTGTTCGGATACTTTTTTGAGCGACTGTACCTTCCACTTTTTGTGTTATTTTTATATTTAATCCAAGCCTTATCTCTACACTCCATTAAATTGATGATATCCACTGTGATCCATTGTTTGGTAACATTACTGTTTTTTAAATGTTCTAAATTTTTATGTTTTTTTATTTTTTTCTAAAATTTCATTGTATTTATTTTTAAAGAAATTATAAAAAACGGTATTTTTGTTTGTGTTCGATGAGTTTTTGTTATATTTAGACCAGTCTGTTAATATTATTTCCCTTTCGATATTTTTATGCTCATAATACCAGTCAACATCCGTTGTTTTGATATCGGTTGAGACTTTTCCCATATGGTTTATCATCTTTTGATCCAAATATAACTGCAATGAGATAATGATCAGCGATCTTGCTCTGTGAAATCATAGTTTTTGACATAATTTTTCCATCCAATTTTGCATTTATATGATCGATACTTGTGCGCATAAATTGTTACTCACTACTTCTTCTCTAATTACGTCTCTAATCAAGAGATCATATCTCATCTCTGTTAAAATATTTACATACATTTCGACACCTTGTTTTTTAACATTCAGTGCATCAAGATTAAAATCTCCTACTAATATTTGATTATGTGCATTAGTATGTTCTAAAAATTCATGGAAATTAATTACGAAATGGTTTATATCTGTGCTTGGTGACCTGTATAGGGCTAATATATTTTAAATTGTTTCGCCTTTTATAACTCTCAGATATAGCGTTTCTTCAGGCAAAATATTAAGACTCATTTTCTCAACAAATATTGTATTTCTGTTGTAAACAATTATTCCGTTTCTCTTTCTTAAGAGTATCATCAGAAATTTGTTCAAAATTGTTTAATTTGTACAGATTTTTTTCCGCATTAGTAATCTTAGTTTCGGTTAAAATTATTATGTCCAGGTATTGCATGAATTCTGAAATATTAACGTTAAAGACATCCCAGTGTTTTCTTAAGTTCCGTATGTTAACATGTATTAAACCCAGAAGGTTGCTGTTTTTAATTTTTTTTTGTTCAAGATAGACTCTGGATTATTCTTGGTTAAGTATTATTAGAGATAAATTTTTTAGCAATTTGTTGCAAGGCAAAAGTTGCGCTTAATAGTAGAAAGGTTAATTGCATTTTTTGCAAATAATGTTTTCCCGAAATTATTACTGTGTTCAGAAGATTAGTATGTAACAAAAATTTATCAAAATGCTCAAATAATTTAAGAAAATTTTAATTCTTTTTAATTTTAAATTTTTATTTTAGTTTTTTGAAAAAAAATATTATATTTAGTTCATCTATAGAAGTTACTTTCGTTTTTAGTCTTCAGTTTTTTTTTCTTTTTTCAGAACATTTTTTTTCGGCTTAAGAAATATAATCCTGTTTTAAGTCTTCAGAAAAAAATCTTGTCTTCAGAAAAAAAAACTTATTTTTTAGTTCTTCAGAAAAAAATCTTCCTTTTGGCCTTCAAATTCCTTGTTTCGAGATGAAAATAAAAAAAAATACTCTTTTAGACTAAATAGGTACTAATAAAAAAAATGCCGAGATTCCGCATTTTCCGAATTTGCCAATAGTTCGAATTTCCATCGTTAGAGAGCGCTGAATTTGAAAAAGTCAAAACTTTTGGTCGTTAAAAACGAACATTCCATATTTAGAAAACGTCTTTTGGAAATATCTAGTTTTCTCTTTTTCATAATGCAGAAAAATGTTTTTTCTTCTTTATTCATTTTTTTCACTTGTTCGAATATTATTCTAAAACATTTGGTATTCAGTTCACCTGAACTGAATACCAAATATTTTAGAATAATATTCGAACAAGTGAAAAAAAATGGATAAAGAAGAATTTTATTTATCCGATTAAAAAATTTTTTTTATCCGATTTTATCCGATCAAATGATGAAGAGAGGATATATAATCTCGGAAATAAATCCGAGATCCACTTCCTCTCTTCATCATTTGACCATGAATCACCTGATTCATCGGGGCGGGGGGCGCTCAGTCGGTAGCGCGCCAGGCTCGTAATCTGCAGTTCCCAGGTTCGAGTCCCAGCTGGGTCAGCGTTGAGATTTATCTCCGAAATAATTCCCCGCCCTGCCCACGGTCAGTAGGGGACACCGATGGGCTTGGAAAGGCCGTCGTCCGTCGGATGATGGGACGTTAAGCCGTGGCCCTGTGTGCGGGAGAGCCAAAACCTGTGCACTTTAAAGAACACGCTGGATGGCTTTGACGGGAGGCTACCATCTGTCTCCCAACAGCTGTTCCAGTGGGTCCCCTCCCCCAACCTTCTCTGAGCCTTCGGGGTCCATGTGACCTGGCCATTTAGCCCATGGTGTGCAAAAAAAGTGCCGCTCAGAGGTAAAACAACCCAACCTGAATCATCATCACCTGAAACGCTAAATCCGAGTTGACCATGCTTACCCAACTGAAAACAAAAACCCATCTCAAAACAAAATGTGATAAATCTCTAACAAAATAAATATTCTTTTTCACGCAATAAATCTATGCTTGTACGAAAGATGCGCTTTGAATTTACGAGATCAAAATTCTTGGCCCCTCTCACCCTACCACCCCTTCACATCAACGATCTCAAAACTTCGTATCGATAACGGAGAGGACGAGAAAGAAAGATGGAGGAAGGGAGAGGATGAAAGAGAGGGAGGGATATTATGAAAACATGATGGCAACATCAAAAGGTAAAACTCGTTTCTCTGAGTTATTGTGATGCCTCCCTCTGTAAGTCTCTAAAATATTACATTGCACGGCTATTAATGAATCTCTGGAGAGCGAAACTTCGGAGGCGTGATGCTCTTGCATTCCGAGAAGATGCTGAAGATCCACTTCCTCTCTTCATCCCTGTGAGAGAGAGAGAAGATACTTCAAGAGCTGGTCAAAAATGATCTTCACATTCCTTCTTTACTTCATCACTTGGTCAGTTCTGGTGTTCTTTCTTGACCAGAGGAGGTGGAGGAGGAGGAGGAAAGATTGGGAAGAGGCTAGAGGAAAAGATCCATGTCGCCATCACGGCGCCATCGGATAAAAAAAAAGCTGCCAATTTTGCTCCGTGCGATGCTACAATGTGTTAGGATGGAGAGAGCTCCACAATGGTGTTTGCTCCCCCTCCCCACGCGCCTCTCCCTTCTTTCTCTCTGTTCATCGCTTGTGCAGCATTTCACTTTCTAATCTCGTTTGCCTCTTCCTCTTCCATTCATCTTCATCATCTTTTCATCTTCACGTCTCCCTGGCGTCTACTCTGCTTTTATTATTATGATCTTATGAATTCCTTTGTCTGACACTCCTTGTTGTAAATCACTGTCAAGTCTCGAAGACCAGAGCTGCGAAAGAGGATTAATCGCGAGCAGTTTTTCATTTAAATTATCGTAAAATGTTATTGACTTTTGGGGAACACGAGGATTTTAAGGTTTTCTTCTACGTCACGATTTGTCACCGAATTCAGTTTCTCGACCTTTTTTTCACCATTGTTGGAATGTTTCATCTACGAGACGGAACTTTTGCATATAGTGAGCTAAATGGCCATATCACAAGGACTCGGAGAAGGTTGGGGGAAGAAGGACCACTAGACAGCTGATTGGAGAGAGATAATAGCTTCCCGTCAACGCCATCCAGGGTGTCTTTCACGTGCACAGAGTTATGTCTCTCCCGTACACAGGGCCACGGCTTAACGTCCCATCCGACGGACGGCGGTCTTTCCAAGCCCATCGGTGTCCCCTACTGACCGTGGGCAGGGGCGGGGAATCTTGCGGAGATAAATCTCAACGCTGACCCAGCTGGACTCGAACCTGGGAACTACAGATTAGCCTGGAACACTACCGACTGAGCCACTCCCCAATAAATAAGAGTTGTTTTAAACTTGATCTAGGGTTCTACCATAAAATAAGGTTTCAATTTCTAGAAGCCGTAGAAGATATATGCAAATGTGGAAGCGGTGGTGAAGTATTTCGATAGTTATTGGGGTGGGGGGAGGGAATTCCAAAAGTATGCGATGCAAAATCTCAATAATTCAATTTTACAATGAATGAAAAAAAGCGATACAAATGTCTAAACCGCGAACTGTTATTAGTGGAGTGTTTAATTTTTAACGCATTCAGGAGTGGCATTAGGCAAACCCGTGAACGAATTTTGGAATCGAGGGGTTAAGTATTTGAAGAATTATGGGGGGAGGCGAGGGGTGAAATCTGTAAAAAAGAGATGAACTTTTTTTCCCACTTTCTGTGGTAATTAATCTCTCACCAACGGTGAATCACCGACTGCAGTTGGAATGTTGCCAAGAATTAAGTCATCACCCCTGTAGCTTTCTGTACAGACTCTTTTATGTGTTTAAAATTAGTAATATAGTAGTGTGCATTTTACATCGTATTAGGTACATCATTTATTTTACTATTTATCAATTTAAACATTTAAAAATTGCCTTCGTATAAAACTACAAACTGCGTTGTAGAATAACATTAGCTTGAATGCAACCATTTACTGAGTGACACAAAGGTAACCTTCGTGTCACGTGACACAAAGGTTGCCAGATCACTAATTTCTAAACAAATCGTTGCCGGATATTTTTCCTGAATTCTGTAATCAACCATAGTGTTCGGATGCTTTTTTGAGCGACTGTAGGTGGTCATATTATTTTGATACTAGATCGTGTGGGCTCACTCACGGAAATATTGAGCGTGTGCAGTTACCGTTTACAGCAAACTGGAGCGTGTGCAGTAACTGCACACGCTCCAGTTTGCTGTGAACGGTAACTGGAGCGTGTACAGTTGCTGTACACGCTCCAGATATTTTTTCTGAAATCTGTAATCAACCTAGTGTTCGGATTTTTTTTTGAGCGACTGTACCTGGTGCATTGCAGCCGATACTAATCTCTTACCCTGTTTTAATTAAATTTTGGGGTCAGTACTTTTAGGCCTGTTAAATATTCCAGCGTTCATAACTCTTTGACTACTGTACAAATATTGTCTAAAATCGAGATTTAGATACATTGGATTAATATCTTTAATTTATCCTTAGACATATTTTTTACTAAAAATCATATTGAAGAAGTTATTGAGATCTGATTGTGATTTTTTTCTATTGAGATATCATGAAACTGTTTCCATTTTTCTGTCCAGTACCTCAGGGGCGGGGGTGGCTCAGTCGGTACGCGCCAGACTCGTAATCTGCAGTTCCCAGGTTCGAGTCCCGGCTGGGTCAGCGTTGAGATTTATCTCCGCAAAATTCCCCGCCCTGCCCACGGTCAGTAGCGGACACCTATGGGCTTGGAAAGGTAGCCGTCCGTCGGATGGGACATTAAGCCGTGGCCCCGTGTGCGGGAGAGCCATACCCTGTGCACGTTAAAGAACACGCTGGATGGCCTTGATGGGAGGCTACGATCTGTCTCCCAACAGCTGGTCCAGTGGGTCCCCTCCCCCAGCCTTCGGGGTCCTTGTGACCTGGCCATTTAGCCCATGGTGTGCAAAAAAGTGCCGCTCAGAGGTAAAACAACCCAGCCCAACAACCCTGTCCAGTACCTGTATGTGTCTGTTCTTAATCGAGTGGCCACTGAATTTCGCAATGACTCCCAAGAACGAGGCTGGGCCCTTCTTTTTTTTAGCGCTTCTCATTAAAGTAAAGCGTAAAATACAAATTGTTAGCCAAAAAGAAAAAACCAACATCTCCCTCGGCTAGTTAAACCTAACCATAGTTCCTAACCATAGTTTTTATTTACGTCATCTTAGCAATAATAACGTCAAGGTAGTTGTCAGAAGATATAAAAAAAGAGAAACAAGTGCGACCAACGACGAGAGAAGAAATGATGAAAGGCAAAAGATTCGGCGTGGAACAGTTTAGCCTTCCGTCCCCCCTCCTCTTCAGCCCCCCCTCCCTCCCTCCCTCCCTCCCTCCCTTCGCCCATATCTGGTAATGAATGGCGGCCTCTCTCTGCGTTTAGATCGCGTCGTGGCAAGGACCAGTCCCTCGACTCATTAATCTCTGTCTTTCATCAAATATTAAGGGACCACATTTCATTTTTCATAGCCGTATTAGTTCGTGTTGTTGTTGCTCTCCCGTAGTAGGAGAAGAGGAGTGGGGGAAGGAAAATAAGAGGGGGGAGAAAATGAGGGAGGAGTGATGTTCGGCGCACGCGGGGCCTAGAGTATTCCAAGCTATGGGACCAGGTTAGTTAAGGTCACAGACCTCATCTCTAAGGTCTTTGGGGATTTAGGAGTCAGCGATCAAACACAAGGTAGGTGTGGGTCTCAGAAGAAATTGGGATGTTTTTTTTTGTGTGTGTGGGTATTTTGAGGGGGGGGGGACAGAAAGAGGCCTAACGGTTGATTATCTTTTTCTTATGTTTTTGGGTTTGTGCATCAGTCACAAGACGTTTGGGAGTTGAAAATCCTGCGTCTTCGGTGTGAAGAATGGGCTTTGAAGACTGTGGTGAACGAAGTAATTAAGAAAAGTGCGAGGAGGATGGGAAAGGGAACGCATGGTAATGTTTTAATGCTAAATAGGTGAGGCTGTTTGCGTGAGTAAATAAGAGATGGAAACGATGACGTTGAGGGGGGGGGGCGAAGAAAGTAATTTTGCAAAATGACGCTTTTTTTATTCTCTTTTTTTTTCTCTATGTAAAGAATTTTAAGTGGTAAAGAAGGAGAAAAAAAGGAATGAAATAACTCGTGCTTTCTAATTTCAGTCTCGACTCTTCTAACGGTTTCGGTTTGAATATTATTTGCGAAGAGCAAAATTGTGAGAAAAAAAATTAGAGAGGAAGCCAAATTGTGAGAAAAAAAATTAGAGAGGAAGCCAAATTGTGTAATGGTCAGCCTGCCAGATGGGAAATTTTGATCTCGTGCAGTCCAATGTTTTCATTTGTCATTTGCTATCTTGTTAGAGGAAACTGAATAGTTTAGCATGCAAAATAAAAAAAAAATTACCTCCTCAAGCAGCTGCTTGCCACAGAGGTCTGACAGGAGCTTGTCAGTTTATATGCCAGAGTAGAAGATCTGAGAGGATGGCAGGTCCTCAGCAGAAACGCATGCATCCATCCCTTGCCCGGGACTCGAATCCAGGTCGGGCGGGCGTGGCTCAGTCGGTAGCGCGCCAGGCTCGTAATCTGTAGTTCCCAGGTTCGAGTCCCAGCTGGGTCAGCTTTGAGATTTATCTCCGCAAAATTCCCCGCCCTGCCCACGGTCAGTAGGGAACACCGATGGGCTTGGAAAGGCCGCCGTCCGTCGGATGGGACTTAAGCCGTGACCCCGTGTGCGGGAGAGCCATACCCTGTGCACGTTAAAGAACACGCTGCATAGCCTTGACGGGAGGCTACCATCTGTCTCCCAACAGCTGTTCCAGTGGGTCCCCTCCTCCAACCTTCTCTGAGCCTTCGGGGTCCATGTGACCTGGTCATTTAGCCCATGGTGTGCAAAAAAGTGCCGCTCAGAGGTAAAACAACCCAACCCAACGAACCCAGGTCCCTTAGATCATTAGCCAAGCGTGCTGACCACTCGGCCACGGGGATGGCTGACAACTTTATAAAAAGACTATAAATTATGACTTCGAATATTTTTGCGTTTTCACCTGAAATATTGTCACTTGTAGGAAACTGAATAGCTCAACTGAATAACTTTCCGAAATTTTAAAGAACCTCTGTAAACGTATAAGTTTAAAAAAACTTGCACGTTTAAAAAGTTACCTACAGAAATTATTCTGTTAAACAAATTTAAAGAAATTAAAATTAAGTTTAGAATTTTTCTTCAAGATTCTAAGATCAATACTAAGAACTGAACCGCTAAAATAGGTTGAGATGTTTTACCGCTGAACAACATTTTTCTGCACACAATGGGCTAAATGACCAGGTCACAAGGACCCCAAGAGCTCAGAGAAGACTGAGGAAAGAGGACCCACTGGACAACTGTCAGGAGGAAGATGGTACAGTCGATCAAAAAAGTATCCGAACACTATGGTTGATTACAGAATTCAGAAAAAATATCTGTCAACGATTTTTTTTTAGAAATTAGTGATCTGGCAACCTTCGTGTCACGTGATTACAGAAGTCAGGAAAAATATCTGGAGTGTGTACAGCAACTGTACACGCTCCAGTTACCGTTCACAGCAAACTGGAGCGTGTGCAGTTACTGCACACGCTCCAGTTTGCTGTGAACGGTAATTGCACACGCTCAATATTCATTGCATTATATATTCATACGCATTATATATATTAAAAAGTATCCGAACACTATGGTTGATTACAGAATTCAGAAAAAACATCTGGCAACGATTTTTTTTAGAATTTAGTGATCTGGCAACCTTCGTGTCACGTGACACGAAGGTTGCCAGATCACCAATTTGTAAAAAAGTCGTTGCCAGATATTGAATACTTTGGTTGATTGCAGAATTCAGAAAAAATATCTAGCAACGATTTTTCTTTTTCGATGTTTTTTCTGAATTCTGTAATCAACCATAGTGTTCGGATATTTTTTGAGCGACTGTAGTCTTCCGTCAAGGCCATTCAGCGTGTTCTTTAAGGTGCACAGGGTATGGTTGTCTCATACACACGGAACCACGGTTTAATACCATCCGACGAACGGCTACCTTTCCTCGTCCACTACAATGGAGTTTTCATTTAAATATCGCATCGATATATATAAATAATAGATAGCATTATATTTCAATAAAAATATTCCATTAAAATATTTTAATTATAAAAAGTTAATAATAATTTCTAAAAAAAATCATTGCCAGATATTTTAACTGAATTCTGTAATCAACCATAGTGTTCGGATACTTTTTTGAGCGACAGTACTTTTTTTAAATTTGAATGATTGAGGATTTATGTCGATCACATAAAATAATTCCATAAAAATCGATCACATTTCTCAAATCCCCTTTTCCATCAATATAAGGTGTTGGGGGTGGTTCAGTCGGTAGCACGCTAGGGCTATAATCTACAATTCTCAAGTTCCGAGTCCCCCCTGTGACGACGTTCAGATTTACTCCGCAAAACCCCAACCTTGTGTGGCCAAAACGAGGCACCGATGGACGTGGAAAGGGCGCCGTCCGTCGGATGGTACGTTAAGCCATGACTCCGTGTGCGGGAGAGACATACCCTGTACACATTAAAGAACACACTGGATGGCCTTGACGGGAGGCACCATCTGTCTCCTAACAGCTGTTCTAGTGGGTCCGCTTCCCCCAACTTCCATGTCATCCTTCTGACCTGGACATTTAGCCCATTGTGTGCAAAATGGTTCCGCTCAAAGTAAAGCAACCCAACTCAGCCCTCCAATATTGGGGCGGGGGTGGCTCAGTCGGTAGCGCGTCAGGTTCGTAATCTGTAGTTCCCAGGTTCGAGTCCCAGCTGGGTCAGCGTTGAGATTTATCTCCGCAAAATTCCTCGCCCTGCCCATGGTCAGTAGGGGACACCGATGGGCTTGGAAAGGCCGCCGTCCGTCGGATGGGACGTTAAGCCGTGGCCCCGTGTACTGGAGAGCCATACCCTGTGCACGTTAAAGAACACGCTGGATGGCCTTGACGGGAGGCTACCATCTGTCTCCCAACAGCTGTTCCAGTGGGTCCCCTCCCCCAACCTTCTCTGAGCCTTCGGGGTCCATGTGACCTGGCCGTTTAGCCCATTGTGTGCAAAAAAGTGCCGCTCAGAGGTAAAACAACCCAACCCAGCCATCCAATATAATTGGTGGTTATTTTAGTCCCTACATTCGATTCAGCGAAAATATTCATATTAAATGCATTTACAGTGATTTCCGGAAAGATTATTTTGAGAATTTCCATAGCAGCAATTTCTTTTCCACTAACTACAATTGACGTCAGTGTCCTCCCCCTCATTTCACCTAGGAATCTATGCTAAAAGAATCCCACCCTCCCCTACGTCCAGACAAAAACATCCATGGCTGAGAAAATCCTTTTAATCTCATACCCTTTCTTCTCTGCGTTAACAAGGATGAAATGAAACCTTCCTTTTCTAGTAGTGGGAAAAGAAATTTAATAGTGATTTATTAGCTCAGAAATCTTCTTCACAAAAAACCCCCAGAAACTGAAGAGAAAAATCCATCATTAATTTCAATCATCCTCTTCTTCTTTCTCATCTGCTCGCGCTCTGACAACACTCTCATCCTCTGAAGCCCAAATTAATCGTTTATTCTGGAATGAATCAGCATGGATTCGGCCGAAGCCCAACGACCAATATTTACTCAGAGTGGATGTCATGTGATGTGTCTTTGGGCGATGTTGGCAGTCGTTGAAAGGAGACTCTTCTGTCTTCAGCATTTCTGCGAAGACGAATTCCCATTATGCGAACATGCTCCTGTATATTCACTAGAAATCTTCGCTCTTCAAACTCTGCACGTGCAGAGAGAGCTTTGATTTCTATTCCATGTATTCTTTCGCTGCAATGTCACGTGTAGCGAACTCGAAAACGAAATAAGATTAAGTTTTTTCTTTCCATTTCTAATCATCTCGTTTCGGAAAATTTCAAATGGAATTCCCCAGAGAATCTTTTTTTTTTTGTGATGTTCGAGAGAAGAGATGTGTGGTTTTTGAAAGAGATTTAAAATAATTGAAGAAAAAGTAAAAGTTGATGCGCGATTTCTTTTTCTTCGTTGATTTAAGAGGGCGATTGAGGATTGAAATGGATAGACGTATCAGGAGCAGGTAGTGTCAAAAGTGATATGAAATGTATAGAAAACGACTTAGAGACTCAAAAGATGCCGCAAGATCGTAAAATGGAGTATAAAACGTGTGACAATCGAAGAAATGAAGACGAGGGTGATGACTTCAAAATGGATGGACATGGGTTGGGTTGTTTTACCTCTGAGCGGCACTTTTTTGCACACCATGGACTAAATGGCCAGGTCACATGGACCCCGAAGGCTCAGAGAAGGTTGGGGGAGGGGACCCACTGAAACAGCTGTTGGGAGACAGATGGTAGCCTCCCGTCAAGGCCATCCAGCGTGTTCTTTAACGTGCACAGGGTATGGCTCTCCCGCACACGGGGCCACGGCTTAACGTCCCATTCGACGGACGGCGGCCTTTCCAAGCCCATCGTTGTCCCCTACTGACCGTGAGCAAGGCGGGGAATTTTGTGGAGATAAATCTCAACGCTGACCCAGCTGGGACTCGAACCTGGGAACTACAGATTACGAGCCTGACGCGCTACCGACTGAGCCACCCTCGCCCCGGATTCAGATGCAAAGAGGCTTTTGGAAGATAACTGTGATAAATTGAAGATGCAGAAATATTAAATAATACTTTGACATTGAAACAGAGAGGTTGACTACAGGACCGATACAGATTGCTAGTTGATTTTTTATTGGACAATCAAGGGACTGGTCCCTCCCCCTGGGGATAAGAGAGCAAATCATTGCTTCCGTTGTAACTCTCTTCACCGTCACAACCCACCCACCAAAGGTCTTCGCAAAACTCTCCGCCCACAGACAGTAGGGGACACTGATGGGCTTGGAAAGACCGCCGTCCGTCGGATGGGACGTTAAGCAGTGGCCCCGTGTGCGGGAGAGTCATACCCTATGCACGTTAAAGAACACGCTGGATGGCCTTGACGGGAGGCTACCATCTGTCTCCCAACAGCTGTTCCAGTGGGTCTCCTCTCCCAACCTTCTCTGAGCCTTCGGGGTCCATGTGACCTGGCCATTTAGCCCATAGTGTGCAAAAAAGTTCCGCTCAGAGGTAAAACAACCCAACCCAACCAGTAGAGCCGTATGCATTGTGGCATAGAGTCTACCAGTGTCTTAAAGTCAGCAGGAGGTATACGGCACCATTCGTCCACAAGAAACGGGATCAGTTCCTGCTTGTTCAATGGAGCTGGAAAATGCTGCATGAGACGTTCTTTCATAGGTTCCTATAGATTCTCGAGAGGGTTGATATCTGGTGACTGCAGTGGTCATGAATGCAAAAATCAGTCTCATGCTCCTCAAACCAATGGGTGACCCACATGTGCTCTGTAGATGGGAACATTGTCATCCTGAAAGATAGCTCTCCTTTCGTGAAAGAAATGCTCTATCACTGGATGAAGATGATCACTGAGGACTGTTGGGTTGCTTTACCTCTGAGCTGCACTTTTTTGCACACCATGGGCTAAATGGCCAGGTCACAAGGACCCCGAAGGCTCAGAGAAGGTTGGGGGAGGGGACCCACTGGAACAGGTTGTTGGGAGATAGATGGTAGCGTCCGGTCAAGGCCATCCAGCGTGTTCTTTAACGTGCACAGGGTATGGTTCTCCCGCACACGGGGCCACTGCTTAACGTCCCATCCGACGGACGGCGGCCTTTCCAAGCCCATCGGTGTCCCCTACTGACCATGGGCAGGGCGGGGAGTTTTTCGGAGATAAATCTCAACGCTGACCCAACTGGGACTCGAACCTGGGAACTACAGATTACGAGCCTGGCGCGCTACCGACTGAGCTACCCCCGTCCCACTGAGGACTGTCAAATAGCGATTGGCGGAATGAGTACGCCAAACCCATGGCTCGTGAAAGCACCCCACACCATTACATAACCACTAGAACCCTTAACCCTAGGAAGCAAGCAATCCAAGTTCTACGTTTCTTTCGGTTGCTGCTACAGGTTCACTCGTTCATTTGTCGGAAACAAATTGTAGAATGATTCTCAGACCATATCACATTCCTCAACTCTTAGGACCCCACTGCTTGTGTTCTTTGCTCCACTGGACACGACGACGCGCACGTGATGAGTGGCTTTTGAAGTGCAACTCGACGGTGATATCCAGATGTATGGGGAGCGGGGGTGGCTCAGTCGCTAGCGCGCCAGGCTCGTAATCTGTAGTTCCCAGGTTCGAGTCCCAGCTGGGTCAGCGTTGAGATTTATCTCTGCAATATTCCCCGCCCTGCCCAAGGTCAGTAGGGGACACCGATGGGCTTGGAAAGGCCGCCGTCCGTATGATGGGACGTTAAGCCGTGACCCCGTGTGCGGGAGAGCCATACCCTGTGCACGTTAAAGAACACGCTGCATAGCCTTGACGGGAGACTACCATCTGTCTCCCAACAGCTGCTCCAGTGGGTCCCCTCCCCCAACCTTCTCTGAGCCTTCGGGGTCCATGTGACCTGGCCATTTAGTCCGTGGTGTGCAAAAAAAGTGCCGCTCAGAGGTAAAACAATCCAACCCAATCCAGATGTATGGAGTTCGCGATGTGCTGTTTTAGAAGAATCTTGCCTCTCGCATCCTACGTTGAAATACCTGCACAGCTGATGAGCTATACCTCGCAGGTTTCGCTTTGCATATCGCACTAACGCTGGAGTATTCGCTTTCCCCCACTTCTGTCTTTTTCAGATGATGCTTTCTCTTTAGATGACCGTGAAGTCATGAGCTTGGAAATTGTTCCTCGTGAAACGTTAGCGAGTTCAGCTCTCTTAGTGGCTAAATCTCCTGCCAAACGTGCTCTAACAATCATGCCCCTTTCGAAATCGGTAAGATCTTCTCTCGAAGACACGGTACCAATAATTTCAAGCAGTTGTCCCCTGGTTTGCCTTTATAGACATGCGCTAAGTATATTGGGATATCAATTGCATATTTCCTGCCTTTTTCAGTGCCTAGTAGATGCCGCTATTTGCCATAAATCAAAGGCTTTCCGAAAACCCTGGTATGTTTATTTTCTGTCTATTTGTTGGATATGAGCACTATTTTCTTTACCTTCGGTTAATAAAATTTACAATGGGAGAGGAATGGCCAGCTTTAGTTATCTGTCTAATATACTATATATATATATGTCTAATATACTGTTTTATATGTCCCCATACATCTAAATATCCTTTTAGTTAGCATTCATCTGACAAAAATTTGTCATTTCAACTATATTTCTCAAGTTAAGTTAGGATAGGTTGATCTAAACTTGCAAGATTTATTTCATAATAATCTGAACTGAAGATCTAATGATCGCTCTTATTAAATTACTTTCGCTATTTTCTTTTCTCCGTGTCTTGATATATCCAAAGAGAATTCTTTGAAAGCCCATCATGGCATTGCTTTTAGTTCCAACCAGGACAGAGCAAGGAACATTCATAAAACTGAGTTTGTAATATTTTACTGTCGTTCACATCTATTTCTCAGAGTTCGGACATTCTTTTCCACTACAAATGTATTGACTGTATGCTGCGCATGCTCACACTGTTCGCCCGTCTCCCTTGAGAAAAGCTCGGCGGAGGAGTGCCGGGCACTCACTCTCCATCACCGGTAGGTCCTCCTCGAAGCGCAGCCCCACGCATTACTCACTCTGCAGCAGCGACCGCTATCTGTCTCTGAGTTTCCTCTCCTTTCTCTATGGAGACGTTTGTCAAAAGGGGATACACAGAGCAAAGACAATTCCAGGCCTGAACAAAGCATTGAATTCGAAAGAGCTGCAGTTCGCCACGAAAGGAATCCGTTTTGCCGTACGGATGCTGCAAAGGATTCAGCTTCAGAAGAGGAGGTGCTGGAGAGGAAGCTGCTGACTCACTGTGGAGACGAAAAGAGGAAGCTGGTGCTTTACTGTGGGAGAGGAAAAGAGGAAGCTGCTTTACGTTGGAGGTTTACGAAAGGAATATGCTTTTGAAGAAGATGGAAGAAAATATATTTAGGAAAAGAATCTGCTTTACGAAGGAGAGGTAGGAAAAGGAATTGTTCTCCTCCTCTGAGAGGGAAACTGGAGAATGGGCGCGAGAGAGTAAGCTGCGGCTTCGAGGGTGGGAAATCAACAGCAGAGGAAATTGTTTACTGTCGAAATGGAGGAGACTGAGGGAAAGATGTTTTGTATCCGAGATGGAGAAAAAAGAAACTGTTCTACTGAAGAGACGAAGAGAAGACTATTTCTCACACACGGAATAGATGAAGTGAAGATGATTTTTATTACGCAGATGGAAATCAGAAGTTTAGGTTTAGGAAACGATTGAGGGGATTAGGGTAAAGGAAGTTTCTTCAGAGAAGAGATAAGAAGGAAGCAAAATCCTTTATAGATAAAATAGAGAAAAGTGAAGTGATTTAATGATGATATATATGAAATTCACCTAATTTAAGTATAAGAGTAGATAAAATGAAACTGACCTATTTATAAAATAGCACAAATGAATCTGATCTAACGATAAAATAGTGAAAACGAAGCTGATTTAATAATAAACTAACGAAAATGAAAATGATTTAATGATAAACAAGGGCAAATGAAACTGATTTAACGATAAACTAACGAAAATAAAAACTGATTTAATGATAAACTAGGGAAAATGAAACTGATTTAATGATAAACTAACGAAAATAAAACTGATTTAATGATAACCTAGGGAAAATGAAACTGATTTAATCATAAACTAACGAAAATATAAACTGATTTAATGATAAACTAGGGAAAATTAAAATGATTTAATGATAAATTAGCGAAAATGAAACTGATTTAATAATAAACTAGCGAAAATGAAACTGATTTAATGATAAACTAGCAAAAATTTAAACTGGTTTAATGATAAACTAGCGAAAATAAAACCGATTTAATTATAAACTAGGGAAAATGAAACTGATTTAATGATAAACTAGCAAATATTTAAACTGGTTTATTGATAAACTAAGGAAAATGAAAATGATTTAATGATAAACTAGGGAAAATGAAAATGATTTAATGATAAATTAGTGAAAATGAAAATGATTTAATGATAAATTAGCGAAAATGAAACTGATTTAATGATAAACAAGCAAAAATTTAAACTGGTTTAATGATAAACTAGCAAAAATGAAACTGATTTAATGATAAACTAGCAAAAATGAAACTGATTTAATGATAAACTAGCAAAAATTTAAACTGGTTTAATGATAAATTAGGGAAAATGAAAATGATTTAATGATAAACTAGCGAAAATGAAACTGATTTAATGATAAACTAGGGAAAATGAAAATGATTTAATGATAAATTAGCGAAAATGAAACTGATTTAATGATAAACTAGCGAAAATGAAACTCATATAATGATAAACTTGCAAAATTTTAAACTGGTTTAATGATAAACTAGCAAAAATGAAACTGATTTAATGATAAACTAGCAAAAATTTAAACTGGTTTAATGATAAACTAGAGAAAATGAAAATGATTTAATGATAAATTAGCGAAAATGAAACTGATTTAATGATAAACTAGCAAAAATGATATTGATTTAATGATAAACTAGGAAAAATGAAACTGATTTAATGATAAACTAACGAAAATGAACTGATTTAATGATAAACTAGGCAAAATGTAACTGATTTAATGATAAACTAGGGAAAATGAAACTGACTTAATGATAACCTAGCGAATATGAAACTGATTTAATGATAAACAAGGAAAATGAAACTGATTTAATGATAAACTAGGAAAATGAAACTGATTTAATGATAAAATAGCGAAAATGAAACTGATTTAATGATAAACTAGCAAAAATTTAAACTGGTTGAATGATAAACTAGGGAAAATGAAAATGATTTAATGATAAACTAGCGAAAATGAAACTGGTTTAATGATAAACTAACGAAAACAAAAACTGATTTAATGATAACCTAGGAAAAATGAAACTGATTTAACGATAAACTAACGAAATTTAAACTGGTTTAATGATAAACTAGGAAAAATGAAACTGATTTAATGATAAATTAGCGAAAATGAGATTGATTTAATGATAAACTAGCGAAAATGAAACTGATTTAATGATAAACTAGCGAAAATGAAACTGATATAACGATAAACTAGCGAAAATGAAACTGATTTAATGATAAATTAGTGAAAATGAAACTGATTTAATGATAAACTAGAGAAAATGAAACTGATTTAATGATAAACTAGCAAAAATTTAAACTGGTTGAATGATAAAGTAGGGAAAATGAAATTGATTTAATGATAAACTAGCGAAAATGAAATTGGTTCAATGATAAACTAGGGAAAATGAAACTGATTTAATGATAAACTACAGAAAATGAAACTGATTTAATGATAAACTAGCGAAAATGAAACTGATTTAATGATAAACTAGCAAAAATTTAAACTGGTTCAATGATAAACTAGCAAAAATGAAACTGATTTAATGATAAACTAGCAAACATTTAAACTGGTTTAATGATAAACTATCGAAAATGAAAATGATTTAATGATAAATTAGCGAAAATGAAACTGATTTAATGATAAACAAGGAAAATGAAACTGATTTAATGATAAATTAGCAAAAATGAAATTGATTTAATGATAAACTAGAGAAAATGAAACTGATTTAATGATAAACTAGCGAAAATGAAACTGATTTAATGATAAGCTAGCGAAAATGAAACTGATTTAATGATAAAATAGCGAAATAAAACTGATCTAATGATAAAAGTAGGTAAAATGAAACTGATTCAATGATAGAAATAGATAGAATGATACAGATCTAATGATAAATAACAGATAGAATGAAACTGATTTTCAATTCAAATTTCGCACCCTCTAACTCTAGAAATTAAAACTATTGGGAGACTCCAAAATTACGAATCCTAATATTTCATCAGTACCGACTCAAACAGAAAATAATTTTTCATATTATCTCAAAAATTAAAAATCATTGAGTCTGTACAAACTGACGGCCGACAAAATTAAAAAACATAGCTCGCTTTCGAAAACGGGCTAACAATGTGAATTGTAAAAGAAAAGACCCACACACCCGTTGCACTTGTACAGTCGCTCAAAAAAGTATCCGAACACTATGGTTGATTACAGAATTCAGAAAAATATCTAGCAGCGTTTTTTTTTAGAAATTAGTGATCTAGCAACCTTCGTGTCACGTGACACGAAGGTTGCTAGATCACTAATTTCTAAAAAAAATCGTTGCCAAATATTTTTTCTGAATTCTGTAGTCAACCATAACGTTCGGATACTTTTTTGAACGACTGTAGGTGGTCATATTATTTTGATACTAGATCGTGTGGGCTCACTCACGGAAATATTGAGCGTGTGCAGTTACCGTTCACAGCAAACTGGAGCGTGTGCAGTAACTGCACACGCTCCAGTTTGCTGTGAACGGTAACTGGAGCGTGTACAGTTGCTGTACACGCTCCAGATATTTTTCCTGAATTCTGTAATCAGTCATATGTTCGGATACTTTTTTGAGCGACTGTAGGTGGTCATATTTTTTTGATACTAGATCGTATGGGCTCATTCACGGAAATATTGAGCGCGCGCAGTTACCGTTCACAGCAAACTGGAGCGTGTGCAGTAACTGCACACGCTCCAGTTTGCTGTGAACGGTAACTGGAGCGTGTACAGCAACTGTACACGCTCCAGATATTTTTCCTGAATTCTGTAATCACGTGACACGAAGGTTGTCAGATCACTAATTTCTAAAAAAATCGTTGCCAGAAATATTTTCTGAATTCTGTAATCAACCGTACTGTTCGGATACTTTTTTGAGCGACTGTACACGCGATTTTTGAAGCAGTTCTTGTATGAACCTACCACGTGCATCTCACCGTGAAGTCTAGACCATCATCGCAGCCTTCATAAGAGACGGAAGCTATATGGTTGCGAAGTATTGTTAGGGAAACTAAGGGCCAACCCCAAGAAGTGCATTCCGCTCACATTTATAATTGGATTTGAATGAGAATCCCAAGCGTCATTAACCATGGTGGCTTTCTTGTCTAATGGTCGCCAACTGTGAGATAATCCTTGTGCTACTGAATCAGGAGAGGTTGCTTAAGAGAAAATCATTATGTTTGGATTGAAGAGATTTAGGTCACCGTGAAGTTGACAAACGGGTACACAGAGGACGCCGATGTTGAGAATTAATCGTTTAAAGAAGGCAGTGAAACTGGAGTAGGCATTGAAGATTTCTGTGAGAAGTGTGTTGTTGTTGTGCTTTCATCTCTGAGAGAGACATTTGTGCACGCAACAGGCTAAATGGTCATGTCACAAGGACCCCAAGGGTTCGATGGTCATGTCACAAGGATTCCAAGGGATCAGTGGCAAGGTCGCGAGAATTTCAAAGTCTCAATGGTTAGGTAGCGAGGATTCCAAGGGTTCAATGGTCAGGTCACAAGAATCCCAATGGTTCAATGGTCAGGTCACAAGGATTTCGAGGGTTCAATGGTCAGGTCACAAAAATTCCAAGGGTTCAATGGTCTGGCTACAAGGATTTCAAGAGTTCAATGGTCGGTACATAAGGATTCCAAGGGCTCAGTGATCGGTATGCAAGGATTCCAAGGGTTCAGTGGTCAGGTCACAAGAATCCCAATGGTTCAATGGTCAGGTCACAAGGATTTCGAGGGTTTAATGGTCAGGCCACAAGGAATTCGAGGGTTCAATTGTCTGGCTACAAGGATTCCAAGAGTTCAATGGTCGGTACATAAGGATTCCAAGGGCTCAGTGATCGGTACACAAGGATTCTAAGGTTCAGTGGTCAGGTCATAAGAATCCCAATGGTTCAATGGTCAGGTCACAAGGTTTTCGAGGGTTCAATGGTCAGGCCACAAGAATTCCAAGGGTTCAATGGTCTGGCTACAAGGATTCCAAGAGTTCAATGTTCGGTACATAAGGATTCCAAGGGCTCAGTGATCGGTACACAAAGATTCGAAGGTTCAGTGGTCAGGTCATAAGAATCCCAATGGTTCAATGGTCAGGTCACAAGGATTTCGAGGGTTTAATGGTCAGGCCACAAGGAATTCGAGGGTTCAAGGGTTTGGCTACAAGGATTCCAAGAGTTCAATGGTCGGTACATAAGGATTCCAAGGGCTCAGTGATCGGTATGTAAGGATTCCAAGGGTTCAGTGGTCAGGTCATAAGAATCCCAATTGTTCAATGGTTAGGTCACAAGGTTTTCGAGGGTTCAATGGTCAGGCCACAAGAATTCGAAGTGTTCAATGGTCTGGCTACAAGGATTCCAAGAGTTCAATGTTCGGTACATAAGGATTCCAAGGGCTCAGTGATCGGTACACAAGGATTCCAAGGTTCAGTTGTCAGGTCATAAGAATCCCAATGGTTCAATTATCAGGTCACAAGGATTTCGAGGGTTTAATGGTCAGGCCACAAGGAATTCGAGGGTTCAATGGTTTGGCTACAAGGATTCCAAGAGTTCAATGGTCGGTACATAAGGATTCCAAGGGCTCAGTGATCGGTATGCAAGGATTCCAAGGGTTCAGTGGTCAGGTCACAAGAATCCCAATGATTCAATGGTCAGGTCACAAGGATTTCGAGGGTTTAATGGTCAGGCCACAAGGAATTCGAGGGTTCAATGGTTTGGCTACAAGGATTCCAAGAGTTCAATGGTCGGTACATAAGGATTCCAAGGGCTCAGTGATCGGTATGCAAGGATTCCAAGGGTTCAGTGGTCAGGTCATAAGAATCCCAATGGTTCAATGGTTAGGTCACAAGGATTTCGAGAGTTCAATGGTCAGGCCACAAGAATTCCAAGGGTTCAATGGTCT
The DNA here is from genome assembly GCA_038380435.1 of Ryuthela nishihirai. Taxonomy (NCBI): domain Eukaryota; kingdom Metazoa; phylum Arthropoda; class Arachnida; order Araneae; family Heptathelidae; genus Ryuthela; species Ryuthela nishihirai. Next base: position 20,376,034 of record JAWZYU010000002.1, read on the forward strand.
GGCTACAAGGATTCCAAGAGTTCAATGTTCGGTACATAAGGATTCCAAGGTTCAGTGGTCAGGTCATAAGAATCCCAATGTTTCAATGGTCAGGTCACAAGGTTTTCGAGGGTTCAATGGTCAGGCCACAAGAATTCCAAGGGTTCAATGGTCTGGCTACAAGGATTCCAAGAGTTCAATGGTCGGTGCATAAGGATTCCAAGGGCTCAGTGATCGGTACACAAGGATTCCAAGGTTCAGTGGTCAGGTCATAAGAATCCCAATGGTTCAATGGTCAGGTCACAAGGATTTCGAGGGTTTAATGGTCTGGCCACAAGAAATTCGAGGGTTCAATGGTTTGGCTACAAGGATTCCGAGAGTTCAATGGTCGGTACATAAGGATTCCAAGGGCTCAGTGATCGGTACACAAGGATTCCAAGGGTTCAGTGGTCAGGTCATAAGAATCCCAATGGTTCAATGGTTAGGTCACAAGGATTTCGAGGGTTCAATGGTCAGGCCACAAGAATTCCAATGGTTCAATGGTCTGGCTACAAGGATTACAAGAGTTCAATGTTCGGTACATAAGGTTTCCAAGGGCTCAGTGGTCGCTACACAAGGATTCCAAGGTTCAGTGGTCAGGTCATAAGAATCCCAATGGTTCAATGGTCAGGTCACAAGGTTTTCGAGGGTTCAATGGTCAGGCCACAAGAATTCCAAGGGTTCAGTGGTCTGGATACAAGGTTTCCAAGAGTTCAATGGTCGGTACATAAGGATTCCAAGGGCTCAGTGATCGGTACACAAGGATTCCATGGTTCAGTGGTCAGGTCATAAGAATCCCAATGGTTCAATGGTCAGGTCACAAGGATTTCGAGGGTTCAATGGTCAGGTCACAAAAATTCCAAGGGTTCAATGGTCTGGCTACAAGGATTTCAAGAGTTCAATGGTCGGTACCTAAGGATTCCAAGGGCTCAGTGATCGGTATGCAAGTATTCCAAGGGTTCAGTGGTCCGGTCACAAGAATCCCAATGGTTCAATGGTCAGGTCACAAGGATTTCGAGGGTTTAATGGTCAGGCCACAAGGAATTCGAGGGTTCAATTGTCTGGCTACAAGGATTTCAAGAGTTCAATGGTCGGTACACAAGGATTCTAAGGTACAGTGGTCAGGTCATAAGAATCCCAATGGTTCAATGGTCAGGCCACAAGATTTCGAGGGTTCAATGGTCAGGCCACAAGAATTCCAAGGGGTCAATGGTCTGGCTACAAGGATTCCAAGAGTTCAATGGTCAGGCCACAAGAATTCCAAGGGGTCAATGGTCTGGCTACAAGGATTCCAAGAGTTCAATGGTCGGTATATAAGGATTCCAAGGGCTCAGTGATCGGTATGATAGGATTCCAAGGGTTCGGTGGTCAGGTCATAAGAATCCCAATGTTTCAATGGTCAGGTTACAAGGATTTCGAGGTTTCAATGGTCAGGCCACAAGAATTTCGAGGGTTCAATGGTCAGGCCACAAGAATTCCAAGGGTTCAATGGTCTGGCTACAAGGATTCCAAGAGTTCAATGGTCGGTATATAAAGATTCCAAGGGCTCAGTGATCGGTATGCAAGGATTCCAAGGGTTCGGTGGTCAGGTCATAAGAATCCGAATGGTTCAATGGTCAGGTCACAAGGATTTTGAGGGTTCAATGATCAGGCCAAAAGAATTCCAAGGGTTCAATGGTCTGACTACAAGAATTCCAAGAGTTCAATGATCGGTATATAAGGATTCCAAGGGCTCAGTGATCGGTATGCAAGGATTCCAAGGGTTCGGTGGTCAGGTCATAAGAATCCCAATGGTTCAATTGTCAGGTCACAAGGATTTCGAGGGTTTAATGATCAGGCCAAAAGAATTCCAAGGGTTCAATGGTCTGGCTACAAGGATTCCAAGAGTTCAGTGGTCGGTACATAAGGATTCCAAGGGCTCAGTGATCGGTACACAAGGATTCCAAGGGTTCAGTGGTCAGGTCATAAGAATCACAAAGGTTCAATGGTCAGGCCGCAAGAATCCCAAAGAGTCAATGATCAGGACACAAATATTCCACTGACTCAATAGTTAGATCATAAGGAGTCCAAGAGTTTATAGTCAGAGCACAAGAATCCCAAGGACTCGATGCTCATGTCTCAAGTAGTCCAAGGGTTTAGGTTGGGTTGTTTTACCTCTGAGCGACACTTTTTTGCACACCATGGGCTAAATGGCCAGGTCACATGGACCCCGAAGGCTCAGAGAAGGTTGTGGGAGGGGACCCACTGGAACAGCTGTTGGGAGACAGATGGTAGCCTCCCGTCAAGGACATCCAGCGTGTTCTTTAACGTACACAGGGTATGGCTCTCCCGCACACGGGGCCACGGCTTAACGTCCCATCCGACGGACGGCGGCCTTTCCAAGGTTGGTTGTTGGGTTGTTTTACCTCTGAGCGGCACTTTTTTGCACACCATGGGCTGAATGGCCAGGTCACATGGACCCCGAAGGCTCAGAGAAGGTTGGGGGATTGACCCATTGAAACAGCTGTTGGGAGAAAGATGGTAGCCTCCCGTCAAGGCCATCCAGCGTGTTCTTTAACGTACACAGGGTATGGCTCTCCCGCACACGGGGCCACGGCTTAACGTCCCATCCGACGGACGGCAGCCTTTCCAAACCCATGAGTGTCCCCTACTGACCGTGGACAGGGCGGGGAATTTTTGCGGAGGTAAATCTCAACGCTGACCCAGCTCGGACTCGAACCTGGGAACTACAGATTATGAGCCTGGCGCGCTACCGACTGAGCCACCCCCTCCCCCCATTTTTCTGAAATAACTGACTTCCATGTTTCATCTTGCTATGGAACAGCATATTAAATTTTTCGGGAACAGTATCAACACTTACAAAACCACTTTAGAAGCGTACCATACTAAAAACAGCAAACTCTGTTTCAAAATATCTTCCCACAACATTCGTATTAGTGTAAAGTTCAAGAAATGTTTAAGGAGACATCAAAAGATTTATTTGGTGTTTCCATGGGTACGCTGTGCTAGATTTCGCAAACAGTTTAATGTAGCTTAAAGAAAATCTCCTCAAACACATTCTTTGGAATCTTTTCTAGCTCTAAACGATTTTCCGATTCGTTTTCGAATATTCGAGAAAGTTTCAGAAGAATTTCAGGTTAGTTTTTTCCCCCAATTCTTTCATGCCTTATTCAAAGGAACCACTACAGACAGACACAGAGTCGATAGAATGGTGAACTTGGTGAATGAAGTTAGTAGCTTTAGTTCCTACCTGAGCTGGAGCCAAAAATATTCTTTTTCCTTCACTTCCTTCAGTGCGGAAGAAGAGGAAGTTGAGCTTTGAAAAGGCCACTTCAATAGGAAGAGAAGTTAAATCATGGAAACATCTGCAAAAGAGGGGGCGGGGGTGGCTCAGTCGGTAGCGCGCCAGGCTCGTAATCTGTAGTTCCCAGGTTCGAGTCCCAGCTGGGTAGGCGTTGAGATTTATCTCCGTAAAATTCCCGCCCTGCCCACGGTCAGTAGGGGACACCGATGGGCTTGGAAAGGCCGCCGTCCGTCGGATGGGACGTTAAGTTGTGGCACCGTGTGCGGGAGAGCAATACCCTGTGCACGTTAAAGAACACGTTGGATGGCCTTGACTCCCAACAGCTGTTCCAGTGGGTCCCTCCGCTAACTTTCTCTGAACCTTCGGGGTCCATGTGACCTGGCCATTTAGCCCATGGTGTGCAAAAACGTGCCGCTCAGAGGTAAAACAACCGTCCGTCGGATGGGACGTTAAACCGTGTCACCGTGTGCGGGAGAGCCATAACCTGTGCACGTTAAAGAACACGCTGGATGGCCTTGACGGGAGGTTACCATCTGTCTCCCAACAGCTATTCGAATGGGTCTCCTCCACCAACCTTCCCTGAGCCTTCGGGGTCCATCTGACCTGGCCATTTAGCACATTGTCTGCAAAAAAAGCGCCGCTCAGAGGTGAAACCCCCCCCCCCTGCATGGAATTCAAAATTTTTTTTCCTGTGTGTATAGTGAAATAATATTTACTATGAATGCAAAAATACAAATTTACAAGTATTTTACATTCGTAAGCTTCTAACATAGATATACAAAACAAGCGTCTATGTTAAGAACTATCAATATTCTCTTTCATCTCTTGCTATTCAAAATCTCAAGAACGCCTCCCTCCAATTTTCTAAAACGCCCCCCCCCCCCCACAAAAAAAAATGAGTGATGGCGTCTCTATTGGAAACTACTTTTACAGACGAATAAAGCAAGTATATGCAAATGAGCCATTCGGTCGTTTAATTTTTGTGTGTGATCGTTATCAAAATATATTTCAGGGGTTCTCAACGAGAGAAAAAATGCTCCCGTTACTGAGGGGGGCCCCAAATCCTTTGGTGAATTTATAACTATTTGTTTCTTAAATATTTGTAAATATTAGTAAGTAGTAGTAAATAATAAACATAAGTATCAAATTATTTATTAATAAATGATCTGACAGGAGTGTCTCAGTTTATACCCGTTGATAGAAGATCTGTGAGGATGGCAGGACCTCAGCAGAAAGACAACACAAACGTCTATGCCTTACCCGAGGCTCGAACCCAGGTTCATTTGATCAGTACTGAAGCGCTGTAACCACTAGGCCACAGGACGGCTATTAAGAAGATGATTACATCAATAACTTTTTAACTTTATGAGGTATATAAAGAAAACCATTCAGTACAGATTTTCAGGTTGCATTTAGGAAGCTGATTCAGAGACTGGTGGTGTACTAGTTTTAAAACAATGCACATAAATTTGAAAGGTTTAACCATTCATGCATTGGGTTGGGTTGTTTTACCTCTGAGCGGCACTTTTTTGCACACCATGGGCTAAATGGCCAGGTCACATGGACCCCGAAGGCTCAGAGAAGGTTGGGGGAGGGGACACACTGGAACAGCTGTTAGGAGACGGATGGTAGTCTCCCGTCAAGGCCATCCAGCGTGTTCTTTAACGTGCACAGGGTATGTCTCTCCCGCACACGGGACCACGGCTTAACGCCCCATCCGACGGACGGCGGCCTTTTCAAGCCCATCGGTGTCCCCTACTGACCATGGGCAGGGCGGGGAAATTTTGCGGAGATAAATCTCAACGCTGACCCAGCTGGGACTCGAACCTGGGAACTACAGATTACGAGCCTGTCGCGCTACCGACTGAGCCACCCCCACCCAACCATTCATGCAATAGCATCCTCTGCAATAATACGCCATTTCAGTCAGTGTGTATTGGTTGCCAGAGGAGAAAGGAAATTATCTATCGACTGTAAATAATCGAAATTCATTTTACTAGATTATCAGAAGATAAGTTTTTATCGAATGGCAACTTGACTGTACCGTCACAGAAAATGGTTCTTTGCATCAAATTCTACTGGTTTTAATCGAGTAGAGTGCTTTAAATGTTTATTCCCAGAAAAGACTTAAACTTTAAGAGTTATATGTTCTTCCCAATATATTTATGATAATATTTGTATCCACTTTATCATCTATCTATGCATTTTTTTTACAGATTTACGAACCGATTCATGTCCTTATTTTGGCTGGCTAAAAATAGCAGCTCGATCCTTTGTTACTTCATCCATAAGTAAAAAACTTGATATGGCTTTGTTTGATACGCCATTTCTCTTCAAATAGCAAGCGAAGAGTGCCAGCAACTTTTTTGCACACCATGGGCTAAATGGTCAGGTCACATGGACCCCGAAGACTCAGAGAAGGTTGGAGGAGGGGATCCACTGAAACAGCTGTTGGGAGACAGATGGTAGCCTCCCGTCAAGGCCATCCAGCGTGTTCTTTAGCGTGCACAGGGTATGGCTCTCCCGCACACTGGGCGGGGGTGGCTCAGTCGGTGGCGCGCCAGGCTCGTAATCTGTGGTTCCCAGGTTCGAGTCCCAGCAGGGTCATCGTTGAGATTTATCTCCGCAAAATTTCCCGCCCTGCCCACGGTCAGTAGGGGATACCGATGGGCTTGGAAAGGCCGCCGTCCGTCGGATGGGACGTTAAGCCGTGGCCCCGTGTGCGAGAGAGCCATACCCTGTGCACGTTAAAGAACACGCTGGATGGCCTTGACGGGAGGCTACCATCTGTCTCCCAACAGCTGTTCCAGTGGGTCCCCTCCCCCAACCTTCTCTGAGCCTTCGGAGTCCATGTGACCTAGCCATTTAGCCCATGGTGTGCAAAAAAGTGCCGCTCAGAGGTAAAACAACCCAACCCAAACTATCCCGCACACGGGGCCAAGGCTTAACGTCCCATCCGACGGACGGCGGTCTTTCCAAGCCCATCGGTGTCCCCTACTGACCGTGGGCAGGGCGGGGAATTTTGCGGAGATAAATCTCAACGCTGACCCAGCTGGGACTCGAACCTGGGAACTGCAGAATACGAGCCTGGCGCAATAAAGTTTAAAAGATTTCCCATAAAAGTAAACTCAACATTGATACAGCAATTTCAAAACCCGAATGTAACATTTTAAGTAAGATAAAGTTTCAATGGTTGAATGCAAGAATAAATTTCAATAATTGCAATAGCATAACAGAAGTCTTGCTCGATAGAAGGTAACTTCTGTTAAGCCATTTTTTGGGCAGCCTTCGTGCAAAGGGAATTATGTCATATTCGCAATTGTTAATTAATTGCATGTAGATTTAAATTGACTTTAACAGTGAAGCTCGGAAAGACTCAGTTACAGTTAAAGCTTAACATGATACAGGGGTTTATCAAAATAATGGAAACACGTACTGTTCGTGAAGAATATTTTATTAATAAGTTGTAGGCCCACCTCGGTCGTTCAGAACAGACGTAATTCGACGTAGAATAGACTTGTACAAGTCATGCACATGTGATAGTGGAATGTGGGACCATTCTTCCTGTAAAATATGGCCCAAATGAGGTAATTATGCTGGAGGTCGACAGTGTGATCTGACCTTGCGTTCTAAATATTCCCACAAATGTTCATTAATAATAAAGTCTAGAGATTGAGGTGGCTAGGGTAGCTGCTGCATTTCATCCTCATGCTCTGCAGACCACAACTTGACACGTTTCCCACAATGCACGGGTTTATTATCTGCTTGAAACTAGGGACGGTCATTAGGAAACAATGCCCGCAACATTGGGAGCAGGTGGTCCCCGAGAATGAATTCGTATGTTGAGGATGTGACACGACCCTGCAGAATAACTATTGGTCCTAAGGAATGCCATGATATGGCACCACGCAGCATCAGGGATCGATCTCCATGCTTCACAGCCGGAACCAAACAGTCGGGGTGGTACGCTTCTGCAGGTTTTCGCCAGACGTACACTCTACCAGTGGTGTGAAACAATGTGTAGAACGATTCATCAGACCAGATGACACGCTGCCAGTCTTTAGCATCCCAGTTTTTATGTGCTTTGCACCACCTTACAAGTTTAGTTGCATTGATGTCGGTAATCAGAGGTTTGTGGATTGCAGCATGGCCATAAATACTGGCACGATGAAGTTCCCGAAGAACTGTTATGATGGAAACGGGATCATTCCGACTAATGTTTAACACTGCTACTATTTGCGGTACCGTGGTGTTGTGCTTCCGTTGTACAATCCGTGCCAACGTTCGCCTATCCCTGTCTGACAACTTCGTATGGCGTCCACAATTTGCACGTTTGGAGACAACGTCTTGTCCTTTTTGATAGGTAGTCATAATCTTCGATACAGTTCCTCGTGTTATACCTACTATTTCCGCCGTTCTGGTTACTGAAGTTCCTGCATGACGCTTACAAATAATCATGCCTTTTTGTCACTGAGATCGTACATTATCGACAATTACACCACAACATCTGTTTCACCTGGACCTGTGTCACTGCTACGTGATAGCCAATATAGTACTTCTCCCCTTTATATACCTCACATCGTAGGTGACGTCGTCCCTGTGATACGCATACGACGCATTTCGTTACTCCAGTCGCCGTCGGTGTTTCCATTAGTTTGAAAAATCCCTGTAGGTTACTTAGTCATTATGACAGTCATGGTTTGCTTACTACTGAAGTTGTGCAAGAATGGGATCATTTTAAACAGGCTTTTCTTGAAACTATCAATAACAGAACTCTTTTAGGTAAACGGGAGCAGAGGAGGCAAAATTATCTGAGTGATAAGGCACTTGAGCTTATTTCAGAAAGAAAGAACTGCAGGAATGTTCTTAATCAATACCCTACTAGTCCTAATAGAAAAAGTTACAGAGAGCTAAATAAACCTGTAAAGTATCTGTAAAGTATCAGAAAGAACTGCAGGAATGTTCTTAATCAATACCCTACTAGTCCTAATAGAAAAAGTTACAGAGAGCTAAATAAACCTGTAAAGTATCAGTTAACTGCTAATAAGAATCTTTGGCTTGATGGTTTGGCTGACAAAGCCGAGGAAGCAGTTAGACAGCCAACAGCAGAGAGCTGTATCAGATAGTTAATATTTTGTGTGGTAGAAAACGAACAGGTGTACAGGGATTGAAGGATAAACAAGGTAAGGTTAAAAGAAGGGGGAGGATTCTGTCATGGCTAGGTGGGCTGAGCATTTCAGTGATATTCTAAACAATGTGGTTAGTTCTACTCCCATTGTTTGCAATGATGATAGATGCATTGGTGGCTTTAATGTTGGCTTTATAACACAATCTGAAGTTATTTTGGCTATTTCTAAACTTAAACTACATAAATCCCCAGGGGTAGATGAAATTACTACGGTAATGCTTAGAGCTGGGAATGTTTCGGTTACCACGTGGATGACTGAAATTTTGAACATCTTTTATGATAAAAGCATGGTTTCTAAGGAATTTACCAGAGCTATTATTATCCCTATTTTCAAAAAAGGTGATGGCAGTTGTTGTGATAACTATAGGGGTATCAGCCTACTCTCTGTTCCAGGGAAAGTTCTTTCCATGATTGTGCTTAATAGAATTAAGAATCTGGTTGACAGTCAATTGCGTGATGAGCAATGTGGATTCAGAAGTGGTAGGGGATGTGTGGATCAGATATTTTCACTTAGGCAGATTCTTGAGAAATGTTTAGAGTTTCAGAAACCTTAGGTTTCTAGCTTTGTTGATTTCAAAAAGGCTTTCGACTCTGTTGATCGTCATAATTTATGCTTGATTGTGAGATCATATGGTATACCTGACAAGTTAGTTAACATAATGAGAGCTATCTATAATAACACTGAGTCGTGTGTGTGAGTTGGTAAGGCTTGTAGCAATTGGTTTAGCATTACTTCTGGTGTTCGACAAGGGTGCATTTTGTCTCCTTTTCTCTTTAATTTGGTTATTGATTATGTTATGCGAAATTCACTTCAAGGGAAAGATTTTGGCCTTAAATGGGCTGGAGATACGAAAATTTCTGATTTAGATTATGCTGATGATTTAGCCCTTTTGGCAAATGATGTTGATGAGATGAACTCTTTCATTCGAGCTGTTGATGAAACTGGTAGTAGAGTAGGTTTGGTTATAAACAGAGAGAAAACTAAAGTGATGAAAATTGGTCAGGCAGGCTGTGATTCAGTTAATCTGAATGGTTGCAGTCTTGAGCAGGTGTCACAGTTTAATTATCTTGGGAGCTATGTAACAGATAATGGTGATGTGCGGCATGAGATTAACAGACGAATAGGGATTGCTGCCGGGACTTTTAAGAATCTATGGAGAGTGTGGAGAAATAGGCGTATACACCTAAAGACTAAAATTAGACTGTATAATAGTTTGGTTCTTTCTAGGGTTAGTTATGGTAGTGAAACTTGGACACTTTGTAAACAAGATAACAGGTAACTAGATGCTTTTGATTCCAGATGCTACGTAGTATCTTGGGTATTAAGTGGTTCAACTTTGTAACTAATGATGAGGTTAGGCAAAGGAGTTTGCAACCTCCTTTAAGCAGCATATTGTGCAGAGAGAGACTCCGCTGGTTTGGCCATGTTGTCCGTATGAATAATTATAGATTGGCGAATAGGGTTATGAACAGTGTGCCTAAAGGCCTCAGAAAGAGGGGGAGACCTAGGATTCGGTGGGCAGACAATGTCAAACAGGACCTTGTTAGAATTGGTGTGCAGTGGCCAGATGCAGTAGATGTAGCTCAGGATAGACTTGCTTGGAGAACTAAATTGCACCGTCTGGTTGGACCTCCATAGCCCATGGCTGCTTGAGGATGATGATAAAGTTTTACATTACGAATTAGGTGCAGCTACGATAACACTTGTAGTATCCTAATAATATTATGTAGTAATGCGATAATATTACCATTGCCATCAGGTAGATGCTAAAGAGTATATGATGTGGTTTAATGACTTTCTGTAACGTTCGTTTATAAGGTTGTGAAAGTCAGCTAGATGCTACTATTGTTGATAAAATAAATACCCCCTCAAGCAGCTGCTTGCCACAGAGGTCTGACAGGAGCCTGTCAGTTTATATGCCATAGTAGAAGATCTGAGAGGATGGCAGGACCTCAGCAGAAAAACGACACACACATCCATGCCTAATTCCGGGGCTCGAACCCAGGTCCCGTAGATCAGTAGCCAAGCGTGCTAACCACTCGGCCACGGGACGTCCTAGTGTTGATAGTAGTATATTAATGTACTAGCTACTAATGTTGTGATACAAGTAATTCCAGTTTAACGAGGGAGATGCGACGTCTAGGGATTATAGATTCCGGGATGTTGCCCGTTTAATGCAGTATCATTTGTTTTGTTTGTTTTTTTGTGTTATAATAAATTTTTTTTTTCATAACAAAAATAATTTTAATTCAAAGATTTTATTAAAAATATTACATAAATACATAAATATGCATATAAAAGTGTGCAGGCCCGGAGTTTAAAAAATTCGCGGGGGGGGGGGAAATAAATAATACAATCGAGGCGGAAAAATGCAATGGGGGGAAGCATGGACCCTTGCTCCCCCCATATATCCGATCCTGAATGTGTACAGTCGCTCAAAAAAGTATCCGAACACTATGGTTGTTTACAGATTTCAGAAAAACTATCTGGAGCGTGTGCAGCAACTGTACACGCTCCAGTTACTGTTCACAGCAAACTGGAGCGTGTGCAGTTACTGCACACGCTCCAGTTTGCTGTGAACGGTAACTGCACACGCTCAATATTTCCGTGAGTGAGCCCACACGATCCAGGTTTTTGTGAGCTCACACGATTCAATGTGCTGTGAACATTAACCGCAACCGCTCCAGTTTGCTGTGAACGGTAACTGCACACGCTCAATATTTTTGTGAGTGGGCCCACACGATCCAGGTTTTTGTGAGCTCACACGATCCAATGTGCTGTGAACATTAACCGCAACCGCTCCAGTTTGCTGTGAACGGTAACTGCACACGCTGAATATTTCCGTGAGTGAGCCCACACGATCCAGGTTTTCGTGAGCTCACACGATTCAATGTGCTGTGAACATTAACCGCAACCGCTCCAGTTTGCTGTGAACGGTAACTGCACACGCTCCATATTCATTGCATTATATATTCATACGCATTATATATATTAAAAAAATATCCGAACACTATAGTTGATTACAGAATTCAGTAAAAATATCTGGCAACGATTTTTTTCTCAGAAATTAGTGATCTGGCTTGCTTCGTGTCACGTGACACGAAGGTTGCCAGATCACTAATTTCTAAAAAAAAAAAACGTTGGCAGATATTTTTTCTAAATCCTGTAATCCACCACAGTGTTCGGATATTTTTTCTGAGCGACTGTATATATGTGATCGATTATTTTAATTTTACAATTTATTTCTTTATAAGTAAATAATTTAACGTTGTTTGATTCTCTTGACTCCCTTTCGAACGCAATATTTGTTCGTAACATTCGATTAACTGGGCTATAAAAAATAAATGACACCCTACTCGTGTTCTGAATCATATAAACAATTAAATTAGATTATTTAGTTTGTGAGGTTTTTAACGTCGAGAAAAGGTCGTCATCAATCACACGAAATGAGACGCTGGAGTCTCGCCTCTGCGTTGAGCAACGCAGAATTTGGATTGTAACTTCTGAAAAGATAGCAGCAGATTTAGAGGTCCACGAGCACTAAATCCGAGCATCATTTAGGGTCCCTATGGTTTAGGGTCCCATTTAGGGTCCCAATTATGAAAGCAGTTTCCATTTTTCCATGTTATTACTGTAAAATGAGCGCTACTTATACGTTTCTTATTTACAAATTATTATTTACCACTACGTACTAATAAATATAAATTTTTAAAAAACAAACTGTTATAAATTTACAGAACGATTTTGGGGATCCTCGTGAGCCGGGGCCCTAAGTGGCTGCTTAGCGATAAATCCGCACTTGTGTGAAATTTGTAAATTCTTGTACTTATTTACAAACTACAATTATTTCGCGGCAATGCTTCGAAATATAATCCCAAGATGTTGCAAAATTTTATCAAAATTAAGGTTTGCAGTTTACTTACTGAGGTTTATACTAAAGCCGATTTAACGTAAATTAATAACGATGAAATATTAAGTGTTGCATCTTCAAAGATAAAGCTCGTTATTTGGAACCATATAAATCAAATAAATAATAAATCAATCAATAATCCCTCAAGCATCTGCTTGCCAAAGAGGTCTGACATGATCCTGTCAGTTTATACGCCAGTTAGAAGGTCTATGAGGATGGCGGGACCTCACCAGAAAGGCAACACAAACATCCATGCCTTACCCGGGGCTCGAACCCAGGTCCCTCTGATCAGTAGTGAAACACGCCAATCACTCGATCATCAATTAAATAAAATAATATTGTTACTTTTCTCACTGTATGATATACACAGTCTTATCAGAATAACATGACCACCTATCATAGTATATGTATGGTAGGTGGTCATATTATTCTGATACGACTGTGTACACTCATTTCTGTAGTCATTGAATTATAGGGTTGTTGGATTGTTTTACCTCTGAGCGGCACTTTTTTGCACACCATGGGCTAAATGGCCAGGTCACATGGACCCCGAAGGCTCAGAGAAGGTTGGGGGAGGGGACTCACTGGAACAGCTGTTGGGAGACAGATGGTAGCCTCCCGTCAAGGCCATCCAGCATGTTCTTTAACGTGCACAGGGTATGTCTCTCCCGAACACGGGGCCACGGCTTAACGTCCCATCCGACGGACGGCGGCCTTTCCAAGCCCATCTGTGTCCCCTACTGACCGTGGGCAGGGCGGGGAATTTTGCGGAGATAAATCTCAACGCTGATCCAGCTGGGACTCGAACCTGGGAACTACAGATTACGAGCCTGGCGCGCTACCGACTGAGCCACCCCCGCCCCCATTGAATTATAGCCATTTCACCTCACCAATGGAAATTTAATTTAGAAAATCTGTAACTTCTAAAGTAAGCCTTTTGTGAGAAAATGCGACTCAGGAAAATTTAAAGATCTCTATCAACTCTATCTCAATCTCGATTTCCAACAATATTCCTTTGGTATTTCAACAGATATGAAGGTTTGAACAATTCAGACCCACAATATGAATTGTCAAAGAATTAAGCGAATATTGAAGAAATTATTTACCCACACTTTTAAGTTATGTAGTTGTTTACGAAATATTTTTTAAAAAAATTCTTGTTTTGGTTTCATTCACTTCAAATGTAAATTTTTTTGTCCAGCATTGTTATTGTAAATGTTCAAACTTCAATAGCTAAACACTGAAGTGATATTGTTGAAAATGAATATTTAGATGGGTTGGGCTGTTTTTACCCCTGAACGGCACTTTTTTGGCACACCATGGGCTAAATGGCCAGGTCACATGGACCCCGTAGGCTCAGAGAAGTTTGGGGGAGGGGACCCACTGGAACGGCTGTTGGGAGACAGATGGTAGCCTCCCGTCAAGGCCATCCAGTGTGTTCTTTAACGTGCACAGGGTATGGCTCTCCCACACACGGGGCCACGGCTTAACGTCCATCCGACGGACGGCGATCTTTCCAAGCCCATCGGTGTCCCCTACTGACCGTGGGCAGGGCGGAGAGTTTTGCGCAGATAAATCTCAACGTTGACCCAGCTGGAACTCGAACCTGGGAACTACAGATTACGATTACTGGCGCGCTACCGACTGAGCCACCCCTGCTCCAATATTTAGATGGATCCTCAATTTACCTTCAAGTTACATCTTCCATTAGAATGCTTATTTGAAAAGTTGCATAGCTTCAAAGTTATATCCTATTGACATAACGTTGAATGGATGTTGTCCTAACTAAATGGGGGCGGGGGTGGCTCAGTCGGTAGCGCGCCAGGCTCGTAATCTGTAGTTCCCAGGTTCGAGTCCCAGCTGGGTCAGCGTTGAGATTTATCTCCGCAAAATTTCCCCCGCCCTGCCCACGGTCAGTAGGGGACACCGATGGGCTTGAAAAGGCCGCCGTCCGTCGGATGGGACGTTAAGCCGTGGCCCCGTGTGCGGGACGTTAAAGAACACGCTGGATGGCCTTGACGGGAGGCTACCATCTGTCTCCCAACAGCTGTTCCAGTGGGTCCCCTCCCCCAACCTTCTCTGAGCCTTCGGGGTCCATGTGACCTGGCCATTTAGTCCATGGTGTGAAAAAAAAGTGCCGCTCAGAGGTAAAACAACCCAACTAAATGATCATTTAGTTAGGATTGGCAATACAAACATAAAAATTCGTATTAATTCTGACAATCAGAGTTGTCAATCTTGACGCCTTTTACTTGGTGGCATTAATCTTATCTGCTTGTAGGTTTTTTGATTCTGGAGTTTTCATGTCTTTTCACTCAACTAAGTTGCATCATTAATGACAATTTCCCCTTTTTTTTAAAAAAAAAATTAAACCAATGGCTTCACAACAAACGTCAAAAACCTTTGTAAGTCATTTCTAAATAAATTTTCCACTGAAAAAATATACTTCATTAACCAATCTTTCAAACTAATTTACTCTAGAATTTTGAGAAATATATAGGTTCTAGCAAAATCTGATAATAAGAATAAGAATATATAAAACCTGGAGTTAATAGGATTATCCTCTAGCATGCCCAACTGAAAACAAATTTCGATATAGTTATAAAAATACAGTTTGTATGCAATCTGTTTCAAGGGTTTCTGTTGTAAACTAGGAAAACTTATCCACCTGAAGATAAATTAGCTATCAAGAGAGCTGTTGCTATGACAACGAAAGATGCCTTACCGTTATATGGTGCAGTAGCATAGCAGGGCCTGGGCCTCCACCACCGCACGAGGAGCCAAGGGGGCATTGGACCGAGCTGGGGAGAAGGACACGAGCGTGAAGCGGGAGGAGAGAACAGAGATGAGGAGTCACTTTGTTGCCATGGTAACCACCTTCGTGGAGAGGTTGGAAAGTTGCAGGGTTGCTGCTCTCGGTCTCCGAGAGATCCTCCTTTGAGCACGTGCACGGATGAAGTAGGAGGGGAACAGAGAGGAGGATGGATGGGGATGCACCCGGAAGATGCAATGGTGCGGCTGCTCTCGCGCCTCTTCCGAATTTCTTGTTGCTATTGGTTACTCCAGATGCTGGCGAGACTGTTCGCAGTAAGGGCCTTATGATGAAGTTGTGAGATAAGTGGAATATCGTTCTTTGTGTTTTTTTTTACTACGTTTCTTTTCCTAGTTTATAGCAAGATATTGAATAGAAAGAAGAAAAAACTGAACGACCAAAAATTTACTTTGACATGGGCGATACGGTTCAGAAAGACAATGTCTTCAGTCTCGGGGATCCTTCTTTACAGGGAGAGCTCATGCAGCAGGCACTTGATGGTTGGCTCCTGCAGGAAGAAGCGACCCTTCGTTTCTATATTAGAAACTTCTCGTTCAACGGAGGAAATGAGAACCTAATGAAGAAGCGATCACAGGTACGATGCTGCTCATTGAAGCGTAAAAAAAGCAACTTTATTTCGTGCAATTTCTCAGAAGTCGGAACACACTCTTACGCAATTAATGACCTCGACTTGTTTCTTTTTTTTCCTTTTTTTTATTCCTTTTTTCCAGTCGCTTTCAGAGATTGCACGAAGCGGCCAAAAAAACACAAGTCGCAAAAAAAAATACTATTCACCCGCAAAAAGGCAAACAAAGGACAAGTTATTTCATCTAATCAAAAAAGAACTTGGAATTGATCGATGATAATGCTTCTGAAATAAACAAGTCACCTCGAAAACGTCTTCTTATCCTTATGCAATGAAGAAAAAAACAGTCACTAGATGATTAAAAAATACCGCAGTCAACCTTCACGATCTTGCAAGATCCTATCAGAGCATCCTCATCTACAGCATCAGTCGGAAATTCACGCCTAATGTAGAAAAATGTCATCACATCGTAAGTGACAGTCGTCATCCGAGCAAACCTTTACGCCGTCGCTTTATCTCCTCAAATGCACCCACGCCTGAGACTCGACATCTCCTGCACTCCAACGGAGGTGTGCGAGCACCAACCCGACTATCAGCACCACCGCCCATACTGGCCATCCCTGCGAACAGGGAGCAGCCGTCGCCACATGCCAAGCGACTGCTTCCCCTATAACTGCGGATGGTACCATCACGCCGCAATGCAGGGGGTGCCTGGTAATCACCGGTGATAGAACCCGGACACGCCGCTGGAAGAAACAGCTCTGATGGGGGATGTAAACGGAGCCTACTCTCAAACACCAACTCTTTGCTCTTGCGATCCTGGGAAAAGGAGTCTTCTGTCGCACTTTGGGTGTGAGTCGTTCTCCCTAGATCCGCTGGTACCTCTACGACTACTGGTAACACAGTTCGCTCTGCCCCTTCTAGCCTTGTCGTTCGCTTCTTCCAGACGACGTGGTGGTTGCTGATGACAACGCACAACAGCGCCCTCTTTCGGACTCCAAAGGAAGGAATGATCAGAAAAATCGTTAATGGGTCCTGTAGAGGGATGGAGATGGGGAAGAACTTGGAGCCAGAAAGAGTCGGGGATGATGGAGGGGAGGGATGAAGTGGGGACGCTGTGCATGAGAAGAAGATTTGCAAAGGACGGGTAAAAGCTCGAACACGGCTGGCAACTTGCCACTTTAATGGAGGAAAGAATCATTGTTCGAATATTCTTTGGATATGCAAATTGTATTGTGCGGGATCCAGACCGAGGGACGTGGGAGATGTCTGTATTTATGCATATTTCTGTGTTCGTATTGGCGGTTAAAGAAGAACTTTTTCTGCTCTGTTTGGGCATCTGATGTAGGGAGACAAATTAGGAGCAGCAAGAATAGGACTTGAGATGACTCCTGATAGATGGCGATCATTTGTTTCCTCTGAAGTCGAAATGGGGAAGGAAACAAAGCGATATTACGAAAGAGAAAAACATCTTCCTCAAACAAAAATTCCATTGTTCTGCTGACATGATCAGTGATCACAGAAATGGCATTTGCATAAGGATCAAAGATGTCTTCGTATCACTTGTCGTGTTTGTTTCTTGTTGTTTTTTTTTCATGAGGAAAATGAAATCTATGTTGTTCAGCATTCCCTTGGCGTCGGGCGTATTTTTTTAAGAAAGTGACAAAGATGAATGAGGTTTTATTATTTATTGTCGATTGGACTGCAAACTTCATACTTTCTCCTTACACAAAGAGGCTGCTGTTGGTTCGTAATTTCTCCGCAAAATTCCCCGCCCTGCCCACGGTCAGTAGGGGACACCAATGGGCTTGGAAAGGCCGCCGTCCGTCGGATGGGACGTTAAGCCTTGGCCCCGTGTGCGGGAGAGCAATAAACTGTGCACGTTAAAGAACACGCTGGATGGCCTTGACGGGAGGCTACCATCTGTCTCCCAACAGCTGTTCCAGTGGGTCCCCTTCTCCAACCTTCTCTGAGCCTTCGGGGTCCATGTGACCTGGCCAATTAGCCCATGGTGTGCAAAAAAGTGCCGCACAGAAGTAAAACAACCCAACGTTAAAGAACGCGCTGGATGGCCTTGACGGGAGGCTACCATCTGTCTCCCAACAGCTGTTCCAGTGGGTCCCCTTCTCCAACCTTCTCTGAGCCTTCGGGGTCCATGTGACCTGGCCATTTAGCCCATGGTGTGCAAAAAAGTGCCGCTCAGAGGTAAAACAACCCAACCCAAATGGTTCGTAATTTGCCCTTTCTAGGTTCGAGTCCCAACTGTCACAGCATTGATATTTATCTCTAATAAACCTCATCCTTCCCTCGTTCAGAAAGGGGATATCGAGGGCTTGGAAAAGCCGTCCGTAGGATGGGGCGTTAAGCCGTGGTCCGTATGGAGAAGTGCCTTATCCTTATGCACGTGAACGACTTTGACTAGAGACTTCCCTCTGTCCTCCTAACAGCCGTCCCCTTCCAAACGCTCTCTGAGCCCTTGGGGACCTTTGTAACCTGGCCATTTAGCCCATTTTGGGCAAAAAAGTTCGCTCAGGGGTAGAACAATCCAACCACTCTAATACAATTCATGTCGAGTAAGAGTAATAAAAAATAAATTACTCCTGCGGTAACAGATTGATAAAAAAAATAATATATACCGTATTTGCCGGCGTATAGGACGCACCCCCCTTTTTTAGACACATTTTTAAGGGAAAAAAATTTCCACATTGTTTCATGAATTTCCATAAAGATTTACTGTACTCATTTTATAGTTATTTATGTATACAAAAAATGTAACTAGGGAACATTGTAGTTAGGTACCTTTTAATGTTCATCCTCAAAACCCAAAAATTCATCTCCAGAACTAAATGAAAAATCACTCTTGCTTGTTGAATAGTCATTTTTGTGGAAACTGAAAATCCCGAGCTTCGGTGGACTAATAACCAAGTTTTTAATTCTTCTTCTAGTTCCGGCCATTTTGCAATTTCATGTCGCAGATTATGTTTACTACGCATAGCTTTTTTTAGGTCTTCTTCCTGTCTTCTCCAAGTTCTTATAATCTTTTCTGTTGGCGGTGATCCGAAATTCCTCTCTGCTGCCCTGTTTCCGTGTTCTTTAGCATACTCAATCACTCGTAGCTTGAATACAATATCATAGCAGAATCTGCGTTGTTTTTGAGCCATATTTCGCAGCAAAAACATGAGAAAGCTTCTTCGGTACTAAAAGTTTACGTTTTGGTTGCCTTGAGGCGCTGTAATCGGTAACGACGCGCCATGCTCACGCTTTTCGAAAACATATGCCGGTGAAATGTGATCACACATGCGCACATTGGATGAATCGTAACCTTGAGGTGTCAGTGGATCTGAACTCTATTTTACTTGGGGGCGGGGGTGGCTCAGTCGGTAGCGCGCCAGGCTCGTAATCTGTACTTCCCAGGTTCGAGTCCCAGCTGGGTCAGCGTTGAGATTTATCTCCGCAAAATTTCCCCGCCCTGCCCACGGTCAGTAGGGGACACCGATGGGCTTGAAAAGGCCGCCGTCCTTCGGATGGGACGTTAAGCCGTGGCCCCGTGTGTGGGAGAGCCATACCCTGTGCACGTTAAAGAACACGCTGGGTGGCCTTGACGGGAGGCTACCATCTGTCTCCCAACAGCTGTTCTAGTGGGTCCCCTCCCCCAACCTTCTCTGAGCCTTCGGGGTCCTTGTGGCCTGGCCATTTAGCCCATGGTGTGCAAAAAAGTGCCGCTCAGAGGTAAAACAATCCAATCCAAAACTCTATTTTACTGGAATGCTCCCTCTGTCAGTAGTGAAGCATAAAATACATCACGCAACTTATTATTTTTAGAGAACAGAAAAAAATATGGAAACGATTTATTTGAAACCACTCTTTCACAAAAGGACAAAATGCAAAAGAATACTTATATATGTATATTGATATAAACCAAAAGTTTTAGACTGAAATTACAACTCATAATTTTAATTACCGGCGCATAAGACGCACCCCATATTTAAGGCGTATTTTGAGGGGAAAAAAGTGCGTCCTATACGCCGGCAAATACGGTATATATATACTTTTCAATGTAGTAATATAGTGAAAGCTCTGTAAACATTCACTCAACGTTGTCAAGTAGTTCCATTTTTTCCCCTTTCTTAAAATCACTGAGAAATTTTTGAATCAATTTTCGTTCACCTCCTGTCACTAGCGCATGCTCCAGTCTATCTAGCAATCAGAAGCGAGTGAAGCGAGGCATTCAACTGTTCGCTTCCTCCAATGGCAGCCATTTTTTATTGAAATTCTCAGCTCTGTAATTCCCGATTTTTTGACTGATTTTTAAAACATTCCTATAAAACTCGGATAAAAATAATTAGTAAATGCCCCAATGTGCAAATGCATTTCAGTGATTCTAAAGTGTTTATGTAGACCATCTTATCGTTTGGAACATCACTTTTGATAATTCTATATGAAGATAGTTCAAGCTGCCTCCTCTGTAGGCCGTTATGTGCGAAATGGAACCAATATTTGTTATCACGATTTCTGTAGATAGACTTGCGTGCTCCCCCATGAAACTCTAAGCTTTATACAGTTATCATATTTGTGATGGCATCTTAAACATTTACATGGATAGGGAGGCTGGCTCAGTCATCATCACAGATCATTCTGTAAATAATTCTCAGTGTTATGATTTTTAGACATTGCTGTTCAAAAGGTAAGCGAGTCTTGGAATTATCAAATAGTTTATAATCAGGAAGAAATAGTTTATAATCGGATTATTTTACCTCTGAGAAATACTATTGCGCACACAAAGGGCTAAATGGCAAAGTCACGAGGACGGCTCAAAGTTTTCCAGAGGAAGTGGAACCAATGAGCACCTCTTAAGAGACAGGTGGTAGCCTCCCGTCAAGGCCATCCATGTTCTTTAGCGTTTAACATGCACAAGGTATGTCTCACCTTCACATGGACCACGGCTTTATCTCACATCCGACGGACGGCGTCCTTTCCAAGCCTATCGATTTATCTCCGCGAAATTCCCCGCCCTGCCCACGGTCAGTAGGGGACACCGATGGGCTTGGAAAGACCGCAGTCCGTCGGATGGGATGCTAAGTCGTGACCCCGTGTGCGGGAGAGCCATACCCTGTGCACGTTAAAGAACACACTGAATGGCCTTGACGGGAGGCTACCATCTGTCTCCCAACAGCCGTTCCAGTGGGTCTCCTCCCCCAACCTTCTCTGAGCGTCCGGGGTCCTTGTGACCTGGCCATTTAGCTCATGGTGGGCAAAAAATTGCCGCTCAGTGGTAAAACAACCCAACCCTATTGCTGTCTCCTTTCTTACAAGGGGCAGGGTGAGTGGCTAGAGAAAATAAATCTCAACGCTGGCATAGATGGGACTCGAACCCGACAAACACGAAAATAAATCCCGGCTAATTCAAAAATCTGCATCAAAAACGCAATTTCGTGTAACTTTCTGCATTCTGACGACGAAACGTATTACACGCAACGAAAACGGAATTCAAAAGTTATTTTTTTTAAATGAATGAAAAATGGAATCTGCTGGGTAAATGAACAAATCTTTTCACCTTTTTTTTTTCGCTTAGAAAAATGAAAACACGCCCATCGCTGCTAAAAGGCAGTGGTAGTGATGGATTAAAACCGCTTTCCGCCAAGTCAAGGGAAACTGAGCATGAGACAGAGTAATCATTTACCGGTTGTTAAAGAGTGCTTGAAGCGATTTATTAGGGATTCTTTGAAGATAATATTTATGAGTCGAGTGTGGAGGTGGGACTGTTGCAAGTGTCTTCGAAGATTATTACGTAAAGGTTATTTTAATTCTCGGAAAAGAATAATTTACTCTTTGCTCTGGTGGGGCGGGGGTGACTTAGTCGGTAGCGCGCCACGCTCGTAATCTGTAGTTCCCAGGTTCGGGTCCCAGCTGGGTCAGCGTTGAGATTTATCTCCGCAAAATTCCCCGCCCTGCCCACGGTCAGTAGGAGACACCGATGGGCTTGGAAAGGCCGCCGTCCGTCGGATGGGACGTTAAGCCGTGGCCCCGTGTGCGGGAGAGCCATACCCTGTGCACGTTAAAGAACACGCTGGATGGCCTTGACGGGAGGCTAGCTACCATCTGTCTCCCAACAGCTGTTCCAGTGGGTCCCCTCCCCCAACCTTCTCTGAGACTTTGGGGTCCATGTGACCTGGCCATTTAGCCCATGGTGTACAAAAAAGTGCCGCTCAGAGGTTAAATAACCCAACTCTTTGCTCTGGTAGGAGTGGATTGTTTTGCCTCTGAGCGTCACCTTTTGCACCACTAAATGGACTAAATGGCCAGGTCACAAGGACTCCAAAGAGAAGATCAGCTACGTAGCTGTAAGGAGAAAGAAGGAACCTCAGGCGACCTAGTGTGTTTTTTGCACACAATGGACTAAATGACCAGATCACAACGACCCCGAGGGTTTAGAGATGGTTGGAGAAGTTGGTTCACTGGACAACTGTTAAAGAAGGACAACTGCTCAGAGAAGGTTGGGGGTGGGGACCCATTGGAACAGTTGTTGGGAGACAGATGGTAGCCTCCCGTCACGGACATCCAGCGTGTTCTTTAACGTGTACAGGGTATGGCTCTCCCGCACATGGGCCAAGGCTTAACGTCCCATCCGACGGACGGCGGCCTTTCCAAGCCCATCGGTGTCTCCTACTGACCGTGGGCAGGGCGGGGAATTTTGCGGAGATAAATCTCAACGCTGACTCAGCTGGGACTCGAACCTGGGAACTGCAGATTACGAGCCTGGCGCGCTACCGGCTGAGCCACCCCCGTCCCGATTGACTAAGGATTCCCCTTTATCTTCATGAAGAAAAGACATATCGATGGAATTGAAAAGATCGCCATCTTCTTGAACAGGAGAACAGTCGTCTTTTCCCCTTAAAGAACACATTGGATGGCCTTGATGAAGGTTTCCATTTTTACAATAATAGTTGTCCAATGACTCTCCTTCATCTACCCAGCTCTCGCGAAATATTCAGTTCCCAGGTTCGAGTCCCAGTTTGTGCCAGAGTTGAGATTTATCTCCGTAAAACTCCCCGTCCTGTCGTCCACGGTCAGTAGGGGGACACCGATGGGCTTCGAAAGGCCGCCGTCCGTCGGATGGGACGTTTAGCCATGATCTCATGTGCGGGAGAGACATATCCTTTGCATGTTAAAGAACACGCTAAATGACCTAGACGGAATGCTATCACCTGCTTCTGAACTTTTCTACCAGTGGGCCCTCTCACCCAACCTTCTCTGATCCTTTGGAATCCTTGTGACCTGGTCATTTAGGTCAGAGCTAAAACAACCCAACCAGCCCATTACATAAAAAAGAAACTAAATTTAAAGAAATCATAAAAAACGAAAGTACTCAGTCGGTAGCGCGAAAGGCTCGTAATCTGTATTCCCAGGTTGAAGTCCCAGCTGGGACATCGTTGAGGTTTATCTCCGCAAAATTCCCCGCCCTGCCCGCGGTCAGTAGGGGACACCGATGGACTTGGAAAGACCACCGTCCGTCGGATGGGACGTTAAGCCGTGACCCCGTGTGCGGGAGAGCAATACCCTGTGCACGTTAAAGAACACGCTGGATGGCCTTGACGGGAGGCTACCATCTGTCTCCCAACAGCTATTCCAGTGAGTTCCCTCCCCCAACCTTCTCTGAGCTTTCAGGATCCTTGTGACCTGGCCATTTAGCCCATGGTGTGCAAAAAAGTGCCGCTCAGTGGTAAAACAACACAACTTTAAAGAACACGCTGGATGGCCTTGACGGGAGGCTACCATCTGTCTCCCAACAGCTGTTCCATTGGGTCCCCTCCCCCAACCTTCTCTGAGCCTTCAGGATTCTTGTGACCTGGCCATTTAGCCCATGGTGTGCAAAAAAGTGCCGCTCAGAGGTAAAACAACCCAACTACGACACATCCTGCATCAAGAGAAAACACAATCACTTTCCTTAAAGAGACCAGAAGGTATTAATAAACTTCCTAATCTTCGTAGAAAACTAACTTTTACCCTCAGCACCATTCCATCTAAAAGATTTCTCTCGGAATAGTTCCGCACCCCCCACATAATAACAAGGTCAGAGTTTGGAACAGCGCAGATTTAACTCCCGACATTTCTCAAATTTCTATCCCTAATGCCATATTTTTCTCAAAAAGTCTCTAAGATCAGCAGGAGCGAGAACAACCAGTTCCAGACTACAAACTAGAGGCAGCAAGTTCCAATTACTCGAAAAGCTTTTGGTAGTAAAGTATTACGTTTCGAGCGAACTCGAGGAGGAAGCTCTTCTCGTTCCTTCCTTTCCAGACAGACACTCTCAACATGACGAAATAGTTCCTTTTCCTCGACAAGCAACAGCCGGGTAATTTGATCATGCGCTCTTTCATGAACGATTGCGTCCTAAACCGATTTTGTCCTAGAACGTTTTTACCTTTTATTTTCTAATCGTCTTATGTTCGCTCACATTTTTCGACGGATTTTTTATTTTGTTTAATTTCTTTCTTTTAGACCTTAGATGAGGGATAAAAAATAGAACCTAGAAAAGAGCTATTCTTCATCCAGAATTACTTTAGAAATAGATTAATCCTCGAGTTGGGAAAGAAAAAAAAGATTATCCCGAAGAGGATAATCTGCAACTTTTTCAGCATATGAAGTGGACAAATTTAATGATAAAAAATGCGATTAAATCATGAGGAAATTCAACACTCAGGTGGCAACAAGGGGCATTTGAGGACTGATGTGCACTGTCCTATCAAAATGGGGGCGGGGGTGGCTCAGTCGGTAGCGCGCCATGCTCGTAATCTGTAGTTCCCAGGTTCGAGTCCCAGCTGGATCAGCGTTGAGATTTATCTCCGCAAAATTCCCCGCCCTGCCCACGGTCAGTAGGGGACACCGATGGGCTTGGAAAGGCCGCCGTCTGTCGGATGGGACGTTAAGCCGTGGACCCGTGTGCGGGAGAGAGCCATACCCTGTGCACGTTAAAGAACACGCTGGATGACCTTGACGGGAGACTACCATCTGTCTCCTAACAGCTGTTCCAGTGGGTCCCCTCCCCCAACCTTCTATGAGCCTTCGGGGTCCAAGTGACCTGGCCATTTAGCTCATGGTGTGCAAAATGTGCCGCTCAGAGGTAAAACAACCCAACCTAACCTACCAAAATGTTGAGATTTTCCGTGTTAGGTCAATGGAAATCTAACTTCGAAGTCTTTAAATTTCTGAAATATGCGTTTAATGAATATGCGGCTGAGAATAAATGAAAGATTACAATCAAATCTATTTAAATCTCGATTTTCAACATTGTTAATTCAGTATTTGAAAAGTTATAGAAGGTTGGGTTGTTTTCCTCTGAGCGGCACTTTTGTGCACACCATGGGCTAAATGGCCAGGTCACATGGACCCCGAAGGCTCAGAGAAAGTTGGGGGAGGGGACCCACTGGAACAGCTGTTGGGAGACAGATGGTAGCCCCCCCCCGTCAAGGCCATCCAGCGTGTTCTTTAACGTGCACAGGGTATGACTCTCCCGCACACGGGGCCACTGCTTAACGTCCCATCCGACGGACGGCGGCCTTTCCAAGCCCATCGGTGTCCCTTACTGACCGTGGGAATTATGCGGAGATAAATCTCAACTCCGATCCAGCTGGGACTCGAACCTGGGAACAACATACACGAGCCTGGTGCGCTACCGACTGAGCCACTCCCATTCCTTTACGAGAGAGAAACAATATTCTTAAATGCTAGCTTTACAATTTCTGCCACTCGAGAGAGAGTATTTGTTTGTAGGACGAATAGAAATGCTTTAAAGCACAATCTAGAATGCTTCCGTAATATTTATTAAAATGATTAAAATATTCAAGATAATTTTAATATTAAAATAATTTTCAATTTCAGAACTGTGAAAAATCTAATCCGTCACATTGTTCACAAACCGAACATTACTAACCAAATCTTTTACCTAACTAGGGACTATATTTTTGAAATATATTACTATATTAGTTTACTTGAAATATAAATAAAAATCTCTGTACTAATGAATGATTTTTATAAAATATTTTATTTTTAAATATTTTAATTTCCATAACTCTAAATACCAAACGAACATTTTTGAAAATTTAGATTTAAATAGATCTGATTACGATCTTTTATTTGTCCTGAAACACATTTTTCCATTAAATGTATATTTTTGAAGTTATAGAGTTTGGAAGTTATATTTCCATTACAATAAAGGGAAAATCCTTAAATATATTGGTATGGCATTGATATTCAAGCATAATTCTGAAGAGGTTGTGAAAACTTCCACTTACAATACCTCATGTAATAGAGTTTAATATTTTGTGGCTTAGGGCGAGGGTGACTCAATCGGTAGCGCGCCAGGCTCGTAATCTGCAGTTGGGTTGGGTTGTTTTACCTCTGAGCGGCACTTTTTTGCACATAATGGGCTAAATGGCCAGGTCACATGGACTCCGAAGGCTCAGAGAAGGTTGGGGGAGGGGACCCACTGGAACAGCTGTTGGGAGACAGATGGTAGCCTCCCGTCAAGGCTATCCAGCATGTTCTTTAACGTGCACAGGGTATGGCTCTCCCGCAAACGGGTCCACGGCTTAACGTCCCATCCGACGGACGGCGGCCTTTTCAAGCCCATCGGTGTCCCCTACTGACCGTGGGCAGGGCGGTGAATTTTGCGGAGATAAATCTCAACGCTGACCCAGCTGGGACTCGAACCTGGGAACTACAGATTACGAGCCTGACGCGCTACTGACTGTGCCACCCCCGCCCCTAATCTGCAGTTCCCAGGTTCGAGTCCCAGCTGGGTCAGCGTTGAGATTTATCTCCGCAAAATTCCCCGCCCTGCCCACGGTCAGTAGGGGACACCGATGGGCTTGGAAAGGCCTTCGTCCGTCGTATGAGACGTTAAGCCGTGGCCCCGTGTGCGGGAGAGCCATACCCTGTGCACGTTAAAGAACACGCTGGATGGCCTTGACGGGAGGCTACCATCTGTCTCCCAATAGCTGTTCCAGTGGGTCCCCTCCCCGAACCTTCCCTGAGCCTTCGGGGTCCATGTGACCTGGCCATTTAGCCCATGGTGTGCAAAAAAGTGCCGGTCAGAGGTAAAACAACCCAAAAAATCTTGTGACTTAAAACCAACAAAAACGATTGTACCAAAAATAAAAAAACATTAAAATAAATATCTCTTCAAGCAGCTGCTTGCCAGAGAGATCAGTTTATACGCCGTAGAGATCATCTGTAAGAAAGGCAAAAAAACAACACAAACATCCATGCGTTACCCGGGATTCGAACCCAGATGCCTTGGATCAGTAGCCAAGGGCGCTAACCACTAGGCCAATGTACAAAAACATTACATTTATTTAGAACCCAATTCTTATAAAAACGGAAAAGAATATAAACATATTTTTGAATTATATTTTTGAGTGTCTTAAAAATATTGAAAATGTTTCAATTATTATTTCATTCTTCTAACTCTTGGAGTTTGAAAATTCAACATTATTTTTTACTAGAACTCAATCGATGCTTTAGGCACCACTTGATTTCACTCCGACCCCTATTTGACCTTGAAGGATACATCAAATTTTGGATTTTTCCCGAATATCGACGACACGAATTACTCCTAGATCAATCCCCTGCCAATCAATCACTCGCAATCGTCTGGGCGGGGGTGGCTCAGTCGGTAGCGCGCCAGGCTCGTAATCTGTAGTTCCCAGGTTCGAGTCCCAGCTGTGTCAGCGTTGAGATTTATCTCCGCAAAATTCGCCGCCCTGCCCACGGTCAGTAGGCGACACCGATGGGCTTGGAAAGGCCGCCGTCCGTCGGATGGGACGTTAAGCCGTGGACCCGTGTGCGGGAGAGAGCCATACCCTGTGCATGTTAAAGAACACGCTGGATGGCCTTGACGGGAGGCTACCATTTGTCTCCCAACAGCTCTTCCAGTGGGTCCCCTCCCCCAACCTTCTCTGAGCCTTCGGGGTCATGTGACCTGGCCATTTAGCCCATGGTGTGCAAAAAAGTGCCGCTCAGAGGTAAAACAACCCAAACCCAATCGTCTAATATTTATATATTAGATGTTTTAATGAACACAATGACTATGTAATATATATAAATTTGGGGATATAAAATTGTATTGCATTATAAAATTTAATAACCCTGTTCCAAGTATTAACGCGACATGAGGCAATTCTGCCGCTAATAGCACCAGTACACTAGATGTTAATTACATCATCCACAAAAGTTTATTTTTTTATTTCGTATAACCAGGGCCTGATCTGGCCCTGGTTCTACGAAATGGGGTGCAAGGAAGATCTGCGATGGCGCCCCCCAAATTTAAGAATGCGAATAACAGAAAAGTATGCGATAAAAATATTAAACGTAGATATGTAATAAAAGTATTTTTGAAGAAATGTTTTAAAGTCTACTAAAACGGGAAGAAAAGTATTATTCTGAATGCTGTTCGCAATTGATCTTTGAAACCCCATCCCCTCATTTTTTTCTAGATTTTTTTTTTCTATATAGAACTGTAATATTAATTCCGTAAATAGTGACGCGATAGTCTTAGGAAGCATCGTATTTAATATTATTTAAAAAACTGTAAAAAAACTCTTTTTCAAACACAGGATATGGTAAACACAAATCGTTCTAACTTGTTTATCATGTTCAAATCCAGAAGACTTCTTGGTGGGTTTCTTTTTTTCACATTTGCGTAATATTGAATCTAAAAAACAACAACATTTGTTTGTACAGTCGCTCAAAAAAATATCGGAACACT
Organism: Ryuthela nishihirai; assembly: GCA_038380435.1. Taxonomy (NCBI): domain Eukaryota; kingdom Metazoa; phylum Arthropoda; class Arachnida; order Araneae; family Heptathelidae; genus Ryuthela; species Ryuthela nishihirai. The sequence goes on from JAWZYU010000002.1 coordinate 20,404,619, forward strand.
ATGGTTGATTTCAGAACTCAGAAAAAATATCTGGCAACGATTTTTTGTTGAAATTAGTGATCTGGCAACCTTCGTGTCACGTGATTACAGAATTCAGGGAAAATATCTGGAGCGTGTGCAGTTACTGCACACGCTCCAGTTTCCTGTGAACGGTAACTGCACACGCTCAATATTTCCGTGAGTGAGCCCACACGATCTAGTATCAAAATAATATGACCACCTACAGTCCTCAAAAATTAGTGATCTGGCAACCTACGTGTCACGTGACACGAAGGTTGCCAGATCACTAATTTCTAAAAAAAAATCGTTGCCAAATATTTTTTCTGAGTTCTGAAATCAACCATAGTGTTCGGATATTTTTTTGAGCGACTGTATACCTTAAAACACAATTTGAAAAATATTAATAAGATTCGATGCCATTCAACTTTCAAAAAGAAAAATGAAGGTCTTAAATTCAACCTTTTCAGAAAAGAGGTTTTTAATTCAGCATTTTCAAAAAAACTGTTCTCAATTCAATTTTTCAAAAAAAAAAATCTTAATTCAACCTTTTAAAAAATAGTAAGTTCTTATTTCAACCTTTCCAAAAAAAAGGTAGATCTTAATTCAACCTTTTTTCGAAACGAGAAGAGAGGTAATTTTCCTACCGTTATCGCTGTTAGTAGTTTCGTCGCAAGAATAGGATTCCGAACAACTAGAGTCGTAGGGAGAATATCCTGCCGATCTGAGATAATCAGTGGCGCTATCATCCGATGGGGTCAATTGAGTGAAATTCTCCTTGATGCTGGCTCCGTAGGCCTCCACGTGAAGGGTGCTCATAAACACAGAACCATTCTTCTTGAAGTTTTCGACAAAGTTTTCAATCTGTGTCTCGATTTGATTGTGGTATGAAATAAGGGGCATAGTGGCAGTGGCAATGCCGTCGAAGCGATCACGACTCACTACATACTCTGCTCAGATAAACCCTTCATTCACATATTCATAGAAAAAACTTGCGTGTTTTTTTTTTTTTCAATTTGGTTTCTTTGATTCTCAACACACTACCAGAGAAAGTTGTAGTTTGTTTTCTTTTACTTGTTGAGTAACGATCACTCTACCTCCGATTTAATTGAGACATAATGAAGCCAACTAAATCTCCTGTCTTCAGTAGTGTGTAAAATAACAGGTAAAATAAAAGGGGTCTTCTTTATTTCAGTTGGCTCGATTTCGTCGTTGCAGTCCCCCCCCAACACCTGACCCCTTCCTTCTCTTTAACGCCACTACTTCAGAGTTGCACTGAATCACAACAGCATAGCGAAAAAAAAATGCCCAATTCTCGAAGAGTCTACATTTTGAACTTTCTTATTCGAATTCTATCTCAACATCCTCTTAACGAAGCATGCGATGTTCCAAATCAAACCATAGAGCAATTCCTTGAATTGAAGACAATTCCACTGTGGTTGATCACTACTTAACCCATTCATAATTAATTCGCTTACAATAATGTGTTTCCTGTTTAAGAACCAATTACCTTTTCCCACATAATAATCTTCATATGTACTTTAAATAAAATGTACTTTCATATGGACCTTCTACAAACTTTGCAATGACTGTAAGCCTGTCGCTCATTGGTCGATTTCAATGGCTCGCGTTCCTGTTCTTTTGACGTCCGAGTCCATAAACTCTGTTGCTTTACAAACCAAAGATCAGGTCTTAATTCGTTTATGTTTTGATTATGGAATGCTGCACAAAATGGGATGATATTTCAAGTTCCAGTTTCTTTAGATTAGAGAAACGATGCGCTTCTTTGAAGAACAAGAAACCATTTCGAAAAGTTCTTTAATGTTGCCTGTCATGTCATCAGTTTCTGCTAGATAACTGCTTTACCTCTCTCATCCCCTAGAATAAAAGAAAATAAGAAAATAATCAACTGGTTAGTGATATATCATTAACAAATATTCATCACAAATACACTGAATAATTTTTTGACCATCTACTTTAACTACGAAGGACGTTCAAAAAGTTCTTGACATCATCTGCAGAACAAAAACCAGCAACAAAAATTTTACTGTCCTTAAACGTACTACCTTTCAGCATCCTATGCAACGTTGCAGACATCTAACCAATTCTAGGGGGCGGGGGTGGCTCAGTCGGTTGCGCGCCAGGCTCGTAATCTGTAGTTCCCAGGTTCGAGTCCCAGCTGGGTCAGCGTTGAGATTTATCTCCGCAAAATTCCCCGCCCTGCCCACGGTCAGTAGGAGACACCGATGGGCTTGGAAAGGCCGCCGTCCGTCGGATGGGACGTTAAGCCGTGGCCCCGTGTGGGGAGAGCCATACCCTGTGCACGTTAAAGAACATGCTGGATGTCCTTGATGGGAGTTTACCATCTGTCTCCCAACAGCTGTTCCAGTGGGTCCCCTCCCCCAACCTTCTCTGAGCCTTCGGGGTCCATGTGACCTGGCCATTTAGCCCATGGTGTGCAAAAAAGTGCCGCTCAGAGGTAAAACAACCCAACCCAGCCAATTCTAGAACGCTTGGTGGTATTCCTATTGGGGAATATTCAGCAAGTCTAAATCAACGAATTTTACAAGGTCTTGCACCTTTGAAAATGATTGCCCATCTGGTTAACTTTTGAAAGCAAACAAGAATAGCATAGTGAAAGACCGGGTGAATTGGAAAGAAAGTTAGCTGTTGGATTTTTTCCCGCTCCAGATAGGCCATTATTTGCCGGTTTTGTGAACACTGGCATTGTCATGAACGTGGAAAAACATTGACGTGCTTCTTGTTAGACGCTGCTCCTTCATCTCCTTAACCATTTTGGGGAAAACAATGTTGGTGTAGTACCGGCCATTTCTAGTCATTTTTTCAGGTTAGGTGTCTACGGCTACCACTCCTTGGAAATGAAAATGAAGTGAACATCCTCTTCCTTGAGAATGAGTCTTGTTGGAAGATTTGGGGACGCGGTTCATCTTCAGCAACTCAAACATAGTTTTAGATCTTTCTGGGAGTTGTATAGTAATGAAAGCACCTCTCGTCACCTGTGACAATATCTGCTAACCATTTGAGGCCACTAGGTTCAAATAATGCCAGCATCACCTTGCACGAGTCGATTCTAAACCCATCTTTGCTCTTCTGTCAGTTTGTGGTGTACCCATTTGGCACAGATTTTTCGGAGCTTTAAATGATGATGAATAATTATTTCCACACTGACATCTAAACTTATTAGATATTATTCTAGAAGAAACCTCTGAGCGGCACTTTTTTGCACACCATAGGCTAAATGGCCAGGTCACAAGGACCCCGAAGGCTTAGAGAAGGTCGGGGGAGGGGACCCACTGGAACGGCTGTTGGGAGACAGATGGTAGCCTCCCGTCAAGGCCATCCAGCGTGTTCTTTAACGAGCACAAGATATGGCTCTATCCCGCACACGGAACCACGGCTTAACGTCATTTACGACGGACGGCGTCCTTTCCAATCCCATCGGTGTCCTCTACTGACCGTGGGCAGGGCGGGGAGTTTGTAGTTTTCTTTAATGAGTTCATGAATAAAAATATTTAATGGTTCTCTCGTTCACGGCCTCCTTAGTCTTCCTGCACGAGGGAAGTCTTCGAAGCTCTGTCGTCCTTCTCTAAATTGGCGCATCCATTCGTAAAAGTGATGATTTGTTTTTGCCGTAAAGGCATGATTTGTTTTTGCGTCGTTCTCAAGCTGCATCCTCGTGAAAATGTAAAATCTTTCCCCGTCTTTAGTAGGCTCCATAACAGCAAAGCACTCATTTTGCAAACTGAAATTTACGCGCCGCCATCTAAGAGAAAAATGACGATACGGACTTTGCTTTTGACATGTAATGACAAGTTTAGACAAGCTTCCAAACAAGTCGTAGCTCGTTAACTTCGGAGGAACAAGAGCAAATCTACAGTTGTTGGGTTGGGTTGGATTGTTTTACCTCTGAGCGGCACTTTTTTGCACACCTTGGGCTAAATGGCCAGGTCACATGGACCCCGAAGGCTCAGAGAAGGTTGGGGGAGGGGACCCACTGGAACAGCTGTTGGGAGACAGATGGTAGCCTCCCGTCAAGGCCATCCAGCGTGTTCTTTAACGTGCACAAGGTATGTCTCTCCCACACACGGGGCCACGGCTTAACGTCCCATCCGACGGACGGCGGCCTTTCCAAGCCCATCGGTGTCCCCTACTGACCTGGGCAGGGCGGGGAATTTTGCGGAGATAAATCTCAACGCTTACCCAGCTGGGACTCGAACCTGGGAACTACAGATTACAAGCTTGGCGCGCTACCGACTGAGTCACCCCCGCCCCCCAAATCTACAGACACGTGTCAAGAACTTTTTGAACCCTCTCCGTACAAAGGAATCACAGGTAGACAACGGTAGGACACCTTTTAAACTTACAGGAATTGAACTGTTTTACCTCTGAGCTGGGCTTATTTGCACGCAATGCGCTAAATGGCAGGTCACAAGGACCCCCAAGGGCTCAGAGAAGGTAAGGGACTCACTGGACAGCAGTCAGATGGTAGCCTCCTGTCAAGGCCATCCAGTATGTGTTTAACGTTCAGAGAGTTTATTATGTTCTTTAACTCTGCTGCGCAAGGAACACGGATTTTGTTCCCATGAGACGGACGGCAGCATTTCCAAGCTCATCGGGGATCCCTTTCTGACAGATGGCAGGGTAGAGTTTGGACGAGACAAAGATGAACACTGACATAGGTGAGATTCAAACCTGGGAACTGCAGATTACGAACCTCGCGCGCTACCGACTGAGCCAATCACGACACCTCTAAACTTAGAGGAAGAATTTTGTTGAATAAGGTGGAACACCCCCCTCCCCACGATCTTCTAATAAAGTCGTTGAATATAATAAAGTCTTTATACCATGGAGTAGAGTCGCTCAAAAAAATATACGAACGCTATGGTCGATTACAGAATTCATAAAAAATATCTGGCAACAATTTTTTTAGAAATTAGTGATCTGGCAACCTTCGTGTCACACGAAGGTTGCCAGATCACTAATTTCTAAAAAAAATCGTTGCCAGATATTTTTTCTGAATTCTGTAATCACCCATAGTGTTCGGATACTTTTTTGAGCGACTGTACACGGGGCCTCGCCTGGATGTTGCATCCAAAGTCTATCAGTATTCGTCTTCCTGATAGAAGCTTAGCTAGACTCGAACCGGGGAATGTTGAAATCGCTGCTAGTGAAAGAATTTCTCTAACAGTATCAAGAAATGTTTTTAGCTGCACCAGAAATACGATGTGGAAAATAAAATTTCTGAGTGGTATGAAAAAAGCATTATCAAAAAAAAGTGCGGACATAAAACTGTGCAATACCTGGATGACAAGTTTTTATTGCAGAACACGTGGCTAACGTACACTGTGAGCCAAATAAGTAATTTTTCGAATGCTTCGAATGAATTAATATCGAAAATGCAGATCCAAAACTGCACTTCTTTAGCGCCAATCGTAGGCATGTGAGATACCGATAATAGCCCTGCTACACTGAGAAGAGAATTTTCAGGGGATGAGATTTAAAGCCTAATGTACCGACAGTAAACGCACGAGGAATGACATCACTCTTCTACTGTCCGGAGAGTAATTTTTGCCGCTTCTCAACGTTCTTCCTAAATTATCCCCTAATGTTCACTTAGAGGTAAGTGCTCTTCTGAAGTGCTTATTACAGAAGTGATGATATTTCCTCCACCGAGCTGGATGCGGATGTCGAAATATGATTCATGAGTGGGATGGTGGAGAGCATCAGACAGTTCGTCGAGGAGGAGGAGGAGGAAGAAATTTCAGAACTTTATGGAGAAAGGAAATATCGTCTCGTGGAGGCGTAAGAAAAACGGATGGTGAAACATTGAATTTTGGTAGGCACATAAAAATTTTTACGATTTGCAAATTGGTTTTCGAATTCGTAGCGATGTTATTTGGAATTGAAATGTTTCAATTTTTTGCATTAGTTATTGATAACGATGGACGAGGATTCAAATCAAAAATTGAAATATTTTTCATGGGTTGGGTTTTTTTGCCTCTGAGCAGCGCTTATTTTTGCACACCATATGCTAAATGGCCAGGTCACAACGACTCCGAAGGCTCAGAGAAGGTTGGGGGAAGGAACCCACTGGAATAGCTGTTGGGAGACAGATGGTAGCCTCCCATCCAGGCCATCCAGTGTATTCTTTAACGTACACAATTAATAACAATTCCTGGATAGCCACCATATGACACTTCTGTCTTGGTCTGCACGTTCACCTGATCTGTCCCCAATTGAACATGTCTGGTCCATGATCTCACGACGACTAGCACACCAGACACCAGCAGCTGCTACAACAGATGAACTTTGGCTATGTATCAAAACTGCATGGACCGACATTCCCCAAACACACATCCGACGTCATCCTCTCAATGCCGGACCGGTGTAGCAGGTGTAGCAGCGGTTATTGCCACTCATGGTGGCTATACAAGATACTGATTTCTTTATATTCCACAAGTCTAACCGAGTATGATTGAGCTTGATATTGATTGTCTTTCCTGGTGTTGCGCTTTTAATGGCCAGCAGTGTATATTAATATATTTATATGGTTCTTCGGGGTGTTGTAGGAGGCCACAAATTTCTGATTGGCCCGTGGACACATCTCACCTTTCTCAGGCTCCCTCTCTCTCTATATATATGTGCGTGTGTAAAAGAGACAGATGGTAGCCTGCCATAAAAGCCATACAGCGCGTTCTTTAACGTGCACAGGGTATGGCTCTCCCGTCGGATGAGGTTGGGTTGTTTTACCTCTGAGCGGCACTTTTTTTGCACACCATGGGCTAAATGGCCAGGCCACAAGGACCCCGAAGGCTAAGAGAAGGTTGGGAGAGGGGACCCACTGGAACAGCTGTTGGGAGACAGATGGTAGCCTCCCGTCAAGGCCATCCAGCGTGTTCTTTAACGTGCACAAGGTATGGCTCTCCAGCACACGGAGCCACGGCTTAATGTCCCATCCGACGGACGGCGACCTTTCCAAGCCCATCGGTGTCCCCTACTGACCGTGGGCAGGGCGGGAATTTTGCGGACCGTCGGTTAAACTAAGTTATGTTATAGAGCACGGAACGCACAAACCTTATGGCATCAGATTCAATGGAAAAATATTGTTTGCTGTGAACTAATAGTTAGGAGAAGTGGATGCAAAAAATAGAACAAAAAGTTTAACTTTGTTTATTGCACTTTAATTCTCATATTTCATTCTGATTTCTTTTAAAATGAAAAGGCACAGTTCTATAAACAGAAAACACAGTTCTATAAACGAAATGCACAATGCAACAAATAGAGGAAGCACAGTTTTATAAACGAGAAACGCTGTGTTGTAAACTAAAATCATTGTGTAGTAAACGAAAACTCAATGTTATACGAATAGAATATAGAACGTAGTGTTATAAAGGAAACATGCTCTGTTATAAACAGAGAACACAGTATCATAAACGAAAAGCAGAGTATTATAAACAAAGAGCCAATTCTATAAATGAAAAACGCTGTGTTGTAAAATGAAAACGCAGTGTTACATAAACAGAGAGCATGGCGCTTTAAAGGATAACTGCTGTGTTATAAACAGAGAACATGACGCTTTAAAGGATAATTTCTCTGTTATAAACATGGAACATGGCGCCTTAAAGGATAACTCTGTGTTATAAACAGAGAACATGGCGCTTTAAAGGATAACTGCTGTGTTTCAAACAGACAACATGGCGCTTTAAAGGATAACTGCTGTGTTATAAACAGAGAACATGGCGCTTTAAAGGATAACTTCTCTGTTATAAACAGAGAACATGGCGCTTTAAAGGATAATTTCTCTGTTATAAACAGAGAACATGACGCTTAAAGGATAATTTCTCTGTTATAAACAGTGAACATGACGCTTTAAAGGATAATTTCTCTGTTATAAACAGAGAACATGACGCCTAAAACGATAATTTCTCTGTTATAAACATGTAACATGGCGCTTTAAAGGATAACTTCTCTGTTATAAGCAGAGAACATGGCGCCTTAAAGAATAACTCTGTGTTATAAACAGAGAACATGGCGCTTTAAAAGATAATTTCTCTGTTATAAACAGAGAACATGGCGCCTTAAAGGATAACTCTGTGTTATAAACAGAGAACATGGCGCTTTAGAGGATAACTTCTCTGTTATAAACAGAGAACATGGCGCTTTAAAGGATAACTGCTGTGTTATAAACAGGGAACATGGCGCTTTTAAGGATAACTTCTCTGTTATAAACAGAGAACATGACGCTTTAAAGGATAATTTCTCTGTTATAAACATGGAACATGGCGCTTTAAAGGATAACTTCTCTGTTATAAGCAGAGAACATGGCGCCTTAAAGGATAACTCTGTGTTATAAACAGAGAACATGGCGCTTTAAAGGATAACTGCTGTGTTTTAAACAGAGAACATGGCGCTTTAAAGGATAACTGCTGTGTTATAAACAGAGAACATGGCGCTTTAAAGGATAACTGTTGTGTTATAAACAGAGAACATGGCGCTTTAAAGGAAAACTTCTCTGTTATAAACAGAGAACATGGCGCTTTAAAGGATAATTTCTCTGTTATAAACAGAGAACATGTCGCTTTAAAGGATAATTTCTCTGTTATAAACAGTGAACATGACGCTTTAAAGGATAATTTCTCTGTTATAAACAGAGAACATGACGCTTTAAAGGATAATTTCTCTCTTATAAACAGAGAACATGGCGCTTTAAAGGATAATTTCTCTGTTATAAACAGAGAACATGACGCTTTAAAGAATAATTTCTCTGTTATAAACATGGAACATGGCGCTTTAAAGGATAACTTCTCTGTTATAAGCAGAGAACATTGCGCCTTAAAGGATAACTCTGTGTTATAAACAGAGAACATGGCGCTTTAAAAGATAATTTCTCTGTTATAAACAGAGAACATGGCGCCTTAAAGGATAACTCTGTGTTATAAACAGAACATGGCGCTTTAGAGGATAACTTCTCTGTTATAAACAGAGAACATGGCGCTTTAAAGGATAACTGCTGTGTTATAAACAGGGAACATGGCGCTTTTAAGGATAACTTCTCTGTTATAAACAGAGAACATGACGCTTTAAAGGATAATTTCTCTGTTATAAACATGGAACATGGCGCTTTAAAGGATAACTTCTCTGTTATAAGCAGAGAACATGGCGCCTTAAAGGATAACTCTGTGTTATAAACAGAGAACATGGCGCTTTAAAGGATAACTGCTGTGTTTTAAACAGAGAACATGGCGCTTTAAAGGATAACTGCTGTGTTATAAACAGAGAACATGGCGCTTTAAAGGATAACTGTTGTGTTATAAACAGAGAACATGGCGCTTTAAAGGAAAACTTCTCTGTTATAAACAGAGAACATGGCGCTTTAAAGGATAATTTCTCTGTTATAAACAGAGAACATGACGTTTTAAAGGATAATTTCTCTGTTATAAACAGTGAACATGACGCTTTAAAGGATAATTTCTCTGTTATAAACAGAGAACATGACGCTTTAAAGGATAATTTCTCTGTTATAAACAGAGAACATGGCGCTTTAAAGGATAATTTCTCTGTTATAAACAGAGAACATGACGCTTTAAAGGATAATTTCTCTGTTATAAACATGGAACATGGCGCTTTAAAGGATAACTTCTCTGTTATAAGCAGAGAACATGGCGCTTTAAAGGATAACTCTGTGTTATAAACAGAGAACATGGCGCTTTAAACGATAATTTCTCTGTTATAAACAGAGAACATGGCGCCTTAAAGGATAACTCTGTGTTATAAACAGAGAACATGGCGCTTTAGAGGATAACTTCTCTGTTATAAACAGAGAACATGGCGCTTTAAAGGAAAACTGCTGTGTTTTAAACAGAGAACATGGCGCTTTAAAGGATAACTGTTGTGTTATAAACAGAGAACATGGCGCTTTTAAGGATAACTGCTGTGTTATAAACAGAGAACATGGCGCTTTAAAGGATAACTTCTCTGTTATAAACAGAGAACATGACGCTTTAAAGGATAATTTCTCTGTTATAAACATGGAACTTGGCGCTTTAAAGGATAACTTCTCTGTTATAAGCAGAGAACATGGCGCCTTAAAGGATAACTCTGTGTTATAAACAGAGAACCTGACGCTTTAAAGGTTAACTGCTGTGTTATAAACAGAGAACATGGCGCCTTAAAGGATAACTCTGTGTTATAAACAGAGAACATGGCGCTTTAAAGGATAACTGCTGTGTTATAAACAGAGAACATGGCGCTTTAAAGGATAACTTCTCTGTTATAAACAGAAAACATGGCGCTTTAAAGGATAATTTCTCTGTTATAAACATGGAACTTGGCGCTTTAAAGGATAACTTCTCTGTTATAAGCAGAGAACATGGCGCCTTAAAGGATAACTCTGTGTTATAAACAGAGAACCTGACGCTTTAAAGGTTAACTGCTGTGTTATAAACAGAGAACATGGCGCCTTAAAGGATAACTCTGTGTTATAAACAGAGAACATGGCGCCTTAAAGGATAACTCTGTGCTATAAACAGAGAACATGACGCTTTAAAGGTTAACTGCTGTGTTATAAACAGAGAACATGGCGCCTTAAAGGATAACTCTGTTATAAACAGAGAACATGGCGCTTTAAAGGATAATTTCTCTGTTATAAACAGAGAACATGGCGCTTTAAAGGATAATTTCTCTGTTATAAACATGGAACATGGCGCTTTAAAGGATAATTTCTCTGTTATAAACAGAGAACAGGACGCTTTAAAGGATAATTTCTCTGTTATAAACATGGAACATGGCGCTTTAAAGGATAATTTCTCTGTTATAAACAGAGAACATGACGCTTTAAATAAGGATAATTTCTCTGTTATAAACATGGAACATGGCGCTTTAAAGGATAACTTCTCTGTTATAAGCAGAGAACATGGCGCCTTAAAGGATAACTCTGTGTTATAAACAGAGAACATGGCGCTTTAAAGGATAACCGCTGTGTTATAAACAGAGAACATGGCGCCTTAAAGGATAACTTGTCTGTTATAAACAGAGAACATGGCGCTTTAAAGGATAACTTTTCTGTTATAAACAGAGAACATGACGCTTTAAAGGATAATTTCTCTGTTATAAACAGAGAACATGACGCTTTAAAGGATAATTTCTCTGTTATAAACAGTGAACATGACGCTTTAAATGATAACTTCTCTGTTATAAACAGAGAACATGGCGCTTTAAATGATAACTTCTCTGTTATAAACAGAGAACATGACGCTTTAAAGGATAATTTCTCTGTTATTAACAGAGAACATGGCACTTTAAAGGATAATTTCTCTGTTATAAACAGAGAACATGACGCTTTAAAGGATAATTTCTCTGTTATAAACATGGAACATGGCGCTTTAAAGGATAACTTCTCTGTTATAAGCAGAGAACATGGCGCCTTAAAGGATAACTCTGTGTTATAAACAGAGAACATGGCGCTTTAAAGGATAACTGCTGTGTTATAAACAGAGAACATGGCGCCTTAATGGATAACTGCTGCGTTATAAACAGAGAACATGGCGCTTTTAAGGATAACTGCTGTGTTTTAAACAGAGAACATGGCGCTTTAAAGGATAACTTCTCTGTTATAAACAGAGAACATGACGCTTTAAAGGATAATTTCTCTGTTATAAACAGAGAACATGGCGCTTTAAAGGATAATTTCTCTGTTATAAACAGAGAACATGACGCTTTAAAGGATAATTTCTCTGTTAAAAACATGGAACATGGCGCTTTAAAGGATAACTTTTCTGTTATAAGCAGAGAACATGGCGCCTTAAAGGATAACTCTGTGTTGTAAACAGAGAACATGGCGCTTTAAAGGATAACTGCTTTGTTATAAGCAGAGAACATGGCGCCTTAAAGGATAACTCTGTGTTGTAAACAGAGAACATGGCGCTTTAAAGGATAACTGCTATGTTATAAACAGAGAACATGGCGCCTTAAAGGATAACTCTGTGTTATAAACAGAGAACATGGCGCTTTAAAGGATAATTTCTCTGTTATAAACAGAGAACATGACGCTTTAAAGGATAATTTATCTGTTATAAACAGAGAACATGACGCTTTAAAGGATAATTTCTCTGTTATAAACAGAGAACATGACGCTTTAAAGGATAATTTCTCTGTTATAAACATGGAACATGACGCTTTAAAGGATAATTTCTTTGTTATAAACAGAGAACATGACGCTTTAAAGGATAATTTCTCTGTTATAAACATGGAACATGGCGCTTTAAAAGATAACTTCTCTGTTATAACCAGAGAACATGGCGCCTTAAAGGATAACTCTGTGTTATAAACAGAGAACATGGCGCTTTAAAGGATAACTTCTCTGTTATAAACAGAGAACATGGAGCCTTAAAGAATAACTTCTCTGTTATAAACAGAGAACATGGCGCTTTAAAGGATAATTTCTCTGTTATAAACAGAGAACGTGACGCTTTAAAGGATAATTTTTCTGTTATAAACAGAGAACATGACGCTTTAAAGGATAATTTCTCTGTTATAAACAGTGAACATGACGCTTTAAAGGATAACTACTGTGTTATAAACAGAGAACATGGCGCTTTTAAGGATAACTGCTGTGTTTTAAACAGAGAACATGGCGCTTTAAAGGATAACTTCTCTGTTATAAACAGAGAACATGGCGCTTTAAAGGATAAGTTCTCTGTTATAAACAGAGAACATGGCGCTTTAAAGGATAACTTCTCTGTTATAAACAGAGAACACTGCGCTTTAAAGGATAATTTCTCTGTTATAAACAGAGAACATTACGCTTTAAAGGATAATTTCTCTGTTATAAACATGGAATATGGCGCTTTAAAGGATAATTTCTCTGTTATAAACAGAGAACATGACGCTTTAAAGGTTAACTGCTGTGTTATAAACAGAGAACATGGCGCCTTAAAGGATAACTCTGTGTTATAAACAGAGAACATGGCGCTTTAAAGGATAACTTCTCTGTTATAAACAGAGAACATGGCGCTTTTAAGGATAACTGCTGTGTTATAAACAGAGAACATGGCGCTTTTGAGGATAACTGTTGTGTTTTAAACAGAGGACATGGCGCTTTAAAGGAAAGCTGCTGTGTTATAAACAGAGAAAAAGTATTATAAATGAAAAGCACAGTATTATAAATAGAAAATACTTTGTTATAATGAAACCTCAGTATTATAAACGAAAAGCACAAGGTTCTAAACGAAAAGTACAGTGCTGTAAACAGAAAGCACAGACCGTTAAAGCGATTTCGATCTGCAGATGAAAATTTCTCTCATTGACCCTGGTCATCGATTGAAAAATTTATTTCGCCTTTTCTGGCTGCCGATGTCGTAAGCACTCGCACACATCTTCTGGCGGTTAGTCCTTGAAAGTTCAGTTGACGACGAATGTTGGGAGCGGCATCCAAGTCCATTATCTCCGCATGCCAGGAGTGCGGGTGGGTAGCCATGTCACCAGAAGATGACGGATGCTGGTGGAAAAATCCATCTCTCTCCTCCTCCTCCTCCTCTTCTTCTTCTTGTTCCCTTTCGTTCTTCGAGCGAAGATTGTGGAGTCAGTGCCCGCTGGAGATTAGACATTCCCCGCTCTTGCTGGGCCAGTTCTTTACCATATTGATCGGGAGTGGCAGAAGTTATTGGGCGGTTTTACCGATCCTCAGGGCGTTTACAGCACCTCTGAGAATGTAGGAGAGACTTAATTCGCTCTTATCAGATGCTGGGGATGGGGAAAGAAAGCATCGGATCACACGAGCAGGAAATTAACGGTTGACCAAATATTTTCATGTTTGCAGCATGAAGGAATGAAAATGAGAAAAAAATAATCAGTTCATTATGAAAAAGGCGACTTTATAAGACAAAAGAATAATTAGACAGACAGGTAAAAACAAACATTATTGTTTTATCTTTGAGCGGCGCATTTTTGCACACAATGTGCTAAATGGCCAGGTCACAAGGAGCCCAATGGCTCAGATAAGATTGAGGGGAGAGGAAGATGTTGGGAGACAACTATCCTCTCTCAGCCTCCCGTCAAGATCATGCAGCGTGTTCTTTAACGTGCAAAAGGTATGGCTCTCCCGCAACGGCCACGGCTTAACGTCCCATCCGATGGACGGCGGCGTTTCCGAGCCCCTGGATGTCCGCTACCTACCGTGGGCAGGGCGGGGAGTTTTGCGGGGATGATCCCAGGTTCCAGTCCAGCTGGAACTCGAACATGGAACTGCAGATTACGAGCCTGGAACGCTACCGACTGAGCACCAATCCCTCCCTAATTAAACATATTTGGATGCGAAAGACTTATGAATAACACACTCTGCAATAAAATACGTAAGTTAAATTATTGATAAAACTTACTTTGTAAATTTATCGTGAGTGGGATTCGAACCCTAATCTCCCAGTAACTTTTTACAGATGTGCTAACAACTACACCATCAGGACTTAACCATTTTTTCAGCTAATGTGACTTATAGTCAGCTAAACATTCAATGAGTACCACGTCTAGAGAACACCTGTGAAGATTTACTACTAAATTATCATATAAACCAATTTTTTTTTAAAAATCTGCGTATTATATGCCTTTATAAAAAATAAATAATACCCCCTCAAGCAGCTACTTGCCACAGAGGTACCCACTTTAAAATAATTTTATGACAAAATTAATAGTTAATGATATTCGAAACTAAAAATACTAGAAATAATACTTAGAAATTCGAAAATTCTTGGGTAACATCATTAATAACGCTATAAGCCATTCGTTTATTAAAGACAGAGAATACTTATAAAAAAATGATGAGGGGCCAAATGGTGTTTGTTTTGTTATTTACTAATGACTAGTGAAAAGTTGAAATTTTGATCAAAAACATTTTGTACTAGTTAAAGCCGAGTTAAGCGTTTGGCGCGAAACTTATTTATTGCTAACCACTACGATATCATGTGTGCTAACCACTACACCATTGGTTAGCGCACCTGGCAGCTTACTGGGAGACGTAGGTTCAAATTCCACGCTGTCAATTTACAGAGTATGTTTGATCAGTAATTTAACTTGCGAATTTTATTGCAGAGTACATTATGCATAAATATTTTATATCGAAATATGGCTCAAGCGTTAGGTTCAATATTCTGAATTATTTTGCCTTTTATATGGGCTGGGGTGGCTCAGTCGGTAGCGCTCCAGACTCGTAATCTGCAATTCCCAGGTTCGAGTCCCAGCTGGGTCATCATTGAGATTTATCTCCGCAAAACTCTCCGCCCTGCCCACGGTCAGCAGGGGACACCGATGGGCTTGGAAAGACCGCCGTCCCTCGGATGGGACGTTAAGCCGTGGCCCCGTGTGCGGGAGAGTCATACCCTGTGCAAAACAAAAAGAGTAAAGAACATGCTGGATGGCCTTGACGGAGAGGTTACCGTCTGTCTCCCAACAGCTATTCCAGTGGTTACCCGAACCTCAGGTCCTTGTGACCTGGCCATTTAGCCCATTGTGTGCAAAAAAAGTGCCGCTCAGAAGAAAACAACCCAACCTTTTAATGTGATAAACAAAATGATACATTTCCACTCATATATTATAATGATGGGTCAGGTAAATTTCTCCCAAAAATCTGAACTTTTCACTAACTTCTTCCTTACCTCCCATTGAGAATTTCTCTCACATCTTTCCACCACTCCAATAACAAGCGAATTCTTCAAAAGTATGTCTACTGATAATTACATTCACAGGCCTCCACACGTGCTGCTCACAACGTACTACTCCATTCGCAAGGTAGGCGACGGCACCGCCCCCAGAAATATCGGACACTTTTCGAAAGAACACTCTTAACCCACGGCATCTAGGAACCCGATCTGTGACCCCAACAGGGTTAGAATTAAGTGCGACCACCCCTCCAAATTTGAGACCCGTCGCTCATTTAGCCGCGGAACAACGGGTAAAACTGCCAATTTCTGCCACTGATGACGTCATATGTGTCCTCCCGCCCAGGGTTGGGTTGTCTTACCTCTGACCGGCACTTTTTGCACACCACGGGCTAAATGACCAGGTCACAAAGACCCCGAAGGCTCAGAGAAGGATGGGGGAGGGGACCCACTAGAACAGCTGTTGGTAGACAGATGGTAGCCTCCCGTCAAGGCCATCCAGTGTGTTCTTTAACGTACACAGGGTATGGCTCTCCCGCACACGGAGCCACGGCTTAACGTCCCATCCGACGGGCGGCGGCCTTATCCAAGCTCATCGGTGTCCCATATTGACTGTGAGCAGGGAGGGGAATTTTTGCGGAGATAAATCTCAACGCTGACTCAGCTGAGACTCGAACTTGGGAACAACAGATTACAAGCCTGGCGCGCTACCGACTGAGCCACCCAGGAATTACGGTTATTATACAATATTTTTACGACAGATGAACATGCTACAATGAAAATACGTCTACGTAGACGAAAGTTGCCAGATCACTAATTTGTAAAAAAAAACGTTGCTAGATATTGTTTCTGTATTCTGTAATCAACCATAGTGTTCGGATATTTTTTTGAGCGATAAGTTTCTTATAAAAAGATAGTTTTCAAGATGTGCTTCTGTACGTTTAGGTACCCCTTCCTTTAGCGTAAATTATTTTTTTGATATTTTTTAAAAAACAGAAAGAGGTGCATATATGATTTTGCAATATTTGCAAGTGTTAGTGTATACGAATGGGCGGCAATGTGGTGCCATTTATGGATATATTTGATTACAGCCAATTGTGTTCAAATGAATTTTTCATGTTTATGACAAACATCGTATAGATTAAATTTCTTCATCCTATTACGGTTGGGACGTTTTATCTCTGAGTTACACCTTTTTTTTTTAAACACAGTGCATTAAATGGCCATGGGTTACAAGGACCCCAAAGGCTGGGGCGGGGGTGGCTCAGTCGGTAGCGCGCCAGGCTCGTAATCTGCAGTTCCCAGATTCGAATCCCAGCTGGGTCAGCGTTGAGATTTATCTCCGCAAAATTCCACGCCCACGGTCAGTAGGGGACACCGATGGGCTTGGAAAGACCGCCGTCCGTCGGATGATGGGACGTTAAGCCGTGGCCCCGTGTGTGGGAGAGCCATACCCTGTGCACGTTAAAGAACACGCTGGATGGCCTTGACGGGGAGGCTACCATCTGTCTCCCAACAGCTGTTCCAGTGGGTCCCCTCCCCCAACCTTCTCTGAGCCTTCGGGGTCCTTGTGACCTGGCCATTTAGCCCATGGTGTGCAAAAAACAACCCAACCCAACAACCCCAAAGGCTCAGAGAACGTTGGAAGAAAGGGACCCACTGGACAGCTGTTAGGAGACGATGAACAGCTGTTAGGAGATGATGGCCTCTGCTAACAGTAGTTAGCAGAGGCCATCATCTGTCAAGTTAAAGACATCGTTTCCCATGTGTTGCTAAATTGTGAAAAGTGTGATGAAGCCAGAAAAAACTTTTTTCAAGCACTTCGTTACAAATGCAATCTGACTGTATATGCACCACAAAACTTTAAAAGATTTAAATTTCTCATTCTGCCAAAGAACATTCTCTAAATTTCTTCCTTGGTATAACTATGTCACATGTACAAGATTTTTTGACATTGTTATTCTTCTATATATATATAGGTAATGTTATTATTGCATTAACATATTCTAAGTATTTCAGTTTTTCAATTGCTTTGGGGTAGAAGTGTACATTAAACACCCAAGAGGCATATAATGTTAAATAAATAAATAGGGGAGGCCACCAGCGGGTTCTTTAAAGTGCACAGGCTATTGATACTCCTACACACGGGTCACGGCTTAACGTCCATCCACGGACGACTGTCTTTATAACCCCCATCAGCATGGGCGTCAGCAGAGGGGGGGGGGGGGCAAACGGGGCACTTGCCCCCCCCCCCCCCCCCCCCCCCCCTCTGGGATAGAGTAAAAAATTCCACAAATTATAATCGTAACAATTTAAACGTAATTATTTTATATATATTGTGTACGTGTTTTTGTATTGATGCAATACTGTATTCTATAATCTATCTGTGAAAAAAAAAACCTAAAAAAAAATACATAAAAATTTATTGATATAATTATTTATCTCCAAGCTTTGCCCCCCCCCCCCCCCTGGAAAATTTTCTGCGGACGCCCATGCCCATCAGTATCCCTTTTCTGACAGAGGAGAGGGAGGGATTTTTGCGGAGCTAAATCTTAATGCTGGCACAGATAGAACTCGAACCTGGGAACTGCAGATTACGAGCCTGATACGCTATCGACTGAGCCATCACTTTATCCCCTTCATCCTATCAAATCCGAAACTTAAACACTTATACAGTTTCATAAGCCAAAAATTTCCTTTATTATATTCAGATAAATAGAACTTGTTCCCTCTCTTGCTATATAGATTTATGAGGACAATTAATTTCTCCCATCTGGCTTAACTTGGATAGGTGATGGGGTCATCAGAGGAACGAAAGAGCGATGCTGGAAGAGGAACAGACAGAAAGGAGCAGGAAGTGACGCGATGGATGACCGACGAGCACATCCGGTGCTTCTGACGGAAATGGTGATGGAGAGCAACCGGAAGCAGTGAGATATAAAGAGAAAGGTCATCGCCAGATCGGTAATATTCGGCGATAAGTTTGTTCGGAATGTTAGAAAGGTCAGAAGGAGATTGAGGAAGGAAACGTTCTTAAGCGCAGCATCCAGTAAGTGTCAGCTAACTTAAAACCTAATCGTTTATTTTGTCTGTTTTTCAATACTAGAGTTTCGTTCAAATCTTTGGAATGGCTTTTTTTTTCACTTATTTCATCTTAAAACTTAGTGTTGTGTTATATATTTTACCTTTCCTACATCATTTTGCTTCTGTGGAATTGTTTTTATTATTTATTTCAGTTTACAATCGTTGGGTATAATTTTCAGTTTTCTGTTTCCCATTTTGAAGGATTTCTCTAAAGATTTCTTCTACGTAACGGAATTATTTTTTGGAAATATTTTACAACTCCAAAGACTGAGATCTAGAAAATAATTGACGGGGGATTGAATCGGAACGTACCATAACGCCATTTCATTGATCCCCCCCCCCCCCCCCCACACACACACACACACACACACTTTTTTTAAATTTTTCTCTGCAAATAATGAAATATTTATTTTTTTCGCATCCATTCCAATAGATTTAAAATCATTGATATCATGATCATCATCCTCAAGCAGCCATGGGCTACGGAGGTCCAACCAGACCGTGCAGTTTAATTCCCCAAGCATATCTGTCCTGAGCTACATCTGCTGCATCTGGCCACTGCACACCAATTCTAACATGGTCCTGTTTGACATCTTCTGCCCACCACATCCTTGGTCTTCCCCTCTTTCTGAGGCCTCTAGGCGCACTGTTCATAACCCTATTCGTCAATTTATAATTATTCATACGGGCAACATGGCCAAACCAGCGGAGTCTCTCTCTGCACAATATGCTGCTTAAAGGAGGTTGCAAACTCCTTTGTCTAACCTCATCATTAGTTACAAAGTTAAACCACCTAATGCCCAAGATACTGCGTAAGCATCTGGAATCAAAAGCATCTAGTTACCTGTTATCTTGTTTACAAAGCTTCCAAGTTTCACTACCATAACTAACTTTAGAAAGAACCAAACTATTTTTCAGTCTGATTTTAGTCTTTAGGTGTATACTCCTATTTCTCCCCACTCTCCATAGATTCAATATTCCTGAATGCTTGTCTGAAATTTAGGTGTAAAGAAACCTTTTATTAATGCACTCATATCCTGGAAGATCTAAATCATAACGGTGGAATTCTTGTGTGAGAACATCAAGAGAATAATCTCTGTGCAGAATCCTCTCATTTCATATACAGGGGTTTATCAAAATAATGGAAACACATACTGTTTGTGGAGAACATTTTATTAATAAGCTGTAGGCCCACCTCGGGCGTTCAGAGTTGGGTTGGGTTGTTTTACCTCTGAGCGGCACTTTTTTGCACACCATGGGCTAAATGGCCAGGTCACATGGACCCCGAAGGCTCAGAGAAGGTTGGGGGATGGGACCCACTGGAACAGCTGTTGGGAGACAGATGGTAGCTAGCCTCCCGTCAAGGCCATCCAGCGTGTTCTTTAACGTGCATAGGGTATGGCTCTCGCACACGGGGCCACGGCTTAACGTCCCATCCGACGGACGGCGGCCTTTCCAAGCCCATCGGTGTCCCTTACTGACCGTGGGCAGGGTGTTTTGCGGAGATAAATCTCAACGCTGACCCAGCTGGGACTCGAACCTGGGAACTACAGATTACGAGCCTGGCGCGCTACCGACTGAGCCACCCCCGCCCCGGGCGTTCAGAACAGACGCAATTCGACGTGATATAGACTTATATAAGTCATGCATGCACATAGGGTAATGGAACGTGGGACCATTCTCCCTGTAAAATATGGCCTAACTGAGAGAATTATGCTGGAGGTCGACAGTGTAATCTGACTTGGCCCTCTAAATATTCCCACAAATGTTAAATAATATTTAGGTGTGGAGATTGAGGTGGCTAGGGTAGTTGCTGTATTGCATCCTCATGCTCTGCAGACCACAACTTGACACGTTTCGCACAATGCACGGGTGCATTATCCGCTTGAAACCAGGGACGGTCATTATGGAACAATGCCCGCAACATTGGGCGCAGGTGGTCCCCGAGAATGGATTCGTACGTTGTGGATGTGACACGACCCTGCAGAATAACTAATGACCCTATGTAACGCCATGATATGGCACCACACAGCATCAGGTTTGATTCAAGGATCATCTCCAGCCGTGGTGTTGTGCTTCCGTTGTACAATCCGTGCCAACGTTCGCCTATCCCTATCCGACAACTTCGTATGGCGTCCACAATTTGCTCGTTTGGAGGTAACGCCCTGTCCTTTTTGATAGGTAGTCATAATCTTCGATACAGTTCCTCGTGTTACATCTAGTATTTCCGTTGTTCTGGTTACCGAAACTCCTGCAAGACGCGCACCAATGATCATGCCTTTTTGGAGGTCACTGAGAAATGACATTGTCGACAATTACACCATAACAGCTTTTTTACCTGCGCCTGTGGCACTGTTACGTGATAGCCGACATCTTACTTCTCCCTTTTATATACCTCACATCGCAGGTGATGTCGTCTCTGTGATATGCATACGGCGCATTTCACGTACTCCAGTCGATTCGGGGTTTCCATTGTTTTGATAAACCCCTGTACCTATGAAGAGAAAATGGTTAGTGGGATGTTTAAAGAAACTATGTTTATTGAGAGAGGGAATGCCGACAATATCAAACAGCCCCCTAATCGCAGACATGGGCAAAGACCCGTTCCTCCACTACTAAAGGCTGAAGCCATCTACACTGGAAGACTTCCTCCAATGTAGAATTTGACGATGCCAATAGAAGCAAAGAGTTCAGGTGCCTGCGATGACCTCAGGCTCAGGATCATCCACCAGCTGATAAACATATCCTGTGAATTTATTCACTTGGGACTGTCAACCCACAAACAAACAGAAGACACAGCGGAAGATTTTCCCTCCACAGAAGCCCACCAGTGCAGCAAATTCAGGATCCATAATCAAGCTCAGAACGATAATTCAGTCCAGTCCAGTTGGTTTATATGGTCAGCACCAGGACCCTGTGTGGTTGACCACTCCTCGGCAGGGTAGAAATAAAAGAAAAGTAGCCAAAGCTGTCCAGATCAGTAGACCACATTAATCTGGCAGCCCTCCCCTTCCGTTCACTTCCACAAGAGAGTATCTCTTTTGAAAAGTACTAATTGCCTGCACCACGTGAAGGCGGGGTCGGACATTAGGTGCTAAGCCTGGCCGGTTCTATGCATCATCACAGGGGATTGGTGCATAGCTCTCCTTCCAGTGACTACCTAGCTACCGTTTACAGATGTATACCGAACCATAGTTGGATACTTTGTTAGGATCAGTCCTTTGTTATTTCAGCAGGTGTCAGATTCGGAATTCACTAACTTCTAAAATAAAGATTCTGCTTCTTCTAAATATAAGTCACTATCGGCAACACAAAAGAAAACATCGACATATTCTACAGATGACTCTGTTAACACCTCAAAGGATAAAACGAATGACATATCATGTGCAAGTGTAGCACAAGCAAATTTAAAAAGTGCTAGATCTCAACCCTTCGATCTAAAAACTGATATCTTCATTCCATTGGGAAAACCGGATGATGTAATCCCATATTCAGCATATTCTTCTCAAAATATAATGACAATGATTGTGCTTCTACTTAAATATATCGTCCCTAATGAAGAAACACATAAAAAACATTGCTTCCATACTCTGTACTTTATTTCAAGATAAATTAATCGTCTAACAGACTCAGCATTGTTCAATGGAACTGTCGTAGTTATTCGTCTTAAAAAGAAGATTTGAAACTTATGCATAAAAAAATGAACATTCATATCTTTGCGTTACATGAACCTGTGACTGACTTCATAAACTTTAAACCTTTTTTATCCTATATTCACAAAAGCTCAGAAAATGTCAGAGGCTCTGCTCTTTTAATCAGGAGAGACATTCCTCATAAAGTCTTTAAGTTCAGAATATATTCATCATCGCCTTAATATTGCAGCAGCTGAAATTTATTTAAAATCTAAATCTTTTACAATTATTTCCTTTTATAATCCTGGTGGAGTTATTGATCATATGATTTTACAAAATATTTATAATCAAGTTAAACACCCTGTTATATTTTTAGGTGATTTTAACTCTCATAACCCTGTATGGGGATCTTTTAAGCTGAACAAAACTGGCACTGAACTTCTTAAGTTTATCAATAATAATGATTTAATATTTATGAATAATAAGTCAGCTACTTTTCATAATTTTAATTATAATATTAATTCTGTAATTGATTTGTCTTTAGTTACTTCTAGTTTGTCTCCTACTATAAATTGGAAAATTGATTCTTCCCTGTATGGAAGTGATCACTATCCTATGTATTTACAGGTTGAAGGCTTTCAAATTGATCAACATATCTTAAGTTTGTCTCGCGAGGTTTCTACGAGTCAGTGCAGAGAAACCCGCACGAGATTATATCCTGCCTTCTGGACTACGATCATGAAGTTCTTAACAGATATAAGAGGCCTAAGATGATGGCTTTCGCTAAAGAAAGTTAACCATTTTAGATCTCTTGTGCATCATTACTACTCTTTTGTTTTATGTTCTTTTGCCCTTTGGGGCCCACCATTGTGTGTGTGGTTTAATTTTGTTTGTTTTTTAAAATTGATGCCAATTAGGCATATTTCCAGATGAAGAAGGTTATGGGTACTATTGTACCTGGTACTTCATTTTATGATCTACGATCTACGATCAAAATGATAAAAACTATTCATCTAAATAACTGGTATAAATTTTCTCATAAACTGCAAAATACTTATCCACCTATAAATATGTTGGACTATAATTATTTCATGGATTTCACACAAAATAATACAAAAGTTGTTTTAAAACTATAAAAAATAAAATTCCGAAATTAAACTCTAATTTCTGGTATCTGAATAGACTGGTGGCTATTCGTCGGAGAGCAGAGAGCAAGACCAAGAAATCAAGAAATTTCCAAGACATTCTTCGTTATAAAAGAATTGTAGCTCTTGTAAGGAAAAAACTGAAACAACATTACAGAACCTCATGGTATGAGTTTTCCAGTCGGATGAATTCGCATTCTTCTCTTTCTAACATATGGCAAGTTTTTAACTCAATTTCTAAACCACAGAGTCAAATTTCCCCATGGAAACAAATTGTCATAGAAAAGCACATCACTATTCATGAAACATATAAATTATTTGCTAAAAATCTTTCCTTTTTCTCTCCAGTGAAAACTACGATATCTGATATGCCTGTATTAAATGATGTAAATTCCTTTATAACTAATATTCCACCAGCAGAAATTATACTAGATATGGAATTTACCCTTACTGAATTAAATACTACTATTTCAGAAATTAAGCCAAAATCAGCCAACGGAGTGGATGAAATTAGCAACAAATTCTTAAAAGCCCTATCAACTATCTGGAGAACGAAACATTTAGATGTGTTTAATAACTTATGGATATCGCATAACGAAACATTTAGATGTGTTTAATAACTTATGGATATCGCATAATTATCCTCAGTCTTGGACATTATCTAATATTATATTCTTATTAAAACCTACAAAAATTCCTACAGAAATTAATTCATACAGACCAGTTTCACTTACTTCAAATGTACTTAAAGTCTTTGAAAGAATCTTAGTTAAAAGAATGCAATGGTTTATAGGAAAAAAAAATATTTTATCTGAAAATGTACACGGCTTCCTCAAAGGTAGATCCACCAAAGATTGTATACTGCACCTGACTAGTAATATCTACTCTTCATTTCATAATAAAAAAGTCACAGCAGCAATTTTTATAGATTTAAAATTTGCATTTGATACTGTTTGGCATGAAGGATTACTCTACAAACTGAAACAAATTGGTCTTTCTGGAAACATCATTCATTTTTTAAAATTTTATTTAACTGAGAAATACTATCAAGTAAAGTTAGAAGATACCTATTTTCATAAATATAAATATGCATCTGGAATAGTTCAAGGAGGAATTTTATCGCCTCTTCTATTTAACTATATCTTTATGATTTACCAGACTCTATACCACAAAATATAAATTATTCTATTTATGCAGATGATATTTCTATTTGGAATTCGGACAAAGACTTTTATAAAATTGAGAAAAATTTGCAAACCGCCATCAATAATATTCGTTTATATTGTCTTAAATGGCATTTAAAAATAAATATTGAGAAAACTTATGTGATGCCTTTTGTAAGGCCCAGATCTGCTATTCCTAAATTAGATATTAAAATAAATAATAATATACTGCCAAATACTGATATTTATAAACTTTTAGGTGTCCATATAGACTCGAAATTAAATTGGAACAAATGCCTGCATCACTGGTAATAAGTTATTCAACTTTGTCAAATGTCTTGCCTCTACAAATTGGGGATCCTACCCTACTTATCTTATTGAAATTTACTGCAATTTAATTAGACGAAAAATGGAATTTGTGATTGAACTTATTGCCGGCGATGCTAAAAATAAATTCAAAAAGCTCAACATATTTCAAAATAAATTCATCAGATTCGCTTTGGGCCTGATGAAAAGCTCTCCTAATCTAGCTTTAGTTGCTGAAACCTCAATTTCACCTTTCCAGATCAGGGCACCATATTTGCTACTTAATATTATTTCAAGACTTCATCTCAAGCACCATGATCATTTTCTAATCAATCTATTTAAAACTGAACACTTTTTTCACCCTGCAATTAATTTTGTGAAGGAAAAGGCTGCTTTTAAATATATTCTTGATAAAAATCATAAAGGAGACATCATTAGTAATGAACCCACTTGGATGTATCATTTGTCAACTCTCTTCAAGGATATTCCTCACATATTAAGAAAATATATACTGATATTTCTATTTTGAAAACGTTAAGTGATTCATATATTCACAATTCCTATTAAGATTTTACTGCTATTTATACTGATGGAGCTTTTTGTTCCTGACTCATACACTGCCACAGCAGCTTTCTGCATACCTAAATTAAACATTTATAAAGCATTTAAATTTATAAAAGGATGTGCTATTATACAAGCAGAACTCTTTGCAATTTATTCTTCTTTACTTTGGATACAAGAACAGTATATTTTAAATAAATTTGTTATTTTGACTGATTGCAGATCTGCTTTATATTCGATAGAAAAAAATATTTTGGAAAATATATATCCTAGTTCAATCTGTGATATATTACATTTATGTAATGATTTATATAAAAAAGGAAAAATTATTAAAATTCAGTGGTTACCAAGTCACTGTGGAATTGAAGGAAATGTTTTAGCTGACTCATATACCAAAGATGCAATCAATTTAACTGACCCTACTGATATTCCTATATATAATATACAAATTAAAAATTATCTTAAGTCATCAGAAAAAATAGAGCTCAACAATTATTTTAAAGTTCAGAGTTCTGTTAAATATCATTTTAGATATCAACTTGATCAAAATATATGTTCATTGCTAAAAATTAAAATGTCTAGAAAGAATTTTTGCAAAATATTAAGATTGAGAACTGGTACTGCAAAGTTAAACAGCTACTTGTACAAGATAAAGAAATGAGATAGTGCAAATTGTATTTACTGTAACTGTGAAGAAACTATTTCACATATTTTATTGAACTGTTCACATTATGACAAAGAACGTAAAATTTATTATCAGCAATTATCTCAATTAGGAATAAATCAGTTTACATAATATGTTGAATTTTCCAGTAGATGACGTCAGAAATGCAACCTACAACTTTTTTATTAACTTCCTGCTAGCGACTTCTTTGTTTAACAGGATATAAACGGATTTCCCCTCAACAATGGAAAAGCTCGACCAATCAGATTTCGGTTTCTATGGTTACAGTAGTTAAATTCAATCTTTCTACTCTAACGTTCTGTAACGGAAATTTGTTCCTTCACAGCCTGACCAAAGCATGTAGAGGGAGAAGAAGTTAAGCTTCCATAGAGATTAATGTAAAATCGAGTATCGTGAATTTGGCGTAGTGGTGAAACGAACATTACAGGGGACGAACGCTTTTGTAATTACATGTTACTGTCAACTTCCATTTTCTTTTCCTACGTAATAATTTCCCATTGATATCCTTGCAGAGTATATTAATATCAATTCTGTTTCCTGTTCCTATGCAACCAAGAAAGCTTCTAATTGTAATAATTTATTCTATAAATTAACTTCAGGCTAATTTCAAATCTTCTCTATCCGTTCAATTTATAATTGTTGGTTCAACGAAAAATAATTCCAATGAAGAAAATAAACCTTTATTAAAATCACGATATTATTTTTTTCAAATACAAAGTACAGTTACTTTTTTTCCTTTTTTAAAATATAAATTTTTTGATTCATAATTCCTTTGCCCCTTATTGTTTGCTTCCCAGTTTAAACAAATGCACGATACGAATCGAAACACCACTTGAGGTCGCCACTTACACTTTGTCAAAGCTGAACTTCTTTTCCTTATACGTTCTTTGTCCTGACTTTGGTAGTGAATACGTGTAATATGTATGCACATATTAAATATATCATTATTACTCGGACCTTTATCTTTAAACTTTAAACTATTATTTATTTATTTTACTATTAAGCATAAAACTATTAAATTAATTAACTATGACACTTCATTGTATAATGACAACTAATATGTTTGATATGCATAATATTTAAAATATTATCTTGTTTTCTTTATATTTTTTGTATTGTTTTTAACTGAACTTGGTGTAGAAGGGCCTGGCCCTAACATCACCATGGTTGTTAGGTGTATAAATAAATAAATAAATAACTTCTAAAATAAGTTTTTTTTATGGAAAAACTATTAGAAAGCCCATCGAAGTCGAAATTTGAAGGGTGAAAACGGAATATTCGAAAATGGTGAAATACAAGGAATGGGGAAAAATGGTCCCATGTTTGGGTTGTGTTGTTTTACCTCTGAGTGGCACTTTTTTTGTATACAATGAACTAAAAGGCCAGATCACAAGGACCTCGAAGGTTCAGAGAAGATTGGGAGAAGGGGACCCACTGCACAGCTGTTGGGAGACAGGTGGTAATCTCCCGTCAAGGCCATCCAGCGTGACACTATGCGTGCACAGGGTATGGCTCTCTCACGGGGCCACGGATTAACGTCCCATTCGACGGACGGAGGCCTTTCCAAGCCCATCGGTGTCCCCTACTGACCGTGGGCAGGGTGAGGAGTTTTGCGGAGCTAAATCTCAATGCTGACCCAGCTGGGACTCGAACCTGGGAACTGCAAATTACGAGCCTGGCGCGCTACCGACTGAGCTTCCCCCTCATGTTTAGAAATCCTGATCTAACACAAGTAGGGACTGGAAGTTTTAATGCAACAAATTTTCCGTTGCGTTTCTTCACGCTGGACGGCCTTGATGGAGAATCTACCATCTGTCTCCTAACAGCTGTCTAGTGGATCCCTTTCTCCCAACTTTCTTTGCGCCCCAGGGGTCATTGTGACCTGGCCATTTAGCCCATTGTGGTCAAAAAACGCGTCGCTCAGAGGTAAAACATCCCAACTTTTTGTATCGCGTTGGGGGCGGGGGTGGCTCAGTCGGTAGCGCGCCAGGCTCGTAATCTGTAGTTCCCAGGTTCGAGTCCCAGCTGGGTCAGCGTTGAGATTTATCTCCGCAAAATTTCCCCGCCCTGCCCACGGTCAGTAGGGGACACCGATGGGTTTGGAAAGGCCGCCGTCCGTCGGATGGGACGTTAAGCCGTGGCCCCGTGTGCGGGAGAGCCACAACCTGTGCACGTTAAAGAACACGCTGGATGGCCTTGACGGGAGGCTACCATCTGTCTCCCAACAGCTGTTCCAGTGGGTCCCCTCCCCCAACCTTCTCTGAGCCTTCGGGGTCCTTGTGGCCATTTAGCCCATGGTGTGCAAAAAAGTGCCGCTCAGAGGTAAAACAATCCAATGTATCGCGTTTCTGATCAAAAACATGATAAGATAAAAAAAAAGAAAAAAAATGGATTTTCAATTGCAACTGAAAAAGTATAAGAAACGAAAACCAAATGAAACACGAAATAATTCATCAAATAATTTCGTAAATAAAAGTCGTTGAACCGAATTCTTCTTTCAGCATCCCAATCCTTTCCTTGTATCTGTAGGTATCACCATCTATAGAACATATATATATATCTCCTTCTCTGTGTATATATATATATGGACGTTGTTGTCTGAAGTCATCGAAGCATGGTGATCCTGTCTGCCATGATAGAAAGAAGAGACTTGTCCTGTTCACTGTTGGCGCCTTACAGGATGGCGAGAGTTAGAGCGCTGACGTGTCCAGTGCATTGCTTGAAGGAGAGGCCGTGGAGACACGCTGCCGCTGGGGGCCACTCAACGCATCTTGCCGAGGAATAATAAAAGAAGCAAAAGGTCACAGGAGGAGACGGGAATGAGGGAATAATTGACTGCGGCGGGTTCGTATTGGGAGAGAAGTAAAGCGAGAAATCTAGAAAGGAGGTTTTAAGGAAAAGATTGAATTAGGAATTTTTTTAATTTTTCTCTTTCTATAATGCGCCTAAAAAGTAGAAAATGAACCTGAAGCATATCGGTGCTGCAATCAGTCACTGAGATCGTATAAACTTTAAAGGAAGAGAGGGAAGTGGTAATTTGTTGTGTAAGTGAATCGGGTTGGGTTGTTTTACCTCAGAGCGGCACTTTTTTGCACACCAAGGGCTAAATGGCCAGGTCACAAGGACCCTGAAGGCTCAGAGAAGGTTGGGGGAGGGGACCCAGTGGAACAGTTGTTAGGAGACAGATGGTAGTCTCACGTCAAGGCCATCGAGCGTGTTCTTTAACGTGCACAGGGTGTGAACGGTAACTGCAGACGCTCAATATTTCCGTGAGTGAGCCCACACGATCCAGGTCTTTGTGAGCTCACACGATCCAATGTGCTGTAACATTAACCGCAACCGCTCCAGTTTGCTGTGAACGGTAACTGCACACGCTCCATATTCATTGCATTATATATTCATACGCATTATATATATTAAAAAATATCCGAAGGTTGCCAGATCACTGATTTCTAAACAAAATCGTTGCCAGATATTTTTTCTGAATTCTGTAATCAACCATAGCGTTCGGATACTTTTTTGAGCTACTGTACATATGGTATGGCTTTCCACACGGGGCCATGGTTTAACGTCCCATCAGATGGACGGCGGTCTTTCCAAGCCCAATGGTGGTGCCTCCTGACCGAGGAGTGGACGGGGAGTTTTACGGAGATAAATCTCAACGCTGGCCCAGCTGGGATTCGAACCTGGGAACTACAGATTACGAGTCTGTCAACGAATGAAGATTTAAATGTTATTATGACTCTTTACGTTTCCAGCTGGGGAGCAGAAAACAATAATAATGACTTCGGCATCGCCTTCGGTTTCCCGAAAGAATAGCATGGTAAATATTTTTGCGTTTAGCAAATTCCGCATTTGGAATTCCGATTTGAAATTCGAACTATAACTCTCAAACCAGAAACATTCTGAGAAATTTATAATCGTCTACCATGACTTGCCGATTAGTTACGACTGCCAAAGACAAACACAGACACAGAAAAGAGTCGTTTTTTATTATTATAGATTAATCTAATATATATTATTAACAGGATGCAATTATAACACGATATAATAGCTAAATAATCGCGAGCTTTTAACCTGTCAGCTAATAGATTTTATATACTCCAGATATGCGGTATATAGATCACATATGGGATATATGGATTAGCAATTCATTTCGCCAGATAAAGAATAGTGCGACAGAATGCTATTTGGCGATTTCCAATCCTTGATTGCGAAAGGTCGCTTAATTTCTTTCCAGGAGTGAAACGACGAATAAATACAAATATGTTATTTATTGAAGTGATCTTCACGTCGAACCAAAGTGAAAGGATAGGTTATTAATATTAGGATACGTTTCATGCTAGTGCAGGGGTTAATGCCATTTATACCTTCACTGCCACTATGGAAGCTTCTCTTCAAGACTATTCAAAGCACACAGGGTATGATGTCTTTTAGGGAGCAAGATTATCTCTTGAACAGAGTATGGAGATCCCCTTACACAAGGGGGCGGGGGTGGCTCAGTCGGTAGCGCGCCAGGCTCGTAATCTGTAGTTCCCAGGTTCGAGTCCCAGCTGGGTCAGCGTTGAGATTTATCTCCGCAAAATTCCCCGCCCTACCCACGGTCAGTAGGGGACACCGATGGGCTTGGAAAGGCCGCCATCCGTCGGATGGGACGTTAAGCCGTGGCTCCGTGTGCGAGAGAGCCATACCCTGTGCACGTTAAAGAACACGCTGGATGGCCTTGACGGGAGGCTACCATCTGTCTCCCAACAGCTGTTCCAGTGGGTCCCCTCCCCCAACCTTCTCTGAGTCTTCGGGGTCCTTGTGACCTGGCCATTTAGCCCATGGTGTGCAAAAAAGTGCCGCTCAGAGGTAAAACAACCCACAACCCACAACCCCTTACACAAAGTATGATTTCTTGTAAGGTCATGATTATCTCTTGAAGAGAATATGGATATCCCCTTGCACAAGGTATGATGATCTCTTGTTGGGCTGAATTGGGTTGTTTTGCCTCTGAGCGGCACTTTTTTTTTTTGCACACATGGGCTAAATGGCCAGGTCATAAGGACCCCGAAGGCTCAGAGAAGATTGGGGGAAGTACCCACTGAAATAGCTGTTGGGAGACAGATGATAGTCACCCGTCAAGGCCATCCAGTGTGTTCTTTAACGTTTACGTGGGTATGGCTCTCCCGCAAACGGGGCCACGGCTTAACGTTCCATCTGACGGACGGCAGTCTTTCCAAGCCCATCGGTGTCCCCTACTGACCGTGGGCAGGGCGGGTAATTTTGCGGAGATAAATCTCAACGCTGATCCAGCTGGGACTCGAACCTGGGAACTGCAGATTACTAGCCTGGCGTGCTACGGACTGAGCCACCCCCGCCCTGATGATCTCTTGTAAGGTCATGATTATCTCTTGAACAGAATATGGAAATCTCCTTGCACAAGGTATCATGATCTCTTATAAGATCATGATTATCTCTTGAACAGAATATGAATATCCCTTTCCACAAGGTATGGTGATCTCTTGTAAGGTAATCATTATCCTCTTGAAAAGAGTGTGGATATCTCCTTGCACAAAGCATCATGATATCTTATAAGGTCATGATTATCGCTTGAACAGAATACGGATATCCCTTTCCACAAGCAAAATTCCCCGCCCTGCCCACGGTCAGTAGGGGACACCGATGGGCTTGGAAAGGCCGCCGTCCGTCGGATGGGACGTTAAGCCGTGGCCCCGTGTGTGGGAGAGAGCCATACCCTGTGCAATTTAAAGAACACGCTGGATGACCTTGACGGAGCTCCCATCTGTCTCCCAACAGCTGTTCCAGTGGGTCCCCTCCCCCAACGTTCTCTGAGCCTTCGGGGTGCATGTGACCTGGCCATTTAGCCCATGGTGTGCAAAAAAAGTGCCGCTCAGAGGTAAAACAACCCAACCCAACCCTTTCCACAAATTATGATGATCTCTTGTAAGGTATTAATTATTCTTTTGAACAGAGTATGGATATCCCCTTGCACAAAATATCATGATCTCTTATAAGGTCATGGGTATCTATTCCAAGAGTGATGATCCTTTACCCATGATATGACGATCTCTTTCAAAGGCTGGATTTTCTCTTGCACAAAATATGATGCAAAGGGTATAATGATCTCTTACAAGAGCATTATTGTATCTTGCCCAGAATATGGTAACCTTTGTGCAGAGGTTAACCTCTTACAAAGGCTGTTACAAAGATGTCATTAAGAGAGCTAGCCATTTGTTGTCAATTAATATATTATCTATCCTCTGAAACCCATCAAGTAAGACAACACACATATTTGTAAATATTTCGATGTTTGTTGTAAGTGTTAGTTATTCTGAAACCATTAAGTTTACTTACCTGTAGGAGACGTTGCCCATTGCCATTGCAGCTACCAATACCAAAAGGGCCTATTACTCCTCCCCAAAGGTCAGAGTCAGTACCAACTTTGGCATTGAAGTCACCAAGAACAAGGGTAATATCTCCTTTCCTGACAGAATTCAAAATATCCTGAAGTTGTCCGTAAAACCAATCCTTCTCATCCTCATCGGCATCCTCAGTGGGGCATAACAACAGGTAACATTCAAGTTTTTAACTCCTATTTAAAATTTGCCTCTACAAAATATTTCATTAATGCAGTCATATCGTAGAAGAACATCACTAGCATGTTTGATGAGAGCCAACAATAAAAAACAGCCTTCTAATCTCAGGAATGGGGCAAAAACCATTTCCCCTATTATTATTATTATTAATTACTGATTAAAGAGAAAAGTGTTTCAGTTATTCCTATAACTTATCACTGATAAAAAGTTTCTGTTTATCCTGTAACTAATGATAAAAGAGTTTGCAGATATTCCTGTAATCATATGCTAATAAGGGATCTTGCAGTTAGTACTGTAATTTATGTACTAATTGAAGGATTTGCAGTTATTTCCTAAACCTCATGTACAGTCGCTCAAAAAAGTATCCGAACAATATGGTTGATTACAGAATTCAGAAAAAATATCTGGCAACGATTTTTTTAGAAATTAGTGATCTGGCAACCTTCGTGTCACGTGTGACACAAAGGTTGCCAGATCACTAATTTCTAAAAAAAATCGTTGCCAGATATTTTTTCTGAATTCTGCAATCAACCGTAGTGTTCGGATACTTTTTTGAGCGACTGTAGGTGGTCATATTATTTTGATACTAGATCGTGTGGGCTCACTCACGGAAATATTGAGCGTGTGCAGTTACCGTTCACAGCAAACTGGAGCGTGTGCAGTAACTGCACACTGCTGTGAACGGTAACTGGAGCGTGTACAGTTGCTGTACACGCTCCAGATACTTTTTCTGAATTCTGTAATCAACCATAGTGTTCGGATACTTTTTTGAGCGACTGTACCAGTCAAAACATTTTCTATTGTATTCTTTAACTCGTGTATCAAATAAAAGATGTGCAATGATTCCCACGTCATATTTACTGTTAAAAGACTTTCCTATTATTCTAAAAACTAATTTAGATAGGAGGATTTGTAGCTATTCTTGCAATTCGTGTACTGCTGAAAGGAGTAGAAGAATATCGCGATGCTAACTCTTTGATCTTCCAACTTGAAACGTGAAATTTTGGGACTGAAACCTTACACATCAGTTAGGGCCTCCTGATAATTTTCGCTTATCTGAAGAAAGGAAAACGTTAAGGAGAAAAAAAAACAGAAACAATAACAAAAGAGAGTTCTGATAAATGCCTTTTCACGAGCCATGCAGATATGTTGAAAGAAAGATAAAACTGGAAACAGGGGAGACAATGGAAGAAAGAAAAGAACGGATCGTAAAGGTGGATGCGAGAAAAGAAATTAGGAACAAGTAGAGCAATAATTGAAAGAAAAATAAGGAGCGAGTAGGTCCGTGTGCACGAGAGAGAGAAGTGTGTGAGGTGCTGAGAAGGAAGAAGAGTGGATTGAAGGGGGGGGGGGGTTGAAGACAGAGAGATAGACAAGTGTGTGAGATGCTGAGAAAGAAGGTTGAAAGGGAGGGAAGGCATTTGAAGAAGGCATTTGTTGGGAAATGGAGGCTACCCAGGAGACATACCGGCCTTTTCCCAACAACGGAGTCAACACGTACTTCCAAACAGCTGGCAAGAAAAAGGAAGAGGAGGAAAGAAGCTGGGAGACGTGGAAAAGAAGGGGAGCATGAGGAGAATTTCGAGTCGTTTTCGCTCGCTGATGGTAGAGGAGAGTTTCCCCACCCACCAAAGAATGCTTCCTCCATTCTCTCTGTTTTCCTCTTTTCCATCACTCGTGCACTGGCTGCGAAATGGTCCTTCGCGCGAGCGGCTAATAAAAGGAATACCAAAAAAAAATGGAGGTGAGAGAGAGTGCAGCAGAACTTTCGAGTTCTCCTCTCTGGGACACAAGTAGTATCTCCGCATCTCTGAGATGATGCGGGGGAGTCTTTAATCATCCATCGCTGCGTGCTAGGATTATTATCAGAGGGTGATAAATGATCGTCATTATCCAGATCTAGAAGGGTGATGCTCCTAGTTTTCGTCCTCGCTTTCAATATTAACAACTGTGAGATTCTTGGAGACTTGAAAGAGGATTTTCAAGAACAGGAGGAGGAGGAGGAGGAGGAGGAGGAGGAGGAGGAGGGGGGAAGGCTCGAATTGTGAAATTCGTAGGCTCGAGACCCAATTCTGCCAGCAATGAGATGGTGCGTTTAGATTTATCTCCGCTAAACCCCACCCTGTCGAAATATCAACAGTGAAATCTAGGATAATTCGCTGATAAAAAAACCTTCGTGTTGTGTCTTCCGAGCGACACTTTTCTGCATTTAATGGACCAAACGACCAGGTCACAATGACCCAAGGACCCAGAGTCCCAGAGAGAAAGGAAACCCACTGGATATCTATTACGAGGCATATTGAAACCTCCCGTCAAGACCATCCAGTGTATTCTTTAACGTGTGCAAGGTATGGCTCTCCTGCACAGGGAAACTCGGCTTTACGTCTCATCCGACGGATGGCGGTCTTTCCAAGCCCATGAATTCCTTCTCACCAAGCCCCTAATCAACCATGAGTCCTTGTAACCCAGCCATTTAGCCCATTGTGTGCAAAAAAAGTGCTGCTCAGAGGTAAAATAAACACAACTCGGTAATAAAAGAAACCCAGTGAGATTTTATGAAAAATTCTCTCTCCGTCTGATGAACAGTGGAAAGACTTCTCCTCTTGCAGGAAAGGCCTCTCCTCTTGCAGGAAAGGCCTCTTCTCTTGCAGGAAAGGCCTCTCCTCTTGCAGGAAAGGCATCTTCTCTTGCAGGAAAGGCATCTTCTCTTGAAGGAAAGGCATCTTCTCTTGCAGGAAAGGCATCTCCTCTTGCAGGAAAGGCATCTCCTCTTGCAAGAAAGGCATCTTCTCTTGAAGGAAAGGCATCTTCTCTTGCAGGAAAGGCATCTTCTCTTGCAGTAAAGGCATCTTCTCTTGCAGTAAAGGCATCTCCTCTTGCAGGAAAGGCATCTTCTCTTGCAAGAAAGGCATCTTCTCTTGAAGGAAATGCATCTTCTCTTGCAGGAAAGGCATCTTCTCTTGCAGGAAAGGCATCTCCTCTTACAGGAAATGCATCTTCTCTTGCAGGAAAGGCATCTTCTCTTGCAGGAAAGGCATCTTCTCTTGCAGGAAAGGCCTCTCCTCTTGCAGGAAAGGCATCTTCTCTTGTAGGAAAGGCATCTCTTCTTGTAGGAAAGACTTCTCTTGCAGAAAAGGCATCTCCTCTTACAGGAAATGCATCTTCTCTTGCAGGAAAGGCATCTCCTCTTGCAGGAAAGGCATCTCCTCTTGCAGGAAAGGCATCTCCTCTTACAGGAAATGCATCTTCTCTTGCAAGAAAGGCATCTTCTCTTGCAGGAAATACATCTTCTCTTGCAGGAAAGGCATCTCCTCTATCAGGAAAGGCATCTTCTCTTGTAGGAAAGGCATCTCTTCTTGTAGGAAAGACTTCTCTTGCAGGAAAGGCATCTCCTCTTACAGGAAATGCATCTTCTCTTGCAGGAAAGGCATCTCCTCTTGCAGGAAAGGCATCTCCTCTTGCAGGAAAGGCATCTCCTCTTGCAGGAAAGGCATCTTCTCTTGCAAGAAAGGCATCTTCTCTTGCAGGAAAGACATCTTCTCTTGCAGGAAAGGCATCTTCTCTTGTAGGAAAGGCATCTCTTCTTGCAGGAAAGACATCTCTTGCAGGAAAGGCATCTCCTCTTACAGGAAAGGCATCTCCTCTTGCAGGAAAGGCATCTCCTCTTGCAGGAAAGGCAACTTCTCTTGCAAGAAAGGCACCTTCTCTTGCAGGAAAGACATCTTCTCTTGCAGGAAAGGCATCTCCTCTATCAGGAAAGGCATCTCTTCTTGCAGGAAAGACATCTCTTGCAGGAAAGGCATCTCCTCTTACAGGAAATGCATCTTCTCTTGCAGGAAAGGCATCTCCTCTTGCAGGAAAGGCATCTTCTCTTGCAAGAAAGGCATCTTCTCTTGAAGGAAAGGCATCTTCTCTTGCAAGAAAGGCATCTTCTCTTGCAGGAAAGGCATCTCCTCTTGCAGGAAAGGCATCTCCTCTTGCAGGAAAGGCATCTTCTCTTGCAAGAAAGGCATCTTCTCTTGAAGGAAATGCATCTTCTCTTGCAGGAAAGGCATCTTCTCTTGCAGGAAAGGCATCTTCTCTTGCAGGAAAGGCATCTTCTCTTGAAGGAAAGGCATCTTCTCTTGCAGGAAAGGCATCTCCTCTTGCAGGAAAGGCATCTCCTCTTGCAAGAAAGGCATCTTCTCTTGAAGGAAAGGCATCTTCTCTTGCAGGAAAGGCATCTTCTCTTGCAGGAAAGGCATCTTCTCTTGCAGTAAAGGCATCTCCTCTTGCAGGAAAGGCATCTTCTCTTGCAAGAAAGGCATCTTCTCTTGAAGGAAATGCATCTTCTCTTGCAGGAAAGGCATCTTCTCTTGCAGGAAAGGCATCTTCTCTTGAAGGAAATGCATCTTCTCTTGCAGGAAAGGCATCTTCTCTTGCAGGAAAGGCATCTTCTCTTGCAGGAAAGGCCTCTCCTCTTGCAGGAAAGGCATCTTCTCTTGTAGGAAAGGCATCTCTTCTTGTAGGAAAGACTTCTCTTGCAGAAAAGGCATCTCCTCTTACAGGAAATGCATCTTCTCTTGCAGGAAAGGCATCTCCTCTTGCAGGAAAGGCATCTCCTCTTGCAGGAAAGGCATCTCCTCTTACAGGAAATGCATCTTCTCTTGCAAGAAAGGCATCTTCTCTTGCAGGAAATACATCTTCTCTTGCAGGAAAGGCATCTCCTCTATCAGGAAAGGCATCTTCTCTTGTAGGAAAGGCATCTCTTCTTGTAGGAAAGACTTCTCTTGCAGGAAAGGCATCTCCTCTTACAGGAAATGCATCTTCTCTTGCAGGAAAGGCATCTCCTCTTGCAGGAAAGGCATCTCCTCTTGCAAGAAAGGCATCTCCTCTTGCAGGAAAGGCATCTCCTCTTGCAGGAAAGGCATCTTCTCTTGCAAGAAAGGCATCTTCTCTTGCAGGAAAGACATCTTCTCTTGCAGGAAAGGCATCTTCTCTTGTAGGAAAGGCATCTCTTCTTGCAGGAAAGACATCTCTTGCAGGAAAGGCATCTCCTCTTACAGGAAAGGCATCTCCTCTTGCAGGAAAGGCATCTCCTCTTGCAGGAAAGGCAACTTCTCTTGCAAGAAAGGCACCTTCTCTTGCAGGAAAGACATCTTCTCTTGCAGGAAAGGCATCTCCTCTATCAGGAACGGCATCTTCTCTTGTAGGAAAGGCATCTCTTCTTGCAGGAAAGACATCTCTTGCAGGAAAGGCATCTCCTCTTACAGGAAAGGCATCTTCTCTTGCAGGAAAGGCATCTCCTCTTGCAGGAAAGGCATCTCCTCTTGCAAGAAAGGCATCTTCTCTTGAAGGAAAGGCATCTTCTCTTGCAGGAATGGCATCTTCTCTTGCAGGAAAGGCAATTTAATGAATGACGGAAAAGCCGTGCTCTACGAAAGTTAAAGAACGACAAGAGAAACGTAATCGATGCAAATTAGAGAATGACGGGTGAGACATCCTCGCTAGTCAAATAAAGACAAGAGATCATTACGTGAAATAAAGAAGAACAGAAGTTAATTGCAAATGTTGATGAATGACATCAGACACGATCCTCTTGGCAGTAACTGATGACAGGAAAGATATTCTCTTAAAGATAAAGAAAAACGAAACATCTATAACCTAGGCAGGATAAAGAACAGCAGGAGAGCCATTCAGGTATCTTCCGAATAACGTGGTTTCGTTTTAGCAATGTTTGCAGAGTAAGTAGGATATTAGATTAGCGCGGCGAATCTAATAGCTTTCCTTTATGCTGTATTAAACTTTAGATAAACTCTGATAAAGACTCATACGTTTGAACTATCAATTATTCAAAATGAAGAAACCATGGTGAATCGGAGTTTTGAAACTATTGGTCTTGAATGATACAGAACACTGCTAATCAAATCTAGACTAAATATTTTTAAAAGAAATTTATCCATACGATCAGCTCTAAGGAACATAAAAAGCATTTATTTCTTGTCTACTCTCAAATGATAAAGAACTCATTATTGCTTCATTTACTGATGATAAGAGTCACTTACAGACTAGCTTCATCAATTGATAAGAATCTCTTACAGACTCACTTCATCAATTGATCACTTACATACGCTCATCAATTGGTGACAAGAGTCACTTACAGACTCATTTCAACAACTGAATATCTCTTACAGACTCACTTCATCAATTGATCACTTACATACATCATCAATTGATGATAAGAATCTCTTACAGACTCACTTCATCAATTGATCACTTACATACGCTCATCAATTGGTGACAAGAGTCACTTACAGACTCATTTCAACAACTGAATGTCTCTTACAGACTCATTTCAACAACTGAATGTCTCTTACAGACTCACTTCATCAATTGATCACTTACATACATCATCAATTGATGATAAGAATCTCTTACAGACTCACTTCATCAATTGATCACTTACATACGCTCATCAATTGGTGACAAGAGTCACTTACAGACTCATTTCAACAACTGAATATCTCTTACAGACTCACTTCATCAATTGATCACTTACATACATCATCAATTGATGATAAGAATCTCTTACAGACTCACTTCATCAATTGATGATAAGAATCTCTTACAGACTCACTTCATCAATTGATCACTTACATACGCTCATCAATTGGTGACAAGAGTCACTTACAGACTCATTTCAACAACTGAATATCTCTTACAGACTCACTTCATCAATTGAT
This sequence comes from Ryuthela nishihirai, assembly GCA_038380435.1. Taxonomy (NCBI): domain Eukaryota; kingdom Metazoa; phylum Arthropoda; class Arachnida; order Araneae; family Heptathelidae; genus Ryuthela; species Ryuthela nishihirai. The sequence goes on from JAWZYU010000002.1 coordinate 20,444,184, forward strand.
CACTTACATACATCATCAATTGATGATAAGAATCTCTTGCAGACTCACTTCATCAATTGATGATAAGAATCTCTTACAGACTCACTTCATCAATTGATCACTTACATACGCTCATCAATTGGTGACAAGAGTCACTTACAGACTCATTTCAACAACTGAATATCTCTTACAGACTCACTTCATCAATTGATCACTTACATACATCATCAATTGATGATAAGAATCTCTTGCAGACTCACTTCATCAATTGATGATAAGAATCTCTTACAGACTCACTTCATCAATTGATCACTTACATACGCTCATCAATTGGTGACAAGAGTCACTTACAGACTCATTTCAACAACTGAATATCTCTTACAGACTCACTTCATCAATTGATCACTTACATACATCATCAATTGATGATAAGAATCTCTTACAGACTCACTTCATCAATTGATCACTTACATACGCTCATCAATTGGTGACAAGAATCACTTACAGACTCATTTCAACAACTGAATATCTCTTACAGACTCACTTCATCAATTGATCACTTACATACATCATCAATTGATGATAAGAATCTCTTACAGACTCACTTCATCAATTGATCACTTACATACGCTCATCAATTGGTGACAAGAGTCACTTACAGACTCATTTCAACAACTGAATTATCTCTTACAGACTCACTTCATCAATTGATCACTTACATACATCATCAATTGATGATAAGAGTCGCTTACAGACTTGCTTCATCAATTGATCACTTACATACATCATCAATTGATGATAAGAGTCACTTACAGACTTGCTTCATCAATTGATCACTTACATACATCATCAATTGATGTTAAGAATCTCTTACAGACTCACTTCATCAATTGATCACTTACATACGCTCATCAATTAGTGACAATACTCACTTATAGACTCATTTCATCAATTGGTGACAAGAATCACTTATAGACTCATTTCATCAATTGGTGACAAGAATCACTTATAGACTCATTTCATCGATTGACGATCTCTTACAGACTCACTTCATCAATTGATCACTTACATACATCATCAATTGATGATCTCTTACAGACTCACTTCATCAATTGATCACTTTCATACATGATCAATTGATGATAAGAGTAGTAAGAGAGTAATGTAGAGACATTGCAAAGGGTAGTAAACGTAATTTCGCAAGATTCTCCCAGGTTTGATTATTATTTCATTGTTTTGTTTTTATATTTTGCATTGTACCGTATTTGAATAATTTACATCCGTACGGTTACAATTCTTTAACGTTTCAGCATTTAATTTCTACTAAAAAAATACTTTTTAAAGTTTCTTCAAGGGAATAAATTTGGATCAGGAACGTATCCCTCCTTTAAGGTCTCTTCCAAAGTGAAATTTTCATTTATTTAGCGCGTTTTCGTTTAATTCGTTTTTTTTTTTTTTTTCAGGAAGTTGTCGATACCTACATTCTACAAAGGACCACGAAAGACATAATTTAGTCCAGTGTTTCTCAAAAATGGGGGCCGCGACCCACCAGGGAGTCGAGAGACATTTAAGTATTTGAACAAATATATTTTCGTTTATTATTGTTTTGAAAAAGTTAAGAAATATTTTATTGGGTATAAAAAATATTACAAGAGCATTGTTATTGCACGAGTGACTTGATAAATGCACTGATACAAATACATGCAAAATAATCTATTTAATTACAGGGGGAGAGGAAAAGGTTATCTACTGACACCTGTTTAAAAGCTTCTTTAAGCTCATCTAACCTGTTCTTTAAAGTGAACAGAGCTCTTTCATAAACTGGCTTCCATAAATTAAAGATTGGGTTGTTCTACCTCTGAGCGGCACTTTTTTGCACACGATGGGCTAAATGGCCAGGTCACAAGGACCCCGAAGGCTCAGAGAAGGTTGGGGGAGGGGACCCACTGGAACAGCTGTTGGGAGACAGATGGTAGCCTCCCGTCGTCACATGGACCCCGAAGGCTCAGAGAAGGTTGGGGAAGGGGACCCACTGGAACAGCTGTTGGGAGACAGATGGTAGCCTCCCGTCGTCACAAGGACCCCGAAGGCTCAGAAAAGGTTGGGGGAGGGGACCCACTGGAACAGCTGTTGGGAGACAGATGGTAGCCTCCCGTCGTCACAAGGACCCCGAAGGCTCAGAGAAGGTTGGGGGAGGGGACCCACTGGAACAGCTGTTGGGAGACAGATGGTAGCCTCCCGTCGTCACAAGGACCCCGAAGGCTCAGAGAAGGTTGGGGGAGGGGACCCACTGGAACAGCTGTTGGGAGACAGGTGGTAGCCTCCCGTTCAAGGCCATCCAACGTGTTCTTTAACGCGCACGGGGTATGGATCTCCCGTGCACGGACCACGGCTTAACGTCTCATCCGACGGACGGCGGCCTTTTCCAAGCCCAGCAGTGTCCCCTATTAGCCGTGGAGTTTTGCGGAGATAAATCTCAACGCTGACCCAGCTGGGACTCGAACCTGGGAACTACAGATTACGAGCCTGGCGCGCTACCGACTGAGCCACCCCCATAAATTAAGGAATAATCCTATTTTATGTCAACAGAAAGCTAACTTCGAAGCTCTGTAACTTCTAAAATAAATTATTTTGTTTTGAAACATGTGATAGCAGATAAAGATCTCAATCGAATAAATCATTATCTCGATTTTCAACAATATTCGTTCAGTATTTAATGAGTTATGGAAGTTTGAATATTTAACAACAGCAATGCCAATCTTAAGAAACTTATACAAAACTGAAGAATAGTGAAAGAATTCGTTACACAAAGTTCTAAAATACAAACTTATTTTATTAAAACTTAGAAATAAGTATTGTATCAAAGTGTTTAATTAACTTCTGAAGCCAATTTTTGTGACTGGTATTCATTATCATCATTATCCTCAAGCAGCCAGGGACTACCGAGGTAGCCCATGATTCATGGAGAGTACAGTCGCTCAAAAAAGTATCCGAACACTTCAGTCACGTGACACCGAACAACCTTCGTTGTCACGTGACACGAAGATTGCCAGATCACTAATTTCTAAAAAAAATCGTTGCAGATATTTTTTCTGAATTCTGTAATCAACCATAGTGTTCGGATATTTTTTTGAGCGACTGTAGGTGGTAATATTATTTTGATACTAGATCGTGTGGGCTCACTCCCGGAAATATTGAGCGTGTGCAGTTACCGTTCACAGCAAACTGGAGCGTGTGCAGTAACTGCACACGCTCCAGTTTGCTGTGAACGGTAACTGGAGCGTGTACAGTTGCTGTACACGCTCCAGATTTTTTTTTGAATTCTGTAATCAACTATAGTGTTCGGATATTTTTTTGAGCGACTGTACATGTACAGTACATGAGACTCTCCATAGAGAAGCTTGAAGTAGTGGTGGAAGTCCACGGAGAGTAGATATGATAGTTGTTGTTAAATATTCAATCAAGGTCATCCAGCGTGTTTTTTAACGTGCACAGTGTATGACTCTCCTGCACTCGAAAGCACGGTTTAATATCACATCCGATGGACGGCATCCTTTCCAAGTGTCCCTTACTCCCCTGGGACAGGATGGGTATTGAACGGAGATAAGTCTCAATCATTTCACAGTTGGAACTCGAACCTAGGAACTGTAGATTACGGACCTTGCGCGCTACAGACAGATGAAATTCCCACCCATTTTTCATTGGTGTAATATGCTAACGCTGAGCCAATTTATTTTAAATGTGATTAATAGTTTAAAAATAACAGTATTTAGAACTTAAGTTTCAAACACGCGATTACAAGCTTAATCCATACAAAGACAACACAAACAACCCATAAATGTGCATACTCACAATCCCGACGCTATAGAAACACACACAAACAAAAAACAGAAACTTAAATTAATCCGTTTGCAAGAGCGTTTTTCGACCGGCTACAATGTCATCGGCACAGACCGCATTCGTTAACAGAAAAGATAGAACATGAAAACCTCATCTCATGAAATCAGCCAGCAATCGGTAAGAAATCGAAAAACTGATTCGACGTGCGATTGAGCAATGGATATCATCATGGGTTGGGTTGTTTTACCTCTGAGCGGCACTTTTTTGCACACCATGCGCTAAATGGCCAGGTCACATGGACCCCGAAGGTTCAGAGAAGGTTTGGGGAGGGGACCCACTGGAACAACTGTTGGGAGACATGTAGTAGTCTCCCGTCAAGGCCATCCAGCGTGTTCTTTAACGTGCACAGGGTATTGCTCTCCCGCACACGGTGCCACGGCTTAACGTCCCATCCGAGGGACGGCGGCCTTTCCAAGCCCATCGGTGTCCCCTACTGACCGTGGGCAGGGCGGGGAATTTTGCGAAGGTAAATCTCAACGCTGACCCAGCTGGGACCCGAACCTGGGAACTACAGATTACGAGCCTACCGACTGAGCCACTCCCGCCCCCGGATATCATCATGTATTTGAGGATGAGCATCACTTCTCCCCCACCTCAATCTCCGCTCCCCCACCCTCCATAAAGCTTAGCAGTCAGAACCAGCACAACCATCAACATCAAGAATTCCACCCAGCGGCCCTGGTACGACCATATACGAAGACAGAGCTATTAGGTCGTCTCGTGGCTGGTCGGCAAGGGAGATCGATTCCGCCGAGCGAGCGAGCAAGTCCTGCTGCAAAGACCGTCTAATACACTGCCTCACGACGCTAACACCAATTACGGGGATTGGCCACAAATTAAAAGCGGGGATTTCGCACTGTGTGGTTGATGGCGATTAGTGGAAGGTATATCACAGAGAGAGAGAGGATGCAGAAGTGACGAAATTCGTCATTCTTTCTTTCTTTCCCATCCACCCCTCCTTGCAGATAAAAAAAAAAGATTCTCAAAAGAAGATTGTTCTTTTGTAAAAGTTGGCATGTTAATGTGGTTTGGCTAATCGAGGCAGTAATTCTTTCTTAAGTTCCACTGGTTCACATTTCAGGTCAGTCGGGTTTTAATCTCCAGTTTATTGGAGAAATTCATCCGGTCTTAATTTTGCAGTTAGTGGACTAGTGTCTTGCCTTTTTTTTTATATCAATCCATTTGCTTCAGTTAATCATCAATAGAGTGTTTTATCATCTCTTGATGGAATTATCTCTCTGGTGGATTTCACGTTCTTTCGCTTATTGGATGAAAATGTCTACAGTTCGTAAGCTTCATGCCTTTTTCCAAGGGGCGGGGGTGGCCCAGTAATCTGTAGGCTCAGTAATCAGTAATCTGCCAGGCTCGTAATCTGTAGTTCCCAGGTTCGAGTCCCAGCTGGGTCAGCGTTGAGATTTATCTCCGCAAAATTCCCCGCCCTTCCCACGGTCAGCAGGGGACACCGATGGGCTTGGAAAGGCCGCCGTCCGTCGGATGGGTCGTTAAGCCGTGGCACCGTGTGCGGGAGAGCCATACCCTGTGCACGTTAAAGAACACGCTGGATGGCCTTGACGGGAGGCTACCATCTGTCTCGCAACAGCTGTTCCAGTGGGTCCCCTCCCCTAATCTTCTCTGAGCCTTCGGGGTCCATATGACCTGGCCATTTAGCCCATGGTGTGCAAAAAAGTGCCGCTCAGAGGTAAAACAACCCAACCCAAGCCTTTTTCCAACAGTTCATAGGTATATTATTTTTTTACTTCTACATAGTTCATGGATATAATTCTTTCATTTTTATAAGATTACATCTTTTTTTCTATATTTGTAAAGTTAATACGTACTTTTCATTCATTTTTCCGTTTTCTAAACATCAAAAAAATGTTTTTTCTTTATTTTTTTTTCATTTTTATATAGTTCAGGAGTTTATTCCTATCTATACATTACATCAGTTGTTCCCAAGCATTTTAAAGTTACAACCAAGCAACTTAAATTATTGCTTTTAAGTTCGATCCATCGAGACTCTAACATCTTTGCAATCTTAACATCTCTCTCTGAGATCTTCACGACCCTAATATTTTGTGACTCTAACTTCTCGCTCTGAGGCCATCGGGACCCTAAAATCTCTCTGAGACCGTCGCGAGCCTAATCTCTCTCTCTTTGTGACTGTTATGACCCAATATCTTCGCAACCTCTCTCTCTCTATGAAACTATCTCGAAAATAGTACCGTCACATCTTTAAAATCTCTCTGGGGGCGGCTCTCAGTCGGTAGCGCGCCAAACTCGTAATCTGTAGTTCCCAGGTTCGAGTCCCAGATGGGTCAGCGTTGAGATTTATCTCCGCAAAATTTCCCCGCCCTGCCCACGGTCAGTAGGGGACATCGATGGGCTTGGAAAGGCCGCCGTCCGTCGGATGGGACGTTAAGAACACGCTGAGAACACAATGACACGGATGGGACGTAAGAACACATTAAGAACACGATGTGCACGTTAAAGAACACGCTGGATGGCCTTGACGGGAGGCTACCATCTGTCTCCCAACAGCTGTTCCAATGGGTTCCCTCCCCCAACCTTCTCTGAGCCTTCGGGGTCCATGTGACCTGGCCATTTAGCCCATGGTGTGCAAAAATGTGCCGCTCAGAGGTAAAACAATCCAATCCAATCTAAAATCTCTCTGAGACGTCAATGTCTTTAGCAACACTGAGACCATCGAGACATCTGTCTCTCAGACTGTCGTGATCCTGATATCCTCGCAACCCTATATCATTGCGACCCTAACATCTCTCTCTCTCTCTCTGAGGCTGTCACGAACCCGATAACTTCGCAATCTCTCCCTGAGATTATCGCGAATGGAGAGACTAAAGCTGCCGTGACCCTAATAGCTTTGCAGTTTTAACAACTATCTCTAAGATACTCGCATCCTAAAATCATCTCTGTCCGAAATCGTCGCGTCCCTAATATCCTTCTTCGGAACCATCCATCTACTAACAACTTCCTGATGGATCCCTCTTCTCCAACCTCTAACAAACCTTTGGGGTTCTTTGACTTAACCATTTAACCTACTGGGTACAAAAGGGTGCTGCTCAGAAGTCATATCTAAGACCGCCACACCAGCCTGACCAAAGTGAATTTCAAAAGTTCGTCCAATTCGCTCCATAGTCCCGAATTTAGTGTTTAACTCGGAATATTCAGAAATCATTAATAACACAATCATCATCTTTTCCATCAAGAGCAATTAGTAATCAAAGACTTTCAATTTCAGATGATGTGGCACGACATTGAACTAACGGAAATGATCTTTCGCAGCGATATTCCAGCTAAATTGCGGGAAATGTGTAATGCAGATAATTAGAAGAATGATGTAACTAACTGATTTATCCTCAATACTCAAAAGAAAGTTGGATTGTTTTACCTCTGAGGGACAATTTTTTGCACACCATGGGCTAAATGGGCAGGTCACAAGAACCCCGAAGGCTCCGAGAAGGTTGGAGGAGGGAAGCAACTGGAACAGCTGTTAGGAGACAGATGGTAGCCTCCCGTCAAGGCCATCCAGTGTGTTCTTTAACGTGCACAGGATATGGCTCTCTCCCGTACACGGGGCCACGGCTTAACGTCCCATCCGACGGACGGCGACCTTTCCAAGCACATCGGTCAAAAGAAAGTAAATGAAAAAAAAAAATCATAGACATGAAATATTCACAAGATACGCAATATTTTCCTTTAATGTCTAGAGAGCAAAATCCAAACAGGAAAAAAAATTAAAAAACGGTAAAAAGAAGAGATAATTTTTTACGTGTTCAACACCAAGCCCGTTCTCAAAAAAAAAATGATTACTTTACGACTTTAACACCCTCTAGCTGTAGATATTTGAATTAATGGATGGTCTATTAAAATGCAAGTAGTTCTTCATGTTTTGAAACACAAAATGAACTTTTCATTTATCGCTTAAAACAAATGATAAATTCCCCCTAAGATAAAGGTTCAGATCGATTCTTTCAGTCTTTAATCCCTTAACCATGAAATTCACCTCCCCGAATTTCAGGTTCATAGCAAAAATAGATCTTTGACGATATTCGTTTAGAATTCGCTATTTTCAAAAGTTTTTCACGTTAGAGGGCTGATTCAAAACTGTTGAGAGCAGGGTCAGCTGCGTCCATTGGCTAATTTGGGGAACTGCCTCACCAAAAATAAAAAAATAATCACAAGAAATAATGAATGTATTTCAGATTTTGTATTCGTTAATTTGTCATATCTAAATCAACATTATATCACTTTTAAATTCGTTCTGTGATAATTTCTTGCCGTGTTATGTAACACAGTCACCGCATTTACTTTGCGAATCGGTGCTGTGCAATCTTAGAATAATTTATTACAGAGATTGCACAAATGCACTGAAATAAAATATCAGTGCACTGCAGGGTTGGGTTGTTTTACCTCTGAGCGGCACTTTTTTGCACACCATGGGCTAAATGGCCAGGTCACATGGACCCCGAAGGCTCAGAGAAGGTTGGGGGAGGGGACCCACTGGAACAGCTGTTGGGAGACAGATCGTAGCCTCCCGTTAAGGCCATCCAGCGTGTTCTTTAACGTGCATAGGGTATGGCTCTCCCATACACGGGACTACGGCTTAACGTCCCATCCGACGGGCGGCGGCCTTTCCAAGCCCATCGGTGTCCCCTACTGACCGTGGGCAGGGCGGGGAATTTTGCGGAGTTAAATCTCAACGCTGACCCAGCTGGGACTCGAACCTGGGAACTGCAGATTACGAGCCCATTCTGCAGATTACGAGCTCAGATTACGAGTACCATTTCAAGTAAAAGAGGCTGCAGTTGGATCAATTGGTAATGCATCAGACGCGTACTCTACAATTCCTAGGTTCGAATCCCACCTGTGCAAGAGTTGAGATTTATCTACACTAAATCTCAACCCTACCCTCGTTCAGAAAGAGGATACCAATGGGCTTGTAAAGGCCGCTGTCCGTCGGATGGGACGCTAAGCCGTGGCCCCTTATGAGAGGAGAGCCATGCGCTGTGCACGTCAATGAACACGCTGGATGACCTTGACGGGAAGCTATCATCTGTCTCCTAGAGCAGCTATCCAGTGGATCCCCTTCCAAAATCTGTTAAAAGTTCTTAGGACCCTTACGACCTGGTATTTGGCCTGTGGTGTGTACAGAAAGTGCCGTCCTCAGATAGAGTAACCGAATGTATTGCGACGAATGACTTTTATGGTGTTTCCAAGTCCATTGGTGTTTCCTTTCTTGAAAATGTCCAGAAGAGAACAGGAATCGAAACTCTCTCAACTCCAAAAAGTCATGGATTGGATTGTTTTACCTCTGAGCGGCACTTTTTTGCACACCATGGGCTAAATGGCCAGGCCACAAGGACCCCGTAGGCTCAGAGAAGGTTGGAGGAGGGGACCCACTGGAACAGCTGTTGGGAGACAGATGGTAGCCTCCCGTCAAGGCCATCCAGCGTGTTCTTTAACGTGCACAGGGTATGGCTCTCCCTGCACACGGGGCCACGACTTAACGTCCCATCCGACGGACGGCGGCCTTTCCAAGCCCATCGGTGTCCCCTACTGACCGTGGGCAGGGCGGGGAATTTTGCGGAGATAAATCTCAACGCTGACCCAGCTGGGACTCGAACCTGGGAACTACAGATTACGAGCCTGGCGCGCTACCGACTGAGCCACCCCCGCCCCAAATGTCCAGAAGAGAACAGGAATCGAAACTCTCTCAACTCCAAAAAGTCATGGAAATCGCAGAAGGATTTTAAACAGATCTATGCAGCATAGCTGATGTTAGTAAACAAAATGTCACAAAATGCCTTAAAATTTATGCACTTCCGAAATTAGTGAAGGGATTGCCATCGATCTGATGCACCATTTAACCATGGTTCCCATCCGATTGCGAGATAGACACAGATTCTGTGCATTGCAAAAATCACTCTTTTTCTTTATGTTCGTATAGACGGATGCTCTCTCTTTGGAAATGCCTGGATGAAGTCTTATCCCCTTTTGCAGTTGGACTGTTTTATCTCTGAGCGGCACTTTTTTTGCGCATAATGGGCTAAATGGCCAGGTCACAAGGACCTCCAAGGGCTCAGAGAAGGTTGGGGGAAGTATACCCACTGGAGACTATTAGGAGACAGATCTATGTTAGGAATCCCATCACGGCTATCCAGCGTGTTCTTAAACGTGTTTAATGTCTGGCTCTCCTGTACATGGGGCTACGGCTTAAAATCAAAGCTCAACGGTATACCCTTTATCGCCGATAATAGTGTGAGGGTTAAAGTAGATAAATCTCAATGTTAGCTAAGAGAGGGTTCGAACCTGGAAACATCAGATTACAAGCCTGACACGCTACCAATTAAGCAAACTCTCACCCATCTGCCAGATAGAGCATTAACCCTTCTTTCCCTTTGCAGTAGTTACATTACAAGTGCTTCATAAGTTAAAAAGAGTTGATGGTTTTCAGAGGAAGAGTCATTCTGCACTAACAGCCCTCCAGTGGCTCTCCTCGTAATCATCTCCTGAGTCTGTGGGGCGGGGGGTGGCTCAGTCGGTAGCGCGCCAGGCTCGTAATCTGTAGTCCCAGGTTCGAGTCCCAGCTGGGTCAGCGTTGAGATTTATCTCCGCAAAATTCCCCGCCCTGCCCACGGTCAGTAGGGGACACCGATGGGCTTGGAAAGGACGCCGTCCGTCTGATGGGATACCCTGTGCGGGAGAGCCATACCCTGTGCACGTTAAAGAACACGCTGGATGGCCTTGACGGGAGGCTACCATCTGTCTCCCAACATCTGTTCCAGTGGGTCCCCTCCCCCAACCTTCTCTGAGCCTTCGGGGTCCATGTGACCTGGCCATTTAGCCCATGGTGTGCAAAAAAGTGCCGCTCAGAGGTAAAACAACCCAACCCAACCCATCTCCTGAGTCTGTAGGTCATTATAACATCGCCTTTTATGCAGGAGATAAAATGCCTCTCAGGAGTAAAACCTCACAATTCCTTAAAGACCTCGCAACATAGCCTTGAATCTTCAGTCTAAGCTCTGTCTAACTTTAACAGCTATCTATTGACGAATTATACTTATCCGGTATTCCATTATAAACATGAAATTTAATAATGTGCTCTATTATGTAAACACGGTAGGATATCAGCCGATACATTTAACTGTGAATTGAGTTCCGTTTATTAACCTCGGGTTGCAATTATGTGTTTATCAATGGAATAAATTGCAAGTTCACATCATGCTAGAACCTGGCGCAAGCAATTAGCTGAGAAAATGGGACAATAGATAACATGAAAGCTAATGAGACATCGCTTAATGATAACTCACCAAACCTTTTCTTAACACATGTAGAGAAGCACAACAAAATAATTCAGTGAGGTGAATTTAAAAATGTCAGTTTACCTGCAAGTAAATAGGACAGTCAAGCAGATCACATGGGAGAAAATAAGACAGTAGAGAACTTGGAAGCAATTGAGAAGTAGAGAACGGCGAAATCAATGAGACAGTAAAGAACATGGAAGCACATGAGATAATAGAGAATTTGGTAGCAAATGAAACAGTAGAGAACATGGAAGCAAATGAGAATGTAAGATAGCACAGAAATGTTAGCCACGAGATATTACCACTCACCCTACGACAACACCACACAACAAACACATTTATCATAACACCCATTACCATGGCAGACTTCAATCACCCTGTCACTCGCCTGAGGGGCATAAAACAATACATAAACACTAACCCATCGACTACATCATACTCCAATCACCCTAACCCAGCCACCACAATATAATGCACGCAAGTTATAGACAATCCCGGCAAAAACAAAGCTCAGGTAAAGGGAAAAGGAAGACACCTCTCTCCTCCATCCAAAGAGAGCTCAGGTAATGAGAGATGCAAGAAATCTCTGTCTCCTATCCAAAGAGAGCTCGTGTAAAGGGGGAAGCAAGAAATATTACCCCCTCCATCCAAAGAGAGCTCGGGTAAAGCGAGAAGCAAGAAATCTCTGTGCTCTATCCAAATGGAGCTCAGGAAAGGAAAGAAGCAAGATATCTCTGTCCTCCATCCAAAGAGAGTTTAGATAATGGGAGAGATATTTCTAGCCCCATCCAAAAATAACTCAGATAAAGGGAGAAGAAAGACACCCCTCTTTTCCATCCAAAGAGAGCTCAGGTAATGGGAGATGTAAGAAATCTCTATCCCCTATCCAAATGGAGCTCATGTAAAGAAAGAAGTAAGATATCTCTGTTCTCCATCCAAAAAGAGTTTAGATAATGGGAGAGATATCTCTGGCCCATCCGAAAACAGCTCAGATAAAGGGAGAAGAAAGACACTTCTCTCCTCCATTCAAAGAGAGCTCAGGTAATGGGAGATGCAAGAAATCGCTATCTCCTATCCAAAAAGAGCTCATGTAAAGGGGGAAGCAAGAAATATCTCTCCTCAATCTGAAGAGAGCTTGGCCAAATGGATAAGCAAGAAATATCTGTCCTCCATCCAAATGGAGCTCAGGAAAAGAAAGAAGCAAGATATCTCTGTCCTCCATCCAAAGAGAGTTTAGATAATGGGAGATGCAAGAAATCTCTGTCCCCTATCCAAATGGAGCTCGTGTAAAGAAAGAAGTAAGATATCTCTGTCCTCCATCCAAAGAGAGTTTAGATAATGGGAGAGATATTTCTATCCCCATCCAAAAACAACTCAGATAAAGGGAGAAGAAGACACCCCTCTTTTCCATCCAAAGAGAGCTCAGGTAATGGGAGAAGCAAGAAATCTCTGTCCCCTATCCAAAGAGAGCTCATGTAAAGGGAGAAGCAAGAAATATCTGTCCTCCATCCGAAGAGAGCTCAGATAAAGGGAGAAACAGATCTGTCCTCCATCCAAAGAGAGCTTAGGTAATGGGAAAAAACAAGAAATCTCTCTCCTCCATTAAAAAGTAAAGGGAGAAACAATATATCTAACCCCATCCCCAGAGAGACATCAGATATGGGAAGAAACAAGACATCTCTAGCCCCATCCAAAAAGAGCTCCGACAGAGGGAGAAGCAAAACATCTCTGTCCTTTATCCAAAGAGAACTGAGGTAAAGATAGAAGCAAGACATCTCTTTCTTTCATCCAAAGAGAGCTGAGGTAATAGGATAAGAAAAAATCTGTGTTCTCCATTGAAAGAGAGCTCATATAAAGGGATAAGCAAGACCTCTCGGAGAGATCAAGTAATGGGAGGAGCAAGACATCTCATTCCTCCATCCAAAGAGAGCTGAGGTAAAGAGAGAAGCAAGACACCTCTTTCTTTCATCCAAAGAGAGTTCAGGTAATAAGCAAGAAATCTGTGCCCTCCATTAAAAGAGAGCTCATATAAAGGGAGAAGCAAGACCTCTCGGAGAGATCAAGTAATGGGAGGAGCAAGACATCTCATTCCTCCATCCAAAGAGAGCTGAGGTAAAGAGAGAAGCAAGACACCTCTTTCTTTCATCCAAAGAGAGTTCAGGTAATAAGCAAGAAATCTGTGCCCTCCATTGAAAGAGCATTTCAATTTTTCCTGTTTTTCATCTTCCAAGTAAAGGAAGATGAAGGACATCTCTGCCCCCATCCAAACAGAGTTCAAGGGAGAAGAACGGAATCTCTGCCCCCATCCAAACAGATTTCAAGGGAGAAGAACGGAATCTCTGCCCCCATCCAAACAGAGTTCAAGGAAGAAGAACCGAATCTCTGCCCCCACCCAGGGAGAAGCAAGGAATATCTGCTAACATCCAAAGAGAGCTCAGGTAAAGGGAGAAGAAAGAAAATTCTGCCCTCATCAAAAGAGAGCTCAGATAAAGAAAGAAGCAAAAATTTCTTCTCCGTTGAAAGCTATCTCGGGTTTTCAGAAGCATCCCCATCCAGAGAGATCACAGTTTTTTTTCCCCTCAAGAAACAAGAAATATGTGTTCGCCATCAAAAGTGAAGCTCAGGTGAGGGGAGAAGCAAGAACTCTCCTATTCGTGACCTTTCATCGCGATGTGAGTGCGAAAGAGAGAGCAGAACAAAGAGCAGCTCTCTCGTTTCTTTGTTTCCGTACGGCTCATTGACTTGGGAAGATGCGGCGCCCAGGTTGACAGAGAGAAAACCCACGCTCGCAGCCAAGTCGAGATTTGAGTCCCATTTTGAGCTGAAATTGAGTTTTCTCTTTCCCACCGCATCCTGCTCTCGTTGAGCAAGGAGAGAGAGATCAAGAGACTTTGCAAAAGATACCGAGATCGCAAAAATTGTGGCTTCTTCTTTGCGACGTAAAAAGAGATATAAGAAAGACACGAACACTAGCCAGGACTTTTTATTTGTAATATGACAACAGCCAAAAATCTTTTTTTCTTTTTAAGAAATAGTAAGTACAGTCGCTCAAAAAAGTATCCGAACACTATTGAAATATAGTTTTCACTACAGAAATTAGCGATCTGGCAACCTTCGTGTCACGTGACACGAAGGTTGCCAGATCACTAATTTCTAAAAAAAATCGTTGCCAGATATTTTTTCTGAATTCTGTAATCAGCAATAGTGTTCGGATACTTTTTCGACACGAAGGTTGCCAGATCGCTAATTTCTAAACCTGGATCGTGTGGGCCCATTCACAAAAATATTGAGCGTGTGCAGTTACCGTTCACAGCAAACTGGAGCGTGTGCAGTTACTGCACACGCTCCAGTTTGCTATGAACGGTAACTGGAGCGTGTACAGTTGCTGTACACGCTTCAGATATTTTTTCTGAATTCTGTAATCAGCAATAGTGTTCGGATACTTTTTTGAGCGACTGTACATAGTTGCTATTAATGAATTTCTTAACCATGGGCGTTGGCAGCAATTCGTCATTGGGAAGCAAAAAATAATCAGTGTTTCAACAAAGAAACGCTTAGGTCGAAAAATTCGTTAATGACCCCAGTGCGAATACAGCAATCACAGCATAATAGAACTAAGGATGTGCGAAAATGAACTGAGAAAAAGGGAAAGTCTTGTAAATATATGTAAAGCAATGTTTTTTCATAATATTCAGTAAAAAGAAATTTCATGCTTTCAAAAAGAAAATAAAACGTTAAAAAAATCCAAGATTTATACTTCTTTAAAGAAAGAAAAGAGTAATTTTTAATACACCAGAGATTGTTCTACATTCATTATTTTTCGATAATTTTTTTTTCAGGGAGGCGACTGTCCATTCCCCCCCCCCCCCCCGCCGATGGCCATAATATCTCTAACGCAACTAAATCCACAGATTAAAAGAAAAATACAAGTAAAAACACAAAATAAAAAACCCATAGCACAACTATCATCTCAAAAATACAACAAAGACAAAGACCCTCCCTTTTTAAAAATTCCTTCCCTTCTTCCTTTCCTCTACCTTTTATTCCCCCCCCCCCCGCCGATGGCCATAATATCTCTAACGCAACTAAATCCACAGATTAGAAGAAAAATACAAGTAAAAACACAAAATAAAAAACCCATAGCACAACTATCATCTCAAAAATACAACAAAGACAAAGACCCTCCCTTTTTAAAAATTCCTTCCCTTCTTCCTTTCCTCTACCTTTTATTCCCTCCCCCCCCGCCGATGGCCATAATATCTCTAACGCAACTAAATCCACAGATTAGAAGAAAAATACAAGTAAAAACACAAAATAAAAAACCCATAGCACAACTATCATCTCAAAAATACAACAAAGACAAAGACCCTCCCTTTTTAAAAATTCCTTCCCTTCTTCCTTTCCTCTACCTTTTATTCCCTCCCCCCCCCCCGCCGATGGCCATAATATCTCTAACGCAACTAAATCCACAGATTAAAAGAAAAATACAAGTAAAAACACAAAATAAAAAACCCATAGCACAACTATCATCTCAAAAATACAACAAAGACAAAGACCCTCCCTTTTTAAAAATTCCTTCCCTTCTTCCTTTCCTCTACCTTTTATTCCCTCCCCCCCCCCGCCGATGGCCATAATATCTCTAACGCAACTAAATCCACAGATTAAAAGAAAAATACAAGTAAAAACACAAAATAAAAAACCCATAGCACAACTATCATCTCAAAAATACAACAAAGACAAAGACCCTCCCTTTTTAAAAATTCCTTCCCTTCTTCCTTTCCTCTACCTTTTATTCCCTCCCCCCCCACCCCCTCATCTGAGTGATACCGTCGACTCCCAACGCCAAAGCGCAATTGTCTTTGCATTTGTGTCTCACAGCTATTGCCATGACTGTGCAGTCGGAAAGCCTAGACACGAACCATATCAAGATAGAAAGTTGTATGTGATCGATATTTGCTTCGCTGTGTGTTCGATGCAAAGCGTTTACCTAGAAACCTGCATGCACAGACACATACCCTGAGAAAAGCTTCGCTACGTGGAAGAAACCTTTCTCTTTGCTTGTAATACCGGCAAATCTGAAAATTCGCGTTTTGCACTGATTGCAAGACAGGAAAAAAAATGAACGAAACAAAATGCTCTTCCTACTCAAATATTTTTTTTTTGCGAAATCATATTCGAAGATATCCTCAGACAAACATGTGTATAATAATAGAGACAGGAAACCTCATTTCCGGTAACCCTTACAGATGCATTTGCTAATGCTAAACACTAACAAGGAAAATGAAATCGGTTGTACCTACGTTTTCTGCAGTCGTGGTCATTTCTTTGACGTCTCGGTCATGGTTCGACCGTTATTTCTGCCATTATTCAGAAGCAGTGGACCACCAAAGGGAAGGACAACTCCGCTGCAGAGATGGGAAGTCCATTACGGCAGATTCCTGCGGATTCCTTCGTACAACACCGCCCTCGAAGCTTGGAGATGGCTGCCGAGCGTACACGCAGCGCCGCTTCACGGATGATGCTCTAACCACAAGAGGCGATTTTATTATTTTAGAGGAGTGTAGTTAAAGGAGCAGATTGGGATTAAGATGATTTTTTTAACTATTTTTTGTTATGTTTAGTTTAGTTATCATAATTTATTAATTTTATTGGTTGTTTTTAAGCGTCTACTTAATTTATGAGTAAAACTCACAGGCTGTGGATCTGAATAGTTTTCATCTAGGACAGAGGTTCCCAAACTTATTTGCCCTACCGCCCCCTTTTCAGAAAAAAAAATTACTCAGCTCCCCCCCCTGGAAATCTACCTTCTTTAAGCGAACAAGCAGAAAGATGCAGTGACAAATTTGCGTTCTTTTATGTATCTATATTTCTACCTACGTCCTACAACATAGTAAATAAAGATGTTGTTGTAAATAAGACACCTTGAAGCTTGAAGTTATAAAATTATTTATTAAAATCAACCATAGTAACATTCGCATTAAACACAGAAAATTAAGATAACGAAGGACAATTTTATGTGTTTATTTGGAAAATAAAGTAATCACTACGACTTTAACTCTATGTTACAAAATAGATGAAACATGTACGGACGGTTTTTCAAACTTTTCTTATCTTCCCTTCTTTCTTTATGCTTCCACCGCCCCCCAATTGCACCCGAGGCTACTACCGACCCCCTGGATCATTCCAGCGCCCCCCAGGGGCGGTATCACCCACTTTGGGAAACATTGATCTAAACCAATATCCACTCCTTGAAAAATACGAGAATATAGACATCTATAGAAATCGTTCATCTCTGAACTGATGAAGAAAAAACGGTTGAATTGAAAAACATTGAAAAACTGGGAAACATTGTTTAGAACAATGTTTCCCAAAGTGGGCGATACCGCCCCCTGGGAAGCGCTGGAACGATCCAGGGGGTCGGTAGTAACCTCTGGTGCAATTGAGGGGAGGTGGAAGCATAAAAAAAGGGGAAGATAAGAAAATTTTGAAAAACCGTCCGTACATCTTTCATCTATTGTGTAAAATAGAGTTAAAGTCGTAGTGATTATTTTCCAAATAGACACATAAAATTATCCTTCGTTATCTTAATTTTCTGTGCTTAATGCGAATGTTACTATGGTTGATTTTAATAAATAATTTTATAATTTCAAGCTTCAAGGTGTCTTATTTACAACAACATCTTTATTTACTATGTTGTAGGACGTAGGTAGAAATATAGATACATAAAAGAACGCAAATTTGTCACTGCATCTTTCTGTTTGTTCGCTTAAAGAACTTAGATTTCCAGGGGGCACTGAGTAATTTTTTCTTTCTGAAAGGGGGCGGTAGGACTAATAAGTTTGGGAACCTCTGATCTAGAAGAATAATTTAATTTAATCAGGTTTTATGAATGCCCCACTCTTTTGAGCTGGTGTTAAGATTTTCTCCGTTAATCTCCACCCGTCCCTTCGTGAGAAAGGGAATGACAATGAATCTGGAAAGGCCTCAGTCACATTGTCTAGAAATGGCAAAATATTCGAACAGAAATCCAAAAACGCTTTTCTCTTTCTGAATTACACAAATCGTGTTTCATATTGAAGCTAAACTTTCAATGCATCTAAAACTTTTCAATCTATTGAGTGTAACTTATTGAAACTTTTTTTTCACGTATAAATTTTAAAGTTTGAAAAATGAAACTTCTACATTTAAAACAGGACATTTTCAAGATAAATTTTGATGTCCATAGTAAATGCACAGAATACCTGTAGATATAGAATTCAATACATACTTATGTGGGGGTGGCTTAGTCGGTAGGGCGCCAGGCTCGTAATCTGTAGTTCCCAGGTTCGAGTCCCAGCTGGGTCAGCGTTGAGATTTATCTCCGAAAAAATTCCCCGCCCTGCCCACGGTCAGTAGGGGACACCGATGGGCTTGGAAAGGCCGCCGTCCGTCGGATGGGACGTTAAGCCGTGATCCGTGTGCGGGAGAGCCATACTCTGTGCACGTTAAAGAACACGCTGGATGGCCTTGACGGGAGGTTACCATCTGTCTCCCAACAGCTGTTCCAGTGGGTCCCCTCCCCCAACCTACTCTGAGCCTTCGGGGTCCATGTGACCCGGCCATTTAGCCCATGGTGTGCAAAAAAGTGCCGCTCAGAGGTAAAACAACCCAACCCATACTTATGTGGAAAACATTATTGCCGACAGTGGTGGAATCGAACCACGACTCTCTAGATACATGCTAGAGTGTTCTAACAGTTAAATCAACCATCAGATGATCAAATCGTGGAACCAAATTATTGTCTGATGGTTGGTTTAATGTTTAGAACACTCTGACATGCATCTAGAGAGTCAGGGTTCGATTCCCCCACCGAAAGCAATAATTTTTTCTGCATGAATATTTACTAAATTTTGATGCATTTATTTTCACATTTGTACAACAGTAGTGTAGTAAATGAGAGTTCTGGAACAATGTTAAAGTATAGGGAATCCCATGTTAACCTATGGGATACAGTCAATATTTTCCCAACAAAACCCACTAGTGTCCTGTCTTGCACGCAGAGCGTCTTCCCAAAAAACCACTTCAACGCTCATCTCCCCAAAAGTGTCCCATAGGTTAACATTGAATTCCTTATACTTTAACATTGTTCCAGAACTCTCATTTACTACACTACTTACAACTATTCTTGAAGATTTCGAAAGTACTTTTTATGCTTTTTACGAAAGGCTGTAATATATACATGTATAACATACATAATAGTATAATATTATAAGTTTCTTTTGCCAATGTTTACACCGATCAATTTATTTCAGAATAGACAAAAAAAACGTATCCATTTTATTGCGTTGGATTGGGTTGTTTTACCTCTGAGCGGCACTTTTTTGCACACCATGGGCTAAATGGCCAGGTCACAAGGACCCCGAAGGCTCAGAGAGGGTTGGGGGAGGGAACCCACTGGAACAGCTGTTGGGAGACAGATGGTAGCCTCCCGTCAAGACCATCCAGCGTGTTCTTTAACGTGCACAAGGTATGGCTCTCCCACACACGGACCACGGCTTAACGTCCCATCCGACGGACGGCGGCCTTTCCAAGCCCATCGGTGTCCCCTACTGACCGTGGGCAGGGCGGGGAATTTTGCGGAGATAAATCTCAACGCTGACCCAGCTGGGACTCGAACCTGGGAACTACAGATTACGAGCCTGGCGCGCTACCGACTGAGCCAATTTTATTGCTGCAACTGTTTCAAATGAAATTTTTCAATGCTTGAAACATTGAATTAAAAGCATAACTCAATGCAATTAATGATCATTATTAAAATGGAGACAATATTTAACTAGACAGAATGTGCCAAATATTTCTAAAGGTTAAAGATTAAAAAACTATCTAATTTTTTAAGCATCTTTATTTAAATTTTTTTAAGATCTTTTACCATTTGATTTGTCCGCAAATTCGTTGAGATAGAGAAAATTTTGTTACGTTAAAACAAGAATATTTATTGGCAAAAAATAAATAACATTTACCCATGAAAAATGCCTTAACTGGCATAGAGGTTAGGCAACTAGCGACTGTCCCAGCAAGGCAAACTTTGTGTGTTGTGTTAGCTCTAACTAAGGCAGTGGTCAGCAGTGACTTCGGTCTTAGTAGGGCATGTCCTTGTATGAGAAGGCCTGTATTAAGCTAGGAGTAGCTTCTAGGATTCTTCTCTGTCCTATATGTCGTAAAAAAAATTAAATATTGTTTTTGCCAAGTTTTATGAGCTAATAACGATAACTTAAGTATTGTCTAGTTTTGTCCTATAAAGCCATTTCATAAAAATATTTCGTTTCCATGTAAAGTTTTTCTCTAAGTTGCAACCTGTTACACGATAAAGTTCCGAATACGGTACTTGCCATAATCTACAAGTTCTGCGGAGGGGAGGACCGAGGGGAGGATCTTACTTAGATAAATCTCGACGCTTAGCCCAAGTGGGACTCGAACCTGGGAACTTCAGATTACGAGCCTGGCGCGCTACCAACTGAGTTACCCCTGCCCAGGGTCATGGAGAAGCAAAAATAATTAAGATTATTTATATAGTTACTCATTGTTTACTCCGTAAAACTGTCCGCCCTGCCCACGGTCAATAGCGGACACCGATGCGATTGGAAAGGCCTCCGTCCGTCGGATGGGACGTTAAGCCATGGCTCCGTGTGCGAGAGAGCCAAACTCTGTGCACGTTAAAGAATACTCTGCATAGTTTTGATTGGAGACTACCATCTGTCTCTTAACAGCTGTCCAGTGGGTCCTCCTCAAACCTTCTCTGAGTCCTTGAGGTCCTTATGACCTGGCCACTTAGGGGCGGGGGCGGCTAAGTCGATAGCGCGCCAGGCTTGTAATCTGCAGTCCCAGGTTCGAGTCCCAGCTGGGTCAGCGTTGAGATTTATCTCCACAAAATTCCCCGCCCTGCTCACGGTCAGTAGGGGACACCGATGGGCTTAGAAAAGCCATCGTCCGTGGGATGGGACGTTAAGCCATGGCTCCGTGTGTGGGACAGCCTACCCTGTGCACGTTAAAGAACACACTGGATGGCCTTGACGTGAGGCTACCATCTGTCTCCCAACAGCTGTTCCAGTGGGTCCCCTCCCCCAGCCTTCTCTGAGCCTTTGGGGTCCATGTGACCTGGCCATTTAGCCCATGGTGTGCAAAAAAGTGTCGCTCAGAGGTAAAACCACCCAACATTAAAGAACACGCTGGATGGCCTTGACGGGAGGCTACCATCTGTCTCCCAACAGCTGTTCCAGTGGGTCCCCTTCCCCAACCTTCTCTGAGCCTTTGGGGTCCATGTGACCTGGCCATTTAGCCCATGGTGTGCAAAAAAGTGTCGCTCAGAGGTAAAACCACCCAACATTAAAGAACACGCTGGATGGCCTTGACGGGAGGCTACCATCTGTCTCCCAACAGCTGTTCCAGTGGGTCCCCTTCCCCAACCTTCTCTGAGCCTTTGGGGTCCATGTGACCTGGCCATTTAGCCCATGGTGTGCAAAAAAGTGTCGCTCAGAGGTAAAACCACCCAACATTAAAGAACACGCTGGATGGCCTTGACGGGAGGCTACCATCTGTCTCCCAACAGCTGTTCCAGTGGGTCCCCTTCCCCAACCTTCTCTGAGCCTTCGGGGTCCATGTGACCTGGCCATTTAGCCCATAGTGCGCAAAAAAGTGCCGCTCAGAGGTAAAACAAACCAACGTTAAAGAACACGCTGGATTACCTTGACGGGAGGCTGCCATCTGTCTCCCAACAGCTGTTCCAGTGGTCCCTCTCTCCCTAATTCGGGGTCCTTGTGACCTGGCCATTTAGCACATTGTATGCAATATAGTGCCGCTCAGAGGTAAAACAACCCAACCCTTTTGATGCTTTCCTTGCCTCACATATCCTTGTTCATCATTTCAGCACTTCCAAAAAAGATGAATTGCATTTGCATAGAGAAATCAGCGTGTTTAAACAGCTACAGCAGATAATATATTTATAAACGACGAAGACTGACAGATGACTGACTGACAGATGGCGATGTAAACATATATTCATTCATTCTGATTGGTTAAAGCTCGTCACGTGGGGAGTAGAGCTGGGTTGTTTTACCTCTGAGCTGCACTTTTTTACACACCATGGGCTAAATGGCCAAGTCACAAGGACCCCGTAGGCTCATAGATGGTTCGGGGAGGGGACCCACTGGAACAGCTGTTGGGAGACAGATGGTAGCCTCCCGTCAAGGCCATCCAATGTGTTCTTTAACATGCACAGGATATGTCTCTCCCGCACACGAGGCCATGGCTTAACGTTCCATCCAACGGACGGCGGCCTTTCCAAGCCCATCGGTGTCTCCTACTGACCGTGGGCAGGGCGGGGAGTTTTTCGGAGATAAGTCTCAACGCTGACCGAGCTGGGACTCGAACCTGGGAACTACAGATTACCAGCCTGGCGCGCTACCGACTGAGCCACCCCTGTCCCACCCGTGGGGAGTAGAAATACTACTAAACATTATAGTAGTTAGTCATCTCCATTCTCTTTAGCAACGATCAATTTCTCATCTCCAGTGTTCATTACTCTCATCTTTACGTGCTATGTATTAAAATAAAACTGTATTGAGCCGATTTTTCATTCTCTTGCCATTATTTTCCTTCCTTTTCTGTGAAAATGAGTGTCATGTATGGAATAAACATAAGAGAATTAAAATCATAAAGGATTAACCAAAGTGTAGTTATAATAAAGGAATAAAGTTAAAAGTATGCCAATTAGGATTAGGATTAGGGAACGCATCTTCCTCCGTTTACATTATTTCTTAAGAGAAATTCTTGTCTTTACGAGAAATTCTTGTGTTGAATTACAAATCAGTGTAAAGTGAAATCATGTTCTGACATGATTTCACTTTACACTGATTTTTTAAGAACGCGTGCATCTATCTGTATCGTGTTAGTCGGAGACTTCTTGTACAGTCGCTCAAAAAAGTATCCGAACACTCTGGTTGATTAAAGAATCCAGAAAATATCTGGCAACGTTTTCTTTAGAAATTAGTGATCTGGCAACCTTCGTGTCATGACACGAAGGTTGCCAGATCACTAATTTCTAAAAAAAATCGTTGCCAGATATTTTTTAAAGGTACAGTCGCTCAA
The DNA here is from genome assembly GCA_038380435.1 of Ryuthela nishihirai. NCBI lineage: Eukaryota > Metazoa > Arthropoda > Arachnida > Araneae > Heptathelidae > Ryuthela > Ryuthela nishihirai. The sequence goes on from JAWZYU010000002.1 coordinate 20,467,508, forward strand.
AAAAGTATCCGAACACTATGGTTGATTACAGAATTCAGAAAAAATATCTGGCAACGATTTTGTTTTTAGAAATTAGTGATCTGACAATCTCCGTGTCACGTGACACGAATCGTTGCCAGATCACAAATTTCTAAAAAAAAAATCGTTACAGATATTTTTTCTGAATTCTGTAATCAACCATAGTGTTCGGATATTTTTTTGAGCGGCTGTAGGTGGTCATATTATTTTGATACTAGATTGTGTGGGCTCACTCACGGAAATATTGAGCGTGTGCAGTTACCGTTCACAGCAAACTAGAGCGTGTGCAGTGACTGCACACTCTCCAGTTTGCTGTGAACGGTAACTGGAGCGTGTACAGTTGCTGTACACGCTGCAGATATTTTCCCTGAATTCTGTAATCACGTGACACGAAGGCTGCCAGATCACTAATTTCTAAAAAAAAAATCGTTGCCAGATATTTTTTCTGAATTCTGTAATCAACCATAGTGTTCGGATACTTTTTTGAGCGAGTGTACTTCTTTTTTTATTTTATGAAGGGTACTCCTTGATACATCGCGTGTATTTTTTAATTCACGTTTAATCCCTTAATTGTAAGCAACGGATTTTTCTTTAGTCTTGCTTATTAAGTCGCTGAAAAGAAGATTAGAGATGAGAAGAAGTCAGCAGTCGTTTGCCACCTCTAAAACTACAAATAATCTAAAAGAAAAAAAAGAAAGAAAACATTGAATGTAAAATAATGACATCGATGACTCAAGACAAGTTGATTTTGTTTCAAAAAGATTTTTATACCTAATTTTTTTTAATAATTATTAATCAAAATTAAGTGGTAATAAAATTCTTGTTTAACACCCTTTAATTTTACGTTGTGAATCATTAGTGATCCAAAGTTAAAATCATTATTACTAAGTCCTATAACATGACTCGGCCCAAAGAAGGGGCGGGGGTGGCTCAATCGGTAGCGCGCCAGGCTCGTAATCTGTAGTTCCCAGGTTCGAGTCCCAGCTGGGTCAGCGTTGAGGTTTATCTCCGCATAACTCCCCGCCCTGCCCACGGTCAGTAGGGGACACCGATGAGCTTGGAAAGACCGCCGTCCGTCTGATGGGACGTTAAGCCGTGGCCCCGTGTGCGGGAGAGCCATACCCTGTGCACGTTGAAGAACACGCTGGATGGCCTTGACGGGAGGCCATCCAGTGGGTCCCCTTCTCCAACCTTCTCTGAACCTTCGGGGTTCATGTGTCCTGGCCATTTAGCCCATGGTGTGCAAAAAAGTGCCGCTCAGAGGTAAAACAAACCAAACCAAACGGTCCAACGAACGCTTTGCTGCTAAGGGCAAAGTTCTTCAATTCTAACACTGGCAATTATATAAGAAGAAAGCACTTTAAGGAATTAGTGTTGCATTCCTACTTTAAACGTCAACGGACACTAAAATCAACTTCACTATATCCAGCCAGCAATTTTTAGAAAAATGTAAATACCTGAATATTCTTATTAGGCTTATCAGTGGACATTGAATTATGGTCACCCCATGTTATATCAATGGGAAGCTCTATATTCGAAGCTCTATAACTTTTAAAATAAGCTTTTTATGGAAAAATGAGTTAAAGGTAAATTAAAGGGCGAGAGTGGCTCAGTTGGGAGCGTGCCAGGCTCGTAATCTGCAGTTCCCAGGTTCGAGTCCCAGCTAGGTCAGCGTTGAGATTTATCTGCACAAACCTCCCCGCCCACGGTCAGTAGGGGACATCGATGGTCTTGGAAAGGCCGCCGTTCGTCGGATGGGACGTTAATCCGTGGCCCGTGTGCGGGAGAGACATGCGGTGTGCACGTTAAAGAACATGCTGGATGGCGTTGACGGGAGGCTACCATCTGTCTCCCAACAGCTGTCCCAATGGGTCCCCTCCCCCAACTTTCTCTGAGCCTTTGGGGTCCTTGTGACCTGGCCATTTAGCCCATGATGTGCAGAAAAGTGCCGCTCAGATGTAATTCAACCCAACCCTAAAGATAAATTAAAGATCTCAATCAGATCTACGTAAATGTCGATTTTCAATAATATTCTTTCAGTTTATTAAACAGATAAGGAGGTCCACACCGTCCCGGTGGTCGAGTGGTTAGCGGGCTTGGCTACTGATCAAAGAGACCTGGGTTCGAACCCCTGGTAACGAACCCCAGAACGCATTAATATTTCTGTGTTGCTTGTTGATGTTTCGCCTTCCTCACAGATCTTCTCCTCCGCGTTTTAAATTGGCAGGCTCTTGTCAGACTTCTGTGGGTTGGGTTGTTTTACCTCTGAGCGGCACTTTTTTTGCACACCAGGGCTAAATGGCCAGGTCACATGAACCCCGAAGGCTCAGAGAAGGTTGGGGGAGGGGACCCACTGGAACAGCTGTTGGGAGACAGACGGTAGCCTCCCGTCAAGGCCATCCAGCGTGTTCTTTAACGTGCACAGGGTATGGATCTCCCGTACATGGGACCACGGCTTAACGTCCTATCCGATGGACGGCGGCCTTTCCAAGCCCATCGGTGTCCCCTACTGACCGTGGGCAGGGCGGGAAATTTTTGCGGAGATAAATCTCAACGCTGACCCAGCTGGGACTCGAACCTGGGAACTACAGATTACGAGCCTGGCGCGCTAACGACTGAACCACCCTCGCCCCAACCTCTGTGGCAAATAGCAAACTATTGTTACGTTGACAGTAATGTAGTCCTTCGTCGCTAAAGCCTCTACTACCCAAATTTATAGCATGACTGTATTCTTTGTTTGAAATTCGTTTTAATCTTGATTCAAAAAGAATTTTTCAATTATTTATTAAAATGAAAAAAGTTTCAATGTCTGCAGACGGACGGAAGGACGACAAAAGGAAAACAATTGTTCGTTTTTTGAAAAGGAGCTAAAAAAAAATAGTTATTGCTAGATGGTGGCTTCCTTCCAAGGTTATCCAGCGTGTTCTTTATAAGATAAGAATCTCCTGAACACAGAACCGTCCGATTAACGTCCCGTTATGGACGGTTCTGTGTTCAGGTCCTGTAAGGCTCGGATAGGTTTCGATGGACCTATCCGAGCCTTACAGGCTTGGATAGGTTTTACAGGTCGGGAATTCTACCGGAATCCGGATTCTCTCGATCAGACACCGGAAATTTCTTCCGGATTTTTTCCGGATTCTACCGGAATCCGGATTCTCTCGAATAGACACCGGAAATTTCTTCCGTATTCTTCTTCCGGAAATTTCTTCCTGATTTTTTCCGGATTCTACCGGAATCCGGATTCTCTCGATCAGACACCGGAAATTTCTTCCGGATTCTTCTTCTGGAAATTTTGTTCCGGATTTTTTTCGGATTCTACCGGAATCCGGATTCTCTCGAATAGACACCGGAAATTTCTTCCGTATTCTTCTTCCGGAAATTTCTTCCTGATTTTTTCCGGATTCTGCCGGAATCCGGATTCTCTCGATCAGACACCGGAAATTTCTTCCGGATTTTTTCCGGATTCCGGTAGAATTCCCGACAATCTTGTCTCGGTCAGAAAGGGGACACTGTAAGTGTCCCCTTTTTGTGTCCCCTTTCTGACTCGGTCAGAAAGGGGACACAGAAAGGATACTTTTTCGACACGAAGGTTGTCAGATTGCTAATTTCTAAACCTGGATCGTGTGGGCCCACTCACAAAAATATTGAGCGTGTACAGTTACCGTTCACAGCAAACTGGAGCGTGTGCAGTAACTGCACACACTCCAGTTTGCTGTGAACGGTAACTGGAGCGTGTACAGTTGCTGCACACGCTCCACTTTTCAGAAAGGGGACACTTACAGTGTCCCCTTTCTGACCGAGACAAGATTGGTGGTTTCTGGAGACAAATCTGAAAGCTGGGACGATTGAGACTCGATCCTCAAAATGTCAGATTGTGAACCTGGCGCGCTACGAAACAAGTTAACCGCGCCTCTACTTTAATGCAAATTTTCGTATCAAATGCAGAAAAAATTTAACACAATCCCTAAAATGTTAAAGGCATTGGGTTGGGGCTGATTCAGACGGAAGCGCGCCAGATTCATAATCTGTAGTTCCTAGGTTCGAGTCCCAGCTGGGCCAGCGTTGAGATTGATCTCCGCAAAACTCCCTGCCATCGGCAGTAGGTGACACCATTATGCTTAGAAATGCCGCCGTCCGTCGGATGCGACGTTAAGTCGTGGTCTGTGTGAGGGACAGTCATATCCTGTGCACGTTAAAGAACAGACCTTGACGAGAGGCTACCATCTCTCTCCCAGCAACTTTCAAGTGGGTCCCTTTCTCTTGGCCTTGAGGGCCCTTGTGACCTAGCCTTTTGTGTGCAAAAAAGTGCCGCTCAGAGTGAAATAATTCAACCAACACCAAGGGCAGACATGATGCGTGGAAGAATTGATGAAGACATAAGCTGCATTTAAAAGAGCAAAAATGTCTCTCCTTTCTTTCTATTAAATTCATTAAGTTCAAAAAGATAAGCAAAGAGAAATCTTCTTTCCCGCTCCAGACTGATGAAAGATGCGGACCAGACTGATGAAAGAAATTTAAAAATAAACAAAAGAATCTGAAACGATCTCGGCATCACATCCCTCATCCATTCATCATCCGCTTCCTCCTCTTCTTCGAGGGAAGAGAGGGCGCAACACTCAGACATAAAACAGAGCGAGCTTTTTAATGGCCAACTTTAGTTCGACAAACTATCTGATCGTGGCCAATAACCGAATGGTAGGAGAGAGAGAATTTCGAGAAGGAAAAAAGAACGTCGTCTGCTCTTATTTAGAGTGAGAAAATTTTATTTTCATTTTCAGGTATATCCCGTGGCCGAGTGGTTTGCGCGCTTGGCTACTGATCTACGGGATTGGATTGGATTGTTTTACCTCTGAGCGGCACTTTTTTGCACACCATGGGCTAAATGGCCAGACCACAAGGACCCCGAAGGCTCAGAGAAGGTTGGGGGAGGGGACCCACTGGAACAGCTGTTGGGAGACATATGGTAGCCTCCCGTCAAGGCCACCCAGCTTGTTCTTTAACGTATACAGGGTATGGCTCTCCCGCACACGGGGCCATGGCTTAACGTCCCATCCGACGGACGGTGGCCTTTTCAAGTCCATCGGTGTCCCCTACTGACCGTGGGCAGGGGGGGGGGATTTTGCGGAGATAAATCTCAGCTGGGACTCGAACCTGGGAACTACAGATTACGAGCCTGGCGCGCTACCGACTGAGCCACCCCCGCCCCCACTGATCTACGGGACCTGGGTTCGAGCCCCGGGTAAGGCATGACTGTTTGTGTCGTTTTTCTGCTGAGGTCCTGCCACCCTCTCAGACCTTCTACTGTGGCATATAAACTGACAGGCTCCTGTCAGACCTCTGTGGCAAGCAGATGCTTGAGGAGGTATTTATTTTATGTTTCTTTTATATACATACAAAACGTTCTCATTGTTCATTGTTCTGTTATTGTTCTTTTAATTCGTCACCAATGCATCCTAGTCTTTTTAACATATTTATGTGATTTACCAGAAATTATTCATAAAAATGCCAAATTTTCGATCTATGCTAATGATTGAAATTAGCATAGATTGAAAAAAAAAATTTACGAGCTGAAACAGAAAAACAAAATCGGATTGTATTGGGAAAAATGGCACTTAAAAATTTGTGCTAAAAATTTTATTTTTGCCATTTGTCAGATCTGAAGCTATTATTCCTTATTTGAATATTGTTATTGATAAAAAAAATATGTTACTTAATACATAAGAAAATAATTATCAGGTGTAACTTTAAGATATCAAACTCAAATAGCACTTGTGTATAATTTCCATTGCAATAATGCTTACTATCGAATTTCATTTTAAATGAAAGATGTGATTTATCAATAAAATTGTACTTTTAGCTAAATAGATTGAATAAATGAATAAATGTTAAATAAATAATGCAATATGTGTACAATCGCTCAAAAAAGTATCAGAACACTATGGTTGATTACAGAATTCAGAAAAAATATGCGGCAACGATTTTTTTTAGAAGTTAGTGATCTGACAACCTTCGTATCACGTGATTACAGATTTCAGAAAAAATATCTGGAGCGTGTACAGCAACTGTACATGCTCCAGTTACCGTTCACAGCAAACTGGAGCGTGTGCAGTTACTGCACACGCTCAATATTTCTGTGAGTGGGCCCACACGATCCAGGTTTTTGTGAGCTCACACGATCCAATGTGCTGTGAACATTAACCGCAACCGCTCCAGTTTGCTGTGAACGGTAACTGCACACGCTCAATATTTTTGTGAGTGGGCCCACACGATCCAGGTTTTTGTGAGCTCACACGATCCAATGTGCTGTGAACATTAACCGCAACCGCTCCAGTTTGCTGTGAACGGTAACTGCACACGCTCAATATTTTTGTGAGTGGGCCCACACGATCCAGGTTTTTGTGAGCTCACACGATCCAATGTGCTGTGAACATTAACCGCAACCGCTCCAGTTTGCTGTGAACGGTAACTGCACACGCTCCATATTCATTGCATTATATATCCATACGCATTATATATATTAAAAAAATATCCGAACACTATGGTTGATTACAGAATTCAGAAAAAATATCTGGTAACGATTTTTTTAGAAATTAGTGATCTGGAAACCTTCGTGTCACGTGACACGAAGGTTGCCAGATCACTAATTTCTAAAAAAAATCGTTGCCGCGTACTGTAATCAACCATAGTGTTCGGATACTTTTTTGAGCGACTGTACATATACCTGTATATATATATATATATGTACATACCTATACGTACTATATAGTACACGCAAGATAAGTCGGTTCGCGGTTTCGTTGTTGGTAGTTATTTTGAGGAAATAAAACGACTTACTATGTATATAATTGGAAATTCAAACTAATGAATGACTAGAGAAATTTAAATAATAATATTTTAGCAGTACTTATAAAATGCGAAATAAATTTTTAACTTCTTTCAAAGCATAAAAGTTGAATAACAACAGGCGGAGAGAAGAGGAAACAAATAGAGAGACATTAGATGGACAGACAGAGATAGAGAGATGGAGAATCTTTCAAAAGGACAGACAGAGGGTCAGACCGTCTGACAGAGAGACAGACGGACAGATAAAGCACTGGACAAATTATGTGATTTACCAGAAATGTAATTTACCAGACAGGCAACATAAGATGATGGACAGACAAAGAGAGACAGATAGACCGCCAGGCAGATAGATGGACAATTAGAGATAGACACGTAATAATAAGTGTGTGGCAATCCCGGTGTTCCGCAATTCTGAGACTGCACTACACCTTGAGGAAGTTGCCACGAAATCACATCAACCAGCTAGAGAACATTCTATAATAGATCGTCAGGTAGATGGGCATACAGAGATAGACAGATAGACCGCTAGGCAGATGGATAGACAGAGATAGACAGAAGACCGTCAGGCAGATGAACAGACAGAGATAGACAGGGAGACCGTCAGGCAGATGAACAGGCAGTGATAGACAGATAGACTCAGGCAGATGAACAGGAAGTGATAGACAGATAGACCGTTAGGCAGATGAACAGACAGAGATAGATAGATAGATAGATAGATAGATAGATAGATAGATAGATAGATAGATAGATAGATAGATAGATAGATAGATAGTCCTTCAAGCAGATTGACAGACATACAGAGATAGATAGATAGATAGATAGATGGTCCTTCAAGCAGATTGACAGACATACAGAGATAGACAGATAAATCGTCAGGCAGATGGAGATAGATAGATAGATAGATAGATAGATAGATCGCCAGGCAGACGGAGAGACATAAGTACAGACAGAGCGACAGACAGACGAATGATAAAGCGAAACTTTTTTTAATTGAGCTGGAAAATGTGTGAGGAAAAAGGATGTTTCACGACATCCATTTTCCATCGTGATGCGAATCAGGAACAGTTGTTCTAGGACATGGTCCACTCTTCGGTTTTTTCGGCCAATTTGAAACATCTGTGAAAGCAGAAATATCGATTGATGGAAAAACCTCGGACGCTTCCGTCCATCAGAGGTAGACCAATCCCCCCATTCGGAAGTTTCTCTGATGCCTCAAGTGTCTTGAGGCACTGTCCGTATCCATTGTTGCCAAACATCACGACCCATACTAACGGCGATTCGGCGTGTTCTCCATCCAGCATCTTAAGATCCAATGATCCGACATGTTTCAAATTTCGTTCACTGCATGACGTTGCCTTAGTGTACTAAAGACATTGCACACTCTTTACAGGATATCCGCTCACCATTTTATTTGTCCATTAACGTAGTCGTTATGTAGTATAGCCGTCCCGTGGCCGAGTGGTTAGCGCGCTTGGCTACTGATCTGAGGGACCTGGGTTCGAGCCCCGGGTAAGGCATGGTTGTATGTGTCGTATTTCTGCTGAGGTCCTGCCATCCTCACAGGCCTTCTACTATGGCATATAAACTGACAGGCTCCTGTCAGACCTCTGTGGCAAGCAGCTGCTTGAGGGGGTATTTATTTTTATTTATTAACGTTTACTCCCCCTTTTTATGGCCCTTTCGGATTCCAACGTCAGCTCGATACCTGACACGCAACTCAGTAGTCGACTGCGCAGATGAAAATCTTGCTTAAGTATGAAAATCGTTTACGTTGGGTTGGGTTGTTTTACCTCTGAGCGGCACTTTTTTGCACACCATGGGCTAAATGGCCAGGTCACATGGACCCCGAAGGCTCAGAGAAGGTTGGGGGAGGGGACCCACTGGAACAGCTGTTGGGAGACAGATGGTAGCCTCCCGTCAAGGCCATCCAGCGTGTTCTTTAACGTGCATAGGGTATGGTTCTCCCGCACACGGGTCCACGGCTTAACGTCCCATCCGACGGACGGTGGCCTTTCCAAGCCCATCGGTGTCCCCTACTGACCGTGGAATTTCGCGGAGATAAATCTCAACGCTGACCCAGCTGGGACTCGAACCTGGGAACTACAGATTACGAGCCTGGCGCGCTACCGACTGAGCTACCCCCGCCCCAAATCGTTTACGTACGAAGGGCACGGATGGCTGAGTAGGTAGCGCGTCAGGCTCGTAATCTACAGTTCCCAAGTTCTAGTCCCTTCTGGTCGAGGGTTGAGATCTATCTCCGCAAAACTCTGATGGATAACGATAGACTTGAAAAGACCGCTGTCCGTCGGATGGGATGTTAATCCGCGATCCCCTGTTGAAGACAGTCATACTTTATGCACGTTAAAGAACGTGCTGGATAGCCGTGATGGGAGGTTGCCATCAATCTCCTAACAGCTGCTCAGTGGGTTCCCTTCCCCAACTATCGTTGAAAGGCTGGCTCAGTCGGTAGCGCGCCAGGCTCCTAATCTACAGTTCCCAGGTTCGAGTCCCACCTGGGCAAGCGTTGAGGTTTATCTCAGTTAAACCCCAATCTTGCTCTGGTTCAGAAATGCGACACCGATAGGCTTGGAAATGCTGCCGTCCGCCGTATAGGACATTAAATCATGACCCGTGTTCATTAGAACCATACTATGTGCGCTTTAAAGCATACCCTGGGAGGTTTCCATCTGTCTGCTAATAGTTGTCTAGTGGATACCCTTCCTCCAACCTTCTCTGAGTGTTTGGGGCGGGGGTGGCTCAGTCGGTAGCGCTCCAGACTCGTAATCTGTAGTTCCCAGGTTCGAGTCCCAGCTAGGTCAGCGTTGAGATTTATCTCCACAAAATTCCCCGCCCTGCCCACGGTCAGTAGGGGACACCGATGGGCTTGGAAAGGCCGCCGTCCGTCGGATGGGACGTTAAGCCGTGGCCCCGTGTGCGGGAGAGCCATACCCTGTGCACGTTAAAGAATACGCTGGATGGCCTTGACGGGAGGCTACCATCTGTCTCCCAACAGCTGTTCCAGTGGGTCCCCTCCTCCAACCTTCTCTGAGCCTTCGGGGTCCTTGTGACCTGGCCATTTAGCCCAAAGTGTGCAAAAAAAGTGCCGCTCAGAGGTAAAACAATTCAACGTTAAAGAACACGCTGGATGGCCTTGACGGGAGGCTACCATTTGTCTCCCAACAGCTGTTCCAGTGGGTCCCCTTCCCCAACCTTCTCTGAGCCTTCGGGGTCCTTGTGACCTGGCCATTTAGCCCATGGTGTGAAAAAAAGTGCCGCTCAGAGGTAGAACAACCCAACCCATCTCTGAGTGTTCGGGGTCCTTGTGACCTGGCTATTTAGCCCAGTGTGTGCAAAAACTTTCCCCTCAGGGGTAAAACAGTCTAACCCAAATCTCCATTCTTTCTTTTCCACTTTCTCTAAAAACAGAATTTCTACAGACGGACAGATAGACGATAAAGTGAAAACAGTACTTTTAAAAAAATGAAGTGAGAAGTGTATCTTGCCTATTACGCTTTTCTCTCTCTGCTCACCAAAAAAAAAAAGAGAAAAAAATATCCGACAGGCGAATAAATATCACACAAATCACATTTCTGTTGACAAGGCATATTCTCATATATTCCCTCTTCACAAAGGCTTACAAGACACAAAAGCCCGTCTTCAGGCTTTTGCATCGCAAACAGAAACTTTTCGCTCACTTCAGAGTCGACATTCTGTCTATCTCCATCTTTCAGAGGGCGATGCATCTTTCGAAGACAACACGAACTTTTAATCCGGCTTCTCATCTTCCTCAAGTCATGTTCTGGTTCCTCCTTCCCCGATTCCTCTTTTCCCAAACATCGAAGAGGAAAGAACATTGATAGACAGATAGGAAGAGAGAGCAATAGCTTCCCAAGCTTTTAACGTAATCCTCTTCTTTCTCTCTCTCTCTGCAACTCAACTTCCCCATCAGTCTGCCTGCTCTGCTGCAGAGGTAGAAAACATAAAAACAAAGTGAAAGGAGCACTCACAGACCGTCCGCTACTCTGAAACCCATTCACAACTCTCGCGAGCGCTTTTCGGCCGTGCCTCTAAGGGATCCGTTCCTTTTCCGTTTTTTTTCTCTCTGTCCTTGAGCAGCAGGAAGATGGAGAGTAAATTAATTGTCCTTACTCTGCAGTTGGTGGAGTGAGAGGCGCTCTGCTCTCCCATTGGTTCGTTGAATGGTTTAAAAATACTCACCTACGGTGAGGAGCCGTGTTAGACCTGAAACTGGAGTTCTAAGAGATGTTTAAATCGCATTGCTTTGGTGATAAAAAATCTTTTTTTTTTCGTGTGGAAGAGAATGAGACAAAAGGAGTTTTAAAGATGGATTGATATAGTGCTCTGCTTCTAAGAGAAATAACATTGAGTGGAAAGTGAAATTGACTCTGGCAGATAAGTAATGCTTTATGGGGAAAAAATCGCGGAAGAAGCAATCTTAGCTATCAATGTAGACTTTTTTACACCACAATCTACCACATAAACATGATTTTGGCAATGCAAAGGCATGAAATATGCACATGTTTAATCGATTTTATCCTCCATTTCTCTTACTAGCATTCTCAGAGACAGGGAATGCCAAACATCCTCTCCTCTCCTCCTCCTCTTCCTCCAAGATCCGACCCTGATGATTCTGGGTATGTTTTGTGCAAAAATATTCGTAGTCCCAATGGTTGATGAAACTTAGTAGTTTCATCAACCCATTGGCGCATAAAGGCTTTACATACCTCGCAACCTAGAACGCTCTCTTCCTACTAGGTACAAAATGGAGATCAATGCAAATTGATTGCAGAAGCATCTGTAGAAAATAACATAACTAAAAACAATGATAACTTCATTGCCTAGCCTTCTCTCTAAACAAATTATGAAAATCTCAGAGTGAATCTATGAAACTATTATTATCATTGTTTACCACTAGTAAGGAAAGCTAAGGATTCAAACTAGTTGCCACATAAATCCAAAGTTCGGGCTCCCTCATCCTCATCCCGAGCTTCCTACCCGTTTTCCTCTCCATGTTCATCCAATCTGCCTGTTTACTTACAAACATAGTCAAAGAATCACATTATATGTGTAAAACAAACTACTTCATAAAGACTTCGAACGAAACAGTAAGACTACAAAAGGTTATTATTTGAATACTTCTGGAAAAATAAAAGTTTCAAGCTCGTACTCTCATCATTCAATCTCCTGACTCTCTTTAATCACTCAAAATTATTTTTATTAACAAGATATGGTTAAATAAAACTCCAATCCCACTACAGACCGCCTTTCGATTCCAGGCTATCGCGACTCTGTCTTAAAACGATGTATCACGATGTTTCTTTCATCAACTTTATGGCGCCTTTCTTTGACAGGTGATAATATCATTCGAAAGAAGAGCCATTTGTTTCAATGGATGCGATGATGGTTTTCATCTGAAGGCATACTTCTCCTCCCATTACCATTCCTTCGTCAGCTACATCTTCCCTCTCCCCGCATCAACACAGACACTGATCGATGCAACAAGCTCTTCCTCGTTACTTCTCACTCTTTCATCCTCCTCTTCTCTCTTTTCATGTGTCACCACTCCGAGTTCAATTCTCCGCTACCAACTCGTTGTCAAAACTTCGCACTTGCGATGCTGCATATTCTAATGGATTATTACTGAGATTATTATGAGAAAGGGTACAGTCGCTCAAAGAAACATCCGAACACTGTGGTCGATTACAGAATTCAGAAAAAAATTTCTGGCAACGATTTTATTTAAAAATTAGTGATCTGGCAACCTTCGTGTCACGTGACACGAAGGTAGCCAGATCACTAATTTCTAAATAAAATCGTTGCCAGATATTTTTTCTGAATTCTGCAATCGACCACAGTGTTCGGATGCTTTTTTGAGCGACTCTAGGTGGTCATATTATTTTGATACTAGATCATGTGGGCTCACTCACGGAAATTTTGAGCGTGTGCAGTAACTGCACACGCTCCAGTTTGCTGTGAACGGTAACTGGAGCGTGTACAGTTGCTGTACACGCTCCAGATATATTTTCTGAATTCTGTAATCAACCATAGTGTTCGGATACTTTTTTGAGCGACTGTAGGTGGTCATATTATTTTGATACTAGATCATGTGGGCTCACTCACGGAAATATTGAGCGTGTGCAGTTACCGTTCACAGCAAACTGGAGCGTGTGCAGTTACTGCACACGCTCCAGTTTGCTGTGAACGATAACTGGAGCGTGTACAGTTGCTGTACACACTCCAGATATTTTTTCTGAAAGTTGCTGTACACGCTCCAGATATTTTTTTCTGAATTCTGTAATCAACCATAGTGTTCGGATATTTTTTGAGCGACTGTACACCGATGGGCTTGAAACGTTCGTCTTCCGTCGGATGCGACGTTAAGCAGAGGACGTGCTTTCATGAGAGCCATACCTTGTGAACATCAAAGATCAAATTCGATTGCCTTGACAGGAAGATACCCTCTGTAACTATACTCTTCCCCAAACCTTCTCTGAACTTTTGGGGTCTTTGTGACTTGACAATTTAGCTTATTGTGCGCAAAAAGCTGCCGCTCAGAGGTAAAACAGTCCAACATAACTCATCGGTCAACATTATCATTATCCCTAACGCAGTTTCGTCGACTTCATCCAATATAAACAATAGACGTATCCTAACATCTTTGGAGGATACCCGATAGTTTGGATGTGGGGCAAAGCCAGATCAATGTTTCGAGATAGAAATGTTTTGGTTGTTTGGGTTGGGTTGTTTTACCTCTGAGTGGCACTTTTTTGCACACCATGGGCTAAATGGCCAGGTCACATGGACCCCGAAGGCTCAGAGAAGGTTGGGGGATGGGACCCACTGGAACAGCTGTTGGGAGACAGATGGTAGCCTCCCCTCAAGGCCATCGAGCGTGTTCTTTAACGTTGGGTTGTTTTACCTCTGAGCGGCACTTTTTTGCACACCATGGACTAAATGGCCAGGTCACAAGGACCCCGAAGGCTCAGAGAAGGTTCGGGGAGGGGCCCCACTGGAACAACTGTTGGGAGACAGATGGTAGTCTCCAGTCAAGGCCATCCAGCGTGTTCTTTAACGTGCACAGGGTATGTCTCTCCCGCACACGGGGCCACGGCTTAACGTCCCATCCGACGGACGGCGGCCTTTCCAAGCCCATCGGTGTCCCCCTACTGACCGTGGGCAGGGCGGGGAATTTTGCGGAGATAAATCTCAACGCTGACCCAGCTGGGACTCGAACCTGGGAACTACAGATTACGAGCCTGGCGCGCTACCGACTGAGCCACCCCCGCCCCAATGTTTTGGTCGAACCGTTCATTAATGAGCAAAGTTGCGAAAAGGCACTCATTCATGCAGCTCACCATAATGCAACTAAGGATTCCCGAAAACAAAGCAAAAAAAATAAAAGGTTGAAAATATATTTAAATATTTTTCATGTTGATAAAAATAAATGATATCTCCCGCAAACAAAAGGAAATGTAATAAAAAAATCAGGATTACATTTAGTTAAGAAAAAAACAATAATGTTTCATACATCTGATAGCATTCAAGGTACATTAATTTTCCAATCAATTTTTCGGGGGGAAATAACAGCTTCTCCAGAGGTCTTCCATCCCTTGCTGACCTCGACGGATCGACCTGTTCAAGTTCAGCACACAGGTTCTTCCGTTTCATCCCTTGTTGCGCCCTGCCCACGGTCAGTAGGGGACACCGATGGGCTTGGAAAGCCCGCCGTCCGTCGGATGGGACGTTAAGCCGTGGCCCCGTGTGTGGGAGAGCCATAACCTGTGCACGTTAAAGAACACGCTGGATGGCCTTGACGGGAGGCTACCATCTGTCTCCCAACAGCTATTCCAGTGGATCCCCTTCCCCAACCTTCTCTGAGCCTTCGGGTCCATGTGACCTGGCCATTTAGCCCATGGTGTGCAAAAAAAGTGCCGCTCAGAGGTAAAACAATCTAACGTTAAAGAACACGCTGGATGGCCTTGACGGGAGGTTACCATCTGTCTCCCAACAGCTATTCTAGTGGATCCCCTCCCCCAACCTTCTCTGAACCTTCGGGGTCCACGTGACCTGGCCATTTAGCCCATTGTTTGCGAAAAAGTGCCGCTCAGAGGTAAAACAATTCAACGTTAAAGAACACGGTGGATGGCCTTGACCGGAGGCTACCATCTGTCTCCCAACAGCTGTTCCAGTGGGTCCCCTCCCCCAACCTTCTCTGAGCCTTCAGGGTCCATGTGACCTGGCCATTTAGCCCATGGTGTGCAAAAAAGTGCCGCTCAGAGGTAAAATAACCCAACCCTTGTTGCGTTAAAAAATCAAGTGCCCACTTGTAAACAAACGCGGTTTGAACCACAAATGGCTTTGCTTTGATTTTTTTTAAAGTTCAAAGATTCATCGGTAGATTTATCAGTAGATTAGACGTTTAGAATTTTTCACATTCTACTTTCGAATTTCCACGAACTAAATGCAAGTTTCTAATCACCTTTATTTACTCCGCTGCACTCAGTTCAACCCACAGTACCATCTGGGTCACTTGCATCGATTTGGCTCTCTTTCAATTCTCCACTTTCTGACTTTTGTCGACTTCGTTTGTAAAAATAATTGCTTCTATAAGTGACTGTAGAGTGGGACCATAGCAGGTAGAATGTGAAGGGTTGTGTTCGGTTGTTTACCTCTGGCACTTTTTCGCAAACAATGGGCTAAATGGCCAGGTCACGTGGACCCCGAAGGTTCAGAGAAGGTTGAGGGAGGGGACCCACTGGAACAGCTGTTGGTATACAGATGGTAGCCTCCCGTCAAGGCCATCCAGCGTGTTCTTTAACGTGCACAGGGTATGGCTCTCCCGCACACGGAGCCACGGCTTAACGTCCCATCCGACGGACGGCGCAGCAGACGGAGACTGCGCAGTTGATGTTGCGACAATCTGTGTTTCAGTCTCAATATTTTTCCGCGAGATATACGCGATTGTTTTATTGGAATATCATCAAACTGAAAACATCACGGAGCTCAATTACCTTTTTATTCATTTGGGTGAATAGGGTTGGGTTGGGTTGTTTTACCTCTGAGCGGCACTTTTTTACACACCATGGGCTAAATGGCCAGGTCACATGGACCCCCAAGGCTCAGAGAAGGTTGGGGGAGGGGACCCACTGGAACAGCTGTTGGGAGACAGATGGTAGCCTCCCGTCAAGGCCATCCAGCGTGTTCTTTAACGTGCACAGGGTATGGCTCTCCCACACACGGAGCCACGGCTTAACGTCCCATCCGACGGACGGCGGCCTTTCCAAGCCCAACGGTGTCCCCTACTGACCGTGGGCATGGCGGGGAGTTTTGCGGAGATAAATCTCAACGCTGACCCAGCTGGGAATCGAACCTAGGAACTGCAGATTACAAGCGTAGCGCGCTACCGATTGAGCCACCCCCGCCCCAGAATGTGAAGGTATTAGATACAATGGCGGTAGAGTGCGAAAGCATCTGCACCATGGCGATACAGTGGAAGATATCCAGTGCAGTTTCGGTAGAATGAGAATGTATTTGGTAGATTGGGATGTATTGTTTTACCACTGAGTAGTACTTTTTTTCACACAATGGGCTAAAACGCTAGGAAACCAAGGGCTCAGAAAAACGTTTAGAGGAGAGGACCTATTGGGTAGCTTTTAGAATATAGATAACTCCCATCATTACCATCCACAGTGTTCTTTAATAGGAATAGGGTATAGCTGTCCTGCACACAGGTCCACGGCCTAAAGTCCAATCAGACGGAGGGTGACCTTTCCTGACCGATGGTAGGCTTTTGGATATAAGTCTCAACGTTGATCTACGTGGGATTCGACCCTGAGAACTACAGATTACTAATCTGGCGCGCTACCAACTGGGTCCCCCCCCCACACACACACACATACACACACGCACACACTTCCTCTCTACAGTAGCAGTAGAGTAAGAAGTTATCTGGTAGAGTGGAAAGGTATCCCAAGTAAGCCAGGCACAAAAGGTTCATTAGGCATGTATACAACAGATAAATTGAATTAAAATTATGAATAAATAGAAAATTTAACATATGTTATAAAAACTTTCACTTACTGAAAATTAAACAAAATTAAATATAAATAAAAATAAACATCCATAGTAAATTAAACCACGCATCAGAGCGCTCTGGCATGTATCTAGAGAGTTGCTGGTTCGATTCCCGCCGAGTCAGCGATAATGTTTTTCAGATGTTTATAATAATAATTGAAGTCTATTCTACAGGTAATCATTGTATTTACTATGGATCCTGAAGTATAGATGGCGCAAGGTCCGCGACATCTCAGTAATAGATTTATATATCTTATTCTGGAAGATTTCAGCGTCTGATGCGTGGTTTAAAGGTTAGAGCACTCTGGAATGCATCTAGATCAGTGGTTCTCAACCTTTTATGCTTCAAGTACCCCCTGGAAATGTGTATGTAACTGGCGAACCCCTTGTATAGATGGATAAAACTATAGTTATAGTACAACAATGGGAATAAAATAAAACATATATATCAGTGGTTCTCAACCTTTTATGCTTCACGTACCCCCTGGAAATGTGTATGTAACTGGCGTACCCCTTGTATAGATAGATAAAACTATAGTTATAGTATAACAATGGGAATAAAATAAAACATATATATCAGTGGTTCTCAACCTTTTATGCTTCACGTACCCCCTGGAAATGTGTATGTAACTGGCGAACCCCTTGTATAGATAGATAAAACTATAGTTATAGTATAACAATGGGAATAAAATAAAACATATATATCAGTGGTTCTCAACCTTTTATGCTTCACGTACCCCCTGGAAATGTGTATGTAACTGGCGTACCCCTTGTATAGATGGATAAAACTATAGTTATAGTACAACAATGGGAATAAAATAAAACATATATATCAGTGGTTCTCAACCTTTTTTGCTTCACGTACCCCCTGGAAATGTGTATGTAACTGGCGTACCCCTTGTATAGATGGATAAAACTATAGTTATAGTATAGCAATGGGAATAAAATAAAACATATATATCAGTGGTTCTCAACCTTTGATGCTTCACGTACCCCCTGGAAATGTGTATGTAACTGGCGTACCCCTTGTATAGATGGATAAAACTATAGTTATAGTACAACAATGGAAATAAAATAAAACATATATATCAGTGGTTCTCAACCTTTTATGCTTCACGTACCCCCTGGAAATGTGTATGTAACTGGCGTACCCCTTGTGTAGATAGATAAAACTATAGTTATAGTACAACAATGGGAATAAAATAAAACATATATATCAGTGGTTCTCAACCTTTTATGCTTCACGTACCCCCTGGAAATGTGTATGTAACTGGCGTACCCTTGTATAGATGGATAAAACTATAGTTATAGTATAACAATGGGAATAAAATAAAACATATATATCAGTGGTTCTCAACCTTTTATGCTTCACGTACCCCCTGGAAATGTGTATGTAACTGGCGTACCCCTTGTATAGATAGATAAAACTATAGTTATAGTATAGCAATGGGAATAAAATAAAACATATATATCAGTGGTTCTCAACCCTTTATGCTTCACGTACCCCACTGGAAATGTGTATGTAACTGGCGTACCCCTTGTATAGATGGATAAAACTATAGTTATAGTATAGCAATGGGAATAAAATAAAACATATATATCAGTGGTTCTCAACCCTTTATGCTTCACGTACCCCCACTGGAAATGTGTATGTAACTGGCGTACCCCTTGTATAGATGGATAAAACTATAGTTATAGTACAACAATGGGAATAAAATAAAACATATATATCAGTGGTTCTCAACCTTTTATGCTTCACGTACCCCCTGGAAATGTGTATGTAACTGGCGTACCCCTTGTATAGATGGATAAAACTATAGTTATAGTATAGCAATGGGAATAAAATAAAACATATATATCAGTGGTTCTCAACCTTTTATGCTTCACGTACCCCCTGGAAATGTGTATGTAACTGGCGTACCCCTTGTATAGATGGATAAAACTATAGTTATAGTACAACAATGGAAATAAAATAAAACATATATATCAGTGGTTCTCAACCTTTTATGCTTCACGTACCCCCTGGAAATGTGTATGTAACTGGCGTACCCCTTGTGTAGATAGATAAAACTATAGTTATAGTACAACAATGGGAATAAAATGAAACATATATATCAGTGGTTCTCAACCCTTTATGCTTCACGTACCCCACTGGAAATGTGTATGTAACTGGCGTACCCCTTGTATAGATGGATAAAACTATAGTTATAGTACAACAATGGGAATAAAATAAAACATATATATCAGTGGTTCTCAACCTTTTATGCTTCACGTACCCCCTGGAAATGTGTATGTAACTGGCGTACCCCTTGTGTAGATAGATAAAACTATAGTTATAGTACAACAATGGGAATAAAATAAAACATATATCAGTGGTTCTCAACCTTTTATGCTTCACGTACCCCCTGGAAATGTGTATGTAACTGGCGTACCCCTTGTATAGATAAATAAAACTATAGTTATAGTACAACAATGGGAATAAAATAAAACATATATATCAGTGGTTCTCAACCTTTTATGCTTCACATACCCCCTGGAAATGTGTATGTAACTGGCGTACCCCTTGTATAGATCGATAAAACTATAGTTATAGTACAACAATGGGAATAAAATAAAACATATATATCAGTGGTTCTCAACCTTTTATGCTTCACGTACCCCCTGGAAATGTGTATGTAACTGGCGTACCCCTTGTGTAGATAGATAAAACTATAGTTATAGTACAACAATGGGAATAAAATAAAACATATATATCAGTGGTTCTCAACCTTTTATGCTTCACATACCCCCTGGAAATGTGTATGTAACTGGCGTACCCCTTGTATAGATGGATAAAACTATAGTTATAGTATAGCAATGGGAATAAAATAAAACATATATATCAGTGGTTCTCAACCTTTTATGCTTCACGTACCCCCTGGAAATGTGTATGTAACTGGCGTACCCCTTGTATAGATAGATAAAACTATAGTTATAGTACAACAATGGGAATAAAATAAAACATATATATCAGTGGTTCTCAACCCTTTATGCTTCACGTACCCCACTGGAAATGTGTATGTAACTGGCGTACCCCTTGTATAGATGGATAAAACTATAGTTATAGTACAACAATGGGAATAAAATAAAACATATATATCAGTGGTTCTCAACCTTTTTTGCTTCACGTACCCCCTGGAAATGTGTATGTAACTGGCGTACCCCTTGTGTAGATGGATAAAACTATAGTTGTAGTATAGCAATGGGAATAAAATAAAACATATATATCAGTGGTTCTCAACCTTTTATGGTTCACGTACCCCCTGAAAATGTGTATGTAACTGGCGTACCCCTTGTGTAGATAGATAAAACTATAGTTATAGTACAACAATGGGAATAAAATAAAACATATATATCAGTGGTTCTCAACCCTTTATGCTTCACGTACCCCACTGGAAATGTGTATGTAACTGGCGTACCCCTTGTATAGATCGATAAAACTATAGTTATAGTACAACAATGGGAATAAAATAAAACATATATATCAGTGGTTCTCAACCTTTTATGCTTCACGTACCCCCTGGAAATGTGTATGTAACTGGCGTACCCCTTGTATAGATGGATAAAACTATAGTTATAGTACAACAATGGGAATAAAATAAAACATATATATCAGTGGTTCTCAACCCTTTATGCTTCACGTACCCCACTGGAAATGTGTATGTAACTGGCGTACCCCTTGTATAGATCGATAAAACTATAGTTATAGTACAACAATGGGAATAAAATAAAACATATATATCAGTGGTTCTCAACCTTTTATGCTTCACGTACCCCCTGGAAATGTGTATGTAACTGGCGTACCCCTTGTATAGATGGATAAAACTATAGTTATAGTACAACAATGGGAATAAAATAAAACATATATATCAGTGGTTCTCAACCTTTTTTGCTTCACGTACCCCCTGGAAATGTGTATGTAACTGGCGTACCCCTTGTATAGATGGATAAAACTATAGTTATAGTATAGCAATGGGAATAAAATAAAACATATATATCAGTGGTTCTCAACCTTTGATGCTTCACGTACCCCCTGGAAATGTGTATGTAACTGGCGTACCCCTTGTATAGATGGATAAAACTATAGTTATAGTACAACAATGGAAATAAAATAAAACATATATATCAGTGGTTCTCAACCTTTTATGCTTCACGTACCCCCTGGAAATGTGTATGTAACTGGCGTACCCCTTGTGTAGATAGATAAAACTATAGTTATAGTACAACAATGGGAATAAAATAAAACATATATATCAGTGGTTCTCAACCTTTTATGCTTCACGTACCCCCTGGAAATGTGTATGTAACTGGCGTACCCTTGTATAGATGGATAAAACTATAGTTATAGTATAACAATGGGAATAAAATAAAACATATATATCAGTGGTTCTCAACCTTTTATGCTTCACGTACCCCCTGGAAATGTGTATGTAACTGGCGTACCCCTTGTATAGATAGATAAAACTATAGTTATAGTATAGCAATGGGAATAAAATAAAACATATATATCAGTGGTTCTCAACCCTTTATGCCTCACGTACCCCACTGGAAATGTGTATGTAACTGGCGTACCCCTTGTATAGATGGATAAAACTATAGTTATAGTATAGCAATGGGAATAAAATAAAACATATATATCAGTGGTTCTCAACCCTTTATGCTTCACGTACCCCACTGGAAATGTGTATGTAACTGGCGTACCCCTTGTATAGATGGATAAAACTATAGTTATAGTACAACAATGGGAATAAAATAAAACATATATATCAGTGGTTCTCAACCTTTTATGCTTCACGTACCCCCTGGAAATGTGTATGTAACTGGCGTACCCCTTGTATAGATGGATAAAACTATAGTTATAGTATAGCAATGGGAATAAAATAAAACATATATATCAGTGGTTCTCAACCTTTTATGCTTCACGTACCCCCTGGAAATGTGTATGTAACTGGCGTACCCCTTGTATAGATGGATAAAACTATAGTTATAGTACAACAATGGAAATAAAATAAAACATATATATCAGTGGTTCTCAACCTTTTATGCTTCACGTACCCCCTGGAAATGTGTATGTAACTGGCGTACCCCTTGTGTAGATAGATAAAACTATAGTTATAGTACAACAATGGGAATAAAATGAAACATATATATCAGTGGTTCTCAACCCTTTATGCTTCACGTACCCCACTGGAAATGTGTATGTAACTGGCGTACCCCTTGTATAGATGGATAAAACTATAGTTATAGTACAACAATGGGAATAAAATAAAACATATATATCAGTGGTTCTCAACCTTTTATGCTTCACGTACCCCCTGGAAATGTGTATGTAACTGGCGTACCCCTTGTGTAGATAGATAAAACTATAGTTATAGTACAACAATGGGAATAAAATAAAACATATATCAGTGGTTCTCAACCTTTTATGCTTCACGTACCCCCTGGAAATGTGTATGTAACTGGCGTACCCCTTGTATAGATAAATAAAACTATAGTTATAGTACAACAATGGGAATAAAATAAAACATATATATCAGTGGTTCTCAACCTTTTATGCTTCACATACCCCCTGGAAATGTGTATGTAACTGGCGTACCCCTTGTATAGATGGATAAAACTATAGTTATAGTACAACAATGGGAATAAAATAAAACATATATATCAGTGGTTCTCAACCTTTTATGCTTCACGTACCCCCTGGAAATGTGTATGTAACTGGCGTACCCCTTGTGTAGATAGATAAAACTATAGTTATAGTACAACAATGGGAATAAAATAAAACATATATATCAGTGGTTCTCAACCTTTTATGCTTCACATACCCCCTGGAAATGTGTATGTAACTGGCGTACCCCTTGTATAGATGGATAAAACTATAGTTATAGTATAGCAATGGGAATAAAATAAAACATATATATCAGTGGTTCTCAACCTTTTATGCTTCACGTACCCCCTGGAAATGTGTATGTAACTGGCGTACCCCTTGTATAGATAGATAAAACTATAGTTATAGTACAACAATGGGAATAAAATAAAACATATATATCAGTGGTTCTCAACCCTTTATGCTTCACGTACCCCACTGGAAATGTGTATGTAACTGGCGTACCCCTTGTATAGATGGATAAAACTATAGTTATAGTACAACAATGGGAATAAAATAAAACATATATATCAGTGGTTCTCAACCTTTTTTGCTTCACGTACCCCCTGGAAATGTGTATGTAACTGGCGTACCCCTTGTGTAGATGGATAAAACTATAGTTGTAGTATAGCAATGGGAATAAAATAAAACATATATATCAGTGGTTCTCAACCTTTTATGGTTCACGTACCCCCTGAAAATGTGTATGTAACTGGCGTACCCCTTGTGTAGATAGATAAAACTATAGTTATAGTACAACAATGGGAATAAAATAAAACATATATATCAGTGGTTCTCAACCCTTTATGCTTCACGTACCCCACTGGAAATGTGTATGTAACTGGCGTACCCCTTGTATAGATCGATAAAACTATAGTTATAGTACAACAATGGGAATAAAATAAAACATATATATCAGTGGTTCTCAACCTTTTATGCTTCACGTACCCCCTGGAAATGTGTATGTAACTGGCGTACCCCTTGTATAGATGGATAAAACTATAGTTATAGTACAACAATGGGAATAAAATAAAACATATATATCAGTGGTTCTCAACCCTTTATGCTTCACGTACCCCACTGGAAATGTGTATGTAACTGGCGTACCCCTTGTATAGATCGATAAAACTATAGTTATAGTACAACAATGGGAATAAAATAAAACATATATATCAGTGGTTCTCAACCTTTTATGCTTCACGTACCCCCTGGAAATGTGTATGTAACTGGCGTACCCCTTGTGTAGATAGATAAAACTATAGTTATAGTACAACAATGGGAATAAAATAAAACATATATATCAGTGGTTCTCAACCCTTTATGCTTCACGTACCCCACTGGAAATGTGTATGTAACTGGCGTACCCCTTGTATAGATCGATAAAACTATAGTTATAGTACAACAATGGGAATAAAATAAAACATATATATCAGTGGTTCTCAACCTTTTATGCTTCACGTACCCCCTGGAAATGTGTATGTAACTGGCGTACCCCTTGTGTAGATAGATAAAACTATAGTTATAGTACAACAATGGGAATAAAATAAAACATATATATCAGTGGTTCTCAACCCTTTATGCTTCACGTACCCCACTGGAAATGTGTATGTAACTGGCGTACCCCTTGTATAGATGGATAAAAAAATAGAGAACCACTGATATATATATGTATGTAACTGGCGTACCCCTTGTATAGATGGATAAAATTGTAAAATGGATAAAACTATAGTTATAGTACAACAATGGGAATAAAATAAAACATATATATCAGTGGTTCTCAACCTTTTATGCTTCACGTACCCCCTGGAAATGTGTATGTAACTGGCGTACCCCTTGTATAGATGGATAAAACTATAGTTATAGTATAGCAATGGGAATAAAATAAAACATATATATCAGTGGTTCTCAACCTTTTATGCTTCACGTACCCCCTGTAAATGAGTATGTAACTGGCGTACCCCTTGTATAGATGGATAAAACTATAGTTATAGTACAACAATGGGAATAAAATAAAACATATATATCAGTGGTTCTCAACCTTTTATGCTTCACGTACCCCCTGGAAATGTGTATGTAACTGGCGTACCCCTTGTGTAGATAGATAAAACTATAGTTATAGTACAACAATGGGAATAAAATAAAACATATATATCAGTGGTTCTCAACCTTTTATGCTTCACGTACCCCCTGGAAATGTGTATGTAACTGGCGTACCCCTTGTATAGATAGATAAAACTATAGTTATACTATAACAATGGGAATAAAATAAAACATATATATCAGTGGTTCTCAACCTTTTATGCTTCACGTACCCCCTGGAAATGTGTATGTAACTGGCGTACCCCTTGTATAGATAGATAAAACTATAGTTATACTATAACAATGGGAATAAAATAAAACATATATATCAGTGGTTCTCAACCTTTTATGCTTCACGTACCCCTTGGAAATGTGTATGTAACTGGCGTACCCCTTGTGTAGATAGATAAAACTATAGTTATAGTACAACAATGGGAATAAAATAAAACATATATATCAGTGGTTCTCAACCCTTTATGCTTCACGTACCCCACTGGAAATGTGTATGTAACTGGCGTACCCCTTGTATAGATGGATAAAACTATAGTTATAGTACAACAATGGGAATAAAATAAAACATATATATCAGTGGTTCTCAACCTTTTATGCTTCACGTACCCCCTGGAAATGTGTATGTAACTGGCGTACCCCTTGTATAGATAGATAAAACTATAGTTATACTATAACAATGGGAATAAAATAAAACATATATATCAGTGGTTCTCAACCTTTTATGCTTCACGTACCCCTTGGAAATGTGTATGTAACTGGCGTACCCCTTGTGTAGATAGATAAAACTATAGTTATAGTACAACAATGGGAATAAAATAAAACATATATATCAGTGGTTCTCAACCCTTTATGCTTCACGTACCCCACTGGAAATGTGTATGTAACTGGCGTACCCCTTGTATAGATGGATAAAACTATAGTTATAGTACAACAATGGGAATAAAATAAAACATATATATCAGTGGTTCTCAACCTTTTATGCTTCACGTACCCCCTGGAAATGTGTATGTAACTGGCGTACCCCTTGTATAGATGGATAAAACTATAGTTATAGTACAACAATGGGAATAAAATAAAACATATATATCAGTGGTTCTCAACCTTTTATGCTTCACGTACCCCCTGGAAATGTGTATGTAACTGGCGTACCCCTTGTGTAGATAGATAAAACTATAGTTATAGTACAACAATGGGAATAAAATAAAACATATATATCAGTGGTTCTCAACCTTTTATGCTTCACCTACCCCCTGGAAATGTGTATGTAACTGGCGTACCCCTTGTATAGATGGATAAAACTATAGTTATAGTACAACAATGGGAATAAAATAAAACATATATATCAGTGGTTCTCAACCTTTTATGCTTCACGTACCCCCTGGAAATGTGTATGTAACTGGCGTACCCCTTGTATAGATGGATAAAACTATAGTTATAGTATAGCAATGGGAATAAAATAAAACATATATATCAGTGGTTCTCAACCTTTTATGCTTCACGTACCCCCTTGAAATGTGTATGTAACTGGCGTACCCCTTGTGTAGATAGATAAAACTATAGTTATAGTACAACAATGGGAATAAAATAAAACATATATATCAGTGGTTCTCAACCCTTTATGCTTCACGTACCCCACTGGAAATGTGTATGTAACTGGCGTACCCCTTGTATAGATGGATAAAACTATAGTTATAGTACAACAATGGGAATAAAATAAAACATATATATCAGTGGTTCTCAACCTTTTATGCTTCACGTACCCCCTGGAAATGTGTATGTAACTGGCGTACCCCTTGTATAGATAGATAAAACTATAGTTATAGTATAACAATGGGAATAAAATAAAACATATATATCAGTGGTTCTCAACCTTTTATGCTTCACCTACCCCCTGGAAATGTGTATGTAAGTGGCGTACCCCTTGTATAGATAGATAAAACTATATTTATTGTACAACAATGGGAATAAAATAAAACATATATATCAGTGGTTCTCAACCTTTTATGCTTCACGTACCCCCTGGAAATGTGTATGTAACTGGCGTACCCCTTGTATAGATAGATAAAACTATAGTTATAGTATAACAATGGGAATAAAATAAAACATATATATCAGTGGTTCTCAACCTTTTATGCTTCACCTACCCCCTGGAAATGTGTATGTAAGTGGCGTACCCCTTGTATAGATAGATAAAACTATAGTTATAGTACAACAATGGGAATAAAATAAAACATATATATCAGTGGTTCTCAACCTTTTATGCTTCACGTACCCCCTGGAAATGTGTATGTAACTGGCGTACCCCTTGTATAGATAGATAAAACTATAGTTATAGTATAACAATGGGAATAAAATAAAACATATATATCAGTGGTTCTCAACCTTTTATGCTTCACCTACCCCCTGGAAATGTGTATGTAAGTGGCGTACCCCTTGTATAGATAGATAAAACTATATTTATTGTACAACAATGGGAATAAAATAAAACATATATATCAGTGGTTCTCAACCTTTTATGCTTCACGTACCCCCTGGAAATGTGTATGTAACTGGCGTACCCCTTGTATAGATAGATAAAACTATAGTTATAGTATAACAATGGGAATAAAATAAAACATATATATCAGTGGTTCTCAACCTTTTATGCTTCACGTACCCCCTGGAAATGTGTATGTAACTGGCGTACCCCTTGTATAGATAGATAAAACTATAGTTATAGTATAACAATGGGAATAAAATAAAACATATATATCAGTGGTTCTCAACCTTTTATGCTTCACGTACCCCCTGGAAATGTGTATGTAACTGGCGTACCCCTTGTATAGATAGATAAAACTATAGTTGTAGTATAACAATGGGAATAAAATAAAACATATATATCAGTGGTTCTCAACCTTTTATGCTTCACGTACCCCCTGGAAATGTGTATGTAACTGGCGTACCCCTTGTATAGATAGATAAAACTATAGTTATAGTATAACAATGGGAATAAAATAAAACATATATATCAGTGGTTCTCAACCTTTTATGCTTCACGTACCCCCTGGAAATGTGTATGTAACTGGCGTACCCCTTGTATAGATAGATAAAACTATAGTTATAGTATAACAATGGGAATAAAATAAAACATATATATCAGTGGTTCTCAACCTTTTATGCTTCACCTACCCCCTGGAAATGTGTATGTAAGTGGCGTACCCCTTGTATAGATAGATAAAACTATATTTATAGTACAACAATGGGAATAAAATAAAACATATATATCAGTGGTTCTCTACCTTTTATGCTTCACGTACCCCCTGGAAATGTGTATGTAACTGGCGTACCCCTTGTATAGATAGATAAAACTATAGTTATAGTATAACAATGGGAATAAAATAAAACATATATATCAGTGGTTCTCAACCTTTTATGCTTCACGTACCCCCTGGAAATGTGTATGTAACTGGCGTACCCCTTGTATAGATAGATAAAACTATAGTTATAGTATAACAATGGGAATAAAATAAAACATATATATCAGTGGTTCTCAACCTTTTATGCTTCACCTACCACCTGGAAATGTGTATGTAAGTGGCGTACCCCTTGTATAGATAGATAAAACTATAGTTATAGTACAACAATGGGAATAAAATAAAACATATATATCAGTGGTTCTCAACCTTTTATGCTTCACCTACCCCCTGGAAATGTGTATGTAACTGGCGTACCCCTTGTATAGATAGATAAAACTATAGTTATAGTACAACAATGGGAATAAAATAAAACATATATATCAGTGGTTCTCAACCTTTTATGCTTCACGTACCCCCTGGAAATGTGTATGTAAGTGGCGTACCCCTTGTATAGATAGATAAAACTATCGTTTAAACCAGGGGTGGGCAATTGTTTTGGCTCGGGGGCCACTTTGTGGAAGCGGAGGTTAGCGGAGGGCTGCACCTTTTAAAATGATTGCATTCATTAGTTAACTTTGCATTTCAGAAAAGGTATAAATTGCACCATAAAAATAAATAAATATAAATTAAATAAAATAGTGGCAGTTTTATTCAATTTATTTATTGTGCTAATTTCATATCATCTATAGCTGCAAGCACATTTAATTTTAGAATCAGTTTAATGAGACAAATGTACCCTATCACACTTTTCTACAATTTTTTTGAAATCAGGAGTGAGATTGCTTGTTGAGATTCTCATCACAGCCTGCAAGTTAATGTCTGTCAAAGAGCATCTATATTTACTCTTGTTGATCTTCAAGCAAGAAAAACTTTGCTCACAAATATATGTAGACCCAAATATAGAGAACATTTTCCCAGCAAATTTCTTCATACATGGAAATTTTTCAGCAGACAAAGATTTGTAAAAGTCAACTAATGTTACAGCATTAAACATTTCTTTCACAGTGTGATCTGACTGCATGTCAATAAGTTCAAGCTGCAGCTCCTCAGGTGCTGTGTCAATATCAGCAGTGATGGGATAAGAGAGCAAATTGAATTGAGGCTCAATTTTCTTAAAGTCCTGAAATCTTCTTGTGACCTCGTCCTCCAAACTCTGCAGATGATCCTTAATCTTAGCAGAAACACTTTCAAGCACTTTCTGTTGTCCTAATAAAGAGAAATGACAAAAATTGCCTTCACCTGCTTGCCTTGCAAATAGACCTAGTTTTGCTTTGAATGATTTTACATGCTTCCACATTTCATGTGCAAACAACCCCTTTCCCTGCAATGTCACATTCAGTTCATTCAATTTTTCAAATACATCAGCTGCAAACATCGTCTCATATCTCCACTCCTCACATCCTATTTTTGTAACAAAATCATGAGATATCTGCTTCGTGTCCAGAAATAAGAGGATTTCATTCTGCAATGCCCAGACTCTTTTTATCACTTTGCCCAGGCTCAACCACCTCACACTGTTGTGGTAAATTACGTCTTCATACTCTTCCTCCACATCCTCAAGAAAAGATTGGAACTGTCGATGGTGGAGTGCCCTTGCTCTGATTGTGTTCACCACACTAACAATAGGATCTACCACATGCTTTAAGTCCAGTGCAGCTTTACAAAGGCTCTCCTGATGCAAAATGCAAAGAAAAGACAAGATATCACTGTCTGTGTCTTGTGCTTGTAACCTGTTTTTTAAAAGCTTAACCATACCTACATTTTTTTCACTGAAAGCTCTGGCCCCATCTGTTGTAATGCTTGCCATTTTGTTCCAGGACAAGCTACTTTTCTCCACACAATTCACAGCACACTCAAGCAAGCCCTAACCAGTGGTTCTATCTTTCATTGATTCTAGGCCAAGTAATTCCTCTGTGCTGACGAAATTTTCGTTAATTCCACGGATAAAGATGAGTAATTGTGCAGTGTCTTCGTTATCTGTGCTCTCATCCAGTGCCAAAGAAAACCAAATAAAATCTTTGCTCGCAGTCTTCAGCTGTTCTGTGAGTTCGTCACTAATTGAGTCAATGCGCCGCACTATAGTCCTTCTTGACAATGAAATGCTTTCAAATTTGCTTCTAACATCAGGACACAATACGCTTGCACACTCTACCATACACTGCTTAATAAACTCGCCATCCGAAAAAGGCTTGTTGCGTTTAGCAAGGTTGTAGGCTACCATGAAACTTGCTTCTGTAGCGCTATTTTGAAGTGTTGATTGTTTTGTAAATAATGTTTGTTGCTTCTTCAGCCTTTTCACACACTCCGCAGCTTTTATTTTGCATTCTTCCTTGGAAAGTTTGCAGCCAAATTCGCTATATTTTGTTTCGTAATGTCGTTTCAGATTGTACTCCTTAAATACGGCTATCGTTTCATGACATGGGGCGAGGGTGGCTCAGTCGGTAGCGCGCCAGGCTCGTAATCTGTAGTTCCCAGGTTCGAGTCCCAGCTGGGTCAGCGTTGAGATTTATCTCCGCAAAAATTCCCCGCCCTGCCCACGGTCAGTAGGGTACACCGATGGGCTTGGAAAGGACGCCGTCCGTCGGATGGGACGTTAAGCCGTGGCCCCGTGTGTGGGAGAGCCATACCCTGTGCACGTTAAAGAACACGCTGAATGGCCTTGACGGGAGGCTACCATCTGTCTCCCAACAGCTGTTCCAGTGGGTCCCCTCCCCCAACCTTCTCTGAGCCTACGGGGTCCATGTGACCTGGCCATTTAGCCCATGGTGTGCAGAAAAGTGCCGCTCAGAGGTAAAACAACCCAACCCGTTTCATGACACAATAAACACACTGCTTTATTCCCTGTATTACCAAAGAAATATTTGTTTGTCCATTCTTCATTAAACACACGACATTCATCACCGATTTTACGTTTTTTCGGAGGGTTCACTAAAGTTGGAAATTTATATATTTACTGTTGCAAAGACAAAATGGAAATTAACCAGATCAACCGGAAAAGCACTGCGCATCGTATCTACACTGCGCATGCGTATTGACGCGGCCGCCCTAGTGGAAAATACGAGACGAATCTTCGGTCGCGCACGGGAAGGAAATCTCGGTTCAAGGCGGATTTTTCTGTCTTGGCGGGCCGCAAAAAACTCTTGGCGGGCCGCAAAAAACTCTTAGCGGGCCGCTATTTGCTCACCCCTGGTTTAAACTATAGTTATAGTATAACAATAGGAATAAAATAAAACATTTATATATATATATAAAACATATATCTAGCGACTTTTGAGCTCTCACGGCGTAACCCAAAAACTTTTACCGCGTACCCCACGTTGAGAACCCCTAATCTAGAGAATTGCGGGTTCGATTCCCAGCGCTCCAGCGATAATTTTTTTCAGGTGTTTTTAACAAAAATAAATCTGTTCTTCGCAGTACAATTAATCAAAATCACATCATGTTTGGTGTTAACTAAGTAAAAACACGAAAGGTGTCTATAAATAGTAGATTAAACTGATTGTGAAATATTTTGATAATACCCCACCACCACCACCACCACCATGAGTGTCGAGTCCTCAGGTGAAGGCTTTTATGTGCCTTAGTGTAATCCACCTCTTCGCATTCCCTCACAAAAAATGTCAAATTTCTAACTTAAATAGGATCGTTTGCAATATTCTTTTAAAATTCTCGCATTTTCCACATTTTGCTCCGTCAGAGGGCACTGTGAAGGATATTAGGAGAGATTCGAAAAGTAACAACTCGCAACATTTCATCAATAACCTATACAACCCAAAAAGGTTTTATTTGTTTCTAAAAACATAAAGGTTGAACCTCTGTAGTCAAATTGATGAAATGAAAACATTAACTCATTTTTAATGCCAATAAAAAAACACTTCTAGGGATTGAACATGAAACTTTTGGGTTCAGTTTTGGTGCCAGTGTAAGGATAATTTTAAACTTCCAAAGTTCACACAACGGAAATCATTTTAGTCGCAAAACTAAAGGCATTTCTATCAAAATATAATTTGGATATGTATATTTTGTCAAAATATAATTTGTCCTTAAAATGACTGAATGGAAATCATCTGAGGTTCGCCCAATTAAATACCAATTTCTGTCGTCACCACTTAAGAAGTGCTCTTTACATTTGGTATTCTTTTCATGATTTCTTTTATTACGATTTCCTATCTATAATCATCAGGAAGTTCACGACGCCTATTTGATGGTTATTTTACATTGATTATTAAATTATGCACATTTATTTACTTAATACTAAATCTATATATGGGTTGGGTTGTTTTACCTCTGAGCGGCACTTTTTCGCACACCATGGGCTAAATGGCCAGGTCACATGGACCTCGAAGGCTCAGAGAAGGTTGGGGGAGGGGACCCACTGGAACAGCTGTTGAGAGACAGATGGTAGCCTCCCGTCAAGGCCATTCAGCGCGTGTTCTTTAACGTGCACAAGGTATATCTCTCCCGCACACGGGGACACGGCTTAACGTCACATCCGACGGACGGCGGCCTTTCCAAGTCCATCGGTGTCCCCTACTGACCGTGGGCAGGGCGGGGAATTTTGCGGAGATAAATCTCAACGCTGACTCAGCTGGGACTCGAACCTGGGAACTACAGATTACGAGCCTGGCGCGCTACCAACTGAGCCACACTCGCCCGAATTTATATATGCAAAAGGCTGACCGTTATTATGGTATTCGGAACAGAGTTTAACATGATTTCGCTTTATGAGATCCAAGCAAGTAAATAGAAATACTTTTCTTTTTCCTCACTCAATGTGGGGCGGGGGTGGCTCAGTCGGTAGCGCGTCAGGCTCGTAATCTGCAGTCCCAGGTTCGAGTCCCAGCTGAGTCAGCGTTGAGATTTATCTCCGCAAAACTCCCCGCCCTGCCCACGGTCAGTAGAGGACACCGAAGGGCTTGGAAAGGCCGCCGTCCGTCGGATGGGACGTTAAGCCGTGACCCCGTGTGCGGGAGAGCCATACCCTGTGCACGTTAAAGAACACGCTGGATGGCATTGACGGGAGGCTACCATCTGTCTCCCAACAGCTGTTCTAGTGGGTCTCCTCCCCCAACCTTCTCTGAGCCCTCGAAGGTCCTTGTGACCTGGCCATTTAGTCCATGGTGTGCAAAAAAGTGCCGCTCAGAGGTAAAACAACCCAACCTTTAAATTTTTCTGAATTGTTTTCATTTTCCTTTAAAACAGTCCATATTTATCGTCATTTTTAATCAAAGCACCAAACTAGAAGATATATATATCGCCTCTTAATTAAATCAAAATGCATAAACTAATGGATCACTGAGTCTGATTCACCCTACGTCGAATCAATTCACAGTCCAAAACACAGTGATGGAAGTTTGGCCTCCTTCTCATGTCCTCCTGACTCCAGTGATTCCCTCTTACAATAGCATCCTATGATTAAAGTGGAAATGCCAAGCACGCTGGTCTCGTGTTTACAAACTCGAGCTTTAAAAGGGAAGCACCTCGGGCCTCAGCGAGATGGATTTCCATTTCCCTCTTCCATTTCCTGCGAGTCGACCAACACAGACTGGCAAGCAGACCCCAAGCTCTGCAATGAAATGCTCTGCCCCTGTAGATTGGCTTTCCCAGCAATAGAAGCAGCCATGCCGGAAAGACATCCAAACGGGGACGCAGAGCTATTTACGATGGCCCACCGCTTCAGTAAATGAATTAGTCCTCATTAATGTGGAGCTTGAAGTTTTCCATTTGAGTAGCGAGAAGTCATCACAGTCTAAATACCTCTGCGATTCCTCTATCAGCTAAGTATTCGGCTTTACAGGCGGAGAAAATGGCACAGAACATTCCTCGGCACTTTGAATAATGGTTAGCAGGAATTAGTGATGGAAATTGAACAAAATGACATTTTCGAACACTGAGAGAGAGAGGAACATGCTGCATCCTAAAGTTTTGGTAATATTAAGTAATGGCCTCCGAGCTTTAAATTAAACCTGAGATAATGACGTAAACATATAGAGGAGCTAGGATAAATTTGTTTGAGAAATCGCTACTGCTATTATGTGTTTATGCTAGAACTGTGCCCTTGTAGAGAATCTGTAATAGAAGTAATGCTACAGGTCACACGCAATTTATGGTTGCGATTTTTTTTCATATTATTTACATTTAAAACAGAAAATTCAATCTTGAAGCTACTCCTAGCTTGTGCAGCCCGTCTCGTAGAGATATATTAATCTAAGACAGAAGTCTGGACAGTCTAAGACAGAAGTCTGGTTTTTGAACACTGAGTTGTTGGGTTGGGTTGTTTTACCTCTGAGCGGCACTTTTTTGCACACCATGGGCTAAATGGTCAGGTCACGTGGACCCCGAAGGCTCAGAGAAGGTTGGGGGAGGGGACCCACTGGAACAGCTGTTGGGAGACAGATGGTAGCCTCCCGTCAAGGTCATCCAGCGTGTTCTTTAAAGTGCACAGGGTATGGCTCTCCCGCACATGGGGCCACGGCTTAACGTCCCATCCGACGGACGGCGTCCTTTCCAAGCCCATTGGTGTCCCCTACTGACCGTGGGCAGGACGGAGATATTTTGCGGAGATAAATCTCAACGCTGACCCAGCTGGGACTCGAACCTGGGAACTGCAGATTTCGAGCCTGGCGCGCTACCGACTGAGCCACCCCCGCCCCTGAACACTGAGTCATAGCTAGCAACATATAATGTATACTTTGACGTATTTTTTTTTAATCTGGCTTAAAAAAAAACAACGAGTCTATAAACATCGAACTTTTTTGTTTACAGAGATAAATTAAAAATTCTTTTTTGTGTTGGATAGGTACTGAAGAAATATTACGATTTGCACTTTGCGAATCTCACAAAACCTACAATTACTCCCTCTAACGGTGGAAAAAATAGAAAATTCCAAAATTTTCAGTAAATATTAAAAACGATGTATTTATGCTAGAAATTTGGAATTTCGGTGGTGGAATGTGACGGCCATGAGGATTCTACTGTCAACAATGAGTTGACCTTTAAGTCGACGATGGGTCGCAAATGCAAATGTTTTGTCTTAAGAGATAACTGGAAAACTCTTTTTTAGTTGGACTGGTACAGTCGCTCAAAAAAGTATCCGAACGCTATGGTTGATTACAGAATTCAGAAAAAATATCTGGCAACGATTTTTTTTAGAAATTAGTGATCTGGCAACCTTCGTGTCACGCGACTACAGAATTCAGGAAAAATATCTGGAGCGTGTACAGCAACTGTACACGCTCCAGTTACCGTTCACAGCAAACTGGAGC
The DNA here is from genome assembly GCA_038380435.1 of Ryuthela nishihirai. Taxonomy (NCBI): domain Eukaryota; kingdom Metazoa; phylum Arthropoda; class Arachnida; order Araneae; family Heptathelidae; genus Ryuthela; species Ryuthela nishihirai. The sequence goes on from JAWZYU010000002.1 coordinate 20,502,898, forward strand.
TTGTGCAGTCACTGCACACGCTCCAGTTTGCTGTGAACGGTAACTGCACACGCTCAATATTTTTGTGAGTGGGCCCACACGATCCAGATTTTTGTGAGCTCACACGATCCAATGTGCTGTGAACATTAACCGCAACCGCTCCAGTTTGCTGTGAACGGTCACTGCACACGCTCAATATTTTTGTGAGTGGGCCCACACGATCCAGGTTTTTGTGAGCTCACACGATCCAATGTGCTGTGAACATTAACCGCAACCGCTCCAGTTTGCTGTGAACGGTAACTGCACACGCTCCATATTCATTGCATTATATATTCATATGCATTATATATAATTAAAAAAACATCTAAACACTATGGTTGATTACAGAATTCAGAAAAAATATCTGGCAACTTTTTTTTAGAAATCAGTGATCTGGCAACCTTCGTGTCACGTGACACGAAGGTTGCCAGATCACTGATTGAGGCTCTTGGGTCACTGATTGAGGCTAGGACTTCTTGAGAGAAAGAACAGCAGCAAAAATCGCCTTCCATTTTGAATTGTGACATTTTTCTGCATTCAGCCCTTGCTGAGGAACAGTTGCCGAAGGCATAGAACATTCGATGAATCCGTTGCTCCCCCCCCCCCCAGGCACCAGGACCGGAAAGACGTTACCGGCATGGAAAAGAAGAAAAACACCAGATGGATGATTTTTCTCACCTCCACCTGTTCAACCAATCAGCGCCATCCACGATGGATCCAAAAGATGACCTCCACGGTGGGGGGGCCAGAAAAAGTAGCAGCAAAGACTCTAGGAAAAATTCGTTCTTCTTCTCCTCTCGTTGGGGCGGGGTGGCTCAGTCGGTAGCGCGCCAGGCTCGTAATCTGTAGTTCTCAGGTTCGAATCCAAGCTGGGTCAGCGTTGAGATTTATCTCCGCAAAATTCCCCGCCCTGCCCACGGTCAGTAGGGGACACTGATGGGCTTGGAAAGGCCACCGTCAGTAGGATGGGACGTTAAGCCGTTGCCCCGTGTACGGGAGAGCCATACCCTGTGCACGTTAAAGAACACGCTAGACGGCCTTGACGGGAGGCTACCATCTGTCTCCCAACAGCTGTTCCAGTGGGTCCCCTCCCCCAACCTTCTCTGAGCCTTCGGGGTCCATGTGACCTGGCCATTTAGCCCATGGTGTGTAAAAAAGTGCCGCTCAGAGGTAAAACAACCCAACCTTCTCCTCTCGTCCGGGCTGTGTGGTGAACAGCAATGAGCCTCTCCAGTGAGCGGAGCTTCCGAGGTGGGAACAATAAATGTGCGGCGAGAGCGTTACACGCATCCCGTGCCTTCAGCTTACCTGCGGCCAGCGATGTTTGTCCCTAGAGACGTTGAACTCATAAGGTAGGGGGATCTTTCCTAAATCTGATGGTGATTATCCACTTAAACGTGTTTTCTGCGAACTGCCGTTACGTTGTCCCGAGCGGGACCTGTTTAACTGTAAGAACTGCTAAAGTCACGAGCAAGTAGCTCTTATTTGCATTATGAACTTTATTTGTTTTGATGGAACTGTTCTCCACCACGTACAAAGTTTCCCTTGAATTGTAAAGGGCTGAGCTAGAGGCGCTGTTGAATTGTCCCAAAAGTGGGAATATGTGTAAATGTCTAAAATTATTTTTGTTAATAAATGTTGTATTTTATTGTTAACTGCAGAATTAGCTTAGTTGTCATTTTGCTAAATGTCTGTTCATTTAAATATAGGGTCAGTAAAACTCCCTAGATTTTAGCAGCAGGGAACGCATCACGGCCTAGGTTGTACCGTCCCCAAAAATACTCTAGGGTGGGGGGGTCATAACAATTGTCATGTCTGTCTAACGTATTTATTTTTATTTATTATTGTATTTTAATTGTATTTTTGTTTTTGTAAATAAATACATACATTTATATGTGTGTATTAAGTGTGATTTTGGAAGTGCTATTGTGGGGATGTGACTCATAGCTCTTGTTTTTGGGTCTGAGCTGGCTGCCTGCATATGGTGACGAGTCGAAAAGCCCTTTTACGATTATTTACAACTAACCTGGGGTGCTAGTGCGAGGGGGAAGTTCAGCAGCATAAGTAACCTGGGGTGCTAGTGCGATGAGGGCTGAAGACAAGCTGGGCAATAAAAAACATCAGTCTGGGCATCGATGTCAAACAGAAAGGACGTTTGTACACGTGTCAAGGGGCGCTTCTCTTACTCAAACAAAACCCTTTTAGGAGAGGGTTCGGTTCTTGGTGAAGTACAGTTCTGTGTGAACTGAAGTGGGTTCCGTGTGAACCTGATAGTAGACGAGGATTAAATATCCTTTCGCCGTGTTTGAGGTCGGTAAAGCGAGAATCTGCAGAGCGCAGATCTCCACCTCATTGCATGATTGTTTGCAGCAGCAAAGCATCAAAGGCCCAAGGAATCGATCTATTTATCCCTAGCGCATCAAAGGCCCAAGGAATCGATCTATTTATCCCTAATCGATTTATCCCTAGCACGTGATTGTATAAAAATGTGAATGAATTGTGTCGTCCCTATACAACTCTCGTGCATGAATTGTTGGACATATCTCTATACATCACTTGGCGCATCAAGTCTGAGCTTTACGTTGGTTAGGGTGTAACAACCCGCAAACCTGTGAGTTCACCTAAGTAATGGGGAACTTAATCAAGGGGCTAAACAATCTCCTCTGCTAAAGAGCGACATTTATATCATCGGAGTCGCAACACGACATTCGGCGCAGTTCAGTTCAGCAGCATAAGTAATGATACGTGATTCCATTGATCTGAAGAAGAACCTGCTCTGCTTCACCCCCACGCACACACAGGATCACCACGATAGTTCAGTGATCAGAGCACGTGGTAGGACGGGGGTGGCTCAGTCGAAAGCATGCCAGGCTCATAATCTGCAGTTCCCAGGTTCGAGTCCCAGTTTGGCCAGCGTTGAGATTTATCTCCGCACAACTCCCAGTTCTGCCCACATTCAATATGGGACCCGTGTGCGGGAGAGCCATCCCCTAGGCACGTTAATGAACACACTGGATTACCTTGACGGTAGGTTACCATATGTCTCCTACCAGTTGTTCCAGTGGGTTCCCTCCCACAGTCTTCTATGAGCCTTCTGGGTCCTTGTGAGCTGGCCATTTAGCCCTTTGTGTGCAAAAAAGTGACGCTCAGAAGTAAAACAACTCAACTCAGAGCAGGTGGCATGTTATCAGAAGGTCGTAGACAAAACACAATTTTCTTTTAAGTAAACCATTCATGAGTTACAGGAATATCCCCTGTGATTTTTTGTCTACTATCAGCTCTGTTACTTTTATAAAAAAAATAATCTATTCCACCAAAAATCCAAATTATCAAAACCACCTTTCGAATGTTACAGTGAGACAAACGAACAAAAGAAAATATGGGATACAGAAAAAGAATTTTTTGCTTCTTTCATTCAATTAAAAAATGTCCTATCAGTATCCATAATTTACGTTTAATTGCCATAATGACTAAGAGAAATGGCAGAGTAATCGAATCTAAGACTGAGTCATCCATGGATCAGTGGCTAGCATGGGTATCAGCTGGGAGATACTATGAGACTGCGCGGTGGATTCTGGGGGTACTATGAGACTGCGCGGTGGATTCTGGGGGTACTATGAGACTGAGCGGTGGACACTTTCACATCTTCCATAATTCATAGGTTGATTGAAAGGTGAATGATAACTCGTTCACCAATAATCTATTATAATCCAAATATCTTGAGAAATGTCGAAGCAGTAACTTTAAAGTTTCCTAGTACCCCAGGTACAGTCGCTCAAAAAAGTATCCGAACACTATGGTTGATTACAGAATTCAGAAAAAATATCCGGCAACGATTTTTTTTTAGAAATTAGTGATCTGGCAACCTTCGTGTCACGTGATTACAGGTTTCAGAAAAAATATCTGGAGCGTGTACAGCAACTGTACACGCTCCAGTTACCGTTCACAGCAAACTGGAGCGTGTGCAGTTACTGCACACGCTCCAGTTTGCTGTGAACGGTAACTGCACACGCTCAATATTTCGGTGAGTGAGCCCACACGATCTAGTATCAAAATAATATGACCACCTACAGTCAAAAATATCTGGCAACGATTTTATTTAGAAATTAGTGATCTGGCAACCTTCGTGTCACATGATTACAGGTTTCAGAAAAAATATCTGGAGCGTGTACAGCAACTGTACACGCTCCAGTTACCGTTCACAGCAAACTGGAGCGAATCTGGCAACTTCGTGTCACGTGACACGAAGGTTGCCAGATCACTAATTTCTAAAAAAAATCGTTTCCAGATATTTTTTCTGAATTCTGTAATCAACCATAGTGTTCGGATACTTTTTTAATATATATAATGCGTATGAATACATAATGCAATGAATATGGAGCGTGTGCAGTTACCGTTCACAGCAAACTGGAGCGGTTGCGGTTAATGTTCACAGCACATTGGATCGTGTGAGCTCACAAAAACCTGGATCGTGTGGGCCCACTCACAAAAATATTGAGCGTGTGCAGTTACCGTTCACAGCAAACTGGAGCGTGTGCAGTAACTGCACACGCTCCAGTGTCACGTGACACGAAGTTGCCAGATCACTAATTTCTAAAAAAAATCGTTTCCAGATATTTTTTCTGAATTCTGTAATCAACCATAGTGTTCGGATACTTTTTTGAGCGACTGTACAGCTCCACCGCTGACGTTGATTAACATCTAAGCTCTGAACGTAACTAATTGAACGTAATTGACTGATTATTAACTAATATCTAATTGGCAGATTATTTGCTTTACCTAATCAGCTGTAAATCTCAATATCCGTGATAATTTTTGAATTTATGAACTGAGTAATGAGTTACAAACACGTTGGTGATAATCTACTTTTTGAAGTGATTAATCCATCGCATCATCAGTGATAAATTCTGAACTGATTATATTCCAATTCATTGATATTGAATCGAATTCAATTATCGATAATATTTATGAAGACTAATCTGCATTTAGCAAACAAAGATTTCTTGTTTTAGGATAAAAAGAATAATTATAAAATTTTCCATTAATTTCTATTGGACTTGGGATTTCTTGCAAGCTATTATTAGCTCTTACAGGATTGCACTTACTGGTAAATGTCTAGTAAAGCAGAAGGCATGTTCTCCGACCACACAAGGCTATGTTTGCTGGGACAACAGTTTTAGAAGTTATAGAGCTTCGAAGTTATATTCCACTGTCATGACATGGAAGGGGAGGTTGGGTTGGGTTGTTTTACCTCTGAGCGGCACTTTTTTGCACACAATGGGCTAAATGGCCAGGTCACAAGGACCCCGAAGGCTCAGAGAAGGTTGAGGGAGGGGACCCATTGGAACAGCTGTTGGAAGACAGATGGTAGCCTCCCGTCAAGGCCATCCAGTGTGTTCTTTAACGTGCACAGGGTATGGCTCTCCCACACACGGGGCCACGGCTTAACGTCCCATCCGACGGACGGCGGCCTTTCCAAGCCCATCGGTGTCCCCTACTGACCGTGGGCAGGGCTGGGAATTTTGCGGAGATAAATCTCAACGCTGACCCAGGTGGGACTCGAACCTGGGAACTACAGATTACGAGCCTGGCACGCTACCGACTGAGCCACCCCCGCCCCCTGGAAGGCGAGGTGTCACAATTCAATAACCACTGATTGTATATATTGCACTTTGGGTCAAAATAATTAGAGAGAAATATTTACAACATATGTTTTAGATTCTTTGAACAATAATGATTATTGAAGTCGAAATATGTACATCCATTGTGGGTTAATATGGTTATCTTGTTTTTATTCCACTGCGCACTGGATTACAGCAGTCTGCGGACTTATCTAGCCCAGTGGAATAGAAATCATGGTGAGAAAGGATGGAGTTGGAAAAGCTGACGTCCATCGGATGAGACGTTAAGCCGTGGCCCATGTGAAAGAGACCCTGAGCACGTTAAAGAAACACTGGATGACCTTGATGAGAGGTTACCATCTGTCTCCTAGCAGCTGTCCAAAGGGAAAATAAAAATAAAAACTTTCATTATTATCCCAATCGCCAAGAAGTAGCGAGCGAATCTGATACTGATATGTATGGCCTAATATTGGTAAAAAAAACTAAATACGCCATCTAATTATTGGCGAATAAATACACTTTTCAAACGAAAAAAATCCGTCGTTATTAAAATTGAGTGTTTGAGATTTTATAAATTTTACAAGTTAAATGACAGCCTCAAAATTCCGCCGTAGCCTGTACGAAGCAGAACATCACCAACCTTCGAGGCATTCAAGTAAATTAGATGTACTCGTCCTGTCATCTGTAAAGAGAAGTGGGATTAAGGTATGAAGGAAACTCTGCTCTCATCTTTAGTGGATGTGATGGATGAGAGTATTAGCTCCAGCACATCTCTCTAAAGAAATCGTAACTCAGACAAGCGGAATAACTGTGTTCTCTTTCACTTGGGTCATTTTCGATGTAAAATTCATGTTTGGGCGTGTCGAGGAGGGAGCAGATGGCAAATGGGGCAGAAAAGATTGATAAAGATGTTCGTACCTGAAAAGGAAATAAATTAACAACAAGCTCAGTTTGTCTATAGAGGAGCTTAAAGACATCAGTTTGTTTTTCAAAATTATAGTTAAGGAAAACATCATCCTGTAATTCGTTAAATCACATTTTTGTTTGCCAATGTTTCTTCTGGTTCCCATGTCACTTTAATAGAGTCTACATGAAAAAAATTTGTCAATCAAATCTGTTAAAGTCTCGTACATCTACGTTTTGGTTTACACGTTTTCTCTTTAATGCAGCTCTAGGTTTGGGAACGGCCTCGCTTTGTAGGACCATAAGGTTCGCTTTAGCACGATTCTGAATCCTCCAAGTATGAAACAAATGTAAGTTTTTAGCAGTTTCAAAGTGGGTGTATATCAAGTTACAACCCTCGATTAATAGTATTGACCCACAATGAACATACGTATTTCGGCTTCCATAATCATTATTGTTCAAAGAAGCTGCAACATTTGTTGTAAATATTTTTTTTTTATTATCCTGATTCAAAAGTGCAATACATACACTCAGTGGTTATTGAATTATGACGCTTCCCCTTCGATGTCATGACAGTGGAATATAACTTCCAAAATAAGCGTTTTACGAAAAATGGGACTGAGGATAAATTAAAGATCTCAATCAAGTCTATCTAAAGCTCGAATTTCAATAACATTCGCTTTGCGTTTAAAGATTGGATTGGATTGTTTTACCTCTGAGCAGCACTTTTTTTCACACCATGGGCTAAATGGCCAGGTCACATGGACCCCGAAGGCTCAGAGAAGGTTGGGGGAGGGGACCCACTGGAACAGCTGTTGGGAGACAGATGGTAGCCTCCCGTCAAGGCCATCCAGCATGTTCTTTAACATGCACAGGGTATGGCTCTCCCGCACACGGGGCCACGGTTTAACGCCCCATCCGACAGACGGCGGCTATTTCAAGCCCATCGGTGTCCCCTACTGACCGTGGGCAGGGCGGGGAATTTTGCGGAGATAAATCTCAACGCTGACCCAGCTGGGACTCGAACCTGGGAACTACAGATTACGAGCCTAGGCGCGCTACCGACTGAGCCACCCCCGCCCCTCTTTGCGTTTAAAGAGTTACGCAAGTTTGAACATTTAATAGCAAAAATGTTGGTATTAATTAAATTGAAAAACACCGAAACAATTATTTGCACAAACTTTTTAAATATATATTTATTGTATTAAAGGTTTTAAATAATGTTTCTTATCCAAATCATAATTAACGTCTATGGTAAATTGAAATGTTTGTTATTGCTGTTGTTCAAGCTCAGATCTAAAAAGAAATAAAGGGAATGGGAGCGGAGAAAAGACAGAATTTCCTTTCCTGTGTAACATTTTCAGCCCTGTTTTCGAAGTATAAAAAATTTCTTGAGAAATGCATGAAATATGCATTAATTATAATCATTTGTGTCTGTTACACTTACTGTATATTGTGACATTTTCTCATAAAATGTTTATTTAGAAGTTATAGAGCTTCGAAGTCCTTCATCATCACGACACACGGGGGCGGGGGTGGCTCAGTCGGTAGCGCGCCAGGCTCGTAATCTGTAATTCCCAGGTTCGAGTCCCAGATCGGTCAGTGTTGAGATTTATCTCCGCAAAATTCCCCGCCCTGCCCACGGTCAGTAGGGGACACCGATGGTCTTCGAAAGGCCGCCGTCTGTCGGATGGGACGTTAAGTCGTGGCCCCGTGTGCGGGAGAGACATACCCTGTGCACGTTAAAGAACACGCTGGATGGCCTTGACGGGAGGCTACCATCTGTCTCCCAACAGCTGTTCCAGTGGGTCCCCTCCCCCAACCTTCTCTGAGCCTTCGGGGTCCATGTGACCTGGTCATTTAGCTCATGGTGTGCAAAAAAGTGCCGCTCAGAGGTAAAACAACCCAACCCATCACGACACACACCATCACCACAACCTTAGATCCAGCCTTACTCTTGTTAAATATTCAAACTTTCATAACTGTTTAAATACCGAACGAATATCGTTAATTTTTAATGAGATTTTTATTTCATCTTCAGTCACATTTTCTTATAAAAGGCTCATATTAGAAGTTATAGCGCTTCGATGGGATGGGAACAATGACTACTTAGTGTATATTGATTTCCTCCACCTCTGCGTGGCACTTTTGTGCACACAATGGATAAATGACAAGGTTACAAGGACTCCAAGCCTCGAGGTAGGATAAAGGGGTGGTCCTACGGGGCAGCTATTAGTTAACAGATGGCAGTCTTTCGTCAAAGCATCCAGGTGTTCTTTAACGTGCAGAGGGTACGGCTAAATGTAGGGGACCCACTAGATAGATGATAAAAGACAGATGGTAGCTTCCTATCAAGGCTTGGGTTGTTTTACCTCTGAGCGGCACATTTTTGCACACCATGGACTAAATGGCCATGTCACAAGGACCCCGAAGGCTCAGAGAAGGTTGGGGGAGGGGACCCACTGGAAGAGCTGTTGGGAGACAGATGGTAGCCTCCCGTCAAGGCCATCCAGCGTGTTCTTTTACGTGCACAGGGTATGGCTCTCCCGTACACGGGGCCACGGCTTAACGTCCCATCCGACGGACAGCGGCCTTTCCACGCCCATCGGTGTCCCCCTACTGACCGTGGGTAGGGCGGGGAATTTTGCGGAGATAAATCTCAACGCTGACCCAGCTGGGACTCGAACCTGGGAACTACAGATTATGAGCCTGGCGCGCTACCGACTGAGCCACCCCCGCCCCTCCTATCAAGGCAATCTAGAATGTTCTTTAATATGCACAGGGTATGGCTCTCCCACACATGGGGTAATGAGTTACGTCCCATCCAATGGACGGCGGCCTTTCCAAGCTCATCTTTGTGTCCCCTACTGATCGGGGACAGGGTGGGGAGTTTTACGGAGAAAACCCAGCTGGGACTCGAACCTGGAAACTGCAGATTACGAGCATGGCGCGCTACCGACTGAGCTACCTCTGCCCCTTATACACATTGCGATGAAGCATTAGGTTCGAGGCTCATAATAATTTCGCCAGGCCGTATATGCTGTTTATCTCTGAGCTGCTCCGCAAAATTCCCCGCCCTGCCCACGGTCAGTAGGGGACACCGATGGGCTTGGAAAGGCCGCCGTCCGTCGGATGGGACGTTAAGCCGTGGCCCCGTGTGCGGGAGAGACATACCCTGTGCACGTTAAAGAACACGCTGGATGGCCTTGACGGGAGGCTACCATCTGTCTCCCAACAGCTGTTCCAGTGGGTCCCCTCCCCCAACATTCTCTGAGCCTTCGGGGTCCATGTGACCTGGCCATTTAGCCCATGGTGTGCAAAAAAGTGCCGCTCAGAGGTAAAACAACCCAACCCACAACCTCTCTGAGCTGCATTTATATCTAGGCAATGAACAAATTTGCCACAAAGATTTTGAACTGAGAATTTATACAACTGTGCTGTTTTACCTCTGAGCGGTACTTTACTGCACACAATGGGTAAATGGCCAGGTCATAAAGACCCAATGAGCTTGGAGAACATTAGGGAAGGGGCTCCACTTCAAAGCTATTAAGAGATAGATGCGAACTTCCTGTCTAAGCCGATCAGCGTGTTGGCGGAGAAAATATTCAAAGCAGTCGCAGATGGAACTCGAACCAGAGCACATCAGATGACGAACCTGGTGCGCTACCGCAGTTCATTGGACGATCGTTAGGAACCAGATGAGAGCCTATATCAATCTCTGCAACGTATTCTTTAACGCCAACATAGATACAGCTCTCCCATTGCCGGAATAGAACACTATTAAATTCACAATATTTCCATTAATATAGATATGAAAAGTATTTCTTTTTTTTTTTTTTCGAACTTTAGGCGGTCGTGCTCATATTTTTACCCCCAAGGGGACATTCATTTTCTCACCATTCATCATGGTCACCATGTAAGTGATCTCATATTGAGAACAGAAAAATCTGAAAAATAACTAATGAAAAAAAAAACTCCACTAACAGAAACAAAAAAAACGGGGGGGGGGGGGACACTGTCAGAGCGCAGATGTAATCTCCACAGCGTTTGGCAGCATGGAAGAGAAGCCCCAGGCGCTCTGCAATCGTGGGCTGGCCAGAACATCCGCCTCGTCAAAGGATACGGAGCTGCGGAGACTTGGCTGAAGGTCTGTGCATGCTCTGCTTAAACGTCGCTCCATCAAGCGTGAAGACATTTGGAAAGCTTGCCAAATTGAAAGCCTGGTAATGTCAGCAGTGTGGTGGCGTGGAACTGCTATGTCAGAAAGTGGGAGGAACCAGGAGGGAGGAGAAGGCTTCGCGGAGAAGAAGGATGTCAAGGAGAGGTAGGAAGGGAGGCGGCTAGTCGCAATCGAGTAATCTGTATGATAATGGTGATTCCCAGATTTGAAGCCAAGACTGGTAGGAAACAAGATCATCACAACTTGCATTCAACCCGCCAGATTTCTACTTAATTATGTGTCGTTGGATTAGAATGCGAAAACAGAACTGATCGATAACTCCAAGGAATGTTCGATTCCCTCTTATCTCCCATACACATACAACCCCGATAACCACGGTCCAAAGCAAATTCTTTGTTTCGCATAAAGACAGCTAATGCTTCCGAAGTTAGCGTAAACACCTGCTTTTCCGGTTCGAAACTACTTTGAGCACGACAGATTTTCTTAATCGCATTAGTAGTTCTTCCTACTATTTAGTTGGGTTGTTGGGTTGGGTTGTTTTACCTCTGAGCGGCACTTTTTTTGCACACCATGGGCTAAATGGCCAGGTCACATGGACCCCGAAGGCTCAGAGAAGGTTGGGGGAGGGGACCCACTGGAACAGCTGTTGGGAGACAGATGGTAGCCTCCCATCAAGGCCATCCAGCGTGTTCTTTAACGTGCACAGGGTATGGCTCTCCCACACACGGGCCACGGCTTAACGTCCATCCGACGGACGGCGGCCTTTCCAAGCCCATCAGTGTCCCCTACTGATCGATGGTAGGGAGTTTTGCGGAGATAAATCTCAACGCTGACCCAGTTGGGACTCGAACCTGGGAACTACAGATTACGAGCCTGGCACCCTTTAGTTGGTTCAAGTGACATATATGTAGAGTAGAAAATACTTAACACATGAGGAGGTTGGCTCAGTCGGTAGTGTGCCAGGCTTGTAATCTGTAGTTCCCAGGTTCGAGTTCCAAATGTGTATGCGTTTATATTTTTAGATTCCATCCTACCCAGCTCTCGGTCAAAAATTATGGCTGACTGTCAGATCGTATGGCTACTTTAGAAGTTTGTTAGCGTTATGATAGTTCCTATAATAACACTGAGTCCTGTGTGAGAGTTGGTAGTTCGTTTAGCATTGCTACTAGAATTCGACAAGGGTGCATTTTTGTCTCCTTTTCTCTTTAAATTGGTTGTTGTAAAATTCCCTGCAAGGAGATTTGAAAAATTCCTATTTAGATTATGCTGATGATTTGGCACTTTTAGCAAGTGATGTTGATGAGATGAACATCTCTTAACTCTTTGACCAACGCTGTTGATGAGAATTGTAGTAGAGTAGGTATGGCGATAAGCATAAGGAAAATTTAGCTAATTATCCTTAATTGCACAAAAACAATCCGTTTTCAGAACTCCCCTGTACTTTACCATGTGGCTTCGAATTTTGCCAATTCCACTAGATTTTGCCAAGTTGTCACGATTTTGCCAATTATCCTTAATTTCACAAAAACAATCCCAATTCGCCTGTATTTGACCAAGTGGTTTCGAATTTCGCCAAATGTCTGAGATTTTGCCAACTCGCCATAATGTTATAGAAAAAATCCCGATTTTTACATCTCACCAGAATTTTGCTAAGTCACTTCGATTTTTGCCAACTCCCCAAGATTTTCCCAAGTTGTCCCGATTTTGCCAACTCCCCAAGACTTTGCCAAGTTGTCCCGATTTTGCCAACTCTCCTTAATTTTACACAAGCAATCCCAATTTTCACAACTCGCATGTATTTTACCAAGTGGATTCGAATTTTGCCAACTGCCCTAGATTTTACCAACTCTCCTTAATTTCGTAAAACCAATCCCAATTTTTACAATTCACCTGCATTTTACCAAGTGGCTCCGAATTTTACCAACTGTACTCGATTTTGACTACCCTAGATTTTACCAAGTTGTGTAGATTTTGCTAACTCCTTTTAATTTTATAAAAAAATTCCAATTTTTTAGAACTGACTTGAATTTTACAAAGTCGCTTCGAATTTGATTAACTCTGATTAACTTTGGGGATTAACCTCCCCCAATAGCTATGCCCCTGATCATACATAAACTACGTAAAGATACGATATTCTCATAGGCTGCATGTAACAGTCACCGTATTTTTAAACGCAACTACACTGAGATCCCAGATTTTTAAGCACAATATCCCTCGTTACATAAATGGTTCATTCCAACACATAACACGTCCCGTGACCGTCATCAATCCGTGTTGTGTGTGTGGAGTAGACCACCTGAGGCATGGACCCAAAACTCTCAAATAGGGGTGTTACAGGCCAGCGAGAGCAGTGTAATGTTCTGGGGCATGTTTACATGAACCCTTTGTCTTTATTGAGACCACCGTCACTGCACAAGGCTATGTTGACATACTCGCCATCACCTACACCTATTCATGGCTACCCATTTCCCACTGTAGGATGCCTTCTTTCAGAAAGACAACACCCAGTCTCAATGTTCCAGTTTGGCCGACTGGTTGGAACATTCCAGTTAGTTAACAATCCTTCAACATCCCTCTCACTCTCCCGATTTGAACCCTATTCAGCATCTGTATGATGAAGTGAAGTGATGCAGTCGATCCCGAAACCCATCACCGACAACTCTCAGTACTTTACAGACAGCTGTCCTGGAATCCAGGGCAGCAATGCCACCCAAACGTTTCCAACATCTGGCAGAGTTCATGCCACAATATATCACTGCTGTTGCGAGGGCGAACCTACATTTTATTAGGTGGGTGTTTAATAAATTGCCCTTTCAGTGTAATTGCTGCAACTGCTCACTGCAACCAATTCTAAACAATGTCCCTTTTGAACTGTTCTGACCACATCCTAAACCTTCCCTTTTTCGAAGACTTTTAGGCACAATGTTAATGACACTCTGTGCTAAATTGTTCAGAGTCAAGACAGTCGTTCTGTACAATATCCTGCTCAAAAGTGGTTGTCAATTCCTTGGTATAACCTTATCATTATCGACACACCGAAGAGCCAAAACATTATGACCACCTGCCAAATATGATGTTGGTCCTCCACGTGCCACCAAAACAGCTCTTACCTAGCAAGGCATGGACACTACAAGATTTTTAAAGGTGCTTTGTGGTATCTGGTATCAACATGCTACCAGTAGATCCTTTAACTCTTGTAAGTTATGTGGTTGAGCCGCCGCAGATCGGAATATATATTTAAATCGAAATATGGTTTCGACACAAACCACAGATGCTTGATTGAATTGATATTTGGGGAAATTTGGAGGCAAGAGCATTATCTCGAAATCTTCCTTATGTTCCGCGAACCATTCTCGAACAATACTGGCAGTGTGACATGGCCCATTATCCTGCTGAAATAAACCATCACCATGAAATCATGTACCTGGTCTGATATGATTTTTAGGCGGATGGTAGATGTCATAGTTTCCTGCACATGAATGACTAGGCGCAGGGTTTTCCAGCATAACATTGCCCAAAGCATTACACTTCCTCCACTGGTTTGTTTTTATCCCACAGTGCATCCTGGTGACAATACTTCCCCAGTTAAAAGATACACATAAACCTGGCCGTCCACATGGTGCAACAGGAAATGAGATTCATTGGACCAGACAACCTTCTTCCAATCATTCAAGGTCCAGTTTTGATGCTCGTGTGCCCATTGTAGGTGCTTTTGACAGTGAACCGAGATTAGTATGGGCACTCGGCGCAGCCTGCGGCTACACAGCCCCATTTTCAGCAGGGTTCGATATATTGTGTTGCGACACATTACTCCAATCACCAGCATTCAAATTACGAACGAGTTGCACCACAGTATCTCTTCTGTTGGCTCGTACCATATGGAATAACCTTCGCTCACCTCTACCATCAATGAGCTGCGGTCAGCCAACATCTTGCTGGCGGTTCATGGTTTTTCCCTCCTCAGACCACTTTTTGAAGGTACTAACCACGGCTGATCATGAGCACCCCACAAGCCTTGTCGTCTTGGAAATGCTCTGACCCATTATTGCAATTGGCCTTTGTCAAATTCACTTTTCTGTCTTTCCCATCTGAAGAATAAGAAAAACACAGATTAACAGAGCTCAATATCAGGTTTTATTTATACCGTTTCATGACCTTCACACGCGCCGTCGTTTATCTGCAGTTGCTTCGATTTGCATTAAAGACGCGCTGGTCATGTTTTGGCTCTTCTGTTTATAATCAAATCACCTAACACCCAATATACTGTATAAGCAACTCGAATCAGAGAAATAAAAATTTCTCCTATATAGTACGATTTTCACTCTCATAGCAAACTTTAGAAAGGCCAAACTGTTGCATAGCCGAACTTTAGCATTTAGATGAATATGCCTATTTTTCCAACAATGATCATAAAACGTCCAAACAGCAATGTTCACTTTTCCATTTACCTTACACTGCATTTCATCGGCCCAATGCTAAACAATTCGTAAGATTCTACAGTTAAAAACTTGAATGAAGCCATTTAAAAGTACTAAAATACCTTGTCTCACAAATTTTCATTTTCTTCAATTTTTTTCTCTTTATCACTAAACTTGTCTCGTTAATAACCTAATAAAACTATTCATCTCATCATCTGTCGAAAGGGCCAAATTTCCAGCATACCCTAAATCGAAATTTCCAGATCTTTAAATCACCTCCAACCTCATTCTTACCTTGCAGTGAATTCCTCATAATATAATCGATAGCCAAACTGAAGAGGAAACAAAATGCAGCTTTGTTCATGTTTAGTAATAATGGTAAACCATTCATTGCAAGCTTTACAAACTCTCACATACAACCTAAAGTAATTATAAAGAGCAGCATTTATATTAACTTATCAAGTACATAATAAAATCTCACGATCAACTGCAAATTATGACAATCTTCAGAATCAAGAGCCTTTTTGAAATCTACAAAGCAAGTAACCACAGTAAACAATTCTCCACAACCTGCTAAACCATTTGATCTATGCTTTTCTTACCACTTCTGAATCCAAATATCACTCTTCACCTGAAGTTATCCATCAACCAAAGTATTAATTTTATTAAACAAAACCTTCATCTGGAACAAAAGTGATCGCAAGAACTGATCACACTTTCCATGTGTAAAATACCTCTACTCCGTCCCGATGGCCGTGATTAGCGTGCTTGGCTACTGATGAAAGGGACCTGGGTTCGAGCACTGGGTAAGGCATGGATGTTTGTCGTTTTTCTGCTGAGGTCCTGCCATCCTCACAGACTTTCTACTTTGGCGTATAAACTGACAGGCTCCTGTCAGACCTCTATGGTAAGCAGTTGCTTCAGGGGGTATTTATTTTTATATGAGTTGTTTTCCCTCTGAGCTGCACTTTTTTTGCACACAATGGGCTAAATGGCCTGTCACAAGAATGTCGAGGGCTCAGAGAAGGTTGGGGGAGGGAAACCACTGGACAGCTGTTAGGAGACAAATTGTAGCCTCCCAGTATGTTCTTTAACGTGCACAGGCTATGGCTCTCCTGCACACGGAGTAAAAGCTTAACGTCCCATCCGGATGACGGCAGCCTTTCTAAGCCCATCAATGTCCCCTACTAACCGTGGCCAGTATGGGGAGTTTTGTGGAGAGAAATCTCAACGCTGACCCATTTGGGACTCGAACCTGAGAACTGCAGATTGTGAGCCACTCCACCTATAAATACCTCTAGTATTCTCTGTAAAAACACTATCATAAAAAAAAGTTCAAAAACAGAAACATTTCCAACTTTAAGCATTCAGTAGTAATTTCACCTATCCCTGGAAATGTGCGATTTCAGAGATAGCAAAAGCAACTTCAAATTGTGATATAGTTACATTATATACAACATTAAACAAGTAATGCATCTATTTTTATTACAATGGTTCAGAACATTCTGAAGTGCTCAGCTACTCTTGCCATGACAAATGTTAATTTTTTTTATATTAGTTTTATTTGGATGTAGAGTTTTTGAAAATATTCAGTGCTCACCAAATGTCGGTGTTATATATAACAGGCTTTACATCCCATCTGATGGACGGCAGCCTTTCCAAACCCTTCGGTGACCCTCACTGACCCAGGGCAGAGTAATTTTTAGATAAATTTCAACCCTGTCCCAAGTAAAATTCAAACTTGGGAGCTGCAGATTATGAGCCTGGCATACTATCTACTCAGCTACACCCCCACCACCAAATGTTCTTGCCCTTTTGGTCCTTGCTAAATCTATCTGTTGATGCTTTGCTGCTCTCTTTTTAAAAATGCTTGTGAACTTCTGCTTTAGACAGCAATTAAGTTCTCTGCAGTGCTTTCTACTAAGACTATTAAAGTGTTAATTCAGTTTATCCTTTCACTCCTTTCTTTCAGAAATAATCTCCATTGCCTTACCTCTCAAATGATTGTTTTTTACCCAAAAAGAGTACTACTGGTTTTAAGATTAGCCCGTTTAAAATTATCACATTCATCCCAAATTTTAGTTGTAATAAAAAAAAATACCCCCTCAAGCAGCTGCTTGCCACATAGGACTGACAGGAGCCTGTCAGTTTATATGCCATATTAGGTCTGAGAGGATGACAGGCCCTCAGCAGAAAAACGACACAAACAGCCATGCCTTACCCGGGGCTCGAACCCAGGTCCCTTAGATCAGTAGCCAAGCGCGCTAACCACTCGGCCATGGGACGGCTACTTTAGTTGCAAGCAATCTGCAATTGTCAAAATAACTAAGTAATCTACTTTATTACGCAAGTTTGCGTCCTTGAGGGCTTAATGTTGAAAATAATTAGTTTATCTTAGCACATTTAAGCTTCACTTGCAAAATACTTTTAATACGGTTATGGTCAAACCCAATTTCAGCTCCCCTATAAAACCTGGTAATCCTAAAAGAGCTAGCCCATTTGCTGCTAATTATTATTCCAATGCAACCTATTGGATTAAATCCATGTAAATTTACAACTATCTCTATAATTGCAGTGTTATTCTGAAACCATTAAATTGCTAACCTATGGGACGCATTTCCCATTGTTATTACAACTGCCAATGCTGAAAGATATTCGACTTCTACTTAAAGGTCAAAGTACCAACTTTGCCAACGAGTCTCTAGGCAAAGATATCTTGACAGATTTCAAAATATCCTAATTTTGTAAAACCTGTCTTTCTCATTCTCATCTGGCGGCCAGGGCACAACAGCAGCTAACATTCATATCTTTAATCCCTGTTTCAATTGTTTTAAATTAAGCTAGTTTACAGCTAATTCAACTATAAATCGTTACTTAATGCAGTCGTATCCTAGAAGAGAATCGCTAGCATTTCTACTGAGTAGCAAAACCACCTTGCAAATGCTTTTTTGTCCAAAAAACAGAAATTTAAATTCATTTTTAAGTAGGTAACTTTTACCCGTTCATATGGTCTCTTATAAGGCAGGAATGCCCCAAAATGCTGGAATTTCTATATGAGGACATCAGTAATCTCTTCAAATTCTCACATTCCAGAGAGCTGTGGAAAGCAAATGGTTATGATTTTAAAGAAACTGGGTTTAAGGATAGGTTGGACCAATAACAAACAGCTCCCTAATATTACTCATGGATGCAAAGAGCCATTCCCCCATCTGTTCGAAACTGGCACGATAAATGTTGGTAGGAACTTTCAGATGCCAACTTGATAAGTGGACTGGACCATTTCAAGAACCAAAATCAAGAGAACCTGACCTGCATAAAGCTACTACAGTTTAGTGTCAATGTGAACCCTAGAAGGGCTTATATTCCTGTAATGAGCTGATTATTATTCAAGCAGCTGCTTACTACAGAGGTCTGACAGGAGCCTGTCAGTTTAATACGCCATAGTAGAAGAATCAATCGCTGAATTCGTATTCACTTCAAAGGAAGATAGGATGCCGCACAACCTATTTTTATTTACCTGCACAAGACGCTATAGGAAGATACGTATTTTTTAATTTTTTTTAATTTTACCAACAAACTTTTCCATGTTTACCACAACAATCATTTACTCAGAGTAGTATTGGTCGTCAAGACCTACTTTCCATGTGCAAAAAAAAAATTTTGTCTGGAATGGCATTATAATCTAGTTTACATTTAACAGGAAAATCCTGAGTTCGCTTCATAAGTCACGATCGTAAAAGGCATCTGAAAAATATTTACTATATATCTTGGCATGCTATGCATTGAATTTATCTTCATGCCGACACTGCAGGGCCCACTTCATATTAATTTTTGCTTCTGATGGAAATGTATATGAAATGCTCCTTTTTTATTCTTACAATTATTTATGTATTTTGCTACTATACATTTCGGCATAATCAAAAAATTACCTGTAAGTTGGGTTAGGTTGTTTTACCTCTGAGCGGCACATTTTTGCACACCATGGGCTAAATGACCAGGTCACATGGATCCCGAAGGCTCAGAGGTTGGGGGAGGGGACCCACTGGAACAGCTGTTGGGAGACAGATGGTAGCCTCCCCGTCAAGGCCATCCAGCGTGTTCTTTAACGTGCACAGGGTATGGCTCTCCCGCACACGGGACCACGGCTTAACGTCCCATCCGACGGACGGCGGCCTTTCCAAGCCCATCGGTGTCCCCTACTGACCGTGGGCAGGGCGGGAATTTTTCCGGAGATAAATCTCAACGCTGACCCAGCTGGGACTCGAACCTGGGATTACCTGTAAGACCACAGAGAGAAAGATTCACCAAGAACAAAATGCACGAAAGAACGCAAGGTTATGTAAATTCTTTAGCTCAGCTATCCCCATTGTGACATCATGAAGCAACACCGAAATGACCTTGGTAAAATAGAGCCTTTTGGCACCACCCTATATATAATTCACCCTGACTAAACGGAGTTAAACTTTATGTGCTAAGCTGGGTTTATTCTGTGCATCATCACAGGTTTTGGCATACAGCTCTCCTTCCATTGTAAACCTAGTTACCATTTGCAAAGTAATCGCAGTAAAAAAAATTGCTTTACACATCTAAAAAATAAAACTGGTGGTAGTCAATTGTTTAGTGATTTAATGACTGCCCCTTTTTGTTTTATCGTTTTGTTTTTGAGGTCGCATTTCAGAAAATACTGGAATACATTTAATACTGGAAGATACTTTTAATAAGGTTATGGTCAAACCCAATTTCAGCTCCCCTATAAAACCTGGTAATCCTAAAAGAGCTAGCCCATTTGCTGTTAATATATAATTGATATCCCAATGCAACCCTTTGGATTAAATCCATGTAAATTTACAACTATCTCTATAACTGCAGTGTTATTCTCAAACCTTTTACTTTTTTTGGGGGGGGGGAGGGGAAGGAGAAGTAGCATCTGCTACAACTTCCTCCAATCTTATTTGCAAGCCATGTAGAGATCCAGATTTCTATGATTAAAGATTAACTTCAAATTTGCATATTCATGAACTCATGACAAAATGGAAAAAATAAGTAATGCAATATTAATTTTTACAATTAGTTGCAATTATTAAAAGTTTTGCAACCTATGTCTTAGTACCTGTAAACAAAATTATTTTAAAAGTCAATCATGCTTCCAAACAACAGAATTCAAATTAAAATTCAATCTCTCTTTTTTTGGAACTAGTAATTTTTTGAAAATAATGCAATGTATTTCTTTTTATAAATACAAGCTTCAACACATATGTTCACAAAATATTCAATATGGAAGCATAATTCTGTACAATTTATACAATCTTCATAAAATTTACAAAAATAAAACAGAAGACTTCAATTTTTCTTCAAGAGATCCTATTTCTTGAGATATCTTAAATTGTAGTTCTTTTCGATCAGTTTCTTCTTCTTTGAGAAAAGTTTCTGTAGCATTAACTAAATGCTGTTCTATGGTACTAACATCAGGAAGACAATTTTTCTGTCTAAAAAGACAAATGAATTTTTAATTATAAACATACAAAAGAAATCATAAAAAACATTCACTAGATGTATATGAGATTAAATTCTTATTTTATCTTAAATTTTTATTTCATTGAAAAATGCTTCAACTCAGTATTGAAATCTACAGTAGTAATTTATTTCTACATTTCAAAACACAATCCATACCATATATACTATTTTATGAAGATCCTGTACACAGTATTCATGAATTCTATAATCATAGTCATCCTTTTTCATGTTGAAGGATATGATAAATAGTCTTGACAAAAGTCTTTCAACAGTATCTAACAGATTTTTTCCCCTCAATTTTAAGTCAAATCGTTTTAGGGTAAACTTTCTTTAGGAAAGCTACAGAATATCTCACAGAATTTGAAGTTCATAGTAGAACAGTAGTTCCCACAATGGAGAAGTAATGGTCAAAGAACAAGCGTTGACCTAGACTCCACAGGGTCAGTACACCCCAAGGCAGATAGGAAGTAGATTGTTGCATAACTTAGCCTACTTTTAACCCTTTGGCCTACTGAGCATCAAGCTGCTAAGGATTTCGGTTGTTTCACCTCTGGGTACCACTTTTTTGCACACAATGGGCTAAATGGCCAGTTCACAAGAGCTCAGAGGCATAGTACCTAAGGGTTTGGGGAAGGCTGGAGAACTGTTACAAGACAGATGGAAGCCTCCTGTCAAGGCCATCCAGCATGTTCTTTAAGGTACACAGGGTATGGCTCCCTTGTACAAAAAGCCATGGCTTAATGTCAGATGGTGGCCTTTACAAGTTCATCAGTCTCCTTTCTGACCAAGGGCAGGGTGAGGGTTTTAGTGGAGATAAATCTCAATGCTGGCACAGGTGGAATTGAACCTGGAAACTACAGATTAGTGCACTACTGACTGAACCTGCCCCAACTGCTAAGGAAAAAAAATCAATCATTGCAATAATAGAAACAGGCGATTTCTTATTGACAACTTCATTGATAGCTTCTGGTCTTTGCTGGCTCATAATTCCATTGTTTATTTCCAGTTCATCTGCAGAGATTTCAAGTTCATCTGATGAAACTGGATGATACTGCAAATGTTCATCTCCAGTATCATCCAGTTTCATCAGAGATCTGCAGATTCATCTGCAGACCAACTTTTCTTATCTGCAGTTCAGTTATATATTGATTCTCATATTATACTTAGCTGAATATTGTAACAAATCACTATTTATTTTGTTTTACAAGCGAGTTGGTGCACGTTTGTTCTTTTAGCCAGTCCATGAGCATTTTTGGATTTCCACAAATGATTGCATGTGCCCATTTATCTAGCTAACCTTGACTGTTCCCACTATATAAGATATAAAAAGATTTTACCATTCAACAATGCATTTCATTAAGGTGGTGTGGAAAAAATAATTGTAAGAGTAACATTAGCATCTACTGATGCTAGATATAGATGAACTATGGCCATATTAAGTACTTTCAAGTGCATATAAAATGTAAAAAAAATTAAAAGTGTTAATTTCTTAATGCTTTTTTTTTTGTATTTTCACCAAAATATAAAATATATATATATACCATATCTGTGTACTCTTTCCAAAAGAATTATGAAAAAAAGTAAATATATATATATTGTTTATAATAAAATATTTTAAGGAGTGTTAGCTTTCAGTAGAGGTGGCTAAAAAACTAAGTGTGACCATTAACATTCCCAAAAATGCATTCTACTCTGTAAGCTAAAAAAAAAAGTCTAAACATTTAAAGTTTCACTTGTAACCAGTTCACACAAAAAAAAAATGCAAGGCACCTTCTGGAAGCACCCAGAAAACAATATGTATGCTTGCATTTAGTGTGAACCTTCAGGTTCATGGCAGTCCCTTTTACATTTAAATTTAGTGACAACTACATTGGTGCTCAAAATTACAGGATAATGTATCTGAAAAGGTATATAAGAGAATGACATGAAATGTGGTGTAAATTTTTAAAGCAGAAGGAAATACATTCGCATCTAACCAACACAACCACAAACATGCACATTAGAGTTGCTATAAAAGAGCAGGTGTTTGCAGTCACTCCTCATTTCCACTCCAGCTAACCTAGCATTAACTTTGGTAGCAATTTGATTTCAACATTCATAAACACAAAGTATTAATGATTGGGTACAGTGGAGAGTGATTGGCAGGATTCACTTCCGACTTCAGACAATTTCAAAAAATAGCAGAGGGAGATTTCTTCCAGGACAAGGTAACCCCAGATCCTAACAGCAAGAAAGCATAGGGAAATGACAGCTATCAACTATCCTTCCTGTCAGCAAATACAGTGATAACAGTTTCAATACATACTGCTTAATCTTTTTACTACCATACCAGCCCAAGCTGCAGGTAGGAGGTAGTGAATAGCATTGGTTGGGCATTTAAAATCTGCCCTTTTAGATCAGTATGATAGTGAAAGCGTTAAAGGCTTCATGAAAGAGGCTTGTATGCACAAAGGTTTGTATCTGCTTCACCCCACTCAACAGAAAAACTCATTTAGCATGGTGCACACATCACCTTTAGAGCCTAGGTCAGTGGGCAAATGTGCCTTTCACATCTGTGATCCATATCAAGTTTGATCATTAATTTTTAACATGTTTTCATCTGCACAAAATGAGGAACTTACAACAACCCCTGTATCAGAGAAAGGGGCAATTTTGGTGGCAGTTAAGACAATGGCCTGGGCTAGCATCATGATGATTGGCTGCACAGAGCTTCACATCTTTCACACTTTTTTTTTGCTTGTTCAATGACAGAGAGACAAAGGCTCTTGAACACAGTATGAGGCATTTCAAGGTTTACTCTCGGTCCTGATTTTTTTACTCTGGCTCAATGATAATGCTCATTCTCATAGGGCTCATGTGCTCAATAATTTCCTTGGAAGTGAAAATATTGATAGCATACCAGAACTTAGTGGCTAACCAGAACCCTGGACTTGAATCCATTTAACCCTTGTGAATTGTAGAATGCTAGCCCCATCAAATAAGCTGAGATCTGCTCTTGCGAAGGAGTAGACGTTATTACCACAAAACCTCATCGACAGGCTTGTCAATAGTATGAGAACATTTTGTGGGAGTTGTATGGTCGTCAGGGGTGACAATACACCTTATTAACATCTCATGTCCCCTAATTCCATCAACTCCATTATGTAAATAGTGTATTACTAATGATAGCCATTTGACTATGAAGTTTCATTAGAACTCTAAGTTCATGTTTATGCTTAATGGTCAGTGTTCACAATTTACATATTTCAAAGGCAACATGAAACAGTAATTTTCAATGCAAGATGACACATGCTTTAAGCAAAACACATTTTGTGTATAAACCACACATTTAAATAATTTACTATTTGTAATGTAATCTATAATTTTAGGAAAACTTCATAACAGGATCTGCACCTTTTTTGCCTGTGAATCATATCAATACTCACTTATTTTCTTTATCTTTTAGTTCCCTCTGCAATCCACTAATTATGTTCAACAACTTCTGATAACTAGCTTCTAAATATTTCTGTTGTTGATCTTTCCTCCAAACTTGACCTTTTAGTTGCTTTACTTCTTCCTAATAATTTTTTTTAAGAATGCAAACGATGAGTGAAAAAATATATTAACATAGACTTGTACAGAGTATCAAATATCAAAATTTGATTAAATCATTCTAAAGCTAAAAAGAATGCAAACTTATTTTATAAAAAATAATTTGTCTGAAAAGTGCTCATGAAAGACTAACAAAAATCAGGCCAGTTCAATGCCATCTTTTTAAAACTTTTTAAAACATATATAACTCTTTGCATATAGTTAAGCTTGAAAATGATTAGCTGAGATTAATTTCATTTCTTTTCTTCCGTGATGCACTACTTTGATGCATAATGGGTTAACAACTAAGAATGCATTCTAAATCGTCCCGTTACATATTAATGCTTTGACCTTAAGCTATCACACTACAGCTTCCAATTTTTTATTCATGTTGCATGTGTATTTTTTGGTTCTAGGATGGTTAGAGCTATCTAGTAAGTAAATACTAAGTATTAGAACCAATCACCACAAAATGCCAGAAGAAATTTTAATGTGCTGAAGCTCCTGATAAGTTAAAACTCCAAATGAAGCATGGGTATGGCTTTCTTCATTTAAAATAAAATGATATATCTAAGCATGTTTCAATCATTTTGTCTATAGGATAGTAACAATGGCACAATCTGGTTGACAATCAACCAACACTGAGAACCACTGACACATGCACTTATCAAAAAACTTCTCACTTTGCCTCAGTAAAATATTCAGCCTCCTATCCTATATTCACAATTTGCACACATTGTGACACTGTTTAAACAGTCCCTGAAATGTATCAGGATGAATGTTATTAGCATTCTTGTCCAATGCAGCTGACAGTTCTGTTGCTGCTATTCAATGAAATTCAACAAGTTATCTATAGATTACTACTGATTATAATTGATTGAATATAGATTAATTTTTCATTTACTGCTTCCTTGCCATATTTACTTGTGTGCATTACTGTACACACCTTAAGAATGTAATTTCTTTTCTAATTTACAATATTTTTCTCTTATACTGCTGTTAAAAATAGCATACAGAAAAAAATACATAAATCATACCATGTAACAATGTGTCAAGAATTGAGCCATTACCATTAACACAGTAGCAGATGCTTATTTGAAATAACTATGAAAATATGTTACTTACGTTTACAAATATTGAAAATAGATTAGTTTCTAAAGCAATGTTTTCATTTTAGCACACAGGGTTGTTGTTTTACCTCTGAGTGGCACTTTTTTGCACACCATGGGCTAAATGGCCAGGTCACATGAACCCCGAAGGCTCAGAGAAGGTTGGGGGAGGGGACCCACTGGAACAGCTGTTGGGAGACAGATGGTAGCCTCCCGTCAAGGCCATCCAGCGTGTTCTTTAACGTGCACAGGGTATGGCTCTCCCGCACACGGGGCCACGACTTAACGTCCCATCCGACGGACGGCGGCCTTTCCAAGCCCATCGGTGTCCCCTACTGACCGTGGGCAGGGCAGGGAATTTTGCGGAGATAAATCTTAACGCTGACCCAGCTGGGACTCGAACCTGGGAACTACAGATTACGAGCCTGGCGCGCTACCGACTGAGCCACCCCCACCCCAGCACCCAGGGTATTTGCAGAATAAATTAGGTTGCAGCATTTATATAAGCATGTGATCATACAAAGGTAAGAACAACACATTGGCTAGCTATGTCAAGTAACTATAGCAGAGACTTGAAAATTAAAATTAAGCTTCAGAGACAAAACCTGAGTTAATACTCATATCTGCAGATGTATTCATGTGTTTATACTTGAGTGAAACTCTCAACAAAAGTTTAACACGAATAATATAATACATGGGCATTAGATAAATAAAATAGGACACTTTAGTATATAAGGTTTTTATTACTAAAACAATGGAATTACACTTGAAGAAAGGTAAATACACATTAATTAAAATACTACTGGATGGTGGTGTGTGCCATTGTATACATCTGGGGGGAAAATCAAAAAGGCTGTTCTTCATGCAACATAGACAAGGGTATGTAATTATTCAGTCTTTTTAACAAGGAACATCACCTGCAGGAATTCATTGCCAACTGCTAACTATATAGGAGGTCACAGTTACGTCTATAAATCAGATTTATTTCTAATGTAATGAATTCAACAAATGTCAAGAAAACATCATAGAAGAAGAGGTCTAGATGACCACACACAACATTTTGTGCAATTAATTTTAATCATATCAAGTAACTTATTTTAATCATATTGAGTAACTCATCTTAGTAGACAGACACTTGAATATTTTATTCTTGGCTGAGGAGATATGAATTTGTCAATGTAAGTTGTGAAAATTTGTTCACAACGTACTAGACTGTCAAAAATTAAACCCATGTTCAATCCCCAAGCAATTCGTAGTTGCATAATGCATGATAAGTCTGCAACTGCAATGAAAATGGCTTTCGTAACTCTTAAAATACACTGAACAACAAATTTTGACATTTGCTGTGTTTTGGAAAAGAAAAACAGCCATTACTTATGTAAATCAAGGCACTGAACACGAAAATGGCAAAAAAAAAATGTTTGATTGGCTACAGTTTACGAGATACAGTCATTTACCTGTATTACATCATTTCCCTGAAGGCTGCATATAAGTCTAAGGGCTCCTTCACACTTACCGCTCGCTGCAGAACTGCTGAACATTATTGTTCATCACCAGTAATGATATGATCAAATACCTCATCATGTAGCAGTGAGCGAATATCTGGACCTGTAAAAACACCATCTTTTATCTTTGCATCACTAAGTCTTGGAAATTTATGTCAAAAGCACAGAAAGACAGTTTGTGTCTGATCCTGGCCTTGACAAAATTTTTCATTAGGGCCAATTTTATATGTAAAGGTGGCAACAAAATCTTCATGGATTGTACCAACAGATGATGCTGTATATTCTTCTTCCCTAGCTTGTGACTGATGAGAAGGCCAAATCCTCTTCACATAATGAGATGCTTTGTCTCTGTTATTCCATTCACAAAAGAAGCAACAGAACTTTGTACACCTTTGTTGTAGTCCAAGCAAAAGAGCAATGACTTTTAAAGTCTGCACAAATATGCCACTTGTATTTGCCATAATTTATGTATTGAAGAAATTGTTTCAAGTTGTCAAAGTTCCCTTCCTATTAACAATATGGCCTACTGGAACAGAAGATAACACTTTCCCATTGTGTAGAAGAATGGCTTTCACACCTAATTTCGAGGAATCTATAAATAATTTCCATTCTTCTGGAGTATTATCATATGGAGGAATGTGAATAAACAGTCAACATCTTTGCAAGCAACCAGGTTACCTACCATGGTAAAGAACAATACCAGATCTTTTTGGAGATTTGATACACACTTACCTTCACATTTCTACCTAGGAGATTCCACTGCTGCGATCTGGATAATAGGAGTTCTGCCATCTTCTTTCACAGCTTCTGATCTCTAACAAGATTATTCAACTCACTCTGCATGATCTTGTATAGTGAATCTGATGTTGTTGGCATGAAGTCAGGATCTACAGATGCTATTTCCTGTTTCTTCCTTCTCTTCAGAGTCCACATCATTCTGGTGGCTCCTGGACAGGCAGGTTTTCCCCATGTGGCACTGGGCAGATGGTATGTTGATATACTTTATTGTCTGCTTTCCCTTTTTAGGAATACCACTCCCCAGTGGAGGTGTCATACAAAAGTAACAGTTCACTCACTTGGTTGGATGGTTCCTGCCATATCATAGGAATGGCAAATGGCATCGACTGCCTCTTGCCAAATTTAGCCACCTGCAATGATGTGACATTTATTACACACTATATATGGAGCCCAGCTCCTCTGTTATACACCCAAAGGTGATAATCCTTTTTGATGACAGGCATTATTTCATGCTTCTGTGACACAAAAGTAACTTCACCACAAATGTAACAAAAATGGTCTGCATTGTTCACACAAGAACAAAGATCCGAGGTATATCACTCATATACAGCAGCTGCATACAATCATGAATGGACAATAACCGAGGATTATATGCAATAACTATCAGGTATTGCATTGCCTCGAATGATGCAATAGCTCCCTGATATTGTGTCACCTTGGCACTTCATACAGCACATGAAAGACTCAAATCAGTAAACACTGTATATGGACGGGTCTCCTGTATTTTCAAAACTAGAATCAATCACCAATTTTTAATGTAATAATTGTGCTTAGCACCTCTAAATTAGTAAAAAATGGCTGTTATACATTTTAAAAAGTGTTTACAGTGATATCAAACTTTCTTAACTCTTAAAATATCAAATATTGAAATTCAAGATTCATATAGATTTGACTGAAACTTTATCTTCAGTCACATTTTAGCATAAAAATCTTATTTTAGAAGTAATACAGCTTTGAAATCAGCTCTCCATTGACATAAGCGGGGCTTAACCTTTTCACTTGAGTATATATCCTTAAGAAAATATGCAGAAAAACTATTGATCAAGTTAATTTTCAATTTATCCCCAGTTAAATTTTAACAGAAAATTTTACTCTCAAAAGTTACAAGCTTCAAAAGTGACTTTCCACCGAAATAAACAAACATTATCCCTGAAAGGAAATTTAATATTAAAATAAGTGCATTCTGACTTTGATATAATTTCTAAATTTAGCAATTCTCCATAATCAATGCAAATACAACTTAAAACTATAATCATTTCTAAATTTGCCAATTCCCCACAATCAATGGAAAATAATACAACTTAAAACTATAATTATGTTAAATGACCTGAACTTTGAGCAAACAGAACATTAGTGGAAAAACTGAATTTTGATGCAAGTGGCTTCAGCCTTTAGTAGTGGGGGAACGGGTCTTTGCCCCATGCCTGCGATTAGGGGGCTGTTTGATATTGTCGGCATTCCCTCTCTCAATAAACATAGTTTCTTTAAACATCCCACTAACCATTTTCTCTCCATAGGTAGTTGGAATGTGAGGACTCTGCACAGAGCTTTTTCTCTTGATGTCCTCACACAAGAATTCCACTGTTATAATTTAGATATTCTCGGCTTGCAAGAAACCAGATGGACAGATAAAGGTCAGATTCTTAAAAATAATCTTAAATTTCTCTTTTCAGAGAGGGACGACAATAAGCATCACCAAGGCGTGGGTCTGCTTCTCAGCAGACACGCTAGCGATGCTCTTCTAGGATATGAGTGCATTAATGAAAGGTTTCTTACAGCAAAATTTCAGACAAGCGTTAAAGACTTGAATGTTATCTGCTGTTATGCCCCCACTGAGGATGCCGATGAGGATGAGAAGGATAGGTTTTATGAACAACTTCAGGATATTTTGAATTCTGTCAAGAAAGGAGATATTACCCTTGTTCTTGATGACTTCAATGCCAAAGTTGGTACTGACTCTGACCTTTGGGGAGGAGTAATAGGCCCTTTTGGTATTGGTAGCTGCAATGGCAATGGGCAACGTCTCCTACAGGTAAGTAAACTCAATGGATTCAGAATAACTAACACTATTACAAACACTGCGACATACATAAGTACACATGGGTTTCACCTGATGGGCTGCATAAGAATATGATTGATTACATATTAATTAACAGCAAATGGGCTAGTTCTGTTAGGAATACCAGGGCATATAGGGGAGCTGAAATTGGATCTGACCATTACCTTGTTAAAAGTGTGTTGCAACTTAAACTTAAAAAGTGTTGTGCTACAGTTAAAAAATTTACTTTTAATACTGAAGCTCTGAAAGATCCAGTTATAGCCAAAGCTTACCATGATAGGTTACTTAGTCATTATGACAGTCATGGTTTGCTTACTACTGAAGTTGAGGAAGAATGGGATCATTGTAAACAGGCTTTTTTGGACACTAACAGTACTCTTTTAGGAAAAAAGGAGCAGAAGAGACAAAATTATCTGAGTGATAAGGCACTTGAGCTTATTTCGGAAAGAAAGAACTGCAGGAATGCCCTTAATCAATACCCTACTAGTCCTAATAGAAAGCATTACAGAGACCTTAATAAACTTGTAAAGGATCAGTTAGCTGCTGATAAGAATCTTTGGCTTGATGGTTTGGCTGACAAAGCCGAGGAAGCAGTTAGACAGCACAACAGCAGAGAGCTGTACCAGATAGTTAATGTTTTGTGTGGTAGAAAACGGACAGGCATACAAGGACTGAAGGAAAAACAAGGTAAGGTTATAGAAGGGGAGGATTCTGTCATGGCTTGGTGGGCTGAGCATTTCAGTGAAGTTCTAAACAATGTAGTTAGTTCTACTCCCATTGTTTGCAATGATGATAGATGCATTGGTGGCTTTAATGTTGGCCCTATAACACAATCTGAAGTTATTTTGGCTGTTTCTAAACTTGAACTTCATAAATCCCCAGGGGTAGATGAAATTACTACGGAAATGCTTAGAGCTGGGAATGTTTCGGGTATCACTTGGATGACTGAAATTCTGAATATCTTTTATGATAAAGGCATGGTTCCTAAGGATTTTACCAGAGCTATTGTTATCCCTATTTTCAAAAAAGGTGATCGCAGTTCTTGTGATAACTATAGGGGTATCAGCCTACTCTCTGTTCCAGGTAAAGTTCTTTCCATGATTGTGCTTAATAGAATTAAGAATCTGGTTGACAGTCAATTGCGTGATGAGCAATGTGGATTCAGAAGTGGTAGGGGATGTGTGGATCAGATATTTTCACTTAGGCAGATTCTTGAGAAATGTTTAGAGTTTCAGAAACCTTTGGTTGCTAGCTTTGTTGATTTCAAAAAGGCTTTCGACTCTGTTGATCGTCATAATTTGTGGTTGATTGTGAGATCATATGGTATACCAGACAAGTTAGTTAACATTATGAAAGCTCTCTATAATAACACTGAGTCGTGTGTGAGAGTTGGTAAGGCTTGTAGCAATTGGTTTAGCATTACTTCTGGTGTTCGACAAGGGTGCATTTTGTCTCCTTTTCTCTTTAGCTTGGTTATTGATTATGTTATGCGAAATTCACTTCAAAGGAAAGATTTTGATCTTAAATGGACTGGAGATACGAAAATTTTTGATTTAGATTATGCTGATGATTTAGCCCTTTTGGCAAATGATGTTGATGAGATGAACTCTTTCATTCGAGCTGTTGATGAAACTGGTAGTAGAGTAGGTTTGGTTATAAACAGAGAGAAAACTAAAGTGATTAAAATTGGTCAGGCAGGCTGTGATTCAGTTAATCTGAATGGTTGCAGTCTTGAGCAGGTGTCACAGTTAAATTATCTTGGGAGCTAATGAGCAGATAATGGTGATGTGCGGCATGAGATTAACAGACGAATAGGGATTGCTGCCGGACTTTTAAGAACCTATGGAGAGTGTGGAGAAATAGGCGTATACACCTAAAGACTAAAATTAGACTGTATAATAGTTTGGTTCTTTCTAGGGTTAGTTATGGTAGTGAAACTTGGACACTTTGTAAACAAGATAACAGGAAACTAGATGCTTTTGATTCCAGATGCTTACGCAGTATCTTGGGCATTAGGTGGTTCAACTTTGTAACTAATGATGAGATTAGGCAAAGGAGTTTGCAACCTCCTTTAAGCAGCATATTGTGCAGAGAGAGACTCCATTGGTTTGGCCATGTTGCCCATATGGATAATTATAGATTGGCGAATAGGGTTATGAACAGTGTGCCTAAAGGCCTCAGAAAGAAGGGGAGACCTAGGATGCGGTGGGCAGACAATGTCAAACAGGACCTTGTTAGAATTGGTGTGCAGTGGCCAGATGCAGTAGATGTAGCTCAGGATAGACTTGCTTGGAGAACTAAATTGCACGGTCTGGTTGGACCTCCGTAGCCCATGGCTGCTTGAGGATGATGATGATGATGATGATGCAATATGAGCTCATGAATTCCAGATAACATGTCAATGCTTTTGCAACATGACTGTTCACTCCTTGCTTTTTCACCAATTAACCTTAAAAGTGCCAGAAAGTGATTTCTTACTTTTTAAAAATCCATATAAATGAGTCTAAAGTTATTTTCTATGCTGTGCTTTTTTTTCATATTGTTTAGAATAGATTACTCTTTCTTTTGGCATGTAACATGACCTACTTCTTTCCATTAGTTACTTCAAGACAAGGTTCTGAAGATGAGTTGATTTCACCAAAAAACAAGAACATCAGAAAGCACTACTTGTCGTTTGCTTTTCTGATGTTCTTGTTTAATAAAAAAAATTCAAATGCTTCTTTTTTTTATCGTTCATATTCATTTTGAAATATCCCCTAATTTTTGTGAGCAGTGTAGTAGAAATATGCACTTGCAGTACTGTATTCTTTTCAAGTTCCTTTATTTAGTTAGTAAAATATTATATAAATTATATATTTTACTATAGATTTGCTACAAATGCTTAAGCTATTAATTTATACAAATAATAATTAAATTTCTTCCCAATTCTGGGATTCCTTCCTTTATAATATGTTGATATAATGCTTATATCATTTTCACATGAAATGCCTATTAGTAAAACACCAGTTGGTTGTTAGGAAAAGTTACTGCTTTAATAAATTTAAACTACCATAATCTTACAAATACTTGACTGCCATCCCAAATTTAACATGTGGGTTCCTCTACACCACACCATAATACACCAAAAGATAAAGTCTAATTATAATAGCAGAGTTTATGTATAAAGCTACTTTCATTTTCCCATTCTTATATTTTTCCATTTTTAATTTAACAATTTTAAACCTCACATATTCATGCAATTCTTAATCACTTGGTCCCAAATTTCACACATGGGTTACATTAAAAATTCAAGTCCTTACTTATAATACAATCTGATTTCAAACTTGAAGCTGCTTTATGCTATGGATTTATATACAGCTGTAGTTGTTAATAATGTATTGCTTCATAATGCTTGAAATGAGTTCCCCAAAGATATCGTTGACTGTTGCTTACATCTTTCAGCAGTTGTACCAAAGCTTGATCAGAGGGGTATTTCAAAGGACCCACTGAATATCAATGGGATATTTGCCACTATTTAATATCAGTATAGAAACAGAATGCACAGGTTTTAATTTTACCATTAACTTATCTGCAGCCCTGCTTTTATGCAGCATTTTATCTCTTTCATTTTCTTCTTGCTGTGATAAAAGGCTGTTAGTTTTTCTTAGATCTGTTACCTAAAATTTAAATAATGCAAAGTTACAGATCCTATAATGAACAATAAAACAAATAATTACACAAAAAATCTGAAATATAAAATTTAGTTTAGAAATCCATTAATTTGCAAGAAATTCGTGTTCTAAAACAGTAAGTTACACATATCTGTATTTTTCCATTAAATATATTTTCAGTTATTACCGCTGCTAATTTACACTTAACTAATTTTAAAAAAGGGGTCATTCCATGTCAAGTCAAACAAATTAAATCATTCAACATCTTAATTATTTTCATAATCAAATATCACTCAATTTGAAAAAGATCCACCACTATTCACAGATTACAATGCTATTTGGCATAAACATCAACATATATAAGATACGATATTACTTAGAATACTTCAAGTTTAAAAAATTTTTGAATGAATTATAATAATGGCATATACTGTGACCAATCCCACATGATGATGCACAGAATCAGGCTTAGCACCTAAATTCTCATCCTGCCTTCTCATGGTGCAGGCTGTTAGTACCTTTCAAAAAAAGATATTCTCTTCTAGAAGGGAAGGGCTGCCAAATCAGTGTAGAGTACTGATATGGTCTCTATGGCAGAAATCCCTTATGGCTCTTCATAATAACACTGAGTCTAATGGGGCGGGGTTGGCTCAGTCGGTAGCGCGCCAGGCTCGTAATCTGCAGTTCCCAGATTCGAGTCCCAGCTGGGTCAGCGTTGAGATTTATCTCCGCAAAATTCCCAGCCCTGCCCACGGTCAGTAGGGGACACCGATGGGCTTGGAAAGGCCGCCGACCGTCGGATGGGACGTTAAGCTGTGGCCCCGTGTGCGGGAGAGCCATACCCTGTGCATGTTAAAGAACACGCTGGATGGCCTTGACGGGAGGCTACCATCTGTCTCCCAACAGCTGTTCCAGTGGGTCCCCTCCCCAACCTTCTCTGAGCCTTCGGGGTCCTTGTGGCCTGGCCATTTAGCCCATTGTGTGCAAAAAAGTGCCGCTCAGAGGTAAAACAATCCAATCCAATCTGAGTCTAATGTGTGATAGTTGGTAAGGCTTGTAGTGATTGGTTTAGCATTACTACTGGAGTTAAACAAGTGTTTATTTTGTCTACTTTTCCCTTTAGTTTGATTATTGATTACGTTATGCAGGGTATTATGTTATTCACTGCAATAGGAAGATCAGAGGCTTCCAGTGTCCATAGATTTGAAACTTTTCAATTTAGATTATACTGATGATTTGGCAGTTGGTGGTTGGGGTTTTTGTATTAGCAAATAAGGATATAATGCACCAAATGAGATAAAAAAAAAAAACACTGAAATAGATAGGACACATCTATACATAAAAGTGCATAACAACAAACAATGAGCATAAAAACATGGATATAAAAAGAACCAACAATTGCAAAAGACAAATATCAACAATAGGTGTAGAGAACCTATGTTAAAAACAGAAACAAGTGTAAAATAAAAAATGCAAAGGTAAAATATTATAAGCAATTAAAATATCTAGTAAAACACAGAAATTTAAAAACAGGGTTAAAATTTATCATTGGATAAAAGGTGTGTGAGTGTAAGAGACTTAGAGGGTAAGTGATAAGAACTAAATAAATACGATGTTCACAGTTAAAAGCTGGGCAATTGATTAAAATAGGCTTCACTATCAAAATGGTGTCACCAAACTTGTATTTAGGTTTGTTGTCTGCCCATAAAAGAATGTCTGATAAAAAAAAAAACTAAGTGTACCTGAGCAAGTACAACTTCCTCATTAGATTTCCACTAAAAGATGATTGCCATGGTTTGATGATGATTTGGCCCTTTTTTCAAATGATGTGATGAATTCTTTCATTAGGGCAGTTGAAGAAACTGAAGTGATGGAAACTGGTCAAGCAGGTTGTGCTTCAATACTTTTGAATGGTTGCCTCTCCTCCTGCCACTAAACAGGTTTCTCAATTAAATTATCTTGAGAGTTTTGTAACAGATACTGAGATGTGTAGCATGAGATTAAGAGAAGAATAGGTATTGTGAGACTTTTAATAATCTGTGGTTATTATGTGAAAAAGGTATATATATCTAAAGATGAAAATAAGGCTGTATTATAGTTTGGATCTTTCTAAAGTTTGCTACAATAGAGGAAGCTGGAATTCTACAGCAAGATAAAGGAAACTTGATACCTTTATTTCTATATGCTTACCCAGTATCTTGATCATTAATTCTGTATAAGTAATGATGAGGATAGACAAAAGAGTTAGCAACTACCTTCGATTGCACTGTGTGTAGGAAGAAACTGTTAGTTTGGCCATATTGCCCACAAACATAACTACAGATTAGCAAAAAGGGTTATGAACAATGTGCACATAGATGCTATAAAAAGAGGGAGACCTAGAATGAAGTTGGGAGACAAATCAAACAGGATATTGTTAGAATTTGCCTGCAGCGGCCAAATGCTACAGCTTTAGCTCATGACAGGTTGGGTTGTTTGTTGTCGGTTACCTTTTTCTGACCAAGGGCAGGGTGAGAGTTTAGGCAGAGATATGCTCATGATAGGCAACTAGTCTGGTTCCATGGTTGCCTGAGAATTGTGATCAACCAACCATCTGCCTTATATTAGTGGAAAATATAGAAATCTATCTTGCACAACCTTCCAGCTACACATGCAAAAAATAATAAATATAGCCTGTGAAATTCACTGTAGTATTATTTGATAAACCTTATTGAATACATATAAATAATTATCCATTAAAACAAATATTAGTGCAAAATAAATTTAGAAATTTTATTGAACTTTTATGTTTGTAAAGTCCCATGGCCAAGGGTTAGCATGCCATTCGCCTGAGCAAAAGGATCTGGGTTCGAGCCCTGGGTAAAGCATGGCTGTTTGTATTGTCTGTCTGATGAGGTCTTAGTTTCCTCACAGACCTTCTCAATGGCATATAAACTGACAGGCTCATGTGAAACCTCTATAGCAAGCAGCTACTTGAGAGGATATTTTTTTTAAAGCAGTGAGAACGTTCAGAAGAAAAACCTGTGAATATGCAGCAGTGTCATTGTATGTTAACAAAAGTGCTCAAGAATACAGACTAAATGGACATGTGCCATCTGCTGTTAGCAGAAAGAACTATGCAACAGAAGTTGCCATCCCCTGAAAAAAATTAAAACACATACAACTATTTAAGTTGGTTTTAATGAAATACTGTGCCTATGATTGAACATGTGGAATTGAGGAATAAATAACTTTGACTAAGCCTGTTATATACATAGATATACTAGTAATACCCATGCCAAACATTTGGCACAAAACTCTTCAATAAGTTCATTCACACCAAACATACATTGATCGATAACTGCATTTGCAAGCCAGGTAATGGCAGCACCCCATAAATCATGGATGTCTTTTGACAGATCACTCCCAACCCATGGCAGCTTGGAACCCCATCCACAATCCCAAGAGGGTCACAACTAAGTGGGACCCCCCCCCCCTCCAATTTTGGGACCAATCAGTCAAGAAACCACAGAACCATTGGGAATTTGCCAATTTCTGCCACCGATGACATCACACGTCTGCCCACCCAACCATCCATTTGCCTGCAAGGATATATATATATACAAAATACGCCTATATGATATTACAAATATAAACAAAGATATTAAAAATTTTCAATAGTTTCCTTTTCAAGAAGCAATTTTAAAACACTTCGTGGTATAAAAGATGGGAGTGAAAAGCAGATATATTCAAGCAAAATGTTATGCATTTAATACTTCTCTCCTATAATATAAAAATATAAATTACCTCTTGTTTTAAAATTCTGATTTGCTCCACATATTGTTCCACTTGCTCATTATAATTCTTTCTTTCTTTTTCAATCTGTGTTTCCAATATTTCATACTAAAAAAAAAGTTGCAAATCAATTTTGCGAATTCAGAATGCTTTTTTTTTTGAGAAACCTAAAATAAAAATATGAAAAACAATTCTTCTGAAGAGTGTACAAAAAGACAGATGAATCCAGCTTACCCTTTTCCATTATGTAGATTTCTGTGCATAAAATAAGTCAGCTTTGTTTCTCACTCTTTCAATAACAAAAATAAAACTATCAGCTGAACATTATTAGCAAAAAAGCTAAATTACCAGAATTATCCAGTTTGATAATTCACTCTAGACCAAGTTCATAAAACAAATCATCAGTATACTGAATCTATTTCATTTCTTCCATTTTTAAGCAAATAATATATATATAAATAAAATATATATATATATATATACAGTGAAGAGCCAAAACATTATGACCAGTGCATCTTCATGCAAATCATAACAACTGCAGGTAAAAGATGGCATGTGTGAAGGTCATGAAACGGTATAAATAACACTTGATACCGAGCTCTACTAATCAGGGTTATTCTTGTTCTTCAGATGGGAAAGTGACAAAGCCAAATTGTAATGGCCAAATGACTGGGTCAGAGCATTTCTGAGACAGCAAGGCTTATGGGGTGCTCACAGTCAGCTATGGTTAGTACCTTCAAAAAGTGGTCTGAGGAGGGAAAAACTACGAACTGCCGGCAAGATGTGGGCCGACCACGACTCATTGATGCTAGAGATGAGCTAAGGTTATACCATATGGTATGAGCCAACAGAAGGGATGCTGTGGCGCAACTTGCCCATAATTTCAATTATGGGCATTATTGCCCTTAATTTCAATGCTTGCCCATAATTTCATTGCTGATGGGCAACTTGCCCATAATTTCAATGCAATGATGGGAGAAATATGTCACAACACACAGTACATTGAACCCTGCTGAAAATGGGACTGTATAGCCACAGGCTATACAGCCCCATTTTCAGCAGAGTTCAAATGTATATATATAATAATACAGCCCCATTTTCAGAAGGGGTGAGTGTTCATGTCAAGTGCTCATGCTACCTTTGGTTCACCATTGAAAGCACCTATAATGGGCATATGAGCATCAAAACTGGACCTTGAATGATTGAAAGAAGATCATTGGGTTCAATAAATCTCCTGTTGCACATATGAATGGCCAGGTACATGTGCATCATTTACTTGGGGAAGTGTTGGAACCAGGATGCACCATGGGATGAAAAAAAGCTGGTGGAGGAAGGGTAATGTTTTGGGCAATGTTCTGCTGGGAAACCTTGGGTCCAGTCATGCATTTTCAGGAAGCTACACTGGTTTCCAAAAATTAAGGAAAAATGAGAAAAATCGTGATAATTCACCAAAAAATTGTGCAATCCTCGCCAAACTTGTTCATATAACCAGTAAGGTAATGCCAAGTGAGCATATCATATGCAAATTAATCTAGGTTGTGTCAATTTGCATAATCGGATAGCAAGAAAAATCAGCTGTTTTAGAGTGGATCATTACTTTGTGTTGTAAATATGAGTAAAAAAATTCGAAATAGCCATTTTGTAGGAACGACCTCGAGACATCATTTGCCAAATGAACTGCAGTGGAGAGCTATTGGCTGGCTTGAAGCAGGCCAAAGTCAGTCAGATGTGGTACAATGGCTGAATGTGAGTCCTTCTGTGGTCCATACATAGACTGCAGAATCAATTTCTTAGCACGGATTCCACCTCAGAGGTTTAGCCGAGGAAGGGCTAGAGATACGACTACTGTACAAGACCAATATCTGTGATTAACAGCACGTAGAAGCAGGATGTCTATTCCCTCTCAGCTATGATCCTCTTTTGCAGCAGCCACTGGGAGGGTTGTTCAGCTTTTACTGTTAATAGAAGGCTTCATGAGGGAGGTCTGTAAGCTAGAAGGCCAGTAATTTGTATACCCCTCATGTCACAGAATAGAGCGGTTGAATTGGGCTCGCATGCATGTTAACTGGACAGAAAAGCAATGGAGGTACATACTCTTCACAGATGAGTCCATATATTGCTTGCAGAGTGATTCTGGGCATTGTTTGATACGGAGAGAGCAAGGTACCTGCTATCATCCCAGTAACATCCGTCAAAGAGATAGTTACAGTGGAGGTAGCATGTGTTTGGAGTGGCATTTCCTTAGGTGGACGCACAGACCTCTATGTGTTGACAAGTGGGAACCTCAATGTTCAAAGGTATAAAGTGACATCCTAGACCCTTATTACCATTCTTATGCTGGTGCAATAGGTGAAACATTCATCTTACAAGGCAATAATGCTCATCCACACAGAGCTCGACTAGTGGAACAATACCTTAAAGAGGAGACCATTATGCGCATGGAGTGGCCAGCTTGATCTTCCAACCTAAATCTGATTGAGCATGTGTCGGATGTTCTAGGGAGACATGCTGCCCTCAACCTGCCACCTGAAACAAAGGGGGAGCTTACTACTGCTTTAAAGGAACAATGGTCATTACTCCTTATTGAGCTGGTTCACAACATCATAAAGAGCATGGAACATCGTTTGTGTCTGCATTGCTGTAAGGGGTGATCACACTCTTTATTAAAAAACTTTGCCCACTGCATTCTGACACCTTGTTTTTGGACAAGTTCCTGTGATTTAATAACCATGTAAATATATGTTTATAACCATGTAAGTTATTTTTTGACAAAAAATATTTCTAGTGAAAAATATTTTATGCCATTCTGAAACATGCTTTGTAATTTGTTTTCATCAATTTCATTAAAATCATTCAAGTTTTTTGATTATCATAATTTTTCTGAGTTTTCTTTAATTTATGGAAACCAGTGTATGACATCTACCACCTACCTAAATATCATTGCAGACCAGGTACATCCTTTCATGGCAACGGTATACCCCTCTGGTAGCGCCTTCTTTCAGCAGGATAATGTGCCATGCCACATTGTCTGGATTGTTCAAGAATGGTTCGCAGAACATGAGAAAGACTTCCAGATATTGCCCTGGCCTCCAAATTCCCCAGACATCAATCCAATCGAGCATCTGTGGTTTGTGTTGGAACTGCATTTCCAATCTATGACAACTCAACCACGTAATACAAGA
Organism: Ryuthela nishihirai; assembly: GCA_038380435.1. Lineage (NCBI taxonomy): Eukaryota > Metazoa > Arthropoda > Arachnida > Araneae > Heptathelidae > Ryuthela > Ryuthela nishihirai. Next base: position 20,543,199 of record JAWZYU010000002.1, read on the forward strand.
GTTAAAGGATCTGCTGGTAACATGTTGGTACCAGATACAAGACACCTTTAGAAATCTTGTGTCCATGTCTCACTGGGTAAGAACTGTTTTGGTGGCACGTGGAGGATCAACATCATATTAGGCATGTGGTCATAATGTTTTGGCTCTTTGATGTATATATAAAACCTTAAGCAGCTACTTGCCACAGAGATCTGACAGAGTTCACCAATTTAAAACATCATAGAAAAGATTTATGAGGAAGTGAAACCTCAGCAAAAAGACAATACAAACATACATCTTTATCTGAGACCACACTAACCAATGGGTATGCTTTTTAATCAAGATATTTCCTTGATTCCTTAAATATTTTTTTACAATTCATTACTCAGTAGAAACGTATGTTTCGATTTTAAGAATATTTCCTGCGAATCTTTAACAATAGTTATTCAATCAATAAACATATCCATGGAGTAACCTGTTGGCTTTGAAGTCAAAACTATTTTAATATAGTTTGCTTTTTTAAATCCTAGTGGCTCTTCACTAAGTTTGGGTTGGATGAACCTGCTTTAAATATTTTCTGTGGTCTAAAAAGAATTGAATTATCAGGATACATCATCAAATTATTAGAGGTTATCAGTTGTTTCAAAATTAACCCAGTGATTTCAGGCAGTTTTTAATAATATATTTTATATAATTTTTAATAATACTTTACAATATGCAGCACAAGAAACAATAAATCTACCATTACTCCCTTCTTGAATTTAACCTGAACATTAACACCAATAGCTGTGGAAGTATGTACTTACCTCATGACTCTTTGCCTTAAAAGAAGTTCTCAACTGCTGAATTTCTTTGTCCTGTCCAGCATAAAGTATTTGGGCTTCTTCCAGCTGTTTCTGCCATTCTTGATTTTTCCTTTCTATAACTAAATCTATTTCTTTCATGAGTTGTAATAATTCTACTTCACAGGTTGACTGTACACCTGGTATACTTGGCAAACTAATACAAATATATAAAAAAATTAGTGTAAAATAATATTCGTCTGGTAAATCGAGTCATAAAATACTAATACAAATATATAAAAAAAATTAGAGTAAAAATAATATTCATCATGGTAAATCAAGTCATAAAAAATTAAAAATTACACATTTACAAATAATGTTTACAAACTAATCATTCTTACAATAATATTTTACAATGCTAATTGAAAATCTAATCTAGAGTTAAAAATCACTACTAAATTTCTAGTTCCAGTAACTATCTATATGCATTGATACTAATTTTATTACATTAGGCTATTACTGCATGCCACTGAAAGAGGAATGCACTTTAAATTTCGAAACAGTTATGCTCAGATCAAAAATAAAAATATATAATAGCATCAGTAGCATACCTGTTGAGGGGGGTTATGGGGATTGTGGCATAAGGATTGCTTGGCATAAGGGCTTGAATAACAATATATGCTAAGGCAAACTCTGAAATATTAGACTCAAGTACGTCAAACCCCCCCCCCCCCCCACACACACACACACAACCTCTTATTAGAACTTTATGGGTAGCATAACTAACTTAACGTGCCCCATGCATTGTAGCATAACCAACTTAGAGGACATGCAATCAAACAATAAAGTGTAAAAAAATCATCCAACTATTTTAAAAATTCAAACATGGGATCTCTGTTGTATATCAGTTACTCCACTCATCTGATCTAAGAAAGTGGCAATTCGTGTCTACTTAAATAAGGTTATAAGTTACATGTCATGGTGCTAGATATATGTTATATATATATATGTGTTTTATTTTATTCCCATTGTTATACTATAACTATAGGTTTATCTATCTATACAAGGGGTATGCCAGTTACATATAAATTTCCAGAGGGTATGTGAAGCAAAAAAAATATTTTACAATGCTAAAATATTTTACCAGTTATTATTATGCCAGTTACATATAGATTTCCAGGGGGTATGTGAAGCAAAAAAGGTTGAGAACCACTGGCATAATTTAACAACTAGGAACAGAATCAAAATACTAAAAATAAAAATTCCCATTGTTATACTATAACTATAGGTTTATCTATCTATACAAGGGGTATGCCAGTTACATATAGATTTCCAGGGGGTATGTGAAGCAAAAAAAATATTTTACAATGCTAAAATATTTTACAATGCTAATTGAAAATCTAATCTAGAGTTAAAAATCACTACTAAATTTCACTATTAAATATATATTATATTTCACTATTAAATATATATATATGTGTTTTAATTTTATTCCCATTGTTATACTATAACTATAGGTTTATCTATCTATACAAGGGGTATGCCAGTTACATATAGATTTCCAGGGGGTATGTGAAGCAAAAAAGGTTGAGAACCACTGGCATAATTTAACAACTAGGAACAGAATCAAAATACTAAATGAATTATCATAGCATGCTTTTTAACATATGTGTTGAGAATACAATTATCATCAGAATATGGATGTAAGAGTATATTTCAAAACTTGTTTAGCTATTAAAACTCAATTTGTTTAAATAACACAGAGAGAACAATACTGAAACAATCAAAATCCTTACCTGATCAGATCATCATTGTGTCATTATTTTAGTTCAAATAATTAGAATAATTGGTAACTAGAAGCTTTTGTATTTCAATCCAAGAAATTATTTTCCACACTTGCTTAACGTCTAATAATGGCATTACATACTAATTCAACCTGACCAGTTCAGCATCAAATTACATCAACTACACCAATTTCATATCCTCAAATATGTAGCCACAAATATGTTAGTCAGAAATGTTAGTAGCATAAGATATGTAACTGGGCTTTAGAGTTGTTCAAAACTTTTACAGAGTTAATTACAGTCATTGTGAAGAGCAAAATATTTGCATTGTTAGTACATTTAGTTAGACCAGTGCAGATATATTGTTAAATCAATAGAATAATTGTGGCAGGATTTAGTGTACCGTAACTGAAAATGGCTGCTCATAAACACTAGACAAAGAGCATACACTGTCCCAGAATTTCTTGATGCAAAAATAATTTTTTCTGCAGAAATGGATGAAGAATGGTTCATCAACTTCATAGAGAGAATGTGATGAGTCAACAAAATGTGATGTCCAGCAGTTATAGTGTTCTTTTGGAGTTCTTTCACTAAGTCACAGACACCTCACACCCTCCATAATCATGACCTTGAACAAAGTGATTTTCAATTGCTTCTAGCCCTCAAGGTACACTTCAGATGTTTTAACTTTCACAGCAATAGCAATGTGGAAGCAGCTGTTTGAAACTGATTACAGACTATGGTGATAGAATATGTTTAAGTGGCACTGAAAATCTTGTTTTGTACCATCTCAAATATTTAAATCTTCTAAAAAATGGTTGCTATAAATTATTCATTATTAGACTTTCTCTTTATTACAACATAACACTCAATATTGCATTTTCCACAACTGAATGGATAAAAAAAAATACCCCCTCAAGCAGCTGCTTGCCACAAAGGTCTGACAGGAGCCTGTCAGTTTATATGCCATAGTATGTCTGTGAGGATGGCAGGACTTCAGCAGAAAAACAACACATACATCCATGCCTTACCCAGGGCTCGAACCCAGGTACTTTAGATCAGTAGCCAAGCATGCTAACCACTCAGCCATGGGACGGTTGAATGGATAAAGGTATAAAATAATATATTTAACTCTTTTATTCTGCTGCAGATGAGGTTTGAAGTTCTGATCAATTATTTAGATCATTAAATTTGCATCTGCCTTAAACAAGTGGCCTGCAAAGCATCTTAAAGTTCATGAAGTGATCCACAAGCCACAAAAAGTTGTCCACCTGTGCTGTAGATAATGAAAGAAAAATATTGTTTTTTTTTTCAAAATTACTAGTGAACTACAGAGCATTCATTTCTGCATTTGTCAACCCATGCATCCCCTTAAGTGGATGCCTACCAAATAATTTACTATATATATATAACATCAATATTTTTATTTTATTATTAGAGCAGGGGTTCTCAACATGGGGTACACAGTAAAATTTTTTGGGGTACACCATGAGAGCTCAAAAGTCACTAGATCTAGTAACAAAGTCACTAAGTTGGCATTATTATAGTATAACAATATTTTTATCTATCTATATAAGGGGTACTCCAGTTACATACACATTTCCAGGGGGTACGTAAAGCATAAAAGGTTGAAAACCACTGATCTAGACGATGAACAAATTAAAATTTTTATTAAAGAGCAGAGCATCATCTGATTTAAACAATAACTGCATTTGAGCAGACCATGGGCAAGTGTCTGACACCAGTTAGCAACACGTCTTTCTTCCACAGCATCATGATGCAACTCTTGGAAGCTCTCTGGTGCATATGCCAATGGTCCAATATTAGCGAGAATCTCTGTATACTGAAACAGCTGAAAAGGTTTTGGTAACTGATTTCTGCCCTCTGTATTTCTGGAAATACTTGACTGATCAATCCCAACTTTCATAATGGGGTTTCTTTTGTGCCACCCCATTTTTATCCCGTGGCCGAGTGGTTAGCACACTTGGCTACCAATCTAAGAGACCTGGGTTCAAGCCCCGGGTAAGGCATGGATGTTCATGTCGTTTTTCTGCTGAGGTCCTGCCATCCTCACATACCTTCTACTATGGCATATAAACTGACAGGTTCCTGTCAGACCTCTGTGACAAGCAGCTGCTTAAGGGGGTATTTATTTATTATTTATCTACAATAGAATGTAATTTAGAACCTTGATTCACTTCCCTGCCCCATCCCTGTAACCACCTAATTACTTTACCAACTGTCCCAAATTTCTCCTACAGGTTTCCCCCCTTGCCACCTCATGTGTTAAAAATTAATGTTTCCAAATATGATAGTACCCAAGTTTGAGTTTAAAACCACATTTATTTTTTACTTCATTAGGGAAGAGGGTGTCAAGGAACTATTAAATTTTGATAGAAATTTGCTGTTAAAACTTCAAGTTTCTATCTATAATAGTCCCCATTTTCATACTTGTTTCCACATCCTCAAATTTACCATTTCAAATTTTACTTTCACCTGCTGAATTTCAGTAAGCTTTTTATTAGTAAGGTATATTCACTTCTATAAGCAGGAAGCTGTCTGGACATCTGCCAACAATGCATTTCTTCCATAATATGCTGATGTAATTCTCGGTAGGTCTCCAGAGTGCCAGTTGTTTCATTCATTTCATTGGCAAGATCTTAATTATTACATTTGTTTTATTCATTACTTCATTATTACATATATTGTTTTACCTCCGAGTGGCACTTTTTTTTGCACACAATGGGCTAAATGGCCAGATCACAAGGATCCCAAAAGCTCAGAGAAGGTTGAGGGAGGGGATCCCTGGAACAGCTGTTGGGAGACAGTTGTAGCCTTCCATCAATGCCATTCAGCGATTACATCAAGTGCAGAAAAAGAAAAATAACTTCATACATTGTCCCCCAAAAAAAATTGTATGAAATATTCAAGTCCCTACCTACAATGTGATTTAAAAACTTGAAACACTTTTAAATTTAAAAATTTCTTCTAAAAGTTTTTGGCACTTCTTAACTATTCGATATTTCATATTTCACTGCCCAGTACAAATTTTTCCAGCATTAATTTTGACCCTAACTCTTTTAAAAAATAACCTTAACTCCTAATATTTTGGGAAATTACCTTATATATATTAATATTTATGGCAAACTATTTAAAAATTTTATATTCATTTTATTGAACTCTGCAGATGCTTACGCAGTATCTTGGGCATTAGGTGGTTCAACTTTGTAACTAATGATGAGATTAGGCAAAGGAGTTTGCAACCTCCTTTAAGCAGTATATTGTGCAGAGAGAGACTCTGTTGGTTTAGCCATGTTGCCCGTATGAATAATTATAGACTGGCGAATAGAGTTATGAACAGTGTGCCTAAGGGCCTCAGAAAGAGGGATAGACCTAGGATGCGGTGGGCAGACAATGTCAAGCAGGACCTTGTTAGAATTGGTGTGCAGTGGCCAGATGCAGTAGATGCAGCTCAGGATAGATTTGCTTGGAGAACTAAATTGCACAGTCTGGTTGGACCTCCGTAGCCCATGGCTGCTTGAGGATGATGATGATGATGAACTCTGTGATATCAAATTTTCAATCCATTTCACATGGAACAACTGATTCACGGGCAAAATATTTTTCGTTATAAAAATATTTTTACTACAAATGATTTAAACCATCGTCTTTAAGGTGCATGGTAAAGAATTTCCCTCTTTCTTCAAGCAGTTTTATGCATATAAAAAAAGATCCAATTACTTAAATAAAATTTTATATTACGATCTATAAGCATAGAACTTTCTTTTTTAAGTTAGCAATAAATTTTTCCTGAGTTGGATTACAAATCCGTGATCTTTTAATACCATATCAGTTACTCTGATAACTCATATACTGGCTGCCAACTGAGATTTCTACTAATATGAGCTATGAAAGTTCAATAAAATCATTACGTCTTTTCACATCAATCATGAAAAATATTTAATGTTACTTAAAAATATGGAATTTTGTTTCACAATACTTCAAATTCTTAAAACTGTAGTTTCAGCTTTAATACAAAGTTCGTATTAGATATTTTATTGGCTCCATGGAGTATGGAAATTTTATTAGAAACATATGAATGAAATCATTCAATACTTACTTAACGTTTATGCCAAATATCGAATTCACCGCCATTACTAAAGTCGATACCACTCAAACTGAGAGTGAGGTGGCAACAGTCTGTGTGTTGTAAACAAACATAAATCAGTGACATAAACGCAATATTTAAAAAAGCTAAATTGTGTCACAAAAAAACCGGAACTTCATTAGAAAAATGATTTTTTTTTGTGTGTTGTTTTACCTCTGAGCGGTGTTCGCGGTGTTGCGATTTCCACTTTTAGCAGTGTATATCAATCAATTGCAAATTCATCAGTACATAGTAGGGCCACCTCGGTCTGTTATACAAGCTTGCAGACGTCTCGTATTCCATCAATAAGATGGTCAACGGTGTCCTGAGGTCACAGATTAGTTATTCTGTGTCCTGAGGTATGGCGTCCCAAATAGTATCCAATTGGGTACGCAACTCTACCAGATTCGCTGCCAAGGGAGCCGGCGAAGACGGCGACCCATAAGGTCCTACTCATGCTCAATGGGGGACAAGTCCAAGGAGTACTGCGACCATGGGAAAATGTCCACACCTTGGAAACTATCAATCGTTGTACGTGCAGTGTGAGGGGTGGCGTTATCCAGCTGCAAAATCAATCCATGCATGGTGGTAAGGAAAGGTAGTGCTAAAAGATTAAAGATGTCATCAATCTAACTTCTGTATTTAGCTCACCAACAACATGGACCATAAGTGTCCAGCCACCATATATGATACCACCGTACCTCATAGCCACAGTGGGGGGCCATATGGTGGTTAATGGAATAGACTTCCTTCTATCGTTGACAATACCGACGCCATGCTGACAAATGTCTGTCTGGCATGCCGAAACAGAATCGGACTGGACGACTCGCCATTATTCCTGCATCATGAAAACGTTGTCTAGTGGTTTGCGTGTAAACTACAGTACCCATAGTGGTATGCTAATCACTCTGCAGCACAGTCGCTGTGGTGAAAGGGTTGCGAACGGCCAGAGCATGCGATCTTCACATTTTATGTTGCAGAGTGCTGATCCTGTACCTGTCGTTCGTGTCATTTGATACTCCTGATGTTGCGTGAGTTGCACTGTGCTCACATGCGCCTCATGCGTTCGGCGATTTCTTGAAGGCTCAATCCGAGTTCTCGAATATCGACGATTTGCTCTCTCACACAAGATTATTGCACATAAGGATCCAGCCCGAATCTCCAGGCTCGGCTGGGTATCACGTGTCGATTCTCTGCGGAAATTTGATCATTTGCAAATCGCTGATGGCTGATTGCCTCCTGCGATTTATATACCCCTACTTCCATTCTTTCCTGGTGCTGCGATTCCCACTTTGAGCAATGTATGATTCTGGAGAGCTCCATAATATTCGGATCCAGAAGTTATTCTGAGAAATAGAAGTATGTATGTATGGAGACAGGTTTTGGCTACGTTTTCTGTCTACACACATATAAATTATCGAAGACACGTAAAAGATTTCCTGTTTTTTTTAGTACATTATACAACGGCTATGAAAATTTCCGTTTTTTTTTCCTACTGAAGTCTTACTGCCAAAACGAGGAATTCGCCTTCACAAACAATAGAAAGCTGTCGGCGAAAACCCAAAGTTCTGAGTTTTGTCAGTTTTCTTCGGTCAACAATGTGTTAAGGTCAATGAGACAGTTTAAGTCTTCAGAAGAAATAAAGGAATGTTTGTCAATGTGACAACAGATTTCAAACGTGGAACAAATATGGAGAATGGATCTCTCCACAGCATAACCTGCTAGAAGAGACTGACTGAACATCAATGCTTGCAACGTAGCTTTTAGCATCTGGCCATAATTTCAATTTTTCTGTTATAACTTTCAAAGCATTTGGGCATCTTGCTCTGCAGGCATTGGTTACTTTGCTCTTCTGACTAGTTAATTTGTGCTCTTTATTGAACTGCTTTGATTATGTTTTTGGTTATGCCTGGCAAAAGAATATTTAACGACTAGAAGGACCTCTTCGGACAACTTCATTTGAGGTTTGAAAAAGTAAGCAACAAAGCAGATGTTCAAGGGCGTGCAACTTATCTTCATAGTCCGCAAGCTGCTGCCTTAATCTTTGCATATTTCTTGCATTTTAGCATCGACGAAGAAACACGTTGTTATATTTCTTGAGCACTAAATTATTCTGCTGTTCACTCTCAATGAATATTGCAAAAAAATTCTGAGATCTAAAGAATAAAAAAATATTATAATAGTGATATTATTCTGAAGTTGCTGTAGATTCTGGCTTTAAAAGTAATATCCAAAACATTGTACAGAAGTGTTTTTAACTACACTGGCGGTTACTGAAAACCGATCACTCAGAAGAAACTCCTTTAGAAATGTCATATATTATTGCGACATATGAACATGCTACAGTGAATATGATAAACGTGACATGAACGCTCGTAAATGCTTCTGCGTGAGAATTATTTTAACCAACGAATTAGAATACAGAACCGATCTGAAAAATAGAAAAGACAGAATTGTAATGTTGGAGTTGTGGATATCCGAAAGGAGTCAAAATTAGTTTGATGGTGATGGGTGTAAAAAATGATGAAGTGTATGGTGATGAGTGTAAAAAAAGTGAAGAAGCATTTTGTATGGTGAGTGCGTGCAACGTAGTTTAGTTTATTGGTGTGGATCGTGTTGGTAAGCTGGTAATGGAAATGAAGAATTCGTCGTCTTGTGCTTGGTGATCAACGTCTGAAAAGAATTGCTTCTGAGAAACCAGTACACTTTGCCGCAGTTTTGGAGTATTTGAGGATTAAAACCTAAGAAGGAAGTCATTTTGTGTATAGTTATTTAGGAATTGGTAACGTTTTTCTTGAGATATTGCAAATATTCACATATATGATTCTCGTTAGATTAAAAATTTGTTCACACATAAGATAGACATTGATATCTTTAGTTTATGTACATGTTTTTATCCCTACTTTTGAATTAAATCACATAATTTTAGATTCATTGTTACTAGTTGTTATTTATGAACTCACTCTAAATTTTCATCCGTTTGAATTCGTATCAATATGTTAATAGTTAAGTTAAGGGCAGCAGAAACCGTGATTCAAGATTGAAAGTCATTGGATGAAATAAAGACGTCACTGAGGACATCATGCAAATATACGCAGCTCGTATTTAAGGACTAGAGCGTGAAGAAAGAAGTTATTCGTCTTGTTTCGTGTTGTTCAGTGCTCTTTGAAGAAGTTCTACCAGTCCTTGATGAGGCAGGCATGCAATATTTCTTCAGTTAGCGGAGTTTGAGCGAGGTCGTATAGTGGGTCTTTGGGAAGCGGGTTGGTCTTTTTGTCAAACTGCACACCGCATTGGACAAGAAGTATTGGCAGTGGTACGAAGGTGGCGTCGATAGTCGGAAGAGCATTCACACACTCGCAGACTTGGTTGTTTTGGGTTGTTTTACCTCTGAGCGGCACTTTTTTGCACACCATGGGCTAAATGGCCAGGTCACATGGACCCCGAAGGCTCAGAGAAGGTTGGGGGAGGGGACCCACTGGAACAGCTGTTGGGAGACAGATGGTAGCCTCCCGTCAAGGCCATCCAGCGTGTTCTTTAACGTGCACAGGGTATGGCTCTCTCGCACACGGGGCCACGGCTTAACGTCCCATCCGACGGACGGCGGCCTTTCCAAGCCCATCGGTGTCCCCTACTGACCGTGGGCAGGGCGGGGAATTTTGCAGAGATAAATCTCAACGCTGACCCAGCTGGGACTCGAACCTGGGAACTACAGATTACGAGCCTGGCGCGCTACCAACTGAGCCACCCCCGCCCCGCAGACTTGGTTCTGGGCAACATAGCGTTATGCACACACAAGAGAATCGGCATATCAGGAGGGCAGTTGTGGCAGAATGGACGCTAGAGCATCACAAATTCGATCCTCTGTCGTACCAAGGGTGTCTACAAGATTCATACACAATCGTCTTTTGGAAGCAGGACTACGGGCTGGGTTGGGTTGTTTTACCTCTGAGCGGCACTTTTTTGCACACCATGGGCTAAATGGCCAGGTCACAAGGACCCCGAAGGCTCAGAGAAGGTTGGGGGAGGGGATCCACTGGAACAGCTGTTGGGAGACAGATGGTAGCCTCCCGTCAAGGCCATCCAGCGTGTTCTTTAACGTGCACAGGTTATGGCTCTCCCGCACACGGGGCCACGGCTTAACGTCCCATCCGACGGACGGCGGCCTTTCCAAGCCCATCGGTGTCCCCTACTGACCGTGGGCAGGGCGGAGAATTTTGCGGAGATAAATCTCAACGCTGACCCAGCTGGGACTCGAACCTGGGAACTACAGATTACGAGCCTGGCGCGCTACCGACTGAGCCACCCCCGCCCCAGGACTACGGGCACGTGTGCCACTGGCACAGTTACCACTGTCACCTCGTGACTGTCAAGCACATTTGCAGTGGTATCAAGGAGTTCATTGGAGGGAAGAACGGCAGTCTGTTATCTTCATTGATGAAAGCCGATTCTGTTTAGGAGCGTCTGATGATCGTTTATGCGTCCGAAGGCGACAATGTGAGTGGCTTCTTCCATTGTGCATCCGCCAGCAACACACAGAGTTCACGCCAGACATCATGGTGTGCGGAGCGATTAGCTATCACTCTCGTGGTAGTTCCATACCAGCTAAGAGAAAACATTATTTTTTTCGGCTGTGATGTATGTAATAAATTTTTAAGTGCTGTTCCCCCAAAAAAATTAAAAGCTTTTGTGGCTGGGGAGAGGTTACTGAACTGAGATGGATTCGTTTATGTTATTTATTAAGTGACTGATATGGTAGGATATTCATATACGGAACTAATTAGTGTATATTAATATCAATTGAACATAAGACAAAGAGATTTATTTGTGAATAAATATCCTAATATTTCGATGCTTGACAGGTGATCAATGCTTGACATTCAGAATATTTATTCACAAGAAAGTGAATCTCTTTTGTTTTAAGATCAACAGATATTGATATTAATCTATCTATTTGAAGATTAATTAATACTAATTAACGTTTCAAATTTAATTCTCATACAAATGTCAGGAAATAAAAATTATATTTTTTTACAGGGTCGTTAATATTTATTTATTACTTATAGTACTTTTTGTTATATGGCGAGTTTACAGTAAATGCATGAATAAAGCAGAATTGTTCCTTTGCACAAATTGTTTTCACTGCATTTATAAATACTTTCTAACTTTTTTTTCTTTCTGAAATATGTATAAGAAATATGTTTAATATTTTTTATTTCAATTTCGATTAACATTCTTGGGATGAGGCCCTCTTTCCCATTAAATCCGATATGCATACCAATAAAATAAATTAACGTTAGAAATATGTGATATGATTAGAGCAGTTTTTCAAATTGGTATTACCAGAACATATCCTAAATATTCCTGGATATATCCCACCGAAAATTAAAATTTTCTATTAATTTAGATATTTCAATTAATATTTTTGAAAAAGTGCTTTTTTTACTAATAAATATATTTTATAAAAGTGATTTATTTAGACTGTAATGGGTTGGGATGTTTTACCTCTCGGCGACACTTTTTTGCACACCATGGGCTAAATGGCCAGGTCACATGGACCCCGAAGGCTCAGAGAAGATTGGGGGGAGGGGACCCACTGGAACAGCTGTTGGGAGATAGATAGTAGCCTCCTGTCAAGGCCATCAAGCATGTTCTGTAACATGCACAGAGTAAGGCTCTCCTGCACACAGGGTAACGGCTTAACGTCCCATGCAACGGACGGTGGCCTTTCCAAGCCCATCGGTGTCCTCTACTGACCATGGGCAGGGAGGGGAATTTTGCGGAGATAAATCTCAATGCTGACCCAGCTGGGACTCGAACCTGGGAACTACAGATTACGAGCCTGACATGCTACTGACTGAGCCACCCCCATCCCTTAGACTGTAATGAATTAAGAAAATAAAATTTGTACATAAAGATATATAAATAATTTAATTCAGGGTTCTGCTAACTTTTATCACATTTACTCCCCGTTTCTTGGTTGTTCTTCTTTCGATGAATTTATAATAAACCTTTATTTCATCGGTTTACATTAAAAACTCTGGGAAAATTTCATACCCCCTACCACCTTCCACAAGTTCTCAACTATGCACTGTCAAAAATAATTTGAAGTAACGAAAAGGTTTTCAATTTACAAAGAAAAATTATCATTATTTCTTACCTATGAAATATTATCTCTTTGATCTCTTTGCAGGCTTATTGATGCATCATATGCCCATTTATTTAATAGAACCTGTCGTTCGTTAGCACAGTGGTTGTACGCTTACAAATAGTCAATATGGCGACGTCTTGGCTACAATTTTCAGGTGATAGGGCGTTTCCCCCCTCTTCCTACCTCAATGGTCTGATAAAGGCAACATGTATAAATGGGCAAGCTGTCTTACACATTGCTTGCAAAGTTCTGAAATTTTGAGTTTTCCATTTAAAAGTTAAATGATCTCAGATGAGACATTGAATTTTAAACTTTGCATTTATTATAATAATGTGTCCTCAATTGTATTTTGTGTCAGTTGAAATTCTCAATGAAATTAAACTTTCAGTATAACCTCTCAGAATTTCTAAAAAACTCACAGCACAGCACATTACATACAAAACCATCAGAACATCTTTTTTTCCCTGTCACTCTTTACTCTGGTTTACGTTTATTCAATACATTCATTTATACTCTTTTCTGTGATAAATCCAAGTTCACAGAATTTGATTCTGAGAAACGCCAATCTAGAAGGTTGACTATCTGAATAGTATTATTTTACTTCCATTGCAAATTTCTCTTTCCATTTGTGAAATACAGGACTGGATCTGGAAGGGAATGCCCTCCTACTCTCTTTTAGATTCAGCCCAGTATTTTACAAATTAAGAATGCCAGTAAAGGTAATAGTGGCAAATATTGCTAAACTCAATATTTATATAATATTTTTAAAGAACTGTAAAAAGAATGAGAAAATGCTATACTGTAATGGAAATCCACTTTTACCTTTTTCCTGCTCGATCTCATTACTCCCCCCCACATACCCATATTTTTTCTATCTCCAGTCCTGGTAAAATACATATATTGAAAGTAATTAGTATGGAAAACTATACCAGTTTAACTTTATCAAATATAAATTGCTCTGTATAATTCACCGAAGAAACAAACTTCAGTTTATTTGGGATAACAGATCAGAATCTGAGTAAAAACCTTCACTTATCCATCTCGCTTACTGCTATATCGTTTATGCTGTCAAATTCTCTTAATTTTGCAAACTCATATTGACATATTTAAATAGCAGCAATCTTTAAGGGGAAGAGGTCCTTTCTCCCTTTAAATCCGATGTACATAGCAATGAAATTAATTAACGTTAAGAATATGATTAATCAACTATTGTGAGTTAGGTGAAATTAAGCAACTATTGCGACTCTATAATTAGTACATGCTTCAAAGAACTTCTATGTTAACTTTCAATGTGTTTGAAGTAGTACTGAATAGGGCTTCTGCATGGCACTTAAGATTGACTATGGTAAAAGATCAAGAGTCGAAGTGCCCACAAATTTTGAAATTTTCCTATTGCTTTCCATTCAACATTTGGTACTCTATTGGTTGGTTTGTAAAGTTATTCTACCTATCTTCCAAAATTGTTACCTGTTGTAACTTTATACACAAAACTGCAGAGGTCGTAGGATACAAAGTATTCATTTCCCCACCTTTTCCCCCCACCCTCAAAAATGGAGAAATGTGTAAACAATTGTTTTCCCCCTTTATCTTCCACACACGAAGCAACACCTAACATAGTTATATGACAAACGAAAGCTTGCAACATGGAAAATTGCACTGAACATTTTGAGAATGCCCCTTCTTTTTGGAAGATTTGGGCCTGTTCAAAATATATCTTCCATATTTTCAAAAATGAATGATTTATGTGCCGTGATCCGATCATAATGAGTTATATCTAAAATGGAATCTTGTGACATGAAAAACACCACAAATCAAATTAATGTCCCTCTCACACCACAAAAGTTGGGTAGCAAAATTAAAAATGACCGTAAATAATGAGTAACATATCAATTGATAGCTTGCGACATGGAGAATATCAATAGGCTGTCACATACCATGCCTCCTTCCTTTGTCTTCCACAAAAGGAAAATTAGCAGAGGCCGATCATATGGAGTTCAAATGGAAAATTATGCATAGGGTTGGGCTGTGTTCATCTCTTAGCTGCACTTTTTTTTTTATCCGCAATGGGATAGATGACTAGGCCACAAGGGGCTCAGAGAAAGTTAGGAGACAAGTGATCTCCTTTCAAGTCCATTATGAGTGTTCTTTAATGAGCACAAGGTTCTCCTATAAACGGGGCAGAACTTTACATCCCATCTGGCAGACAGAGGTTTTTCCTAGCCCACACGTGTCCATTTGTGACTAAGAAGGTTTTAGAGAAGATAAATCTCAAACTGGCTCAGGTGAGATTCGACCCTGGTAACTGCAAATTCTGAGCTTTGGAGCTATCAACTGTCAGTGGGGGAACTTCTCCGAGTGCAGGCCACTTGAACTAAACTCCGAGACTGAGCAGGTTAGATTCAGATTGACTTAAATATGAAAACATCGTATAATGTGCCAACTGTGCTTCCTCTGTAACATGCCATGAACAGCAGCTACCAGTAAAGTACTGCTCCCAGCTAACTCACTAGTAACTAAACATTGGGATGAAGCATACAGAAAACCTTGCATTTTCGAGCTTTATTTCACTGTCATTTCATTAATACTTGATCTTCAATCAGTAATGGATTTATGTTGCATTATTTCAAAGTTAAATGGATTTATGTTGCATTATTTCAAAGTTAAATTATATTGAATCACACCAGACATGACTGCCATTGCTATTCGCTTCCCCTTACCACTCCCAGTTGACGGAGTAGTTACAAAATGCTGCTGTTTTACACTTTCTCATATGATCCAACTAATTCATGACGCCATTTAACATACCACTGTCCTTTCGAATATTTCCTCGCTACTTATGGCAGAGTGGTTGGCATGCTTGGCTGCTGATCAAAGGGGCCTGGGCTCGAAACCTGAATAAAGTATGATCGTGTTTTCTGTTGAAGTCTTTTCATCCTCACAGACCTTATATTATGCCGTATAAACTGGCAGGCTACTGTCAGATCTCCGTGAAAAGCAGCTGCTTGAGAGGTTTTTAAAATATTATTTCACTGCTAATTTTGTTCATTTTATTGTTTTACTAACCATTTAACGTTGTTCATTTAGTGCTTTTTAATAGAGCAGTATGACATTAAAATCACTATTTAACTCCTAGTCAAAAATTCAAAGCTTTGTAATTTTTTAAATAAGCATTTTGTAAGAAAATGTGACAGATAATTTTAAGATATGGTAATCCGTGTATTTACTATTAACAAATCGATAGTTTAGAAACTTAATGGCTGGTGTAGTAATGGTAAGAAAATATTCTTCAGGTGTCTAAAAACTCACTAGAGAAAGCAACACTAGTTAAATGGGTACACTTCAACGTGAATGTGTACCTGTCTCTGTAAACGTATTTGTTTTGCCACTGCACAACTGATTTTAGCTCTTCAAACCGGTTCATTGCGACGACAGAGAGTGTAAAGTCTATCCTATGTACGGTCAAAGGACTAGACGTTAATACAAAGCTTGATATTAGGAATAAAAATATGGTTGCACTAGGTTATGCTACATCTCTTTAAACTCTCAAAGAACTTACGAGTTGCATACCTATTACTTAATTACAATTTCATCTCACATTCGGAATTTATGCAGAAACTCAAGAAAGCTCAGAAAATCAAAGAACAATTCTTAAATCGAAAATATTATCGAGCACATGAAATTAGTTCGTCAGTTAAAAATGCGTTTTTTAGTGGGCAATGCAGTGTACTTTGACTAGCTATATTTACTATTAATCAGTACAGATCATTTCTAAATAGGGTTTTAACATGTCAGAATATTTTTGTACTTAATATTAGCAATAAAAAAATAAATAAATAAATACCCCCTCAAGCAGCTGCTTGCCACAGAGGTCCGACAGGAGCCTATCAGTTTATATGCCATAGTAGAAGGTCCGAGAGGATGGCAAGACCTCAGCAGAAAAACGACACACACATCCATGCCTAATCCGGGGCTCGAACCCAGGTCCCTTAGATCAGTAGCCATTCCCACGCCAAATATTTGGAAAGAAATGGAAACCGAGTTCATTAATAGGTTTCCACTCACAATCTACGTCGATCAATAACTTAATAATAAAGGTAGCGCCCCAGAAATCTCGGACGCTTTTCAAGGGATCACTCCCGACTTATGGTAGCTAGAGAATCGATCCACGACCCCAAGAGGGTCACAAGTGGGATCACCCCAACAAATTCGTGACTGACCGCTCAAGCAACTGCAGAACCACAAGGAAACTACCAATTTCTGCCACTGATGATGTCAGACACGTTCACCTGCCAGTTTGGAATTACGCCTTTTACACGATACTTATACTTGAAAAATAATTACCCCCTCGAGCGGCTGTTCGCCACATAGACCTGAAAGAAACCTATCAGTTTAATACACCATACAGATCTGAAGCAGGCAAAACCTCAGCAGAATGACACATTTATGCCGTTCCCAGGGCTCGAACCCAGGTTCCTTTGATTAGTAGCTAATTGCGCTATCCACTCGGCCACGGGACTATTTGAATAGATTTTTAAAATTTAGTTTTAGCTGCGAGGGATTTACTCTGACGGTGTCAAAAGGAACAAAGTAAACGGATAGCTATTTAAAGGCATTTTTATTCCACAGTTCAATTTTATGCAGAAATGTTCTTTCAAGGAATATTTTTTAAATCCAAAATATTTTCGGGCCCAGGAAATTCTATTTGTATGGAAATTATTGCTACGTTGAGCCATTTGCTATCAAGACCCAACCCAAATTTTTCACTGCAAAAAACAATAGTTACTCTCTGCAGAGCAAACTTTCATTGATATAAAACTAGTAGGATTGCCTGTATGGCGTCTTTCTTCCTTCGGAGAGTATGAATTTTTTTCTCTATCTTAGAGTGTAGGGTTGAATATTTTTGGAAATATACACATATAAAAAAAAACACCTTATTTCCAATTTTCTTTATTATATAAAAGGGTGTTTTAGTACTTTGCAATATATCCTTCATCACAGTTCGATATTTTTGTGGTATCGATGCAATGTATTTTTGAATATTTTCCATCGTGATTTGGCTGGTCCAAATGTGAATTACGGCTCGCAATTTCCCTGTGGTTTCTGGGTTTCGCTTCAGCCACACACTGTCAAGGTTAAGATCAGAATTTCCTGTCCAAGGAAGTGTCTTAGTGCTTTTGTCTAATAACCAATGTTAATCTTTTTCACTCTATGACAAGATGAGTCATCTTGAAAAGTGATCTCAGAATTGGGGTACTGATTCCATACTATAGGCAACATTTTCTTCGAAATGTTCATGTAAACTTTAAAATCGTTTTATTTCCTAAAACTTAGACTTTTGGTTGGTTGTTTTTACCTCAGCAGCTCTACTAGTTTTATACCTCAGCAGCATTTTTTGCACACCATGGGCTAAATGGCCAGGTCCCAAGGCCCCCCGAAGGCTCTGAGAAGGTTGGGGGAGGGGACCAACTGGAACAGCTGTTGGGAGAGATGGTAGCCTCCCCTCAATGCCATCCAGCGTGTTCTTTAACGTGCACAGAAAACTTCCAGACTACCATTTCCTCTATCACTAATGCCTGACCATAACTTTCTGGGAATTTTTTTTGTTCCTATAATGAATTCAGGTCTCACGCTCTCCCCAATATTCTGTTGTACTTTTTAACTGCCATCAGCATATTGCACATTAATTTTCATGTCATCACTGAAGATAACTTGGATTCAATACTCATCCAGCATGGTTTTTTCCAATTTCAAGTGCACTGGTCTCTGTTTTTTATTCAGTAAGGGTTTTCTGACAGGTTTAAAAAAATAAATACCCCCTTACATGCTCTAAATCCATTTCCTACAAGCCTTCTGCAAACATTTGGCAGTGATGGAAAACTTGTTGACAAGTTGCACTTTAATAGAAGCTGGTTAATGACATAAATTACTTCTTGTAGAACAATCAGTTTAGAAAAATTCTACATTCAAGGCAAAGTCTCTTCCTAATAATTTCCCTTTGCTCTTTGGGTTAAATAAATAATTCCTCTTGACAACAATTCTACTCTCTGTAGACTTGGGTGTGCCACTTTGTCTGGCAGTTTCTCTTAAAGAAATACCCATTTCATCACAGTGGACATCCGGCTTCTTTAACTTGGTGTCATATTCGTAAAAAACCATTTCCAATAATGGAAAAATTCAAAAACATTAGGAGTCAGAATGAGTATTACTGCACCAATGACTCAAAACAAGGCTCTTCCTTCATTTGGAATGTGGGTATTAAAACTCCACAGAACCACGATCAGATTAATATTTAAGTAGAAATGCTTTTAAAATACCAGTACTTCTGTCCACTTATCTCCTGTGAACGTAGTTTATTCATTCCCATTCCTACCACACCTGATTCACTCAAACCTAGCCAAACAGAATTTCCAGTCAAATGATTTGATGTTGTATTTTGGGTTGTTGCACGCAATGTGCTAAATAGCCAGATCACAAGGATGCTGAGAACTCAGAGAAGGTTGGGGAGAAGGGAACCTACTATATAACTGTTTGGAGACAGGTGATAGCCTCCTGTCAAGACCTCCATCATGTTCTTTAACATGCACATGGTATGACTCCTACATGCAAGACCATAGCCTAAGGTCCCATCCAAGCTCATTGGTATCCTTTATTGTCCCAAGGGCAGGGAGTTTTGTGGAGATAAATCTCAACACTGACCCATGTGGGACTTGAACCTGGGAACTACATCAACCTACAATCTGGCTGGCTCATTTACAAGCCTGCAATACCAACTAAGCCACCCCACATTTAGAGTTTTGGCTTGACATGCAGTTCCAAAAATATTTTACTCAATTTTTATTAACTAAGACAATGAAATCTTAAGGTATTTGCCAGTAAATAAGAAACAAAAATTAAATATGCTTTTTTTTTTTTCTAAAATCACTGCTGTTGCATTTAATTTGAGCAGAACTGTACAATAATCGTACAGAATTTCTAAGTATGATTAATTAATGTTTGGAATCGGAATTAAGTTATTTAATAATTTTAAGAGTCCAGTATTCTAATTAATTTTTTGTTACAGTTACTTGTTTTAAGCCTACTGGACATTTGGTTGTGAGTGTAAAGTTTAATTTTTCACTTTTTAAGATTTTATATAAAAAGATTTTCCTGTTTTTTTAAAACTTTAGCAACAACTCTAATGATGTCATCAAAAACACATTTTTCTTGCTTTGAATTGTTGCCTGTGTTAGGTTGTTTTTATCTCTGAGCAGCATTTTTTTTCACTGAGAGAAGGTTGGGGGAAGGGAACACACTGGATAACTGTTAGGAAACAAATGGCAGCCTTCATTCAAGGCCATCCAGCATTTTATTGAAAGTGCACAAGGTAAGGCTCTCCTGCACACTGAACCATGGCATAACATCCTTTCCAAGCTTATTGGTGTCCCCTTTCTAACTGAGGACAGAGTGGGGGTTTAATGGAAAAAATCTCAATACTGGCATGGGTGAGTCTTGAACCTGGATACTGCAAATTATGGGCTTGGAGTGATGCCAAGCCAACCCCTGCCCCACTTCTTTTGAATGGAGGAATGTGAAGGGACTAAATGTCCAGTGCTCAAAGAGAACAACTGAAAGGTAAATTAAATCCAACTACGTTAATTTACAGTACTATCACTTTTAGTGCATGATTCCAATTAATGGAGACAATTATTACCATTTCAAAATTTTCACTTATCAACTCTACGTTACTCTCTGAATAGTACAAACTTACATGATATAAAACTTGATAAGGCTGTCTCTATGTCCATTTTGAGAGTATAAAAATAAGGAGGGCACATTTTTCTCTATAACACAGTTTTCATGATAGCTAGGATTAACACATATATAGGATATATAGTATAGCCTCTTGCTAGGATAAACAATCTTTTTTTTACTCAATACCTTGGTAACAGGGACAGTGTTCTCTTACAAAACATAGGCATGTTGGATTATTTTATCTGTGTAGAACTATGCACACACAATGGGCTAAATTTTAAACCAGATCATTAGGGCCACTGTTAGGACACTGATGAAAGCTTCCCATTATAGCCATTGAACATGTTCTTTAAACCTGTAATGGAAGAAATTTGAAATGGACTATTCCAAATAGTGCTATTCCTGTATTTATGGCCCCCATATACAAAATAGCTAGAGGCCTCAGCAGATTCCACTTGAACACTAACAGTTGACCAATGGATTCTCTTCCCTTATTGTATTTGAAATCTGGTTATTTAAGCCCATTCTGCAACAAAAAGTGCTTCTTAGGGGTAAACAGTTTAATCCAACATATTACTATTAATTTTCTGAATGTCAATTGTTGAGATATACCTGCATCAACAATTTAAAATTCTGCACACCTTGTTATACCCACATTGCTATTCTGAAGTTTTGCCTGCGAGTCTGGATGTACCCATGATACTTAGTTGGTTTTTTTCCACTGGTTTAATCCGAGTTTGGATACAAAATGGTTATTATACCACAAAGGATTAATGAACTACACAAATTATTTTTTTTGCTTTTAACAGTGTCTGTGATTTAGGCCTCAAGTTGTGCTGTGAGCAAGTGTAAAGAACAAAATGTTAAGAAATCATGAATAGAAAAGGTCCAAGCTGAAATAATAAACTGTTTATTTTTCGGTAACACTGGTAAGTAGAGAAATAGATTTTGAAATGCTACAACACGTTATATTTTAAAGCACAAGGCAATGATCTGAATTACTTTCTCAGTTTGAGTATAAAGCCAAGGGAAGAAAAATCCCACCAAATAATGAACATTGCCAATGCAACATTTCTGAACAACAGCAAAATACTTTTCATTAGCTAAATAGACTTTGGGAGCAGAATAAGTAGTTATTACCATCAGTTGTTAATCAGTTAGATCCAATAAATGTTGAGGTAAACAGGGATTACTCCCTTACTAAGACTAGAGTAATAAAACCTAAATAATATTACAAAACAGTATATGATAATCTGTGTAAATTGTTAATAACTCATTCCTAACCTTAAAATAAAAAAAATATATTATTTCTGTGCCAGACAGAGGAGTTTAGAGAACATAAACAAATCAGCAAGTATAATTATGTACAGGAAATGTCATTCTTGGAATGCATAAGTGAAAGACAAGAAATATAATTGAAAAACACTAATATCATTTGTTCGACTTACTGAAATATTTTGTGTTACAATGTCAGAATTTCATGGTTAACAAATTGAATATTCTAACGGTTTGTTGCATATAGTAAAAAAAAAAAAACGTATTTTAAAAAGCTAGAAAAAATGCTAAAAGTCATAAAACTGCATTTACTAACCTGTTACAGTTACAGAAGAAAATAAGCTAAATTTAGCTGCCTCTTACCAGTTCTATTCCAGAGCAGGGTCCATTTCAGCAGGAGAACCAGTGAAGTTTACATTTAAAAATAATTTATATGGCAATGTAAAGTGCATAGTAACTAAAATTCTTATAAAAATTTCAAATCACATACTAAACATAGAAAATTTTAAATGAGTAATAAATTAATGTATAAAATATTTTTCATGCTGTAGTATGTTCATTACATTTATGAGACACCACACATTACCATATTTAAAATACGTTACAGGCATAACTCTAGGTCCAACTTCCTAGATGGGAATAAACCTGTAAAGCATCTAGAGTTTGATTATCTGAAGTTCAACAGTTTTTATATGGGTATTGTCAGTGTATTTGTACTTTTTAATCACTGATCACCATACAGGAAAAAAGAAAAATCCCCAAAGTATAACTTAGGAAAAAGTGTGATGCTGAGAAAAATGCATGCTAACTTAACATAGAAAGAACAGATCTATTCAGTTAAAACCAAAACTAGTCTACCAAAAAAAAAAAGCTTCATATACTAAATTATGAGTGACACAAACTTCTATGTGTATACTTTACTTTTACAAACACAAAAACAATATATAATATAACAAAATAGAGTAAGCTGTGCAGATTCTGAAGAGTCATGTGCAAAATGTGGTTCCACTGGCAGATACTCTTTTTTTTATGCAATTGAAACATTTCAATTAAAGCTGAACCTAGCAGCACTTAGAGAAGCAAGGAGCACAGTACAAATACTTGAGCGTTACATGGCAATAGACATCATTATCTTCAGGATGGAGAACCAACCCATAGAAGCAGTTTTTCAAAATGTCATAGGAATGGATTTCCAGCATTTGTTCGTGGCACAGCAGCTGGTACTCCAGATGATCCTGACCCATTCTAAAACAAAAATATAAATTTATATAAATGCTTCACTACAATAAATATATACAAAAAACATATTATTCATGACAATGGTTTAATATATTCAATTATTAATTTAACATTTAACTGACACTTCAAAGAGTTATATTCTCTAATAAATATAAAATTTTGCAAATTTTAATTATCTCCAGAATTCTTATTGGGGTTGCTAGTAACCCTACAATTGTCAATTTCACTTTGTAGATTTGTGGTGCGTGCACATTTCATAATAGTTCCTGTTGTTTCAACCCTGATGGCCTTTGGGCAAATAATGGGATAAATGGCTAGGTCATAAAGGCTCCAAGGATGTATGTGAGTTTATTAGGGGAAGGGAACCCACTGAAGAGCTATTAGGAGATTGATGGAACTGGAACTTCCATCAAGACTTTTCAGAATGTTCTTTAATGTGCACAGGGTATGGCTCTCCTGAACATGCAGCCATGGTGTAACATCCCATCTGACAGATGGGTGCATTTTTGAGCCCTTCAGTGTCTCCTTTCTAATTGAGGACAGGTTAAGAGTCAGCAGAGATAAATATTAATGCTGGAACAGTTGGGACTCAAACCTGGAAACTGCAGATTATGAGCCTGGTATGCTACTGACTGTGCCAACCTGGCCCCCTTTAATAGTGCTGTTTGTAGCATTTTAATTCTGAGACAAATTAATTATCTCAGTGACCTTCACTCCAAGTAGCTTTAAACAGAACAGCATTTTTTAACTTAAAGTTTGTAGTAATCCCAAGTAGGATGTCATATTTAACTGAATTTATACATCTATACACTGCTTGACATTGAATTTATGAATGGTGCCTCATCCAGGCTGAATAGTTGGATTTGCAAGTAAATTAGCATAAATGCAAGGCAGTGATATATAAAATGATTAGATTTCCACAACAATTGAGATATCTCTGGGTTGGGTTGTTTTATGTCTGATATCTCTGGGAGATCACAGGATGAATGCTGAGAGGCTATGCCAAATGCTTCAGGCTCCATAGTTATCTGGAACAAGCTACGGATGTTGATAGCATATATTGAGGATGAAGTGTAGAAGATGCCATGATCTTTTTGCCACCCATATTGGCAATTGGACATTTGAGCATGGTTGGATTGTAAGTGTGTGGAGTGAGATGGTCTACTTGTTATATTACCACACATATGAACCACACTACAAGGATAGTGGGACATTGTTAGTACTAATAGTCTGAAGGTAAACAGAGTTATTGCACAGGGTCAGAGGCACAACATCTTGAGTGGATCACTGAACTCATTTGGCAGGTAATAGCAGATGAAACTGAAACTTTAGCTAACATTTGATAAACTGTAACTGCTGAATTGGAAGTTCCTATCGACTAGGACCATTGTTGAGAGACTGGCAGATGCAATGATACAAGCCAGTATCTGTTGCATAGATTGCTCCTAGTTTGACAGAATTCCAACTTATAGGAAATGAAGCACACTGATTAATGCCCATAAATTTTTCTATGTATATATATATTACCCCCTCAAGCAGCTGCTTGCCACAGAGGTCTGACAGGAGCCTGTCAGTTTATATGCCATAGTAGAAGGTCTGAGAGGATGGCAGGACCTCTGCAGAAAAACAACACGAACATCTATGCCTTACCCGGGGCTCGAACCCAGGTCCCTTAGATCAGTAGAAGACTCAAAAAATTTGAAGGTGAAAGGCAGTGCAAGTGCTTTGGTTGAACTGGAACAGACCAGAGCACAGTTCCAAAATTTTTTCCAAAAATTATTTTCACCATTTATATAGTACAATGTATGTTTTTTCCCTTTGTTTTACAGGTTTAAAAAAAAATTCTTCCAAAACATATGTAACATATAGGTTTAGTTTGTCCCCATTCTGATTGTTAAAATACACCAGATGGTGGATAGAGTCACAGCTCCTGATCTGACCTTGTAAGCCTTCATAAATAAAACATCCTAAAGTGACAAATATAAGAAATACTACATTTTTGCTTTTCATAATTGTTTGTATTACACACTAGTATAATACGATTAAGATCAAATATTAGTAGAAGTATGCTAACAAAATAGCAAATCAAAAGTGGACTTATCTGAGTATAATGCTTAACATCTCTTTCATACACTGACAATGCAGGACTAAAACATACGAAAAGTTGTGCATTTGCATATCTCTATTTATTTACTGTTAGAATATGCCCTGTTCAGCAATAGGAGATCTGCAGGCTAATCTTGAAATTTCAAGATATTTAATGAAAATAGATGAGACACACACGTATGTATATATCTCTTTTTATACTTTGAATTTTTACACAATTTTTACATATGAAAAGAATGAAAATTTTAATTTTAAACCTTTAAATTAATATTTAATTCTGAAATGATTAGCTGGCTCATTTTACCCCAAATTGAAAAAAATGTTCAGCAAAATACAGAAATTCTCCCACAAGCCCAATACACTTGATATGCTCCATATTACGAAAGCATGCAATAAACCGTAATGCTGAGCATTATAATAAAAGCTGAAAATACC
This sequence comes from Ryuthela nishihirai, assembly GCA_038380435.1. Lineage (NCBI taxonomy): Eukaryota > Metazoa > Arthropoda > Arachnida > Araneae > Heptathelidae > Ryuthela > Ryuthela nishihirai. The sequence goes on from JAWZYU010000002.1 coordinate 20,568,828, forward strand.
AGGGAATGTTAATATTATGGAGGGTATTTAAAGTTCTTGACATGTCTGTAGTAGATTTGCACTTTCCTCTGAAGTTAATGAAAGTTTCTCTAAACCTGTCATTACTGTGTGTGTTTGCATGCATGCATAAATAAATATTTACTTGAGGCATGAAAGATACTGCTTTTTGTAATTTTTTTCTTGGTACCATACTTTGAGGAAAGTCCAGACCTTTTGCCAACTGTGCTGAGTCATATCAAAAAATTACAGTAGAGCATTAATTAAAATTAAATTAATATTTTTAATACTCTATGACAGTGTTAAATATTTTTAGCTACCATAAGAACCATCAGTAAGTATTAACGTCACAAAATTTCCATAAAAAAAATAATTGTAAGCAACCAACTCATCAGCATACCACCATCACCTTTTGCAATTCTACTATGACTCATCCCTTGCCGGCAAGAACTGTAAAATGAAATTACTCATTATCATCTCTAATCTCTGAAGTCCATCTCACTACCCACCTCTACAGTACAGTGCATCAAATCTCCCTCATTGTTTTAATACTAGGTAGCATTGAATCTTTGTTGAAGTACTTAAAAAAATTTAACAGTGTCATAGAGTATTAAAAATAACAATTTAATTTTAAACTTGGAATATTTTTAAAAATAACCAATCAACAAAAATAGGCCTTGCTATATACCAAATTAAAGAGAATTTAATTACAAATTTTATGTAAATAAAAAATTAAACAAATTTATAAACATATTGATTTTAACGAGACCTTTTCATGTGATATGGTGAAAAAATAGATTGGACTATGCAATTAAGGCTCAATTTTGGAAAACCTGTTAAATAAAAACAGGTAAATTATATATTAATTGAAAGGAAATTCCTTCCTAAATATTTACCTGAGGCAGGATTTTTATTTCTTTTAATGATTCTTTTCAGCGTGGTATATTTTTAAACATGGGCCAGTGTTATATAAGGTGACTTGGATTGATCATATTAATGGGATTTCTTGTCCTATTTATAAAATGGGGGAATACTTTTTTTGTCTGCTTTTTTTTTTTACTAAACATTAGGAATTTTTTGGGGTGTTGAATTTTGGGGATCTTGGCTAACTGCAAAAAAAGTTAGTGCACCAAAACAAAAAAAAAATTTGTCTGCACTATCAGAGTGGCACAGCCAAGATATGGGAGGGGGGAGGCATCTTTTACACATTCAACATATAAACCTAAAAACTTGTAATTTAAAAACAAAATAGCCAGTGGGAATAAAACAACCTGTGTTGGGGGGGGGGGGGACAACACTTGCCAAAACTGCCTCCCATATAATGACTTGATTTCAGTGTCAAGGAAGTCCTTTTGGCTTTCATATACCAGACCTTACATATTTTCAGGAAATGATACAAGATCAAAATTTTTTAATGGAAAACTAAGAAATAATAAAAGAAAAAGTAACATATAAACTAATGCAATGTTAAATAAAATATCTGCAACAATTTGTAAGCTGATGTAGCATAACTCCAAAAGATTGATAATAATCTAAAGATTGATCAACTGACCAGTAAATTGATCATTTATGAAAAAAATATGCATAAATAAAAACTAAGGTTTAATTATAAAAAAAAAGAAAATAGTAACTTTACAATGATATCCAAAGTGTGGGGAGGATGCATTTGGACTTAACCACATAAACAACTACCATGCAGTCACTTAGTGGACAGCTTTCCTCACTCTCACACACAAGAGTGAGCAATTAGAACACCTTTGACTTCCTCTCCCATGACACTGCACTGCAGCCAGTCTTGAAGAAGCTCTGGCTATGAAGGTTTTTTTTAGTTATACTTTCAATTTGTGGAGTGGGAATGACACATATAATACTGGAATAAATGATATAAATAATAAAAAACAATTCCAGAAATGGTAAAATTGGTTTAAGGTAAAAAAAAAGAGTGTAAAAATTGGGGGAAAACAGAGGTATGTAGTTTGCAATTACTTCCAAAATCTTCTGCTTTTAAAAATATCAGTTTTTTGTTAATTTTCAGAAGATTTTTGAATCTTTAAGGAAAAATTTGTTGAAAATAACTGAAATTAAACTTGGCTAAAATCAGGGGTTGCTTCGGCATAATGTCAACAAACCATGTTGTGCATCTAAGGAATGGCAATCAGATGGCTTTAACAAATTACTTATGTAGTTTAATAAAAATGTTTTAATGTAAAAAGTTTTAATTGAAATACTAATTCAGAAACTAGAAAACAGGACCATTCCAAAACTTATTTCCAAAAACTAAAAGTAAAATTTGGTTGTGATTACCTTTTTTTTTTGCTCCCTAAACATTTATACATTTTTTTCAAGACAGTCATAAAATTTTATTGAAATAACAATAGTAATACAATTTACTCTCATAGATCTCGTTACAATATGATACAGACTTTTCTCTCAATTAGTGACATTATGTTTCTACATTCTTTAAAATATAGAGAAACAGGAATTTACCATGAAAGGATTAACAACTGCTGGCTTCATAGACTGAGCCCAAGGATTATTATAATGGTCAACAGCTGTAACACCCTTATTCTGAAAAGCATCCATTTTACCATTTTGAAACTGTGCATTCCATGTCTGATTTGCAGCAGTCTGCCAAAATGTTGACGTAACAGCTCCATTTTGCAACCCTTGTTGAGCTGCAATGTTGGTGTTTGGCAGTCCATTACCAAGATCAAATTGTGACACAGATGTAGGCTTGTCTAGCTCATTTGCAACACTGGATTGTGGTACAGCTTGAAAAGGATTGGCTGATGAAATGAGAGACTGCTGAGTCCATGTGGATATAGTATGACCAAAGGGATTTTGTGCATCTGAAAAATAAAAATTATAGAGATTTTAATCACACTCTATTAAATAGTATGTGATTCAACAGTTTTAAATCATAATCAACTATATACAGGCTCCTGTCAGACCTCTGTGGCAAACAGCTGCTTGAGGGGGTGTTTATTTATTTTTATTTATCAAAATAATATGACCACCTACCATAATATATGTATGGTAAGTGGTCATATTATTCTGATACGACTGTGTATATGTGTAATCTTATGTAATATCCACATTTAAACTGCATTAAAATTGAGCCAACGTTTCTATGAAATATATTTACTGCCTGAAAAAATATTAGAAACACTCCAACATAATTTTAATTAACAAATTATGAGAATGGTTTTAAACACAAAATAACTCAGCCCTCAACAACCATTCAGTCTGACACAACAAGCAAAACATATCAAGGAGGAATTATGACATTTCTTGAAAAAAAAAATGGTAGAATGCAACTGTTTGGGGACATATATATGGATTTCTGCTTGATCTCAGAACACTAACTCAGGTAAAATCACTGAAAAAGACCTTGATATAGAAACTCTACGAAGACATCATATCAGCTGCAAGCAATATGTGTGCTCTGTGATAGAGTGGCTCAACAGCAAATAGGTATCAATTAATGCCAGACAATGGACTAATGTTTGAACATGGTTAGACAGAACTAATGATAAGAAACTTTATCTAGAGCCAAAAATGAAACAAAAAAGTTATAATCTACCTGGGGAGTCTTGATGTGAAAAAAATAAATAAATCTCAGTGAGCTTTGAGTGGTGGCAGGATGGAGTGCACACTATAGAGTGTAGGTAGAAATAATTTGCATTGCCAAAATAGCCTCAATTTATGTTAACCATTATATTCCCCAACAGGTTTTATCTTAACAACCTACCATTAATGCATTCCATAAAAATATTAACTTTAACAGCTAACAGGGCAAATTACACAATGTCATACCCATATTCCTCTTGGATTGCAGTCCTGACATGGTCCAAATCCTCTTGCTTTTCATGCTATTTTTCCCTGCCATTCTTACTTTGCTTTCCCATTTCCATCTCGTGCTTGGCAAGGTGGCCCCTTTGGGCTATTGCATCCAAGAAGTACTTAATTTCTCTGAACAACCACATCAGCCAATTTCTCTGAAGAGCACATAAAATACTCCCATTGCTGCTTATACCTGATGGCTTGTAATACAAAGGGGAGCCAATCAGGTGATCCCAAGAACTTGCACTGCTTGACTGCAGGCTACCTGCCAAGAAGAAGCCTGTGTGCCTTGGACTTAATATTCCTCCTTCTGTCTCCTGCACTCACAGGGCTCGGATCCACACCTTACAGCAAAAAAAGTTCGCAGCTGCAACAAGACAAAGGGACAGAAGCCCTCATGCAGCTCCATCAGATAATTCTGTCTGCCCTTACTAATCCTTCTTAAAGTGATTATCCATGCTGATTGAATAATAAGTTCACCAAGAAGAGCCAAACAGTTGGAGAAAGGGAGAGAAACATGCCTGCTAACCTCTTGACCTAGTCATTTCAATGCTAGAGGTGCAAGTAAGCTAGGAGCTTCCCATCCTCGCAGAATTGGAAAGTGAGATTACACAGTTTTCTTGTCAGTCTTCCCCCATTAGATCCTGTTGTTGGGCAGCTTTTTCACCATTAAGACGCACTGAATAAAATTGTGAGGTACCTGCCATGTTCCTCCCTGTCACAGTGGTGAATGATATGTGCAAAAATAATGACTAAGTGAATCGTGTATAATACCAATACATGGAAACTGATTATTCATGAACAAATATATTAAATCGTGAGCATTTTGTCACAACTAAAATTGCAGTACAGGGTTATCCTTAGTGTCACATTGTTCATAAACTCATAGATACAAAACAGCATTTTTCCCCCATGTCATCTTTTTCTATATTTTTCTGATATCTATCCTTCCCACAAATACACCGGGTTGATTATGTCACACACACACAACAAACTTCTTTAACATATTTAGCTGCTCTAATAATAATGCAATATTCCTTAGCTACATTCATATAGAATTGATATCACATAAGAAATTAGCATTTATGTACACAAATAGTAAATACTGCAAATTTATTGTATTATTTTAATTGTAAGTATGAAACTTACCTCTTACATTGGACTCATGAAATAGCAAGCTGAAAAAAATTGATTTTGCAATGAATGAGATTATAACCCACATTTCCTAGTATATGTCACATTAGCTAGAGAAAATAATGTTAGCCATTAATGGTGTAATGCAGGGGTGGGGAACCTTTTCACGTTGGAAGGCCGGATTAAGTTAGCTGTAATCTAATAAGGCCACACTCAAGAATATCAATTTAATCACAATTAAAGCTCTATTATATAATAAGGTCTTTGAAATTCATCACAAGTATGGGGTGTGTTTAACAAAGCTATTACAGATTCAGTCTTATGGATAAGCCCCTTTTGGCATTAATCTCAGCTTTATTGCTACTTTGTTTAACATGCTATACAATTATCTTATCTTGTATTATTAACCTTTATTTATCGTAGTGTAAAGGTAATCAAGAGAATGATAAATTATAGTTACCATAGTCCATCTTGTCTAGTACAATGGCTCTGGAAGATCTCTGCTTGATATTATGCAGTTTTTAAGAAGATTAAAATTAATGTTTTTAAAATTAACCTCTGCCTGATGTTACAATCAGCTTATAACTTCTAATTTCTTCCAGGCATTACTAGTCCTTATATAATGCACTCATTGATGTTCACTTAATGTAGTGGATATAGCTGGATGTTGAGACATTAATTGCTGGTAACTTTTTAAACCCTTTGATGTCAATCCTGGCATGCTTAGCACTTGTTGGTTGATAATCACTCAGTTTGCATTGCTATGACTCATCCATTATTAATTTGTCCATAAACTGGAATAACTATGAACATGCTTCACATCACCCACTCTTATGAACGTTGTTAATGATTAACAAAAAATAAATAAAAATAAATACCCCCTCAAGCAGCTGCTTGCCACAGAGGTCTGATAGGAGCCTGTCAGTTTATATGCCACAGTAGGAGATCTGAGAGGATGGCAGGACCTCAGCAGAAAAACGACACATACATCCATGCCTTACCCGGGGCTCGAACCCAGGTCCCTTAGATCAGTAGCCAAGCGTGCTAACCACTCGGCCACGGGACTTTATAAAAACTTCTAAAAAAAAATCAATGCTTAACTTTAAAACAGTAAAACTTTAAAAGTTACTCCCCTTACATGATCTTGGAGGGCCACATTTCGCCAACTTACATACTCAAGAGCGTACTCAAGAAACTTCAATTAGATACACTTCAAAATGTACATTATTTTGTAAAAATCTAAGTACTACTATGTACTAACTAACTTCAAAAAATGGAAAAATTTAGTTAATTCTAAAGTTAACTAACCTTTTAATGACTTTGTTGAGACTGCTTTTTGTAGGAAAAAATTTGTTCTGCAAAAATTGGATTCATTCAAAATGCCACACTTAATGATCTAAAAGGCCACAAGTTCCCCATCCCTGGTGTAATGGTTAGCATACCTGGCATGTTACTGAGAGATGTGGGTTCAAATCCCATTCATGACAAAACCAATTTTTTTTTAGCTTACTATTTTATGAGTCCCATGTCTACAGGACATCTCTTGTGATACTTTACCTCTTACATTTTTTCTACTGTTATTTTAATTTTAAATACTATTTATAAGACAGTATATTCTAAAAAAAAAGGTGAAATTTATGGGGAAAAGCCTTGATTTTATTTGACAACTGTGAAAAAAATTGGAGGAATGCTGTAAATGATTTTTAAGATTGCTAAAGTATTACACTGACTACTTAAATGGAAAATTATTTTAATCTCTATTAGGAAGGTTAAAATAAATCGAAGGACAGGCCTAATAAAATAAAAAAAGAGGCAAAAATAGCAAACTTTTCAGCACAAAATGAACAAAAATAACAATAAGTTGATAATCAAAATAAATTGTGACTGCTTAAAAAATGATAAAATCATTAAGTTAACATATTTCATAAATATAACAATATAACATGTTATACTGTTATACTGGTGATGTGTGGCATGAGATTAACAGACAAATAGGGATGGCTGCTGGGATTTTTAAGAATCTATGGAAAGTGTGGAGAAATAAGCATAAACACCTAAAGACTAAAATGAGATTGTAAAATAGTTTGGTTCTTTCTAGAGTTAGTTATGGTAGTAAAACTGGGATGCTTTTTAAACAAGATAACTGGAAACTTGATGCTCTTGATTCTAGATGCTTGCACAGTATCTTAGGCATTAGGTGGTTCAACTTTGTAAGTAATGACGAGGTTAGGAAAAGGAGTCAGCAACCTCCTTTGAGCAGCATATTGTGCAGAGTGAGACAGTTGGTTTGGCCATGTTGCCTGTATGCATAACTATAGATTAGCTAATAAGGTTATGAACAGTGTGCCTAAAAGCCTCAGAAAGAGGGGGAGCCTAGGATGTGGTAGTCAGACAATGTCAAACAGGGCCTTGTTAGAATTGGTGTACAGTGGCCAGATGCAGCAGATGTAGTTCAGGACAGATATGTTTGAAGAACTAAATTGCACAATGTGGTGCTCCATAGCCCACAGCTGTTTGAGGATGATGATGAACATGGCTGTAATAATACATTAATTGATTAATAAGTGCATATATATATAGAGAGAGAGGGTTGGGTTGTTTTACCTATGAGTGACATGTTTTTTGCACACAATGGGCTAAATGGCCAGATCACAAAGACCCCGAAGGCTCAAGGAGTTTCAACCACTGGAACAGCTGTTGGGAGACAGATGTTAGCTTCCTATCAACACAATCCAGTGTGTTCTTTAATGTGCACAGGATATAGCTCTCTGGCACATGGAACCCTGGCTTAATGTCCCATACAATGAGCAGCGGCCTTTCCAAGCCCATCGGTGTCTCGCCTACTGACCTAGGGCAGGGTGGGGAATTTTGCAGAGATAAATCTCAACACTGGCCCAGCTCGGAATTGAACCTGGGAACTGCAGATTACAAGGCTGGTGCACTACCGACTGAGCCACCCCCTATGCATAGAGAAAGAATGATGGTGAAAATTGAAATATAAAGATGTGAAGGGAAATTTTCTGATCATGTTTTAATGGATGCATTGAACCTACTTTTGGATAGGTTTTCTGTACCTTATCTCTAGCACACATGCTGTTCATCAAAAGAAAATAAGATAGGGCAAATGCAAAGTGTTGGCTATATCCTGCAGACTAGTGAGGAGCATTACTGCATAGAATATGAATATTGTATCAAAAAAAAAGTAAACTGCTCCTCCCATTTCCCAAAAAAGGCTTTCATACATGTCTGTGTATTTTGCTAACTAACAGGGAAGAACCAAAATCCATTGTTTTTAGTCTGTCTGTCTGGAATGTGGAAAATGTAGAAACTGTGTATGGAAATGTTGCATAAATTTCAATATGTTTATGTGCACAAAATATATGGAAACTTTGAAAAATATATAACTGATCAAATAACAGAACTGCATAAATTACATATATAATCATAGTATTTTACCAGAGACAATAAAATTACTTTGGGAAACAATTTTCCCATTTCAAAGTTCTATTGAATGGACTGCATTATGTCATTACATTCATTTCTCTACCTCAGTATTTACATTATCAAATTATCATATTACAGATGCCATCTAGATTCAAAATCCTATAAAGAGAATTTTTCAGAAATTTTTAGTTGAATTCCTTTTTAATCTCTGAATGGTATAATTTTGCACACAATGGGTTAAATGGCTAGGCCAAGCAAGACACTAAGGACTAAGATTGGAGTAGGTGATCTACTGAACAGCTGTTAGGAGATTGATGGGGTGTCCCCCCATCAAGCATATTCTTCAATGTGTACAGGGTATGGCTCTTCTGCATGAGGGCTGGATTGTTTTATCTCTGAGCAGCACTTTTTTTGCACACAGTGGGTTAAATGGCCAGACCACAAGGACCCCGAAGGCTCAGAGAAGGTTGGGAGAAGGGACCCACTGGAACAGCTGTTGGGAGACATATGGTAGCTTTCACACCAAGGCCAGCCAGCATATTCTTTAACTTGCACAGAGTATGCTTTCCCACACACAGGGCAACAGCTTAATGTCTCATCTGATGGATGGCAGCCTTTCCAAGCCCATTGGTGTTCCCTACTGACCGTGGGTAGTGCAGAGAGTTTAGTGGAGATAAATCTCAACACTGATCAAACTGGGACTCAAACCTGGGAACTGCAGATTATGAGCCTGGTGTGCTACCGACTGAGCTACCCCCATTCCCCAGCATGAGGCCATTGCTTAACATCCTATCTGACAAATGGGAGTCTTTCCAAGCCCAATGGTGCCCAACCTAAGCCAATATCTGCCATTCAGGAAATTTAAGATAGGAATCCCATTATTTACTTGAGCTCTTTTAAAATAAGAACTCAATTTATTGAAAATGTAATAAAAACACCTTTTGAGTTAAGAGTTATAATTTCTCAGACTAAATGCTTACTAGGAACAATTTTCTGAAAAGCTTTAAAAGTGGACTACAGGGATTTGAACTTTACACAACTCATTACCAAAAAAGAAAAAAAAAGTTATTTTACTGAAACTTTCGCAAACAGTCACTTACCATGAATAAATGGAATAAACAAAAATTGGTAATGGACAAACAAGTACCTTTGAAAGTTTTACCCTTTTAATTAGAAACTTTGCCTGTGGACTGTAAATGTTCTATGTCATTCAGTGGAGCACACTAAAGCATTTAATTATTTTTCTTTATATCAATGATTTAATTTTGGAAATAAAAATCACATAATAAAACTGTTAAATAATGTAATAATTACATATCATACCTGTTGCAAAAACAGAAGGAGCAACTACTGGCACAGTTCCAAATCCAGTATTTGTGTTAGCCCAATAAGTGGGAGTACCTGTCGTTGCTACAACAGTACTAACAACAGAAGCAGAAAGAGTAGGCACTGTTTGCTGCTGATGATGAAGTTGATTATCTAAATCAGCTAAAGCAGCATATCGATCAGGAGGTGGAGGAGCATGTTTTTTCATGCTAGGTTTACTGGCAGAACTTACTGTCAAAATTGTTGTGGCAGCAGAGGAGGGAGCAGAGAAGGCTGGAGTGGAAGAAAAACTTCCAAACTGGCTGGACGAAACAAGTATTTGTTTAGATGAAAAAGCAGATGTCAGATCTGAAATGATCAGATGATGAGAAGTCAGAAATGAAAATAAAAGTTAATTTAATCAATAAAGAAAATTCACTTAAAGTATCAATTAAATAATGGCATGAACAAAAAAATTCAGCAATTATCTTTGCATTTTCTACATTGATATGCTACAGAATATCGATTTCATATTAAAATAATATTAATTCATGGTTAATGGATTTCCAAAGGCTACTACTTCTGTCCAATACATTTTCCAACAACCAACATGCAAGAGTACGCAGCAATGTGGTTGATGCAGTCCTTTTAAGACCGTAATTGATGAATTATCAGAATTGACCAAAATATCTCAAACAGCAATGTGTAATTCTCAATAATTTCTACAAGGCTGAAATTGAAAAATCATATAAAAAATCTCTGTGGTATTCACCGATGATCTGCTAAACAACATAAACATTCATCTGAGGATGATTATTTTCTCCAGAGATATCAAAATGTCCTGCAGCCACAAAACAATGCACTCATTTGTAGTAAATAGGCAAGTGTGAGAGAAAAAAAAAATCCCACCCATCCACCTGCTGGACTTGAACTCAGGATCTCCTGGTTACACTAGTTGTTCTACCATTTGAGTAACGGAGGGGGCAATCCACACTTATTTATGAAAGGTTGTAATGGTTGTGCTGCAAACATTTACCATGTGATTCTAAGTGTCAGGAAACTTATGGGTCATTTATGCTAAAGTGAATCAAGCTTTTATAACCATAATGCAAGTAATATACTTTTGGTTATTAAGATGCCCAGCACTGAAGCTCCGGATGGAGATAACTTCTCTGCTGTAAGCAGCCAGCCAATCTGATACGAAGGAATGAAGCTATTAATTTGTAGTAATTAGGCAAGTGTGAAAAAAATATATATACATCTGCCTTCCAGGCTCTAACTTGGGATCTCCCAGTTATGCACTAATTGCCCTACCATTTCAGCTACGGCAGGGGAAATTAACACTTGCTTATGAATGGTTGTGCTGTGAAGTTTTACTTTGTGATTCCAAGTGTTGGGAACTCATGCGCTATTTATACTAATGAGAATCAAGTTTTTACAACCATATTACAATTAATATAATTTTGGTTATTCAAAATTGCAGCATCAAAGCTCTGGATGCAGATAACCTCCCTACCATAACCTTGGTGCCAAATTCATCAAAGCTATTTACAGAAAAATAGATAATGCTTGAGGTGTAAGCATTATTTATACATACAAGATATATCAAATAAAAATACTGCCTCAAGCAGCTGCTTGCCACAAGGGTATGAAAGTAGCCTGTCAGTTTATACACCATAAAGACAGATCTGTGAGGAATACAGGACATCAGCATAAAGACAACACAAACATCCATGACTTACCCAGGACTCAAAACTCAGGCACTCTGATCAGTAGCCTAGCATGCTAACCACTTGGCCATGAGAAGGCAAAAAAAATTATCCCCCAAGCAGCTGCTTGTTACAGAGGTCTGAAAGGAACTAGCCCGTTTAATACATCATATAAACACAATACTGTTATACCTATAAATCAACCAACATTTACCTTTTATGCTCAATTAAAAAAATATATATATTATGTCATAAAGTGAGGCCTATTAACCTGGCCTACTATGGCAACATTTTAATTTTTTTTTCTCTACCCTGTTGAAGAGCAGTCAACCACTCAGGGTCTTGGTGCTAATCATATAGACCATCCTGAATAAAATTATGGATCTGAGCCCCAATATGGACCTGAATTTGCTCTACTGGTGGGCTGCTTTTCCCTGCCTTAGTTTTTCTGTTGAGGGAATATTTTCCACTGTGTTTTCTGCTTGTTTGTGGGTTGACAGCCCTGAGTGAATAGCTGCACAGGATACCTTATGTCAGCTGGTGGATTGCATTGTGTTGCTTTACCTCTGAGTGGCACTTTTCTGAGCACAATGGGCTAAATGGCCAGGTTGAAGAGGTTCCACATCAATTCTTCACAGCATTAGACATGTGATTTTATTGACTTCCTGCATCTGTAGATCATTCAAATCAACTCTAGAGACAATAATTTAGACTTTGAAAGGTTAAACATGCATCGAAATGATTATTTCAATATTAGGCAATCATTAATGATATTTAAGAAAATAATTTATTTTTAAATATTCCAGCTTCTGTGCAGCTTTAACTAATGTACAAATATTCTAAAATTTCCTGATAATTAACAAAACACTGCTATTTTTAAAAATCGAAGATTTTAGAAGTAATTATGAAATATGTACCTTTTTTATGGTATACCACTGTAAAAAGTCCGATTAAAATTAATGTTTCTACAATGCTCAAATTTTTTACTTCAATAAAATTTAGAATTAAGTTCTCTCTAGGTTCGAGCCCCGGGTAAGGCATGGATGTTCGTGTTGTTTTTCTGCTGAGGTCTTGCCATCGTCACAGACCTTCTACTAAGGCATATAAACTGACAGGCTCCTGTCAGACCTCTGTGGCAAGCATCTGCTTGAGGAGGTATTTATTTATTTTTTATTTATTAATTCAGTATATAACACAACCTATTTCTACTGATCAGTTATTTATTAAAAATATAATAAAGTTAACTTGTTTATTGGACTTTGCAACAAGCCTGGTTTTTTCTCAAAGTATGGTATGGAGAAAAAAATTAAAAAAAGGGAGAAATGTTTACTTTAAGCAAGAAAATATATTTTTTTATTATTCAGAAATAAATAGCCTTTCTATTCACGTGTATTATAATCATTTCTATTAGTTTTTTTAAATAAAACTTTTTTGCATTGCCAGATGCATTTTTTTACTACATGACTAAAAAAAATCATATTAAAATAAAATAAGTCATCTTTTTCGTCAAATGTTTTATTTTCAGTAAATCAAGAATTAATTACTGATTAATTTGGCATATAACATGCCATAATTCCTTTCATTAGTTATTTGGCAAAAAAGTTCTATATTGAAAAAAAAATTTTTTTCACACATTTGAGCATAGGAAGAAAATAGTTTGGCTTCTGGATGTAAACTAGTTTTTCAGGCTGGACACTGGAAGGATTAACTTGCACAGAGTATGGCTCTCCCACACATGGGGCCACAGCTTAATGTCCCATTCAACAGATGGTGGCCTTTCCAAGCCCATCACTGTCTCCTACTGACTGTGGGTAAGGCGATGAGTTTTGTGGAGATAAATCTCGATGCTGACCCAGCTGGGATTGGAACCTGGAAACTGCAGACTACAAACCTAGCTCAGCTGGTGGACAATGCTGATCAGAGGCCATCATAGGTACCTGAACTCTTGCTTCTATTGGCATCACCAAACCTATACTGGAGGAAGTCTTAATAGCTGGCTTAAACCTTTAGTTGTGGAGTGGGGGGTGGGGAGACAGGTCTTTGTCCCATGACTGCAATTAGTGGCATGAGACAATATACATATACTGTTGGCACTTCCTCTCTCAATAAATAGTTTCTTTAAAGATCCCACTAACCATTTTCTCTCCACAGTTACTTGGAATGTGAGGACTCAGCACAGAGATTAATCTCATGATGTCCTCACACAATAATTCCAGTGTCATAACCTAGATTTTCTGGGATTGCAAATTACCAGATTGACAGGTCAAGGTCAGGCACTTAAAAAATATTATGAAATTCTCTTTTCAGGGAGGGAGGATGGAAAGTATCTTCAAGGCATATTATCACTTTGAAGAATTATTTCAAGGTTAGCTTTTCAGCAGACAAGCTAGTGATGTTCTTCTAAGATATGAGTGCATTAATTAAAGGTTTCTTACAGCTAAATTTAAAATTAGGATTAAAAACTTGAATATTATCTGTTGTTTATGCCCACATCAAGGACTTCAATGAGGATGAGAAAGATAGGTTTTACAACCTTAGGATGTTTTAAATTCTGTCAAGGAAGGAGATATTACCCTGTTCTAGGTGACTTCAATGCTAAAGTTGGTAGTGACTCTGACATTTGGAGAGGGTTGATTGGTCCTAGTGGTAGTTGCAAAAAATTGCGGAACATCTCTTACAGGTAAGTAAGCTTATGATTTGAAAATAATTTATTACAAGCACACACATGGATTTCACTTAATGGGTTGCAAAGGAATATGAACAATTATATATTAGTACCATAAAAATTACAAATTTTTTTAAATATTAAAGTTTGAACTAACTTTTTATTTATGTATATATACATATAAAATAGACATTTAAGAGCTCCTAAAATGTCCCAGGATGTCGCCTTTAGTGAAAAACATGATAAAAGAGGAATCAGCAAGCATCCAAGATAACAGATTTGCACTAAAAAATGCTGTACAATTAAACTGAGAAATTTATCAAGAAGTAAACTTTAAAAATTCAATAGATGGATGAATGGGTGGAAAATTTTATTAATTCTTAATCGTGGAATTTATTTTGTTAAATGAATGCAGAGCTGCCAACCTTGCCCGAGGAAAATTACGATTTGAAAGAATGAAAAATCGGAGCACAGCAGTTCTGCAGTTTATGGTGCTCAGGTGCCATTTTTTAATGCAACGCAATAATGTGTTACATCTTCACAGAATGCTCGACTTACAGACGACTAACTACTTACTTATATCAGTCGCCTAATGACGACTGATGGTGATGAAAAATAATTTTATTTTTTTCCAGAATTATTTTAAGTTTCTTAAAATTACTTCTGTAAAAAAATGCACTAAATATGGGATTTAAACTAACGAAAAATGCATTTCAATATCAGAAAGAATATTTATCTTCTTGCAAAGTTCTACAAATAACCTAAACAATCATATTACAAGCAGTGAAGAGGCCATACAATGAGAATACGCAGAGTAAAAAATATAATGATAAACACTTATTCCTAAGCATAAAATTTTGTTTCCGCAAATAAAAACCTCAGAAGTAATAATATATATTTGTCTAACTGTGCATATCGTTATATAATGAATGTCGGTCAGTAACATAAAAACCTCCAGAAGTAATAATATCTATTTACCTAACTGTGCATATTGTTTTATGATGAATGTCAGTCAATAACATCCGAGGTTACTTGTTTCAACAGCCTATTATTGATAACAAACAAATATTCATTCCATAAAACTCACAAAAACCAATAATCTCATTGGAGATGGCTATTCTTTAACAAGCACATATCGCTAAATAATGAATTGTCGTTCCATAATTTCAGAAAACTCCACAACAAAATTACTAGACAATTTTAATCTGAACAACAAACTGCTGTTCTGCCTTCGTATGCAGCATGGGAAATGGTGTTTGCCACAGCCAACTGAACTGTATATGTATGTTTACTCAGATATATACTAGCAGAAGAAGGCACCATCTGCGATGGTCCACCCATTCACTTTTACTTAACCAGTTTTGCTTTATTTACTCTTATTTATCATTTTGGGGATTATTTCATTTGGACTGATTTCAATTCTTGCTTCCGAGCACAGGAGTTGCGCATGCGCAACTCCTACCTTTTGATTGTTAACTGCTAAAGCACGTGTAGGACATGACCCCTCTTGCGTCATCATCAGTTTATGCAAATGTCTTTCCCGGCGTGCAACAGCCATGTGCTACACCTGTACGCACGTCATAACTAAGTGACGTTAGGTCACAGAGCCAGATAGATATATGAGATTGTCAGAGATTGTTAGAGAGTAGGAAAAGTGTGTTGTGAGTAGAGTGGTGGTGGTGTTGGGCCATGGAGAGTGCTGTTAGTGGAAGTTGAGATTATGTTACTTTAGATCAGAGGCTCCCAAACTTATTTGTCTTGCCACCCACTTTTCAGAAAAAAAAAAAAAATTACTCAGCGTCCCCCCTGGAAATCTACCTTCTTTAAGAGAACAAACAGAAAGATACAGTGACAAATTTGTGTTATTTTATGTATCTATATTTCTACCTACATCCTACAACATAGTAAAGAAAGATGCTGTTGTAAATAAAACACCCTGAAGCTTAAAATTATTTATTAAAATCAACCATAGTAACATTCGCATTACACACAGAAAATTAAGATAATGAAGGATAATTTTATGTGTTTATTTCGAAAATAAAGTAATCACTACGACTTTAACTCTATGTTACACAACAGATGAATCATGTACGAATGGTGTTTCAAAATTTTCTTATCTTCCCTTCTTTCTTTATGCTTCCACTGTCCCCCATTTGCACCCGAGGCTACTACCGAGCCGCTGGATCGTTCCAGTGCCCACCAGGGGGCGGTATCACCCACTTTGGGAAATATTGCTTTAGATAGATGTGAGTTGTTAATGTATTCTGCCATTGAGTTTGGTGAGTTGAATTCTTTGGAAATAAACTTTGTTTTAGAAACTTTTGAATCTTTGCTACTTTTTTCTCTTGAGCAACATAGTTGATTTTTTTGATTAGATTTAAACTTTAAACTTGATAATCATTTTTGAAATCTTACTCGATAAGTAATGCTTGATAAATACTTAACGAACCCTATATCAACTTGATTTGGCAAGTTATTATTTTGGCCTTTTAAATGTCAATAATCTTTGGAGCGTTACACATCTCCTAATAAATGATATTTTAAAAGTTAGCATTGCAATACAATGGGAATAACAACAAATGCTACTGCGATTTTTTATTTTTTTTTTGAAAGCGCTTGGATTGCCGGCATTGGCAGCTTGTCATGTGGCACGGGAAGCCGTGGTTTACTGCAGCCAAGTCACTGCATCTGTATGTTTTTGATATTAACCAAAGTTAACCTAATAGTTAATTATTAATATCTATCAATATGTAAATATGGTTAATTGATTAATAATTGATTAATAGCCTCTGAATGGCACGTAGCTCAGACATAAAACTATCATACATACCGCTTGTGATCAGCTGCTAGGTTTACAAAGTTATGATGAAACAACTGACATCACCCAACAAATGGCAAGCAAAATGCAATAACAGTAGGAAACATAAGGTGGATAATTTATTATAATTAAAAGTGCCTCAACTCTAGTGAAAGAAAAGTTTAATCCCTTATCACCCAATAACCCACCCAAGATAACCCACCCAATAACCCACCCCAGATATGCAGGGTAGCATGCATATCTATTGCTAAGTTGTAATGTCAATTATGGATTAGAAAGTTCTCTAATCTGTATTGTTTCCTTCACTCTGAAGTTTCCAATTTTAAGTAACTTGATTAGCATTTAGTTGGCCAAAGCTGGGAGATTTAGTATAGGTTCAATAAACACCCATTTAGAAACAATCTATGACCTTCAACTCTGTAAAAGAACTTAAGGTGTGGATTTTGTCATGTGTTCTGTGTGGATTTTGTCATGTGTTCTGTCTGGAAGTGTTCATCTGGAGTCATAGATTTCCTCTGACTAGTGAGCCCAGAAGCAAGGACAGATTAGGGAGTAGTTATTGGATTTTCTCCAATTTTTTGTGACACCTTCTCTGTGTTCATTGTGTCATTCCATCAATGAAATGTGGCAGCAGTCATATAAACCAAAATTGATACACCAGTACAATGAATGGCATCATCCAGGGACTCCATGCCCTAAAATATTGCAGCAAAAATCCAGCAATGTGATATGCTGATGGCGATATTACAGGATGGATGCACAAATTCAGAGGATGGCAGAGCTTCGAAGACTTCCCTCATGCAGGAAGATCAAAAGAGGCTCTGAACAATGTTAGAGCTCACAAAACCCAGCAAGTTATGGCATATATGGAACAGGAAAAAAATCAAACTACCCCATCCTTCATATCCACTCAATCTTGCACCATGCAATTTCTGGTTTTTCCAAAAATTTAAAAAGAACTTGCTGAGAAGCCGTTTTCAAGGGTGCAAGATATTGCAAAGTGCATTCATTCAGAGTTGTGAGTATTTTCCAACAGGAGTAGCAACAAACATTACAGAAGTAGATATCTATAACTTTGCATACATGCTGGAGGGGAGTACTTTGAAGGACAGAAAAAGTTTTGTTGAGGTAAGTGCAATGTTTTTCGTTGTGCAGATGCATGTCAAAAACCTTTTGAATGCCCCTCATATTTGCATCTGGAGAAGAAAAACTAGGTGTTGTTCAATCTCTTCCTTTCTGGGGATGAATTAGGTGATGGTATTAATGTTGGAAGTTCATCCTGATCATCAGAGGACAGAGCACTGACATTTCCAGCAATGATTTTGAGGCAAATATAGTGACAGAAAATGCTGACAATGTTCTAGAAGTAAAAGGAAACTGTAGGAAAAGTGGAAAGATGACTTCAGACAAATAAATTTTACCAATATATTTGGTCATAAGGATAAGTTTTAATGTGGTTTCTACTTCAACTAAGGGAAGAATATCTTATTTGACAGATATTGTTAAAGAACAATGATGATGACAACAAGTGTTCATAGTCCTCTGACCACAAGGAAAAAGCAATAACAAATGCCTGCATGAGCCACCTTTTATGCAGTGCGGATCCTTGAATTTGATGCACTGAGGTTTTGAATTTCACATTTCTGTGTTTTAAGAGGATCTTTTTTCACTCCAAATTTCACATCTATGAAAAGTTTCACATATCTCTGAGTGATGGAATATTTTCATCAAAAGAATATGTCCAAAAAAACATAAATGGAGAGTAGCCGTCCCGTGGCCATGTGGTTAGCACACTTGGCTTCTGATCTAAGGGACCTGTGTTCGAGCCCAGGATAAGGCATGGCTGTTTGTGTCGTTTTTCTGCTGAGGTCCTGCCATCCTCTCAGACCTTCTACTCTGGCATATAAACTGACAGGCTCCTGTCAGACCTCTGGGGCAAGCAGCTGCTTGAGGGGGTAATTTAATTTAATGTAAAAAGACTGTAGTATATTCAAAAGTCTGGACAACTGTTACACACATGCAGTTTTCATTTCATATTTTAATTTTTAAAACACATTTCAGTTCAATCAACCGATTTTTATTTTACACATTAATATATGTACACAGTCCAATGTTCATACATTTTGGTGAATCTGTCGAGACTTTTGAACTACACTGTACATCAGTAGGTATGGGACACCCAAAAGGTTGTGTAAACAGCAATAAGTCCCAAAATATGTCACAATTAATGGCACAGATATTTGAACTGAAGATTTGTGATTTTATTTACTCAAGGGATAAAAAAAAATGTAAAGCAAAGGAAATAGAAGAAAGATTGGAGTAAGATGGATTATACTTTAAAGATGATAGAGAAAAAGAGAGATGAAGTGAATATGCAAACATACCAATGGTGTGCATTCTCAAATTTTTGGCTTTATGCAGCCAGCAAAAATATGGCAATCACCTCATTTTTTTTTGTACAATGTTTACTAAGCACTGGAACAAATGGTCATAGAAAGTGTTAAAAAATAATTGCCTTAAAATCTTCCCATTTACTTACCAAAGAGGTGTTAGTTCAAAACAAACATTTTAAGGTATTTCTTATGGAAACAGTAGTGAAAGTGATTGCCTGTTATAAATCACTAGAAGTTTAAATTTTATTTTCGTTCAAAATATGAAAAACATTTTTTTCCAAAAATAAATATGATCAATGACTTTCAAAGCAATTTGTAAATATTACTTAAGATTGTCTAAATCAATAAAATGACTTTTAAGTAACACTTGAAATAATCAGTTGAAAAAAAAAATTGTTGTGAGTGGGAATCGAACAAACACCTCCCAGAAGCATGTCGGGTGTCCTAACCACTGGACGATCAGAAACTGACAATCTCTTCAACAAAGTGGCTTTCCCCACAATTTTTTGCTGAGTCACTATTGGTGCCATCTATTGGCAGGTAATGAGGTAGCCAAGCTGCCACATTTGATGGTGGTAATATCTATCACTCATGCTCACAGCATTTTAAAATTTTAGAAATGAGGGGTTTTATATGAAACATGAACACATATGAAGTAATACAAATATATCAGTTCCTAATGATAAACAGAAATGAAAGAAGAAATCTTTGTCAGGTGCAAAAAAACAAAATGATCCAAGGAATAATCCAGCATTTACCATAATGTCATATTTCCAAACACTAAAATCAGTGATGGTTAATTCTTACTGATTACTGTATTTTCCAATACCATATATGCTACAATTGTTACCAAAAAAAGGAACTTTTAGTTTCCTTTAAGTAACTATATTTCCATACATATTCATTTATTCCCATTTTTAAATTTTCCCAAAGTCTTCATAAGACTTTTATTAGCTCTTTTTTGTTCTTTATTTTAGTTACTTCCACACAATTCCATACATTATAACACTGCAATTTTGCATACCTGCTTTTGAAACACTCTTTTCTTCTCATCTCCACTTTATATCAACTTTATTATTTTCTATGTTCTTTACAACTTTAAATATAAAGCACTCAAATACTATAGTATTTTTTTCTTTGCATCTATGCACAAGAAGATTAAATTTTAACTCAAATGCCAGTAGAACTCTATTCACAATATCTCTTACATTTGCAACCCCTAAACATTCTAAGAACAAAAATATAATAACAGTGAATAAAGCTTGTATTACCATAAATGCCTCTAAAAATTACTGTGTTCAACTCTTCAGTGAGAAATGTTTACATAAGGGCTCATTGCTGATTGACAGCTAGAAATAACTTATCAGATATGATGCATATCAAGACAACAGGGGGTTCAAAACTATTAGCAGTGCATTAGGTATTTGTTAAAAACTGTTAGAAAATGTTTAGAAAAATAACAAAAAATAAAAAATTGTTTTTGAACACAACTAGAATACCAAAAATCTAGCAAAATGCATCATCTTGTCACTAACACACACAAAAAAAAAACATTAGGCTGTCATCAATTTGCAGTTACAATCAATTGGTGGATCTCAAAGGCAAGCTAGGTTGATCACTATTTTCCAGTACACGACAATTGGATGATGGTCAACTGGGCGACGGTTAATTGGGCAACCGTCATTTGGGCATCAGAAATTTAAAAAATTTTGCACGCTTTGAAGGCATACTACTTGCTGGATTTTTTTTGTAAATATTGGTAATATATATATAAATATAAATATGGTTAAGACTTATGAGGTATGAGTTATAAGTTATAAACTATGATTATGGGTTATTTCTACATAATTAAAAAAACTAAAACTAATCCACACCTAACAACCTAATCTGACCTAAGCTCACCTGCGTAAATTTGCCTCCAATATTCTAATTTTCGATAAATTAAAAAATTTAGTTTTTCGAAGAACTGATCATTAGTTTGAATCTTTGTATCTAGTTTCTAGCTTACATATTGAATAAACTCGACTTTCTTGGTATATACTAAATATTAACCACTTTGTAAGTCGATTTAATTTTAGAGGAAAAATTGTCTTGAGCCGGGTGGGATATGAACCCACGACCTCCTGATAACATGTCAGGTGTCTAAACCACTGAGTTACCGACCACCGATCAAGATTTCCTCTAATAGATGATATGAACATTCTCAACCTATAGTACATATTTCATTATGTCACATATAGGCGCTGTTCAGCTGATCTTAGCCACAATTCGGCAAATAAATGCCATATAGATGGAAAGTATATCTTACAAGTATACAATTGATTAAATATTGAATAAACTCGACTTTCTTGGAATATACTAAATATTAACCACTTTGTAAGTCGATTTAATTTTAGAGGAAAAATTGTCTTGAGCCGGGTGGGATATGAACCCACGACCTCCTGATAACATGTCAGGTGCTCTAAACCACTGAGCTACCGGCCGCCGATCAAGATTTCCTCTAATAGATGATATGAACATTCTCAACCTATAGTACATATTTCATTATGTCACAACCACAATTCGGCAAATAAATGCCGTATAGATGGAAAGTACATCTTACAAGTATATAATTGATTAAATAATAATAAGATTAAACACAGCTAAAATTCTATAATAATTTAATAACACGATAATGCTGTGGTACAAAAGTTAAAAACATTCTTCCAGGGGAGTAGTTTTCAAGCTCAGGGAAGTGCTGTACATTACCATTAATTATTATGGAATATACTTAAAACAACACCTTAAAATTACTCCAATTTTACATTCTATTCAAAGTTAACTCTTCAAATCAGAGACCAACTAGAGTTACATATAAAATGAACATATTTACCGATTTTGCTGGTACAATTGCATTATCAGCGACGATGTCATGCTGCAGTTGGTGAATATAAAATGCTACTAGTCCTAAGTCAATCTTCCTGTAGTTTTACAATACGTGCATATATGTTATGAACTGAAGAATTTCTTTACATTCCACATTCAGGTCAGAAATTTCTTTCAACACTGATGCTTAAAATGCAATTATGATGCCAGTTGTTCGTGGTTTATCAGTTCGATCTTTTGTGCTAGATGTTATTTACTGCGAAACCCCCCACGGGGGGAGTATATGAAGTTGAAATCCCTGATCTTGATAACTTACTGGGGGGTAAAAATAAATACATAGGAAAAACATATAGACAATATGAGACACGGATGCATGAACATTTTACGGATATAAACAAAAAGAACCTTACATCAGTGTTATCAAAAATAATAGTAGAAAACAATATTAAAATTGACAGAATTAATTTTAAACTCGGTACAGCCCCAAAAACAAAATTTCAATTGCAATATGCCGAGACTTTACTCATTCACAAGCATCGTGACGAGGCCTGCAACTCCACCCCTCCTGTCGGCGTGGCATCTCCTGCTGCAGCCTTTGTCATGAACTGTGCGCGCAACACTGAGCACACATTGGGCTGGGCCAGACTGATGGCGGCTACTTAAAACACCAACTTGTTACCATCTCTCTTGCCTGAAGATGCCACGTGTTATGAGTTTGTGGTGAAATGCGTAGTGTATGAACCTGTGAGGTTCTTGTTTTTAGATGTTTTAAAGTTCTTAACGTTTTAAAGGCAATGGCGTTTGACCTATGTTAAATAATGGGTCATTATGACATTAGCTGACTTCCAGTAGTTGAGTTACTAAAGACCAGTTTCAAGCAGGGGAAAAAGTGCTCATCACCGTATGTCAACTGTTCATTTATTACCTTATGGATATAAAACGGAAGATACCATCTCCTTGATGTTTTCAATGTGTAAAAATTTATGCAATTACGTGGCAAAATGCATCGCAGTAAATAACATCTAGCACAAAAGATCAAACTAATAAAACCACGAACTGGCATCATAATTGCATTTCAAGCATCAGTGTTGAAAGAAGTTTCTGATCTGAATGTGGAATGTAAAGAAATTCTTCAGTTGATAACATATATGCACATATTGTAAAACTACAGGAAGACCGACTTAGGACTAGCAGCATTTATATTCACCAACTGCAGCATGACATCGTCGCAGATAATGCAATTGTACCAGCAAAATCGGTAAATACGTTCATTTTATATGTAACTCTAGTTGGTAACTTTGAGTATGAATGTAAAATTGGAGTAATTTTAAGGAGTTGTTTTAAGTATATTCCATAATAATTAATGGTAATGTAAGCACTTCCCTGAGCTTTAAAACTACTCCCCTGGAAGAATGTTTTTAACTTTTGTACCACAGCATTATCGTGTTATTAAATTATAATTGATTAAATATTGAATAAACTCGACTTTCTTGGTATATACTAAATATTAACCACTTTGTAAGTCGATTTAATTTTAGGGGAAAAATTGTCTTGAGCTGGGTGGGATATGAACCCAAGACCTCCTTATAACATGTCAGGTGCTCTAAACCACTGAGCTACCGGCCGCCGATCAAGATTTCCTCTAATAGATGATATGAACATTCTCAACCTATAGTACATATTCCATTATGTCATTAGAGGAAATCTTGATCAGCGGCCGGTAGCTCAGTGGTCCAGAGCACCTGACATGTTATCTGGAGGTCGTGGGTTCATATCCCACCCGGCTCAAGACAATTTTTTCTCTAAAATTAAATCGACTTACAAAGTGGTTAATATTTAGTATATAGTTTCTAGCTTTCTTTTCTATTTCTGGTATCTGATGAATCTGTCGTCCGTATTATAAAAAATGCCCCAAATGAGCTGAGGCTCCTTGAGAACAAATCAGTAAAGTGTGGAATAACAGAAGTTGTTAAATTGAAATCAGGATAATAGAATTTGCTTTAGAATTGTCAAATCCGCTTCAGTCAAGTCTGTGTACCAAAGAACAATAAATGGAAGCGATAGGACAAATAATTTTGTGAAAGCCTGTCATCGAAAATTGCAATTGAGCTTTAGCAGCAGCACAAGTCATCAAAATTTATGGATTTTTATAAATGGACTATGAAAAATTCAAAAAATATATAATGTTGATTATGAAAGAGATGATCTAGCATCTTTGCATTGCATATTTGATCTTTTGTCGCCAAGTTGTCTGGCGCCCACATGGCTATCGCCCAGATGACCATCGCCCAGTTGTCTGTGTCCACTATTTTCTGTGTCTCATTAAATATTAAAAGCAAATTTTGTACAAATAAAGAATATTTTGCTATTTGGGGATTTTATTGAAAAAGTAGATTGCCAAATCCCTATACGTAGAAAGTACTTCACCATCCTCAAAAGACTGATAACCATTGTCCTATTTATCAAAAGCAGAGTTGTTCTGTTTCTTAAAAATTATGGAAAAGTAACAAAATATATACAATGAAGCCTGTCTAAGTTGGCTACTTATGGTGTCAAAAAAGTTACCAAGCAAGTGGCCAAGTTATAAAAAATTGATTATGAATTAAAAAATGTGAGACTTTATCAGTTCTATAAAACAGCAGTCAACTTGGGGAGGTGGCCAACTTTACAAGTTTCACTGTATCATTGTTCAATGCAAATATTTAAACATTAATAAAATTTTACCAGTGCTTCCCCCAAATGCATTACTAAAATCCGCAAATGAACTGCTTTCCGTTGTGGTACCTAGGGCATAAAAGCAAGCTAAAATTATACAAAGCACTACATCAGAACCTATATTTTTACAAAAACATAATTTACATTTCCCAAAATAACAACAAAAAATATGAAACAAAAGAATAAGTAAAAGATAACTTTTTGTCACAAGCAATGCCAGTCCCTCTTTGTATTCAGAAAATTTGTTAGGAAGGACTGTATTATAAATTTAGCCCACTGCTTTTCTATGCTACTAAAATCAACAAAAAAATACATTATGATGTAAATTCTGGATTCTAGATTTGTATGCATTTGCAAGCCAAGAATTAATAAAAACCACATCATTTATAAACCATAGTTTATTATGGGTCTGAAAAATTACCATTAAACATTTCAAAATTCAGTAAAATATCATTAAATTTGAGTTTGCTAAAACTTTTGGCTATTAAAATTCTCCATATATTTTTGTTTGAATATTTTGAAGTGTTTAAAAATCTTTATTACCATTAAAGATTTTAAAATTCAGTAAAATATCCATTAAACTTGAGTTTTAAATGGCTACTAAATATCCTCCATATATTTTCTAACTATCAAAATCAAGAAGGCAAGCATGGGACTGAACACCAATCTCCTTATTAATACTTGCATCTGACAGCAGTACTATTTTACTCTGAAGGTAGTACATGTGTACTACCTTCAGCTCCTTGGAGAGAAACTGATGTACTAACTAGGTTTCTAAAAAATCTCAAAAACAAAAGAAAAAAATTTCTAAGACCCAAAAAAGGGGAAAAAAATTGTGATCCATAATGTGATCCGCATTTGCCATAAAGTGGAAAGATTTGCAAGGTATGTACAATCTTAATGAAGGCCATGAAAATGAAGTAATTGTAGCTCAATGAGCAAGATGAGAAAACAATGAAATGAAAAACCAAGTGGAGTGGTTGACTATATTACTAATAAAATTTGTGTGGACATGTCAGACCAAATGCTGGAATACTATTTGCTCCACAGAAAGCCAGTCAAAGTAAGCTCAAAACACAAATGGCTACTGAAGTTCAGCAAAAAAGTTAGCTTTTCACAGAACTTCAGTTCTAATAAACTGAAAGGTTGGTATGTGATGTCAGTAAAGAAATAATTAAACAGAATTTTGTAAGGACTACAACAATGGAAGACTGATAGGGAAAAATCACTACACTTTACAAGGTTCCAGTCACACATTTCAAAGTGAAGGGTTGATCACAACAAACATGCAAAGTGTGTGCAGACATCAGTAGATACTGAACTGGGAAAGCTGTAAAGAAATTGAAAATGGTGTACTCCCCAAAGTTTGATGTTGACCCTTGTTTAGGGGATTGTTTTTAAAGATATCATACTAGGGCAAAATACTGGAAGTAATTTGGTGGATATCTGAACATCAAGGACAGAGGAAAATGCATTTAGATATGGGTAAATAAATCATTGTGTTAATAAACAGTTTCATTTTCTATAGCAGGACTGGGCAACCTTTTCTCAATGGTGGGCCAAGTAAGGATTTTTGAGGTTGCTTTGGGCCAGATCCTTACTAATTGTATTAAACACTCTAAACTTACCCCCCCCCCCCCACATACATGTCCAATACTCTGAGTAGACAATATGTGTAAACAATTAAATTTTCACATATACCTATTTATTTCAAAAAGGAACATGTGCTTTCATAATTTTAATGAAAAGACTTATTTTTAATTAAAATAATTAATTATACAAGAAACTGAAAGTAAAGAGCATAATTAGATAAAAATGAAACACATTTCAATTGAAATTAACATAAACTCCACATACAAATATCTCTGCAAAACTCCCCACCCTGTCCACGGTCAGTAGAAGACACCCATGGGCTTGGAAAGGCCATCATCCATTGTATGGGTTGTTGGGTTAGGTTGTTTTACCTCTGAGCGGCACTTTTTTGCACACAATGGGCTAAATGGCCAGGTCACATGGACTCCGAAGGCTCAGAGAAGGTTGGTGGAGGAGACCCACTGGAACAGCTGTTGGGAGACAGATGGTAGCCTCCCGTCAAGGCCATCCAGCGTGTTCTTTAATGTGCGCAGGGTATGGCTCTCCCGCACACGGGGCCATGGCTTAATGTCTAATCCGACGGACGGCGGCCTTTCCAAGCCCTTCGGTGTCCCCTACTGACCGTGGGCAGAGTGGGGAATTTTGCAGAGATAAATCTCAACGCTGACCCAGCTGGGACTCGAACTTGGGAACTACAGATTACGAGCCTGGCGTGCTACCGACTGAGCCACCCCCGCCCCCCATTGTATGGGACGTTAAACTGTGGCCCCATATACAGGAGAGCCATACCCTATGTATGTTAAAGGACATGCTAAGTTAACCTTGACGGGAGGCTACCATCTGTCTCCCAACAGCCATTCCAGTGAGTCCTCTCCCCCAACCTTCTCTGAGCCTTCGGGGTCCTTGTGACCTGGCCCATTTAGTCCACTGTGTGCAAAAAAGTGCCGCTCAGAGGTAAAACAACCAACCAACCATATACAAATACCACTAATTAAGCTGTGCTACAAACACCAGAACTTTCATCAAGAGACAAAGAAAACTATTCAAATTACAATGTAAGCTATGCAAAGGAATTCTGTATATTGGCAACAAGTTCATCGATAATAAGCAGCAAGTTCAGCTAATTACGATTCAGTGGAATAAAAATCTCACCTTTAAATGATAGCTACGGAGTCAATGGAAGGAGAGCTATGCACCAATCCCTGTGATGATGCACAGAACCGGCCAGGCTTTGCACGTAATGTATGACCCTGCTTTCTCGTGGTGCAGGCCATTAGTACCTTTCAAAAGAGATATCTCTTGCGGAAGTGAACGGCAGGGGAGGGCTGCCAGATTAGTGTGGCTTGCTGATTTGGACAACTATGGCTACTTTTTTTTTTCTACCCTGATGAGGAGTGGTCAACTACAGGGTCCTGACCATATAAACCTACTGGATCAGACTGGAATAAGGCTCTCAGCTTGATTACAGATCCTGAATTTGCTGCACTGGTGGGCTTCTGTGGAGGGAAAATCTGCCACTGTGTTTTTGCTTGCTTGTGGGTTGACAGCCCCAATTGAATAGATTCGCAGGATATGTTTTATCAGCTAGTGAATAATCCTGAGCAAAAGTCATGGCAGCCACCTGAACTCTTGCTTCTATGGGCATCATCAAATTTTACATTGCAGGAATACTTCCAGTGCAGATGGCTTCAGCCTTTAGTGGTGGGGAAATGAGTCTTTGCCCCAAGCCTGCTATTAGGGGGCTGTTTGATATCGTTGGCATTCCCTCTCTCTATAAACATAAGATTCTTTAAACATCCCACTAACCATTTTCTCTCCATAGGTAGTTGGAATGTTAGGATTCTGCACAGAGCTTATTCTCTCGATGTCCTCACACAAGAATTCCACTGTTATAATTTAGATATTTTCAGCTTGCAAGAGACCAGATGGACAGATAAAGGTCAGATTCTTAAAAATAATCTTAAATTTATCTTTATAGGAAGGGAAGATAATAGGCATCACCAAGGCGTGGATCTGCTTCTCAGCAGACATGCTAGACATTCTTCTATGATATGAGTGCATTAATGAATGGTTTCTTACAGCAAAATTTCAGACAAGTATTAAAGACTTTAGTGTTATCTGCTGTTATGTCCCCACTGAGGATGCCAATGAGGATAAAGATAGGTTTTATGGGCAATTTCAGGATATTTTGAATTCTGTAAAAAAAGGAGATATTACCCTTGTTCTAGGTGACTTCAGTGCTAAAGTTGGTACTGACTCTGACCTTTGGGGAGAGGTGATAGGCCCTTTTGGTATTGGTAGCTGCAATGGGCAATGTCTCCTACAGGTAAGTAAACTTAATGGTTTGAGAATAATTAACACTTATTACAAACACCGCAACATCCATAAGTACACATAGGTTTCAACAGATGAGCTGCAAAAGAATATGATAGATTATATATCAATTAACAGCAAATGGGCTAGTTTTATTAGGAATGCCAGGTCATACAGGGGAACTGAAATTGGATCTGATCATTACCTTGTTAAAAATATCTTGCAACTTAAACTTAAGAAGTGTGCTAAGGTTAAAAATTTACCTTTAATTCTGAAGTTCTGAAAGACCTAGTTATAAGTAAAGCTTACTATGATAGGTTACTTAGTCATTATGACAGTCATGGTTTGCTTACTACTGAAGTTGAGAAAGAATGGGATTGTTTTAAACAGGCTTTTTTGGAAACTAACAGTACTCTTTTAGGAAAAAGGAGCAGAAGAGACTTTTATCTGAGTGATAAGGCACTTGAGCTTATTTTAGAAAGAAAGAACTGTAGGAATGTCCTTAATCTATACCATACTAGTACTAATAGAAAGTATTGCAAAGAGCATAATACACAGGTAAATGATCAGTTAGCTACTGATAAGAATCTTCGGCTTGATGGCTTGGCTGACAAAGCTGAGGAAGTAGTTAGACAGCACAACAGCAGAGAGCTGTACCAGATAGTTAATGTTTTGTGTTGTAAAAAACGGACAGGTATACTGGGATTGAAGGATAAACAAGATAATGTTATATAGAAGGTGAGGATTCTGTCATGGCTAGGTGGGCTGAGCATTTCAGTGATGTTCTAAACAATGTGCTTAGTTCTACTTCCATTGTTTATAATGATGATAGATGCATTACTGGCTTTAATGTTGGCCCTATAACCCAGTCTGAAGATATTTTGGTTGTTTCTAAACTTAAACTACATAAATCCCCAGGGGTAGATGAAATTACTATGGGGTACCCCAGGGATAGATGAATATACTTTAACTAATATTTAAAAAAAAAATACAACACACAGTTACCTAGCACTATGAATAAAACAATTAAAAAATTATTACTTAATGATAGGGATAAGAAAGAACCCACTGGCAGAGTATATGAAATAGACATTCCAGATCCTTTGAATAAATTAAAGGGAAAAAATAGTTATATAGGGAAAACCTATTGGCCTTTTGAACAAAGAATGCAGGAACACCATTCAGATATTATAAATAAACAACCAACCACAGCATTATCTCAAACAATCTTTAATAATAATTTAGAAATAGAACAATTAACATACAAAGCAGTGGTAGCCCCACAAACGAAATTTCGACTTTCATACATTGAAAATATGTTAATTCATACCAACCAACATAGATTCTGCAACACGGAGATTCCACCCCTTCCAGTGGTGTGGACTCTCCTGTTGCGTGAGCAAATGTGCAAACACAATGAGCAGTAAACCATGACATCAATGAGACACACATTTAAACAATGGAACATCTGTAATTGGGAGCCTGAGGAAGCCAAAACCAAGGAGGTTGGCAAAATGCACAGCTTGACAAGGGGGCTTTGTAGTTTTTAAACTTTTAACTTGTTTTAGAAGTAATTTTTGTCTCAGGAATGTGTGCAAAGACATAAAACACTTCCTGCTTACAGGATACTTACGAGCTTCGGCGGTTACTGACGTTTCTCGATAAAGACAATGCACTCTCCTATACAAGAGACAAGCATACTTCCACACTGTCCTCTCAGCTGCCAAGCCCAGTCCCTCTCACCCCTGTTCTCCCTCAAGGTTGAAATTTGTTGTCTTCTTCCTTTTTTCTCCCCCTCTGGTCACTTCTGCTCACGTGACTGCCAAGTAGCCGTGATACGGTGCTTCCAACTGTCCGCGGCTCCATCAACTGACCCCCTTAGGCACTGGTCATTTCTACAAGATTTCTACAGTTTTCTTCTCAGCCTTCTTCCAAGCAACCTGCATGCTATTGATGAATACTCTGGTGAACTCTTTGGCAGGGCAAAGGTTATCTGATCATGACACTTAGATTGCAGTGGGACCTCTACTGGATCTTAAAAACATCAGATCTCAAATTCCACAATTTTTCTTAGATTTATGCTCCAAATTATCTCTAGGTGCACAGTTTCAGAGCTCTACCACTTCTGCATCACAATTAGAATTGGCATTATCCCTCCCAATGTTACATATATTAGATATAATTATTATATTACAATACAATGTCTCCATTATCACACTAGGTATCAGTTAAATTACAATAAGAGAATTTCTCAGATATACATCTGGTAGTAGTTTGTTAGAATAATATAGATGGAAAAATTGTCATTAGCCAAGTGGGATCTGAACCCACAGCCTCCTGATAACATGTCAGATGCTCTGACCACTGAGCTACCGGCTGCCGAAAATCATCTACTATTAGCGGCTTTAGGCATTATACCATAGAATAGTCTTTGGAAATGTAGTTGACCGTAATTGAAGGTCCAGATGGCACCTTCCAGTTCAGTGCACATGGCCAGTACACATCAAGCATCATGGCATTTACATTTTTTTAAGCCAATATGCTGAGAATCAAGCATAAGCATTGTTACAATAACAGAATTTCTCAGATATACACATGGTAGTAGTTTGTTAAAATAATATAGAGGAAAAATTGTCATTAGCCAGGTGGGATCTGAATCCACCCGGCTAATGACATGGAATGGGGGGGGGGGAGTTAAGATCCCACCCAGCTAATGACAATTTTTCCTCTATATTATTCTATCAGTACAGTTAATTTGGCATAACTATGTCCATGTTTTAATGGGAAACAGCTCACAATGATCCAGCCAAAAGTCAAGCTTACACATTTAAAAAAAATTGCAATACAAAACATATTCTTTAAAAGTAACATTTATCATTCCTAAAGAGTAACATTCTTGAAAGTTTATGCAAGACTGCAGAGAATATTCTCATTTTAGGAAATAAGTACTTGAATAATATCAAGTACTTGATATTATTATTATACTTGAATACTACTAAACAAAATTAATCCTAATCTATGGAAAAATTATACCTGTAAAATGTTTATGCTCATTTGCAGTGCAGGCTATCAGTCTCATCGAGCCTTGCAAAATGGAATGGTTCACAAGATTTACATTTTAAACAATGTAAACAAAACGGCAAGCAACTGCTTGAGGGGGGTATTTATTTAGCCGTCCCATGGCCGAGTGGTTAGCGTGCTTGGCTGCTGATCTAAGGGACCTGGGTTCGAGCCCTGGATAAGGCATGGATGTATGCGTGTTTTTCTGCTGAGGTCCTGCCATCCTCACAGACCTTCTACTATGGCATATAAACTGACAAGCTCCTGTCAGACCTCTGTGGCAAACAGCTGCTTGAGGGAGTATTTAATTATTATTTTTTATTTAAACACTCACTTTAACATCTCTATAGTTCAATGGTTTCAATTTAAGCTTGCTAGCATTGTGTTGCTAATGAGAATTGTCTTAGTTCTACAATCCTTCACAGGTTCTCAGAGGTCTTTGTAATCCCTTATTAACACAACTGGGACTCTCAATCTGCTAACCTTCTCCAACATAATCTCCAACACCATCATCATATCAAGTATATTTCATTTTAACACACTGTATTTAGTTAAAAGCACCTTCTTTTTCATGTTTTTTGTAAACCAAGTTTTTTGTAAACCAAAAAATGAATAGTAAAGCAGAAAGATTTAAATAACCTTTTGGTATGTTATGTCATTTTTATAAATGTTACTTGAAAATGCTGCAATGCTCAGTGCAGAAAGATTTAAAGAATCTTCTGGTGAGTAATGCCTTTTCATAAACATTACAATACAATTTTTTTTCAATATGTATTTATTCACAGGAACATTACAATATAATTTTTCGGAATATATACTATACCAATGCTTCATATATTCTTCTATAATTTGTCAGAATATATGTTATACCAATGCTTCTCAAAGTGGTGGTTTGCAGCAATCACACCATCCAGTTGCTTTCATACCCGATTCTAAAACTTAAATCATAATGTTTAAGAGCATAACCAGCCATAAGATGCTTTATTCTTTCTACTTCAAGCATTATGGCATAATTGCAAGTTTATTCCAACAGAATCAATCCACAATTTTCATTTCTCCTTTGAAGAACTACATCCATAACTGTTCTAAGGCATTTGTAATCACTTCAATGTGCACTTTTTTTCAAACGAGGATGCAATTAGCACTCTTTGTTTTATAAATGTTGACGAATTCAGGTTATGTTCTTAGAAATATCGACATTTTTAATATTTTTGACATCTTGCAGTATTGACACCTTAAATTCAACAGAGAATTGTTTTACTTTTTTTTTTGACAATTTGCAACCAAGTTCTTAATAAAAAGCTTAGGCAATTTTGACAAAACACACTAGCAAAATAAGCGATGAACAAAAAGCAAAAAAAAAATTGATTAGTAAACTAAAAGGCTCTGTTATGTGCTAAAAGTTCATAAAACTTTGGTTTTTGTTTAAATCTTCTGTATCGTTCC
This sequence comes from Ryuthela nishihirai, assembly GCA_038380435.1. NCBI lineage: Eukaryota > Metazoa > Arthropoda > Arachnida > Araneae > Heptathelidae > Ryuthela > Ryuthela nishihirai. Next base: position 20,602,128 of record JAWZYU010000002.1, read on the forward strand.
TGTGTTTGCCCAGCTGGTTAGAATTTGTGCATTCCGTAGATCAAGATGGGTTAGACAAGATTAGGTTTTCCTGTGTATAACATTTCATCTTTCTTGTGTTGTGGCTTTGTTCATTAGGTTAGTTTAGTATAAGCTAAGATTTTTAGAAATTCTGTATTTCACTCCTTTTAGTCTGTTAGATCAGTGCTTTTTTCAAACTTTTCCAACCACGATCCACAAGAAATATATTTTGCATCGCAACATAGTCTGCGAGATCCACTGATATTTTCTATTGTTTCATTAAAAAAATGCAGGCCACAATACACTAAACTGATTTCAAGACCCACTAATGGGTCGTGACCTGTAGTTTGAAAAACACTGTATTAGATTGTGCATATCTGAACAAGTCAGATTAAGCATTAAATACATCTGCAGTATTTGTGTCCATTATTGAAACAATGTTAAAACATACAAATTTAGTATAGTGACAACAATAGTTTGACTGATTGAGAGTTTTACAAAATTAACAAATTTGATCACGATTTATTTAGGGAAGGAGCAATAAATTAAATGGTTCACAACTTAGAGCAATTTAAGTATTTTTTTAATGGCACAACATAGCACCTGCACCTCACATTAAATGTAGTGGGTTCTATGGTGAGCATATTATAATTACAGCTTTTAGAAAAATATATAAACACAGACTTTGTGTGCATTATGAAAATAATATATCAACACTATGTAGTGATATGGTAAGTAAACTGAGCCCAAATGAAGAACAAGTATATTTGGTAGTACTAGAATAACAGATTTTAAAGTGTCCAAATTTTAATACAATTTTATTAATATGCTGAAATACAATCTAAATTAAAATTTTTTATTTGAACAAATTTTGCAATATTGTCAACCAATTACTCTATCTAATAGCTAAAATATTATTTTAACCATAAAAATATGAGAAAATAAAAAAAGTAAGAGTTTTTTTTATCACTTATGAGATTAGTTTGGTTGAGTAAATATTTCTTGTTGACATAGAATCCAAGAAATACATTTCTGGGAAAAATGAGTTTTGCTGATGAGTGGGACTTGAACCCACTCTCCCACTTTCATGGCAGGTGTTTTAAACTATTAAATTATCCTGGAAATTCATTTATCCACTGATTTTGACTCTAAATCTCCCAAATTATGTCACTAGTAGTGTCATTTATGATTGGAAAAGGAAATTTTCTATTACTGCTCAGTGTATGTGTCAATAGGGATGTCACACAAACTGAAGAATTATTATTACATGACCTCAATCAATAGTAAATACACAGAATTACCTGTTGACATAGAACTGTATTTCTTAGTTTCTGTATCAATAGGTAATTCTGTGTATTTGTTATTCTCACATTAATAATGCTTTAATGTGTGTGACATCCCTATTAACACATATAGAGCAATAATGGAAAGCTGGCATTCCCAATCATAGATGATGCCATTGGCAAAGCTAAATTTTTTCTACAAATGTATTTCTTAATTACTGTTCAAAATACGAAACCCAAGAATTAATTTTACCTGATGTTTTAATAGCACTTTTAAATGGATCCCCAAAATCTTGAAACAAATCAGTTGGCATTGTTCCTGTAACTTCTCCTGATGAAACTGGGGTAGGCCATGCACTGCTCTGTGGATTAAATACATTTTACTTTAATTTGTAAAATGAGAAATGTACAAATATATACACAGTCTACATAAAGTGGTTATCAATATTAAAGCAAGGATAACAAAAACACCCAGAACATAAAACTGAGTCAATAGAAATAGAAGAAAATAAAGACTGCACATGTAGATAAATAATTTTGTTAATATTAATTATTTATTAAACATACAAAAAATTTAACAACATTAATACAACACAAATTTAATACATACATATATTTAGAATTATATCAATTTTGGCAGGTACAATGACATCAGTCTCTTTCCATCCTGCAACAATTCATTCATTTATATTACAATTTTATATGAAAACATGATCTTTAAAGACTAACAAAACTCACAAAAAGTTTCAAAAAGAAAAAAAATTAAATTATTTAAAAAAAAAACATGCACAAAGGATGAAATGTCTGTTTTCAGCAGGTGAATATGTTTGACCCCTCCAATGGATTGGTGTTATCCAGCAACGTCACATGGCATATGTCACAAGGTCGGTATATATCTGGTGATGCGTTATATGCCTCATTTCGTGACAAGGTTCAACCACAAGTGCACAGGCTTCAGTCAAAGTGGACCATGGAGACAGGCTAGTTGTACATAATTTTTCTGTACGAGTTCAAACTCAAACATTCCACAGTATAGTGGCCCAAAACATTAATGCAGGATACTGCGAATGAACATATCATCAATCATAAATCGGTTCACAAAACTCCAAGCAGGAGATATGTTCCTTGAAAATGAGCCTCATGGTCATCCACCAGTAGCTGTAACAGATGAGGTGAAGAATACTGTAGACGAAGTGTCTGAGAGATTGCAGCCAAAGTCTGTGCACCTCATTTAACGTATGATGGTCCACTCATTCACTTTTACTTTTCCTTAACCAGTTTTACTTTATTTACATTATATTTATCATTTCAGGGATTATATCTTCAGTTGGATTATCACTTTTCCTCACCCAGATCTGCTAAAGAAGTTGTGCATGCACAACTCCAATTTTTGATTGACAGCTGCTAAATGCACATGGAAGGATAAGCCCCCTCTTGCATCATTGCTAGTGTGAGCATGCAGTTGTGAGTTTATGCAAATGTTCTTCCCAGTGTGAGCTAGTGGTGAGGTAGTAGTTGCTAGTAGAGAGAAGTTGCTAGTAAGGAATTGAGCTAGTTGAGACAATGCCAGTTTTTGGAGTTGTGATTTGAGAATGTAGGTGGAGATGTTTTGAGTGAGCTTTTAGTTGCTCAGATTGTTTGATGTAAATGAGCTTTTAGTTGCTCAGATTGTTTGATGTAAAAGAAGTTTATTTGGTGAGTCACAATTTTTTTTTGCAAATAAACTTTGTTTTTTGAAATAGTTTTGACTTTTCTAATTATTTTTGAGCAAGATAATTGATTTTGATTAGATTTAAATTTTAACAATTGACGATCTTTTCTTAATTTATTTCTTATTGACTAACACATAATATAACTTAGCAAACCCTTACTTAAATTTATTTGGCAAGATTTATTGCCTAGCACCTGAAGCTACATGGTAAATCAGTCATAAGGTCCAAAGTGAAGAAGTTAACATACTTTTGAAGTGTTACAGAGAAGGAAAAAGAAAGTGACGCACCGAACACAGGGACTGGGTTCGGTGCGCCACTTTAAAAAAAAATATATAACACAGGGGATATATATATATGGGTTGGGTTGTTTTACCTCTGAGTGGCACTTTTTTGCACATCATGGGCTAAATGGACAGGTCACAAGGACCCTGAAGGCTCAGAGAAGGTTGGGGGAAGGGACCCACTGCAACAGCTGTTGGGAGACAGATGGTAGTCTTCCATCTGTCTCCCAACTGTCTTCCATCTGTCTTCCGTGCACAGGTATGGCTCTCCCATACACGGGGCGATGGCTTAACATCCCATTCAACAGACGGCGGCCTTTCCAAGCCCATCGGTGTCCCCTACTGACAGTGGGCAGGGTGGGGAATTTTGCGGAAATAAATCTCAATGCTGACCCAGCTGGGACTCGAACCTGGGAACTACAGATTACGAGCCTGGCGTGCTACCGACTGAGCCACCCCTACCCCCATATATATATATATAAATTGTATGTTATTTAATATGACTGTCAAAGTTCAACAAATTTTTGAGCTCGTTAGTTATATTAATCAGAGATTTAATGGCAGCTTAAGCCGAAATTTTTGTTGAACAAGAAGCTTAACTTGTATTAGTCAAAAGTACTGAAGTTTCAGTACAGTTATTGCTGATAGTTAAGATCTTTATTGTATTTATGTAAAGATTAGAAGTGTCCGGACACACACACACACACAACTGATAAACTTTTTGTTAAGTAAGTTTATTGCAAGCTAGTATAGCTTCAGTATTGTATTATTGCATAGCAGTACCTTTGAACATTGCTCAAGATAAAAAAAATTTCAAAATTTTATAAATTCAAAATTTTGGCAGATTGCTAAACATGTCTTCTAGTAATATGGCCAATTCCACCATAATGAATTCTGACTTAGTAAAAGTAAAAGATAGGTTGCAGGATGTGATGAAAGAAGCAGAGATGTTAATGAATCTGCTTAAAGATCCTCAATAGAAAAGGGGAATGACAACATCCCCTAAATTTGCTGACAAGCTAAGTAAGTTCAAAAACATTTCAACTTTGAACGTAAAGTTCAAAGTTGAATCTATCCGATAAAGTTGGATAAGTCACAAGGTCCAAGGTTAACATACTTTTGGAGAGTTACAGATGGTTGCCTGGTGCTTGGGGCTCTGGGTAAAGTGAAATAGCTGAATGTCTGGGTGCCACACTAATTAACAGCAACCAACAAGAACATGCTGTCTAGAGGTGTGCATTTCCCTCATTGCCTGGAACAAACGGGATGGAATCATGCATTAGATCGTAACCTGTGATGAAAAGTGGGTCCTCTGTGACAATTGTCATCAATGAGCATAGTGGTTGGATACCATGGAGCCACCAAAATATTGTCCAAAGCAACCCACGGAAAGTGTTGGTTCTTGTATGGTGGTCTGCTGCTGGCGTGATCCATCATTCTTTTCTCCAACCAGGTGAGACCATCAATTTGGACGCTATTGTGCTGAAATGCTACAGATGCACTGAAACTACAGAAAACACAATACCAAACTGTGTTTTGGTCAACAGGCATGGGGTCCTCCTGTTGCATGACAATGCCCATCCATGTCTCACAAATGACCATCCAACAAATCCACCAGTTGGACTATGAAGTACTGTTGCATCCCTGCATATTCCCCTGACCTTGTTCCCACAGATTATCACCTCTTCTGGCATCTGGACCATTTTCTGGCAGAGACCTTCCCAAATGACCTAGCTGTGTGTCAAGCTGTTGCAGACTCCAAAGTTTTATCATCGTGGATCCACAGCTTCTCAGCCCCATTGGAAGAAATGTGTCAATGCTGGGGAGAACTACTTTGACTAAACAGGTAACTGCTTTCTATTTTTATGAGGGTTTGCAGATGGAACTCTCATTTTGGACATTTCATGCCCACCAACCCAATATATATAAGTTATAGGGAAAATAACATATTTCTGTCAGAGAAAAATACATAAATTTGGTTTACTCAATATTTAAATTTAATAGGTAAATTGAACCAACTTGTTATTATATCTACATCATGATGGATTACCAGATATAGTTTACTACTCTTTGAATTTTTGAAAACAATTATGGTGTTATCAACAAATGATACAACCATGCATTTTAAGTTCAAGTCATAAAAAAAATCATTAAAATAAATTAAGAATAAAATAAGTAACAGTGCTTATATCAAATGTCAACAAGAAAATTCTATGGAAACAATGCACATAATATACAAGTGAGATAATCTCTAAAAGTCAGAGGATCTATGGGGATAATTTCAAATGTTTAACCTGTCATTTCGGAAATGCAAGATTGTCTGGATATGTCTGAAAGAAACATCTAGAGGACTCAGAACAGTGGAGGGGGCACTAGGAAGGTAGTGGCAGGCAATTTATCATGCGGCAAATCAGATTCTTTGGTGCATTGTTTGGGTTGTTTTACCACTGAGTAGCACTTTTTTGCCCACAATGTGGGTTAAATGACCAGGTCACAAGAGATGAGAAAGTTGGTGAAGGGGATCTACTGGACAGCTGGTAGCCTCCTGTCAAGGCCATCCAGTGTGTTATCATGCACAGGGTATGACTCTCCTGCACATAGGGCCATAACTTAACATCTTATCCAACAGATGGCAGCCTTTTCTAGTTCAACAGTGTCCCCTTTCTCACCAAGCACAAATTCTTGGTGCTGCCACAGTGGTATCATGTTGGTTTGTGGTTACACTGCAACTGCTGGGGTACAGGTTCAAATTGCAGGATAGCAATTTGACAGGTTGCTTGTCCTGTCATAAACTGCAAATAAGTTAATAAAAATAAATACCCCCTCAAGCAGCTGCTTGCCACAGAGGTCTGACAGGAGGCTGTCAGACCTCTGTAGAAGGTCTGTGAGGATGGTGGGACCTCAATAGAAAAACAACACAAACATCCATGCCTAACTGGGGCTTGAACCCAGGTCCCTTTGATCAGTAGTCAAACATATTAACCATTCAGCACAGGACATCTAAATAAGCTAATAGTTTTCACATATTATTATAAATTAAAAAATAAAACTTCAATTATCTAAAGGTTCTGGACAGTTGCTACATAATACTATACGCCACAAGCTGAAGGGACTGGGAAAGTTACTTAACTCCATTCAAATCTTAATGCTGCCACAGGAAAGATGTCAATCTCATTTATGACCAGAAAGCTTCACACTGCCATCAAATAAGGATTTACATTCTGTTAACACTATCTCACAGACACACATGGCTGAAAATGTATCAAGAACTTGAAGCCTGGATTCATAAATAAGGAATCATGCCCACTTTTGATCTTTCATATAAACTGAATCAGAATGTGCACTCACAGGGAGAAATGGAGGCCTAAAATTAAGCCCATAGCATTGGAAAGAGTTCATGGTGGGAAAAGTCTGGCAATCTGAACAGGATTTTAAGTAGCTCATACAGACGGCATGTTTCAGGGAGGTACTGTCAATACCCAGAGATGTAGGGATGAGGCCCTAAATGCCTGTGTACCTAGGCAGGTACAGTATACACTGAAACTCACCATCCAATATCATCAATATATCCCAGTATGGAGTGGCCACTAAGTTCTCCAGATGCACATATATTTCCTGTAATGCAAAGCCAGGATTTCCTAGAAGCTCTTGGGCCATAATATCCCCAGTAGCCTTGCGGGTTACTCAGACAATTATTTATCTCTTACATTTCAATGCATAAGACTTATACTATTCAGCTACTACACAACTATTAAAAGTTTGATTTGTCAGTGAAATTCAGGATGTCTATCACCACCAGTGTTTTTTCCAAGGAATTGAAATAAAGAGGTGGCAAATTTTTCTGAGACATGAAATTAGGGAAGAACTGCCTAATTAGCTCAATGCATGTAAATAGGTAATTACTGGTTGGAGGATAGAGGGAGTGTAAGCAAATTTAGGAAGGTAAAAATCTCTTCCTCTACTCTATATCTACAACTCTATTCACTGTATATTGTGTCCTCTATAATGCCAGGTGTCATCTGTTATTCTTAATACCATATCTCCCTCTGAAACATAAAAGGACATTGAATATGAATGATGCAGTCTTATATATTTAAACTCTTGAAAGATATAGTATGTCCAGAAGCCTAAGAGTATAGTTCAATATTGGATTCCAGTGGGTTATCTTCTAGTTAGATAAAGCAACATAAGGGTTTGTCAGAAGGTAAAATGATTAATTCCAATTTTTTATATTTTGATTCTTATTTGTCAGATTTTTCCAGGATCTATATATTTTCAGAAACTTAGAGTAATCCAGTTTCAAAGATTGAAAATATCTTTAGCAAATGAATTAGCACAATGTGAAATTTACTTAGAAATTGTGTGGCTGAGTGGATAGCACACTTGGCTACTGATCAGAGTCCTGGGTTCAAAACCCAGGTAAGGCATAAATGTTTGTGTTGCTTTTCTGCTGAGGTCCTGCCGTCCTCACATACCTTCTACTGTAGCATATAAAGTAACAAGCTCCTGTCAGACCTCTGTGGCAAGCAGCTGTTTGAGGTTTTTCATTTATTATTTATAAAAATGCATTTTTTTTTTGTGTGTGTGTATGTGGTTTGGAGCTAAGCTTGACAAGCCCATAAACAGACAACACAATTTATTTCAAATAAAGTTTACTTACCTTACTGGAATGTAGAATATGTCTGGTTACTATAGAGCTTTGACTTTTGGATTGTGATACTGTGCTGTTTGGCAAAAAGGTTGGTACTTTTACTTTAATATGCTTTACTGCTATTTCAGGATCAACATACCATTTTTTTTCTTCATACTTCTGTATCATAAACTCCCTTACTTTTTGAACATTTTGGACTTCTGACTCAGAAGCAGTCTGAGAATCATATTTTCCAAGCCAAACATGTTTGCAGTACTATAGAGATATAACAGAAATAGGAAGTCAAAACAGATACAAAAAAAAAACATAAAAAAAACATAAATTTATGTAAATACCAAACTTTTATATTTTACAGATGAAGAGGAAAAGGATGAGGAGGAGTTATCGTTGGTTTCTTTGTACAAATTTAAAAAAATTACAACTTCTGTTTTGTTTTATTCCTATGAGGACTCCAAACATAAGTACAGTTTTTCTTACATGGTTAAAAAAGGCAGTCCTCAATTGATTAAAAGAGTTTACCATATATTTACAGAGGATTAAAAAGAGTTTACCATATACTTACAGAGGATTAAAAGAATTTACCATTATATTACTTACCTAAGTTTTTGCACACTGGGAACTTAAAAAATATTTCCCAGTACACAAAAATATTACTTCAAATTATATTTTCATAGTTCAGTTGATAATGATTATCAACTTATGCCTTAACTGGCATAGTGGTTAGGGAGGTAGTGACTTTCCAGCAATACAAACTTTGTGTGTTGTGTTAGCTCTAACTGAGGAAGTGTTCAGCAGTGACTTTGGTTTTAGTAGAGCATCTATTTGTATGAGAAGGCCTGTAAAAGCTAGGAGTAGCTTCTAGAATTCTTCTCTGTCCTGTGTGTCCAAATAAAAAAAGATACAAAGAGACAAAGAATTACATAAGGAAAAAGGAGTTGAGGATCTACCTAATGCGATAGCCTAGGTTTAAACTTGAAGTTTTATAAGCTTGTCCCAGTTTCTCATACAATACATACAAGGGCATTCTACTGGCTTAGTACAGATAGGGTTTATCCTCACAATGAAACAAAAAAAGAAAAATTTAAGGTTTACCACAGATTTGCATATAGTTTCAAAATAAATTTCTAAAACAAAATTATCATGAGGCATTCATATAAGTCTAGGATTTGAAATCAGGACCCCTTGCTCTGCAGCCAAGCATGCTAATAACTGTTGAATCACTGGGACCATCATCATCATAATCTTCAAGCAGCCATGGACTACAGAAGATCAACAGATTGTGCAATTTAGCCCTCCAAATACATCTGTCCTGAGCTAATATATGCTGCATCTGGCCACTGTAGACCAATTCCATTAGGTCCTGTTTGACATTGTCTGTTCATTGAATTCTAGATCTCCCTCTCTGAGCCTAGACACACTTTTCACAACCCTACTCACTAATCTACAGGGTGTTTCAAAACTCTCTGTATAAATTTCAATGGGAGATAGGGAACACCAAGACAAACCTTTTTCATCCATGAATGTATGTCTGCTGACATAACCCTTCGGTATTTGAGGGCGCTGTTTGGCAGCACTGCAATTGGCTAGAGGGGCAAACAGACTTGTGTTTGCCGTCGGCATTCGTAAATCAGATACATTATGTGTAACATGGAGTGTTTCATGACTGCTGAGATGGCTGACATGCATCTACCATATGGGGCTCACAATGGAAACGGAAGAGCTGCTGTGAGTTGTACTGACAGTACTTCCCAAACAGACATGTGCCAAACCACCAAACATTTGCATGTTTGCACCAGCAACTGTGAGAAACTGGAACATTCCATGCAAACATGCATGACACTGGTCGGTAGAGAATCATGCACACTCCTGACATGGAAGAAGAGATCCTACAGCGGATTGAGGACAATCCAGGAACAAGCACGTAAGCTGTTTCACATAGGCTTGGTGTGAACCACGCCCTCATGTGGAGAGTGTTGCATGAGCAGCAGTTACATCTGTTTCATTATCAGAGAGTCCAGACATTGCAATCTCAGGATTACCCTCTTTGTGTGAAATTCGTGGGCGGTTTCTGCAGCACACCACATTGCAGCCTGATTTTCTGGTTCATGTGCTCTTCTCAGATGAGGCCTCTTTTACATGTGAGGGCATGTTTTAATAGTTTCTCACAAAAATCCACATGCCACAATGGCACACGAAAATCCACATGCTACAATGGCACATGGTGATCAACAATGGTTCGTTGTCAATGTTTGGGTGAGTATCGTCCATGACAATTTGATTGGGCCATACCTGCTACCTCCCCAACTCAACAGGCAGATTTCTCAGGTATTTCTTGAAGAAACATTGCCGGGACTGCTGGAAGATGCTCTCATGGCTATAAACAGATGAATGTGGTTTCAACAAGATGGGGTAGGGGGCCAGCACACTTCAGCAATGATGTGCAGGATTATCTGAATGCCACTTTTGGGGGCAGATGGATAAACTGTGGTGGATCCATTGCCTGGCCACCAAGATCACCCAATTTAACATGTATTGATTTCTTCGTCTGGGGACACATGAAGAATCTTATGTACAAGACTCCCATTGACTCAGATGAAGACCTTGTCACTGCTGAAACTGTTTGCGAAATTTCGGGAATCTTTCAACATGTATGGCAATTAATGCTTCGGTGCTGTCATGTATGCAATGCTGTTGCTGGTTGCAATATTGAGCACCTTATTTAAATAAATATGTTGTTCACACTTGTTTCAATTCATTTCTGTACCAGCTCCACCAAGATATTTCTGTCAGCGCCCTCTAGAACCGAAGGGTTACGTCAGCGGACATACATTCATAGACGAAAAAGGTTTGTCTTGGTGTTCCCTATCTCCCATTGAAATTTATACAGAGTTTTGAAACACCCTATATAGTTATGCACATGGGCAACATGACCAAACCAACAGTCTCTCTCTCTGCAAAATATGCGGCTCAAAGAAGATTGCCAACTCTTTTGCCTAACCTCATCATTAATTACAAAGTTGAACCACCTAATGCCCAAGATACTGTGTAAGTATCTAGAATCAAAAGCATCAAGTTTCCTGTTACCTTGTTTACAAAGCATCCAAGTTTCACTACCAAAACTAACCCTAAAAATAACCAAACTAGTATGCAGTCTAATTTTAGTCTTTAAGTGTATACGCCTATTTCTCCACACTATCCATAGATTCTTAAAAGTTCTGGCAGCAATCCCTATTTGTCTGTTAATTTCATGCCATACATCACCAGTATCTGTTACATAGCTCCAGAGATAATTAAACTGAGGGACTTGCTAAAGGGAACAACCATTCAGAGTGACTGAAGCACCATCTTTTTGAAATCACCAAATCTAGTAATCAAAGATTTGTGAAACTCTAAACATTTCTTAAGAATCTGCCTAAGTGAAAATAAGCTCACCTGAAAAAAATTAGTCACCCCTGGCTGAATGTCACCTAATAGCACATAACACCTACGTGCGACCAAAGAACAGTCGAATCCTGTCTGGCATGGATGCCACCAGTGTGCGGATGTAGTGCATAACAATATTCATCCACTCTTCCAGTAACAAATGCCGCAGTTTGACCAGATGGCTGGGACAGTGCTTCACTCATTGCCCCAAATAGTCCCACAAGTTTTCTATGGGATCCAAATCCGGGGATTTGGCAGACCAGTTGAGATGTTCGAAGGCTTCAAAATGCTCGTCGTGCCAATCTGACATGCTTCAAGCCCTGTGCATGTGACAATTGTCATCTTGGAAGACTGGGGTATCCTTCTGGTGTTCACTGTGGAGTTGCTGCACAAAAGGCAACACATGGTTGTCCAGTAGCCCCATATATTCCTTCTAGTTCAAGTGTGACATCACCACAAACCAAAGGGCCCATTTCCTCTAACGTGAAACCCCCCAGAACATTACAGAGCCTCCTCCAGGCTTGAACAGAACCTTCCACACACTCTGCATGGAAGGCTTCATGTGATTTATGATGTACTTGTCACCTCGCATCATTCGAGTACAAGGAAAAACGTGACTCCTCTGACCATATTACACGCTTCCAAGAGTTGACAGTCCAGTCTTTGTGGCACCGTGCCCACTGTAGCCATGCAGAGCTGTTAACATGGGTCTCTTCCACAGAACTCTGCTCCAGATATCCATGACATGCAGTTGGAGTGTTCATATCGGAGTGTTCATTCAGAAACAGCTTGTTGCAGGCCTGCATGGACTGACTGGAATAATTCCTGCCTCATTGCAAAGCGCTTTGCCCTAACAGTGCATGACACACTGTGGCAGTCCCTATTGGTGACCACAGTCTTTCTGCCACAGTTCTGGCGACGATTAGTGAGGGACTGCGAAGTACGACACTACTGGAAGACCCTTTGGTTCGGCCAAATACAATAACACCTTTTTGCCACTCATTCACATCTTTGGCATGACCCATGTTTCATGGAGCGACTAACACACGTGACAAAAATCACTTCTTGTCATTGTATGAACCCCGTAGCCATGGCACAGCTATTTGTAGGATGTGTTTATTACAAGTGCGCCCTCTGTTGCTGTAGAATGGACGTAACCCTCTTAAGGTGGGAGATGACCAATTTTTGTCCGGTGAGCTTATCTGATCCACACATCCCCTACTACTTCTGAATCCACATTGTTCATTACACAATTGCCCATCAACCAGATGAATCTGGTTGATGGGCAATCATGCAAAAAACTTTACATTGAACATATAGTAGGCTGATACCCCTATAGTTATCAAAAGAACTGTGATCACCTTTATTGAAAAATAGAGATAATAATAGCTCTGGTAAAATCCTTAAGAACCATTGTTTATCATAAAAGATATTCAAAATTTCAGTCAGCCATGTTCAGCTCTAAGCATTTGAGTAATAATTTCATCTACCCCTGGGGATTTATATAGTTTAATCCTTCCTGGGTCAAGGTTGTCTATAGATGTTTGTTGTACAACAAATGAAACCGTTTTTTTTTAATTGCCATTTGAAAATTTTCTTATCTATATCTTTTAAAAATACATCATTCAAACTTGAAAAATAATATTTTCTTTTTTCATTTGGTGTATATTTTATTAAACTCCAATATCCCGAGTGGTTAGCACGCTTGGCTACTGATCTAAAGGGGGGGGGAACAGCCCCCGGTCGAGCCCCAGGTAAGGCATGGATGTATGTGTCATTTTTCTGCTGAGGTCCTGCCATCCTCTCAGACCTTCTACTATGGCATATAAACTGACAGGCTCCTGTCAGACCTGTGGCAAGCAGCTGCTTGAGGGGGTATTTATTTTTTATTTTTATTATAATTAATTCAATAAAGCCATCTGATTACCATAGTTTAAAAGTGCTATATGGTATTGCCGATTTGTTTGTTAATGTTACTCTGTATTGAAGCAATCACCTGATTTAAGCTGACAAGTTTAATTTGAACTATTATCAACATATTTTTCCTTAAATTTTAGAAAATCACCTAAAATTAACAAAAAAACTGCTATTTTTAAAAAATGGAGATTTTGGAAGTAATTATAAAATATATACCTTTTTTTGGTACATCACTGTAAAAAGTGACATTAAAATTAGTATGTTACTACAATGTTAATACTTTTACTTCAATAAAATTCAGAATTAAATTCTCTTTAATTTGTATATAACATGACCTATTTCTGATAATTAATTATTTATTAAAAATGTTCTAAACTGGACTTGTTTATTAGACTCTGCAACAAGACTGAACTTTTCTCAAAGTTCAAAGTATGGTATGGAGAAAAAAAATTACAAAAGGGAAGAAATGTTTACTTCAAACAAGAAATTTATTTATTTTTTGTTGTTCAGAAATAAATAACCTTTCTATTCATGTACACTACAATCATTTCTGTCTATTACTGTTTTTTTAAAAAAAATTTGTGTTGCCAGATGCATTTTTTTTACTACATGACTCTAAAAAAGTCCTATTAAAATAAGTCATCTTTTTCATCAAATATTTTATTTTCAAAAAATGCAAAATTAAATGCTGATTAATTTGAAATATAATATGCCATAATTAATTTCATTAGTTATTTGGCAAAAGTTCTAAAGTTAATCTTTTTTTTTTGCTTGATCAGAGTGAAAAAATAGTTGGACTTGGGAAGGTTAAGTTTAGAAATAGCCAAAATAACTTCAGATTGTGACATAGAGCCAGCATTAAAGCCACTAATGCCTTATTTATAAAGCCTCTAATACCTTATCACTCAAATAATTTTGCCTCCTCTGCTCCTTTTAACCCAAAAGAGTATGATTAAGTTTCAAGAAAAGCCTGTACAAAACAGTCCCATTCTTCTTCAACTTCAGTAGTAAGCAAACAACTGTCATAATGATTTAAGTAACCTATCATGGCAAGCTTTAGCTATAACTAGGATTTTCAGAGTTTCAGAATCAAAGGTAAATTTTTTAACCTTAGCAGATACTTCTTAAGTTTAAGTTGCAAGACACTTTTAACAAGGTATGGTCAGATCCAATTTCAGCTCCTCTATATGACCTGGTATTCCTAACAGAACTAGCTCATTTGTTGTTAATTAATATATAATCAATCATATTATGCAGCCATCAGGTGAAACCCATATTTACTTATGTATGTTGCAGTGTTTGTAATAAGTGTTAGTTACTCAAACCATTAAATTTACTTACCTGTAGGAGATGTTGGCCATTGCAGCTATCAATAGCAAAAGGGCTTATCACTCTTTCTGAAATGTCAGAGTCTATAGCAACTTCAATATTGAAGTTGCCTAGAACTAGGGTAATATCTCCTTTCTTGGCAGAATTAAAAATATTTTGAAGTTCTCCCTAAAACCTATCTTTCTCATACTCATCAGCATTCCCAGTGGGGGCATAACAATAGATAGCATTCAAATCTTTAATGCTTGTCTGAAATTTATCTGTAAGAAATCTTTCATTAATGCAGTCATATCCTAGAAGAGCATCACTAGCATGTCTGATGAGAAGCAAACCTTGGAGATGCTTTTTATCTTCTCCCCCTCAAAAGAGAAATTTAGATTAATTTTAAAAAACTGACCTTTATCTGTCCATCTGGTCTCTTGCAAGCTGAATATCTAAATTATAATGGTGGAATTCTTGTGCGAGGACATCAAGAGAATAATCTCTGGTAGAGTCCCAACATTCCAACTTCCTATGGAGAGAAAATGGTTAGTGAGATGTTTAAAGAAACTATGTTTATTGAGAGAGGGAATGCCGACAATATCAAACAGTCCCCTAATCACAGGCATGGGAGCAAGACCCGTTCCCCCACTATTAAAGGCTGAAGCCATCTACACTAGAAGACTTCCTGACAGAGCACCTGACATGTTATCAGGATAATGTGAGTTCAGATCCCACCCAGCTAATTACAATTTTTCCTCTATATTATTCCAAAAAAAAAAAAAAAATTATAATTTTAAAAAAATAAAAATTACTATTTTAAATTTTTTATACATATCTTATAAAAATATATAATTCAGCCTTGATAAATAATATTTTCCTTTTTCATTTCACGCATATTTTATTAAACTACGACATAAATAATTTGTTAAAGCCATCTGATTGCCTTTTCTTAGATGTGATATAAGGTATTGCCAATTTGTTTGTTAATATTACTCTATGCTGAAGCAATCCCCTAATTTAAGCTCAGAAGTTTCATTTGAACTAGTATCAAAAATTTTTCCTTAAAATGTCTAAAATATCCTGATAATTAACAAAAAAACTGCTATTTTTAAAAATGGATGATTTAGGAATTATAAAATATGCACCTCTTTTTTCAGTATACCACTGTAAAAAGTCTTATTAAAATTAATCTGTTTCAACAATGTTCAAACTTTTTACTTTAATAAAATTTAGAATTAAATTCTCTTTAATTTGGTACATAACATGACCAATGTCTGTTGATTAGTTATTTATTAAAAAATTTTCTAAAGTTAACTTGTTTATTGGACGGACTCTGCAACAAGTCTGATTTTTCTCAAAGTATGGTATGGAGAAAAAAAATTACAAAACAGAAGAAATGTTTACTTCAAACAAGAATTTTTTTTTTGTTGTTGTTGTTGTTTAGAAATAAATAGCCTTTCCATTCATGTACATTAAAATCATTTCTGTCTATTAGTTTTTTTAAATAAATTTTTGTGTTGCCAGCTGCATTTTTTTACTACATTAATCTAAAAAAGTTCTATTAATATATATAACTTATCTTTTTTGTTAAAATTTTATTTTCAGATAACCAAGAATTAAATTCTGATTAATTTGGCATATAACATACCATAATTACTTTCATTAGTTATTTGGCAAAAAAGTTCTAAATTTAAATATATTTGGCTGAGCATTGGGAGAAAATAGTTTGGCTATGGAAACCAGTTTTTCAGGCTGGGTTAAATTGATCTGCAGATATATTTACCAAGTATTTCAGAATTATGTAGTTATACCATTAAAGAGTCCTGTTATCAGTCGAGATATTTCTTAAAATGCTAATTAAAATGGAAATAATAACTGGTGTGTCTAAGTATTTACTACACTGTCAATTTTTTTTCATCTTTGAGAAATGATTATTTTCAGATTTCAGCAATTTTGACAAAAGAAAGTTATATTACTGTTTGATGCTCCAGTTTTCATAACTCTTTCTGAAGAAATGCTGTTTAAAATAAAGATTGCAGAGAACTTCTTTAGATCTTTACTTCCAGCAACATGAAAAAGTATTTTAAACAATTTTTTTTGTTTGAAATATTATCATATGCCTGATTGTTAAAAGGATGTTTATTTGGTTAATTTGATAACAAGTCTCTATTGCCTTGTTCAGAGAAGCAATGATTCTGAAGGCCAGTAAGTGAAATCTGGCATGGGGAAAAACAGTATTAAATATAAAAATAGATTTGGGTATTTATATAAGTGCCGTCCCGTGGCCGAGTGGTTAGCGCGCTTGGCTACTGATTTACGGGACCTGGGTTCGAGCCCTGGGTAAGGCATGGATGTTCGTGTTGTTTTCTGCTGAGGTCCTGCCATCCTCTCAGACCTTCAACTCTGACATATAAACTGACAGGCTCCTGTCAGACCTCTGTGGCAAGCAGCTGCTTGAGGGGGTATTTATTTATTATTATTTATATTTATATAAAAATGTCAAGGAAGTTAAATGTTGAAGGCCTAGGTGTTGAAAAGCAGAGAACACCTTCACAAAGGTAATCAATTCAATACAGTCTTTTTTTACTTGTAGCTCAATTTTTTTTTACTAATTCTTCATTCTAGTAACCTTGCAACATAACATGTGGTTTACTAAAGGGGAGGTTTACAAAGAATGTAAACTTTATTGGATGTATAAAATATTTTTGACCATATGAGATATGTAGTACATTTACAGCTTACTACAAAAAACATTTATGAATATGTTAAATTAAGCCATATTAGAGAAAATAATCAATTGGCAAATCACACTATGGGAAATACTCTTAATTATTATGCCCCAAGATTCATATTCATATAGCCACTATTCAAGATAAAAGTATGCCTAAAAATAAAATTTCAAACCAATATCTTGAAGCTCAATATATAGAGTTTATATTAAAAAACAAATAATATTCTTAATGTGAACTTTTGTCTGCATGATAAATATAAGTCATCTCTGTTTTTTGGGGAGGGAAAAAAACTATTCTAATAACATAAATGCAGATGAAATACCTCATTTCCTCTGTTTTTGATTTGTTCCATTTCTTCTGCAGTAAATGATGTCATGGTAATGGATTTGACACGATGAGGAGGATTGAGTCCTCTCCTGCAACATGAATTAAATTAAATTTCTTATTGCAAAACACATTTTACTTGAATACCACGACTTTTAATATATACTAACACATAGCACATACATAATTGTCAACAGTAATACAGAGAATATACAGAGCCATACCTGGTCTACTGGCTAGTGTACCTGACTACTATGACTAGCAGACATGTCCTTCTGTGGGACGGGAGTGGCTCAGTTGGTAGCGCACCAGGCTCGTAATCTGTAGTTCCCAGGTTCGAGTCTCAGCTGAGTCAGCGTTGAGATTTATCTCTGCAAAATTCTCCGCCCTGCCCACAGTCAGTAGGGGACACCGATGGGCTTGGAAAGGCTGCCGTCCGTCGGATGTGACATTAAGCCGTGGCCCCATGTGCGGGAGATCCACACCCTGTGTATGTTAAAAGAACACGCTGGATGGTTTTGATGGGAGGCTACCATCTGTCTCCCAACAGCTGTTCCAGTGAGTCCCCTCCCCCAACCTTCTCTGAGCCTTCGGGGTTCATGTGACCTGGCCAATTAGCCCATGGTGTGCAAAAAAGTGCCACTCAGAGGTAAAACAACACAACCCAACCCATGTCCTTCTGTAAATGTTTGTATGTTGTAAGAAAAACTAGGACAAGCCTAATATAGCTCCAATTTTATCCAGTTCTTTGTGTACAGATTTATCTTCTTCCATATCCTCAAGCAGCTACAGATGAGCTTGAGCTCAGTCATTATTCAAATACCTAATTTTTTTTGCATAGAACCGGCCAGGCCTAGCTCCTAATGTCCAACCCCGCCTTCTCGTGGTGCGGACCGTTAGTAACTTTCAAAAGAGATACTATCTTGTGGAAG
Source organism: Ryuthela nishihirai (assembly GCA_038380435.1). Lineage (NCBI taxonomy): Eukaryota > Metazoa > Arthropoda > Arachnida > Araneae > Heptathelidae > Ryuthela > Ryuthela nishihirai. The sequence goes on from JAWZYU010000002.1 coordinate 20,620,694, forward strand.
TGAACGGAAGGGGAGGGCTGCCAGATTAGTGTGGCCTACTGATCTGGACAACTATGGCTACTTTTCTTTTTTTTTCTACCCTGCTGAGGAGTGGTCAACCACACAGGGTCCTGGTGCTGACCATATAAACCTACTGGACTGGACAGATATATGGCTCTGAGCTTGATTATGGATCCTGATTTTGCTGCACTGGTGGGCTTCTGTGGAGGGAAAATCTTCCGCTGTGTTTTCTTTTTGTTTGTGGGTTGACAGCCCCAAGTGAATAGATCCACAGGATATGTTTATCAGCTGGTGGATAATCCTGAGCAGAAGTCATCGCAGGCACCTGAACTCTTTGCTTCTATTGGCATCGTCAAATTCTACATTGGAGGAAGTCTTCCAGTGTAGATGGCTTCAGCCTTTAGTAGTGGGGGAACGGGTCTTTGCCCCATGTCTGCGATTAGGGGGCTGTTTGATATTGTCGGCATTCCCTCTCTCAATAAACATAGTTTCTTTAAACATCCCACTAACCATTTTCTCTCCATAGGTAGTTGGAATGTGAGGACTCTGCACAGAGCTTTTTCTCTTGATGTCCTCACACAAGAATTCCACCGTTATAATTTAGATATTCTCGGCTTGCAAGAGACCAGATGGACAGATAAAGGTCAGATTCTTAAAAATAATCTTAAATTTCTCTTTTCAGGGAGGGACGACAAAAGGCATCACCAAGGCGTGGGTCTGCTTCTCAGCAGACACGCTAGCGATGCTCTTCTAGGATATGAGTGCATTAATGAAAGGTTTCTTACAGCAAAATTTCAGTCAAGCGTTAAAGACTTGAATGTTATCTGCTGTTATGCCCCCACTGAGGATGCTGATGAGGATGAGAAGGATAGGTTTTATGAACAACTTCAGGATATTTTGAATTCTGTCAAGAAAGGAGATATTACCCTTGTTCTTGGTGACTTCAATGCCAAAGTTGGTACTGACTCTGACCTTTGGGGAGGAGTAATAGGCCCTTTTGGTATTGGTAGCTGCAATAGCAATGGGCAACGTCTCCTACAGGTAAGTAAACTCAATGGATTCAGAATAACTAACACTTATTACAAACACCGCGACATACATAAGTACACATGGGTTTCACCTGATGGGCTGCATAGGAATATGATTGATTACATATTAATTAACAGCAAATGGACTAGTTCTGTTAGGAATACCAGGGCATATAGGGGAGCTGAAATTGGATCTGACCATTACCTTGTTAAAAGTGTGTTGCAACTTAAACTTAAAAAGTGTTGTGCTAGGGTTAAAAAATCTACTTTTAATACTGAAGCTCTGAAAGATCCAGTTATAGCCAAAGCTTACCATGATAGGTTACTTAGTCATTATGACAGTCATGGTTTGCTTACTACTGAAGTTGAGGAAGAATGGGATCATTTTAAACAGGCTTTTTTGGACACTAACAGTACTCTTTTAGGAAAAAAGGAGCAGAAGAGGCAAAATTATCTGAGTGATAAGGCACTTGAGCTTATTTCGGAAAGAAAGAACTGCAGGAATGCCCTTAATCAATACCCTACTAGTCCTAATAGAAAGCATTACAGAGACCTTAATAAACTTGTAAAGGATCAGTTAGCTGCTGATAAGAATCTTTGGCTTGATGGTTTGGCTGACAAAGCCGAGGAAGCAGTTAGACAGCACAACAGCAGAGAGCTGTACCAGATAGTTAATGTTTTGTGTGGTAGAAAACGGACAGGCATACAAGGATTGAAGGATAAACAAGGTAAGGTTATAGAAGGGGAGGATTCTGTCATGGCTAGGTGGGCTGAGCATTTCAGTGATGTTCTAAACAATGTAGTTTGTTCTACTCCCATTGTTTGCAATGATGATAGATGCATTGGTGGCTTTAATGTTGGCCCTATAACACAATCTGAAGTTATTTTGGCTGTTTCTAAACTTAAACTTCATAAATCCCCAGGGGTAGATGAAATTACTACGGAAATGCTTAGAGCTGGGAATGTTTCGGTTACCACTTGGATGACTGAAATTCTGAATCTCTTTTATGATAAAGGCATGGTTCCTAAGGATTTTACCAGAGCTATTGTTATCCCTATTTTCAAAAAAGGTGATCGCAGTTCTTGTGATAACTATAGGGGTATCAGCCTACTCTCTGTTCCAGGTAAAGTTCTTTCCATGATTGTGCTTAATAGAATTAAGAATCTGGTTGACAGGCAATTGCGTGATGAGCAATGTGGATTCAGAAGTGGTAGGGGATGTGTAGATCAGATATTTTCACTTAGGCAGATTCTTGAGAAATGTTTAGAGTTTCAGAAACCTTTGGTTGCTAGCTTTGTTGATTTCAAAAAGGCTTTCGACTCTGTTGATCGTCATAATTTGTGGTTGATTGTGAGATCATATGGTATACCAGACAAGTTAGTTAACATTATGAAAGCTCTCTATAATAACACTGAGTCATGTGTGAGAGTTGGTAAGGCTTGTAGCAATTGGTTTAGCATTACTTCTGGTGTTCGACAAGGGTGCATTTTGTCTCCTTTTCTCTTTAGCTTGGTTATTGATTATGTTATGCGAAATTCACTTCAAGGGAAAGATTTTGGCCTTAAATGGGCTGGAGATACGAAAATTTCTGATTTAGATTATGCTGATGATTTAGCCCTTTTGGCAAATGATGTTGATGAGATGAACTCTTTCATTCAAGCTGTGGATGAGACTGGTAGTAGAGTAGGTTTGGTTATAAACAGAGAGAAAACTAAAGTGATGAAAATTGGTCAGGCAGGCTGTGATTCAGTTAATCTGAATGGTTGCAGTCTTGAGCAGGTGTCACAGTTTAATTATCTTGGGAGCTATGTAACTGATAATGGTGATGTGCGGCATGAGATTAACAGACGAATAGGGATTGCTGCTGGGACTTTTAAGAATCTATGGAGAGTGTGGAGAAATAGGCGTATACACCTAAAGACTAAAATTAGACTGTATAATAGTTTGGTTCTTTCTAGGGTTAGTTATGGTAGTGAAACTTGGACACTTTGTAAACAAGATAACAGGAAACTAGATGCTTTTGATTCCAGATGCTTACGCAGTATCTTGGGCATTAGGTGGTTCAACTTTGTAACTAATGATGAGATTAGGAAAAGGAGTTTGCAACCTCCTTTAAGCAGCATATTGTGCAGAGAGAGACTCCGTTGGTTTGGCCATGTTGCCCGTATGAATAATTATAGATTGGCGAATAGGGTTATGAACAGTGTGCCTAAAGGCCTCAGAAAGAAGGGGAGACCTAGGATGCGGTGGGCAGACAATGTCAAACAGGACCTTGTTAGAATTGGTGTGCAGTGGCCAGATGCAGTAGATGTAGCTCAGGATAGACTTGCCTGGAGAACTAAATTGCACGGTCTGGTTGGACCTCCGTAGCCCATGGCTGCTTGAGGATGATGATGATGATGATGAATTTTTTTTGTATTGTGTGTTAAAAAAAACTTTGAATTACAATTTTAAAATTTTAATCAGTCTTTAATTAAACTAATATGAATAAAACAATTTAAAAATATCAATCTAAACAATAAATAATATGCACAGAGTTACCTATTTACTTTGAAGTCAAAACATTAGAAAGAAATGGTTACTGGTACCTAGGTGCAGCACTAACAATAGATAAATAGTCATATTGGTGGTCTTAGAACACTCTGGCATGTATCTAGAGAGACTGGGGTTTGAATCCTGCATGCTGGTGAAACTTTTTTCCACAGGATCACTTATTGAAATGCTTATCTTGCTAAATGTGAAATGTGCCCTAAAATGTAGAAAATAAATTTAATTAAAACATATCGATACCTCCCCCTCCTGACCCTGCTGCGAAGAATGTGAGTAAGGGATAAAAGTGGTAAAAAACAAAAAATTATTAAAGGTTATTTATATTTCATGCATTTTTAACAAAATTTTTCAAAAACCCATAAAATAGAGGGGGGGGGGATGTTATACTGTGCTAGAAATCAAGCATCTTGCCACCAATCCCTTACACTGTTTCAACTTGATTGTGTTTCTTGTCCCACCCCTCGATTTTTTTTTCTAGATCTGGGACTGGGGAAGCAGCAACCTAGTTGAATAAGTAAATTGATGCTTTATCTTCCTTTGAAGTGAATACGAATTAATAACTGATTACATTCATATGTTTTAAGCTAAATTTGTACTTTTTTAAAGTGCATACAAAAACATAGGTATTTTTGAATTTTTTTTATACTGTACATTTTTTTTCTTGTCACTAAAAATGCCTACTTTCAGAAACTTTCATTTGATATATGGCTCATAAACGATGACTACATTTTCCTTTCCTCTTTGTTTGGGGTCATGTTTGCAGTAGCCCATGATATTGGAGACCTCATGAGTTTTAATTTGAGATATAACCAACAGGGAGTTTTGTAGAGATAGATCCCAGCAAAATTTTCATCCCCTTTTGGGGGAAGGGGAGAATGGTGGTGGTGGTGGTGGGAGGGGGGTATAATTTGAAGCAGTCTACAATAGTCCATGTATGAGCTTTCGTTTGACATTTCTTGTATCTGTAGACCCTTGTATTAAGAAAATATAGTAGAAGAATAACTTTCACATTTTCCTTTTTTAGTGGGGAAGAAAGTAAGAAGGGTAAATTTTGGTAACCCATAATACTCCACATGTCCAAGCTTTCATTTGACATACAACTTGTTACGTTCGACCCTTGCATTTGAAAGAAATAGTAGAACAATAATTTTTATATTTCCTCATTTTAGGGGTAAGAAGCATGTGTGTAAATTTTTTTATATAGCTTTTATACTCCCTATACATTGCATTCAAAAGATATGGTGGAACAACCGTTTTGACAAATCTAAAAATGGAGTGGGGGTAGCTCAGCTGGTAGAATGCCGGGTATGTAAACTGCAGTTCCCAGGTTCAAGTCCCAGTTAGGCCAGCACTGAAATCTATCTTCACAAAATTCTCTTTCGGTAGTAAGGGACATTGATGGGCTTTGAAAGGCCACCATCTGTAGGATGGAGTGTAAAGCCGTGGGCCCATGTGCAGGAGAGAGATACTCTGTACATGTTAAAGAACAAACTGGATGGCCTTGATGTGAGGCCAGCATCTGTCTCCTAACAGCTGTCCAGTGAGTCCCCTCCCCAACCTTCTCTGAGCCACTAGGGTCCTTGTGACCTGGCTATTTAGCCCATTGTATGCAAAAATGGACTTCTCAGGCATAAAACAACAATCCAAATCCATAAACTGAAAAATGATGAGTGAAAAGAATAGGCAGATGGGTAATTAAACATACAGATCATTCAGCCTTTGAATTTTTTTGGCTATTCTCTTTCTTTTATTAAGGAATCTTTCTTGATGTTTATAACGTTACATAGGAAATTTGTTTCTGAAATCATTTCTATTATTTTCTCTTCAAATAATATTTTAAATTTATCATCAAATAATTATAATTATTTTAAAGTTTGTAATAGCCTATAATACAAAGAATTAAAAAATGGTTTAACACCAAGCATTTGCATACATTTCTTTTATGATGTGCTACAGAAATTTTTTCCTTATAACTGGGTTTGGACAGTCTTGGAGCTCAATAATTATTGAAATGGTCCAGGCTTGGGCTCAAAAACTGTACCCCAAATTCATCTGTACTTTCTCTAGATCAAATATGGTGTACAAACTTGTTTAGCATCAGCCGAACAGAAAAATATTTTTGTATGGCCAATAGTTGGGAGGTGGTGCAATAGAAAAAACAAAAAATAGTTTAACTTTGGTTGCTACATTTCACTCATCATATGTATAAATCTAATATATAAAGAAGAATGTTTGTTTGTTTGTTTGTATGTTTGTGTGTCTGTCCACTTATGCACTAGGCCCCCAGAAGAGCTAGAGGCTTCAACTTTACATGAACATTCTCTTCACCCAGTGGAAGAATATAGGCTATTTGTGAACCCGCTGGGGTCAACTGAAATTGGGGTGGACAGGTTTGACTTTCTCAAAATTCCCACATTTAACATTAACAATTGAAATTTATTCAAAATAACTGTTGCCACCAATAAATTTGAAAACGGGAATACATCAGACTAAACTAATATCTGATTCTGTATGATTAAACAATTGTTGCCACCAATAAATTAGAAATAATTAATGCATCAAACTAATTTCTGATTTTACATGATAAATTCATCGTCTAGTTTGCTGGATCAAGAGAACGAGCTTCTGTGGATATTGAAGTCATTCTAATTTAGCATGAGTGGAACACAAGATTCTTTGTTGAAAGGAAAGCTTCAAAACCGAAATTCATATCAGAAGTTAAAATCATTAACTTAATTTGAAAAATATGCAAAAGCTAATAAAGGTATATACAAATAATTAATAAAGGTTTTAAATATTATGTTAAGTAATAAATAATTTTTTTAATAATAATAATAATTCTTTAGTACATTTATATTTTTTATACACCTCAAGACCATGGTTAATTTTCTTTTGCTCCCGTGGCCGAGTGGTTAGCGCGCTTGGCTACTGATCTACAGGACCTGGGTTCGAGCCCCGGATAAGGCATGGATGTATGTGTCGTTTTTCTGCTGAGGTCCTGCCATCCTCTCAGACCTTCTACTATGGCATATAAACTGACAGGCTCCTGTCAGACCTCTGTGGCAAGCAGCTGCTTGAGGGGGTATTTATTTTATTTATTTATTTATAAAGTTACATATGCATGGCAAATTCTATCCAAGAACTCTGGTGAGCAAGAAGTGATTTGAAAAGTTCAATTATCTGAGCGAGGAAATATCGGTTTTTGGTTTAGAAACTTCTGACATGGGGAGGGTTATGGGTACCTCGAACAATGTCCATTTCTCTTCTCCCCAAAAAGAAAAAAAATTAACCAGTGGGGTTGGGTGGGTTGTTTTACCTCTGAGTGGCAGCTTTTTTTGCACACAATGGCTAAATGGTCAGGTCATAAAGACTCAGACAAAGTTGGGGGGAGGGGACCCACTGGAACAATTACCTCCCATCATGGCCATCAGAATGTTCTTTAACGTGCACAGGGTATGGCACTCCCACACATGGCACCAATGCTTAACATTCCATCCGACAGTGGCCTTTCTAACCCCAGTGGTGTCTCCTACTGACCTGGGCAGGGTGGGGAATTTAGCGAAGATAAATCTCAACACTCACCTAGCTTGAACTCGAACCTGGAAACTACAGATTATGAGCCTGGTCCGCTACTGATTGAGCCAACCGTGCCCCCTTGTAAAGTTAGGAAACTGTATTAGATACTATTATTTCTGGTGATTTTCTTTTATAAGTGGAAACACAATTTTATACTTAGGAATAAGCATTTATCATCATACAAATGTTTAGATATTATTTGTAGAACTTTTCAAAAAGTTGAATATTCTTTCTAATGTGATATTGATACATTTTAATTAGTTTAAATCACATATTCAGTGAACTTTTTTTTACCTTAGTGATTTTAAGACACTGTATAATTCTGGAAAAAATTTTGTCACCATCAGTTACTGCTAGGAGTCTGGAAGTAAAAAATTCTGTTGATACACAATTTATTACTGTGTTGCATAAAAAAAAATGCCCAAGTGCTGTAAACTACAGGTACAACAGGCACTGTTATTATGAGACAATAATTCTGTATAAGCATAGATAAATATAACTCCATAAAAATATGACATTAATGACTAGCAAGAATGCTGCTGCTATTGTTATGAAGTATTCAGTTCATTTTCTGACTCTGTTAATAACCAGTACTTTACACCCTTGTTCACTTGCACATTCTGATATTTTCATAAGAAAAGATGATCTTCAAGGTTATTTTTTACATATTTATTGAGACAGATTAAAAGAATATGGCAAAGTTTATAGTATTACTAATTGCACAATACTTAATATAATTACATTGAATGGATTCATTTCATATAGCAAACTTCCTCATAGTGGTTAAGTAAACCTACTGCGTTGTTGATATGAAGCATTGAAATAGCAAGAGAAAAAAAATACTATCAAGTAGTTGCTTTATATAGCTCTTCAGTTTACATGCATATCTTATTACATTATCAAACACAATATGAGAATATCATAATATATGCATTGAGCATTTAGGTCAGTGTATTGTACACGGTCCTAAAATAACAGATGGCACTGCTCAAGATGTGTATGATGTCAAAGTGTAAAGTATGACATAGAAACGTAACCATTGGTTGTTGGTGGCCTATAGTTCTATGATTTGTTTCTTGTGGGTAGGTAACATGAAGTCAAGTGTTATTTGTGTGATTTGACATGAATGTGGTGTTTTGTTGTTGTTTTTTTGCCATTTTTGCTCGGTAACTCTTTGGGATAAGATGCATAGTAGTTGGAGTAAGTGAATATGTACAATATATTTAATGCGGGTTTTTTAATGATATGCAGAATATGAGTAATTAATGTGTTCCCATTGTTTTTTGGAAATTTGGTTAAAATATAGTAAATAATCAGTTATTTAAGATATTTTGGAATTGAAATTATTTAATATTAGGAGGGTTGTTGTTGAAAGTGTTATTCAACTGTTTTGTAATATTATGGCCACGTTCTTTGGAAGTGGGAGTTCGGTAGCTTTTTGTGGCTGTGTGTGGGGGAATTTTTTGGTAAGTTGTTTGGAGTGAGGGACATTTGAAGAAGGGAGGAGGGTTAGAACCAGTTAGAATTATTCTGAATCTTTCCTTTTTGTGTTTAGTGTGATATAGTATGTGTTTTGTTGCAAGTGTGAAAAAAACTGGCAAAAGTTTAGAATGTGGTTTCAGTAGAATAGTTTTTGGTGAAATGTACAAAGTGAATTTTCAGAGGATTCTAATATAGTGTGTCTGTTTATGGGGAGAATATTTGGGGGAAAGAATGTTGAAAGTTTTTCCATGTGGGAACGAACGTGTATTTTGTTATAGTAGTTTGGGATGAATTGAATGATTATTAGCAATTACATATAGTATATTAATTATTAGTGTATTATAGTGATATATTAATTTTGTTAGATATTAGGAGTCTTTTAAAGTTCTAATATGACTTATTGTTAATATGTGGAAGTGTTTGGTGACTTTTCTATATAGAAATTTTGAATAGTGTAGAATTGTCAGTGTGGAAATATGGCAGTTTTAATCGAGTCAGGAAGATTAATAAGTAATTTAGGGGAGGGTTCTTTGCACTATATGATGTGGGGGTATATTGTTTTTGCTTGTCTCTGATGAGATTATTTGGTTTTGGAGCTTTTTTACAATTCAGATCAGCAGTGCACTGTTTCTGATTTTCTTGTTTTGGTACATGCTGTCTCCAATGAGATTATTTAGTTTTGGGGGCTTTCTTATAATTTTATCGGTGGTGCACTATTTCTGATTTTCTTGTGTTTTGGTAAGTGTTGTCTTCGATGTGATTATTTAGTTTTGAGAGCTTTTTTATAATTCGAATCGGCAGTTCATGATTTTCTTGTTTTTAATATTTGCATTCAATTTCATTAATTTGGTAATTTATTTTTAATTTTTGTATGTGTGACTTGATTTATTTGTTTAGTTTGTGAAAATATACTTATGATGTGCTTTTAAGTATTGGGAAAAGGGGGAGAAGATTGCAGGAATTTGTGGTATGTGGGAAGGCAAGTGTATTCGTGGTTGTGAGAGATGTTTTTTAGTGGAATTACATTGGCCTGTGTAGTGGTTACGGTCCTCAGCCAATAGATGGCAAGTGGCATGTGACGGCGAAGTGTAAAGTATGACGTAAAAATGTAACTGTTGGTTGTTGGTGGCCTATGGCTATTTGATTTGTTTCTTTTGGGTGGGTAATGTGGAGTCATGTATTATGTGTGTGATTTGACGAGAGTGGGAAGTTACGTTTGGTTTTTTTCGCCACTTTTGCTTGATGACTTCTTTGGATAACATGCTTATGTGGTTAGAGGTAAGTGCGTGTGTATGGTATATTTAATGGGGGGGGGGTGTTCAGTAATAGGTAGAATATGAATAATTAATATGTTCTAGCTTTTTTTTGAAAATTGGTTAAGATATGTTAAATAATAAGTTATTAAAGATATTTTGGGATTGGAATTATTTAATATTTGGAAGGTTGTTGTTGATAGTGTTATTGAACTGTTTTGTAAAGTTATGGGCATGTTTTTGAGAAGTGGGAGTTCGACAGCTTTTTATGGCTGTGTGTAAGGGAGAATGCTTTTTTTAGGTTCTTCAGAGTGAGGGGTATTTGAATGGGAAGGGAGGAGTGGTTTGCAGGGGTTAGTATTATTTGAATTTGTTTTTTTTTTATATTGAGTATGATATGTGTTTTGTTGGGAGTATGGAAGAAAATGATAAAAGTTTAGCATGTGGGGAAATTAAGTGATAAAAACGAGTGTTTTTATGGGGTGTTAGTGTTTTAGGAGAATGGTTTTTGGTGAAACTTATAAAGTTAGTTTTCAGAAGTTTGCAGTGTGGTGGGGGGAGTATGCTTGGGGGAAATAATGTTGCAAGTTTTTGCGTGTGGGATTGAAAATGGCGATAGTAACAAACACGTGTATTTCGTTATAATAGTTTGGGGTGAATTGAATATTTTTTAGTAGTTACATGTAGTATGGTAATTATTAATGTATTATTGTGATTTATTAATTTTGTTGTATATTTAGGAGTCTTTTAACTTTAGTTATATGATTTATCGTTAATATGTGGAAACGTTTGGCGGCTTTTTGATATAGTAATTATGGGTATTGTAGAATTGTCAGTGTGTGAAAAAACGGCAGTTTTTGATTGAGTCAGGAAAGTTAATGAAAAATTTAGGGGTGGGGTGAGAGTGGCCGAGATGGTAGCACGCCAGGCTTGTAATATGTAGTTCCAAGGTTCGAGTCCAAGCTGGGTTAGCATTTAGATTTATCTCAGTAAATTTCCAAACCCTGCCCATGGTTAGTAGGGGACACCGATGGGCTTGGAAAGGCCACCGTCCGTCGGTTGGGATGTTAAGCCGTGGCCCTGTGTGGGAGAGAGTCATAATCTGTGTACGTTAAAGAACACGCTGCATGGCCTTGACAGGAAGTTACCATCTGTCTCCCAACAGCTGTTCCAGTGGGTACCCTCCCCCTACCTTCTGTGAGCCTTCGGGGTTCATGTGACCTCGCCATTTAGCCCATGGTGTGGGAAAAAAGTGGGGCTCAGAGGTAAAACAACAATGTAATTTAGGGGAGGGTTATTTGAGCTGTAAGATTTTCTTTGTCAGATTTTTTTTTTTTTTTTGGGGGGGGGGGGGTTATAATTCAGTCGGCGGTGCACTGTTTCCGATTTTCATGTTTTTCGGTTTGTGTTGCCTGGGATGATATTATTTAGTTCTGGGGCTTTTTTTATAATTCGGTCGGCGGTGCACTGTTTCCGATTTTCATGTTTTATGGTTTGTGTTGCCTGGGTGGACATTATTTAGTTTTGGGGCTTTTTAATAATTCGGTCGGTGGTGCACTGTTGGAAATTTTTTGCTTTTTGGCATGTGTTATGATGATGAGATTTAGTTTTGGGGGCTTTTTTATAATGCCGGTCGGCGATGCATTGTCAATGATAATCTTGGTTTTGAGACTGGTGTTCGATTTCATTAATTCTGGTGATTTATTTAGGCTAATTATCGTATGTGTGACTGGATTGATCAGTTTGGTTTGTGGAAATATATTTGTGTAGAGTTTTAATTATTGGAGAAAGAGGGGGGGGGGGGGTATTTCAGGTATTTGTAGTATATGGGAAGGCAACTTTAGTGTAGTTTCTTTGTTTACGTTTTTTTAAGAATATGTGGTTGTGTGGGATGTTTTAAGTGGAATCGAGGTTTTTTTTTTATTACATTGTTTTCTTTACAACGTAAATTACCATTACCATGGTAATGATACTTTGCGTTTGACTTCAACTCGGGTTTTTCGTTACTATGGTAACAAAAAAAATCTTTTTCCCAGAAACCCCTGTTTCAGTTAGGGTATTGGGGGTTGTGAGAATCAACTAAAAGGGCTGTTTTGTTACGTTGCGTCAAAAACAAAATGGTGGCTGAGGCCCGCGATCTGTACTACTGCCATTACATTTTTTTCTGTTATGTTGCATTTGTTTATGGTTTAAAGTACCGTTACCATGGTAACAGTATTTTGTGTTTGATGTAAACTCGGGTTATCATTACTACGGTAACAAAAAAGGCAATAATTTTTCTAGAAACCCTTGTTGGGTTAGGGTTTGGGGAGTTGTGGGAATCATCAAAAAGGACCATTTTGTTATGGTGCATAAAAATTGCGGCCAATGACCATGATCTGTACTACTGCCAACATTTGTCCTATAATAAAATATTAGTATAGTTTTAAAACTTACACCAATAAGAGTTAATAGCATAGTGGTATGCCTCTCAGTTTCTAAGTGATATCCAGTCTGGCTAAATGATTTTTAATTTTTTCCCATCAACTTTGCTTTTACTTGTTTCTTTTTCTCTTATAACGTGTAGATATTTGCCGATATTCAATATGGCACATCTTGCCACATTGAAATATTTTTCAGCATATCGTAAATTGGGGAAAAACATTTATCTTTTTAAAAAATTTCAAAGCCACTGCTTTACATTATGTTTGTGGAGTCTGAAACAAAACATGATGAGCATGCATATTTGCAACTGTTAGTTTCGGTTTGGTATCCATAGTGGTGCTGATAATTTGGTCACTGCCACCATGCAGCCTGTGAGAGTGTAATATTAAAATGTATTTATTTCTGAAATATTAGAAATCAGTGACAGGTGCATCATCTGGTAGAGCATAAACTACAAAAATACCTCCTACTGCTATTCCACCTTCCCAGATTACTGACTTGTTATTGCAAAGATAAGGCTGTCAGTTTAAAACTTTCCCTGAAACTGAATTTGTGCCAATATTTAAAGATTAAGTAACTGCATGTACTGTAACCGATTTTCTAACTTTTAACTATATGATAGCAATAAAATTTACTGACTAATAGCTATAAATTAAACACAGTTTGATCAAATAATTATTACATAAAAAACATACTCCCGTTATAGATATCAGAACAAAATATTTTGCTAATGTAAAAAAAATAATCACAATGGTATTCCAGCAAAGTCTGCAATACCAAACACAATACTTACAGAATTCCACTGCATGCTGTACATACAAAAGAACCTAAAGTCACGTTAACATATGTCGGTCCCCGCTGCTGACAGTCAAAACAATATTTATTTGTGGTTAAGGAAGCAAGCTCCCGCAAAATTTTCAGATTCTTCTCGTCTTGGGACTTTTCTTTGGAAGCCATATTTCAATCATAAACCGGAAAAGAAACAATATCCTCTTCCGGAAACTCTGCAACACTGAGTCTGCTACCTTGGCCAATAATGATAAACTACGGGCCTGAAACATTATCTTGAAAAAGGCACCTTTAAGGGAACTTCCTATAATATAAAATCTCACTAGATGGCGTGCAAACACTACCAACAAACCGGTTTCTTCAGTCGTTTTCGTGTTAAAGTACCGATGAAAAATTTCAAATTTCGTGAATGTAAAGAATCCTGGGAAAAAAATACGCTACATTTATGTTTGTAACTTACATGCTGCTAACATTTTTAAATGGAAAGTGTTTTTTAGGAAGAAAAATTATATAGATTTGGATTTAAAAAATCATAAGTTTGGTGATTTCGTTTCTGTATACCGTAATAGCAAACTAAAATACTAATTTTTTTAAATTTTTTACAAGAAATGTATGACTCGATATTCGAAATTATGGTGGTGGAAAGTGAACGACCTGAAGTTTCTATAGCAAACAATTAATTCACCTCTTAGACCCAAGGTGGGTGGGAATTTGCAATTGTTTTGTTCTCAGCAAAACTTCTTTATAGAGTTAAAATATTATGATTTCCACTTTCTTAGTCTCCCAGAAGCTATAAATGCGCCTCTGTCAAAAAAGTTGAAAATTCCAAAATTTCAAATGAATATTGCAAAAGTTGTTAGACCTTTGAAATTTTGATGGTCACGTTGTACCACCATTGGCAATTATGAATTGACCACTTAGACCCAAAGGGGTGGAAAATGCATTTTTTTTTAAGAGAATATTGTTTCTTTATAGAGATAAATTAAAAAATGATTTGGTGTTGCATAGTTATTTATGAAATATCACGATTTACACTTTCAGAGGTTAGAATTAGCGTGATCCCCTGTCAGTCAATCATGCACAATAGACTATATATATTTGATATTACTGTGAGTTAGTGATTTGATTTAGTATTGTGAATATAATACTCTATGCATTAGCGACAAAAAAAATTGATGCGAGAAAGATGTAAAAAAACATGACTTCCTTTCTCCCGATAAGTCTGTTCAGTGCCACGAGCTCAGTATCTGAATGGAGATATTTTGTGATCTTGAATGCCAAGCATTCGACATCGCATTTTTCTGGATTTAATATCTCATGCTATTTTTACTTCTAATTTTTTATCTGAAAGTTGCAATGCATTTCGAGCTCTCATTCTGATTTTTTTTCAAACTGATATGGTTCATATTTGTTTTAAAAATCGATTGTTTATAAAAGGTTTCGAATTTCTGTACCAAGAGAACGAAGGCAATCAAAGGCGCAAGGATATATACCACTTGACCCATTACTCAGCTTTCTCCCTCACCCTGCTCTCCATAGCTTCAAGGCATGGGGTTCTGAAAGTAATCAAATTTACAGTCGTCTAACGTGGGAGGGCTGGGAGTCCCCATCCATTTGAAGTCTTACACACCCTTTGAACACGTGATACGTAACTCCTGTTACCTTTGATCTTCAAATATTTTCCCTTTGCTTTTATATCGTACGCACCTGTTCTGGACACACACATAGGAAAACAGCATATCACCATCTTTAACAATAGAGAAAATTTGAAAAATTGCGCATTAAAAATTTTTAGTTTTGAAAAGATCACAGTTTTAAATCCGAACGCAGAAAGCACTGAATGAAAAACTATGCAGACAACATGGTTTGTTTGGTTATGTTTTTTTTATGAGTGCCTCGAGAAAACTCGAATTGGGCAGGCCTGTACTCTACATTGTTATCCAAGCTCAACGTTACAGTCCTGGGGAAACATCCTGGAGAAAAGTACAATATGGCGGCTGAGGACCCAATACTGCAGCGTAGCCGATTATTATACTTCATATGAATGCAGTACTGCTTTGCTTTAAAAAAATGGCGCATAAGGAACGTAAACTTCAAGTCTGCGTTAAATATCTCCTTGCGATTCAAGTCGCTAATTCTAAATTATGATCTTGTTCATAATTTTTACATCACACCTTTATAAATCCAGTTCACAATTTATGTCTTCATTTTGAAATTGTTTTTACTATTACAATATGGGAATTTCTACGAAAACATACGTAGAATAATAAGCAACTATTTATTTGTTTTTAGGACAATACCATAAATTACTCATCATCATCCTCAAGCAGCCATGGGCTACGGAGGTCCAACCAGACCGTGCAATTTAGTTCTCCAAGCAAGTCTATCCTGAGCTACATCTACTGCATCTGGCCACTGCACACCAATTCTAACAAGGTCCTGTTTGACATTGTCTGCCCACCGCATCCTAGGTCTCCCCTTCTTTCTGAGGCCTTTAGGCACACTGTTCATAACCCTATTCGCCAATCTATAATTACTCATACGGGCAACATGGCCAAACCAACGGAGTCTCTCTCTGCACAATATGCTGCTTAAAGGAGGTTGCAAACTCCTTTGCCTAACCTCATCATTAGTTACAAAGTTGAACCACCTAATGCCCAAGATACTGCGTAAGCATCTGGAATCAAAAGCATCTAGTTTCCTGTTATCATGTTTACAAAGTGTCCAGGTTTCACTACCATAACTAACCCTAGAAAGAACCAAACTATTATACAGCCTAATTTTAGTCTTTAGGTGTATACGCCTATTTCTCCATACTCTAAATAGGTTCTTAAAAGTCCCGGTAGCAATCCCTATTCGTCTGTTAATCTCATGCCGCACATCACCATTATCAGTTACATAGCTCCCAAGATAATTAAACTGTGACACCTGCAACTATTCAGATTAACTGAATCACAACCTGCCTGACCAATTTTCATCACTTTAGTTTTCTCTCTGTTTATAACCAAACCTTCTCTACTACCAGTCTCACCAACAGCTCGAATGAAAGAGTTCATCTCATCAACATCATTTGCCAAAAGGGCTAAATCATCAGCATAATCCAAATCAGAAATTTTCGTATCTCCAGCCCATTTAAAGACAAAATCTTTCCCTCGAAGTGAATTTCGCATAACATAATCAATAAACAAACTAAAGAGAAAAGGAGACAAAATGCACCCTTGTCGAATACCAGAAGTAATGCTAAACCAATTGCTACAAGCCTTACCAACTCTCACACGCGACTCAGTGTTATTATAGAGAGCTTTCATTATGTTAACTAACCTGTCTGGTATAAATAAAAATAAATAAATACCCCCTCAAGCAGCTGCTTGCCACAGAGGTCTGACAGGAGCCTGCTAGTTTATGCCACAGTAGGTCTGTGAGGATGGAGGACCTCAGCAGAAAAACAACACACACATCCATGCCTTACCCGGTACTCGAACCCAGGTCCCGTAGATCAGTAGCCAAGCGTGCTAACCACTCAGTCACGGGACTGACCATATGATTTCACAATCAACCACAAATTATGACGATCAACAGAGTCGAAAGCCTTTTTGAAATCAACACAGCTAGCAACCAAAGGTTTCTGAAACTCTAAACATTTCTCAAGAATCTGCCTAAGTGAAAATATCTGATCCACACATCCCCTACCACTTCTGAATCCACATTGCTCATCACGCAATTGACTGTCAACCAGATTCTTAATTCTATTAAGCACAATCATGGAAAGAACTTTACCTGGAACAGAGATTAGGCTAATACCCCTATAGTTATCACAAGAACTGCGATCACCTTTTTTGAAAATAGAGATAACAATAGCTTTGGTAAAATCCTTAGGAACCATGCCTTTATCATAAAAGATATTCAGAATTTCAGTCATCCAAGTGGTAACCGAAACATTCCCAGCTCTAAGCATTTCCGTAGTAATTTCATCTACCCCTGGGGATTTATGTAGTTTAAGTTTAGAAACAGCCAAAATAACTTCAGATTGTGTTATAGGGCCAATATTAAAGCCACCAATGCATCTATCATCATTGCAAACAATGGGAATAGAACTAACCGTATTGTTCAGAATATCACTGAAATGCTCAGCCCACCTAGCCATGACAGAATCCTCACCTTCTATAACCTTACCTTGTTTATCCTTCATTCCTTGTATGCCTGTCCGTTTTCTACCACACAAAACGTTAACTATCTGGTACAGCTCTCTGCTGTTGTGCTGTCTAACTGCTTCCTCGGCTTTGTCAGCCAAACCATCAAACCAAAGATTCTTATCAGCAGCTAACTGATCTTTTACACGTTTATTAAGCTCTCTGTAATGCTTTCTATTAGTACTAGTAGGGTATTGATTAAGGACATTCCTGCAGTTCTTTCTTTCTGAAATAAGCTCAAGTGCCTTATCACTCAGTTAATTCTGCCTCTTCTGCTCCTTTTTTCCTAAAAGAGTACTGTTAGTGTCCAAAAAAGCCTGTTTAAAATGATCCCATTCTTCCTCAACTTCAGTAGTAAGTATACCATGACTGTCATAATGACTAAGTAACCTATCATGGTAAGCTTTGGCTATAACTGGGTCTTTCAGAGCTTCAGTATTAAAAGCAAATTTTTTAACCCTAGCACAACACTTTTTAAGTTTAAGTTGCAAGACACTTTTAACAAGGTAATGGTCAGATCCAATTTCAGCTCCCCTATATGCCCTGGTATTTCTAACAGAACTAGCCCATTTGCTGTTAATTAATATATAATCAATCATATTCTTATGCAGCCCATCAGGTGAAACCCATGTATGTCGCGGTGTTTGTAATATGTGTTAGTTATTCTGAAACCATTGAGTTTACTGACCTGTAGGAGACGTTGCCCATTGCCATTGCAGCTACCAATACCAAAAGGGCCTATTACTCCTGCCCAAAGGTCAGAGTCAGTACCAACTTTGGCATTGATGTCACCTAGAACAAGGGTAATATCTCCTTTCTTGACAGAATTCAAAATATCCTGAAGTTGTTCATAAAACCTATCCTTCTCAGCCTCATCGGCATCCTCAGTGGGGGCATAACAGCAGATAACATTCAAATCTTTAACGTTTGTCTGAAATTTTGCTGTAAGAAACCTTTCATTAATGCACTCATATCCTAGAAGAGCATCACTAGCGTGTCTGCTGAGAAGCAGACCCACGCCTTGGTGATGCTTATTGTCGTCCCTCCCTGAAAAGAGAAATTTAAGATTATTTTTAAGAATCTGACCTTTATCTGTCCATCTGGTCTCTTGCAAGCCGAGAATATCTAAATTATAACTGTGGAATTCTTGTGTGAGGACATCAAGAGAAAAAGCTCTGTGCAGAGTCCTCACATTCCAACTACCTATGGAGAGAAAATTGGTTAGTGGGATGTTTAAAGAAACTATGTTTATTGAGAGAGGGAATGCCGACAATATCAAACAGCCCCCTAATCGCAGACATGGGGCAAAGACCCGTTCCCCCACTACTAAAGGCTGAAGCCATCTACACTGGAAGACTTCCTCCAATGTAGAATTTGACGATGCCAATAGAAGCAAAGAGTTCAGGTGCCTGCGATGACTTCTGCTCAGGATTATCCACCAGCTGATAAACATATCCTGTGAATCTATTCACTTAGGGCTGTCAACCCACAAACAAACAGAAAACACAGCGGAAGATTTTCCCTCCACAGAAGCCCACCAGTGCAGCAAAATCAGGATCCATAATCAAGCTCAGAGCCATATATCTGTCCAGTCCAGTTGGTTTATATGGTCAGCACCAGGACCCTGTGTGGTTGACCACTCCTCAGCAGGGTAGAAAAAAAAAAAGAAAAGTAGCCATAGTTGTCCAGATCAGTAGGCTACACTAATCTGGCAGCCCTCCCCTTCCGTTCACTTCCACAAGAGAGTATCTCTTTTGAAAGGTACTAAAGGTCTGCACCACGAGAAGGTGGGGTCGGACATTAGGTGCTAGTCCTGGCCGGTTCTATTCATCATCACAGGGGATTGGTGCATAGCTCTCCTTCCAGTGACTACCTAGCTACCATTTACAGACCAACCATAAAAAAAAGATTTGTTGCATCATTTACTATTTTTACCAAAAAAAAAAATGCTTACCTGGTAGTCATTCAATTGTGGTCTCCATTACGTTTACCGCTTGCTTCAAAATTGGATTCTGATACGAATTTGTTCATATGTAATTTATTTACTACTCTGTCTACGTTCTGCTATCTTTAACTAGAAGCCTGAACTATAGTACCTATACCTGAACGATGAAGCAGTATTGTGTGATGTTTTGCAGAAGAGAAAATTATGAAATTAAACTGTTTCTATGGAATCTCTCCCAAACTAGATCTGCAAAACAGGTGGCTGCAGCAATATGTCGGCAGCGTAACGTTGACATGGGTTGTTTTACCTCTGAGCGACACTTTTTGCACACCATGGGCTAAATGGCCAGGTCACATGGATCCCGAAGGCTCAGAGGTTGGGGGAGGGGACCCACTGGAATAGCTGTTGGGAGACAGATGGTAGCCTCCCGTCACGCGTGTTCTTTAACGTGCACAGAGTATGGCTCTCCCGCACACGGGGCCACGGCTTAACGTCCCATCCGACGGACGGAGGCCTTTTCAAGCCCATCGGTGTCCCCTACTGACCGTGGGCAAGGCGGGGGAATTTTGCGGAGATAAATCTGAACGCTGACCCAGCTGGGACTCGAACCTGGGAACTACAGATTACGAGCCTGGCGCGCTACATCTATGGAAGCTAACTCTCTTCTCCCTAGACACTCCTTGATTAGAGGAAGAATTATTTAGTAGCATAGTCATGTTACGCTACCTACTCAGTCACTACTACCATTTGATTACAATTAAAAAATGTATACACTATGTAAGACATTAAAACTACATTTTATTTAACAATTTCTTCACAGGACTCTACATTTTAACATGTTTATAACAGACTACACAAATGATTATACAAGTTTCCAGCTGGTCTAAGTTCTGTCACGAACTCATTTCTTCGAAGAATCACACATGTAGTTCATCAGCTTCGCACCATATTTCAGACCTGGAAATTCGTCATGAAGACTCATTTCTTCAAAGAATCAAACATGTAGTTCATGAGCTTTGTACCATTTTTCAAAGCCCTGGAAATAACAGAGAACATTCCTGAAGAATATTTTATTCGGCAAAAACTAACAGTGGCGATTATACAAGATGTCCATAAAAGTGTGGAATAAATGTAAACTATTATTTTAAAACACATTTTTTCTTTATTTTTCCGAAATTTTTTATGCAGATTTGTGTTGTCCATAGGTATTAGTTGTTACGCGTTCAAGACCTGTGAAACTATCGTGTGGATGCGAAAGATGCACACAGGGATTCGGACTTCAATAACAACCATCCGGAAAGAAATCCAATATCTCAATCTGTGGTATTACAAAAATATAACGGTTCAATTACTGATAAACTATGTTCTCGTCGTCTGAATACACCAGGTGAAATTCAATACAAAATCATTGCAAAAGGTTCACGCAAGTCAAAAAAAAAATCCATTAGGTGATGGCCGATGATTTGAAAATTGCAAATTCATAAAGATGCTTCTTCAGACAGAGAAGTTTCGCCCATACAAACGTCACCTACTTCATCACCTATCGGAAGACAACTGAGATAGGTGGGTTTTGTGTGTGATTTTTAGTCAAAATTGACAATAAAAAATAAATACCCCTTCAAGCAGCTGCTTGCCACAGAGGTCTGACAAGAGCCTGTCAATTTATATGCCATAGTAGAGGATGGCAGGAACTCAGCAGAAAAAACAATACATACATCCATGCCTTCCCTGGGGCTCGAACCCAGGTCCCTTAGATACCGAATAATAATTTTCTTTACCGAAGAGGCCAACTTCTATATGGATGCAGAGATAAATAAACAAAATCCCAGTAGTGGTTGCTGGAAAATCTCCACTGGGATACTTCAAATAAGTAACAAGAAGCAGAAAAATTGGTGGTTTATGGAACTCAATCCTGGTGGCCAGTTATTTTTTTTTGAAAAGCACTGTAACTAGAGAGGATCTTAAGCATGTTTTGCAATGAGTTAATGTCTCTCTGAAATTGATGACCTGTGAAACAAACCTAACTGCTTTACACAATATCGCGCACCACCGCATTGTGCTTCTTCTTCTTCTTAAACATTTCTCTTCAATTCTGGACCTATTTGTAAAGTGGGCCTCAGCCCCCTTATTATCAGGTCCATAGGCATAATGGGCTGTGGGTGCTGATGTGCAACAGAAAAGTGGTCCGGCACAGTGAAAGGCCAGCAACCGTACAATTTGGCAAAGGGCATTTGGCCGCAGGCCGCCGAGTGGCTAGATGGAAGATGCAGGAAGGGGAGGGAGGAAATATCCGTGGCAAGTCGTAGGTTTTAGATGGTGTGGTGGGTGTAGAGAGCTGATGGGACTAAAGTGTTGTGTGGTTTTTTTTTTGAATTCAGAAAAAAAAAAAGAATATTTTTTGTAGGAAATTTGAAATATGGTAGAAAAGGTTTTTTTTTCAATAACTGTTTTTTTTTAATGTCATATTTTTTTGAGTAGTGAGAAAAAAAAAAGGGAAAAAATACTAAAATAGAGAAAAAAAAAAAAAAAATTTTTTTTTGAGAGATTAGTAATAAGGTAGAAAGTATATTATTTTTTTTTCATAGGTGTGTTTTTTTGAATAGGTCATTCATTATTTTTTTTGGGTAAAAGAAGGTAAAAGTAAAAAAAGAAAAAAATTTAATTATTATTTTTTGGATTTTTTTTTTTGGTGGAGTGTAGTATAGGGTATGAAAGGGAATTAAATTTTTTTTTGTTCTCTGGCATGTATGCATTGAAATATTTTTTTGACCTAATTTTTGCAAGTTTAAAATTAGAGTATTATTTTGGAGGCAAAGGTTATATTTTTATATATATATATGGTTCCTGGGGCCAGGGGGGGGGGAGTTTAATTGGGTATCAGAGGAGGTTAATAATGTGGTGGTGAATTTTACATTGGGAATTGTGGGATAGTTAGAGTTTTAGTAGTTTTCATTTACTCCATAGTAAAGCTTTGGGTTGTGTTGTCATGCCGTGAAAGTGTTTGCAGGGGTGGAGCAGAGAAAAGGCTTAGCTCAATGCTTGCATGTGAGTGGGTGTTGGTGCAGCAGGAAATGTATAAATTTAGAAGTAAGGATAAAATATAAGGTAACTTCTGCTGAAAACTAAGTTTCTCATTGGAAGTAGATGGATGAATATCCAAGTGTTTGCTTGTGTGGGCAGTTTCATTGGCACTCTGTTCAAAGTGGTGGGAGTGCAGTTTAAGGTTCCCATCAATGTGTAGCAGGTGGTGAGATAGGTTGTAAGGGGTGTGTGGGGGAGTATAAGGTGGTTTGTCTGGGGTGCAATACCATATGAATAGCTATGTAAAAGGGGTCGTCACTAGGGTACTAGAAAGTATGTATTTTTGGTTCTTATGGAGATAGTATGTAAATAAACATTTATTTTTGTGTTTGTAGTTGGCTCCATTTATAACTGTTTGATATGGGTTAATCAGGCTCATGGTTTCCTCTTATATTATGATAGGGTTCAGTGCTTATCTGTAGCAAAGTAAAATTATATTTATTATATTTTTTTTTGAAATAAATATATTATATATTTTTTTTTGAAATAAATCTATATAATTTTTCCACATGTATTGTCCAAAATGATTCTTTTTGATGTCCTGAGTGGATCTTTTTGTGGCATCTGGATCTTTTAATTCATTTGTTCCAAGGATCTTTTAAGAGGAAGGACTAGAAAAAGAAGGGAAAGGGAAGGGGTAGGGCTCTGTGGTAGGAGAGTAACAATTAAGGGAATCTCCCAGAGCAGTGTAGGAATTTTGCCAAGGCCCTAAAATGAGCTTGGCTGTTTTTGTGTGTAGGGTTGAGGAGAGTTTGTACAGAGATATATGTGATTCCAAGTGAGATAAGTGTCTGGAAAAGAGTGAGTCTGTGTGTTGTGTATTTAGGGCAGTGTAGGAGGTAATGGGGTATGTCTTCAATTACCTGGCAGGTGGTACAGAGTGCTGAAGGTACCTTATTGATCATAAATAGGTCTTTGTTTAGACTTGTCCTGCTAGTGCGTAATTGATGTATGGCAGTTTGGGCCCTTCTTGGTAGATAATTGAGGTGAAGTGTGTGTGGGGTGGCAGCAATGGTGGCTCTGAATGTTTTAAGTGTGGTTTGTTGTATCCAGTTTTGTGTCCATGTGGTGTGAAAGAATTTGTCAATTTCATTTGAGTGATAATTGTATGTTACAGGTGTGTGATAGTTAGGGTTTGGTAAAGTGTGCCCTTGTTTGGCAAGGAGGTCAGCAGTGTCATTGTATGTTATGTCACAGTGGGAGGGGACCCAGAGGAATGTGAGAGTTTTGTTAGTAGCAAGTATATTGTGAGAGAGTCTGTGCATATGGAATAGGGAGTAGTTTTGTGACAGATTATATGTGTGTTTGCAGATGCTAAGTAATGCAGATTTGGAGTCAGTGATGATGTGTATATTGTCAAAGGTTTGTGTGTAGGACCACTCGAGGGCCATGTGGATAGCAGCTAGCTCAGTGGCTGTGCTGTTTGTTGCATGATTCATCTTTATTGTGTGGGAGAAGTTTAGATGTGGAGAGTGTAAGGCTGCAGAGTCATTTGTGGTGTTTGGATGGTGGGATCCATCAGTGAATATTGTGAGGGCTGTTTGAGGGATGGTGGCGAATAGTTGTTCAGCAGCAAATTTCAGTTCCTGGTGGTGGTGTTTGTGTTTTTGTGTAATTTGTGGAAGTGTGAGAGTAATTGTAGGTTTTTTTTTTGATTGTCCAGTAGGGGAGTGTGTATCTTGGTTTAAAAGGTTTCATATTTTTCCAGATGTGGTAAAGAGGGTGTTGTTTAATGACCTGGGCAGTGGGGGATATGTTGGTAGGAGACTCTATTCTATTATGGTGGGGTGAGTGGGGTGGAGATGCTTAAGTTTTACATAGTGTTAGCATGTGAGTTTGTATCTGATGTGTTCGAGGGGGGGGGGGGGGGGGGCATGTTGGCTTCTGTCCATGTGGCGAAGTTTGGGCAGCCAATTTTAAGACCCAGGGCTCTGTGGAAGTCCTCTAGTTAATTTGTGGGGGTCAGAGAGGGTAGTCCCCAGTTTGACCTTAACCTTTCTCTGTGTGAGGAAATTTTTAATGAAGTGTAAAATGTTTCCTGTTAGTCCTAATTTTTGTAGTTTGAAGAGTATACTGGTGTGTGAGACAGTATCAAAAACAGAGGTGAGGTCCAGAAAGACACAGCAAAGAATTTCTTTGTTTTGTATGGCTATTTCAGCTGAAGTGATAAGGTCAAAGAAATTATCTGTGGTAGACATGTGCTCTCTAAAGCCAGTTTGGCAAATGGGGAATGTTTTTTTGACAGCTAGGAAATATTTTAATCTGGAGAGCACCATTCTTTCTAGGATTTTGAGTACACATGATGTGAGTGCAATGGGTCTGTATGAGCTTACTTGGGATGCTGGCTTGTTAGGCTTAAGGATGGGAATGATGTGTATATCTTCCCATTGGGTAGGGAAGGAGTGTTCATCCAACAATCATTGTATAGATGTAGCAGGGTGTCCAGTGCCTGTGGACCTAGATTTTTGGTGTACTGTATGTAATAGCATCAGGTCCTGGAGTGTCCTTTTTTTATTTGCCTGATGGATTGCCATTTGCAGCTCATACTGTTTGAAAGGTTGATTGATGGCGGGTAGTTTGCAAGGATAGTCCTGTGTTAATATCTGGGTCATGTATTGGCAGTGTTGTTGGTATGTAGGTGAGTTTGCCATGGGGTTGGTGGTGATAATGTGAGTGGCAAAAAGATCTGCCCCTTGTTTGACAGAAAGGTTGTTTGTCCACAGTATGGTGTGCCAAGGGACTAGAGGTTGGGCCTGGGTCCTGAGATTCCTTATAGTAGACCAACTGAGGGTAGAGTCAGTTCTTGGGTTGATGTTGTTGCAAAAGTTTCTCCATTCCTTTCTTTTAGTGTGTAGTCTGATTCTTCTGAGTTTGGCATTTTCTTTGTTGAAAGTGGTGATGGCAAGTACTGTGGGGTGTCTTCTGGCTGTGTCCTCTGTTTTTCTCCTTATTTGAAGTTGTTTGGTGATTTCAGGATGATTTTTGGTGAAACCAGTCATGTGTTTGGTGGTGAATTTGTTGTGTTGTATGCTCTGGTTGACACGTGTAGAAAGTGGTTAGATTGTTAGGTGTTTGTGTGCTGATTTCACAGCTTGCGGAGAATTGTGCCAGTTGATGTGTGTTTTTTTTGTGTAAGCTGTAGGTTTAATGCCCTGTAAGTTAAGGAAGATAGGGTAGTGGTCACTAGCCCATGTAGAATGGTGTACTTGCCAATTTATTATGGGTAAGATGTCCGGTGTTGAGAGTGTGAGGTCTAGAACTGACTCATAAGGTGGCTTTGTGAAGGTGGGTGTACCATCATTGTGTATGGCCAAATTGTAGTGTTGAATAAAAGTTTCTATTGTGGTTCCTCTGTTGTTTGTGAAGTTGCTACCCCATAATGTGTTGTGGGCATTAAAGTCTCCTAGTATGATATTGGGTCAAGGTGAGAGGGAGAAAATGTGTGCAAAGTCTTTAATTAATATGTTTGTTTTGATCTGTGCATTGTTATAGAAGTATACATTGTAGACATTAAGTGTGGCAAATTTTTTGTGGGGAAATTTTTTGTGTATTAAAGTGGTGGAGTTAGAATGTGATCTTGTAGTATTGGCCCAGGCCTAGCACCTAATGTCCGACCCCGCCTTCTCGTGGTGCAGACCGTTAGTACCTTTCAAAAGACATACTCTCTTGTGGAAGTGAACGGAAGGGGAGGGCTGCCAGATTAGTGTGGCCTACTGATCTGGACAACTATGGCTACTTTTCTTTTTTTTTTCCTACCCTGCTGAGGAGTGGTCAACCACACAGGGTCCTGGTGCTGACCATATAAACCAACTGGACTGGACAGATATATGGCTCTGAGCTTGATTATGGATCCTGATTTTGCTGCACTGGTGGGCTTCTGTGGAGGGAAAATCTTCCGCTGTGTTTTCTGTTTGTTTGTGGGTTGACAGCCCCAAGTGAATAGATTCACAGGATATGTTTATCAGCTGGTGGATAATCCTGAGCAGAGGTCATCGCAGGCACCTGAACTCTTTGCTTCTATTGGCATCGTCAAATTCTACATTGGAGGAAGTCTTCCAGTGTAGATGGCTTCAGCCTTTAGTGGTGGGGGAACGGGTCTTTGCCCCATGTCTGCGATTAGGGGGCTGTTTGATATTGTCGGCATTCCCTCTCTCAATAAACATAGCTTCTTTAAACATCCTACTAACCATTTTCTCTCCAAAGGTAGTTGGAATGTGAGGACTCTGCACAGAGCTTTTTCTCTTGATGTCCTCACACAAGAATTCCACCATTATAATTTAGATATTCTCGGCTTGCAAGAGACCAGATGGACAGATAAAGGTCAGATTCTTAAAAATAATCTTAAATTTCTCTTTTCAGGGAGGGACGACAATAAGCATCACCAAGGCGTGGGACTGCTTCTCAGCAGACACGCTAGTGATGCTCTTCTAGGACATGAGTGCATTAATGAAAGGTTTCTTACAGCAAAATTTCAGACAAGCGTTAAAGACCTGAATGTTATCTGCTGTTATGCCCCCACTGAGGATGCCGATGAGGATGAGAAGGATAGGTTTTATGAACAACTTCAGGATATTTTGAATTCTGTCAAGAAAGGAGATATTACCCTTGTTCTTGGTGACTTCAATGCCAAAGTTGGTACTGACTCTGACCTTTGGGGAGGGGTGATTGGCCCTTTTGGTATTGGTAGCTGCAATGGCAATGGGCAACGTCTCCTACAGGTAAGTAAACTCAATGGTTTCAGAATAACTAACACATATTACAAACACCGCGACATACATAAGTACACATGGGTTTCACCTGATGGGCTGCATAGGAATATGATTGATTATATATTAATTAACAGAAAATGGGCTAGTTCTGTTAGAAATACCAGGGCATATAGGGGAGCTGAAATTGGATCTGACCATTACCTTGTTAAAAGTGTGTTGCAACTTAAACTTAAAAAGTGTTGTGCTAGGGTTAAAAAATTTGCTTTTAATACTGAAGCTCTGAAAGACCCAGTTATAGCCAAAGCTTACCATGATAGGTTACTTAGTCATTATGACAGTCATGGTATGCTTACTACTGAAGTTGAGGAAGAATGGGATTATTTTAAACAGGCTTTTTTGGACACTAACAGTACTCTTTTAGGAAAAAAGGAGCAGAAGAAACAGAATTATCTGAGTGATAAGGCACTTGAGCTTATTTCGGAAAGAAAGAACTGCAGGAATGTCCTTAATCAATACCCTACTAGTCCTAATAGAAAGCATTACAGAGAACTTAATAAACATGTAAAAGATCAGTTAGCTGCTGATAAGAATCTTTGGCTTGATGGTTTGGCTGACAAAGCCGAAGAAGCAGTTAGACAGCACAACAGCAGAGAGCTGTACCAGATAGTTAATGTTTTGTGTGGTAGAAAACGGACAGGTACACAGGGATTGAAGGATAAACAAGGTAAGGTTATAGAAGGTGAGGATTCTGTCATGGCTAGGTGGGCTGAGCATTTCAGTGATGTTCTAAACAATGCAGTTAGTTCTATTCCCATTGTTTGCAATGATGATAGATGCATTGGTGGCTTTAATGTAGGCCCTATAACACAATCTGAAGTTATTTTGGCTGTTTCTAAACTTAAACTTCATAAATCCCCAGGGGTAGATGAAATTACTACAGAAATGCTTAGAGCTGGAAATGTTTCGGTTACCACTTGGATGACTGAAATTCTGAATATCTTTTATGATAAAGGCATGGTTCCTAAGGATTTTACCAGAGCTATTGTTATCCCTATTTTCAAAAAAGGTGATCGCAGTTCTTGTGATAACTATAGGGGTATTAGCCTACTCTCTGTTCCAGGTAAAGTTCTTTCCATGATTGTGCTTAATAGAATTAAGAATCTGGTTGACAGTCAATTGCGTGATGAGCAATGTGGATTCAGAAGTGGTAGGGGATGTGTGGATCAGATATTTTCACTTAGGCAGATTCTTGAGAAATGTTTAGAGTTTCAGAAACCTTTGGTTGCTAGCTTTGTTGATTTCAAAAAGGCTTTCGACTCTGTTGATCATCATAATTTGTGGTTGATTGTGAAATCATATGGTATACCAGACAAGTTAGTTAACATAATGAAGGCTCTCTATAATAACACTGAGTCATGTGTGAGAGTTGGTATGGCTTGTAGCAATTGGTTTAGAATTACTTCTGGTGTTTGACAAGGGTGCATTTTGTCTCCTTTTCTCTTTAGTTTGGTTATTGATTATGTTATGCGAAATTCACTTCAAGGGAAAGATTTTGGCCTTAAATGGGCTGGAGATACGAAAATTTCTGATTTAGATTATGCTGATGATTTAGCCCTTTTGGCAAATGATGTTGATGAGATGAACTCTTTCATTCGAGCTGTTGATGAGACTGGTAGTAGAGTAGGTTTGGTTATAAACAGAGAGAAAACTAAAGTGATGAAAATTGGTCAGGCAGGCTGTGATTCAGTTAATCTGAATGGTTGCAGTCTTGAGCAGGTGTCACAGTTTAATTATCTTGGGAGCTATGTAACAGATAATGGTGATGTGCGGCATGAGATTAACAGACGAATAGGGATTGCTGCCGGGACTTTTAAGAATCTATGGAGAGTGTGGAGAAATAGGCGTATACACCTAAAGACTAAAATTAGGCTGTATAATAGTTTGGTTTTTTCTAGGGTTAGTTATGGTAGTGAAACCTGGACACTTTGTAAACATGATAACAGGAAACTAGATGCTTTTGATTCCAGATGCTTACGCAGTATCTTGGGCATTAGGTGGTTCAACTTTGTAACTAATGATGAGGTTAGGCAAAGGAGTTTGCAACCTCCTTTAAGCAGCATATTGTGCAGAGAGAGACTCCGTTGGTTTGGCCATGTTGCCCGTATGAGTAATTATAGATTGGCGAATAGGGTTATGAACAGTGTGCCTAAAGGCCTCAGAAAGAAGGGGAGACCTAGGATGCGGTGGGCAGACAATGTCAAACAGGACCTTGTTAGAATTGGTGTGCAGTGGCCAGATGCAGTAGATGTAGCTCAGGATAGACTTGCTTGGAGAACTAAATTGCACGGTCTGGTTGGACCTCCGTAGCCCATGGCTGCTTGAGGATGATGATGATGATTATATAGGATTTGAAGTTAAAGTTGTTTGGGATTCTTATCTCATTTAATGCCAATATAGGGATGATGTGGAGGTATGTGAGTGCTTTTAGTTCAAGAATTTTCTTAGGGAGGGATCTGCAATTCCATTGGATGCAAGTGCAAGGGGGGGGGGGTTGGAGTGTAGAGGGAGGAACTGCAGCAAGAGTGGAAGGGAGAGGGAGAAATTAGTGTAGTTGCTGGAGAAGGGCCACAATGGCCTGGATGGCTAGATTGAGTTGTGGGGATCTGTTTTGTGGGGGGAGAAGGGCATCAATGAGTGGGACAATGAGTTGTAGTAGTTGTTGAGTGAGGTTTTGTTGGTTAGGAGGTGTGATTTGACTTTTTGTTGCTGGTGTCCTCCTAGTCTTTGTTCTTCTGAAGTAGTTTGATTTGGCTCTTCTGGTGGAGAATTTAGGTGAAGGGGGAGGGACTAGCTGTTGAGCAGGTTGAATTTGTATTTCTTCATCAGATGTGGGAGTGGTAGTGGCATGTCTAGTGGGTAGTGTAGGAAAAATAATGGGGGAGGTGATATCAACTGTTAGAACAGGGGCTTGTGAAGTGGTCTTGGTTGGTGGTTTTGTTGCATTTGTCAGTTATGTTTTGGTGGAGGATGTAGGTAGGAGGGGTAGAGGTGTGGGTGTTGGCAACTGTGGAGGTAGTGTAGGGGGGTAAGTGATATGTGAATTTCTGTGTTTTTGGGCCAATGGTGGTAGTGGTTGCAGCTGTTTTTATTTTAATTGCCCTTAATCTAACTGGGCATTTGCCAAAAGTAGCAACATGGGGCCCTCCACAGTTGCAGTAGAGAAGAGGTTGTGTTCTTTTACAATCTTGTGACATATGTGGCTGGGCACAGTACTTGCATCTAGCTGTGCTTCTGCAAATTTTGATGATGTGTCCGTGTCTTTGGCATTAAATGCATTGTGGGGGGGGGTAGGGGATGACGATATGTGAAGTGAGGCCAAGTTCAACAGTTTGTGGGAGGGGGAGGGAGTTAAAATAGAGGATAACTTTGTCCGTGTTTCTGCGAATAGTGCTGCCATCCATGATGTGATGTGCATAAGTTATTCTCTTTATTCTGTGGACATCGTATTCCATTAAAGCATCTAGGATGCTTTGGTCGCTGAGGTGTTTGTCCACTCCTTCTATTGAGCCATAGGGCTTGTTGTATGATTCAGGGTATTTGGATTTTATGGCTATGTTGTGTATGTGTGTAAGGGCCATTAGTTTCTTTGCTTGGCATTGATTTTTTACGTGGACTAAATACTCTCCTCGGTGTGTGAATCGTGCTTCAGTGGGTTTGTCAAATGTGGAGTTAATTGTTTTTGTTATGATGTTGATATTAAGGTTTTGTAGTAGAGTGGTTGGGGTGGAGAATAAGAGGACAGGGACATAGTCATGGCTGATGGTGAAATCGCAAATGGTGTCATTATCTGAGGATGTTGATTGTTTCCTCGATCATTTTCTATTGTTTACTAAGGTCCATGAATCTTCTGTGTCGTTTGCATGTGTTTGTTCGTTTGTGTCGATTTGGGTCTGTTTGGATAATTCCTGGCTGAGATGGGTAATGTGAGAGTGGCCTGAGGAGGCTGTAGTTAATGGTGTGCAGATGTTAAATTGGGGTTCGAAAGGCATCTTCCAGTTTTATGCAGTTGAGTTGTAGTATCCGCCTGATTGCTAGCACTATCCCTAGTCCCAGCCATCTTCCCTGTTGACATACAGACCTGTGACATCAGCTGAGATGACTGGCGATTGCAGCTCCTGCCTGTAGCTGTAGTATCTTCTCTTGGCTTTTTTAGCTGATCTCGAATGATCCCTTGATCCGTGGATAATGTGGCATTTATCATTTTCGAGGAAAGCGATAACTAGTCTTAAAAAAGACTTTTAAAATCGGAGAGCAGCAGGAAAACACAACCTTCACTGTTGGCAGTCGATCGCCGATCCCACCGCATTGTGCATTTCTTGTACGTTACTGATTGGATAGAAATTTCCCTTGATGAATCTGCCAAAGAGTAGCAGTGGAATGGGCCCCTTGTTCGCCGAATTGAATCCAATAAATTTCGCTATATGCAGTTATTTAAAATCGAAACTTCATTCTTTAAAAATTCCACACTTTAACATTTTAAGGATATAATTGTACACGCAGTTTTTTCTATCAGTGCTGTCATGTTGGAAAACATTCAGAGAAATATGTTACCGTTTAGAAATATATTTATGTTTCGAAAATGGTGGTGACTATTTTGAACAGATATGATAACTATGTTCTACTGCAACTAAAAAATATGTTTGCATTGCCCCAGACTTTACGGACACAATGAAATTCATTTTCAAGCATTTTTTATCGTTAAATAGCATATTAATCATAAGAGCACAGAGCCACTATTTCTTTCAATTTTTTGCTGTCTTAATGGGATTGGCTATAAACGTTTAAAGTACTACTGCATTTTAATGAATGAACAGCTCATTTGCATTGTTAGAGAAATTTAATCATATATAATTCATCATTCTTTACACTAAATTCATCTACAGCAAAAATCTCTATAAACAACTATCGATTATCCATCTCTAATTAACGTTTTAGAAACTACTTTTGTATTTTCACCTTGTTAACAATGTTTTGTTTTTACCGCATCTTCAAAGCAACATATGATAGTGCAATTGAAAGAACATAAATAAAAATCCTCAGGAAATATATCTCCTGATATAATTTAATGCAAAAAGCAGTCAGTTCAGGTTCAGCTCATCTAAACTTAAAGTTTATAACACTTAAAGGTATAGTAAATCTTACATGTTTAGCGAGGGTAATATTCCTGTAAACTCATGCGAATGTGGAATTCTTTGATATTGAAAACATAATTCAGTTGAAAATGGGGGTTAAGGATATGGCTCGACAAAACATAGAGCGTAAATATATGAGAACATAGACAAACATATGGTAGCTATTAATAAACTGGTGCTCAAAGGTTAAGCAACAAATGCAAAAATCGCCATGTCTTGATCGATAATTGACAATAAATAACAAGATATTTTACGTAAAAAAGATGCAGAGTTCAAATCTGCAGATGAATTTTGCAGTAAATACAGTCACGCATGCGAAACAGGTTAGTGTAAAATGAACTTCATTTGTACGTGCGCGTCACTTCGTGTTAGAGTCTTGAAGTATGACATCCGAAATAACCAACCGTTAGATTTTGGCCGGAAGAAATCTTTTGAATGAAGAATTGAGGTGGCGAGCAATCGGGAGGCTCGAAGTCGGACAACGTGAGTCTGAGGTAGCCAATGGCTAAATGTGCATCGTGGCATTTTAAGCCGCCTTTGAAATCAATTTCAAACAAACCGAACAATCAGTAGATCTGTTCCTAGATATCCGAGGGCGACATCGACTGGGGATGACAGTTAGCTGCTCCTAAATGCAAGACGTCATAGAAACCAAACATTATGCCAGTTCGCTTTCAACCTTACTGCATCCAGAGGATGTGCTGTTTCCAAGAAAACTGTGTCCAGGCTTCATGTAAGTCATCTTTATGCAAGGTGACCAATTGCATGTGTCACTTTGATGTCTAGCCACACAGAGCCCGATTGGTCTCGACAACATTGCAGCTGGACTGTTCTGTTCACCAATGAATCCCGATTTATTCTACAGACAGATTCCCGACGACTTATTGGTCAGTAGACAGCCTGGAATCAGATATGATCCATTAAAATTCGGGAAAAGAGACAAGTTTTAGAACGGGTGGTGTGGGCAGGCATCACTCTTAATGGCTGACCAGACCTTCATGTCTTTCCAGGAGGAACTGCAACAGGTGTAAAGTATTGCAGAAATCCTCAAACTTTATGTTTGTCCATTTCTAACATTTGCTCTTCAGGTATTAGTTGGATATATGACAACCTGTAGGCTTCACTGAAATCCAACGAAGGACTTAGTTTGTTGCTTAACTTTTGAGTACTAGTGTTATATTTGTTATTATACACTGCTGGCCATTAAAAATACAACACCAAGAAGAACTCATCAGATTGTCCCGAAATATACAAGATGGGTAGCCCATGGGAGAATGTGTAAATGATTCAAAGCGCAGCACATACGCACATCATGTGTGACAGTAACGACTCTTGTAAGTGGTTTAAAAGGAGATTACAAAGAGCCGATGTAAAGCACAGGCATCCATACGACCAGGTTTCTGACTTTGATCGAGGGAGAATTGGGGGATTACAGGAAGGCGGATTATCGCACCGAGACATCGGTGCTCGTGTTGGATGAAATGCTGCCACAATGATGAGAATATGGCGTCAGTGGGTAGAGGAGGAGCGAACTTATCGATGTGAGGAATCTCAACAACCCTGTCACACAAATGAATGAGAGTACAGATATCTCATACGCATGGCTTTGAATGATTGTACAGCCACGTCAAACATCTTAACTCAACAGTTAGGGGTGTTGCACATAAACCAGTGTCCGCACATACGATTCAACATTGTCTGCAGCATTGGGGCATCTTTGCTAGGCAGCCATTGCTCCAGCTACCATTGACTCTACAACACAGGTGTATGCGACTGCAATGGTGCCAAGAACGTCACGCATGGATGTGCGAATGGCATCGTATCGTCTTTTCAGACGAATCCCACTTCAGTATACAATACCATGATGGACGAATCCGTATCTGGCGGTATTGCAGCGACAGGCTCAGTGAGACATGCATGATGCAGCGCCATACAGACCCAGCCCCTGGTGTTATGGTATGAGTGCCATTGGATTCCACTCACCAAGCGCCTCGTACACATTACCTGTACTTTGAACAGCCAACGTTACATCACTGAAGTGTTGGAGCCTATGGTCGTACCTTACTTCAGGGGCTCTCTGGTGCCATTTACCAACAGGACAATGCCTGATCACATGTGCATGCATCGTTGAACAATTCCTGGATAGCCACCATGTGATACTTCTGCCTTGGCCTGCATATTCACTGGATCTGTCTCCAATTGAACATGTCTAGTCCATGATTTCATGACGACTAGCACACCAGACACCAGCAACTGCTATAACTTTGGCTACGTATTGAAATTGCATGGACTGACATTCCCCAAAAACACATCCGATGTCTCATCCTCTCAGTGCCAAACCGAGTAGCACCAGTTATTACCGCTCAAGATACTGATTTCTTTCTATTCCACAAGTCTAACCGAGTTGTATTTGTTATCATTTGATCTTTGTAACATAAGCCATGTATTTACTAAATATGTCTCTGATATCTCGTGTTTCCTGGTGTTGCACTTTTAATGGCCAACAGTGTATTTCAAAATAATAATGCGTACAATATGCTACCAAAGCCAATCTGTATCCTCCAAGGACGGCAATTGAATCTATTTATTGCTGACAGAAGCAGAAGTTTCAGGATAAAAATACCTATAATGGTGATTTATTTCTCTGTTTTCTGCAGCTCATTTTAAATTTTACTGCACACATGGGATGCAAGAATCGCATTCCACTACTCTGTCCACCAACTCTAGCAGCAGTTTTTCATTCAAAGCTTTGAGATTGGCAGTAGACATTACAGCAACTTCCTCTCTTCATTAATAAACCTGGCAAAGTTCTCTTTAGGCAACACCTAGGTGTCACTCTATTAGTT
The DNA here is from genome assembly GCA_038380435.1 of Ryuthela nishihirai. Lineage (NCBI taxonomy): Eukaryota > Metazoa > Arthropoda > Arachnida > Araneae > Heptathelidae > Ryuthela > Ryuthela nishihirai. The sequence continues at coordinate 20,655,760 of JAWZYU010000002.1, forward strand.
CCCCCAACTTTTGCGGTAAGTTTACCACAATTTGGTGAAAGTCAACTGAGGATACAAGTGGGTGGATACGAGAACTGCTTAGGAGAGTACGACAATTGGGTGGGAAAACAGAAATGAGAAATAAATTGGATTACTAAGACTAATTGTAAAACATCTGCTTTACGGCAAATTCGATACTTCTTGGAAGTCTCTTTTTGTACCAGGCACTTATATAACGAATTTGTTTAGATAATTTCTTTGGTAGATAATTTCTAGTTAGTTAGTTTAAAAAGGATTTTGTTTTATTAAAAAGTAGGATTAGGGAGAATATCAACATTTGTAATGCAGAGCATTTGTATGCACTCTGCATTACAAATGTTAATATTCTCCCTAATGCAACAAAAACAAGCTTAAATATTTCTTTTCAGGGAAGGAAGGTAAGAAGCATCTCCAAGGCGAAGGTTTGCTTCTCAGCACATACGCTAGTGATGCTTTTCTAGGAGGACATGATTGCATTAGTGAAAGGTTTCTTTGACTACAAATTTTCTGTACTGAATAGAAAATTATTTCAGAGTATCATCCAGAATATGGCTCATTAATTTGGATACCATATTATAATAACTATAGTCAGCTATTGGAAAGAATTTAAAATAAATTTTGAAGACATCTGCATTACAAAATATCAGGCCATTATTTATAAGATAACCAACAGCTGATTTAAGGGATATGTTTAATTTTAAGTCTCTGTCAATGAAAAATAATTTTCTATAAGCTATTCACATATAGGGATATTCCTTTGTCTAATTTTAGTGACCATAAGTCAGATAGATGATGTCATTTTAGAAACCATAAGCAGAGACCAGTAGTCATCGATATTACAATGCAGTGATAAGATTTTTTTTAATGACTAAACCACTTACCATGTATCATCGCCAGTCTTTTCAGCATAGTCTTTGAACTTTGCTGAGAGATAGTAGGATTCACCTTTATACTGTAAGTGTAAAAATAATGATATAACGGTATTATAATATTAACTACCATATTACAGTTTACTCTTGATTTATCGCAGTAATGGACAGAATGAGAACATGAATAATACAAATGGACAAGAAAAATTCCTATGTATGTCTAAGAAACATTTAGTTTTTATGCATATTGAAAGAATACATATAATATACAATTCTAAGACGTTAATCAAATCACTAAATTCTATTTTTTATTGGTATTTGCAGTTTTTGCTGATTCTTGCAGAGATGGTTTGGCTACTTCACAAATGGGATAGCTGAGAATGTACTGACATTATTTGTCTTCCCCTATTTAAATCAGAATATCTTACATATGAGCCGTCCCATGGCTGAGTGGTTAGCGCGCTTGGCTACCGATCTAAGGGACCTGGGTTCGAGCCCCGGATAAGGCATGGTTGTATGTGTTGTTTTTCTGCTGAGGTCCTGCCATCCTCTCAAATCTTCTACTTTGGCATATAAACTGACAGGCTCCTGTCAAACCTCTGTGGCAAGCAGCTGCTTGAGGGGGTATTTATTTTTATTTTTTTATATCTTACATATGAGCAGCAAAACGAAATAAGTCAGAAACAAAGCTGTGGGAGGGTTTTAGTAATATGTATGCAACATCCAATGCTTATACTCTCATTAAAAAACTTAATGACTTAATGGCCAAATTATTGTACACACTCCGATAATAATATACAAAGCAGAAGTATTGTGTCCAGTCACATGGGACGCTGAAACTGGCTCAATCCCATTGAGAATTTGTGGGACGAACTGGAAAGATCTGTTCGAGTCCGCCTACCTCCACTGGTAACTGTGGATGCTTTACGACAGGCGATCCTTGCTTCATGGGCGACAATATCACCTCCATGTTTTCAATATCTCAATGAGTCCTTACCAACCCGTCTGGCTGCTGTTGTGAGGGCGAAAGGTATAGCAACAGGTTATTAGGTAGGTGTATATAATAATTTGTCCATTCAGTGTATAAGGGTCATTCAAAGGAAAAGTGAATATGTCCGAAATGAAGCGGAAATAATTTATTGATCTATTCAAATCCCCATTGAGATTTTGTCTCAACATGATTGTCGTTTACTCTTTCATACCTGAGAACTGAAAGGTTAAGATTGGAGCATTAAATTGGGTACTCTAAAATACAGGTAAAGTCCTGGTGGCCAAAATTACTGCACTACAATATCTCTATATGCAAACAATTTATTTACATTCATATGTGCACTTCATATATGTAATTATTTACATTATATGTGCACATATATGAAGTGCACATACGTCATTCATATGTGCACTTCATATATGTTGCACATGTAGATTCCATTATGAAGTTCACTTGACAACACTTTGGTCTTAACTATTAACACTATGAGCCAACCAACGAAACGCAGGGCTCCTGAATCTCGAGTCCAATGAAGGATGACACCAATGATGTACAAGTGATGGTCCATGTTTGACCATCCTCACTGAGATGCAGCGGCTTTTTCGCTCTTTCTCTCATGCTGTACTGTCAGTCAGGATGGCTCAGCCGGTAGTGTGCTAGGCTTGTAATCTGTAGTTCCCAGATTCGAGTACCAAATGCACCAGCGTTGAGATTTATCTCCGCAAAACACCCCACCTTGCCATCAATCAGTAAGAACACAGATGGACTTGGAATGGCCATCATCTGTCAGTTGGGACATTAAGCTGCGGCCCTGTGTGTCTGAGAGCAATACCCTATAAGCTTCAAAGAATGTGCTGGATGGCTTTGATGAGAAGTTACCATCTGTCTCCTAACAACTGTTTAATGGATCCCCTTCCTCTGAGCTCTCGGGGTTCTTGTGACTTGGACATTTAGCAAACTGTGTGCAAAAAATTGCCGGTCGCTGGTTACTTTTAAATTAATAATTTTTTAGCACTTTTGCGAACACACCAATGATAACCTTTCTTTACACTAATGTGCAAAGATCAAGAAAGACCTTTCATATTAATTTCTTGAACTTTTTACTCTATTGTCTTCCTTTTTTAAACATTCTGTTCGAACTCATTAATAACAGGATCCAGACTCTGTGCCATATTTTGGGTGTCATGTAGTGCCACGTCTCGTTTTTATTGTTGCACATGTAGATTCCATTTCAATATCATAAGCATCATATATATTCCACTATACTTACTAAACAACGTAATTGTGATTATCATATCAATACAATTCTTAATTTATTTCAGAGTGCTTTAAAATGACAGTCACAGATCTCCTCATTCAGAAAAATATCAGTTCTGCCTGCTCTGGTCACAGCATAGTAAATCTAATATATAAAGAAATAAAAATTGAAAAGAAGCTAGAATTGAAAGAAAGTTTGTACGCTTATGTACTAGGCCCCCAGAAGAGCTAGGGGCACCAAACTTTGTATGAACAAATTTGCTGGGGTCAATCAAAATTAGGATGGGTAAGTTTGAATTTTTCAAAATACCCACAGACTTAAGATTAACGGTTGAAAGTTATTCAAAATTACTGCTGTGATCAATAAATTTGAAATAATGAATGCATTAAACTAATTTCTTTTTGACATTGCATAATAAACTCATTTTTCAGTTTGTTGGGTCAAGAGCGTGAATATTAAAGTCATTCTAAATCAGCACGAGGAAACATGAGTGCTTTTTTGAAAGGAAAACTTCAAAAACTAAATTTGTATCGGAACTTAATTTGAAAAATATGAAAAGTTAATAAATGTATTTCTTATAAGATACGAAAATTAATATATGATTAAATATTATGTTAGGTAACAAATAATTTTGTTCGATAATAATGTTTTTTTTTATAGTACCTTTGCATTTTTTATGTAACCACAGAGCATAATTTATTTTTGTTTTGTTATAAAGTTACATATGCCTGGCAAATTATATCCAAGGAACTCTGGTGGATACAATCGCTCAAAAAATATCCGAACACTATGGTTGATTACAAAATTCAGAAAAAATATCTGGCAACAATTTTTTTTAGAAATTAGTGATCTGACAACTTTCGTGTACAGTACACGAAAGTTGCCAGATCACTAATTTCTAAAAAAAAAATGTTGACAGATATTTTTTGAGCGACTGTATGAAGTGATTTGAAAATTTCGCTTTTTGGTTTACAAATTTCTGACGGGGGGAGAGGATTATGGGTACCTCAAACTCTGTCCATTTCTTTCCTCCTCTAAAAGAGAGGGAGAAAATTTTAACTGGAGATTGATTGTAATGATATTTATGCTGAATGAAAGCTTGCGATTTGGGGAGAGTCATCTACTCTATATTCTAAATTATTTCGGACCCTATCAATATCGGATAAATCTGTTTGTACACAATAAAAGCGAGATGCATACACAGTTATAGTTACTAATTCAGTGTGTGTGGGGGGATATATATTGAAACGGTATATACATGTGAAACAATGGAACTGTGGTATTACGTGCCACTAGAGATATGGCACAAGTGTGAATTATATGACTTGCGAGTTCGAACACGAACTTAAAAAGAAGAGAATGCAGTTGTAGTTTGGAAAAATTTGTGTGAAGGAGCAAGAGATATGTTGTAATCAGTGCCCGTTAGTCTAATGACGAAAAGTTTTCTTCGGTGTGTGCATGGAAGTGGTAAAGGAATTATTGAGTTAACAGTAATACAAATAAAGCATGGAGTGGTTTCAGAGTGTCAAAAATGAGACAATTTAGTTTCTGTTCTGCACTGTCTTTGATATTGAAGTGGGAAGATACATCTTATTTAAAAATAAAACAGCAATGTATCTATTTCACAGATTATCTAACTTTTAAAAAGTGATATTTAAGCATTGAAATGTGATTTGCAAGATTTCTGCTAATCACATTTCAATCCTTTTATCCGTGATACGCTTTTCCTTTTATATATAAGAAAATAAATTTATGACACTTTTAATAGTGTAACGAATTGAGAAAGCTGATTGACCAGGTGGGATCCAAACCCTGCATCTGCTTAACAAATTATACACTTTCACCCTATTTATGCCACTAAAAATAAAACTAAACAACAATTCAACCTGCTTCGTAAATTTCCACGTGCAGTAATTTGTTAATACTTTATGGCTTACACACTCCAAAGCAAAACCAACTCTTTACAGAATTAATAAAAATTAATTATTACATTAAATTTCAATTTTTCTTTTCACAGGCCAATAAATTCACACCTATCAGCAATAACCATTATGACATCATTTCTACTAGGCCAAAACCAGCCATATGCCGTAACTTTACTCACATAAAAACAATACCAATTCTTTTACACACATTTTACACTCCAGGTTTGTTTTAACAAAACAAAAATCCTGGTCACTAGAGCACCAATTGTTATAAGGGGGAAAGAAAATCCTGGTCTCTCGGCACCAATTGTTATAGGGAGGAATAAATCCTGCTCACGTCACTAACTGTTATAGGTGTATGTCAGTAGAGCACCAATATTCTATAAGTGTCGTAGGCTATTCTGCCATTCACTTGAGCACCAATATTTTATAGGCTTAACAAAAATCCTATCACTACCATTAAACAGTGATTAATCATGTATTTGATTTCTTAATATTAATGATTTTCCACCCCTATTTGGTTTGGCCGCGATCGTTAATCATTACGTGATCGTATAACATTTTCTCCTTAGATAATTCTTAGCCCAGTATCCGACTGGGAAATAAAGTCATCCTCCCACACAAAGGAGTGACTGAAGGCAGGTAATGGTATTTTTCTACACATATAAAACACATTTATTTACAGGCTACTTAACACAATTACAATTAAATGTGAACACATTCTTCGATTTCAACAACTTACATTAAAACTTGAATACATACAGCTCAATGCGAGGTCTGCTCTAAAACTAGCACCACTAGCTAAATACTAATCTTCCCACCATCGCCTTCCTAACTCATAAGCCGTTAACTGTGCCTGCTCTCCTTGAGAGCCAGGCGACCAAGCGAACATCGTCCCATTGTCACTAACTCCGAAGTCAACTGTCCAGTCGAGTCTCATCGAACGAATCCAATGAATGCCCAAGAAAAGACTCTCCTCTCTCGGACACACAAAAATAATTCAAGTCATTCTGAGTCCGTGATTGGCTCTCTCAACTCTCTGCTAGGGGAGGGGGGTAGGGTGCCGGAAGAAAAGTAGAAGTTTCTCGTCATTTCATTCTTCTTCCGCAACCATGTGACTGTCCTCTCGGGACCGTTGCGCCGCGAGCCAGTAAAAGTTCTTGCAGGCATCTGAGCTGTCCATCAAAAGGCAGACTTGGCACCAGACTTCCCTCTCGGAACACAGGCTTTCCATTCACACGAGGCGCTATCCTTTGTAACGCCAGTCTGGATTACGCTGGCTCTGTGATAAGTGGTTTGGCTCTGTTGGGATGTGCATCAAAGGAACGCTCTGCGGCAGATGCACACTGAGCAGCTTATTCACTTCAGTAATCCATCCTGCGTGATGCTGCTTGGCAGCAAGGAGCTAAAATTTGGACTTGAAAACAGTTCTGTGCAAATTGGTAATATTCATGCTCAGATATCAAATATAACTACAATGTGATAAAACTACAAAATAATTATACTTACCATCAAGTGAAGAATGGTTCCAATATTTCCTTGGTCGACAAATACTGCTTGATGACTGTTGTTCTTGTCATCGATATATTCTACACAAGTCAAGCCTTTAACAAAGAAGTGAAGTCCTTCAATCTTCTTTGGATTATCTTCTTCCTTTAATGAAATATGATCTTATGACTAGAGTTTTGCAAATAAAATGGTGGAACTGTTAAATATTCAACAGTTAGAACTTTACTCGAAATACACACCAACAGATTCAGTACAGTGCTGCCACAGTAGTAGGGCCTACTGGAGTGAGGGGCGTGTCCAAAGTGACCCTGTGTGTTTATCAGTGGATGTTTTCTGTTGCTAAGTTTCCCCCCGTTTCTTTCCCCCCAGTGGCATCCTAACTTGGATTCCACTGTCAGTGAAGAATTCAACATCCTAGGATGCGACTACGAAATTTATTGGTTGATCACCATTTCCCCCTTCACTGTTGCTGGAGAGATGGGATTCCCACAAACGGTTTACACAGGAGTTCTCTAAACACAATAGCATCAGTGAAAATATTGTAACTTGTCAGTATTGAAAGGTAGTACTACAGCTAACATATGATTGATTCATACCAGGTTCTATGCTCTTATTGTTTCTCGAGTGTCATTCCTATTCTGACAGGCCCCCTCTTTCAAGAGTGAGGTGTTTTGAGAAGCGTTCTGTTGGGGAAAAATAGCGTGCATTGTACTTAGGAAACGCGACAATAAGAGTGAATGTGATAGAAATGTGGTAGTCAAGGAGGAGGAGGTGTGCCTCTGAATAGTTCCACGTCTAGTGTGGTAACTCACGTCACTTTTACTAAAGGAGAGGGTGGGAGAAAGTGTTTGTTGGAGGTCGTATACTGGGTTCTACAATAAACCAGTGCGTTGAACGACACGTGAGAGCGTGGTGAAAAGTCGTTCAACAGCGCTAAAGGAGGGGTGTCAGAAATAATTATAGATGACAGCTGCTTAAGACGTATGTGCACTGATAATAGAGGGATAACAATGTCCTTTTTTTCCGCTTCTTAATCGGGAGAATATATTACATTCAGCAAGGGCCCGCGTTGCGAACCACCCACCTTCAAGGAGGGGGGGGGGGGGGGGCGTAACGTCTCAGAAGGGTCATGGCTTGTTAGCGAATCTTACTTAACAACATGTTCCATTTAACAGAAGGGACGCTACAGACAATGAATGGGAGTCTTGGGTGGCAATAAGAAAGCAGTAGTCATTTTGAGAAGGTGCAAGGGGAGGTCTTCTCATCCACACGGCGCACAATTATAACAGAAGCATGGGAGGTAGCATCAGCAAAAAACCCATAACTCACATCAGCATTGAAAGGTCGCGCTAAGGCGAACAGTGCCAGGCATACTTTAAACGCGTCGAGAAATGTCGTAACTCATTTCAGTATACAATGGAAGCACGGGGAGATGGCCGCTCCAGGTGTGGCATTTAAGCAGCTTTGTGATCTATCAAACTCCCATCCAAAGAAATGGTTGTAAGGTCAAAGTGTGAGAATCTTCCAAGTCTGGAACAGCATTTCGAAAAACCAATATGGTCAGAAGGGGAAGGAATTTAAAACGTCCCATTGGAAGGAGGGGAAGATGGGTGGACTTGCGCATCCGTATGAAGCGGTTTATAAACTCCTGCACAGTCTGGAAGAAGTCATTAAGCAGTGGATCTCTCCTATGCACAGAAATTGGCAGCGTGAGCTGGATGCTATTTTAGAGCGGGTGGAGCCACTGAAAACTTCATGTCTATGTTTGAAGAGATGGAAACAAGAGCTGCAAGGCCCCAGCATTGAAGTGACAGAGGTCAGAGGTCCCATCAAGCTCACTGCACACCAGCGAAGGAGCCGGTGTAGCATCTCTCGCACCTGTGCTAAAGTCACACATCAGTCTGAAGAGATGGATGGGACAGGCGGCGCGCCACTGTCGAAACGACAGAGAGCAGAAACACCGTGCAGTGATCCATCAAGGTCGCTGCCCGCCGGTGAAGGAGCGATCATACCCTCGGCATCTACCATGCCTGCGCTGAGAACACCAGCTGTTACCATGACAGCAGAGCAGCAACCAAACACTTCTGGCGTCACTACCATGCCAATGGCTGCAACCGCTGATGCACCAGGTTACGTGATCACAAAAAGTAGCAGCTATCGTTCCTCAAAATATAAGGCACTGTTCATGACTCGCACTGTACGAATGAACAATTTTGACCGTATGAGCCCCCTTGAATCTACCGACACACTCCTTAACGTTCAAAAAGACATTTTTAAAAAGCTATTGCCAGAGAAGGAGTACAGTCCTGTCACACTGTGCGTCCCAATCGGTGTCTCCAGAACCCCATCAACCTGCCGTTGACCTCATGTAATGAGGTGACGGCAGAAAAATTCATCGACACATTGGAGAAAGTTCTTCAATCTAATGATGCGATCGATACAGAATGAAGATTTATATTTTGATCTCGCCACTGCCGATCTGGAACATTCCGGAGGTATTAGTAAAACCACTGGAGCATGGTGCAGACCTCTGGTGGACCTCGCTGCCTTTAACATCAGCAAAATTCCGTTATCAACATCTTCAGCAATGATTACTTGTGTCTTGGCTGAAGTCTTGTCGTCGGACGTGCCCTGCGTTTAAAAAAAACAGGGTAAGATGACAGTCAGGGGAATTCAGGTACATCTGCATGCGAGATTCTGGCAGACAGTAGGATGAGGCTAAAGCCTTACATCACGACTCCAGTGTCCCTGAGGGCAAGTGCAGTTTGTCCGAACTTCACATCTTTCAGTTGTGCCTGTACCCCGAATACAGAATCATCGTGTTCAGGGTGCAGAACGATTTTCAAGTGATCTATGCCAGTAAGAAAGATGTGGAATACATCATTTACCTCCTACACCACAACGGTCACTTCTCAGTCGTGGCCAGGCCAGCTGGGTACTTCTGCGCTTTGAGTTTCTGCATTCCATGCCTCATGCCCATTCACCACAAGCCCCACATTTGTAAAAACATCTGACATGCATGTATGACAACAGACTGTGGAAAAAAAGGTACCACCATCTTTTGTGACATCTGTCGTGGTTACTTTAAAGGCCAACAGTGTCTGGGCTCCCACCTCCTTAATGGTACCTGTGCTAATCGACACAGGTGTGTCGACTGCGGGGAGAACTACCAGACCTCTGAGCCGCCTCACCAGTGTGTGCAGAAAGAACTGGAGTGTGTCAAAGTGGCTAAAGAATGTGAAGTCACTGGCGGCTGTCTCTATTTTGATATAGAGACGGTGGAAGAATATGGTTTATTAACCCCCATTCTATACATCGTCACCTATGAAGAGGGTTACGGTATATGGGAATATGCAGAGTTCAACCACACAGATACCTTCATGGACTGGTTGCTGTCTACCAAGAATGGTAAGCCTAAATTTAGAGATGTCACTTTGATAGCACATAACGGTAGAGGATTCGATTTCATTCCCGTTCTAAAGTACGTCTATCAAAAGTACCTGAGGCCGGAATTGATTTTTAACGGTAACAAAATTCTTCTCCTTAATTTACCCGGCCTCAAAATCAGGTTTATTGATTCTCTCTCTTTCATTCAGGCCCCTTTACGATCTTTTCCTAAAACTTTCTGCATTACCGAAGTCGAAAAAGGTTTCTTTCCTCATGCTTTTTGCACATTCAAAACTTTGCACGAGACAAAATTTAAATTATTCTGGATCCATTCCCAATGCCCATTATTTTGAACTGCAGTACTTGACCCCAGGAGAAGCTTCAGAATTCTGTCAGTGGTATGAAACAGTGAAGGGGACTCACTGGGATTTTAAATCTGAAATGATTGCGTACTGTATATCTGATGTACACACTTTAATGTGAGGTTGTGAGAGCTTCCGTATGGAATTTTTAGTGATGATGGGGATAGACCCTTTTTCTAAAATTATTCTTCCTTCGGCTTGTCTGCAGATCTACAGACAGAAATTCATGCCTGAAGGAGTGATTGGTGTTTACCCCTCAAACGGTTATTCCTCGGGTAACAGAAAGAGTAGGAAAGGGCTTGCCTGGCTAGCCTACATAGCAGAGGCCGAGAATCTCACCCTCCAGACCACGCACTCTGCAGAGGGTGAAGCCAAAGTTGGTCCTTATTTTTTGGATGGTCTGTGTAGGCACACCAAGCAGGTCCTGGATTTCACGGGTTGTTATTTCCATTCGTGTCCCAAATGCTTCAGTCCCAGCATTACCTACCCTCTCACAATGATCGTACCCTCTTATTCATAAAGTTAATACTTTTCTTTTATTGCATTCAATTACTAAACTAAATTTATAATTATTGATATATGATAAATAAAAACTGCTACTATCAATCAGCCTCATACATTTACTACTATACTCCACCTGACAGTTTTGTTCCCAAAAATTTTCACTGGAAGCAACTCATCAAGCCAACCTTCTTGTCTGGGGCAGTTTTGGCTGCCGGCGCACCAGTAACCTCGGTGGACTGAAAATGAGGAAACAGAGCTGTCAACTTTCGGGGATTTAAAATCCAGATGTTTTACTCCTCGGGAATCATTTAAACATGCAGAGAAGGTTTGGAGACATGGATAATAGAGTTGGTAGATTGTTTTATGCCAAGATGCAACCATAATGTTGTCCGAAAAACAGTGATCTTTTCCAGAAGGTTACAAAGCAGACTTTCTCACTTAGTTAACGACAGTGGCTTTCTTTATTCCTAAGTGGTATATTTCAAATTACCAGAAATTCTTTCCTTTACGAGGGATATTTTCTCAACAGAGAGCAGATGATAGACAATGGTAATGACTTTCAGTGAATGATTATTTATTGCGCATGAGAGGCTGTGGGGTGAGTTAGATGATGCAGGAGACCGTGTGGGGGGTGAGTTAGATGATGCAGGAGACCGTGTGGGGGATGAGTTAGATGGTACAGGAGACCGCGTGGATCAGTTGTGGAAGCTTTCAGATTTTAATTTTCAAACAGCAAGAGTATACAGAAGAAATTATCGTCAAAACAAACTAAAGCTACAAAGCAGTGTAAAAGTAAATACTCTGACTTTTCCAATTTCCTTCAACAGATTTTTTGTGTGCTTTTTTTTTGTCTTTGCAAAAACCGGCTAATATCTTTTTTTTGCAAAACTCTGATCGTAATTTATGCAAATATAATGAAATATTTTTCACCCTTTATTTGTGGTTCTCACTGTATTTTTTTTATAACAATATTCAAGCAAAAATGATCCAATATGAAGAACCGCGGCTATGGAAAACTCGATATTTTTAATTTTACCAAGACATTTCATGAAATATTTGATAAACACCAAACCATTTTACACTGTCTTCATTTTTTCCCCCTGGCAATCTTTCAGCAATTATCTATTATCATTAATATAAAAACTATATTTAAAACAAGTACAGCAATGATAATGTAAAGTATCATATTTTAACCCATTTTATGGAAATTAGTGTCTAAAATAATATTTTATACAGTCTCTCAAAAAGTATCCGAACACTACAGTTGATTACAGAATTCAAAAAAAAATATCTAGCAACGATTTTTTTAGAAATTAGTGATCTGGCAATCACATGACACGAAGGTTGCCAGATCACTAATTTCTAAAAAAAATTAAAATCTAAGATAGAAGGATTTTCTAACTCTTTACCAATAATGAACAGTTTTTTCGTTTTAAATACTCGAAGAGCAACTAAATAAGACTCTTGAAACAGCGACTTGTCACTAGTCGTCATCTTCTTCATAAGACTTTTCTGGCTTTTCATCGGGTAACTGGAAGGAGAGCTGTGTACCAATCCCTAGTGATGATGCACAGAACCGGCCAGGTCTAGCACCTAATGTCCGACCCCGCCTTCTCGTGGTGCAGGCCGTTAGTACCTTTCAAAAGAGATATTCTCTTTTGGAAGGGAACGGAAGGGGAGGGCTGCCAGTTCAGTATGGCGTACTGATCTGGCCAACTTCACAGTCTATGGCCACTTTTTTTCTTTTTTTTCAACTCTGCTGAGGAGTGGTCAACTTCACAGGGTCCTTGTGCTGACCATTTATACCTACTAGACTGGACTTGTTTATGGATTCGAGCTTGATTATTGATCCTGGACTTGCTGCACTGGTGGGCCTCTGGGTTGCCAGCTCTAAGTGAACAGAGGCAAGGGATACCTTATATCAGCTGGTGGATAATCCTAATCAGAGGCCATCGCAGGTACCTGAACCTTACTTAGCTAGTTGGGCATTGTCAAGCCTAAACTGGAGTAATGTGTCTCAGGCAGGCCATATGGCTCTTGAAAAAGTCCACTTGAAAAGGTGGTGCCTGAAGTTCCTACCAGCATCGGTGACTTCAGCCTTTAGTGGAGGAACAGGTCTTTGCCCCATGCCTGCAATCAGGGGGCTGTTCGATATTGTTGGCCCTACAAATCTCAATAAACCTAATTTCTTTAAAAATCGTACTAATCATTTTCTCTCTGCAGGAATGTGGAACGTGAGGACATTACATAGCGATTATTCTCTTGATGTCCTAATGCAGGAATTCCAGCGCTATAACCTAGATATTCTAGGTTTGCAAGAGACCAGATGGACTGGTAAAGGTGAGATACTTAAAAATAACTTTAAATTTCTCTTTACAGGGAGGGAGGATGGAAAGCATCACCAAGGCGTGGGTCTGCTGCTCAGCAGACATGCTAGTGATGCTCTTCTAGGATATGAGTGCATTAATGAAAGGTTTCTTACAGCAAAATTTCAGACAAGCATTAAAGACTTGAATGTTATCTGCTGTTATGCCCCCACTGAGGATTCTGATGAGTATGAGAAGGATAGGTTTTACGGACAACTTCAGGATATTTTAAATTCTGTCAAGAAAGGAGATATTACCCTTGTTCTTGGTGACTTCAATGCCAAAGCTGGTACTGACTCTGATCTTTGGGGAGGGCTGATAGGCCCTTTTGGTATTGGTAGCTGCAATGGCAATGGGCAACGTCTCCTACAGGTAAGTAAACTAAATGGTTTCAGAATAACTAACACATATTACAAACACCGCAACATACATAAATACACATGGGTTTCATCTGATGGGCTGCATAGGAATATGATTGATTATATATTAATTAACAGCAAATGGGCTAGCTCTGTTAGAAATTCCAGGGCATATAGGGGAGCTGAAATTGGATCTGACCATTACCTGATTAAAAGTGTCTTGCAACTTAAACTTAAAAAGTGTTGAGCTAGGGTTAAAAATTTACCTTTAATACTGAAGCTCTGAAAGACCCAGTTATAGCTAAAGCTTACCATGATAGGTTACTTAGTCATTATGACAGTCATGGTTTGCTTAATACTGAAGTTGAGGAAGAATGGGGCAATTTTAAATAGGCTTTTTTGGAAACTAACAGTACTCTTTTAGGGAAAAAGGAGCAGAGGAGGCAGAATTATCTGAGTGATAAGGCACTTGAACTTATTTCGGAAAGAAAGAACTGCAGGAATGTCCTTAAACAATACCCTACTAGTCCTAATAGAAAGCATTACAGAGAACTTAATAAACATGTAAAGGATCAGTTAGCTGCTGATAAGTATCTTTGGTTTGATGGTTTGGCTGACAAAGCCGAGGAAGCAGTTTGACAGCACAACAGCAGAGAGCTGTACCAGATAGTTAATGTTTTGTGTGGTAGAAAACAGACAGGTATACAGGGATTGAAGCATAAACAAGGTAAGGTTATAGAAGATGAGGATTCTGTCATGGCTAGGTGGGCTGAGCATTTCAGTGATATTCTAAACAATGCCATTAGTTCTATTCCCATTGTTTGCAATGATGATAGATGCATTGGTGGCTTTAATGTTGGCCCTATAACACAATCTGAAGTTATTTTGGCTATTTCTAAACTTAAACATCATAAATCCCCAGGGGTAGATGAAATTACTACAGAAATGCTCAGAGCTGGGAATGTTTTGGTTATCACTTGGATGACTGAAATTTTGAATAACTTTTATGATAAAGGCATGGTTCCTAAAGATTTTACCAGAGCTATTATTATCCCTATTTTCAAAAAAAGGTGATCGCAGTTCTTGTGATAACTATAGGGGTATCAGCCTACTCTCTGTTCCAGGTAAAGTTCTTTCCATGATTGTGCTTAATAGAATTAAGAATCTGGTTGACAATCAATTGTGTGATGAGCAATGTGGATTCAGAAATGGTAGGGGATGTGTGGATCAGATATTTTCACTTAGGTAGATTCTTGAGAAATGTTTAGAGTTTCAGAAACCTTTGGTTGCTAGCTTTGTTGATTTCAAAAAGGCTTTCGACTCTGTTGAACGTCATAATTTATGGTTGATTGTGAATTCATATGGTATACCAGACAAGTTAGTTAACATAATGAAAGCTCTCTATAATAACACTGAGTCATGTGTGAGAGTTGGTAAGTCTTGTAGCAATTGGTTTAGCATTACGTCTGGTATTCGACAAGGGTGCATTTTGTCTTCTTTTCTCTTTAGTTTGGTTGTTGATTATGTTACGCGAAATTCACTTCAAGGGAAAGATTTTGGTCTTAAATGGGCTGGAGATACGAAAATTTCTGATTTAGATTATGCTGATGATTTAGCCCTTTTGGCAAATGATGTTGATGAGATGAACTCTTTCATTTGAGCTGTTGATGAGACTGGTAGTAGAGTAGGTTTGTAAACAGAGAGAAAACTATAGTGATGAAAATTGGTCAGGCAGGTTGTGATTCAGTTCATTTGAATGGTTGCAGCCTTGAGCAGGTGTCACAGTTTAATTATCTTGGGAGCTATGTAACCGATACTGGTGATGTGCGACATGAGATTAACAGATGAATAAGGATTGCTGCAGGGACTTTTAAGAATCTATGGAGATCGTGGAGAAATAGGCGTATACAACTAAAGACTAAAATTAGACTGTATAATAGTCTGGTTCTTTCTAGGGTTAGTTATGGTAGTGAAACTTGGACGCTGTGTAAACAAGATAACAGGAAACTAGATGCTTTTGATTCTAGATGCTTACGCAGTATCTTGGGTATTAGGTGGTTTAACTTTGTAACTAATGATGAGGTTAGGCAAAGGAGTCTGCAACCTCCTTTAAGCAGCATTACTGTGCAGAGAGAGACTCCATTGGTTTGGCGATGTTGCCCGTATGAATAATTATAGATTGGTGGATAGGGTTATGAACAATGTGCCTAAAGGCTTCAGAAAGAGGGGGAGATATAGGATGTGATGGGCAGACAATGTCAAACAGGACCTTGTTAGAATTGGTGTGCAGTGGCTGGATGCAGCAGATGTAGCTCAGGACAGATATGCTTGGAGAAATAAACTGCGCGGTCTGGTTGGACCTCCGTAGCCCATGGCTGCTTGAGGATGATGATGATAATGTGTAACCTTTCAAAAAAAAAAATAAAATCCAGTGGCTTATCTGTACGATGCTTCCAATGCAAATGACGAGCAAGTTTGGAAGGATTCATAGCGTCATTTGATAGAATTTCTGAACATACTATACACAAGGGCCGTGGAGATACTTCTTTACTTTTGTTTTAGTGTTTATCATTCATCACAGGTTTTTTTGTACATATTCTCAATATTTATTTTGCTTACATAAGTGTGTGAACTCCACTTTGCACCATCTGATGTTAAAAGAGAAACCAGCATGTTTGACAAGAAAACTGGGAGAAAGCTTTCTGCACCTATAAAGTATTTAAGATTAGCACCAAACTTTTTCAAAATTTCAAAACAACAATTTCAAAACAAAATTTTGCAACTCACATAAGAGGAAACGACTCCTTTCTTCAAGCCTAGTTGCAGCATTCCACTGTGCATCGCAGCACTTACCACAGAGTACGGTGTTGAAGAAAAGTGATCCTTGATCTCATTGTACTTCACTAATGCTTTTTCTGCTTCTGTTGCTTCCCTGAAAAACAGCAATTAGCCATTAGTGGGTTAATGAAAAATCCATCATGCGATTATAGCTTATGGAAAATTTGGTAATTGAAAAACAATATTTATCTCTTATAAAACAAAATTTCCAAAAATGTTCCAAATTAATAATATCAAATATATTCAATTTGATATGAAAACGATATAAAAGTTCAATGTTTACAAACGGACAGAAGAAAAAGTAAAAACATTATCTCGCATTCCTCCAAAACTGTCCTGTTTTAGATAGAGTTTGTAAATATAATACTTAGGCGTGCATCTAGATTCCAGCTTGAAAAGCATTATTCATGGAAATATTTTGACAAAAAATTAAGATATATTCGATTTAGAATTATTATTTGAAACCTATTGTTTCTCACAAAATTTTAATTGGACTCTACTATGAATAAGTTTATTCCGTTATTCAGTATGGAATATGCAGCTGGGGAGGTGAACATCAAAATAATCTTCATAATTTGATTTTAATTCACAAAAAATTATATAAACTAGTTTTTAATTTTTCTTCCTATTGTAATATTCATACCTTAAACAAGATATAATTTTACAGTAGTAGACAAATATACGAATATAAAATTTTCTTATTTGTATATTTAAACATATTGGTTCCTATCCTTCACGCCCCTTATAACTTTAGACGAGTCGGCTTGTCATACCATTTCCACATAAAAATGTAATAAAAAATATATTTTATTTTCCTAACTCCTAAAATTTACAATACGTAGTATAGACTTAAATATCAGAAATGAAATTAGTTTAGTTTGCTTTAAATATAAAATAAAAAAAATATATTTTTAATATTATTAATTTGGAACATTCTTTGAATATCTTTAAATATATAATTAATCATTTTGAATATTTTAAACAATTGATTTTCTTTAAACCAATTTCTTTTAAATCAGAGCTAGGGGATCTTTATATTGCAACAATAAGATTAACATTGAACTTCTTTGTAGAGATTTGCCAAGTTTCAGCTGATTCACAGATCAGTGTACAACTTAAATTATTTAGATAAATTATTACTCCCCTGCATATTTGATAAAAATTTGAATTTAAATTGCTGAAGCCATTAATTGTTTATAAATCGTGAATTGCAAAAAACGTTTCTTCATATTTCATACATTCAAAGTGTAATTTCATATTTTGGCTATAGAGTATCTTTATTTCATGTGTTAATTCGTAGTAAAAATTAGCATAGACCCCAGGAGTAGCACGTGTGAAGGAGAATTCAGCGATTGATTCCAGGGAACCATTTTGATTTTTAGCTCAGGAGTGAAATTTATGCGATTGTATTTCTGTGACACATCTCCCTGCACTTTTGGAGGATTTCACTAACATCAACACCACAACAATATGTGGCACACAGTGATTTGCAAGACAAGAGATGGAAACACCAGTAGAAGTAGAAACCCCAACTCGGGAACCAAATCCCCTGAGAGGAACCATGCTAGCGGGATTCGTAAACTTAGTCAACAATTACTACATCGATAGCAGCTGATTGCCTGCTGCTTTCTTTGAACAGCTTAAAAGAATAGCCCGTTTGGCGAGGTTGCAACCGAGGAAGATGTGATTATCGTCTGCTCAAAGTTGCGAGGAATGGCAGCCGAATTGTCAACACTTCACTGGAGCTATGTACGAAGGAAAAGTACAATGATTTTAAGAAAGCAGCCCTCAAGTGGTTTGATATTGACCAACCTTTGGCCACCCAGCTACATCAGTTTTCCACCTGCCAACAACTAGGAGAGTACGTGGGGAAATATGCCACTCGACTAAGGACACTAGCATACCAATTTTTAAGAAGAGGTCGGCCAGAAGTGGGGGGGGGGGGGTAGACAGGTGGTGGAAGATTAGATCCGCCTTGCTCAGTTTATAGTGGGATTACTCCCAAAACTAAAGAGGTGTGCTATCCCACAATCCTGAAACTTTCGAAGAGCATTTGAGAAAGCCACCTTAGAAGAGTAACGAGGGCCTTACAAACCAATGCCCCTACTCCGAACCCAGTCTCACCAACTCCCACTACTCACAGGAACTATAAACAGTCCTGCGTGCCCTCCCACTTTGACAGATACAGAAGAACCTAGCCACCTTAACGGAGCAAGTAAAAGCGTTGAAATTATGTACTCAGGAATCACACCAGTTCCCCGAACAAGCCCCCATCTATGCGACGAGATGTGGCAGGGCCTTAACTTTGACCTCGACAGAGCTACTGCGGTCAACAGAACGCTTGTGAACTCCCCCACTCTGCTCCCTTCTGCAACTTGTGATTGGAAACAGCACTTCATCCCCTACAGTGTCAACTGGAAATGGCAGTTAAGAACAACAGCCGTGTATCGAATGTGAATCTTGCCTGCTCAAAATGCAGTAAATAGACGCTAGAAGAAAAGGATTTGATACAGTGCAAAAGCTGCGATGGAAAGTATCACTTCTTATGTGCTAGCATAAGTGAAAATAATTTTAGAAGAATGTCGAAAGAACGGAGAAATAAATTGAATTGTCATCATTGTTCCAAAGGGAATACAGATTCCGATAAATCGGTTGCAAACAAAAATATTCCTTCGCAATCATTTATAGTGAAACAGACATCTCAGGACAATACAGCGTCTGCCTTTCTGAATTTTCAGGTAGAGGATGAGACTTGTAATAGAGATGTGAAATCCACGTTACTTCATATCGATACGAAGTTATCCATACTAACCGACATGAAGGGCAAAATAGATTCGCTGGAAACCTCTATGAGCTTCTTCTCAGAGAAGTATGATGTATTATTGAACAAATTTATGGACTCTGAGAAGAACAATAACAAGCTCACAGAACTGTTGACCGAATGCAAAACACAAAACTCTGTGCTCAAGAAAGAGATTTGCGATCTAAAAATGGTGAATAATGATCTAGAACAATACAGCCGAAACAAAAACATTGAAATACACGGCATCTCATTAAGAAAAGAAGATGAAAGTGTTCTGCATGGCTATGTAAAAAATTTAGCTGATAATTAGATATTACAGATTTTCAAACAAAAGATATTGATGTGATTCATAGTCTCAGTTCGGGATAAGCAAAAATTACCTTATGTTATCGTACAATTTACGAGTAGAACCATTAAAAATAAGTGGATTGCTCGAAAAAGAACTACAATTAATAGTGGTGAGGTTTTTCATGCCAGTTCCAATAATTCAATTTACATTAATGAAAATTTGACACAGGTGAACAAAGAAATTTATTGGAGAGCTAGAGTTTTTGCTAGACAACATAACTATAAATATGTATGGTACAAGAATAACAAAATATTGGTTAAAAAAGGAGATAACGATAAGCCGATTAGGATTAATATGTTTGATACTATCGAGGATTTAACTAAAGATTAATTTTGCCATTTTTAAATTATAGTCTATATTTTTCCATTTTTAAACAATTATGGAGGTTATTGAACTAATAGATAATGAATTAAATTTGGATGGCCCTGATACTACACAAGAATTAAATCGTAATATTTTGTTAGAAGGCAATGATGATAACGAATTAGGCATATTCTATATTAATGTCAGAACAGTTAAAAAAATTGGGACCTCTTTACTGTTTATATTGATTCATTCATTGATTATTTGAATGTTATTATTCTAGTAGAAAGTACAACTAACACTATGAAAAATTCACTTATTAATTTAGCTGGTTTTGATAAAATCACTGTTGATGTTAATATTTCAAGTGGCAGAGGTCTTATAGTTTTCTATAGACATAACCTGAATGTTTCTGAACTAAACATTTCGATTTCACCTGCGGAAGTAATTCATCTACAGATTGAAATTAATGGCTTTTTATTAAACTTGATCGCTCTATACAGATCACCAAGTACAAAGGTTAAAGAATTTCTATCAAATTTGAAAACTTGGTTCGACTTAAATTTAAAGCTAAATGATATTTTCTTGGTTGGCGATTTTAATATTGATACTGCAAATATAGACAAATATGGTAGCGACCAATACTTGAATCTGTTATTGGAGTATGGCATGGAACAGAAGGTATCAGGTTTTACTAGAGAAGTCGTTATGCAAACTTTGCAACAATCTCAAATTGATCATGTGGTTCATAAAATTAAAAACTTTGAAGCAGATGTAAGAGTCTATAAAAAAAGATTGCTGATTACTATGGAATATTAATTATAACAAATATAAAATCCTTAATTTCTAGAGATAAAAAACCTACAAATAAGAATAACGCTTACTAAGGTACAGTCGCTCAAAAAAGTATCCGAACACTATGGTTGATTACAGAATTCAGAAAAAATATCTGGCAACGTTTTTTTAGAAATTAGTGATCTGGCAACCTTCGTGCCACGTGACACGAAGGTTGCCAGATCACTAATTTGTAAAAAAACGTTGCCAGATATTTTTTCTGAATTCTGTAATCAACCATAGTGTTTGGATACTTTTTTGAGCGACTGTACGTATGTCAATGATAAAAAACTTTCCCAAAAACTAGGATTAATAGATTGGGATGTTAATGGAACTGAGGTTACTAATCCAGAAGACTTGTTAAAATTGATATTAGATATAATTAACGAAATTAGGAATCAGTGTTATTTCAAAGCATCTAGACTTAAAAAATTCAAAAGGAAACCGAAAGAATGGATAAGTGAAGGGATAATTAAGGCTATTGAAGAAAGAGATCTGTTGTGGGTTAAATATAAAAATAATATGCAAAGTACAATATATGATGAATATAAAAAAGTTAGGAACACTGTAAGTAGTTTGATAAGGAAACAAAAATATTTTTATTACAGAAATAAAATCGATTTAAATAAAGATAACAATAAGAAAATTTGGGAGCTGGTGCAGCAACAGCAGTCAAGCTAGTGTTAAAGGAATGCCATTGGGTATCCATCAGTGCCAACTTTATGGACACTGTGTGCATCTCTGTTTATTTATACTCTGTGCCATGTAACTTGAACTCTCATCTTATGAAATCCAATGATCGTTTTTTCCATTGATTGGAAGGATGAGATATAAAACAAAAAGTGTGCAGACACAAAATACAAATATATGCATTTATCATTGGCAAGAAATTATATCTTTCTCTCTAAAGATAAACTGTTATTGGTATCATTTATGATAAATTTTCATGATTAACTTTGTGTGAGCGAATTTGTGAAAATTAACTGAACTATTGAAAATTCTTGAAATGAATCCTTTCCAAGTTCGAATTGTAGTAAATAGGTGTAGTTCAGAGAGGTAAACCTAGATAAAAATGCTGTTTTATGTGTTATCATTATTTATGGAATTAAGAAAATTATTGTAACAAATTCTTTTTTTGTGGTAGGATACAATTAATTTGATACATGTCTACTGATCTGTGTGGAAGTTGATGTAGGCCTGTATCAGTGTGCAACTTTGTACACTGATACAGTTACTTGACTTGCAATATTTCTAATGGAAGTTTGTAAATCTGTTTTCATTGTCTGTAATGACAAAACTATTTATTTGCTAAAACTGTTCATTTCATAAAATCATTAATATGACTTAGGTCATTGGATTATTTAGTTTCAGTTGTTTCCTTAAATGAAAGAAGGTAGTGCATTGTTTGGAGTGTTCTGGTATGATGTTATCAAAAGGCAACTTTGTTCAGCACTTAAAAAAATATGGAAACTAAATAATTCAATCACTAGGCTTTATTAATGATTTTCTAGCCTAAATTACAGCAAGTAAATGCTCTTTAAGCCATTACAGATGACCATTGTAAATTTACAGACTATCATTAGTAATATTACTAACTCAACTAACTGTATAAAGCTGCCTCTTGGCACACTGGTATCGCTTTCACTCACAGTGACATCGCAACTGTTGGTGTTTGGGCTTGAGTACCAGGATGGCATAGTCGTTTGTTCCGATCATATATGTTGTGATTTTTCCCTCACTAACCAGTTCAATTCTAGATAGGTTAAAAAATCGCTGTTTTCACATTGGGACATAAATATTAGCTCTTAAGTCCCATCAACTGCGGTGAAAAAAAAAAGCTTATATAACTATGCCATCCTGTACAAATTATATCCATTCACTTACATAAACTCAAAACCCAAGCAGTAGTGATTGTATTATATTTAAAATAGGTTTATTTTCAAAATAACAGAAATGAATTTGACGAAGAGGAGTTGGTCACAGCACTAAATACCTGCACAGGAACACCAGTCCAGATTCATTGATCCCTCTACATTGAAATTTATAGTCTACTATTAATAGTAAATTTCCCATTGAAATTCAGTAGATCCATTGAATACCCCCTTCTCCCAACTAAGCAAATATAAAAATAAAAATAGTTTTAAACTCTAAATCAGTTTTTTTACAAGTGACTTGATTTTTTTTAATGCATAAAGGAGGACACAGTGAAACTTCTGTGACAAATTTATTAGCAATAAAATCAGGGCCATGCTAAAGCAGGGGTGAATAGGGCATCTGCCCTGGGCACAAATCAAACCTACAGTGCAATTTCTGTCTGATCGATAGGTTGCAAAATAACTCTAGCCTTGGGTGTGAACATCCCTCCTCTCTTGCCATGGGGACAAAATTGTCTAGGCAAGGCCCTGAATATAATATTATGATAATTAAACCATCGTAATTTAGTTTTCGTTTTTTTTTTAATTTAGATACAATAGCTATCAGAAACTATTCTAACTTCAAATTCTCCTTAATTACTTTTAAATTTTACTGTGTACTTCTATAATCATCATTGTCTCAAATCTTCAACACCTTATCATTACAAATCTTTCAAATTTTGCTATCTGGCTATATTTAATACAGGGCTTCTATGGGCCACTAAATCTTTGGGTACTACATCATCACAGGCAAGGCCACACTATGCTTCGGTGAAGTGAAAGGGAGCTATCAGAAGACTGTTACCATACTATTTTTCATTCAGGTCACATGCTTGGTTCAAGATGTAAGTTCATGGTGAAATTAGCCTCCAATGAGGGGCTCCCTACACCAGTCACAACAGGAGGGTGAGAAAACAGAGGCAGAAGATGCTACCTCAGCTATCTCTCAAAACTATTAACAATACTAATCTCATTGAACATAAGAGACATTAGACCTTGCAGAAGAGGCCAATGTTCTGAAAGAAATCAGTGACCAGTTGCATATGAGTCTGCTACAGCTTCATATTCTGGTGGTTACCAAGAAGGGAAGTGATGGAATTGTCAGTGGTTCTGATAGCATGAAGCTCCTGGAACAAAGCTTCTCTTTCAGCATTGTAGTGGGAGCAGTTGAGCAGAATATGAGATATAGTCTCAGGTGTACTGCATGTGGCATAGTTAGGACTGTACGCTCGACTGAGAGTGTGAAGTGTAGAGTTGCTGTAGATGACACCAACTCAGAGGAGATGCACGAAGGTCTCCTCAGAATTGCAAAGGTCTCTGAGGTTGGGAGCAGTGAGAGAAGGGTCTACCAGGTACTTGAAAGAGTGGGCAAGATGATATTGGCTCACCAGTTATGAGACAAAACTCTTGCAGTATCTGAGAGAGAGAGGGGGGAATTAGTGACATACCTCTCTCAAGCACCTCCTTGGCAGTGTGATCAGCAAGCTCATTTCCAGGTATCCCTATGTGGGAGAGGATGCGCTGGAAGTGGACTGTGATACCGGCAGAAGAGAGCTTGGAGCATGTCTCCATGATCTGAATAAGTGAGGAGTGCAAATCTTGCTGTCTCTCTTCCGGAGGGCTTGCAGAGGATGACAAAGTTGCCAACTCCCAAAGCTGTGGATGAGTGTTACAGCCTTGAGGATAGCATGAAGCTCAGCATTGGTAGAGAAAGTGAGATGCAGGAGACAGAAGTCTCTGATGATGTCAGTATCAGGGATGGCAAATGCAGAGGTAGCATACCGTCTCTCCTAATCAACAGATCCCTCAGTGTAGACCTCAGTACATCTCTCATATCATGCAGTGACGTAGGAGGTAGAGAGAAGCCTGACAGCCACTAGATCTGAATTGCTTTTTCAACCTAGAGAAGAAACAGTGGCATTGATCATAAGATCACTGTTCCTCCAGGGTGGAAGTTCCAGAAAGAGCGTATTGCCAGCAGTGGAGCTAATAGGAAGGACATGATCGTAGAAGTCAGTGGAAGACACTGTGATGACAACCTTCTCTGAGCCTTCAGGGTCCTTGTGGCCTGGCCATTTAGCCCAATGTGTGCAAAAAAAGTGCCACTCAGAGGCAAAACAACTCAACTGAACTCACTGATTATGGTATGTGGAATTCACTGCAAAAAGGGAATATTTTGACTTTAAATGACCTAGAGATTTTAAAAAAAATTATTTAGATTATTTTAATGATTTGACACTTTTGGTAAACGTGCTTCAGTTGTTTTTCAGATAGGCAGAAGAATAGGTATTGCTGTTAGAACTTTTAAGAATCTGTGGAGAGTGTGGAAATATAGGAAAATTAAACCGTATAATAGTTTGGTCCTTTCTAAAATTTGCGAATGTAGTGAACTTTGGACCTTTTTTGAGCAAGATGGGAGAAATCTAAATGCCTTTGATTCTAGATATTTATGCAGTGCTTTATTAGATGATTTGACTTTGCAAATAATGATGAGACAAAGGAGTCCTCAACCATCATTGAGCAGCATCTTGTATAGGGAGAGACTGCATTAATTTGTCCATGCAGCCTATATGTTACCTATATGCAACACAGCATATTAGTGAAGAATGTTATGAACAGCCTTGAAGGCCTTTGTCTGAAGAAGACAAAGAAGACAGAGACTTCTCAGACAAAGAAGGAGGCGTAGAATACAATAGGTGGATAATACTAAACAGGATCTAGCTGGAATTGACTTGCAGTGGCCTGATGCAGCAGCAATGGCTCAAGATAGGCACGTATGGAGAACCAAATTGCACAGTTTGGTTGGATCAGCATAACCTTCTGTCTTCCAGAAGATTATTGTATGTATGCAGGCACCTCATTACCTTCATGTACTAAATCTTGCCCAAAAAGTTAGCCATTTAGTTTATCATCCCATTTATATTACTCTTATGACATTTCATAATAAAGTTAAAATTATTTGGGGCAGGGGTGACTCAGTCGGTAGCACACCAGGCTCGTAATCTGTAGTTCCCAGGTTCGAGTCCCAGCTGGGTCAGCGTTGAGATTTATCTCCGCAAAATTCCCCGCCCTGCCCATGGTCAGTATGGGACACCGATGGGCTTGGAAAGGCCGCCGTCTGTCAGATGGGATGTTAAGCCGTGGTCCCGTGTGCGGGAGAGCCATACCCTGTGCACGATAAAGAACACGTTGGATGGCCTTGACGGGAGGCTACCATCTGTCTCCCAACAGCTGTTCCAGTGGGTCCCCTCCCCCAACCTTCTCTGAGCCTTAGGGGTCCGTGTGGCCTGGCCATTTAGCCCATGGTGTGCAAAAAAGTGCTGCTCAGAGGTAAAACAACCCAAAAAACAAAGTTAAAATTATTTAATATGAAAATTCTAAAACCATAGATGTTTGTGTTGTCTTTCTGCTGAGGTCTTTTCTTCCTCACAGACCTTCTCTATGGCATATAAGCAGAGAGGCTCATGTCAGACCTCTGTGACAAGCAACTGCTTGAGCAAAGTATTATTATTATTTATTAAACAAATTTTACAAGGGAAATTAAAAAAAATTCAAACCTTGCTTTTGCCACTTTAATAACTTGCTTCTTTATTTGCATAAAAAATGCTAACTTTTCATCTCTTTTCTTCAGTTTATATCATATTTAAGATATGATTTTTCAAAGTATGTCTGGGATTCACAATTGTAACACCCAGGAATGAAAATGTTAAAAAGTGGCAATAATGGTTTAATCCAGTAACAGTCCATTCACTTGCTAGGGCAACTGATGTAATGGATGATAAGAAGACCACTTTAATAGTTTTAGGCATGCCATCCTGAGGGTAGGGGAATAACTAGGAGCACTGTCAAGGATAAGTAAAGCTTTATGATCACAATTATTTTCTCTGCTATTGTTCTTAGAGTAAGATAGAAATAATTTACTTAACAGTCCTCAAAAACTCTCCTAAGTTGTTAGAATGCTGTGTTCGAAGAGATTATTTTACAAAACCCTTAAGTGGCCTGGATATTCTCCAAGGAATAAACTAGAAGAGATTTTAATTTAAAATGGCCTGTACATTTCTACCAAGAGAATAATGCAATCTTTTGACACCTTAAAACAGAGCATAGATTTTCTTTTTGTGAAACTGAGGTTCTGGAAGTCATGCCCTTCCAGAATAATCATATTTATTTAATGTTCAACACCTGTTGATGAGAAAATTCCCTGAAATCACGATTATCCTAAAAATTTCTGATTACTTCTTTGGAAACACATTTGCACTCTAAGCTTGATTTTGAGCACTAACAGTTTCCCTTTTATGTTTTGCTTGCAACTATTTTTTTTTAACTTTTGTGGGCCACATGTCTGGCTGCAAAATTCTCCTGATCAAGTTTTTTACCTGCTTACATTTTTAAATAATTATGAAAGCTTTATTTTGTATAATCATGTAACAAAGACAAATACAGTTCTGAGTCTTATCTTTAATTCAAGTAGTTAAGTGTTTCTGTGTTCACCACAACATTGCTCCTATTTTGAATAACTTTCACACAGGAAAAGTGTGTTAAACTTTCCTGTGTAAACACAGGAAAGGAGGTCCAACCAGACCATGAAATTTAGTAGTTAAAAGTTAAACTTTCCTGTGTAAACACAGGAAAGTTTAACTTTTTAAATTTGATTTACATCTTTTATAACTCACATTAAATTTATCAGATAGTCATAATCAGTATATTAAAGTACAACAAACTCAACCAACAGAGCTTCAAATCCAAAATAGAAATTGTTTTTGTTCAGTTGATGATGTACAAGAGCTGCTATTAAATATGATCCTGAAAACAACCAACATACAAAAATTCTTCAGTATCAATAAAAGAATTACAATAAAATGTTTAGGTAATGAATGCCATAAAAATGATTTTTTTTAAATCTCCGTCAATATATTATGTATCCACGTAAAAATGTTTCATTTAAATGAATACCAGTATGAAAAAATATCAGTTTCATCATCATCATCCTCAAGCAGCCATGGGCTACGGAGGTCCAACCAGACCATGAAATTTAGTTTTCCAAGCATGTCTGTCCTGAGCTAAATCTGCTGCATCTAGTCACTGTACACGAATTCTAGCAAGGTCCTGTTTGACATTGTCTGCCCATCACATCCTAGATCTCCACCTCTTTCTGAGGCCTTTAGACACACTGTTCATAACCCTATTCACTAATCTACAGGGTGTTTCAAAAAGGACTCAACCGTCTATTGTATTTTTCTATTTAAACTTGACAAAAGACACAAATTTCAAAAGATGCAAATTAGACATATATCTACCTTTATAACAGATGTTGAAAGTGATTTCCTGCAACCTGGATTTATATGCACAATAAATCTGAACAATAAATACATGTTCATTTTTGGAGAACGACATAGCTGACACAACATAAAGGAACGAATGCTTGAGTGAGACTAGCGCGTGACAAGGTCATTTCAACTGCTAAAGGTTGTTAACCTCGAGTACAGTTATGCCTATTGATCAATATTATAGCATAAAATGTACATGACCGCAAGTTCTACTCTCTTATATTTAGGGTTGCTTCCTTTCTGAAAACCCTGTATAATTATCCATATGGGCAACATGGCCAAACTAATAGAGTCTCTCTGCACAATATACTGCTCAAAGGAGGTTGACGACACCTCCTTCTAACATCATCAGTATTTACAAGGTTGAACCACCTAATGCCCAAGATGCTGCACAAACATGTGGAATCGAAGGAATCAGATTTTCTGCCATCTTGTTTACAAAGTGTCCAAGTACCACTATCATAACTAACCATAGAAAGAATCAAACTATTATACAGTCTAATTTTAGTCTTTAGGTGTATATGCTTATTTCTCCACACTCTCCATAGATTCTTAAAGCTCCTGGCAGCAATCCTTATTAGTCTGTTAATCTCAAGCCACACATCTCCAGTATATCTTACATAACTCCCAAATAATTAAACTCAGACTTGCTCAAGAGTGAAATTATTCAGATTAACTGAATCAATGCCAGCCTGACCAATTTTCATCGCTTTAGTTTTCTCTGTTAATCACCAAACCTACTCTACTACCAGTCTCATCAACAGCTCAAATGAAAGAGTTCATCTCATCAACATCATTTGTTAAAAGGGCTAAATCATCAGCATAGTCTAAATCAGAAATTTTCAGATCTCCAGACCATTTAAGGCCAAATTCTTTTTCTTACAGTGAATTTTGCGTAACATAATCAATAACCAAAGAGAAAAGGACACAAAATACAGCCTTGTTGAACACCAGAAGCAATGCTAAACCAATTGCTACAAGCCTTATCAACTCTCACACATGACTCAGCGTTATTATAGAGAGCTTTCATTATGTTAACTGTCTGGTTTGCCATACAATCTCACAATCAACCACAAATTATGACGATCAACAGAGTTGAAAACCTTTTTGAAACCAACAAAGCTAGCAACCAAAGGTTTCTGAAACTCTAAACACATCGCAAGAATCTGCCTAATAGAAAATATCTGATCTACACATCCCCTACCACTTCTGAATCCATACTGCTCATTACGCAATTGTCTGTAACCAGATTATTAACTCTATTAAGCACTATCATGCAAAGAACTTTACCTGGAACAGAAAGTAGGCTGATACCCTATAGTTATGACATTTTTTAAAAATAGGGATAATAGTTCTCATAAAAGATATTCAAAATTTCAGTCAGTCATGTGGTAACCGAAACATTCCCAGTTCTAAGCATTTCCATAGTAATTTCATCTACCCCTGGGGATTTATGTAGTTTAAGTTTAGAAACAGCCAAAATAACTTTAGACTGTGTTATAGGGCCAATTAAAGCCAGTAATGCATCTCTCCTCATTACAAACAATGGGAGTAGAACTAACCACTCAGCCCACCTAACCATGACAGAATCCTCATCTTCTATAACCTTTCATTAATGCACTCATATCATAGAAGAGCATCACTAGTGTGTCTGCTGAGAAGCAAATCTATGCCTTGGTGATGCTTTTTATCTTTTCTCCTGAAAAGAGAAATTTAAGTTTATTTTTAAGAATCTGACCTTAATCTTTCCATCTGGTCTTTTGCAAGCCGAGAATATCAAAATTATAATGGTGGAATTCTTGTGTGAGGACATAGAGAGAATACTCTCAGTGCAGAGTCCTCACATTCCAAATACCTATGGAGAGAAAATGGTTAGTGGGATGTTTAAAGAAACTGTTTATTGAGAGAGGGAATGCTGACAATATCAAACAGCTCCCTAATTGCAGGCATGGGGCAAAGACCCATTCTCCCACTAGTAAACACTGAAGCCATCTACACTGGAAGACTACCTCCAATGTCCATAGAAGCAAGAGTTAAGGTGCCTGCGATGACCTCTGCTCAGGATTATCCAGCAGCTGATAAAATATATCCTCTGAATTTATTCACTTGGGGCTGTCAACCCACAAGCAAACAGAAAACACTGCGGAAGATTTTCCCTCAACAGAGGCCCACCAGTGCCACAAATTCAGGATCCATAATCAAACTCAGAGCCTTAATTCAGTCCAGTCCAGTGGGTTTATATGGTCAGCACCAGGACCCTGTGTGGTTGACAACTCCTCAGCAGGGTAGAAAAAAAAAAAAGAAAAGTAGCCAGAGTTGTCCAGATCAGTAGGCCACACTAATCTGACAGTCCTCTACTTCCGTTCACTTCCACAAGAGACAGCATCTCTTTCAAATGGTACTAATGGCTTGCACCACAAGGTGGGGTCAGATATTAGGTGCTAGGCTTGGCCGATTCGATGCATCATCATAGGGGATTGGTGCATAACTCTCCTTCCTACCTAGCTCTCATTTAAACAGCCTACTTTTGATGAAATAAAAATTCATCTCAATGCAAAAGAAAATGATCATTATAACAAAATTTATGAAAAGAAAATCCGTAAACAATGTGCATTTTAGCCTCTGGAAATTCATTAAACACTGCAAAATATTTAACAATCGCAGTGCTACATATCACATGCTGTGATTTTGATTGTATTGCATTGCAAGTATTGATAGCATCAAGAAAAAAGTTCAAAGCAATTTCAATCCACACATTTTATTCTGCCATTTGTTAAATTATATCTGTTCATTATTGTTATTATTTCAGTGAAATGGTTAATTAGTTTTGTTATTAGCAGCCAATGTGGTGTGAAGTCTTTGCCATTTTGTAATAACATGCAAAGATATTCTGGACAATGTGTTAGAGTTGTGACATCATTTAAGAATTCACAGAGTGATGCTTGTTCTCTGAAGACAGTTAGAAATTTTACCAACTTTTAAAAAAAAGTAAATGCTAATGCATGGTAAATTTCTTTCATAAATTTCTTGTAGTATGTAACTATCATAGCACTTTTGTTTAATTACATTTCAGTATACAAATATATTGACATTTCACCATGTAATTGGGGCAAAAAAAGTGCAAAAAGTAACAATATGAAGATAGGCAGGCTCTGATGCAGAAAAAATAATGGAGAGGGTATTCCATATTTTTTCCAAGCAACATAATTGGGCAAGTTGGGGGAGGGGGCAAGAGACTGGATTTCCATTGCAATGGAAATTTTCTCTTTTTAGAGATTTTTAAAAAATTGCATGAAAAATGTATGAAATATGCATAAATTAAATAATTACCCCCCCATTTTTATTTGTTCAACAACATATTAAATTTTGTGGTATTTTTTTTCATCATCATCATCATCATCATCCTCAAGCAGCCATGGGCTACGGAGGTCCAACCAGACCGTGCAATTTAGTTCTCCAAGCAAGTCTATCCTGAGCTACATCTACTGCATCTGGCCACTGCACACCAATTCCAACAAGGTCCTGTTTGACATTGTCTGCCCACCGCATCCTAGGTCTCCCCTTCTTTCTGAGGCCTTTAGGCACACTGTTCATAACCCTATTCGCCAATCTATAATTATTCATACGGGCAACATGGCCAAACCAACGGAGTCTCTCTCTGCACAATATGCTGCTTAAAGGAGGTTGCAAACTCCTTTTCCTAATCTCATCATTAGTTACAAAGTTGAACCACCTAATGCCCAAGATACTGCGTAAGCATCTGGAATCAAAAGCATCTAGTTTCCTGTTATCTTGTTTACAAAGTGTCCAAGTTTCACTACCATAACTAACCCTAGAAAGAACCAAACTATTATACAGTCTAATTTTAGTCTTTAGGTGTATACGCCTATTTCTCCACACACTCCATAGATTCTTAAAAGTCCCAGCAGCAATCCCTATTCGTCTGTTAATCTCATGCCGCACATCACCATTATCAGTTACATAGCTCCCAAGGTAATTAAACTGAGACACCTGCTCAAGACTGCAACCATTCAGATTAACTGAATCACAACCTGCCTGACCAATTTTCATCACTTTAGTTTTCTCTCTGTTTATAACCAAACCTACTCTACTACCAGTCTCATCCACAGCTTGAATGAAAGAGTTCATCTCATCAACATCATTTGCCAAAAGGGCTAAATCATCAGCATAATCTAAATCAGAAATTTTCGTATCTCCAGCCCATTTAAGGCCAAAATCTTTCCCTTGAAGTGAATTTCGCATAACATAATCAATAACCAAGCTAAAGAGAAAAGGAGACAAAATGCACCCTTGTCGAACACCAGAAGTAATGCTAAACCAATTGCTACAAGCCTTACCAACTCTCACACACGACTCAGTGTTATTATAGAGAGCTTTCATAATGTTAACTAACTTGTCTGGTATACCATATGATCTCACAATCAACCACAAATTATGACGATCAACAGAGTCAAAAGCCTTTTTGAAATCAACAAAGCTAGCAACCAAAGGTTTCTGAAACTCTAAACATTTCTCAAGAATCTGCCTAAGTGAAAATATCTGATCTACACATCCCCTACCACTTCTGAATCCACATTGCTCATCACGCAATTGCCTGTCAACCAGATTCTTAATTCTATTAAGCACAATCATGGAAAGAACTTTACCTGGAACAGAGAGTAGGCTGATACCCCTATAGTTATCACAAGAACTGCGATCACCTTTTTTGAAAATAGGGATAACAATAGCTCTGGTAAAATCCTTAGGAACCATGCCTTTATCATAAAAGAGATTCAGAATTTCAGTCATCCAAGTGGTAACCGAAACATTCCCAGCTCTAAGCATTTCCGTAGTAATTTCATCTACCCCTGGGGATTTATGAAGTTTAAGTTTAGAAACAGCCAAAATAACTTCAGATTGTGTTATAGGGCCAACATTAAAGCCACCAATGCATCTATCATCATTGCAAACAATGGGAGTAGAACAAACTACATTGTTTAGAACATCACTGAAATGCTCAGCCCACCTAGCCATGACAGAATCCTCCCCTTCTATAACCTTACCTTGTTTATCCTTCAATCCTTGTATGCCTGTCCGTTTTCTACCACACAAAACATTAACTATCTGGTACAGCTCTCTGCTGTTGTGCTGTCTAACTGCTTCCTCGGCTTTGTCAGCCAAACCATCAAGCCAAAGATTCTTATCAGCAGCTAACTGATCCTTTACAAGTTTATTAAGGTCTCTGTAATGCTTTCTATTAGGACTAGTAGGGTATTGATTAAGGGCATTCCTGCAGTTCTTTCTTTCCGAAATAAGCTCAAGTGCCTTATCACTCAGATAATTTTGCCTCTTCTGCTCCTTTTTTCCTAAAAGAGTACTGTTAGTGTCCAAAAAAGCCTGTTTAAAATGATCCCATTCTTCCTCAACTTCAGTAGTAAGCAAACCATGACTGTCATAATGACTAAGTAACCTATCATGGTAAGCTTTGGCTATAACTGGATCTTTCAGAGCTTCAGTATTAAAAGTAGATTTTTTAACCCTAGCACAACACTTTTTAAGTTTAAGTTGCAACACACTTTTAACAAGGTAATGGTCAGATCCAATTTCAGCTCCCCTATATGCCCTGGTATTCCTAACAGAACTAGTCCATTTGCTGTTAATTAATATGTAATCAATCATATTCTTATGCAGCCCATCAGGTGAAACCCATGTGTACTTATGTATGTCGCGGTGTTTGTAATAAGTGTTAGTTATTCTGAATCCATTGAGTTTACTTACCTGTAGGAGACGTTGCCCATTGCTATTGCAGCTACCAATACCAAAAGGGCCTATTACTCCTCCCCAAAGGTCAGAGTCAGTACCAACTTTGGCATTGAAGTCACCAAGAACAAGGGTAATATCTCCTTTCTTGACAGAATTCAAAATATCCTGAAGTTGTTCATAAAACCTATCCTTCTCATCCTCATCGGCATCCTCAGTGGGGGCATAACAGCAGATAACATTCAAGTCTTTAACGCTTGTCTGAAATTTTGCTGTAAGAAACCTTTCATTAATGCACTCATATCCTAGAAGAGCATCGCTAGCGTGTCTGCTGAGAAGCAGACCCACGCCTTGGTGATGCCTTTTGTCGTCCCTCCCTGAAAAGAGAAATTTAAGATTATTTTTAAGAATCTGACCTTTATCTGTCCATCTGGTCTCTTGCAAGCCGAGAATATCTAAATTATAACGGTGGAATTCTTGTGTGAGGACATCAAGAGAAAAAGCTCTGTGCAGAGTCCTCACATTCCAACTACCTATGGAGAGAAAATGGTTAGTGGGATGTTTAAAGAAACTATGTTTATTGAGAAAGGGAATGCCGACAATATCAAACAGCCCCCTAATCGCAGACATGGGGCAAAGACCCGTTCCCCCACTACTAAAGGCTGAAGCCATCTACACTGGAAGACTTCCTCCAATGTAGAATTTGACGATGCCAATAGAAGCAAAGAGTTCAGGTGCCTGCGATGACTTCTGCTCAGGATTATCCACCAGCTGATAAACATATCCTGTGGATCTATTCACTTGGGGCTGTCAACCCACAAACAAAAAGAAAACACAGCGGAAGATTTTCCCTCCACAGAAGCCCACCAGTGCAGCAAAATCAGGATCCATAATCAAGCTCAGAGCCATATATCTGTCCAGTAGGTTTATATGGTCAGTACCAGGACCCTGTGTGGTTGACCACTCCTCAGCAGGGTACACTGAACATTATTCTGTATCATTTTAATACATCTTGCAATAATTCGTATTTTTGACATGAAAAGAAAAATTAAGAGTAATATCATTTATGTATGAATTTTATGCTATATATAAGCTTGTGGTGAAAATCGGTATATTTAATCTATTTACCATTTGAGATATTTTCTTATCATAGGAAACATGAATGGAATAAACATGGAACATGTGCTGCATCATTAAATGCACTTCGTGGAGAACTAAAATATTTTCAAAGTGGTGTGAAGTTTCATGATGACTTTAATTTATATGAGTATGTTTCCCTTTCTGATGTTTATGACAGCTTTGTATATTTTTAATTAAAGGTGTTAAACTTTAATTAAAGATGTTAAATGAGTTAAACTGCAAAAGATGCACATGAATTTAATGAATAATTTTTTTTTATAAATGTTAGCAATGAAAATATAAAGTGATTATTTAAACAACAAGTAATCTAAATTAATTTTATAATTTTCACTGTATATAGTTAATTTATCAGAAAATTTTAATTCTCAGCTGCCAAAGTGATAAATGAGATTTTTATCAAGTTCTAAAAATGATTTGTTAATGAATCCTTAATTTTTTTAAAGTTTACAAAATATTCTGTGTTAGCTTTATTTCTTAAATTGCAACCTAGTTATTAAAATAATATTAATTGAAAGGATAATGTATTGAAAAAACTCAGTGCCAGAAAGGAACCTGATTGTCACTGAGGTTTGACAGAAGCCTATCAGTGTAATATATAAATAAATAAAATAAATACCCCCTCAAGCAGCTGCTTGCCACAGAGGTCTGACAGGAGCCTGTCAGTTTATATGCCAAAGTAGATCTGAGAGGATGGCAGGACAACAAGACAAAATTTATGAGGAAGGCAAATCATCAGCAGAGGAGCAACATATATTAGAAAGAAAGTATCCATGCTTTATCCAAGACTCAAGTTCACATCACTTTGCTGTGCAGTATAACTACTAAACAGAAAGAATTGAAAATCATGATTTAAAAAAAATTCATTCAGATTTTTGTTAAATTGAATAGCATTCTCTGCTGTTTTATGTAATTGGTTTCAAAAGTTGCATTTATTTCCTCAAAGCTAGTGTGAAGTTTTTTGAAATTTTTACCTGTGTTTAAGTAATATGCTTCATGGGTTATTTGATGATGTTCTAGTAAATACCACCAATGGCTCTGTTTGATATAGATGTCTGTGCATGATGATGGGGCCACTCAGTGAATATTCTGTATGTTTTGTTACCTTCATTTGGCCCTAAATGCCCATCCACATGTTTCCTACATGTGATATCATCTCTGAAAGATGATCTTCCATGAATAGTGCTGTTACATACGGGCTTTTAAAAAATTTCAAATCTCAAGTCATGAGGAGTGCAGGTGGTTGGTGCAGGGGTGAGTGTTATAGAATTGCTTTGAGGCTAATTTCTCTGCTAATTTCAACTCATTAATTGCTATTTTGATTGTCGTGGGGACCTGGGATTTGTCCTTTGTTGGTTGCCCCAAGGGTGAGCTGGAGTGGATGGTAGGAGGATTGATTGCCAGTGGCTTGATGGCTGGTGCATCTGTGATGGGGTTCGCTTCACAACTGATATGTGCATTCAGTAGATTTTATGATATTTGGTTGAAGTGGATGACTAGTCCAACACTTCCCTGAACTAGTCATACACTTCAACCAGGCATGGGATCTACTGGATGTGTGTACCGGTTGTGGGGTGGGCTCCGTCGCGGATGTACCGGCCATCGGGTTGCTGGTGATTAGTTTTCTTGTTGTCTGCTCTAGCTTGCCTTTGGGGTGATTAGCAGGGGATGGGTCTTGGGGCTTTGCGATGGTTAAAATAGTGATTAATTAGTTGAAATTGGCCTCGAGGCAGTTCTGTAGCGCTCATTTTTGTATTAATCATTTGCACTCCTCATTGATATGAAATTTTTTAAAAGCTTGTATGTAACAGCACTATTCGTGGATTATTAAATTATACTTATCTAGCTGTGTTTATCATTATTTAAAGATGATCTTGGTGATTGCATGGGTGAAATCCTCTTCTGCTTATCCTAGAGTTGGGGGGAGGGGGTCTGGTGGTAGCAATGTTGGGTTGGCCATTCACAATACCCGATTTGTCCACTGCTTTAATCAGAGGTCCAGACCTCCTGGAGCAATCAACTGGTGGATTTGTCTGCTGGTGTCAAATAGGCAGTGGACTAAAATTTCTTTAGTTTCAGTATAAGATATTGTACTCAATATCACACTCCCTGCCTGCCTGGTGCCTAGGCAATCCAAGAATCCAAATAAACATCCTTTTGTTGGGCCCTATGGTCTATTCATATGCGGTGTGATTTCAGAGTGAAGCCTGCTTAGTCTTCTGAGGAAGAGCTCAGCTGAAAGTTATCCATCTAGGGAATCATACAGTCAGATGGATTTTGTCATATCATGATACTAAAATACTCATACTCGATACTCATGAGTAGATTAATATCATCATTCAAAACATCACACTCGCCAACTTCTATTAAAGCAGGGTATGTTGATTATGAGATACAGACAACTGGGTACTTTTCAGTGCCAGAGATACAGCCATTGCTTTGGATATCTTATCATTGTAACCCCCACATGTGTATACTGTGGCAGTAAAGATTATGCTGATCCTCACAGTTTAACTATATTATTGAATAGTGTCAATTGTATTGGATACCATCCAGCATTCTCTTACAGTTGTCCAAGGCAGAAGGGAGTTGAGTAGGTGCTATGCATCAACACTGCAAATGGCATGGATTATATAGGGGCAGGGCTGTCGCCAGATTAGATCGTGCCCTGAGGCAAACAATTAAATATTGCCCCTGATGGATTACAAGACAAAAATATAAGAAAATCTCCAATTGCTATTTTGTTTTTATTACAAAAGAAACATTAATGCAAAACATTTATATAATAATATTAATTAAATGTTCGCTCTATGGGGATATCACACAATAAAACAGTTTATAAGCTCTTCTAAATTTAAATTATAAGCTATGTCCGCCTCTATTGATATAATTGCTAGACCAACCAATCTTTCTTGAGTCATTGCTGTTCACAAATAATTTTTAATTAGTTTAAGCTTGGAAAAACTTCTTTCCGCACTTGCTACGCTAACAGGATTATTCCAAAAATGAAATAATAATCCTCAAAATGGGGATTATTATTTTATTAATTAAAGCAAAAACTGGTTAAGGAAAATTAAGCAAAACTGGTTAAGGAAAAGCAGAAGTGAATGGGTGGACCATCACAGGTGCCGTGAGGCAGGCTGCCTCTATGCTACACCCTGTCAATGGTACTGTATAGGGGTGAAAAGGCTGCCAAATTCCCACCCCTGGAAAGGTTCCTTTGCCAGTAGTGGTGGGACATTAGAAATCCTTTGTTGCAGTGCACATTGATCAATGTATGCCAAGTATGTCTTTCTCACCTGCAGACAGTAACTTCTGAAGCAAGAGGAATCTTGGTTGGTGTCAAAGTTAACTGACACCAGTATCCAATTCTGTTCCTGTTCTTTCCACTTCTCATATTCAGGGGGTCACACCTTCCAAACCAAAATGAAGAAACATCAGTTATATGGGGGTGGCTTAGCCAGTAGCACGTCAAGCTTGTAATCTGCAGTTCCCAGGTTCAAGTCCCTGCTGGGCCAGTGTTGAGGTTTTTCTCCACATGACACCATTCTTTCTATGATCAGTAGGGGACGATGCTGGTCTTGGATAAGCCACTGTCTGTGAGATGGGACCTTAAGCCATGGCCATGTGTGCAGGAGGTATCCATACCCTGTGCATGTTATAGAACATGCTGAAGTCTTCGATGGGACGCTACCATCTGTCTCCAAACAGCTGTTGTGGTTGACCCTTCCCCCAACCTTCTCTAAGTCTTCAGGATCCTTGTGAACTGGCCATTTAGCCCATTGTGTGCAGAAAAGTACCATTCTGAGGTAAAATAGCCCAATCCAACCCATCAGTTATATAGGATTGATTAAACTAGCTGTAATCATTTCAAAATGGTGTATTTATTCCATCCTTCACTCAGTCAGCTAGAAGCCCATCATTGTTGTATTAGCAGAGATTACCAACTGCAATGTCCATGCGGCTACCTCTACCATCCCTCAGACTTCAACTTGGTATCCTCATTTTCTTATATCATGGGGCTAATCCTGATTTCTCCATAACTCATAAGGTTCAGAACAAGACTTAGTGGCAATTTTGGAGATAACTGGCTTCTTCCAACCTTGATGCATAAGGACACCAAGGTGAAAGTCACTTTCATCTAGTGCCAGAGCTAAAAGGAATCTTGGATCTTTCATATATTCAAATATTATATTCATAAATATATTATCAATATGTTATCATAGATTAAAATAAATCTTTTGTCATCTGCATGGTATAGTGCCGTCCCATGGCCAAGTGGTTAGCGCGCTTGGCGACTGATCTAAGGGACCTGGGTTCGAGCCTTGGGTAAGGCATGGCTGTTTGTGTTGTTTTTCTGCTGAGGTCCTGCCATCCTCTCAGACCTTCTACTATGGCATATAAACTGACAGGCTCCTGTCAGACCTCTGTGGCAAGCAGCTGCTTAAGGGGGTATTTATTTTTTTTAAAAAAAGATATTATTAATGATAAAAAGAAATTATCTGTTGACATGCAAATAAAACGCTATTTTGGTAAAAATAAAGCGATGGAGTTGATAGTGGATGATTTTAACAATTACTTTGCTAGTGTTAAAGAAAATTTAATCCTGAAATATTCAAAAAATATAAATATAGCTGTCAACGAGATTATTATACTGAACTATTTGACTGATTTTTATACCTGAAGCAAATAGAGATGAGGTAGTACAGATCATTAGCAATTTAAAAACTAGTAATGCAGTGGGCTATGATATGGTGAAAGGGTTGGGTTGTTTTACATCTGAGCGGCACTTTTTTGCACACCATGGGCTAAATGGCCAGGTCACATGGACCCCGAAGGCTCAGAGAAGGTTGGGGGAGGGGACCCACTGGAACAGCTGTTGGGAGACACATGGTAACCTCCCGTCAAGGCCATCCAGCGTGTTCTTTAACGTGCACAGGGTATGACTCTTCCGCACACGGGACCACGTCCCATCCGACGGACGGCGGCCTTTCCAAGCCTATCGGTGTCCCCTACTGACCGTGGGCAGGGTGGAGAATTGATATGGTGAAAACTTCATATATAAAAAGCAATGCAGATGTTTTCTCCGAGATCCTGCAGCGCTTGATTAATTTGAGTTTGAACACTGGCATTGTTCCTAACACACTCAAAACTGCAATTGTGCATCCTGTATTTAAAAAGGGATCACGAAATATATATAGTAATTATACACCGATTATGATCTTATCAGTTATTGAAAAAGTTTTAGAAAAATATTATACAAATATGTTAATAATTTTTTAGAAAAATGTAAAATAATTACAGATAGGCAGTACGGGTTTAGGAAGAACAGAGGAACTATTGATTTATTAGAGCATTTCTCACAATACACTAAGACAGCACTCAATTCTGGAAAAAAGGTTTGTGCTATATTTATGGATTTGAATAAAGCATTTGACACCGTTAACCATGACATAGTGTTAAAAAAGTTATAATTAATGGGAATTCGAGGTTCACTAAATAAATGGTTCAAAAATTACTTGTCTAATAGGACTATCATCACTAGGATTAAGACGATGTGATCTTCACCATTAATATGATTATGTTAATTTACAAATATATATTCGTAGATCGTCATAGGATATTCGATGAACCGGGTAGTACAGTGCCCTTGACCATCTCCACCTAAAGTTGTGCCTAATAGGCATAAGTAAAAACA
Organism: Ryuthela nishihirai; assembly: GCA_038380435.1. NCBI lineage: Eukaryota > Metazoa > Arthropoda > Arachnida > Araneae > Heptathelidae > Ryuthela > Ryuthela nishihirai. The sequence continues at coordinate 20,696,270 of JAWZYU010000002.1, forward strand.
AAAGCTAAACCACCCTTGGGTGGGTCCTGAAGGGCAAGTAACTAAAAGAGCAAAAAGCAAGATCAGAACGCACAAGAGACCTAAAATGGGAAGTTCTCCTTGGAGAAGGCCATCATTTTAGGCCTCTTGTACCTATTCAAAACAGAATGATCGTAATGTAAAAGACGAGAAATAATCTCGTTTGGATTTTCAGTCACACCCTCGAAGAACTTTTTCGAGGTGCGTTTAATATGGGTGTAAATGTGGTCGATGCCCAAGTCAGAATGAAGTCGTCTGTTAGTAACAAACCATGGGGCATCGACCGCAGCTCTCAAGATTTTATTTTGTAAGACCCGAATCTTATGAATATTGATGGCGGTGGTGTTCGCCCATATAGGCGATGCATATAAAATCACCGGTCTGATGATGGCATCATAAAGCAAAAGCTTATAATCCAAAAGGAGGATGGAGTTTCTCCGAAGCAGAGGACCTGGCTGGCCTCTAAGCATGTTTACTTTAGAGATGATATGGTTCACTTTAAGCTAAACTCGCTAAGCCTACCTACCAAGGCTACACCAGGATTTTAACCTGATCTCGCCCAAGGTTAAGTAAAGTACGAAAGAAATGTTACAGAATGAAATTTTAACTTACTCCTTTGATGTGCCAGCTTCTTCTTCTTTATTTGACATCGTATCAATACTCTTTCTTTTTCAGACGATATTCGAATACCTGTTTACAGAAGAAATTACTGCCATAGCAACGCAAAAACGTGACTCTGAGCTCTAATTTGTAGAAATTATATATTCGGTACAAGAAATTCACAAAGATTCGAATGTTCCTTCTTTTCACAAAATTTATTCACTAAATTAAACTTATCGTTCTTTTCTTTTTTTTAAAAAAAGACCAGAGTTAATATTTAAATTTTGTTGTCTGTCTTTCTGTTGCCAACTTCATTAGATATAAATTACAAAAAACACAATTTTTTAAAATATTTTCGAATAATATTACTTTGGCCTTGGCCAATAATGATTGATTTTATAGACTTGCAATGCTCGAAAAACGTAGTTTTATAGTTTTACCTGTTGTGTCTTCTAGTTTTATACTCTAATAATAAAAATCTGGCAAGATGGTCTGCAACCATTGGATGTTAAAGTAGAGAGGAAAAGCTTAAAATTGTATAAATACGAAAAGTGTTGTAAACAAAAATATCTACCATTTGTGTTTGTAACATAGCCTATTAATATTTTTAATCGGAAAGTAAATTTTACAAGAAAAAAAAACATATAGATTCCGATTTAAAAAAAAAAATCATTAAAAATTTGGTGATTTTTCCCTCTGTATAACGTAATAGCAAACATTTCTTTTTAAAATTTTCTCCGTTTCCAAAAACGAGAAAATAGTTTCATTTTGTCATCTGCCTGTATGGTCCGTCTGTCTGCCTCTCTGTCTGTCTGACCGTCTATTTGCCTCTCTGTCTGTCTGACCATCTATCTGCCTGTCCATATGCAGACATCGAACTTTTTTCTTTATAGAAATCAATAAAATATTTTTGTGTTGAATAAGCATTGATGAAATGATCGCACTTTAGGATTCTTCCTATAGCTATAATTATGCCCTCTAACGGTGGAGAAAGTTGAAAAATTTCAAACGAATATTGCAAACATGTATTTATGCCAGGAATTTGAAATTTCGGTGGTGTAATGAGATCACCAAGTTAGAGGCAACAATTATTGACCCCTTAGACTCAGAAGGGTGAGGAAATCCATTTTTGTTTTAAGAGAAAATTGTTTGTTTACAGAAATAAATTTAAAAAAATTTTGTTAGATAATATTGATGAAATACTACGATTTTTACATTCCGAATTTCTTAAATGCTGTAATTGCGCCCTTTAACAGTGAAGAGAATCTCAAAGAAATATAGCAAACGATGTAGAGTTTCCCCACGATTTCGAGGAATTAAATTTCCCGGAATGCTGATTTTCCCGACAAATTCTGAAAATCGAAATTCCACTCTACCATCATTTTCCAGACGCCGACCTCAGTATCTTTATTTACCGAACAGTGGTATCTTTATTTTTACATATTGTACTACTTACATTGCTTATAAGTAATGTATGTGCGTTGTGTGTACACTACCTATTATATTAATCACGTTTACTATGGTTACTACGCAGTTAAATGTTTCGTTAATCTTCATTCCGAAAAATTCCGCCTCCCGGGTTTTTCGGACAACCTTTCCTCCCTATTAGTTCGCGAAATCGAGAGTCTACTGTATTTATGATGTAAATTGATCCATTTCTATCTTTTTCATGAAATAACTCAGCGATAAAGCCAGTTAATTATAAATTGCAGATATATGATATTATTAAGTTTTCAAATATAATACTAAAAATAAATTACCCAAGATCTATAAACACTTAATAAGGTTCTAACAAGAGATGAGCAATATGATTCAATTAATAAATAAAAATAATGCATTCAACGCAAGGATGGACCAAAAGAAATTGCATAAAACACATTATTTTTTTTTGAATTGATGGAAATGGCACATTTACTTATTTTTAAGCTTTGAATTGAACCTAGTTCAAACTAAAAGAACGCATATTGCCTCTGGCGATATGGGAATATTGTTTTCAAAGAAAATGAAGTATATCGTTTACCTACATTTTCATTCCTTAAAAGTTTTAGCTAATGAATGATGGGGAAAATAAAAAGAGTAGTATTTTATTAGTGATTACAGAACATAAAAATTCCTTGTCTTTTATTTCTTAAATTTAAAAATATTGCTTTTTTTTTTCACAGCCATGGCGGCATATTATTGCTGTCAATGAACTAACTCATGACACTCTAGTAGCGAAATTTAAAAATTATAGAATAACTGTATTGTTACAACGCAAAGGGAGAAATCATTGAGAAATAACAATGGGCAACACACAAAAAGGCTTTGAAATGAAAATAGCCAGTCTTTACCTATTTCGAGGTGCTGAACACAAAAATGACAATAAAATTTGTCGATTGGCTCTTGTTTAGGAGAGAGAGAGATGGTCATGTATAAATGACTCAGTCCCCATTGAACACATAGGTAACGATTTCGCAGCGCTTTATTTCAAACTTCAGATGCAACATATTGCGTTGTATTGCATCAGCCCGCCATACAGACAACTCCCGGAGGTATTGCATCATTGTCTGTTGCAATGTAGTTGAGTCATGACATCGCGGCTTTACGATCGTGGACAAAAGATGATGCAATCGTTAGTTGTAAGCAATGTCTTGTAGGGTGAACAAGTCTTTTGAGTGACTCCCATTTACCCCTGAGTCAAAAGTACATCACAAGTGATCCTTGCAGTTTTAATCCAGCAGTAGTGATACCTCGTAACTGTGTTAATACTGCAGATACATTTTGTTAAATTTGTGGGGAAGTGACGTTTGCAGGCCAGGAAAGGACCATCACTCCAATGGTGAAAGCAGCGTATGAGTTTTAATTTGGATGCAAGATCAGGGACCAGGACAAGGCCTGGCCCACACATATGCTGCAGTTCGTGTGCAAGAAATCTTCTCAAGTAGCTGAAAGGAGAAATAATGGCGATGCCGTTTGCTGTTCTTATGATTTGGAGAGACTCAAGCAATCACGCAAATGACTGTTACTTCTGCATGATTCCACTTGTTTCTGGAGGCATCACAAGGAAAAATAAGTCGACAATAGCGTACCCGAATGTACAATCTGCTTTCTGACTTGTTTCGCACGGCGAAGACCTTTACGTTCCCAAACATCCAAAAGAATTTTAAATCAATTCAGACGATGAGCAGGGAGGAGAACTGGCGTCGGGTTCTCCACAGCCTTCGGTGCCTAATGATGATCCATACATCTATATATATGTCTGCCACGGTACACATCCTCACCGAAGAAGAAATGAATGATTTTGTTCACGATCTGGAGCTGTCCAATGCCAAAGCAGAGTTGCTTGGATCACGACTTAATGCAATCTTCTCAAGGAAAATGTCCGAGTGACTGCGTTTCGAACTCATCATGAGTAGTTTGCACCTTACTTCAGAAAGTAAGATGACATTGTGTTCTGCTCCAATGTAGATGGCCTGATGAATGCCCTCGGAATCAAACATGACCCTCAGGAATGGCGACTATTCATAGACTCCTCGAAATTGAGTCTCAAAGCGGTGTTGCTGCATAATGGAAATCGACTTCTATCCATTCCGGTCAAACAAGCTGTCTACATGAAAGAAACCTATGTCAACCTAAAACAGCTGTTGAACTCTCTCCAGTACAGCAAGTATGATTGGCATCTCTGTTGTGACTTGAAGGTAGTGGCTCTATTGATGGGTCTGCAGCTGGAATATACGAAGTACTGCTGTTTGTTATGTGAATGGGACAGCCGAGCAAAAACTTTGCACTATGACAAAGGTGGGCAAACTGAAGCTTCCGAGACAATATTGAGTTCATTGCCAATTTTCCTAAAATCTTATATTAACCCTTTGAGATACGGGAGAGGAAACGGTAGGCTTCCCGTAGACCCGAGAGGTATAAACTTCAGAAGTATACCATTGAAATCGCCGTTTTCAATAAATACGAAGAAAACATAATCAAAACTTGTTTTAAACGAGTACGGATGATGCAATTGGACTCTGCGTCATCACTCTTCATGCAGTACACACAAGTTACGCGCTTCCGGAACATAACTAGCAACTGATTTGGGAAATATATCCCAGAAGCAAAGTATCCCAATCTTCAGAAAACTAGCTACCGTCTATTCTCTGTTTTTGAGACTACTTACTGCTATGAATCTCTCCTCTCTGTAATGAAATTTGTCAAGTCAAAACATCGTGCTAACCTCACTGAGCTTCTTAGAATAGCTGTGACATCTTACCAGCCAGATTTTAAACTATTAACTGCGAAAACAAACACTCAATCAAAGTCTTCAACGATCAGAGATTAAACACATTCTGCTTTGGTGAGTAGGACACTACTACACACTTGTATTTTTTATTATTTATAAATACAATTTTAAAATAATATTTTCTGTGGCTCTTGAACATTCAAAAATGTATGAAAAATATTTTATGTGGCTCTTCTTATTGAAAATCTTTCCCATCCCTTATATATATATATCATATATCTAGCGACTTTTGAGCTCTCACGGCGTACCCAAAAAAAACCCGGATAATATATTACGCTCTTACAAGTTAAAATGACTCACTTGTAAGAGAGAATCAGGTTAGACAGAATTACAGGAAGATACGGCGAAGGCTATTAAAAGGTTAGAAGAAAATGACAGATAGTACAGGGAAATTCCCATTATCAAAATCTTCCCTCAAGGGCAATGGCAAGTTACCAGGCACGTACCCAAGATATAGTTTCAGGGTGGAGGGTGGGGCGACTGTTACTATTTATATTTCCTAATAATGGTAGTGTAAATACACTGATGCTCAAAATTAAACGATAATGTATAAATTCTTACATAACTCGAAGTATTTTTAAGGGAATGCAGTGAAATTTGGTTAACAGGTTTATTATTACAATACAAATGTAAATCAAGCAGAAGATATACTCATAGTCCTATAATGCGCATGCGTTAAGGTCATAATCGTGTAACTGATATGGAGCTGTCCATGAGACAATACTTGAAGTCTATTACGTACGACATGTTGTATATTAATATGCAGCTAAAGCAACTCCTCCTCAGAAAAAAAAATATCTGCTGTCTATTGAAACTAACTCGAGAGTCTTGACAGGACATTTTGTGGGACATTCAATGCTTTGGAAACTTCCGTCTGGACTGACCTGCTTCCATCCTTCCAATCGCTCTCCACCACTGCAAATCATCCATACGATAATCAACTCTATGTTCCACTGAGTGAAAGCAAGAGTAGCCATGAACATCTACAAGCTGCGAATAGCCTCGTCATCTCTTTTGATGCATTCCTAATTCGCATATTCCGGCTTATGTGCCGCACTGCAATTGCATTGTAGGTTTTCGAAGTTTCCACGCATTTACATTTCTGGTAATTAATAACGGCACACGCGCCGGACTAAAAAACTATTTTTACCCGTCGTGCATCGTGACTGGTGCCTTGTGTTTCCAAGTTTCGTAGAGCCTCCATCTTGCATTTCAGCTTACTTTTACAGCAGTGTCTTTTTATCGCAAAGTGCAGTTTCTCTCGTTTTTTGGCTTAGAAGCAAATTAGTATTACAGTGAGCAAGCTCGTTCGTTGTTTTATAGTCAATCGTTTTCCATCGGAATGAACAAAATTAAATGTATAATATGGAGCTCAACTATGCGATGGCGCACAATTTTTCTACCGATCCTTGAAGGTAAGTAATAATTCTTTTAAAGTTACTAAGTAAAAATTCTTTTAAAGTTACTTTTGATACCTTTAGTAAAAGTTTGCACTATTTCAAATGTCGTTTGTATTTAATATTTAACTGCTTTTTACATTTTTCACCATGTGCTTTGAGAATCGTTTATATTGCACAGACAATGACTTTGTGTTGACATATGCTGTATTTAGGATACGGATTATTTCAGTGATAAAGATAACACTTTATCTCTTATTATTCTGTTTATAATGATGGCAGATATTTCAGAAAAAAATTGCATTGTATATAATTTTAATTTCCAGAACAATTTTTAATTTGGTCTTGCTTTACTCTTTATCATATTTCAACGATAACTTTCAAACCAACATTTCTACATAATGCTGATATTAGGGGTTGAGCAAGCGATTTCTGCCTTTGGGCACAGAATTCTATATAATGAACAGACGACTTTTTACAATTAGTTTATTAAAAAAGAGTTATAATACTTTTTATTGCACTCTACAGCACATATTAGTTTCTGTATAGAAGTCAGACATGTATAGGTGACGCACCGTGGCAGACGTATGTAGATGGTATGGATCATCATTAGACACCGAAGGCTGTGGAGAACCCGACGCCAGTTCGCCTCCCTCCTCATCGTCTGAATCGATGGAAAATTCTTTGGATGTTTGGGAATGGGAAGACCTTCGCCGTGCGAAACAAGTTGGAGAGCAGATTGTATATTCGGGTACGCTATTGTCCACTTCTTATTCCTTGTGATGCCTCCAAAACAGTGTGTATATATACATATACACACACTGTTTTTGATACATGGTAGTTTTTTGATACATGGTAGTTTGGTCTGTAAATGGTAGCTAGGTAGTCACTGGAAGGAGAGCTATGCACCAATCCCCTGTGATGATGCATAGAACCGGCCAGGCCTAGCACCAAATGTCCGACCCCGCCTTCTCGTGGTGCGGACCGTTAGTAACTTTCAAAAGATATACTCTCTTGTGGAAGTGAACGGAAGGGGAGGGCTGCCAGATTAGTGTGGCATACTGATCTGGACAACTATGGCTAATTTTCTTTTTTTTCTACCCTGCTGAGGAGTGGTCAACCACACGGGGTCCTGGTGCTAACCATATAAACCTACTGGACTGGACAGATATATGGCTCTGAGCTTGATTATGGATCCTGATTTTGCTGCACTGGTGGGCTTCTGTGGAGGGAAAATCTTCCGCTGTGTTTTCTGTTTGTTTGTGGGTTGACAGCCCCAATTGAATAGATTCACAGGATATGTGTATCAGCTGGTGGATAATCCTGAGCAGAAGTCATCGCAGGCACCTGAACTCTTTGCTTCTATTGGCATCGTCAAATTCTACATTGGAGGAAGTCTTCCAGTGTAGATGGCTTCAGCCTTTAGTAGTGGGGGAACGGGTCTTTGCCCCATGTCTGCGATTAGGGGGCTGTTTGATATTGTCGGCATTCCCTCTCTCAATAAACATAGTTTCTTTAAACATCCCACTAACCATTTTCTCTCCATAGGTAGTTGGAATGTGAGGACTCTGCACAGAGCTTTTTCTCTTGATGTCCTCACACAAGAATTCCACCATTATAATTTAGATATTCTCGGCTTGCAAGAGACCAGATGGACAGATAAAGGTCAGATTCTTAAAAATAATCTTAAATTTCTCTTTTCAGGGAGGGACGACAATAAGCATCAACAAGGCGTGGGTCTGCTTCTCAGCAGACACGCTAGCGATGCTCTTCTAGGATATGAGTGCATTAATGAAAGGTTTCTTACAGCAAAATTTCAGACAAGCGTTAAAGACTTGAATGTTATCTGCTGTTATGCCCCCACTGAGGATGCCGATGAGGATGAGAAGGATAGGTTTTATGAACAACTTCAGGATATTTTGAATTCTGTCAAGAAAGGAGATATTACCCTTGTTCTTGGTGACTTCAATGCCAAAGTTGGTACTGACTCTGACCTTTGGGGAGGAGTAATAGGCCCTTTTGGTATTGGTAGCTGCAATGTCAATGGGCAACGTCTCCTACAGGTAAGTAAACTCAATGGATTCAGAATAACTAACACTTATTACAAACACCGCGACATACATAAGTATACATGGGTTTCACCTGATGGGCTGCATAAGAATATGATTGATTACATATTAATTAACAGCAAATGGGCTAGTTCTGTTAGGAATACCAGGGCATATAGGGGAGCTGAAATTGGATCTGACCATTACCTTGTTAAAAGTGTGTTGCAACTTAAACTTAAAAAGTGTTGTGCTAGGGTTAAAAAATTTACTTTTAATACTGAAGCTCTGAAAGATCCAGTTATAGCCAAAGCTTACCATGATAGGTTACTTAGTCATTATGACAGTCATGGTTTGCTTACTACTGAAGTTGAGGAAGAATGGGATCATTTTAAACAGGCTTTTTTGGATACTAACAGTACTCTTTTAGGAAAAAAGGAGCAGAAGAGGCAAAATTATCTGAGTGATAAGGCACTTGAGCTTATTTCGGAAAGAAAGAACTGCAGGAATGCCCTTAATCAATTACTTTAATTAATTATTGTACTAGTCCTAATAGAAAGCATTACAGAGACCTTAATAAACTTGTAAAGGATCAGTTAGCTGCTGATAAGAATCTTTGGCTTGATGGTTTGGCTGACAAAGCCGAGGAAGCAGTTAGACAGCACAACAGCAGAGAGCTGTACCAGATAGTTAATGTTTTGTGTGGTAGAAAACGGACAGGCATACAAGGATTGAAGGATAAACAAGGTAAGGTTATAGAAGGGGAGGATTCTGTCATGGCTAGGTGGGCTGAGCATTTCAGTGATGTTCTAAACAATGTAGTTAGTTCTACTCCCATTGTTTGCAATGATGATAGATGCATTGGTGGCTTTAATGTTGGCCCTATAACACAATCTGAAGTTATTTTGGCTGTTTCTAAACTTAAACTACATAAATCCCCAGGGGTAGATGAAATTACTACCGAAATGCTTAGAGCTGGGAATGTTTCGGTTACCACTTGGATGACTGAAATTCTGAATATCTTTTATGATAAAGGCATGGTTCCTAAGGATTTTACCAGAGCTATTGTTATCCCTATCTTCAAAAAAGATGATCGCAGTTCTTGTGATAACTATAGGGGTATCAGCCTACTCTCTGTTCCAGGTAAAGTTCTTTCCATGATTGTGCTTAATAGAATTAAGAATCTGGTTGACAGTCAATTGGGTGATGAACAATGTGGATTCAGAAGTGGTAGGGGATGTGTGGATCAGATATTTTCACTTAGGCAGATTCTTGAGAAATGTTAAAGTAGGGGACACCGATGGGCTTGGAAAGGCCGCCGTCCGTCTGATGGGGGTGGGAGTGGCTCAGTCGGTAGCTCGCCAGGTTGTTAACCTGCAGTTCCCAGGTTCGAGTTCGACCCGACGAGCGTTGAGATTTATCTCCACTAAACACTCACCCTTCTCTCGCTTAGTAGGTGACACCGATGGGCTTGGAAAGGCCGCCGTCCGTCTGATGGGGGCGAGGGTGGTTCAGTCGATAGCTCGCCAGTCTGTTAACCTGCAGTTCCCAGGTTCGTGTTCGACCCGAGGAGCGTTGAGATTTATCTCCATTAAACACTCACCCTTCCCTCGCTTAGTAGGGGACACCGATGGGCTTGGAAAGACCGCCGTCCGTCTGATGGGGGCGGGGGTGGCTCAGTCGGTAGCTCGCCAGGCTGTTAACCTGCAGTTCACAGGTTCGAGGCCCGCCTGGGTCAGCGTTGAGATTTATCTCCGCAAAATTCCCCGCCCATCGGCGTTCCCTACGGTCAGTAGGGAACGCCGATGGGCTTGGAAAGTCCGCCGTCCTTCGGATGGGACGTTAAGCCGTGGTTCCGTGTGCGGAAGAGACAAACCCTGTGCACCTTAAAGAATGCGCTGGATGACACTGATGGCTTTTCTAAGCCCATCGGTGTTCCTTACTGACCGCGGGCAGGGCGGGGAGTTTTGCAGAGATAATCTCAACGCTGGCCCAGCTGGAACTGAAACCTGGGATTTCCACCAGGTTCGTAATTTACATTCCCTAGCCCCTTTTCTTGTAACAACGGAATGCAACAAGTAACATGCGGAATGCAACAAGTAACATGCGTGCAGCAACGGAATGCAAAAATTCGCTTTCATTCGCCTGCAGCACAAAAAATACAATAATCGACTTTAAAACTGTTTTTCAACATCGAAAGAAAGAGAATAAATAACCTTAATTGACATTCTCTACATGTAATGCATGAACTGGTTTTAATTTACCTGTAGCACTGCAATTTAATACTTTACCTTAATTGCTATCTCTGGAAATTGGACATTAACTGAAAAACCGTACTGGATTTAGGTTGGGTTGTTTTACCTCTGAGCTGCACTTTTTTGCACACCATGGGCTAAAACGCCAGGTCACATGGATCCCGAAAGCTCAGAGAAGGTTGGGGGAGAGGACCCACTGGAACAATTGTTGAGAGACAGATGGTAGCCTCCCGTCAAGGCCATCCAGCGTGTTCTTTATCGTACACAGGTTGGGTTTGGTTGTTTTACCTCTGAGCGGCACTTTTTTGCACACCATGGGCTAAATGGCCAGGTCACATGGACCCCGAAGGCTCAGAGAAGGTTGGGGGAGGGGAAGAACTGGAACAGCTGTTGGGAGATAGATGGTAGCCTCCCGTCAAGGCCATCCAGCGTGTTCTTTAACGTGCACAGGGTATGGCTCTCCCGCACACGGGGTCACGGCTTAACGTCCCATCCGACGGACGGCGACATTTACAAGCCTATCGGTGTCCCCTACTGACCGTGGGCAGTGCGGGGGAGTTTTGCGGAGATAAATCTCAACGCTGACCCAGCTGGGACTCGAACCTGGGAACTACAGATTATGGGCCTGGCTACCGTACTGAAACAAATGCCATTAAACTGCCTTACAACACCGGAATACGACAGCTGACTATCATCCGCGTTAAATACCGAATGTAAATACACACAAATGTTCCCTTGTAACAAATTAACTCAATGAACTTCACAGAAATATCTAATCGTTCATGCTGGATAAAAAAATAAATTGTCATTGATCATTTTTTTTTATTGCAGGTCTAGGAACAGCAGAAGCAGCTTCAGTTGGCACAATGGGCCTACCTCGTATCGAAATAACACCGTTGCCTCGAGGCCGTCCTCCGAGCTGGGCCGCCGTGCCAACTTGGCATCTTTGCCGTATCACAGCGAAGAAAGAAACGGAGTTGTTTATGCAGACAGCCATGATGATGGTTGGTCGATCACTGATGATTTTTCTCAGACGGAAGATGAAGATGATGAAGGAGATGTATTTGTAGTCACAACTGAGGTAGGAAAAGTGAAAAATAAAAGAGTTAATTTTAATGTGCCATATACACTGAAGTGCCATTGAATTAGGGATAGCAACCTAGTAACATGTTGGACCCACTCTGGCCCTGATAACGACCACCACACGACGAGACAAGGACTCCACAAGCTTGCGTAAATGTTCCACAGGTATGGCGACCCATGCATCCTCCAGAGCTGTCCACAATTCTCTCATGGTCGTCGCTGATGGGACACGGGCACGAACACTCTACTGGACAGTATCCCAAATATTTTCGATGGGATTTAAGTCTGGGCTTCTAGGTGGCCAATTCATTATTTCAAAGTCAACAGAATGTTCCTGCAACCATGCAATAGCCAACCTGAACATGTGAGATGAACAGTTGTCTTGCTGGTAGACGCCATCTCCATTGGAATGCATGATGGCCATAAATGGTCAGCCATGAGTTCTACGTACCGGGATGAATTGAGAGCCGTCAGTACACGTATCAAAGGTCCCACTGACGTCCAATTGAAGACACCCCAGGCCATCACTGAGCCACCACCATCTTATACTGTTCCGACCTGACATGCAGGATCTATGTCTTCATGGGGTTAGCGCCATACCCTCAGTCTCCCATCGGCGTGATGAGGTTTAAATCGGGATTCATCACTCCAGGCTATCTGTTGCCAATTTTCGATGATCCAGTTTCAATATTCTTTAGTCCGGCCAAGGCGTTGAGCCCGGTGTCATGCCGTTAGAAGTGGGACTCTCGTAGGTCGGCGGTTCCCGAGCCGAGACGATGAAGTGAGTGTTGCACGGTCCATGCACTGACTTCCCGGCTGGAACCCGCGTTCAGATGGGAGGTGAGTTCAGATAATGTCTGGCCCTTATTGGTCCGTACGATGCAGGTCAGACGGCGAAGCCCACCATCATTCAAGGCTGGTTGTCCTTTGCAGTTTGCCCTGGTGCTTGCTTTTTTTGCCGGAATTTTAATATTCCAGGAACACTCTTGAAACTGTCGTACGAGAAAATCCAAGTTCATTGACAATTTCGGAGATTAAGTGCCCCATCCGTCGGGCACCTACGATCTGCCCTCTGTCAAAAAAATGCGGCCTTGCGATATTGAATTTGGATAACGTCTCCTATCCCTATTTCAATGGCACTTCATGTGCATATATAAGAATTTTTCACGTTGTGTCTGGGGCGGGGGTGGCTCAGTCGGTAGCGCGCCAGGCTCGTAATCTGTAGTTCCCAGGTTCGAATCCCAGCTGGGTCAGCGTTGAGATTTATCTCCACAAAATTCCCGCCCTGCCCACGGTCAGTAGGGGACACCGATGGGCTTGGAAAGACCGCCGTCCGTCGGATGGGACGTTAAGCCGTGCCCCGTGTGCGGGAGAACCATACCATGTGCACGTTAAAGAACACGCTGGATGGCCTTGGCGGGTGGCTACCATCTGTCTCCCAACAGCTGTTCCAGTGGGTCCCCTCCCCCAACCTTCTCTGAGCCTTCGGGGTTCATGTGACCTGGCCATTTAGCCCACGGTGTGCAAAAAAGTGCCGCTCAGAGGTAAAACAACACAACCCACGTTGTGTCTGCCTTTAAGCATAGAAGTAATGTTAGAAGTACCTTATTCTAGGTTTTTCATATTCTCAATTGCTTTGGGGCAGGAGTGTATAAATGAACACCTCAGAGGAGTATAATCTTAAATAAATAGATTTGCCAAATATAATAGTAGCAATGCCATCTTAGATGGCCGTAAAAGCTTCCAGCAGGATTGCTTAATTTCACATTTTCATCCATAGAGCAATGATCCAAGACCCCCAGCGAAATTACTTTTTTGTCACATAAGCTTATTTTTGCAGTCCCTCCTTCCAAGAGAAATATTTTCCAGCTCAAGTGAATTTTTCTCATTTTTGACCTTCCTACTGATTCTACTTAGCCTGACGAGAACTTAGAATTCTGATTCTATTATGCGTAATCTGACGATTCTTTATGTGTAATCTGTTTACAAGTTTGTCACCACATTTGAAATAAAATGTTAAATATAAATAATAAAAAATAAATACACCCTCAAGCAGCTGCTTGCCACAGAGATCTGACAGGAGCCTGTCAGTTTATATGCCATAGTAGAAGGTCTGAGAGGATGGCAGGACCTCATCAGAAAAACAACACATACGACCATGCCTTATCCGGGGCTCGAACCCAGGTCCCTTAGATCAAATTCGATAGTGCAAATCTACATTAATGATGAGTATTTTTCGTAACCAGAAAGAAATATACGAGATTTTAATCTAAGGTTATCTGAATTAATGCAAATAAAGTACAAAATAATGTTACATTAATGCTTATTTCTATTGCTCTGAGCTGAAATTTGAAATAAATATGTGTAAATAAAACTTTCAATGTACGTTTTATTTATAACAAGGATTTTGTTTTCGGAACCAATCCCCCTTTTTCCATAAGTTGTTGGTTTCGATTTACACAGAGATTTCCTGGAATATATCTACCGTGAAAATCGAAGGATGGATGAACTTCGAACTATGACATGGTGGAGCAGGGGCGGGGGTGGCTCAGTCGGTAGCGCGCCAGGCTCGTAATCTGTAGTTTCCAGGTTCGAGTCCCAGCTGGGTCAGCGTTGAGATTTATCTCTGCAAAAATTCCCCGCCCTGCTCACGGTCAGTAGGGGACACCGATGGGCTTGGAAAGGCCGCCGTCCGTCGGATGGGACGTTAAGCCGTGGCTCTGTGTGCGTGAGAGCCATACCATGTGCACGTTAAAGAACACGCTGGATGGCCTTGACGGGAGGCTACCATCTGTCTCCCAACAGCTGTTCCAGTGGGTCCCCTCCCCCAACCTTCTCTGAGCCTTCGGGGTCCATGTGACCTGGCCATTTAGCCCATGGTGTGCAAAAAAGTGCCGCTTAGAGGTAAAACAACCCAACCCATGGTGGGGGCTTTTACTTTTACGAAAATCCTCAGGTATTGGATAGAGTCATTCACTTTTCTTCGCGAAAATATTCCTGAATTGATGTAGGGCGTTCCGTTTCTAAGAGAATATCAGCATGGGATGGCGGAAAGCCATTTCGTTTCCATCATAATAATCAGGTGTGGAATCCATTTTGTGTCTGCCTAAATAGATTCGCATAGAATCCAAGTGTTTGGACTTCAGGACAAACTTTCGTAATCTGCAGTTCCCGGGTTCGAGCCCCAGTTGGGCTAATGCTGTTATTTATTTTCGCAAAACTCCATGCTTGCCCACAGTCAGTAGGGGACACCGATGGGCTTGGAAAGTCCGCCGTCCATCAGATGGGACGTTAAGCCTTGGTTCCGTGTGCGGGAGAGCCATACCCTGTGAACTTTAAAGAACACGCTGAATGGCCTTGACTAGAGGCTGTTCTCTGTCTTCCAACAACTCTACACTGGATTCCCTCCCCCAATCTTCTCTGCGTCCTCGGGGTCCTGGTGACCTGGCCATTTAGCCCCTTGTGCAAAAAACTGCCACTCAGAAGTGAAAAAAAAACAACCCAAGACAAACTTTAACAATAAATAAATAAATACCCCCTCAAGCAGCTGCTTGCCACAGAGGTCTTACAGGAGCCTGTCAGTTTATATGCCATAGTAGAAGATCTGAGAGTTTGGCAGAACCTCAGCAGAAAAACAACACGATCATCCATGCCTTACCCGGGACTCGAACCCAGGTCCCTTAGATCAATAGACAAGCAACAAACTTTGGTGGTTTTGAAATCTTACGAAATGCATACGCAATATGAAATTGTATGCATGTTTTATTTCGTTCCTTTCCTTTTACAGGTTGGTGGTCGATACGTTGCCCTGGGTGATTACGAAGCTGTTGACGTTGGAGAAGCATCTTTGAAAGAGAGCGAGACTGTTGAAGTGGAGAAAGTTGGCTGTGCGGGATGGTGGTACGTTCGTGTGCTCGACAGTGGGAAAAAGTGCTGGGTTCCTGCTTCTTATCTGGGCCAACCAAATGGGAAGAGCGGATCCCATTCCTCACCTTCAGTTAGCAGCCAAGGTAAGCTAAAACGTAGATTTGTAATTTTTTAATGAAAAACATTGCCAATTTTTAAATTTTATTTTCACTAAAGTGAAGCAATTTGTTAGAATAAAGTCTTTAGCCTTAATTTTCAATTATTAATACTATAAAATAAGAAAAAAAATGGATTAAATGCATTTTACTCTGAGTGCTATTTCAGTTTTTATTGCAAGAGATTAGATTTCCATTCCAGTAGGGGCGGGGGTGGCTCATTCGGTAGCGCGCCAGACTCGTAATCTGCAGTTCCCAAGTTCGAGTCCCAGCTGGGTCAGCGTTGAGATTTATCTCCGCAAAACTCCCCCGCACTGCCCACGGTCAGTAGGGGACACCGATGGGCTTTGTAAATGTCGCCGTCCGTCGGATGGGACGTTAAGCCGTGCCCCCGTGTGTGTGAGAGCCATACCCTGTGCACGTTAAAGAACAGGCTGGATGGCCTTGACGGGAGGCTACCATCTGTCTCCCAACAGCTGTTCCAGTGGTTCCCCTCCCCCAACCTTCCCCGAGCCTTCGGTGTCCTTGTGACCTGGCCATTTAGCCCATGGTATGCAGAAAAGTGCAGCTCAGAGGTAAAACAAACCATTCCAGTATAATGTTTTGCTCTCCGTTTCAGAGGTGAGCCGTCCCGTGGCCGGGTGGTTAGCACGCTTGGCTACTGATCTAAGGTACCTGGGTTCGAGCCCCAGATTAGGCATGGATGTGTGTGTCGTTTTTCTGCTGAGGTCCTGCCATCCTCTCAGATCTCCTACTGTGGCATATAAACTGACAGGCTCCTGTCAGACCTCTGTGGCAAGCAGCTGCTTGAGGGGGTATTTATTATTTTTATTATTTCAGAGGTGTTTAAAAAATCGCGTGAAAAATGCATGAAATATGCACAAGTTTTGTCTTTTTTGCCTCCATTTCCTTAGTAGTGTTCTCAAAAGGCGAGGACAATAACCCCCACCCCTGCCTAGATCGGGCCCTGCTGATAGGCTTTAGAAATGCCATCGTCTGTCGAATGTAGTATTAAACCGTATTCAAGAATGACAATTGTGCACGCTAAAGGACACTGCTTAACCTTGACTGGATGGTCCATCTGTCTTCCAATAGCTGTGCAATGGATCCCTAACCTTCTCAAAGACTTTTTGACCTGGCCATTTAGTCTATTGCGTGTGAAAAGGCGCTCAAAGGTAAAATAACCTAACCTAAACTTTAGCATTATATTTTCCAGTGACATTAAATTATTCGCATTGATGTTATTGTTATTATTGTAACAAATTAACCATTCAGTGTATATGATTGATAAATAAATGCTTATTATAAACACCACGTGTTATGTATGACATGTAAATAAAATATTTTTTTTTCTTTCTTCAAAAGATTCCATCACTGGCTGTCTCTTGCATGCAGCCAGTAAATCCAGTGTGACAAGCAACGTTAGTGGCACGGGCATTGAGGGCACAATAACGTAGAACGCTTAGATGGAAAAAAAATTCACTTTCTTCTCGAAAGAATGGAGCACACCTTCAAAGTGGACATAAACTCATTGAAAAAAATCAAGTAGTGTTTTTATGAAATAAAAGTACCGTTTGAAGATATTTGATTTGGTACTGCTCTTGTTGTAGGAAGGAATTTTTATTTTCTCTTATAAACAGACACTGACTGTTTAACGCTCGTTCTGACGAAAGTACAAAATGACGGAGCATTTTTTGACACGAGGAATAAATTTTCTGTGATTTTTTTTATGAGGAAGATTCTCAACTCTTCTGCCCTCGGGATCAAGTGGACAGAAGTTACTGTAGGGTTTCTGGTAGAAATGAAACGACGTAGATGTTTCAGTGATAATTGTGTTTCTGGCAAAAATACTTGCAAGAACATTCCAATGTAAGGGATGCTTTTTGTGTTGTTAATTGTACTTTGAATTGCGGTTGTATGTCGCTTATAAACATACAGAAATGTGTACAACTCTGAAACATAATCGAAAGTGGAATAATCTATGATTTCCTCTTTCAGAACAAAATATGCAAACTACTGCATTCTGAATCTAATATGTAGAAGCTATTTATTTACAAAGAAGGCTTTTATGTTTGTCCATATATATATATATTTGATGTTAAACTATGTTGTTCCATAACAAACACGATAAATGCAGCATTTGAAACGAAATATCTTTTGATTTATTGTTTGCTCAGGGTCAAATTTGCAATGTAAATAGATATTTCTTTCTCAGTACGAAGAAATGTTCGCTTTTTGTGTGTAGTGATTTGTAAAGTTTCTGAGGAAAATGAAAAAAAAAAAAGCCATAAGAAACAGGTAAAAAACTTCCCATTGTACATAATAGACGTAGATATCATATTGTGTTGTCTTTGTATGGGATTTTTAATTCACAACCTGTTGTGTTTCCAGCATCGAAAAGGTAAGAAGCTGTCATAAACTTTTGTGTACCAATATAGTTTGATTTTCGTTTCACGTAAACTGCTTATACTTGATGAGAGACCTGGAATTAGCTTTGACGGTATTGATAGAATTCACGAATTTCTCTGGAAATTCCTGTTTTAGAAAAAGTATTATATATTTTATTATGTAACTCTGTGCGTTAAGTTAAAATAGGTATAAAAAATTGTTTTCAGTTACTTTAATCTCTCTATATATATATTATTAGAATGTAATGATATATATTTTTCATTGTATATGATATGTTTACAATAATTCCTAGTTTTCTTTGTTTCATTGCTGTAATTACGTGAGTAATCCGAATTGGAGATTCTATCAGTTTAACTGAAATTGCGAAATCCTATATGAAACTATATTATTAGTTTAATGCATTTTTTTTTGTTAATCTTATCAAACTTTGGTGAAAAAAGAATTTGCTCCTGTATCATTAATGTACACAAATATAAAAATTTTCGTATTTGGAAATTTCTGTAAGGTTTCAATTTGTGGAAAAAAAAAACAAATTGAATTTTCTGGTCCAAAAAATGTTATTTTTCAACAAACAGGTAGCAATGTTGGATGCATGCCATTTCAATATTTAAAATGCAGTTGCGGAAAATGTGTCATGCTATTTCAATACTCAAGGTCACTGAGAATACTCTCAGTGGAGGAAAATGCGTCTCTGATAACCAGAAACAAAGCTGGATCTATAACGGAGAACAAGGCGGCCATGCTTCACCACTGAAAACATTTAACAACTGGGAAGGAGGCTAAAATAATTGTCGTAAACCAATAAAAAAAGGAAGTAAAGAAATATATATTGCGCTGTTAATGAGAATAAAGCGTAACACAAAACTATATGCACTGTATAGTGTATATGTGTATGCTGCACACTGTATATGTGTATATATATATATGTATGCTGCATACGTATTTAAATCCAATTTGGTCCCCAACTCTAAATTTTTAATTTCCTTTTTTTATCTGGGATGGCGGTTAGTTCAGTTGATAGCACTCCGCGCTCGTGATCTACAGTTCCCAGGTTCGAGTCCTATCTGTGCTAGCGTTGAGATTTATCTGCGTTAAACCCCCACCCTGCTCTCGGTCAGAAAGGGGACATCGATGTGCTTGGAAATGCAGTCGTCCTTTGGATGGGACATTAAACCGTGGCCCCATACGTAGAATCCCCCTGAATGCATGTTAAAGAACATGCTTGATGGCCTTGATGAATTGCTTCCATCTTTATCCTAACAACTGTCTAGTGGGTCCCCTTCCTCCAACATTCTATGAGCCATTGGGGTTTTTGTGACCTAGCCATTTAACCAGTAAATAACATTTCATTCATTTACTAAAGAAAAAATAAAAATTTTCAATGATTAAATTATTTCAATAATATTTCATATAGAACTTTAGGATCGAATTCATCGAGGTCACAAGAAAAGGGGACCAGATTGTAATTTTAATCAATGCAAGATTCTAATTCCTGGCTCAACAAAAATCTCAACATGGAAGAGCAAAAACCTCATTCAATGAAAAAACCTAAAATTGTTTTCTTATACTTTCTAGAGAACACGTACTATTATGTTAATAAAAAGAGTTAAAAAAAACATAGCAACATGAAAACAAATAGTTTTATATACTTGAGTGAAATTTTTTAACTTGGGCTTTAATTTAGTTTTACTAAATAACAAAAAATGTATATATTTTTAGGGGAAGCTTGTTTTAAACAAACACCTAATCATTGGCTTGTAGTCAGATGATGACGACCTCTATTGTACATATGCAGACTTGAAATTGAACGATTTTTTAAAGTTTCTAAACTCTCTTTATTCTGGATTTTTGGTTAACAAACTTCGCTTTGTATAATTTTCTTGTTGTAAAAATTAAAGCCGGCCGTATTTTGAACACCCCTATGTTATTAACCAATAAAATTAAAATATGGTTATTATCTGGCAACACTGATTGATGGCTACCAGATTTTGAATATTACCAAGTTTTAGTATGTGGCAACACTAAATGTCAAGATGGCTACCATATTAGGAATTTTACCGAGTTTTAGCAACGATCTGTTATACGATTATTATAGTTCACAAGATGTCAAATCTTCAGAAATTTTCCCTAGGATGAAGAATAATTTCTTCTTTTGAAAAATAGTCGTTATAGTAGATATTCGTCATTGTATTTTAAATTTCTGATTGTTTTACACTTCGCAAGAGTATAGAAATCGTATGACAGATATTTGGTAAAATTTGGTAGAGCACGATATTTACTGTAAGTTTTTACCCTACTCTTAAGCTTAGGTTAATACAAAATTTTGCGGAATGTTTTGCATGATAAGAATTGTGCTGCATTTGTTTTAATTTAATAGTGGGTGATAATTACGAAATATTATAAAGATTAAGATATAAGTTAAACTGAATAGATGAAGTGCAACGCGATTTTTTCCCGTTAACTCTTCCCAAAACTTCCCGACTTCCATGTTATCATTCTAATTTATTCACAACCGGTTCTTTTCAGTTGGGATTTTTAAGATGTAACGATGCACAATGTATTTGGTTACAGTTAATTTATCGCATTATATTAGATTATAAATATTCATAAATAAATACTCAACACTCGTTCCTCTGAGTCTTATAAGGAAGTCCACTCTCACTTGCGTTACAGTGTTCTCTCCTTATAGACAGATTACATACAGACCTCTCCTTTCAGCAGAGGTGGAACAAATAGACTAAAAAGAGTTAAGCTGTTTATATTATATAAATAATAAAATAATAATAAATATTCCCTCAAGCAGCTGCTTGCTACAGAGGTCTGACACGAGCCTGTCAGTTTATGTGCCACAAAAGATCTGAGAGGATGGCAGGACCTTAGCATAAAACAACACGAACATCCATGCCTTAAGTCTGGGGCTCGAACCCAGGTCCCTTAGATCAAATAGTCAAGCGTGCCTTGGGCTCGAACCCAGGTCCCTTAGATCAAGTAGCCAAGCGCGCCTGGGGCTCGAACCCAGGTCCCTTAGATCAGTAGACAAGCGCGCTAACCACTCTGCCACGGAACGGCTTTATATTATATATATATAATATAAATACCCCCTCAAGCAGCTGCTTGCCACAGAGGTCTAACAGGAGCCTGTCAGTTTATATGCCAAAGTAGAAGATCTGAGAGGATATAACTGCTACAAATTAAAGGGTAGGGAATCTGGGCCATGAAAAGAAATAAGACCCAAAAAAGAATTTTTGTAGTACACTTGATGTACTATATTCAGATACAATATATTTCGAATAGCATCTTGGGCTACAATTTATAATTTATTGCTCGTACCTGGTTGCAATTTGAGCCAAGGCTACTATAAAAGCCTCGGCTACACATTAAAACTAAATGAGACTCTCAGAATTATTGCGATGTTTTTTTGCAATTTATGAGCATGTGATTACATAAAAATGCAAACAAAATTTTTCCTTTTTTTGTTTAAAACCTTCACAAATCTTTTGATGAAAACTTTCTAAAGTAGCTGTACAATTCTGTTTTTACGAAAAGGAAATCGCACATCTGGATAAGCATGTGGCATATCTTTTTGAGACTCGGCCACTATTTACAAATTCGTCCCTATAACCAGGGTACAATTCAAGCATAGGGTGCTATTTAGGCCATGGTGTTTAATATGTCATATATGGTATATAATGGGTTGGGTTGTTTTACCTCTGAGCGGCCGTGTGCGGGAGAGCCATACCCTGTGCACGTTAAAGAACACGCTGGATGGCCTTGACGGGAGGCTACCATCTGTCTCCCAACAGCTGTTCCAGTGGGTCCCCTCCCCCAACCTTCTCTGAGCCTTCGGGGTCCATGTGACCTGGCCATTTAGCCCATGGTGTGCAAAAAAGTGCCGCTCAGAGGTAAAACAACCCAACCCAACCCAACCTCTGAGCGGCACTTTTTTGCACACCATGGGCTAAATGATCAGGTCACAAGGACTCCGAAGGCTCAGAGAAGGTTGGGGGAGGGGACCCACTGGAACAGCTGTTAGGAGACAGATGGTAGCCTCCCGTCAAGGCCATCCAGCGTGTTCTTTAACGTGCGCAGGGTATGGCTCTCCCGCACACGGAGCCACGGCTTAACGATCCATCCGACGAGCGGCGGCCTTATCCAAGCTCATCGGTGTCCCATATTGACTGTGGGCAGGGAGGGGAGTTTTGCGGAGATAAAATCTCAACGCTGACCCAGCTGCGACTCTAACCTGGGAACTGCAGATTACGAGCCTGGCGCGCTACCGAATGAGCCACCCCCGCCCCGTGGTATATAATGACTTACCGTGATGTCAGAAAAGAAAATATCATAACTGACATAATCAAGAAAACAAAGTCACCGCGGTATGTCTGACGAGCAATGTTAACATTTACAGTTCGAAGTTTGTCTATTTTTTTCACTAAAAATGTAACTCAAATTCTGATCCTCGTTATGAAACAATTAATGAATGAAATATTACATTACATACTAAAAGAAAAGAGCATTTAATTCAGAACAATAAATATAAAAATTAAAAGGTGAATGTGGTAGGTAAAAATAAAAAACACATTGCTAGTTCATTTGTAGTAATTTTTGAAATCTGATTAATCAGCTTCAGATATGTTTAAGGATTCAGCTTTCGGAAAAATTTATTAGCATCTGATATTTTGTCAGATGGTTCGGGTTCATATCTCAGCCATCTAAAGTTAAATTTTTCTAACAAATTAATCTTATTGCGATTCGTTTTGTTTTTGCAATTATAAAAAATGAATTGCATCCGAACATTCATTAATTCAATATAAGCATACAGTTAAGTTCAGCATGAAACACATCTCTTGATTAATATTTATTTCATGAGACTTTTCTTTATATTAAGAGCAAATTCTTTTGTGTGATCCAACTTCCCTAATAAAAAAGGCTAAAATTTATGCAGAATTAAAAAGTCGGGGATTTAAAAGAAACGTGCACATTTTCAGTGTTTTTCCATGTTTTTTAAAACTGATTTTCTGGTTATTTTAATAAATAATAATGTTTCTAGAATTTAAAATTATGTAATAGATATAAAAATATCCACGATAACTTTTTCAGTGTATGTAAATATGCGCATTAAACATTAAAGCTGCATTCCATATTGTGATCATCATCAAGTATAAGCATTTAGGTTTTTTTTTTTCATCATCGGTTACTCTTCCATTTTTAAGTCATTTCTGTTTCGATAGATTCTTATGACCTTGCGGTCATATAATTAGAGTAAAGGAAGTTTTCAACTGTATGTCATTAAAGGATTGCAAATCTAGCCCATAATACATGAATACATATTTATAAGGGCAACCAGAGTCTGATCTAGAAGGGGAGGGGGGGAAGGTCAAGGGAGCGTATATATATATATATTTCCCTTACTTTTTCAAGAAATTTCTTAAAAAAAAACACGCACTAAAACACTGGGAAATGGCAGATACAGCAGATACCTGAACGGTTTTCCGATTCGACTTTGACCCACCTTCTTTCGTATCACTTGTCCCCCCTTCCCCCCCACTACTTACTTTTTTTCTAGATCCGGCTGGATACAAGTATGCGGTTGTTGTTTTTTTATTTTATGTGTCAAACTCAAAGTTCTTTAAAGGTATTCTTTTTTTTACAACAGCTTTTGTAATTTCATACCTTCTATTTGTTTATTGTATGAAACTTATACATTTTTAAAATTTAGAACTTGAGACGTACATTTTTGAATTTCTTATATTTGAAATATTTCATAAAATGTTCCACGTTTTTGTATGCCATTTGTTAAGATTGTCAGTGTAATGCTGAATAGCTTCTAAAATATTTCAATTTTCCTGGAGTAACTTAGTTTTCAGAAAAAGTCAGTTGTAATAACGGAACTGTAAATTTTGTTGCACAATTTAATACTCATATTTCTTTGTATAAGTAAAGTGTAGTATTCTTGAACGACATTATTAATAGTTTATTTTGCCGTTAACAGAATTAAATCTAGTTACTGGAATTATAAAATATGTACCACTTATTATTTCTTCTTGTTGCGAAATAATAAATTTTTTTCGTTGAACTAATAACACGCCGTAAAGAGAAAGGCAATCCTTAGCTGAATTTCATTTGCGATTATTTAAAGTAATTTAAATATACTCTAATTAATGCGACAAAAAAATAGACATTATTATATTCATGATCAATTTTTGCTCTACGACAAAGAATTTTGGTCTGTATGAGATATGTGTCATTTTTCAGTTGTTACTAAAAATTCTTTTGCAAGATTTATGCTTTTTATGCGAATGCGAAATCTAACAAAATATTTTTAAACATGTTATTAATCATTCTGCGCATTCATTTTTAATCCTCAACAGAATTCTTCCAGTGTTTACAACACCTCACAGGTTCACTGAAAGGTTTTTTTTACCTTAAATGTCATAAGTTAAAGTTTCTACATAATCATAAAATATTACAATTACAATATAATTCATGTATTTTATGTGAATTATGAAAATCATTATTTGTTTCTCTAAATAGTGAATTCTCAACTAGACAGATACGAAATTGTAAAAAAATTGTGCAGGTGCTTTTTGATTCTTCAACTCTTGTATCTTTGCTTGTATAATTCACCTGTTCCATGAAACAATAATTAATAATTTTTAATTTTAACAATTTTAATTCTATTTAATTTAAAATGTTTTTATTCCCATTGTTTGTTTAACTGAATTGTAAATAGCACGGTGATGCCCATGGTGTTCAAAAACATAGATTTAGGATAGTGTTCTGTGAAGGGCTAAAGGTGTGCACATTTGTTGACACTTGTTTTGACCTATTGTGTTTTGCTTACATAAGTGGTGACGAATAGTTTCGTATAAGTAATATCAAACTAGTGGCAAAAACCTTTTGTATATTCCAGTTGTGAAAAACATTTTTGTTAACACCAGCTGTGACAAACCGTTTTTTCTTTTGTTCACATCAGTGGTGACAAACTCTTTCCCCAGTAGTGAACGGAAACATTTCTAGTTATACTAATAGCGATAAAGGTTTTCTCACAATAATAGCATCTAAAATGATAATGCAATGCATTTTTGCCTCTTTTCATATGCTCGTTGATTTCATCTTCATAAAACATAGAAACAATTCATGTTTTAACAGTTGTGAAAAAATTTCTATCATATTTTTGTCATTATTTGCATTTGATTCACGTGTATATTTATCAACCTTCAGTTTAGATTCAATCCACAACTCCAGTTAAATAATCCTAGCATCTTAAAAAGAAAAAAAAAAGTTTATTTTTCATCGAAGTTGTAGGAGAAAAAAAAACAAAAAATTTCCAAGTTCACGTGGGAGAAACTTTGAGCATTAAAACGTGAGTAGTAATATTTGGTTTGTTTCATTATATTTAATTTAACTAAATGCTCCTCTGTAGTCTTTTTTGTCAAACATAAAGTTGATCTTATTACCTATTTTATTATTTAAAATAAAAGGATACTGTTTCCAGCCAACTGACTTCAATCCTAACTGTCTAGGTTATATTGTTATGTGCCAAAGTTAATATAAAGTGTAATATACAATTTTATTTCTTTTGAAGGAATCTTAAATTTGAATTTTGTGGGGCTGAACATTTACCCTACTATTTTTATTTCTTTTTTTCCATTTCAGTCTCAGTGCCAACTGATAAATTTAAATGCAACCACTTCTAACCTATTACATATTTATATTCATTAATAAGTGTAACTCTCATGTTGATATACGTGAATAGATCTTTAATTCTCACAGTCACTAAGTTCAACGATACGTGTGTTATGTGTTTTTCAACGTGAAAATTTATAAATTTTTGTTAATGTAAATGTTAAGGATACGCCCATAGTACATCATTGTGGTTGAATGGGCTTCTGGAATGCAAACAACACTCGGTTAAACATAGAGAAAGTTAATGTGTTATGAAGTATTTAAGTATTTATTGTGTTGTAACACCAATATTTTTGTGTTTTGGGCATTGTCTTGATGATATCATCAGCACTTGATATTCAATTGATGTAAGTTTGCTTGGGGGGATTTATATCACATCCTCAATAACGTGAGCAGTAATTATAGCTTTGGTAGAACAACATGTGAATTTCATGTTAATACAACAAGCAATGTTACTCTGATATCCAAAGCTTTAAATGGCCATCTAGTAGCCGTAGGATATAGCATAGTGTAAACCATGTCCTGCTTCATTCCACTGTTAGTATTTATAGAAAACTCTTATTGCATATTGCACTGTTTACCTTTACCACTTGAGACTGTAGACCTTATTTCCTAAATACCTTTGCAGTTCATTCCACAGTGCCAACCTTTCCTAAGATGTCCTGATGACAGAAATAATCAAGAAATAAAAGATCTCTGAGTAACTCATACTGGTGTTGTACAAACTAAGTGCACCTTATATCTCGAGCAGTAATCATTAGTGGAAATGGCTTTACCATGCATTCATCAGAACAGTGCTGTGGTTTTTTTTACATGCATTCATGTTAAACGAAACATGACTCCTACCATAACTATATCTTGAGGCAGCTTGTAGTTTACCCAAGTGTATACAGTTTTTAACTTTGTCTTTACCTATATAACAGTAGATTTACTCAAGATACTCTAAGAGGGTCTTGCTTCTGTCTAGTGTTTGTTTAGGTAGATCGAAAGGTAGATCCATCTTTACTGGTTTTACGAGCTCCATTTTTACTGTAGAAATGTCAGAATCTCAACTGTTTACTATACCAGGCTGTTCTGATTTTAATATACATATATTTTGCTACGTGCCCACAGTTTATGTCATTGCAAAAAGAATTGTTAATCTTTTCTCAGGTAATATGATGTAAATTTATGACATCCTTTTACAGTAAGTATATTTTTCTTCATTTCAGAATTTTTAACCGACGACATAAGTTACTAAGAGATAGAAAAGTACTTTTTCTGATTTTTGAGAATAAGGTATCTATCAATGGTGGATTCAAAATCAGCAAGTATTATTTAAACAACGGTCTTGTACAGTTTATATATTCTGCTTTAGTAGTGAAAGACGGAAATAATAATAAAAAAAATAAATGTAGGGATAAAGATTTCATATTGTGTTGCAAACCAGAGAATGTGAAACCCGCATAATTAGTTTCCAACTCTTAAACGCAATGGTGCTAAAATTATGTACTTTGCAGGATTTCAGAGTATAGTTGCGTGCTGAAAGAAACATATTGTGGGTTGTTTTCATTCCTACAAAACCCTAAATCGATAAAACAGAACCGAAAGATTTAGATATTGAGGATAAGACACATCAAATTTAAGCTTTTTAATGGCGATATAAAGCTAATATTTTAGACCTTTTTGAATATTTGTATTGAAATAATTTTGAGCCTCTTTCCTTGAAGATTAGAGCATGTATAGAATCTTTCTAAACGATAATAGATTCAGGTTATTACCGCTCATATTATCACTTTTCTACCTATTCCCTTAATTGTTACTTGATAACCTTCGAACAGTTCTCTATTCTGATAGATTAATCTAATCCTTCCTATTCAATGTGTCCTCTAGTTCAGTGATATCCAGCGTTTCTTGCGCTAGATGGTCAACACTGAAATTTCCAAATAGTTTAAGGTGCATAGAGAAAAATTTTAGAATTTTAATACCTTTCATCGTGGTGCTTGAAGTTGTGTAATTTGCCTTAAGCCACAGTCAGTCTTGCTTTCATACAGATATCTGTGATACTTTACACAAACAACTGAAATGCTTTTTTTCATTGAGAAATTTAATGAAGGTAAGCCACAGGATTAATATTGATTTGTAACATAAATAGCTTTTTCTGTCAAATTCGCTTTCTGTTACATTTAGGTAAAAAAATAAATACCCCCTCAAGCAGTTGCTTGCCACAGAGGTCTGACAAGAGCCTGTCAGTTTATATGCTACAATAGAAGGTCTGAGAGGATGGTAGGCCCTCAGCACAAAAACGACACAAACAGCCATGCCTTACCCGGGGCTCGAACCCAGGTCTCTTAGATCAGTAGCCAAGCGCGCTAACCACTCGGTCATGGGATGTGCGGATTAGAAAAGTTGCTCTTCCCTGAATAGAAATTTACGGTGTTTGCTTCTTCTCTTAAAAGGGCACTTGAGTTTTTTGTTTCAAGAATATCCTTCTATAGTGGCCAGATCCCTACACTTGTTTTTTTTACCTTGAGTTGATTAAAATCAAGCGTACAAGTCACTCTGATATGCAACAATGAATAAGGTTGTTGTAAGAGCATGTGAAAGAGGGCGACATGCTTCCATCTAATTGAGAATTTCAACCCCCGGAGGGAAGTGGAAAATATGCACACTAAACGGAAAGGAAATGATTTTTATTGAATTAATTCACTTATTTAATGAATTAGTCGTGCACTATTTGGCACGACTAATTTCTGATAAAAAAAAATGCTATTCCTGTTCAGTTTAGTTAATTGACTGTCTTCGTTCCCTCCATTTTTTCCCCTCGTTCTGGCCTGGTCAAGGACTATAGCGAATTAAATTATCATCATCATCGTATAAAATAACAAGCTTATACCGAAGGGGTGGGTTAGTGGACGAATAGCCGACACAAATATATAAGTGATGACTTCAACATGTGCGTCAGCTGCAAACTACTGAGAAACTTGGGGCGGGGGTTGCTCAGTCGGTAGCGCGCCAGGCTCGTAATCTGTAGTTCCCAGGTTCGAGTCCCAGCTGTTTCAGCGTTGAGATTTATCTCCGCAAAATTCCCCGCCCTGCCCACGGTCAGTAGGGGACACCGATGGGCTTGGAAAGGCCGCCGTCCGTCGGATGGGACGTTAAGCCGTGGCCCCGTATGCGGGAGAAACATACCATGTGCACGTTAAAGAACACGCTGGATGGCCTTGACGGGGGGCTACCATCTGTCTCCCAACAGCTGTTCCAGTGGGTTCCCTCCCCCAACTTTCTCTGAGCCTTCGGGGTCCATATGACCTGGCCATTTAGCCCATGGTGTGCAAAAAAGTGCCGCTCAGAAGTAAAACAACCCAACTGAGAAACTCCTATTGACAGATTTTAGCGCCCTGTAATTTCCCAGATGTTTGATAGATTGGTCCCAAATCTCATATGCTGGTGTTCCTTGTGTGACCTCGTGTTGGGTAAAAATATCGAGTCCCTCTCTGCCTTGGGAGGGTATTAATCCCTTTGGAATGTCCGGAATCTGGGGGAGGAGGAGGCTCTGCCATCTCCTCGGGCATTGTGAAAGTTATGAATGGAATGAATTATGAAACTTTTCAATTGACAAATCTTCCAGAGGAGAAGTAAGTTTTGAGCCTAACTTTTGTCAGCAATTGGGAGACTTATTAGTGGACAAATCTGCCGGTGGAGAAATTTGTTTTGCGCCATGTGATCTGTTGATGTGCCAGTTGGGTCAAACACTAGTTATTTCCGTTAAAACAAAATTGTCTTTAAATATGATTACTCGAATCATTCGCACAGATCTGAAGTAGCTCGTACTGGAAACTTAATATGCATAATAATAATAATAATAATAATCAGCTAGCGTCCAGTTTCAACTTCGATTGATTCCTCCCAAGAGACGTTTCATCTGCATATTAAGTTTAAAGTCAGTCGCAAGGAGTCTGAAATACGTTGAAGTTAAGGCGATCCATTAGACATCTTTTAAAAGAAAGATGCGAATCTTACAACAAGGCCATTTGAACGGTTAATTAATTTCTTGATCTCTCGTATATGAACCAAGGTTGGATACTCCTCCGATGTACAGCGCCATTTTCAAGTCGGGAGCGAAACCGCAACTTGGTTACCGGTAATCCAGTTCAATCCTGTTTTTGCTGTCATTGTCTGAACTAATCAGTCCTTCTTTGAACTGAAAATAGATGGATCATGTATGTGCCTTTATTGAATTTCGCATTTTACCATCATTATGCATTTTTAAGTTGAGTAGTTGTTGGGTTGTTTATCGGGAGTAACACAACCCAAACCGTCGAGGTTTTAGCCCCAATTGTCACTATTTCACACACGATGGACTAAACGGTCAGGTAACGAGGAACCGAAGGGCTTACAGCTGGGATAAGAGAAGGAGCTACACTAGACGAATGATAGGTGTCAGATGGAGGCCTCTCATCGAGGGTGCTCTTTTAGTGTGCATAAGGTTGCTCTTCTGCACACGGAACCACGGCTTAACGTCTCTTTCGATAGCTGAAGTACAGTCGCTCAAAAAAGTATCCGAACGCTATGGTTGACTGCAGAATTCAGAAAAAATATCTGGAGCGTGTACAGCAACTGCACACGCTCAATATTTCCGTGAGTGAACCCACAGGATCCAAGTCTTTGTGAGCTCACACGATCCAATGTGCTGTGAACATTAACCGCAACCGCTCCAGTTTGCTGTGAACGGTAAATGCACACGCTCCATATTCATTGCATTATATATTCATACGCATTATATATATAAAAATATATCCGAACACTATGGTTGATTACAGAATTCAGAAAAAATATCTGGCAACGAATTTTTTTTTTCGAAATTAGTGATCTGGCAATCTTCGTGTCACGTGACACGAAGGTTGCCAGATCACTAATTTCGAAAAAAAAAATTCGTTGCCAGATATTTTTTCTGAATTCTGTAATCAACCATAGTGTTCGGATACTTTTTTGAGCGACTGTACATTTTGATAGCTGAAGTTTCGATAGCACATCCCCTTCCACGCATGTGAAAAGAAAAACTGATTCTAGTTTGTGGAGTTGGAAAATCGGAGTCATTATCATCTAAAATGACTCTGAACTCTGATCACTATCTCACGACATGTTCAACTTATTTTAATTTGGAATTTGTTTACAGCTGCTGTTCCATTTTTCCAATTTATTACGCATCATTTATTTGTACTTAGAGAAGCAAACTCCAGTAATTGAGGGTAAAATTTTCAGAGAAAACAAAATATAATGGTGATTTTTAAACATCCAGGTGAAAGTGATATTGAATTGATCTTTCCTGTGAAATGTGTAAGATAGAAAACTCAACAAAATCCTGTAATTTCAATTCGGAATTCTTTAAAATCCGGTATATTTTATAAATTAAAAGCAAGAAAAATATTATAATTTCACAAACCGGAAATATGAAGAAATCAATCCGGAACTTGAATCTACAATTGCACATTTCTTTAAGAATGTTCCACTTTCAGCACTACCAAACATTGGCGCTGTCGGATATAAATGATTATCGTCTGTCATTACCGAAATATTGTGCTATCATATCACAAACATTCTATCCCATTCCTCAACTGGGGGCGGGGGGTGGCTCAGTCGGTAGCGCGCCAGGCTCGTAAACTGTAGTTCCCAGGTTCGAGTCCCAGCTGGGTCAGCGTTGAGATTTATCCCCGCAAAATTCCTCGCCCTGCCCACGGTCAGTAGGGGACACCGATGGGCTTGGAAAGGCCGCCGTCCGTCGGATGGGACGTTAAGCCGTGGCCCCGTGTGCGGGAGAGCCATACCCTGTGCACGTTAAAGAACACGCTGGATGGCCTTGACGGGAGGCTACCATCTGTCTCCCAACAGCTGTTCCAGTGGGTCTCCTCCCCCAACCTTCTCTGAGTCTTCGGGGTCCATGTGACCTGGACATTTAGCCCATGGTGTGCAAAAAAGTGCTGCTCAGAGGTAAAACAACCCAACCCTTTTACTTTTTCCCGGCATGATTTAGTTTCTTACCCTACCCCCCTCTTTTTTTTTTTCCAGATCCGGGCCTGTCCCTAGGAGCAGCGAAAGAATCTCTATTAAAAAACTCAGCGCTTTGACCTACAGAAGGTGGATTATCTGGGCATAGTTCTGTAATTCTTTTTAAATTTTTTAGTAGTTACCACAATAAAAATCCAGTACTGACCAAAAATGCATAAGGAGAAGTAAGATTGGCCAATCATAACATGAAGAAAAGGCTTGAAAAAATGCAAGCAGGCGCATTTTCAAATTGACAATTTCGACATGTCATTTTCACAGTAAAAAAGAATGCTTGATACTAGAGTTCGTAAAGGTTCACTATAATGCTGTAAGTAAAAGTACGTATATACGGCAGCCGTTATATACAGCAGTGGTTCTCAACCTTTTATGCTTCACGTACCCCCTGGAAATGTGTATGTAACTGGCGTACCCCTTGTATAGATAGATAAAACTATAGTTATAGTATAACAATGGTTATTTTTACTTTGTACACTAGATTTAGCGACTTTTGAGCTCTCACGGCGTACCCAAAAAAATTTTACCGCGTACCCCACGTTGAGAACCCCTAATATACAGCATTATAGTGAACCTTTGCGAACTCGAACCTATTGCTGTGCTTCTAACTTTATTTTATGCTTGATACTATCCTTTTTTTTATTGTAAGCAGTTTTCAATCGAACGAACATTGAAATCACGCTGAAGCAGTTGTTTTAAATACATTTAATTTATGAGGCTGAATTTGGCTTGAAATCAAGTTCCTTAATCATTGCTGGTCGCGGTGTTAAAAAGTTGGCGATTGTAAAAAGTACAGCATTTGTTACTGTCATTCGGGGGTGGTTTAGTCGGTAGCGCGCCAGGCTCGTAATCTGTAGTTCCCAGGTTCGAGTCCCAGCTGGGTCAGCGTTGAGATTTATCTCCGCAAAATTCCCCGCCCTGCCAACGGTCAGTACGGGACACCGATGGGCTTGGAAAGGCCGCCGTCCGTCGGATGGGACGTTAAGCCGTGGCCCCGTGTGCGGGAGAGCCATACCCTGCACACGTTAAAGAACACACTGGATGGCCTTGCCGGGAGGCTACCATCTGTCTCCCAACAGCTGTTCCAGTGGGTCCCCTCCCCCAACCTTCTATGAGCCTTCGGGGTCCATGTGACCTGGCCATTTAGCCCATGGTGTGCAAAAAAGTGCCGCTCAGAGGTAAAACAACCCAACTACTGTCATTCGATTTATTCGAAGCCATTTTTTACGGATGATAGTCAACGTGATAAAAGATTCACACTGAACATAATCTGCAGAACATAATGCACTGAACATAAGTTTACAAAGCGGCACATTTAATAAAGCGTTTTACTATTTTCATCCGTTGTGATTGTAATTGTGCCAGCAATAGTTTTTATCCTAGCAGATATAACAGTGAAAAATAATGAGATAGTAGCTTATAAAATTCTGAACAGCATTAAACCTTTCTGACCAGAATTTTTTTGCCTATCTAAGAAAAAATGTTTCCATTTAAATGTGTTCTATTTATGACCAAATGAACGAAAATATATAACAAAATTTTTAACATGATTTCGCTGAAATTCATCATGTAGGAACTGTCCAGAAAAAACTGTCTTAAAAGTTGCAAAATTCTGAAATCTTAAATCATAATTTACATGCACGTTACCACGATAAAATACATCAAATGAATTAGGAACGTATCCCGGGTTTAGTTCAGAGTTGGTGGGAATGGGTTAGTACTAAAATATTCCATTGGACAGGAGAGGCTAAATGATATTCTATATGAAATAAAATTTCAGAGTTGTTTATTTTTTAAATCTATTTTTAGTTTCGGTCATAAAATATGGGGCTAAAATTATAAAAAAAACACCTATTTTTGATTTCAAAGCAGATGGACAAGTTCGAGAGTTCGTATAACGCAACGGGATTTCAGGTTGGGGAGTACAGTCGCTCAAAAAAGTATCCGAACACTATAGTTGATTACAGAATTCAAGAAAAATATCTGGCAACGATTTTTTTCAGAAATTAGTGATCTGGCAACCTTCATGTCACGTGACACGAAGGTTGCCAGATCACTAATTCCTAAAAAAATCGTTGCCAGATATTTTTCCTGAATTCTGTAATCAACCATAATGTTCGGATACTTTTTTGAGCGACTGTACGTCTTTGAAATGAATTATATTTGTGAAATATATCAAAACAATTCTTGTGGTTTCCTGTGAAATGTACCAAAACAGTTCTTGTCGTATGTCAGGCATAGTTTTCTTCAATGATATTGTGTGTAGTTTCTATTTTATCCACAGATGGCACAAAATTCCAGTCCATTGTGTACAGTTTGCAAACATTGCAAGACAACATGTTTTTCTTTATAATCTGAAAAAAAAAAGCAATGCATATATTTAATGTACACAGGGTCTGAAGGGGTTAAGTTTCTTTTGCTCTTGAAAGCGCAAAGTGATGAGAGAAATTAAAGAATCTCCTTAGAGAAAGCGTCGTAATGTTTTGTCTTTTGGAGAAGGGTCTGGCTCTTGAATTTTATCACCCCACGTAATTGGAAAGAAGCCTCTTGCTATATATAAAAATTTAATACAAAGTAATAGTATTATTGAGCCATTTTAAATATGTTTTTCTTATTCGGTGACAAAACTTGAAAATACAAAATGTAAAATTAACAAAAAATTGAGTTAGGAAAACATTGGATTTAAGATATTGTTGCGGATCACAAAAATGGATAGCCACTGAGCGTGAGTATTAAAAGCTATATTTCAAAACCAAATTCAATACAAGGTAAATTGTTACAAAGGAAATATGGATGAAGTATCTTATTAACAAATCAACTATTAACATGCACAAGTCATCAATCTTCCTGCATGAGCACACATCAGCTCTGTGTATTTTACTAAATACTACCTTTTACTTGATTTACCAGGTCACCCAAAGATCTTCACTCGTAAACCAATTCTCGTCCTGTGCTGATAACTTTTCACACACTAGCCGAACAAAAAGACAGTCCGTGTAGACATTCGAAGTTAGCCATAAAAGTCCCACTTTTATACTTCCGCGTATACACAACACATCAAGTTACTTCTTGATACTTAACGATAAAAGATCCCGCTTTTATCCTTCCGCGTATACACAACACATCAAGTTACTTCTTGATACTTAACGCGCACTGTCTCAGAACAGCTCACCGTCCATTTTCGAACTCTCCGACCGTTACAACACAACGACCGTTAATACAAAACGACCGTTAACGCTCCACTCTTCTTCTCCAAATTCTCCCAACGTTCTTATTCGTTGGCTGAAACTTTGCTTTCGGTTGCCAGATTCCTTCTGTCGTAACACTGCCCCCTTCCTAGGTCTTGTTCGTCCCGAACAATTCTGGATTCCAAAGTTTCCTCAGTTCTTCGATGAAACGGAGCCAAACGATCCACGTGAACCACCTTGCACTTTGTAGCTGGACGTCGACGAATGCGATATACCACGTCATTAATCCTGTTAACTATTGTATATGGACCTTCCCAAGGTTTCTGAAGTTTTGGAGATAGTCCTTTTTTTTCTATGTGGACTGTATAGCCAGACAAGATCTCCTTGATTGAAAATAGTTCCATTTATTTTACTGTCATATCTTGTTTTGGTTCTGTCACTTGTTATGTCGATGTTATGTCTAACAGAGTGATGGATTTCTTCTAGTCGTTGTTGCAATTCTTGTACGTATTGTGGAGTGGACACAGGCATTGCTTCGGGCCGACCATATAAAAGGTCACAGGGAAGACGTAACTCTCTTCCAAAAATCATCATGGAAGGTGTCTGTCCAGTTGTCTCATGCACTGCCGTTCTATATGCCAGCAAAAGGAGTGGTACATGGCGATCCCAGTCACGTTGGTGGTCGTTCACAAATAATGCTAAATGCTGAGCAATTGTTCTATTGAACCTTTCAACCATACCATCCGACTGAGGGTGTAAGGGAGTTGTTCTGGTTTTCTGAATACCTAATAGTTGACAGATGCCTTTAAACACATTGGATTCAAAATTCCGTCCTTGATCAGAGTGGAGTTGTAAAGGTACTCCATACCTACTAATGAAGTTATTAACTATCATCTCAGCCACTGTTGTTGCTTCCTGGTCTTGGATGGGATATACCTCAGGCCACTTTGTGAAATAATCCATTACCACTAATAAATATCGATTTCCATCATCAGTTCTAGGAAACGGACCCATTACATCAATGGCTATTCTTTCAAAAGGGGCACCAACGTTATACGTCTGCAGCTTACCCCGACTCCTAGTCTTAGGGCCTTTCTTTGCTGCACAGGCTTCACATTGCCTACACCATCTCTCAACGTCTGCCCTACTTTTCAACCAATGAAATCGTTCCCTGGCTTTG
The DNA here is from genome assembly GCA_038380435.1 of Ryuthela nishihirai. NCBI lineage: Eukaryota > Metazoa > Arthropoda > Arachnida > Araneae > Heptathelidae > Ryuthela > Ryuthela nishihirai. The sequence continues at coordinate 20,732,468 of JAWZYU010000002.1, forward strand.
GCTAATGTCTTATTAACACCGAAGTGTCCTCCAGTGGCACTATCATGTACATCTTTCATCACAAGTTCCACTCGGGATCGAGGAAGGATTATCTGCCAACGGATCAGCCGTCCAGTGGGATTCTCCCATCTTCTGTATAATACTCCGTCTTCCATTTTTAAGGAGTCCCACTGTGCCCAGTAACTTTTAGTAGTTGGACTATACCTCGAGATTTGCTCCCAATTAGGTCTTGCATCAGATTTTTCAATCAATTCCATTATTGGTTTTATGTCTTCATCATCTAGTTGAGCCTTCCTGATTTCAATTGGATTCCAGATGTTAGGGGTGTCACTATTTGTTTGTGTCGATACTATTTGTCTTATGGGCATTATCTCTTTAGTTCCAAATTTCAGTTCTGCATTATAGCAATGTTTACAGTTGTCAATACATGGGCGCCTGGAAAGAGCATCTGCATTCTTATGCATTTTACCACTTCGATGTTCGATGGAGAAATCGTATTCTTGTAACCGTTGTATCCACCTAGCGATTTGTCCTTCAGGGTTTTTGAAGTTTAATAACCATCTAAGTGCAGCATGATCAGTACGTATAAGGAATTTCTGGCCATAGAGATAGTGATGAAAATGTTCTATTGCTTTTACTATTGCTAACAGTTCTTTGCGTGTTACACAGTAATTCCGCTCTGGTTTGGATAAAGTTTTACTAAAGTATGCAATAACTCTCTCCTGTCCGTCTTGTTCTTGTGAAAGCACAGCACCAACTCCTGTGTTACTTGCGTCAGTATCTATTACGAATTGTTTTCCAGTTTGTGGGTACGCTAGCACTGGTGCTGTGGAAAGAGTTTTCTTCAGCTGTTGAAAGGCTATATCGCATTCGGTGGTCCACATAAACCGCTGGCCCTCTTCTGTCAGACGATGTAATGGCCTTGCGATGTTGGAGAAACCTTTGACAAATCTTCTATAGTAGGTGCAAAGTCCAATAAAACTACGAAGTTGATGAACATCTTGTGGTGGAGGCCAGTCTCTTACAGCTTCTATCTTACTAGGATCAGTCTTAATCCCTGCTGTAGTGATCACATGACCAAGGTAATGAACTTCTTGCTGGAACAGTTTACACTTTGTCGGTCCCAATTTTAACTTGGCTGCCTTAAGTTTTTCAAATACTTGACGAAGATTTCTCAAATGTTCTTCAAAAGTTCTTCCAAGAACTATGATGTCGTCCAAGTAAACCAGGCAGACCTCCAAAGACAAACCTTTGAGCACTGACTCCATTAGTCGCTCAAATGTGGCAGGTGCATTACAAAGTCCAAATGGCATCACCTTAAACTGCCAAAGTCCATTCCCTGTACTGAAAGCCGTTTTCTCACGGTCTTCAGGACGTATACCAACTTGCCAATAGCCGCTCTTTAAATCTAATGTTGAGAACCATTCTGACCCAGATAAAGTGTCTAGTGTATCGTCAATCCTGGGTAAAGGAAAGGAATCTTTCTTTGTTACGTCATTTAATCTGCGATAATCTACACAAAATCGTGTAGATCCATCTTTTTTCTTGACAAGAACTACTGGTGATGTCCAGGGACTCTGTGATGGTTCTATAATGCCCTGAGCTTCCATGTCCTTTATGAGTTGTTCCGTCTCCTCTCTTTTTGCCAATGGAAGCCTTCTTGCCGGCAGATGGACTGGAGGAGAATCACCAGTGTTGATTTTATGTTCTGTCAGGTTAGTACGGCCATAATCATTTGATGTGGCAGAAAAAATGTCAGAAAATTCTTTTAATAGGTTCTCGGCCTTAACAGCTTGGTTTTCAGTTAATATTTGTCTTGTTTCTCTCCATAATTCAGTAAGATGAGACGGGATGTCTGTATGATTTTGATATGAATCGGTAACTTCTATTTTATTTATACTTGTTACACAGGTAACAGCTTCACATATTGCTAATTCCTCACCTTTTTTTAACATTCTATTGGATTTGTTACAGTTCATCACTCTGATAGGGATCTGTTCTTTATCTATTCTGACTAAAGTCCTTGCAACCAGGATGTTATGAGCCAAAGCTCCTTTACCAGAGGCATCAGTAACTGCCAATCGGAAGGCCCCAGAAGTCTCCGCCCGATGTCCACGGACTATAACTTCACTTTGTGCTGGGATCTCTGTGTCTTCCGTCACTAATATTGGAATTACGCTTGATAAAGAATCAGACGTCCGGCTAAGCAGAGGAATCTCTTCTGTCTCATAGATGAGTAGGTTATCACTGGGTCTAATGTTGAATCCATGTTTCTTAAGAAAATCAAGGCCTAATATGCATTCGTCGTAGATGTCAGCGATGTAAACAGGATGGCGAACCAGACAGCTACCAACTCGAATATTAAGTTCTATTTTTCCATGAACTTTTGCACGATCTCCAGTGGCCGTTTGTAGGCTTATTCTAGACTGTGTAGTATTCAAGTTTGGGTGAGGTATTATTTTCTTTATTATATCCGTTCTGAGTAAAGTTACATTTGCACCAGTGTCGACTATCATACGGCAAGGTATTCCATTTATGGCTCCATCAGCTACTAATCCATTATTATCGCCATGTAATGTTGAAACGTGGGCGACTTCCCCTGGGGCCAACCAATCAACTGCCAGCCTTTGCCCCGCAAGACTGACTAATTTTCTGTTTCTCTGATCCTGTTGTCTAGTTGATGTACTTGGACTCCTCATTCGTTTCCTAGTGCAGTTGGTACGAATGTGTCCGGTCTTGCCACAATTCCAACACTGGAGGTCTGTTGTAGGTTTTGAAGAAGAACCTTTTATATCTTTCAAAACGGATAGTATGGCTTTGGTTAGTTCTTTCATTTCATTATCCTTTTCTACAGTTTCTTCTGCACTCACAAATCTCACTGCACGTTTGTTCGCTCGGGAGGAAAGCCTGGAGCACTCGTATTTCATAGCATGTACCACAGCTGACTTTAAGGATTCACCTTCCAACATCCTCAGAGATTGCTGAGTGTCAGGGTCAGCAATAGCATCAATAAATTGTAATTGAGCTAAATTATCTTGAATTTCTGGTGGACAGTTACTATAAGCCAATCTAGCTAGACGCTCAATATCACTAGCAAGCTCTTGCAAAGTTTCACCACTTTTCTGCATGCGATGTTTAAATTGAGTCACGTAATATTGTTTTAAATAACTATCACCAAACCTTAGTTCTAATGCGGAAACTAGACTTTGATAATCAAGTCGTTTTTCTTCTGGAACAGACTGCAAAACTTCCGCAGCAGAATTTCTTAAGGAAGCTGCAAGAAAACTGGCCTTTTGGAATTCATTCCACTCATTGGCTGTAGCGATAACTTCGAATTGTGTTTTAAATACTGTCCAAGATGATTGACCATCATATGTAGAAGGTTTAGTTGTATTTTTAGCGATATGTGTAATAACATTATTTCCACTAGAATTATTATTATCACAAGCAGAAGGTAACATTTCATTTCTCAAAATCTGAAACTGGCGTTCACAATCAGTTTTTACAATTTCTATTTCATGTTTATAATCTAACTTAACACTATCAAGATCATATTTTACACTGTCAATTTCAACCTTTAAACAATCACATTGTTTATTAAGTTCGGTTTTAATGTCCTTACACTGATCAGTAATCTTGTCAATTTGAGAAGCCACTTCAGCTCTCATCTCAGTATTTTGTGCGGCCATTTCGGCTTTCAAGTCATCTTTTTGAGAAACTATCTCAGTTCTCAACTCATTATATTGTGCGGCCATATCGGCTTTCATATCAGTCATCAGCTTTATTAACTCATCCATACTTCTAGTGAAAGGCATTCAATTAAATTAATCCCACTTCTGACACCAAATGTTGCGGATCACAAAAATGGATAGCCACTGAGCGTGAGTATTAAAAGCTATATTTCAAAACCAAATTCAATACAAGGTAAATTGTTACAAAGGAAATATGGATGAAGTATCTTATTAACAAATCAACTATTAACATGCACAAGTCATCAATCTTCCTGCATGAGCACACATCAGCTCTGTGTATTTTACTAAATACTACCTTTTACTTGATTTACCAGGTCACCCAAAGATCTTCACTCGTAAACCAATTCTCGTCCTGTGCTGATAACTTTTCACACACTAGCCGAACAAAAAGACAGTCCGTGTAGACATTCGAAGTTAGCCATAAAAGTCCCACTTTTATACTTCCGCGTATACACAACACATCAAGTTACTTCTTGATACTTAACGATAAAAGATCCCGCTTTTATCCTTCCGCGTATACACAACACATCAAGTTACTTCTTGATACTTAACGCGCACTGTCTCAGAACAGCTCACCGTCCATTTTCGAACTCTCCGACCGTTACAACACAACGACCGTTAATACAAAACGACCGTTAACGCTCCACTCTTCTTCTCCAAATTCTCCCAACGTTCTTATTCGTTGGCTGAAACTTTGCTTTCGGTTGCCAGATTCCTTCTGTCGTAACAATATTATAAGTAGATAAAGAAAGATGTTACTTGAAAGTCATTTTTCTTGATTTTAAAGTATCAAAATCTTTCATTAATTCATAAGCCTAAATAAGTGCTGAAGTTGTTTGATGCTTTACGGATATAAATGCCAAGCTTGAATGTCACTGTAAGGATCTTAATTCGCCTTCTCGAATTACAGCCATCTTTGAGACATTTCTTATTTCCATTAAGCCGAAATAGGATAAAGCAGACTTGTCTATGTCTAACAATTTGCATTTTTATCTCGTCGATTATTTCATTCCCATTTACATCAAATCTGAATATTGTTTTTTTAACCAGAAATAGAATTTGACCAACTGATGACAGCTGCATTCTCTTGTTTGTAAACAATAAGAATGATTTTTTGCAACCTGAGTGATAAGAGTCCGGTCTTGAGATAGTGAAGCGTTTAGAACGTGAAAATAATAAAATTATGTATGTGGCGTAGTTAATACTCGATACAGAGCAAAAGCTGGAAATAATTTTTAATAACCATATGCCTCAAACCTCGCACAGAACAGAAGGATTTTCGTATAGCTAGAATGACCATCCGTGGTCAACGTGCTCAGAGATGTACAAAAAAAAATGATCTGCTCTCGGTTAATAGAGTAACTTAGCGGACAATAAAAAAAAACCTTCTGAACTGACGAGTGTATTGTTGTTCTAAATGGTTGTATTAATATCGTTTCCTGTTGTGCTGTGTGCTTTCGACGGTCGTGCTTTTCATAATGCCACTTTGTAAAATTAGATGTTTTGCAAATAAAACTCGTGTTTTTGTGCGCGTCGACGCTCTTTTTGACGTATTTTGATGAAATGAATTACCTTGTTTCAGCTTTTCCCACTTTTGAATCTGCCTTTGATATGCTTCACGATGTACAGTGCGCTATATTTATTCGCTATATTTGCGTATCTTTGTTCTGGTTCGTGCTGGATGTAAATGTTACGAAACACTGAGCTGCAAAATGTTGTTCGCTTGTAACTCTTTTTGTGTTTTCGATTCGTGACTTTGTCTGTCACTGGTTTGTGGATTAAACTTAAACAGCTGCTTTTCAGTTATGAGTAAGTGTACTTAAAAACGTTCTTAGAGAAATTTATTATCTTGGAGAAATGTTAATTTTATTAGTTCATTATATGTTATTATGTTTATTATGTTTTATTATTATTAGTAATGTTAAATTTTTTTTCAATTTTTATTCAACCTAGATATGTATCAATACAAAATTATAATGAAATATACCCAGCTAAAGTAACTGAATACTTGAGCGCTGATGTATAATCATAATATAAATATAAATACAAAAAATTAACACGGCAACAGTTGGTAATTGAACCAATCTATGATATAGACAGTCAAAAAATTGGTTTTACATACAGTAATCGTTCTTTGTTTACAATCCATTCACAAAGAGATTTATTAAATGAATATTTTGAAGTAATTTTCTTCGTTGTTTCTGGAATATTGTTGTATAATTTAGTTAATAATAATAATTGTTGCCGAATAAATCAAAATGTTGTAATATGTAACAGTGTTTCACAAACATTTTTGTTCATAGCTCTCATATTTTAATTAGCATTAAAATGATTCATATGAAGATTTTTTTAATTTGAAAGCTTTATTCAGAATTTTGCTGCTTGTTTAAAGAGTGACATAAAAAAACTAAGAAATAGACATGCTTATATGTAACCAAAAGGACGCTTTAGGTTTAGTGGGTCGATTAAAGACGTCTTTGTATCAGGATGTTAGTCGAGTTGTTAGGGAAAAATCGACTATACTGTGAAAAATCAGTGACGAAATGACGGACTTCTCAAATATCAAGAAATGTAAAAAAAAGTTAAGAAATTTAATCACAATCGCTCCAGGAATAGGGCAATTTTTTTCCAAAAAAAAAAAGTGAAATATATTTAACTTATGTACTAATATAGTAACTACAGTACTTATGTATATGATGATGATTAATTCGCAAAGCCATCATATAATCCTAAAAATCATCATCAACATCATAAATAATAGGGGTATCTTAGTGGATGTGATCTATAGAGAAAAAATAAGGATCTATAGAGAATAAAAAAAATCGGGTCCCTAGCTGTCGTGGGAAGTAATTAAATTTTTTTTGTGAATGTAGGGGATCTGAAAACGGGAGGGGGTAGGGCGCTGGCGTTCCTTCGGCTAATATAAATCGCAGAAGTTATAAATGGAGAGAAATACTTTTCGCGCCAAACATTTGGAGAGAGTTGTGAACGTTACCTATGGGGAAGAGATATAGCTTTCTGCCCCAAAAGTTTTTTGGCCGGCTGTCGTTAATACTAGAATTATTGTTAAGTGGAGGAAATATATGCGTCACTGTTTCAAAGCCTCGTTGGCATGTAGGTGATGTAGCGCTCGAAGCGAGTAGCGGTTGAATCTAGAACTACGAAGAGACAGTCGATTTACTTCTAGATTTTGATGCTGTTTTAAACTTAATAGCTTTCTTTGGGATTTCAGTTGTTTGAAACTGAAAAAAATGCAGATTTTTGTTCAGTCGTCTATTCGTTTTAACGGGATTTTACTCTATATTGTTGCTATTAAAAGTAAAACCTTAGCAGTCATTTAAGGGGCAATAGAACATTCATTTTCAAATGCAGAACTTTCTAATATTTGCAATGTAGACAGTATCGCTGTCTTAATGCACAAAGTTCTAATTTCAATGGGATTTTTCTTCATACCCCAATGTATTAAGTTCTAGTTCAATGTGAAAGTTTTTGCTTTTAATTAAAAAATTTCTACTGTTTTCGATCTGAGAGTTCTACTGTTTTCAGTGTAAAAAAAGTGATAGCAGTCTCTCAATGTAAAAAAAGTTTTATCACGTCCAATGCGAGAGTTTTGCTTTCAGTCTAGAGAGCTACAGTACCCTACTACCAATATTTACATATGAGCAGTCTCTCAATGCAAAAAGTTTTATTCTTTCAATGTAAAAAGCTCTGCTACATTCAGAATTTCTCCTCTCATGCGGTGCTACTGCTCTAGAAATGAACAGACTTCGTGTATTCATATCTCTAAAAAATTAGTGAATCTTTTTTTTTCATGGAATTGGTTATTTATTGATCCCATTCATACAAAAAAATACTCGTATTTTAAAGAATTATTTAGGAGCCAATTTTCATTCATAAATGAAAAGCAGCAGTTCTTTGAATTTGTAATTTTTTTCTAATTACCACAAAGGCAAGTGTATGTAAAAGTGAGGTAAATGTCTTCGGTTTTTGTTTCATATTGCGGTTAAATAAGGAGATGAGAAATAGCAATAACAAAGATCATTGTATCAAATATGAAATAATTTCCAGCATATCTTGTGATCAGAATTTGCAAGGAGACGGTTTGCGTCTCAAAAATTGTATTGAGTTGAATAAATATGAAGATTAATATATATATATCTTAATCAAATAACCGATCAGAATCAGTGCTAGAGTGGTCCTTGATCCTATTTCTTGTTTTTAAACAATTCATTGCGATATTCAGAGCACAGAAGTTCACTTTCTTAACAGTTTTGATTTTCTTTTTATTGCAATTTCAACTGATCATGTTTTTCTCCAATTTATGCGATCATTAGAAAGGAAATTGTTAGTTGCTTAGTTACCTGATGAATCTGCATTCGCTTGCGAAGGTACTCAGAGTTATGTCAGTTGTCACTTTTAAGGAAAGGCCGTCTCACCTAGGACAAATTTTCCCTACACCAGTAAGATGGAGGATGGGCTCGTAATTTGAAGTTCCCAGGTTGGAGTCCCAATTGTGTGAGTGCTCAGAATATTCTCTCTTAACTCTCACACCCTGCTCTCGGTGAGAAAGGGGCCGCTTTTGGCTTGGAAAGTCTTCCGTCCGTCGGATAGGAGGTTAAGCCGTGGCTACGTGTTCATGAGAGCTGTGCACACTAAACAACACACACTTCACGGCAGGATTATGACCTGGTTGTTCAGCCAATTGTGTGAAAAAATCTCACATAGAAATAGAACCACCCAAAACAATTGAATCTCCCCCTTTTCAACATTTCTTATAAATTATTTTACTAAAGGTACGCTCATGCAATCAATTGATATTATTAAAACCAACATTTTAAGATAATATCCTGAAAATTTTAAACAGAATATATTCTTAAGGTTCGAGTATATTTTTAGAGATAAGTTCACTACCTAGCACAGTTCACGACTCAGTTGTTGGGAACCAAAGTTATTCAATATCTAAACCTACAAATTAGAATCCAGATCAGCATGGGTGGACATGAGTCAATGAACTGTCCATTGTGAATAAAAACTTTAGAAGGCCTAAATGCATATTTTCCTGTAGAAGGAAAAGTAAATTAACAAACAAATGTAAAAGTTTCAAAAAAATATTTATATATTTTACACTTTAACGGGAAATTTAAGATTGTTTATTTGTAGAAAGTTTTGTTGATAAATTTCACACAGTACTCATAGTATCGCATCAAAACTAAATATTGGAATATTTCTTTGGATACCTTCCTGACTTTAAAAAACCCTTTGCGGATAGATAGACCAGTAAAGGATTACTAATTCTCTAGACTGAGCTCTATGTTCTGCATTTAAGAATACAGTAATTGAAAGAATCTGAATAAGGAACTGTTTAATACATTTCGACCCACATTCATTATTTTAGTGTTTATTGATTTCCAACATTTCAACATTTTCAGTTTCAAAGGTGCAGAAACCCAAATTCCAAAAGCATCAGCTGAAACAAAATGCTCTTCTCAGTATTTTTTGCTGTATGATATTGTATGAGGTTGGATCTTGTGGGAGGGAAGATGCATGTCATTCTTCTTCTCTCCCTAGCGAATTTAATCGGAATAAACTATAAACCCCTCCCCCCTTGAAAAAAAAAGTTTTTGAAATATGCTTGCTGCTCAATCAAATGAATTGGCGTCATTTCATTTCTCCGTACAACTATGTAGGGCGGGGGTGGCTCAGTCGGTAGCGCGCCAGACTCGTAATCTGCAGTTCCCAGGTTCGAGTCCCAGCTGTGTCAGCGTTGAAATTTATCTCCGCAAAATTCCCTGCCAATGATCAGTAGGGGACACCGATGGGCTTGGAAAGACCGCCGTCCGTCGGATGGGACGTTAAGCCGTGGGCCCGTGTGCGGGAGAGCCATACCCTGTGCACGTTAAAGAACACTCTAGATGGTCTTGACGGGGCTACCATCTGTCTCCTAACAGCTGTTCCAGTGGGTCCCCTCCCCCAAACTTCTCTGAGCCTTCGGGGTCCTTGTGACCTGGCCATTTAACCCATTGTGTGCAAAAAAGAGCCACTCAGAGGTGAAACAACCCAACCCAAACAATTATGTAATTGATCGATGTCAACTAACGTTTTCAATTCAAAGCTATCTGCTACCATTATATCCTGTTAGTTCTTTAATATTATTGAAGAACGATTGTTCATATTTTTTCGTTGCGAGTATCTTAAAATGCTTTAAGTTCAAGTTAATAATTGTCGCTAGTGTTGGAACATCAATTTGTGGTGATCACGGAATGATCGAAAATTGGTTATAGAGCATCGCAATATTTCGTTTGTAAAAAGCTACGTGTTGTGTTGGGTTGGGTTGTTTTACCTCTGAGCGGCACTTTTTTGCACACCATGGGCTAAATGGCCAGGTCACATGGACCCCGAAGGCTCAGAGAAGGTTGGGAGAGGGGACCCACTGGAAGAGCTGTTTGGAGACAGATGGTAGCCTCCCGTCAAGGCCATCCAGCGTGTTCTTTAACGTGCACAGGGTATGTCTCTCCCGCACATGGGGCCACGGCTTAACGTCCCATCCGACGGACGGCGGCCTTTCCAAGCCCATCGGTGTCCCCTACTGACCGTGGGCAGGGCGGGAAATTTTGCGGAGATAAATCTCAACGCTGACCCAGCTGGGACTCGTACCTGGGAACTACGGATTACGAGCCTGGCGCGCTACCGACTGAGCCCCCCCCCCCGCCCCCCCCCCCGCCCCCCCAAAAAAGCTACGTGCAAAACATATTTGTACACGATTTGAATGTAAATTAAGAAACAACTTCTGCCATAAAATCTTAAGAACACTCTGCTTTGAAGAAGCGCAAAAAACAGGTATCGACTTACACGTAAATGTATAAACCTTACTGAAAAGCAGAAACTGCAGAAAGGGAATCATTACCAGCTCTAGCTCACCCAAATGTAAATTGTACAGCCAATCCTCGACGAGTTACAACCATTAATGATTCTGAATATTCTTAGAGCTAGGTCTTTCTTTGAAAGTCAGAAATTATACCAGTTAATATTATTTGTTGAATGCTGAAGTCGATTATAAAGTAACTATTGTATCGTTATTGGAAAGTTTATGTGTGATTCACGAATAGTTCACTTTTCATACGATGTACACTGAGTGATTATTGTATTGTGACCACCCCACTCATGTTAATGGACGCTAATTTCGAATCTCTATAACTTTTAAATGTTTTTCTATTTGAATATCAATTTTCAGCATTATTCCTCAAGTATTTAAAGTTATGGAAATTTGAGCATTTAACAACACTTCTAGACAAAAGAAATAACCTTTGAAATTAAATTAAACTGAAATAGGAAGTGTTATTTCAAACCATTCCATAAATAATTACATATCTTAAAAGTGTTTGGGAATTATTACTTCAATATTCTTTAAAATTGTGATAAATTTCTTAGAAACACGTTACTGTTCTTAAATATATAAACGTCTATACTTGTTTAAATACTGAAAGAATGTTTTAAAAATCGATATATAGAAATATTATTATTTTAAAAGTTATAGAGCTTCATAGTTAGCGTTTCTTTGGCATAACTTGAGGTGGAGTGGTCATAATTCAATGATCAGTCAGTGCGAGTACAAAAAATAAATACTTATTCTGACATAATGATTAACGATGACCAAGGATTGGGATACATCCTCAGTAGGTTAGCAAGGTCATAACCTCCAGGGAATCGTGTCCCCTGTTGTATTTATATTCATTACGATAAATAAAAATAATCAAAAGGAAAGAAATACACAGATCTTCCTCATAGGGTCATTCCAAAATTTATTGTTTAATTCCTCCACTAAAGGGAGGGATCACCTCTATCGAGGTTTGGCTGTATATAAACCACAAAATGGGGATTTTTGGCACTGCCTCTGACATCTTGTAAAGTTTACCTCCAAAAATGAATTGTTGTTATTAATTAAGGTAACGATGAAGCATTTCATGATCAGTTTAGCTTTTTCGTTTTCCAGTACATAATTGTAGTCTCGGAAATATAGGTGGCGATTCACCCGAAAACTGTGAATCGTGACCCGCAGTAGTTCTGTTTTAGAAACTTGTTCCTTTCTTTCTCAACGTTTGGCCACTAGAAATTGGGTCGGATCCAGATCCACTGCTGAATCCTCTCTCATCTCTCCTGGATCTTTTGGGCCAGTCCATCTACATTTATTTAAAAATAGTTTTTTCCAATATCTATGGGGCGGGGGTGGCTCAGTCGGTAGCGCGCCAGGCTCATAATCTATAGTTCCTAGGTTCGAGTCCCAACTGGGTCAGCGTTGAGATTTATCTCCGCAAAATTTCCCCGCCCTGCCCACGGTCAGTAGGGGACACCGCTGGGCTTTCAAAGGCCGCCGTCCGTCGGATGGGACGTTAAGCGTGGCCCCGTGTGCGGGAGAACCATACCCTGTGCGCGTTAAAGAACACGCTGGATGGCCTTGACGGGAGGCTACCATCTGTCTCCCAACAGCTGTTCCAGTGGGTCCCCTCCCCCAACCTTCTCTGAGTCTTCGGGGTCCTTGTGACCTGGCCATTTAGCCCATGGTGTGCAAAAAAGTGCCGCTCAGAGGTAAAACAACCAACCCAATATCTATTAGGAATAATTATTAACGTTGAAAATTGGGGTAGATTATAAACTTTTTTATATCGCGGTAAAACAAAAGAATTTACAGAAAAATTTTTAACTCTGCAGCTGTCTCTCCGTGTTGTAAACAAATTGACCATCTACCAAGGTCACGAAGTGACATTTGATTATAAATTGTCTGTTAGCTTGCTAGACTACACTACACGTAGTTCATATTCAAATACCAATTAAGGGATCCGTTTTCTACGTGAAGTCTGTTGTTTTTAATTCTGAGGGATTGTCTGTAGTGATATATGTTGGCTGGATTTTTGCTCGATTAGCAAGATTTCAATAGCAATGCACGCTGGCGCAGAAATCCTTTAAGGTCAAATAAATAAATAAATACCCCCTCAAGCAGCTGCTTGCCACAGAGGTCTGACAGGAGCCTGTCAGTTTATATGCCAGAGTAGAAGGTCTGAGAGGATGGCAGGACCTCAGCAGAAAAACGACACACACATCCATGCCTTATCCGGGGCTCGAACCCAGATCCCGTAGAGCAGTAGCCAAGCGTGCTAACCACTCGGCCACGGGAAGATGAAATTTAAAACTCTGTCCTCACTGACCGATCTATATAGAGTAGACTCGGTAGCTAAATTTCCCCGGGGGGAGGTAGGGGTTGACGGCAGAAGCGGAGATAAATGTTCATATTACAACAGTTCCAGAAGATTCATGTTAATGAGAATGTTTTTAAAGTTTCTAATAGTAGTAAAACTAATTTCTAAAAGTAGTTCTAACAGAAGTAAGTGTAGTTTCTAACAGTAGAAACTGTAATCATACATCAATCTGAAATCAGCTCTGCTACATTCAGAATTTCTCCTCTCATGCGGTGCTACTGCTCTAGAAATGAACAGACTTCGTGTATTCATATCTCTAAAAAATTAGTGAATCTTTTTTTTTCATGGAATTGGTTATTTATTGATCCCATTCATACAAAAAAATACTCGTATTTTAAAGAATTATTTAGGAGCCAATTTTCATTCATAAATGAAAAGCAGCAGTTCTTTGAATTTGTAATTTTTTTCTAATTACCACAAAGGCAAGTGTATGTAAAAGTGAGGTAAATGTCTTCGGTTTTTGTTTCATATTGCGGTTAAATAAGGAGATGAGAAATAGCAATAACAAAGATCATTGTATCAAATATGAAATAATTTCCAGCATATCTTGTGATCAGAATTTGCAAGGAGACGGTTTGCGTCTCAAAAATTGTATTGAGTTGAATAAATATGAAGATTAATATATATATATCTTAATCAAATAACCGATCAGAATCAGTGCTAGAGTGGTCCTTGATCCTATTTCTTGTTTTTAAACAATTCATTGCGATATTCAGAGCACAGAAGTTCACTTTCTTAACAGTTTTGATTTTCTTTTTATTGCAATTTCAACTGATCATGTTTTTCTCCAATTTATGCGATCATTAGAAAGGAAATTGTTAGTTGCTTAGTTACCTGATGAATCTGCATTCGCTTGCGAAGGTACTCAGAGTTATGTCAGTTGTCACTTTTAAGGAAAGGCCGTCTCACCTAGGACAAATTTTCCCTACACCAGTAAGATGGAGGATGGGCTCGTAATTTGAAGTTCCCAGGTTGGAGTCCCAATTGTGTGAGTGCTCAGAATATTCTCTCTTAACTCTCACACCCTGCTCTCGGTGAGAAAGGGGCCGCTTTTGGCTTGGAAAGTCTTCCGTCCGTCGGATAGGAGGTTAAGCCGTGGCTACGTGTTCATGAGAGCTGTGCACACTAAACAACACACACTTCACGGCAGGATTATGACCTGGTTGTTCAGCCAATTGTGTGAAAAAATCTCACATAGAAATAGAACCACCCAAAACAATTGAATCTCCCCCTTTTCAACATTTCTTATAAATTATTTTACTAAAGGTACGCTCATGCAATCAATTGATATTATTAAAACCAACATTGATATTATTAAAACCAACAACATGATATTATTAAAACCCTACTGACCGTGGGCAGGGCGGGGAATTTTGCGGAGATAAATCTCAACGCTGACCCAGCTGGGACTCGAACCTGGGAACTACAGATTACGAGCCTGGCGCGCTACCGACTGAGCCACCCCCGCCCCATGGCTTGTCGTCAGAGCATCAAATCTGAAGACAAATTTGGGATGATAAAACCCTCTGATCAGCTTTTTAGATAATGTACATCCCACTCTCTACATCCACCTCTTAGTGCCGGTCTTTAAGGGCCCTCATCAGGCACATCTTTTAACGTGCGAAAGGTGTGTGCTCCGAACCACGGCTCAGCGTTTCATCTGGCGAACGGTAGGTAGCCTTCGTTGTGACCTTTCTTAATGAATGTAGGAAGCAGTGGAATATTTTAACACTGATTTTTTTTAAAAAAAGAGGTAAGAACCTGTGAATCATTCAGTTGGAATCATAGCAAGTTAACATTTGACCTTTCACGAATACTTCTCCCTCTCTTGAAGGTTAGGGAGAATTTACCTCATCCTCTTTAACCTTCACCGATATTTCAAAATTTTATCAGATTATTCAAATATTCACAGAATTTGTCTTATGGTCTGTTGTCTGTTAACCTTAACATTCGTGATACTTGCTGCATTTGCCTTGTATTCAATAATTTTTTTCTCACCTTCCTTGTATTCTCGAAAATTTCTCCTTACTTTTTACGAATTTTTCACTTACCGTTTATTTCATCCTCCTTGTATTCATGAATAACGAATTTGTTTTGTCCTCCTTACCTTCCCAGGTTCTTTGTCTTGCTCTCATTGCCATTCTCGAATTCTTCTCTTTCTTTTACTATTCACAAATTTTTCTCTTCCTTATTGTTCAAGAATTTTTCTTTCTCTCTTACTTTTCACGAATTTGCCTTCTCCTTCTCTGTTATTCCCAAATTATTCATCTCTCCCACCTCGCCATTCACGAATTCTTCTCCTCTTACTATTGGCGAATTTTTCTCTCACCCACTTTGTGATTCAGGAATTCTCCCTCTCTCTTATTATTTACAACTACTTCTCTCCCATCTCGCCATTAACGAATTCTTCTCCTCCTCTTACTATTGGCGAATTTTTCTCTCACTCACTTTGTGATTCAGGAATTCTTCTCCCTCTCTCTTACTATTTACAACTGCTTCTCTCCCACCTCGCCATTCACGAATTCCTCTTCTCCTCTTACTATTGGCGAATTTTTCTCTCACCCACTTTGTGATTCAGGAATTCTTCTCCCTCTCTCTTACTATTTACAACTGCTTCTCTCCCACCTCGCCATTCACGAATTCCTCTTACTATTGGCGAATTTTCCTCTCACCCACTTTGTGATTCAGGAATTCTTCTCCCTCTCTCTTACTATTTACAACTGCTTTTCTCCCACCTCGCCATTCACGAATTCTTCTTCTCTTACTATTGGCGAATTTTTCTCTCACCCACTTTGTGATTCAGGAATTCTTCTCCCTCTCTCTTACTATTTACAACTGCTTCTCTCCCACCTCGCCATTCACGAATTCCTCTTCTCCTCTTACTGTTGGCGAATTTTTCTCACCCACTTTGTGATTCAGGAATTCTTCTCCCTCTCTCTTGCTATTTACAAATGCATCTCTCCCACCTCGCCATTCACGAATTCTTCTTCTCCTCTTACTATTGGCGAATTTTTCTCTCACCCACTTTGTGATCCAGGAATTCTTCTCCCTCTCTCTAACTATTTACAAATGCATCTCTCCCATCTCGCCATTCACGAATTCTTATCCTCTTCTTACTATTGGCGAATTTTTCTCTCACCCACTTTGTGATTCAGGAATTCTTCTCCCTCTCTCTTACTATTTACAAATGCTTCTCAACCTCCTTGTCATTTACAAATTCTTCCTCTCTCTTACTATTCAGGAATTTTCTCGCGCTTTTACCATTCATTAAAATTTTAGCTCTTATTATGTCAGACCTGTAGCGAGCGCTTCCCATATTATCCATGTAACTAGTGATTCCTATATACGAAATTTTCACCTTATTTTCATAATAAGGTGAACCATATTCTATATCAATAACGCTTATTATTCATGAAATTGTGATGGATGTCAAAATTGTCACGAAATGCCAAAAAATTGCATTTTCTGACAATTTTTAACTTACACTGATACTTTCTCTTTGACTATTCTGTCATAACGGGTGGAAAAGCTAGTAACTTTGCGGGTCTGATCTCAAATTGAAAAAGAAAAAAAAGGTCGACTTTTCATTAAGAAACCACTTTAGTTTACTACTTCCATGGAAATTTTAAAATTATAACATTTCATATCTTTTTCTCCACCAGGCTCTTCTTTAGGGTTGCCTGTATCTAGATGGCATATCTACTTATTTCTATTCTCATAATCTCGAAAACCTTTCTCTCATGGCTTCCTCGACACCATCGCACAATTCTTTCTTGGTTTTCTTCTTCAAGTGAGTTCCCATTCCCTCTAATCTCTTCCATCCTCAATCCAATTTTTATTAATACTCTTTCCAATAACTTCCTCAATTTCTTTTAATATCAATAATGTAGGAAAGCGGCGATTGACTCGTAGTCTGTAATTCTCACTGTGACAGTTCGAGTCCCAGCTGTGAACAGCATTGAGATTTATCTCCGCTAACCCCTACCCTTCCCTTGGTCAGAAAGGGGACACCGATGGGCTGGGAAGGTTAAACCGTGGCATGCTAAAGAATACGCTGGTTGGCCTTGACGTAAGGCTCCCATCCCTAACAGTGTCCCCTTTTCCGAGTCTGTGTTATTTGATCATTTAAGCGCACTGTGTGCAACAAAAGTGCCGCTCTGAATTGAAACAATCCGACCTACTGAAACAGACAACACAGAGTAAAGGGTCTTTCACCTTCAGGGTCGGGGGTGGCTCAGTCGGTAGCGCGCCAGGCTCGTAATCTGTAGTTCCCAGGTTCGAGTCTCAGCTGGGTCAGCGTTGAGATTTATTTCCACAAAATTCACTGCCAACGATCAGTAGGGGACACCGATGGGCTTGGAAAGGCCGTCGTCCGTCGGATGGTACGTTAAACCGTGGCCCCGTGTGCGAGTGAGTCATATCCTGTGCACGTTAAAGAACACGCTGGATGGCCTTGACGGGAGGCTACCATCTGTCTCCCAACAGCTGTTCCAGTGGGTCCCCTCCCCCAACCTTCTCTGAGCCTTCGGGGTCCATGTGACCTGGCCATTTAGCCCATGGTGTGCAAAAAGTGCCGCTCAGAGGTAAAACAACCCAACTTTCACCTTCAAGACGAAACGATGTTGTATTCTGAAATGCTTTGCCCTCATGATGTTGTACACTGACTGCAAACCTGAAAGAAAAAATACAAATGCTACGGATATCTTCCGCCTTGCAGTAACAAAATGAACCGAAATGATAAAAGCAATATAGTGTCAACTTGACTCTGCAATATGTGAAATTTATGTTTATTGATTGAAAGACAGCTCCCACACCAACAAGTTTCATTTATTACATTAAACCACTTCTAAATTCATGAATGCTTTTAAAACTGTTTCGAAAGACAAAACAACAAATAGAGCAATAATTTCCTAAACAGACATGGAATGTTTCATCTCACCGAAGGAAAAAATCAAAGACTGTTACACTCTCATACGTTTATCTGTGCTATCCGTTATTGTATAATCTTCTTATGACTGCCATGTACTTTCTTTTGTAAAGAATATATACCATACAGTATATATTTATATCAGCAACTTGTTGTTCAATACAATTGTTTTGTAAAAGGGTGTTTGTTCTTTTCAAGCAGACATATTTGGGTGATGATATATAGTCCATTATGTTATTCCTATGCACTAGTATATGATGCTTTCTATGATGTTAAAACGTTTTACCGCTAACGTTTGTACGATTAAATCTACCATCAGATGATTTATTATTGAATTGTTATGAGTGAAAAGTTATAGTTATAACATTATTAGTTAATTTTTTATCCATGTGAGAAATAATTTCGCGGTTTATTTCATCGTTAGTTGCTATAACAAGCCTGTTAAACAGTTATTTAGTTTCTGAGAACATAATCCAGTATATTGAAATCATGCATGGATACATTGTTATGTATTCATTGTTTATGATTCATATAAGTAGGCCACATCCTCGATAGGATTAAGTTTAGGCCTCGGGGACCCGGCCCCCAAGCATGGAGGAGGGGAAGGCTTTAGATGCTAAGACCTAGTAGGCTTTTAAATAGATATTAAGATGTTTTTCAACTTATGAAACTTTTGGTATTAGAAGCAATGAAAGATAAATCAGTATTATTAAAGTTATTTATTAATTTATTCTACTTAGCAGGAGGAGCCCCAAAATCCTGAGGTGCCCCGCGACTCAGAATTTGGTTGAATTAGTCCTGGTCACACTAAAAGGAAAATTTATCTCGTAATCTAGATTCAAGCAGGACACCCAAATCTCCTGTTCAGTTCTCTGAAAGTCCTCTCTATTCGAAAAAAAAATCGCAATTTCCTCAATCTTAGTGAGATTAATTTGAATTTTCTTTCTCAATTGAAGGTTAAATTTTGCGAAAGGAAAAGCGTGTTAATAATTAGGAACTAGTAAACTCCCAAGATGCATTGTTATACGTCTAAACCAGCCTCTCCAACACAAACGTAACGAAGAGCCATGGGGCGGGGGTGGCTCAGTCGGTAGCGCGCCAGGCTCGTAATCTGTAGTTCCCAGGTACGAGTCCCAGCTGGGTCAGCGTTGAGATTTATCTCCGCAAAAATTCCCTGCCCTGCCCACGGTCAGTAGGGGACACCGATGGGCTTGGAAAGGCCGCCGTCCGTCGGATGGGACGTTAAGCCGTGGCCCCGTGTGCGGGAGAGCCATACCCTGTGCACGTTAAAGAACACGCTGGATGGCCTTGACGGGAGGCTACCATCAGTCTCCCAACAGCTGTTCCAGTGGGTCCCCTCCCCCAACCTTCTCTGAGCCTTCGGGGTCCATGTGACCTGGCCATTTAGCCCATGGTGTGCAAAAAAGTGCCGCTCAGAGGTAAAACAACAACAACAACGAAGAGCCATCAAAATAGGGGCGGGATTGGCACGTAATCTGCACTTCCCAAGTTCGAGTCCCATCTGGGCCAGTGTTGAGATTTATCTCCGTTAAACTCCCCGACCTTCCCTCGGTCAGAAAGGGAACACCATTGGGCTTGAAATAACCGCAGCCCGTCGGATGGGATGTTAAACCTTGACTTCATGTGCGTGAGAACCATACCCTGTGCATTAAGAACACGCTGGAAGGCCTTGACGGGATGCTACCATCTGTCTCCTAACAATTGTCAACTTCTCTGATCCTTGGGGGTCCCTTTGATTTGGCCATTTAGCTAATTGTGTACAAACAACGAAAAAGGAGTGACTTAGGGGTAAAAACATAACACAAACAAAGCTACTAAAAATTATTATATTAAGAACCCCAGGAAAATTTTGTACAGTCGCTCAAATAAATATCCGAACACTAAGTAAGGTTGATTACAGAATTCAGAAAAAATATCTGGCAACGATTATTTTTAGAAATTATTGATCTGGCAATCACGTGACACGAAGGTTGCCAGATCACTTTTTCCGTGGCACACTGAATCTAATTTTTTTCCGCGGCACACCTAAAAAAGAATAAAAGCAAACTCTATATAATCGTCATTATATTTGCGCTTTGTTGAAGTCATCATCCTGGTTTTACTTGAAGATTTGCTCTCGTTCTTTAATTCATAACTCGGTGTTTGTTTTAAATATTTGTCCATTCTATGGCTTGAAATAATCAAAAATGAATACCAATTTTGGAAAAAGCTTGATAAATACTTACAAGATCCCAGTTGATAAAATCTGAAAGATTTTTATTAAGCACGTCGATATTAAAGCACGTCGATAACACAAGTCAAGTCAAAATGAAATCTTTGGAATATCTAGTGTCAATTTGAAAATCTCTCGCGGCACACAGTTGGCGAGACACTGGTGCAAAGGTTACTTGAATTGTACTGTCAGAAAGACTTGAATTGTACTACAGAGAAAACAATTATAATACTTTTAACTCTTCTATTGTTGAGCTGGAAACGAATTTTAATTTTAGCATTCTAGTCGGACTCAACATTGTGCATTTCTAGCCGGACTCAACTTCCTAACGTAAATGAAAGAAATCGCTGTATTTGTACAATTTAAAGAAACGTAATGAAAACGGCTAAATATTTTGCAACATCTTATACAAGAAAGAGTAGAGAGGAACTATTTCCACCATGAAAATTTTTGACTTGAAGAAATGTCATCAGCATATGATAGCTGTTTAAAAGTGAATTCGGAACAGCACTCCGGCACTTCTGTAGAAAGAGGAGATTTAGAGTTTGTCCCCTTTCTCGGAGAGATTCGAACTTAGGACTCCAACATTTCGTGAACTGACATCACAATTTAAAATGGTGTTCACAAGTTTACGCATTAAATATTACACAGAAGTATGCGACAGTAATTAGGTAGGGCAGAGATGACCAATTCAATGTTGTCTAAAGGGCCGCTTTTTCGTAATTTAGGGGTCGACAGGCCAGGTTTGGTTATAATACGCTGAGAAAAAACTAATTGAGTAAGTGGAAGTATTATAGTGCATGACAATGTTAGAACATCAAGAAGAGGATCTTATGGTGCATAAATAAAAAATAAATACCTCCTCAAGCAGCTGCTTGTCACAGAGGTCTGACAGGAGCCTGTCAATTTATATGCCATAGTAGAAGGTCTATGAGGATGGCAGGACCTCAGCAGAAAAACGACACAAACAACCATGCCGGGGCTCGAACCCAGGTCCAGTAGATCAGTAGCCAAGCGCGCTAACCACTCGGCCACGGGATGGCTTTATGGTGCATACAATGATTAACTGAGACACAGAGGACAGGGATTTCTTATGGTGCATAATTTTATTGACTAGGACATCAAGAAACCAGAAGTTCTTGATATTTCTTTTGAAAAAGCACTTTCGTTCACAAATTACAGCTTTTGGAAACAATACGGAATACAGTAAATACTAAAGTTGATTCATACGAAACCCATTAGCTCTCGAACTGACGTCAAATTGGATCTTAACGTTAATTTTTGCCCTAACTCTTGTAGCGATTACAAAGTCAGTTGTTCCAGAGGGAGCATATCATGTTTGTTACTTCTAACTAATTCAGATCAGACAGCATAAAGTTTAAATACAAATATTTTTATTCAGCATTAAGGAGATTAGTGTGCAGAGCGAGATTGAGGCCCTTGAAAGCTTTATGCTCTTCTCTTCCGTAAGCCTTTTTCGGATTAGATTTCGGTGAGCAGATGGGTCTGGACTCTGCCTCTTTGTGTATGCACTGTTTAATAACATGATCATTAGCATAATATATTTATTCAAGAAGTGATATTTGTTATAGTTTTTGTCACAGATAGGAAAAAGAGAAACGGTAAAAAATTTTCGTAGGCAGGGGAGGGGGGATGGCAAAATTTTTTAAATGGATGCAACCAGCGCAGGGTGGCAAACTTCTGTTTACCTGGATACAAGGTGGCGGTGGAATGGCGGATTTTTTAAATGGGTGCACTGCGCATATAGGGAAATACAGCCCTGGTTAGTGATTGATTTTTGCCTGTTGTAGCACAGTATATTCAATCTTTCAAACGTTAGCAGTCTTGGTTTGTTTGATATTGTTTTGTTTGTGAAATCTTTGATTTAGTGTTGCTGTTGTAATATTACTTTTGTTGTTATACAAACCAATCGTAAGTATAAATACTTAGCTGCCTAGTTCCTGCTGTTTCATAAAATGGCACTGTTTAATAAGCTTTTCCTAAAGGAACTAACTTTCTTGTTTACAGATGTTTGTGTCTTCAGATTATTCAAGTTAAATATCTCTCTGACATTCCAGTTATTGCATTTAAAGGGATTGTAAGTAATTCGCCGAAGCGCTTAGAAGACCAATGTTGTGTGTTGTACGATACATTATCGCGGTTTTTAGTTTGGATTTGGTTTTTTCGTTTTAACGAATATATATATATAGTTGCAGCTTGTCTATTTGTAATCAACGGCGCCTAGGCTGGGTATGTATCATATTTGTGTTGTGTGTGTTTTTTCTGACAAAATAAAAAATAAAGAAACGTACTGAAAAAAAATATATATAAAGGATATGCCATTTTTAATTTGGCAACTCGTTTTTCTGTATTATTGTACATAACAGCGGAAAGTGTTGACTAAATGGATGAAGTTTATGTGTCATTACTAAAATATACATACAATTATTAAACAAAATGATAAAAAAAAAATGAAGAAATTCGTGTGCAAAGTTAGTACCATTTTTCAGCCTTAGCACCTTTTCATACACGACTTTGGAGATTTAAAGTGATTTCTACTGTATTTCTATATAACAGCTTTTTTTCCCCCCTTTTTTTGAAGCATTACATGGAGCAACAAACTAACTGATGTAAAATTATCTTGACTTTGTACAACAATTGATTGCTAGAAAGTAAAGACTTACGGCCAACTTCGGCAGCAATTTTTTTGTGCATAAGGAAACAGTTATTAAACCAGTTGTTATAATTAAAACCTTAACCGTCTTGTCTCTTGTCTGAGAGTTACTTGTTACCGCTTCCGTAGTTTAAGAGAAAAAAAATAAATGATTGGTAAGCAACATACTTGCAGAAGACGTATAGCTGGACATGTGTCCGTGTGAAACCCTAACTGCCACGTTTGGGGGACGGGAAAAAAAGCGATGTTCCATCATCACCTCCCCCCCCCATACACACACATCTCTCCATCACGTGACTTCTAGTGGCTGTTAAATGGTGACGTGTACAAAATGTGACAGCTCTCTTAAAGTCTTATCATTAAAGACTGCTCTAGTACTGACTGTCTCCTTGTCTTTTTCTTTCGTAAGTGTGTTTTAATCTTGAAGAGTGATGCAACACACCTGGCTGACAAAGCCAGATAGACATGCATCGGGTTGGGTTGTTTTACCTCTGAGCGGCACGTTTTTGCACACCATGGGCTAAATGGCCAGAACCCGAAAAGGTTGGGGGAGGAGACCCACTGGAACAGCTGTTGGGAGACAGATGGTAGTCTCCCGTCAAGGCCCTCCGCGCACAGGGTATGGCTCTCCCGCACACGGAGCCACGGTTTAACGTCCCATCCGACGGACGGCGGCCTTTCCAAGCCCATCGGTGTCCCCTACTGACCGTGGGCAGGGCGGGGAGTTTTGCAGAGATATATCTCAACGCTGACCCAGCTGGGACTCCAACTTGAGAACTACAGATTACGAGCCTAGCGCGCCACCGTCCGAGCCACCCCCGCCCCACATGCATCGGGCCTTGTTGCAACCTAGGGTGAATTTCTGTTTACGTGGATGCAAAGTGGGGACGGATGGCGAACTTTTTAAATGGGTCAACCTATCGCAGGGATGAATTTCTGATTACCTGGATGCAAGAAGAGGGAAGGATGATGAACTTTTTAAACGGGTGCAGCCTGTCTATCGCAGGGACTGTGAAGTTCTGTTTACCTGGATGTAAGAGGAGGGTAGGATAGCGAACTTTTTAAATGGGTCAACCTATCGCAGGGACGGTGAATTTCTGTTTACCTTAATGCAAGAGGAGGGAAGGATGGCGAACGTTTTAAATGGGTGCAACCTCGGGAAGGGATGTCGAATTTCTGTTCATTACCTGGGTTCAGTGGGTAACGCTTCAGATTTGTAATCTTCAATTCCCAGGTTCGGTTGTTGGGTTGTTTTACCTCTGAGCGGCACTTTTTTGCACACCATGGGCTAAATGGCCAGGTCACATGGACCCCGAAGGCTCAGAGAAGGTTGGGGGAGGGGACCCACTGGAACAGCTGTTGGGAGACAGATGGTAGCCTCCCGTCAAGGCCATCCAGCGTGTTCTTTAACGTGCACAGGGTATGGCTCTCCCGCACACGGGGCCACGGCTTAACGTCCCATCCGACGGACGGCGGCCTTTCCAAGCCCATCGGTGTCCCCTACTGACCGTGGGCAGGGCAGAGAATTTTGCGGAGGTAAATCTCAACGCTGACCCAGCTGGGACTCGAACCTGGGAACTACAGATTACGAGCCTGGCGCGCTACCGACTGAGCCACCCCCGCCCCTCCCAGGTTCGAGTCCGACCTGTTCCAGCGTTGAGATTTATCTCCGTGAAATCCCATTCAATGATGAAGGAGACACCGAGGAGCATGGAAATGCCTCCATCCATCGGATGGGACTTCAAGCCGTGATCCCTTGTCCCGAAAAGTCATACCCTGTGGACGTTAAAGAACACGGTGAATGGCTTTAATGGTAGGCTCCATCTGTGTCTTAAGAGCTGTCCTCCAACCTTCTTGGAGTCCTTGTAACATGGACATTTAGCCCGTTGTGGTAAAAAAGGTGCTGCTCAGAGATAAAGCAACCCAATAACTCTGTGTGGGAGACCATGGCTCATTGCAATGAATGTCAATATGGTGTGAACTTGTTAACCCCTTTAATTCTCTTAGCTAATACGAAAAATATTCCTATCGAAATCGTGTCTGAAAGAAAGGACACTGATTTCGACGGATAGAGAATCTGAGATCTGATCCAACGCTATAAATAAGTGTCTCATTCAGTCTTTAAGGAAAGCCTGTCGAAAACTACTACTAGGACTGTTAAATAAATAACATGCAATGTGGCTTACTGCATGAAATTGAAATATAATGTAAATGTGTACACAATGCATTTGAATTTCGACTTGAGGGGAGTTGCGGTTGCCCTTTGAGGGCCTTAATAAGCAACGGGATAAAATATAGGAGATAGAATAAGTGAGTTCTGTTGAGAGTGTCAGATGAAAGGAAGAATCGTCTCAAAACATGATCTCGTGAGGAGGTTCGTGTAGTGATTAGGTTTTCTGAATTGAGTTGTTTTACTTCTGGTCGTCACTTTTTTTTGGAGACTAAACGGCAAGATAATAAGGACCCCAAGCTTGGGGGAGGTTGGAGGAAGGAAGCCCACTAGACAATGGGGGTGGCTCAGTCGGTTGTGTGCCAGGCTCGTAATCCGAAGCTCCAGGTTTGAGCCCTGCCTTCGCCATGGTTGAGATCTCTGCTAACCCCAACCAATTACCTCGGTCAGAAAGGGGACACTGATGGCTTGGAAAGGGCACTGTTCATCAAATGGAAGAGAATAGTCCAACTAGAACAGCCATACCCCGTGCACGTTAAGGAATAGGCTATATGGCCTTGATGGGAAGCTACCGTCTGTCTCCCAATAGTTGTTTCAGTGGGATCCCTCCCCCAACCTTCTCTGAACCTTCGGGGTGCTGGTGATCTAGCAATTTACCCCGTTGTGTGCAAAAAAAGTGCTGCTCAGAGGTTAAAACAACTCGACCCATGAAAATGAGGTCACAGATGAGATGCGGCTGACAGGGGAGGGGGGTGTCCACTCTAAGCTGTGATTTCCTTAAGTGTCAGAGGGGATTGTTTTACTTCTGAGAGGCGCTTTAAATTTACAATTCTGATCTCCAACTTCGTATTCACGTTCAAGTACCTTCGCCATGTTCGTCTAACTCTGCACCTCATAGAACTATTGTATAACAATGATGATTGCTACCATTTACTTATAGACGTATGAAGATCTCTTCCAGAACCATTTTCATAGTTAGGCCCCATTTCTTCAGATGTTGCACTGATAGGACACAGAGCCGTATACAGCCACAAGCTGTTGCTGTATCAGCTAATTATAATCTTCAGATAGCTCTAAATGAGAGAGCCGAGAGATTTCCACTGGTCTCATCTTTCGTGCCCACAGAAAAATAGTGAAAATCCGATAGCACTAGGTCTGAACTGTATGGTGAGTAGTAGAACAGCAATATACGGTACCCACTTTGCACAGTGCTTTTCCCCCTATGACGTCACAAGCCACTCTCTCGATGGATTTCTGCCGATAGGTCTTACCTTAAAGTTGGGACTTAATTTCCCCCAGTTGGATCCATAGGAACTAAGTTGCTGCTCGAATATCCAGCTTAATACACGTGTGCAGTATCTTCGCCATAATCACTCTAACTCTATGCGTCAGATCATTGGTACGTAAGAGTGATACCTACTGTCACTTAGTGACAGTAGGCTTATTACTATATATTTACTATATATTTACTATATATTATTTATATATTTACTATATATTATTTATATATTTACTATATATTATATATTTATATATTTACTATATATTTACTATATATTACTATATATTTACCTTATTACTATATACTCTTACGTACTAATATATATATATTATAGTACTCTTACGTACTCATATATATATATATTATTAGGTATTACTCTTATGTATCACTCTTACGTACTCAGTATGTAAGAGTGATACTAACATGCATTAGTGATATAGCTCCCGATTCTTCGTTTAGCAGGGAAAAAAGTGGGAATCTTTCCTTTTAACTTAACATCATCGGTAGAAAAAACTCTTCATTCTTTATACCTCGTAAATTTACACTTTTACCAAATCTCATATATTAATTACTGTTAATCCGGTAGTACGGGCGCCTTGCCAAATATTAACTCTGAAGAAACGGTTCTTATCTAGCTACATTGGCTTGTGTTACCTCAGAGAAGCATTTTTTTGCACACAATGAGCTAAAAGGCCAGATCACAAAAACAACAAGGGCTCGCAGAAGGTTAGGGAACCCACTAGACATGCGGAAACAGATGATGGATGGATGATGAACAGCTGGATGGCCGATCAAAGCCATCCAGCATATTCTTTAAGGTGAACATAGTATCGTTTTCTTGCACACAGGACTCTCTCCTGTAGAGATAGAGTTGGCGCTGTGGGTAGCAGGTCAGGCTCGTAATTTGTTGTTCTATGGTTCGAATCCCAACTAGGCCAGGGTTGAAATTTGTTTATGCTCTCGTTTTTCGTTGGTCAGAAAGGAGACGACAATGGGCTAAGAAAGGCCTCCATTCTCGAATGGGATGTGGATTCGTGTGCAGCAGAGCCATACCCTGTGCACATTAAAAAACATGTTGGATTGCCTTAATCGGAGAATTACATGTCTCCCGTCCATGTCTTCGAAAGCACATCGGTGTCCCCCCTTTCTCACCGAGGGTAGGGTGGAGGTTAGCGGTGAAAAAACTCAACGCTGTCACAGTCAGGAATCGAACCTGGTGTGCTACCGTGTCAGCCAACCCTGCCCTTTATTTAGTTGGCGTTGAATGCTTTAGCTATGTACACATAAAGAAATCTTCCATTTGAGCAACACATTTCGTTGTGGTGCTGTCAAAAAAAATCGTGTTCAATGAGAAAGACCAGAGCTCATGCAAATGTCTGTCGTCTTCGCATATTTTGGCATACTTTTCTTCATTCCATTTCTATTTTAACAGACGAACAAACTACCTTACTAAGGTATGGTCAAGTTTTAATTTTCTGAAGTTTTCGTTAACGTTTTTGCTCAAAGGAAAATCATCTGTACATCATATTTTGCATTTTTTCGAAATGCAAGATATGATTGAAATACAAGATATGATATATAGAAATATATTATGGAAAAAAAAGTCATCCAACGTTAATTTACATATGACTGGGTTGGGTTGTTTTACCTTTGAGCGGCACTTTTTTTTTTACACACAATGAGCTAAATGGCCAGGTCACAAGACCCCCGAAGGCTTAGAGAAGATTGGGGGAGGGGACCCACTGGAACAGCTGTTGGGAGACAGATGGTAGCCTCCCATCAAGGCCATCCAGCGTGTTCTTTAACGTGCACAGGGTATGGCAATCCCACAAGCGGGGCCATTGCTTAACGTCCCATTCGACGGACAGCGGCCTTTCCAAGCTCATCGGTGTCCCCTACTGACCATGGGCAGGGAATTTTGTGGAGATAAATCTTAACGGTGATCCAGCTGGGACTCGAACCTGGGAACTACAGATTACGAGCCATCCTCTCCCCAATTTACATATGGCACTTGGACTCAATTTACTTATTTCGACATTAACGATTACTTCATTGGATTCCTCTATACTACATCATTTGAGGAAAGCTTTGATAAAATGTTGTCATGGCTCTGCCACTGCCCCCCCCCCCCAGCTGCAGTAAGAGACGGCAGAAAGGATGTTGAGTGGGTCCGTGATTAGTTTTTGTGTTGTTGATGTTTCTGTGTCTTCTGTTAATGGTGAGCGCAGGAATTTGTATTGCTGTACTATTGAGAGTGGTGTGCTGTGAGAGAGGACTGTCCTGCGGTATGTGCTTTCTAGTTGGGGAGGCAAGGTAATGAGTTGGCCTCTTTAACTTAAAGATGAATTTATATGGGCTAGTCCACATTTTGAAGTGTAATCATGGACAAGATTGATTGCATTTTGGAGTGAGAGTTGGATTGTATGTATATTTTTTGATTGGGGTCCATAAGGCAATGTCGTCCACAAAGATTGAGAAAGAAATGCCTCTGGGCTGGTGGCGGTAGGTCATGTTAAATGAGCGGGGTGAAATTACACCTCCTCGAGGCAAACCCCTCTCTAGGGGGCTTGAAAAGTTGGTGCCTAGTGTCACTTTGATCTGGCTTTGTGTGAGAAAGGTTTGGATGAAGTGTAGGATGTTGCCAATGAGTAATTTGTGTAAGATGCTTGTATGGGAGGTAGAGTCAAAGGCAGAGGCCTTTGACACTACCTCCCATACAAGCATCTTACATAAACAAAGGAGGTCGAGAAAAACTCGGCACGGGATTTCTTTATGTAGGGCCAGTTCAGCTGAAATAATGATGTCAAAGATTTATCTGCAGTAGACCTGTGTTCTCTGAAGCCAGTTTGGGAAATGGAGTGTGTTTTTTTGTTGGTGTTGGAATTTAGATAGGACCATCCTTTCAAGGATGTGGTAAATGAGTGTTATGGGTCTGTAAGAGGCAAGGTGATGGGTTCGCTTCTTTAGCTTAAGGATGATGTGAATGTCTTCCCATTCTGAAGGTAATTGATGTGTTTGCTAGAAAGTGTTGTTTTGATCCAAAGCGTTAGTTGTGAACATAGGTCTGGGGCACTTTTATTGGATTTGTGGATTGCTGTTTAATTCTTGTTGTGTGAAAGGAAGATTTTGGGCTGGGAGATGACAGGGTGGGTTTTGACCAATCGTGTGGGTCATATGTCGAGTTGGATGTCAAGGGAGCAGGTAATAAAGCGGGTAGGCGTATCTCACTGTGGTCACAAGGTAAAGTAGAATAAGCAATATTTGAAATGAGGATTAATGATTAAGTAGATAGAGATGTTAAATAATGGTATTGGTCATACCTGTATTGTGAAATCATTAAAAGTTATTTTAAATCAATGTCTCTCTTATTGATGATACTAAGAAAATTATTTTTCCAGCCAAGGGCCTGTTATTTCAGTGGCTATTGTTTTCCGATTGAATGAACGGAATTAGGGGGAATAGTTACAGAACGCGTTATATTTTGTTACAGCATTATCCCATCACACGGTTTACATACATGACTTTCCTCTTTTAAATGAAGTTATCCGCAATTATAGGAAGAATTATTTAGTAGCGTAGTCAAGTTACGCTTACTCGGTCACTAGGACCATTTGATTAAAAAATATATACACTATATGACATTACAACAGTATTTTATTGTGACATTACATACGTTATTATAAAATCTCATTTTACTTTACAATATTGCAGTAAGCAGTTACAACGATTTTGGACACGAATACAGGCACCTTTCATTTGTGCAACTCTTCAAGCACCAAGTTCATCAGATCTTCGCCATTCTTTAGACACCTGGAAATAACAGAGACCATTCCTGAAGAATATTTTATTCGGCAAAAACTAACAGTGGCGATTATACAGGATGTCCATAAAGTGTGGAATGAATGTAAACTATTATTTTAAAACACATTTTTTCTTTATATTTCCGAAAATTTTTATGCAGATTTGTGTTGTCCGTAGGTATTAGTTGTTACGCGTTCAAGACCGTGTGAAACTATCGTGTTGATGCGAAAGATGCACACAGAGCTTCGGACTTCAATAACAACCATCCGGAAAGAAATCCAATACTCAATCTGTGGTATTACAAAAAAATAGCGATTCAATTACTGATAAACTATGTTCTCGTCGTCTGAATACACCAGATGAAATTCAATACGAAATCATTGCAAAAGGTTCACGCAAGTAAAAAAAATCCATTAGGTGACGACCGATGAATTGAAAATTGCAAATTCATAAAGATGCTTCTTCAGACAGAGAAGTTTGGCCCATACAAACGTCACCTACTTCATCACCTATCAGAAGACAATCGAGACAGGCGGGTTGTGTGTGTGATTTTTAGTCAAAATTGACAATAAAAAATAAATAATACCCCCTCAAGCAGCTGCTTGCCACAGAGGTCTGACAAGAGCCTGTCAGTTTATATGCCATAGTAGAGGATCTAAGAGGATGGCAGGACCTCAGCAGAAAAAACGACATATACATCTATGCCTTCCCCGGGGCTCGAACCCAGGTCCCTTAGATACCGAATAATAATTTTGTTTACCGAAGAGGCTTCTATGTGGATGAAGAGATAAATAAACAAAATCCCAGTAGTGGTTGCTGGAAAATCTCCACTGGGATACTTCAAATAAGTAACAAGGGTTTGTGTTGGGTTGTTTTACCTCTGAGCGGCACTTTTTTGTACACCATGGGCTAAATGGCCAGGTCACAGGGACCCCGAAGGCTCAGAGAAGGTTGGGGGAAGGGACCCACTGGAACAGCTGTTGGGAGACAGATGGTAGCCTCCCGTCAAGGCCATCCAGCGTGTTCTTTAACGTGCACAGGGTATGGCTCTCCCGCACACGGGACCACTGCTTAACGTCCCATCCGATGGATGGCGGCCTTTCCAAGCCCATCAGTGTCCCCTACTGACCGGGGGCAGGGCGGGGAATTTTGCGGAGATAAATCTCAACGCTGACCCAGCTGGGACTCGAACCTGGGAACTACAGATTGCGAACCTGGCGCACTACCGACTGAGCCACCCCCGCCCCTAAGTAACAAGAAGCAGAAAAATTGGTGGTTTATGAAATTCAATCCTGGGTGGCCAGTTGTTATTTTTTTTTTTGAAAAGCACTGTAACTAGAGAGGATCTTAAGCATGTTTTGCAATGAGTTAATGTCTCTCTGAAATTGGTGACCTGTGAAACAAACGTAACTGCTTTACACAATATCGCGCACCACCGCATTGTGCATTTCTCGTACGTTACTGATTGGATAGAAATTTCCCATGATGAATCTGCCAAAGAGTAGCAGTGGAATGGGCCCCTTGATCGCCGATTTGAATCCAATAAATTTCGCTATATGCAGTTATTTAAAATCGAAACTTCATTCTTTAAAAATTCCACACTTTAACATTTTAAGGATATAATTGTACACGCAGTTTTTTCTATCAGTGCTGTCATGTTGAAAAACATTCAGAGAAATATGCTACCGTTTAGAAATATATTTATGTTTCGAAATTGGTGGTGACTATTTTGAACAGATATGATAACTATGTTCTACTGCAACTAAAAAATATGTTTCCATTGTTCCAGACTTTACGGACACAATGAAATTCATTTTCAAGCATTTTTTATCGTTAAATAGCATATTAATCATAAGAGCAGAGAGCCACTATTTCTTTCAATTTTTTGCTGTCTTAATGTTTTTCTTAATGGGATTGGATATAAACGTTTAAAGTACTACTGCACTTTAATGAATGCACAGCTCATTCGCGTTGTTAGAGAAATTTAATCATATATAATTCATCATTCTTTACACTAAATTCATCTACAGCAAAAATCTCTATAAACAACTATCGATTATCCATCTCTAATTAACGTTTTAGAAACTACTTTTGTATTTTCACCTTGTTAACAATGTTTTATTTTTACCGCATCTTCAAAGCAACATATGATAGTGCAATTGAAAGACCATAAATAAAAATCCTCAGGAAATGTATCTCCTGATATAATTTAATGCAAAAAGCGGTCAGTTCAGGTTCAGCTCGTCTAAACTTAAAGTTTATAACACTTAAAGGTATAGTAAATCTTACATGTTAGCGAGGGTAATATTCCTGTAAACTCACGCGAATGTGGAATTCTTTGATATTGAAAGCATAATTCAGTTGAAAATGGGGGTTAAGGATATGGCTCGACAAAACATAGAGCGTAAATATATGAGAACGTAGACAAACATATGGTAGCTATTAGTAAACTGGTGCTCATAGGTTAAGCAACAAATGCAAAAAACGCTGTCTTGATCGATAATTGACAATAAATAACAAGATATTTTACGTAAAAAAGACTCAGAGTTCAAATCTGCAGATCAATTTTGCAGTAAATACAGTCACGCATGCGAAACAGATTAGCATAAAAAGCACTTCATTTGTACGTGCGCGTCACTTCGTGTTAGAGTCTTGAAGTATGACATCCGAAATAACCAACTGTTAGATTTTGGCCGGAAGAAATCTTTTGAATGAAGAATTGAGGTGGCGAGCAATCGGGAGGCTCGAAGTCGGACAACGTGAGTCTGAGGAAGCCAATGGCTAAATGTGCATCGTGGCGTTTTAAGCCGCCTTTAAAATCAATTTCAAACAAACCGACCAATCAGTAGATCTGTTCCTAGATATCTGAGGGCCACATCGACTGGGGACGACCGTTACCTGCTCCTAAATGCAAGACGCCATAGAAACCAAACATCATGCGAGTTCGCTTTCGACCTTACTGCATCCAGAGGATGTGCTGTTTCCAAGAAAACTGCGTCCAGGCTTCATGTAGGTCATCTTTATGCAAGGTGACCAATTGCATGTGTCACTTTGATGTCTACCCACGCAGAGCCCGATTGGTCTCGACAACATTGCAGCTGTACTGTTCTGTTCACCGATGAATCCTGATTTATTCTACAGACAGATTCGCGACGATTTATTGGTCAGTAGACAGCCTGGAATCAGATATGATCCCATTAAAATTCGGAAAAAGAGACAAGTTTTAGAGCGGGTGGTGTGGGCAGGCATCACTCTTAATGGCTGCCCAGACCTTCATGTCTTTCCAGGAGGAACTGCAACAGGTGTAAAGTATTGCAGAGATCCTCGAACTTTATGTTCGTCCATTTCTCACGTTTGCTCTTCAGGTATTAGTTGGATATATGACAACCTGTAGGCTTCACTGAAATCCAACGAAGGGTTGTTTTACCTCTGAGCGGCACTTTTTTGCACACCATGGGCTAAATGGCCAGGTCACATGGATCCCGAAGGCTCAGAGAAGGTTGGGGAGGGGACCCACTGGAACAGCTGTTGGGACACAGATGGTAGCCTCCCGTCAAGGCCATCCAGCGTATTCTTTAACGTGCACAGGGTATGGCTCTCCCGCACACGGGGCCACGGCTTAACGTCCCATCCGATGGACGGCGGCCTTTCCAAGCCCATCGGTGTCCCCTACTGACCGTGGGCAGGGCAGGGAATTTTGCGGAGATAAATCTCAACGCTGACCCAGTTGGGACTCGAACCTGGGAATTACATATTACGAGCCTGACGCGCTACCGACTGCGCCATCCCCGCCTATCCAACGAAGGACTTTGTTTGTTGCTTAACTTTTGAGTACTAGTGTTATATTTGTTATTATACACTGCTGGCCATTAAAAGTGCAACACGAAGAAGAACTCATCAGATTGTCCCGAAATATACAAAATGGGTAGCCCATGGGAGAACGTGTAAATGATTCAAAGCGCAGCACATACGCACATCATGTGCAACAGTAACACCTCTTGTAAGTGGTTTAAAAGGAAATTACAAAGAGCCGGTGTAAAGCACTGGAATTGAGTTTACTCCCAGTTCTTGTGTACTAAAGGATGAAGTATGCCCGTTAAAGAACAGGCATCCATACGACCAGGTTTCTGACTTTGATCGAGGGAGGACTGGAAGGACTGGGGGATTACAGGAAGGCGGATTATCGTACCGAGACATCGGTGCTCGTGTTTGATGAAATGCTGCCACAGTGATGAGAATATGGCGTCAGTGGGTAGAGGAGGAGCGAACTTACCGACGTGAGAGATCTCAACAACCCTGTCACACAAATGAATGAGAGTACAGACATCTCGTACGCATGGCTTTGAATGATTGTACAGCCACGTCAAACACCTTAGCTCAACAGTTAGGGGTGTTGCACATCAACCAGTGTCTGCATGTACGATTCAACATTGTCTGCAGCATTGGGGCATCTTTGCTAGGTAACCATTGCTTCAGCTACCATTGACTCTACCACACAGGTGTATGCGACTGCAATGGTGCCAGGAACGTCGCGCATGGCTGTGCGAATGGCATCGTATCGTCTTTTCAGACGAATCCCACTTCAGTATGCAATACCATGATGGACGAATCCGTATCTGGCGGTATTGCAGCGACAGGCTCAGTGAAACATGCATAATGCAGCGCCATACAGATCCAGCCCCTGGTGTTACGGTTATGAGTGCCATTGGATTCCACTCACCAAGTGCCTCGTACACATTACCTGTACTTTGAACAGCCAACGTTACATCACTGAAGTGTTGGAGCCTATGATCGTACCTTACTTCAGAGGCTCTCTGGTGCCATTTACCAACAGGACAATAGCTGACCACATGTGCATGCATCGTCGAACAATTCCTGGATAGCCACCATGTGATACTTCTGCCTTGGCCTGCATATTCACTGGATCTGTCTCCAATTGAACATGTCTAGTCCATGATTTCATGACGACTAGCACACCAGAAACTGCTATAACTTTGGCTATGTATCGAAATTGCATGGACTGACATTCCCCAAAAACACATCCGATGTCTCATCATTTCAGTGCCAGACGGTGTAGCACGTTATTACCGCTCAAGGTAGCTACACAAGACCTCTACACAAGAAGTCTCTTTCTGTACCAGGCAGTTATATAACGAATTTGTTTAGATATCAATATAGTCAATATTTAGATCTATTCTCTTCAATCCAAAATTGAATACAGCGATTTAAAAAAAAAATCTATGCCTTTTGACCCAAATAATTTCAAATTAAACGCACACGCCGCAGTGTTTGGATGTATTCTATTTAAACTGTTTCTCAAAAATGAGTTTGCATCTATCCTCTTTAATCCGGCTTTACAATATGGTGGATTTTTTACGAAGTCTGTTCCTTCTCAACGTAGCAAATGGA
Organism: Ryuthela nishihirai; assembly: GCA_038380435.1. Taxonomy (NCBI): domain Eukaryota; kingdom Metazoa; phylum Arthropoda; class Arachnida; order Araneae; family Heptathelidae; genus Ryuthela; species Ryuthela nishihirai. The sequence goes on from JAWZYU010000002.1 coordinate 20,767,967, forward strand.
AAATGAAAATAACGCATTACTGGAAACAAAGCTACATAGGATAATCTTTTTTTTTTCAGTAATATACCCTTCAATAAAACGAAATTTCAAAGATAATTTTCTTCTAAAAAAAAATCAGATGTATTACAGGAATTCAAAACAGCCGATATTGACAATAATTCTTGCTAATCCGACTTTCAATACAACAGATTTTTATATTTCTGTTTATTCTGTTTGTTCTAAGCGAAACGATCTCAGTTAAAAGTAACGGATCACAGAAAACTGAAATTGTATTGACCGACGAATATTTAAAAAATATTTTCTTGTAAAAGAACAATTGGAAAAAAATGTAATGAATTACAGGTTACCTAAACAAACATATTTTAAATCTATTTTCTGGCTTATCCAACTTCGGTTATAAAATTCGTTTCTGCATCTACTAAATGAAGTAACAAGAAACCAAAGAACATAGTACAGAAAACCAAACCGCAAAAGGCGATCTCTATGTTCACTAAACCGACATCTTCGAAGGCGATCACTATACTTCACTAAACCGACATCTTCAAAGGCGATCACTATGCTTCACTAAACTGCAATCGAAAGATTTTTTTCTTTCTATTGAATCCTTTTTCTTCATTGAATCTTTCATTAAACACTTTTCCTAAAAAACAACAACAAAAGAATCGGAAATAAAAAATTCTTTCGAATTTATTTAGGGCGGATTCTAAATTTCGACTCTTTTTCCTTTTAAAATGAAGCAAACGGAAATCAGAAAACTTTTCTGAGAAAAAAAAAATCGAAAGGATTATTCTTAAAAAAAAAGCAGTAGGGAAAACCAAAATTCACAGGACTATCAGTATTCTCTTTAATACAACTTGGATTGAAACCAATATTTTATGAGTCTTTTTCTTCGAATGAAATTATCGGAAATCAAAGGAATGCATTAAAAGAAACATAAAGAGCCTGAATTATAGCTCTTTACGCCTATTATATCTATTATGAATAAAGCATTAAAATGCAGTCTCTTTAATTTCACATTACTCTACAACGGATCACTTTTCCTTTAAATGTGTGTTTTCTAAAGAAGCAGCAGGAAGCAAAAAAAAAATAACAGAAAACTTTATTTCCATTGTCTTTAATTTGACATTCAAAAAGAGTTTAGCATCTATTTTTTTCTAATCCATCAGCTCAGTATAATGGATTTTTTAATGGATTTTTCTTCTTAATGAAACTAGGAAAATCAAAATAATGCATATACGAAATAAAACCGTATGCGTCTATCAGCAATCTCATTAATCCGACTTTCAATCAAACGAATGTATTGATTGCTTCAGGATGAAAGAATAAGAAATCAAACGAATACACTACAAGAAAGCAACATCATAAAATATATATCTATTATCTCTAAATCAGTAAACGGCTTTTAAGTTATATCTGTGCTTCAGAAATCAAAGTTCGAATGATAAAAAATGCATTTTATTTCAAGTCTGGTTACAGAGAAAAGATATAAATATCCGATCTGTGGGTTTTCTTTAATCATTTGGTACCCTTTGATTTCCGATTGTGGAGTTCAAAAGGATTAGAATTATAAAATAGTCAATTCCATTGAATTTTTTGGATTAGTAAGTTACAGTCGCTCAAGAAAGTACCCGAACACTATGGTTGATTACAGAATTCAGAAAAAATATCTGGACCGTGTACAGCAACTGTACCTGCTCCAAAATTTTTTTTTTTAGAAATTAGTGATCTGGCAACCTTCGTGTCAGATCACTAATTTCTAAAAAAAACCGTTGCCAGATATTTTTTTCTGATTTCTGTAATCAACCAAAGCATTCGGATACTTTTTTGAGCCACTGTACCATGGCTTGTAAATGGTAGCTAGGCGTAAACTGGAAGGAGAGCTGTGTACCAATCCCCAGTGATGATGCACAGAACCGGCCAGGTCTAGCACCTAATGTCCGACCCCGCCTTCTCGTGGTGCAGGCCGTTAGTACCTTTCAAAAGAGATATTCTCTTTTGGAAGGGAACGGAAGGGGGAGGGCTGCCAGTTCAGTATGGCCTAATGATCTGGTCATCTATGGCCACTTTTTTTTCAACCCTGCTGAGGAGTGGTCAACTTCACAGGGTCCTGGTGCTGACCATTTATACCTACTAGACTGGACTTGTTTATGGATTTGAGCTTGATTATGGATCCTGGACTTGCTGCACTGGTGGGCCTCTGTTGAGGGAGAGTCTGCCGCTGTGTTTTCTGTTTGCTTCTGGGTTGCCAGCTCTAAGTGAACAGAGGCATGGGATATCTTATATCAGCTGGTGGATAATCCTAATCAGAGGCCATCGCAGGTACCTGAACCTTACTTAGCTAGTTGGGCATCGTCAAGCCTAAACTGGAGTAATGCATCTCAGGCAGGCCATATGGTTCTTGAAAAAGTCCACTTGAAAAGGTGGTGCCTGAAGTTCCTACCAGCATCGGTGACTTCAGCCTTTAGCGGAGGAGGAACAGGTCTTTGCCCCATGCCTGCGATCAGGGGGCTGTTTGATATTGTTGGCCCTACCAATCTCAATAAACCTAATTTCTTTAAAACTCCTACTAATCATTTTCTCTCTGCAGGAACGTGGAACATGAGGACATTACATAGAGATTATTCTCATGATATCCTCATGCAGGAATTCCAGCGCTATAACCTAGATATTCTAGGCTTGCAAGAGACCAGATGGACAGGTAAAGGTGAGATACTTAAAAATAACTTTAAATTTCTCTTTACAGGGAGGGAGGATGGAAAGCATCACCAAGGCGTGGGTCTGCTGCTCAGCAGACATGCTAGTGATGCTCTTCTAGGATATGAATGCATTAATGAAAGGTTTCTTACAGCAAAATTTCAGACAAGCATTAAAGACTTGAATGTTATCTGCTGTTATGCCCCCACTGAGGATGCTGATGAGGATGAGAAGGTTTCACAGACAACTTCAGGATATTTTGAATTCTGTCAAGAAAGGAGATATTACCCTTGTTCTTGGTGACTTCAATGCCAAAGTTGGTACCGACTCTGACTTTGGGGAGGAGTAATAGGCCCTTTTGGTATTGGTAGCTGCAATGGGCAACGTCTCCTACAGGTAAGTAAACTAAATGGAAATTTCAGAATAACTAACACATATTACAAACACCGCGACATACATAAATACACATGGGTTTCACCTGATGGGCTGCATAGGAATATGATTGATTATATATTAATTAACAGCAAATGGGCTAGTTCTGTTAGAAATACCAGGGCATATAGGGGAGCTGAAATGGGATCTGACCATTACCTTGTTAAAACTGTCTTGCAACTTAAACTTAAAAAGTGTTGTGCTAGGGTTAAAAAATTTACCTTTAATACTGAAGCTCTGAAAGACCCAGTTATAGCTAAAGCTTACCATGATAGGTTACTTAGTCATTATGACAGTCATGGTTTGCTTAATACTGAAGTTGAGGAAGAATGGGGTCATTTTAAACAGGCTCTTTTGGAAACTAACAGTACTCTTTTAGGGAAAAAGGAGCAGAGGAGGCAGAATTATTTAAGTGATAAGGCACTTGAGCTTATTTCAGAAAGAAGGAACTGCAGGAATGTCCTTAATCAGTACCCTACAAGTCCTAATAGAAAGCATTACAAAGAACTTAATAAACGTGTAAAGGATCAGTTAGCTACTGATAAGAATCTTTGGCTTGATGGCCTTGCTGACAAAGCTGAGGAAGCAGTTAGACAGCACAACAGCAGAGAGCTGTACCAGATAGTTAATGTTTTGTGTGGTAGAAAACGAACAGGTATACAGGGATTGAAGGATAAACAAGGCAAGGTTATAGAAGGTGAGGATTCTGTCATGGCTAGGTGGGCTGAGCATTTCAGTGATGTTCTAAACAATGTGGTTAGTTCTACTCCCATTGTTTGCAATGATGATAGATGCATTGTTGGCTTTAATGTTGGCCCTATAACACAATCTGGTTAGTTTGGCTATTTCAAAACTTAACTTCATAAATCCCCAGGGGTGGATGAAATTACTACCGAAATGCTTATAGCTGGGAATGTTTCGGTTACCACTTGGATGACTAAAATTCTGAATATCTTTTATGATAAAGGCATGGTTCCTAAGGATTTTACCAGAGCTATTGTTATCCCTATTTTCAAAAAAGGTGATCGCAGTTCTTGTGATAACTATAGGGGTATCAGCCTACTCTCTGTTCCAGGGAAAGTTCTTTCCATGATTGTGCTTAATAGAATTAAGAATCTGGTTGACAGTCAATTGTGTGATGAGCAATGTGGATTCAGAAGTGGTAGGGGATGTGTGGATCAGATATTTTCACTTAGGCAGATTCTTGAGAAATGTTTAGAGTTTCAGAAACCTTTGGTTGCTAGCTTTGTTGATTTCAAAAAGGCTTTCGACTCTGTTGATCGTCATAATTTGTGGTTGATTGTGAGATCATATGGTATACCAGACAAGTTAGTTAACATAATGAAAGCTCTCTATAATAACACTGAGTCGTGTGTGAGAGTTGATAAGGCTTGTAGCAATTGGTTTAGCATTACTTCTGGTGTTCGACAAGGGTGCATTTTGTCTCCTTTTCTCTTTAGCTTGGTTATTGATTATGTTATGCGAAATTCACTTCAAGGGAAAGATTTTGGCCTTAAATGGGCTGGAGATACGAAAATTTCTGATTTAGATTATGCTGATGATTTAGCCCTTTTCGCAAATGATGTTGATGAGATGAAGTCTTTCATTCGAACTGTTGATGAGACTGGTAGTAGAGTAGGTTTGGTTATAAACAGAGAGAAAACTAAAGTGATGAAAATTGGTCAGGCAGGCTGTGATTCAGTTAATCTGAATGGTTGCAGTCTTGAGCAGGTGTCACAGTTTAATTATCTTGGGAGCTGCGTAACTGATACTGGTGATGTGCGGCATGAGATTAACAGACGAATAGGTATTGCTGCCGGGACTTTTAAGAATCTATGGAGATTGTGGAGAAATAGGCGTATACACCTAAAGACTAAAATTAGACTGTATAATAGTTTGGTTCTTTCTAGGGTTAATTATGGTAGTGAAACTTGGACACTTTGTAAACAAGATAACAGGAAACTAGATGCTTTTGATTCCAGATGCTTACGCAGTATCTTGGGCATTAGGTGGTTCAACTTTGTAACTAATGATGAGGTTAGGCAAAGGAGTTTGCAACCTCCTCTAAGCGGCATATTGTGCAGAGAGAGACTCCGTTGGTTTGGCCATGTTGCCCGTATGAATAATTATAGATTGGCGAATAGGGTTATGAACAGCGTGCCTAAAGGCCTCAGAAAGAAGGGGAGACCTAGGATGCGGTGGGCAGACAATGTCAAACAGGACCTTGTTAGAATTGGTGTGCAGTGGCCAGATGCAGTAGATGTAGCTCAGGATAGACTTGCTTGGAGAACTAAATTGCACGGTCTGGTTGGACCTCCGTAGCCCATGGCTGCTTGAGGATGATGATGATGCTGATGACTCTAAAATACAGGTAAAGTCCTGGTGGCCAAAATTACTGCACTACAATAACTCTATATGCAAGCAATTTATTTACATTCATATGTGCACTTCATATATGTAATAACTATCCTTGACAACACTTTGGTCTTAATTATTAACACTATGAGCCAACCAACGAAACGCAGGGCTCCTGAATCTCGAGTCCAATGAAGGATGACACCAATGATGTACAAGTGATGGTCCATGTTTGACCATCCTCACTGAGATGCAGCGGCTTTTTCGCTCTTTCTCTCATGCTGTACTGTCAGTCCGGATGGCTCAGCCGGTAGTGTGCTAGGCTTGTAATCTGTAGTTCCCAGATTCGAGTACCAAATGCACCAGCGTTGAGATTTATCTCCGCAAAACTCCCCACCTTGCCATCGACCAGTAAGAACACCGATGGACATGGAATCGCCGCCATCTGTCAGTTGGGACGTTAAGCTGCGGCCCTGTGTGTCTGAGAGCAATACCCTATAAGGTTCAAAGAATGTGCTGGATGGCTTTGATGAGAAGCTACCATCTGTCTCCTAACAACTGTTTAATGGATCCCTTTCCTCTGAGCTCTCGGGGTTCTTGTGACTTGGACATTTAGCATATTGTGTGCAAAAAATTGCCGGTCGCTGGTTACTTTTAAATTAATAATTTTTTAGCACTTTTGCGAACACACCAATGATAACCTTTCTTTACACTAATGCGCAGAGATCAAGAAAGACCTTTCATATTAATTTCTTGAACTTTTTACTGTATTGTCTTCCTTTTTTAAACGTCATTCTGTTCGAACTCGTTAATAACAGGATCCAGACTCTGTGCCATATTTTGGGTGTCATGTAGTGCCACCATCTCGTTTTTATTGTTGCACATGTAGATTCCGTTTCAATATCATAAGCATCATAAATATTCCACTATACTTACTAAGCAACGTAATTGTGATTATCATATCAATACAATTCTTAATTTATTTCGCAGCGCTTTAAAATGACAGTCACAGATCTCATTCAGAAAAATATCAGTTCTGCCTGCTCTGGTCACAGCATAGTAAATCTAATATATAAAGAAATAAAAATTGAAAAGAAGCTTGAATTGAAAGAAAGTTTGTTTGTACGCTTATGTACTAGGCCCCCAGAAGAGCTAGGGGCACCAAACTTTGTATGAACAAATTTGCTGGGGGTCAATCAAAATTAGGATGGGTAAGTTTGAATTTTTCAAAACACACACAGACTTAAGATTAACGGTTGAAAGTTATTCAAAATTACTGCTGTGATCAATAAATTTGAAATAACGAATGCATTAAACTAATTTCTTTCTGACATCGCATAATAAACTCATTTTTCAGTTTGTTGGGTCAAGAGCGTGAATATTAAAGTCATTCTAAATCAGCACGAGGAAACACGAGTGCTTTTTTGAAAGGAAAACTTCAAAAACTAAATTTGTATCGGAACTTAATTTGAAAAATATGAAAAGTTAATAAACGTATTTCTTATAAGATACGAAAATTAATAAATGATTAAATATTATGTTAAGTAACAAATATTTTTGTTCGATAATAATGGTTGTTTTTATAGTACCTTTGCATTTTTTATGTACCACAGAGCATAATTTATTTTTGTTTTGTTATAAAGTTACATATGCCTGGCAAATTATATCCAAGGAACTCTGGTGGATACAATCGCTCAAAAAATATCCGAACACTATGGTTGATTACAAAATTCAGAAAAAATATCTGGCAACGATTTTTTTAGAAATTAGTGATATGACAACTTTCGTGTACAGTACACGAAAGTTGCCAGATCACTAATTTCTAAAAAAATCGCTGACAGATATTTTTTGAGCGACTGTACGAAGTGATTTGAAAATTTCGCTTTTTGGTTTACAAATTTCTGATGGGGGAGAGGATTATGGGTACCTCAAACTCTGTCCATTTCTTTCCTCATCTAAAAGAGAGGGAGAAAATTTTAACTGGAGATCGATTGTAATATTTATGCCGAATGAAAGCTTGCGATTTGGGGGGAGTCATCTACTCTATATTCTAAATTGTTTCGAACCATAGCAATATCGGATAAATCTGTTAGTACACGATAAAAGCGAGATGCATACACAGTTATAGTTACTAATTCAATGGGGGGGGGGGGGTATATATTGAAACGGTATATACACGTGAAACAATGGAACTGTGATATTACGTGCCACTAGAGATATGGCACAAGTGTGAATTACGTCACTTGCGAGTTCGAACACGATGAACTTAAAAAGAAGAGAATGCAGTTGTAGTTTGGAAAAATTTGTGTGAAGGAGCAAGAGATTTGTCGTAGTCAGTGCCCGTTAGTCTAATGACGAAAAGTTTTCTTTGGTGTGTGCATGGAAGTGGTGAAAGAATTATTGAGTTAACAGTAATACAAATAAAGCATGGAGTGGTTTTAAAGTGTCAAAAATGAGACAATTTAGTTTCTGTTCTGCACTGTCTTTGATATTGAAGTGGGAAGATACATCTTATTTAGAAATAAACAGCAATGTATCTATATCACAGATTATCTAACTTTTAAAAAGTGATATTTAAGCTTGAAATGTGATTTGCAAGATTTCTGCTAATCACATTTAATCCTTTTATCCGTGATATGCTTTTCCTTTTATATATAATAAAATCAATTTATGACACTTTTAATAAGTGTAACGAATTGAGAAAGCTGATTGACCAGGTGGGATCCAAACCCTGCATCTGCTTAACAAATTAATCAAATTATACACTTTCACCCTATTTACGTCACTAAAAATAAAACTAAACAACAATTCAACCTGCTTCGTAAATTTCCACATGTGCAGCAATTTGTTAATACTTTACGGCATACACACTCCGAAGCAAAACCAACACTTTACAGAATTAATGAAAATTAATTATTACATTAAATTTCAATTTTTCTTTTCACAGGCCAATAAATTAACACCTATTCGCAATAACCATTATGACATCATTTCTACTAGGCCAAAACCAGCCACATGCCGTAACTTTATTCACATAAAAACAATACCAATTCTTTTACACACATTTTACACTCCAGGTTTGTTTTAACAAAACAAAAATCCTGGTCACTAGAGCACCAATTGTTATAAGGGGGAAAGAAAATCCTGGTCTCTCGGCACCAATTGTTATAGGGGGGAAGAAATCCTGGATCACGTCACTAACTGTTATAGGTGTGTGTCAGTAGAGTACCAATATTCTATAGGTGTCGTAGGCTATTCTGCCATTCACTTGAGCACCAGTATTTTATAGGCTTAACGAAAATACCATTAAACAGTGATTAATCATGTATTTGATTTCTTAATATTAATGATTTTCCACCCCTATTTGGTTTGGCCGTGATCGTTAATCATTACATGATCGTATAGCATTTTCTTCTTAGATAATTCATAGCCCAGTATCCGACTGGGAAATAAAGTCATCCTCCCACACAAAGGAGTGACTAAAGGCAGGTAATGGTATTTTTCTACACATATATTTACGGGCTACTTAACACAAATACAATTAAATGAGAACACATTCTTCGATTTCAACAACTTACATTAAAACTTGAATACATTCAGCTCAATGCGAGGCCTGCTCTAAAACTAACACCACTAGCTAAATACTAATCTTTCCACCATCATCGCCTTCTTAACTCACAAGCCGTTGACTGTGCCTGCTCTCCTCGAGAGCCAGGCGACCAAGCAAAAACGTAACCTACTCCTACGAGTCTCTGAAGCCAAATGAACATCGTCCCATCGTCACTAACTCCGAAGTCAACTGTCCAGTCGAGTCTCATTGAACGAATCCAATGAATGCCCAAGAAAAGACTCTCCTCTCTCGGACACACAAAAAATAATTTAAGTCATTTCGAGTCCATGATTGGCTCTCTCAACTCTCTGCTAGGGAAGGGGGGGTAAGATGCCGGACGAAAAATAGAAGTTTCTCATCGTTTCGTCCTTATTCTGCAACCATGTGACTGTCCTCTCGGAACCGTGTGCCGCGAGCCAGTAGAAGTTCTTGCAGGCATCTGAGCTGTCCATCAAAAGGCAGACTTGGCACCAGACTTCCCTCTCAGAACACAGGCTTTCCATTCACATGAGGCGCTATCCTTTGCAATGTCAGTCTGGATTAAGCTGGCTCTGCGATAAGTAAGTGGTTCGGCTCTGTTGGGATGTGCATCAAAGGAACGCTCTGCGGCAGATGCACACTGAGCGGCTTATCCACTTCAGTAATCCCTCCTGCGTGGCGCCGCTTGGCAGCAAAAGGAGCTGAAATCCAGACTTGAAAATCATTCTGCGCGAACTTGGCAATATTCATGCAGAACACAGTCTGTTTATTTCGAATTCATGCTCAGATACTAAATATCGAAATATAACTAAAATGTGATAAAACTACAAAATAATTATACTTACGGAAAAGTGTAGATTGCTTCCAATATTTCCCTGATCGGCGTATACAGCTTGATGTACATTATTCTCTTCATCTGTATACTGAACAGCTGTTAAGCCTTTGGTAAAGAAGTGCAGTCCAGGTACCTTATTTGGGTTATTTTCTTCTTTTAATGAAAGATGATCTTATGACTAGAGTTTTGCAAATGAAATGGTGGAACTGTTAAATATTCAACAGTTAGAACTTTACTTAATCGAAATATGCATCAACAGATTCAGTACAGTGCTGCCACAGTAGTAGGGCCTACTGGAGTGGAGGGGCGTGTCCAAAGTGACCCTGTGTGTTTATCGGTGGATGCTTTCTGTTGCTAAGTTTCCCCCCATTTCTTTCCTCCCAGTGGCATCCTAACTTGGATTCCACTATCAGTGTAGAGTTCAACATCCTAGGATGGGACTACGAAATTTATTGGTTGACCACCATTTCCCCCTTCACTGTTGCTGGAGAGATGGGATTCCCACGAACGGTTTACACAGGTGTTCTCTAAATGCAATAGCATCACGGAAAATGTCGTAACTCATGTCAGTATTGAAAGGTAGTACTACGGCTAACATACGATTGATTCGTACCAGGTTCTATGCTCTTATTGTTTCTTGAGTGTCATTCCTATTCTGAGAGACCCCTCATTCAAGAGCGAGGTGTTTTGAAAAGCGTTCTGTTGGAGAAAATAGCGTGCATTGTACTTAGGAAACGCGACAATAAGAGCGAATGCGATAGAAATGTGGTAGTCAAGGAGGAGGAGGTGTGCCTCTGAATAGTTCCATGTCTAGTGTGGTAACTCACGTCATTTTTACTAAAGGAGAGGGTGGGAGAAAGTGTTTGTTGGAGGTCGTATACTGGGTTCGTATTGCAGATAATATTTGTGACTATAATAAACCAGTGCGTTGAATGACACAATGTGAGAGCGTGGTGAAAAGCCGTTCAACAGCGCTAAAGGAGGGGTGTCAGAAAGCCTGTTCTGTCGAGAAATAATTATAGACGACTGCTGCTTAGACAGGTATGTGCACTGATAATAGAGGGATAACAATGTCCTTTTTGTCCACTTCTTAGTTGGGAGAATATATTACATTCAGCAAGGGCCTGCATTGCGAACCACCCACCTTCAGGGGGGGGGGGGGACGTAACGTCCACTCGGAAGGGTCATCGCTTGTTAGCGAATCTTACTTAACAACATTTTCCGTTTAACAGAAGGGACGCTACTGACAATGAATGAGAGTCTTGGGTGGCAATAAGAAAGTGGTAGTCGTTTTGAGAAGGTGCAAGGGGAGGTCTTCTCATACGCATGGTGCACAATTATAACAGAAGCATGGGAGGTAGCGTCAGCAAAAAACCATAACTCACATCAGCATTGAAAGGTTGCGCTAAGGCGAACCGTGCAAGGCATAGTTTAAACGCGTCGAGAAATGTCGTAACTCATTTCAGTATACAATGGAAGCACGGGGAGATGGCCGCTCAAGGTGTGGCATTTAAGCAGCTTTGTGATCTATCAAACTCCCATCCAAAGAAATGGTTGTAAGGTCAAAGTGTGAGAATCTTCCAAGTCTGGAACATCATCGCGAAAAACCAGTATGGTCAGAAGGGGAAGGAATTTAAAACGTCCCATTGGAGGAAGGGGAAGGAATTTAAAACGTCCCATTGGAGGAAGGGGAAGGAATTTAAAACGTCCCATTGGAGGAAGGGGAAGATGGGTGGACTTGCGCAGGCATATGATGCGGTTTATAAACTCCTGCACAGTCTGGAAGAAGTAATTAAGCAATGGATCTCTCCTATGCACAGAAATTGGCAGCCTTAGCCAGCATTCAGCGTGAGCTGGATGCTATTTTAGAGCGGGTGGAGTCACCAAAAACTTCATGTCTAAGTTTGAAAAGATGGAAAAAGAGCGGCCAGGCCCCAGCATCGAAGCGACCAAGGTCAGAGGTCCCATCAAGCTCACTGCACACCAGCGAAGGAGCCAGTGCAGCATCTCCCGCACCTGCACTAAAGTCACACATCAGTCTGAAGAGATGGATGGGACAGGCGGCGCAACCGTCGAAACGACAGAGAGCTGAAACACCGTGTAGTGATCCACCAAAGTCGCCGCCCGCCGGTGAAGGAATGATCATACCCTCGGCATCTACCATGCATGTGCTGAGAACGCCAGCTGTTACCATGACAGCAGAGCAGCAACCAAGCACTTCTGGCGTCACTACCATGCCAACGGCTGCAACTGCTGATGCACCAGGTTACGTGATCACAAAGAGTAGCAGCTATCGTTCCTCAAAATATAAGGCACTGTTCACGACTCACACTGTACGAATGAACAATTTTGACCGTATGAGCCCCCTTGAATCTACTGACACTCTCCTTAATGTTGAACAAGACATTTTTAAAGAGCTATTGCCAGAGACGGAATACAGTCATGTCAGACTGTGCGTTGCATCGAAATGCCTCTGGAACCCCATCAACCTGCCGTTGACGAACTACTTATGGAGAGAAAATGGTTAGTGGGATGTTTAAAGAAACTATGTTTATTGAGAGAGGGAATGCGGACAATATGAAACAGCCCCCTAATCGCAGACATGGGGCAAAGACCCGTTCCCCCACTACTAAAGGCTGAAGCCATCTACACTGGAAGACTTCCTCCAATGTAGAATTTGACGATGCCAATAGAAGCAAAGAGTTCAGGTGCCTGCGATGACTTCTGCTCAGGATTATCCACCAGCTGATAAACATATCCTGTGAATCTATTCACTTGGGGCTGTCAACCCACAAACAAACAGAAAACACAGCGGAAGATTTTCCCTCCACAGAAGCCCACCAGTGCAGCAAAATCAGGATCCATAATCAAGCTCAGAGCCATATATCTGTCCAGTCCAGCAGGTTTATATGGTCAGCAGCGGCCCTCATAGTCAATTGGAATTTGATTTTGTGTGCGCCTATTTGGCGGTGGTAAACGTCACACTACCATCGTACCACACATCCGACGCGTGGTACAATGGTAGCACACTTTGACATGAATCTGGAGAGATGCGGGTTCAATACCCACCGAGTCGGCAATGAATTTTTTTCAGAATCTATTAATTAATGTTTGATGTCTATCTTAACAGGGAATACTGTGCATTCACTTTGGTTTGAGAGAATACATTCAATACAAGTCAATTTATTAACTCATTTGAAAATCTGAGTTGGTTAGTTGGGTTTTAAGTAAAAATACAGCAGTTAACCAATTTGCAATAATAGTAGCCAAATTCATAATGACTTGCAAATGTTTAAACATATACAGTTTTTGAAAGATATCAATATTTACACTATATAAAATAGTTTATAATTATGAATCTCCACATTTTCAGCTTGGGAATATAATACATTAATACATTGTTATATCAATCTAACTTTAAAGCTCTATAACTTCTAAAATATTCTTTTAATGAAAAAATGCAACTGTTGGAAAAGTAAAGATCATAATTTAACCTGTTTTTTCAACAATATTTATTTAGTGTTTAAAGTTATATGGAAGTTGGAATATTAAACACAGTAATGCATCATAAGAATTTACTTCACAAAATAAATATTTTGGAACAATATTATTTAATTAACAAAATATATATTTTAAAAGTTTGTGTGATGATATTTTCATTAAGAATTCTTTTTAACTTTGAGAATAGAAGCATTTTTTTATTAAATGCATACTGTAGAAGTTATTGATCTTTTAGGTAAGATATTTTAATTCTCTAATATTTAGGTAAGGCACTGGTATGAGGATTATCAAGTAATGCTATTACATAGGTCTGAAAACCAGTTTGAAAACATGAATAACACAATGACTCAAAAACAAGTACATAAAAGATAAAAAAAAAACTTTTATCTAGTTCTATTGACCTTTAAATAATATCATCTTTGTGTACAGTTGTCTCATTGAATTTGAGTTGTTTACAACACTTTTGGCCCAGTACATATATCTAATATGCAAATAATTTTGTACTACAGCACGGATTAAATGACTATAATGATTTTCCAATGGAGACGTGTCATGCATATGAATATCCAAGGAGGTAAAAAGATTTTGGCCTGCAACTGCTTCTAAAACCTGATTTGATGTATATAACATAACACTGAATTTGGCCACTGCAGATTAATTTTAATGAGGTTAGTTTGAAACTTCCAACTCATTGTAATCTAAAGTTTGTATGTGGGCAACATAACTGAACAAATGACCAATCTCTTGTACACTGCTGCTCTAAGGGATTTCTGCCTAGCATCATCTTTGTTTAGTTCAAACTAACTAATACCCAAGATACTGTGTTATAAACATGTAGAATCAAGGGCATCAAGTGTCAGTTTACCTTGTTTAAAGAGGGTCCAGGTTTCACTAACATAGCAAATTTTTAGAAAGGATCAAACTATTATGTAACCTAATTTTAGTCTGTAATCTTGTAATTAAACTACAGTTGTAATAATAATTGATTTTGTTCAACTTAGTAGGACTTGAATCAATAACATCTTAGTTACATACCATGTGCTCTAACAACTGATCTGTTGGCACACAAATTAATCATAAGTCAGAAAAAATTAAATAGCTGCCATATTTGTTTTTTGATAAATTTCTTATTTGAGAGTATGAGGACTGTTTGATTGTTGAGAATCTTCATTTAAGGTATGAGGTGTAATTTAATATATAAAAAGTAATAAAGTATGCAAATTTAAAAATTCAGAACCCACTGCACATAAATGTGTTTACTGTTTATGAAAGTATTTTCTTTGGATTGATATTTAATGAGATACTTTATGTGAGAAATGAAGTTTTTTTTCCTCAAGTGATTTTTGTATCTAAAAAACCTACCAGTATATATTTTTGTTTAATAATTAAAAATTTTGTTCATTATTAAAGTATATATGATATTTCAGTATTAATTGTAGCATAAAATAGATATTAGTATTAAAGGTATTTCCATTTCAATCTGGAATTGCAGAATAATAGTCCTTTCAAATCCAATAGAGAAAATGGTCTGATTATTTATATTCTAAATAAGATTTATATTTAAATTGACTACTTTTATTTTAATGTAGTTTTGGATTTTTTTAATTTAAAACAGTTTATGAATAAGGCTTTTAAGGTGACAAATTTTTGAATAACATAATTGTCATAATAGTGGGTGTCATAACTTATTAACATTTTTTTTTGGAGTTGAATCATTAATATTGTGAGAAATCACTGGAAAGCATTTTAATGTAGGAGTGTTATACATGATTTATCCACCAAAGTTTAAAGTGTTTTTAAAATCTACCATTTTGGCTCCTACACTATTGGCTTTATTTAGTTTTGTTATGCAAATTTTTTTTTTATTTTTGTGGAATGAGAATTTTTTTAACGTAGAACAGCTATTTTCTGAATCTTACAAATATGATTTTTTGAAGTTTAAATGCTGTTATTGCATGTAATGTTTAGTGTTTTATCCATAAAATGTTTTGTGCTATTATCAGTGCAGTATAAATAAACTTTCAAAATCTGGTAATTGTTTGTTATTGTCGTATTCAACGAAATACATAAATAGTTCTGCTATACAGTAATTCTATATGGAAATATTCATTGCATTAAAAAAAAGCAATATAAATTCCAAATATCTTAAATGGGCTTTCTCCTAGTCGTAAAAAAATAATCTTCCCGTATATAACGCACAGTAAATCGGAGTATAGCACGTGAAAAGTAGGCTTGATTGCAGCCATACCTCCATGATTGCAGCGGCAGACGGTTTGTTTTGAATGCAACAATATGGCTACCGCCCTGCTGCCAACGCATCATTTTCCTTGCACAGGGAAAGCGCGTTAGGGCCTCTCCTTATCTTCCTACCTCCATGCTCTCCACTATGCGCTCTCTGCCTACACTAGTGCCCCCTATCACACTTCTGGTTTTTGAGTGGCTGCGCGAGCCAGCTATGCTGTCGGCATTAGCGGAAGTCGGAGGAACTCTCTGTACTGGTGCCATCTATCTCACGGCTCATTTGCTGTAGAATTGTTAATATTGTGAAACGTTTGTAAATATCAGTACTGTTTTATTGAAGCTTCCAGTATAATTACCAAACTATTGTCTGCAATTAAATATACCGTGCCATTTAGCTTAATAAATGTTTTTTTTTAAAAACCAGTCTCTTTATTTTCCAGTCTTCAACACTATATTTATGTGAGTAAAAAAGATGGGTCGGCAAGATGATATTTCTATGGATAACATTTATAAAACCTACAAAAGGCGTATATCAGTTTTAATTTCTTTTATTGGATATCTTTTTAATACAGAATTTTAATACAAAATTTTAACACAAGTCTTGGAAAGTATTTTACAGAAGTCTTCAGATATCTTCAATATGAACGCCATTCAAATAACTTCCTTTTCTTACGTCGGACGGGAACAAAGTCGCTCATTGGAGGGGGAGCAAAAATCTCTGCTATGGGTTGTCTGGGAATGTTTAGCTTTACTTCGTGGGGAATTCCAATTGTCGGTTAAATAACAGGTAATTTTTCAATACAGCCAGGTACTTTTCAATTTTATCATCAACGTCAGATTCAAGTATTTTCTTCATCTCCGTGTCTAAATCACACACTTTTTTCCTTATGTTTTTCCTCTACACTGCTTTCACAGAAATCATTTTTTTTCTAAATAACGAGACCAGCAGGGGTAAACCCTGAACCACGCTGTAGGAGACTTTTCTTGTGACGAACAGATGCACGTTTGGAAGCTAGACTTCTTATGATCGTCTTGTGCTGTCGTAAATTCTTTAATACTCGCTGAGAGACAGGTATATTGCCTTTTAAGAAATTAGTACACACTTCACATAGAGCATACATCTGGGGATCGGAGATATGTTTCAACAGCGCAGTACGCTGCTTTCCCCCAAGTTTAGGTAAACACTGAAGGAATGGGCCTTGAGATTTAACTTTCATTTGGAACGTAAAGTATTTCAGGATCTTCAGATGGAAGAATCTTGGCACGGAGCCTTTCAGTATCTAACGTTCTGGGATGGAGGTCAATGCACAAATAGCCACAGGTCGCTTGTGTAACTAGCCTATAAGCATCTGTCAGGAGTTTGGATTGATGTGGAAATACTTGTCTTGCCAGATGGGTTTTTTGTGAAGCATCCCGACAGTTGCGAAATAAAAACATGTAGTGAGCATTGAGTGATATAGTCCTCGAATGCCTTCCCTTTAAAAACAGATTTTGCAAGATCAGGACAATCGTGATATTTTATGATGACCCCCACGAATAAACAATTGTGATATGCGTTCGCTGGCTACAGACTGTTCCATCAAGTCATCCAGCACCAGAAGCGTAGGTCTGAGGGGATCAAATTCCAGATCTACAGGTAGTCTTTCATAAAATTCCAGAACCTCAGGTAGTCTTTCATAAAATTCCACCGTTTTCTTGAATGGCTCAAAGGCAGGTTGACATCAGCTTCTTTGATGCGTTTCAGAGTGAAAGTCGTCTTTCCGATGATCAGCTTCTTTGATGAGTTTCAGAGTGAAAGTCGTCATTCCACACTGAGAAGGAGCGGTAATTATAATATTTGAAGGAGTTCGGAGAGCCATCGTACCACCATGCAGTCGTTAAAGTCTACTCGATACGTGTAATCACGATGCAATACTGTGGGAAGAGTCGAACCACACGCTCTTTTAAACAGGAAATACAGGCAGTGAGCCCCACAAGTGTCTCCCAGGGGGTCCTGCAGAGGTATCGAAGGATGTAGGACGTGACATATGCCTAGCTGGCAATAGTATTCTTGCATGGAGACATCGGGATTAGTTCCCAGGGGGTCGAAGTGATCCACGAGCATTCCTTTCTTGTAAACAGCTTTCCAGTGAGTTCCAGGCATGGAGGACGGATCGGTATTGTAGATAAACAAGGTTTCTGATTGGGCGATTTTGCGAGGTAGTCTGTCACGTGGGAACACACCTAGACTTGTAGGTAACATCGAGAGGACGGATTCTAACTGATAGGTAATCATGAGCTGTAGTCAAACAGGACTTTACGATCCAATGGGATTTCCAGCAAAATCTGGTATTCGGCATACAGGATCACAGTGACCGATGCGGGTAGCGGCTTGGCAAACTTTAATTCGACTCTCACACTACCACTCTTTATTAAAGAAAACACTTGATTGCATTCACGTTGCTCAGGGGTCAATTGGAATCCAAACTATGTAAAACCATCTGCATAGGCTTTTCGCGATAAGTTAATACCACTATCGGATTTCCAGGCATCCACAGCTTCCAATAATCCTTGGTAACAGGGGAGGTAACGTCCATGCGCAAAGTCGGGGGTGTAGGACTGATGATCACTGTCAATGTGAAGACTGAAGTAGTTTAAGTCGAAATGTTGGAAGTTGAAGGGATTTTTTTCATACGATCCATTCAGGCTGGTACTTTCCAGCATACCCAGTACCAGACGTACAGGGAGCTGACCTAGAAATAAATTGTCATGGTTCACACTCGTCAGTCCCGAAGCAATGGAAAACATACGTAAATCCGTTCTTCACAGAGGATACTTGGCACTCTCCGAACCCAGTAGGTGAGCGTGGGCGAGGATGACACCCGAAGTGGGTTTGACTTTACGCACGAAAAATTCAGCTTCATGTATCTGTACTTTGTAAGAGGGATCCGCTTCACCTGTCACGAGACAGAATTCGGGTTTGGATCTCAACAGACGCAGTCTCAGGTCGACTTGATTGAGCAGGTAACGATCTTGATTAAACAGGTCGGCATGGTTCCACGAGATGAGTTCGATACCTGCTGGCTTGACGTACCCCTTGCGCTGATGCCATCCCTCGTTCTCCCGACTAGTCAATTCCATTTTCCGGGGGTGTCGAGGTACCAGAGCGATGTACTGAGCTGACTTCGTGTGGCATCGGCGCCGTAATTCAATAGAGTCTCCAGGTACACCCTGTAGGGGTACAGGGTATGAGAAGCACTCACTAGGTGATCGTTGAGGAAGACGTCTACCTGGCTGAAGAGGGCATGGAAAAAATGATTGCAGGGGGCAATCACTTCCGACGGTGCTGTAACGTCGGACTTTACAATTTTCAAGACGAGACGTAGGTGACATCGAGATAGATCAATGTAATCGTCTGTTCCCTTCACGATGAATTCGAGTGGTGCATTACCTTCCAGGGAAGCAACAGCTAAATAATCGACATAGCAGCCTCTTTCTAATTGTGAGACAGTGGGTGGGACCAGAAGCAAGTCCAGTTCTGAATTGGCACAGTCGCCAGAATCAGCGTGAATTTTCTGAATGCTCATGATGAAAACACGTCCTGCACAATACAGTGTCTCTTCACTTTATGAACCTTGGGATGCTGACGGCGGCGTTTTATTCCTTTCCCTCCCTGCAGCTTGGAACTGGCACGCTGCAAGAGGTCAGCGCCTGCTTCACGGAGTCCCACTTTGGCTGCAGATTTGAAGTTTTTCCGATGCGACATCTCTGAAACGAACCGTAGCCCACCCTTACGCAGGGTAGACAGCGCAGGTCGTACGAGAGGGCTGATGAAACGTCCGATCCTAGCAAAGATGCTTCCTAGCCCATCGCCTCTCTGATAACGAGGACCACGGAACACGCCCTTCCCTGTTTGACTCTTGTAGTAGCTCACGTAGGCGTCTGCGGAAGGAGGAACGAATTTAACCCTCATGATGGAAATGTAACCTGACTAAAACTTTACCGAATTTAAAATGCTGAGGTTCTCCGGTGTCGGTACGAAGGAAGATTCTCACACTCTCGAAACTGTTCCTCGCAAGCGGGTAGTAATCAGGTTGTTGATACACTGCAACAATGGTTTCGTTATTACTGGTTCTGATGGCAGGGTTCATGACACGCAACAGTTCACCGTGAGTATCACCTAACAACTGAGGCGCGATCAGGTCTGAATACAAATAAATACCATACATTCCTCTGTTCATATCGATGGGATAGTCACCCTGGGCTTTATTTAGTGGCATATCTAATTTAGCAATTCCTAGCATGTCATCTAATCCGGGGTTCGATCGGGGAAATTTCATGTAATGCGACTTGTCTGTATCCATCAATACGGTGTAATCTGCCTGTTGCTTGAAACGGTAAGCTTTTCTCAGCCTGTAAGGTAACATCTGGTTCATTGCATCGAATAATGATTCGGCAGTTTCGTATCGTCCGTGGGGTACCTTTCGTTCTTGGAAACTACCTGGGGGGATCACGTAGAAATAACACTCGTCATCTATGTCGAATGTTGGCGTATTGCAAAGTTTGCTGGCAAATCGTTGGTGGAAGGGTTTGTCAACTTCTCCCTCCCCGATACACAGAAGTTTGCCGAAATTCGTTTTGGGAAACATCAACCCGTATCCCTCACTGGGTTTGAATACCCAGTAACCACCGTTATAGGAAACTATTATTTCTTTGGGGAGGTGAGTGGTGAGGAGAGACAACAGCTCCATTCGAGTTATTTTGCCAGGTTTAAGTTTGATTTTCCTGTATTCTTCAGGGGGAGCAGGAGCGTAATATTCATACATGTAATTAGAACCGTCCACATTGTACCAGCTCACAGGTAAGTGAACTTCTGCTAGTCCCACTTTTCATTTTCCCCTCAGTCTTAGGGGTTGTGCCAGACGAACCGTGAAATCGGTCTGTGAATTGTTTGGGTAAATATTCTGACTAGCCGTGGAGGGAAGGGTCAGGTAGAAACTATCCATTTTTTAGGAATCCACGAAGGTTTGGGGATAACCGCGAAATTTGACCAGTGCCTTGTGACCTTTACGCTCGATTATTTTCTCAACAGTGTAAAGTTCGGGTTCGGTCAGTTTTTGTAGTTCCGATTTATAGAATGTGCCCTTCAACACTTTTCCCTTGGAATCCCGTATGATGTATACAGGGGGCTGACGTTGTAACACCTTGTCGACTATAAATATTTCTTCTGTCCACAAATGCGTACCTGCCTTCTTGAAGGGTACTTTTACACTGGCCAGTCGAACCGTGTCCCCCACTTTAAATGTCAGTTTTTCTTTTACTTTGTTTGAATCGCGGTAGAGTCGAACCCAGACAGTGTCCTCGTTGTGTATGGTCACGTCCTTGGCAGCATTATCGTGTGCACTGTGAACGGTGGCATTGTACCCCCGTACAACACATCCAGGTACCGGTAGGTGTTATTGCGCGTATAGTATCTCCCCAGTCTCTCGCGTAGGGTGCGATTCCATCTCTCCATCATAGCTGCTTTTTTGTCAGAGTAGGTGACAAAGAACCGAATACCTTTCTTTTTCAGGAATTTCTGGAACACTCTGTTGGTGATTTCCATACCCTGATCCGTATTTAAATTCATTGGGGACCGACCCTTGGAAAGGATTTTTTTGAAATCCGACACCATATCTTTCCCCGTTTTAGCCTTCATGGCCACCGCCCACCCGTATCTCGAGAACACATCGATGACTGTTAATATGTAGCGATAACCGTCATTGAAGCGAGTTAGATTTTTCACGACCATGAGATCGGCTTGCCATTGTTCGTGTAACCCTGTGACGTAAACTTTGTTATGGGGAACTTTCTGCGAACAGGTTTATGTAACGTGTAGGCAGGTTGCTTTTCTAACCATTCTCGGATAAGTTTCTGTGGTAGCCCCGTATTCTGAGCTGACTTTTTTACACTACCGAATGCTCTTTCGGGGTCGAAATAATGGGACTCCAAAGTTTTGTTTTCTGCCGCACCCAGACATCGTACCCCACCAGGTTTTGCCATTGATGTAACAAAAGTGTAACACCTGTCACTGTAGGAGCGTCACCTATAAACTGTCTGATGTCCACTGTTAAGTTACACACGCGAATTTTGTATTCACCGTCTAAGGCTTTTGACTCCCCACACTGAATATTTTTACTAGGAGCTACAAGTTCTAATATAAGCGCTGCTATCGTTAACAGTGTTACGATTACACTACTGACACTAGCTAACACCTTCTTTCTCCTATCCATAGCAAGACTAAAATGACATAGGATAAAAAGACAGACACATTATATAAGGTTACAATTATTTATTTAATTTATACATTTCATTTTTTGCCTCGTCGACAATAGTATTATATTTTAGAGTACACACAAATCCAGACAAAATTCAACAGGCCTCGTTTCCAAGCCGTATCCACAAATACCTGTGCTAGAGCGTTAATGTCCAAGTCACCAGACCATTCAATGATGGCTGGTATTTTTTCTTCGGGTTGTAGTCTATCTAATAGTATCAGGTGCATAAGTTCTTGCTGGAAAATATACACCAACAGCTGATGTACACACTCGGGGCCCCCGAAAACAGGTCCCAACAGGAAAGGTCGAACTGCTTCGCAATGTTCTATAATGGCACTGCGGAGATGGTGATCTTTGGGAGTTCCACACACGTTTCACACGACCTGCATCACTTCGTCTTCATGGACAGCCAGTGTAAACCACTGTGACGCGTTCAGAGTTATACTGCGACTCAGAACGCGAAACTGTAGAGTTCTTTGGTCGGCTGATTCTTTGATGAACTCGACACAGCGTTCGCCACCTTCGTTGCGGAACATGAACACACGTACATGTTCCGCAACGTGGGCATCAGCAGACGTGGGCATCAGGTGCCACGTCTGCTGATCCAGACAGATTTTCACTTGGTCCTCTATGTGGGGGACAGCAGCGCACAAAGCCTCCCATTCAGGTATGGAGAAGGTAACCCCCACAGGTGTAGGGTAGATGAGTTCACCATTTTCATATTTCTTGTAGCGACGTACGTGCACAGAAAACTTATTTTTGAACAGCGAAGGCACAACGTAAACATCTTCACCGAGACACCACGCATCTGTATTGCTAGCCTGCATCGTGAACAATGACAAACCTGAGGGCAGGCCCCTATTTAACGATGGAAAGCAGCCACCTAGGACAACCAATCACGACCCGTAGTTTTACCAGGAAATATAATAAGCCAATAGGAGACGGTTGGACTTTGTCATTGAGGATTGCATCATCCCTTTCTGCACGAGGTTGCCACCCCTGCAATTATTCTGAGACCTGCAACAACTGATCGTTACCACCCATGCAATTATTCCGAGTCTTGCATCAGCTGATCCTCTGGAAGAAGGTGGGCTTAAAATATAGGTAGGGCTTAAAATATAGGTCAACCAGGGGGTCTGCAAAAGGAGGGAGGGGTCTGCAAAAGGAGGGAGGTCTAAAATAAAGAAAAATCGGAAATTAGAGTTAAAATAAGGGGTTTTTCCGAAAATAGCACTCTTCATTGTCAACAGATGGCGCCAGGGTTTTTTTTTAATAAGGGGGAAGGAATTTTTAATAAGGGGGGAGTAATTTTTAATAGGGGAAAATCAAAAATCGAAGAATTAGAATTAAAATAAGGGTTTTTGGGAAATAGTACTCTTCATTGTCACCAGATGGCGTCACGGGGTGAAAGGGGGGTGAAAAGGGGCTTTTAATAAGGGGGATGAATTATTAATTTCTAATAAGGGGGCGTGGCTTGTTACGTCATGTTACATAATGATTATGTCATGATTACGTCATAAGAGGTGTGACCGGAAGTGGGAGTGGTGTGTGACGTCGTAGGGGCGTGACCGGAAGTGGCCGTGGTTTGTGACGTCATAGGGGGAAAGCACTAGTGGGGATGCCATAGTGTCAGGACACTACTTACCAGTCTCATCAACAGCTCGAATGAAAGAGTTCATCTCATGAACATCATTTGTCAAAAGTGCTAAATCATCAGCATAATCTAAATCAGACATTTTCAGATTTCCAGACCATTTAAGGCCAAAATCTTACCCTTGCGGTGAATTTCGCATAACAACATCAATAACTAAACGGAAAAGCAGACAAAATGCACCCTTGTCGAACACCAGAAGCAATTCTAAACCAATTGCTACAAGACTTACCAACTCTCACACATGACTCAGTGTTATTATAGAGAGCTTTCATTACGTTAACTGATTTATCTAGAATGCAAATCAACCACACGTTAAACAATCAACCACACATTATGACGATAACAGAGTCAGAAGCCTTTTGAAATCAACAAAGCAAGTAACCAAGGGTTTCTGAAACTCTAAACATTTCTCAAGAATCTGCCTAAGTGAAAATATCTGATCCACACATCACCTACCACTTCTGAATACACATTGCTCATCACAGAATTGCGTGTCAACCAGATTCTTAATTCTATTAAGCACAATCATGGAAAGAACTTTCCCTGGAACAGAGAGTAGGCTGATACCCCTATAGTTATCACAAGAACTGCGATCACCTTTTTTGAAAATAGGGATAATAATAGCTCTGGTAAAATCCTTAGGAACCATGCCTTTATCATAAAATATATTTAGAATTTGTCATCCACGTGGTAACCGAAACATTCCCAACTCAAAGCATTTCCGTAGTAATTTCATCTACCCCTGGGAATTTATGAAGTTTAAGTTTACAAATAGTCAAAATGACTGCAGATTGTTTTATAAGACTAACATTAAAGCCACCAATGCATTTATCATCATTACAAACAATGGGAGTAGAACTAACCACATTGTTTAGAACAGCGCTTTCCAATTAGCGGTCCGCCGCCCACATACCGATAGGATTTTTGTGGCCGGCGAAAAAAATCAAATTTTAACTTGAAATTTTAAATAAATATCTGTAATCCAGCTTATAATTTTTTGTCAACTTATATTACTTTACTTGATATGCAATCTTCAACTTACTCGTTCTATAAAGTTCACAAAACATTCTTCAGCCGATCGGAAACTTCTGAAACCTTTTAACAGCGGTGCAGCGTCATCAAACAAATGTTTTTACGAAGCTGCAGTAATAAGAAGCATCTAACGACAGCACGAGTCGCTCTCACTGCGCGTGTATATGGCATGCATTGTCGAATGTTGCACTGTATTGTGCACCAGGAGACATTGTGTGGCATTTAGATGAGACTAAACGACGTAATGGAAACTGTTGTCAAAATTACCAATTTAATTCGTGGCGGAAATCGTTCTCTTAAACACAGAAAATTGAAAGCTTTTTTGGATGAACTCCATGCTGAGTATGGCGATCTGCTTTTACATAGTAATATTCGCTGGTTAAATGTCGGAAAATGCCTCAATAGATTACAGTTCGGAAAGAAATTCATCTTTTTCTCACAGAAGTGGGCACCGATGAAGATATTAATAGCAAGTTTTGTTGATGAAAATTTTCTATGTTCACTTGACTAACAGACATTATAGATTATATAAATGTCTTGAATAAACCTTACGAGGAAAAGATCAAAACGTGTGCTGTCTTTATAATCATGTTACTGGGTTTAGAAACAAACTGCAATTGTTGAAGTCAAATTTGCAGGAAAACAATTTAATTCATTTTGAAACTTGTAAAGAGTTTTACGAAGAAATGAAGCAACTTAGTAAAACAGTTAATTTCGAAAAATTTGTTCCTAAATTAGATATCTTAATTAAAGATTTTAATAGAAAATTTTCTCAATTTGATTACCTTAAGCAAAGTTTAAATTTATTCTCTATTATTTATTATTATTATATAAATATATTATATTATATTATTTATTTAATTATAAAAATCAATTGGAATTATGTGACCTTCAGGCCGACCTAATTGTTGCATCTAATAGAGAAACTGAAATAGAATTGTTCGAACTTTTGCCTAAAGATTGGGCTTATAGATTTATCTTAAGAATAAAGTAACACCCATCGGATCGAAATTCTTCGACAACTTACAGGCTGTATACTGCTCGAATGCAACATCTGAGGTCATGATGCCATGTGACTGTCATGGATGAGAATATCATACCACGAGATCACCATACAGTCCACACCTGATGCCATCGAATTTTCACTATTTTTGAGAAGTTGAAGAACCATCTCCGAAGAAGACGTTATCCATCGCATGAGCCCGTCATAGAAGTCACAAAGCGGCTTTAAGAGGAGAATGCGTGTTTTTATTGATTGGATTAATCAACTGCTGCGAGTGTCTCAACAAGACTGATGATTACCATGTAGAAATATAATACATCTATTTGGTGGTTATTATGTAGAAAAATAATACACCTATGTGGTGATTGCAATATGGAAAAATAATACACCAATGGAGTGACTATGTGGAAATATAAAACAATTATGTGGTACTGTGTGTAAACATAATACACCTACGTCGTGTCAACTATGTGGGAATATAATACATCTATAGCGTGTCTATTATGTGGTAATAAAATACATCTATAGGGTGTCTATTATGTGGTAATATAATATACACCTATGTTGTGTCTACTATGTGAGAACACAATACACCTATGTTGTGTCTACTACATGGGAATATAAAACACCTATGTTGTGTCTACTATGTGGGAATATAATACAGCTATGTGGACGGAGTAAAGTAGACGGTACAAGGATGAAAAATAATACACTTATGTGAGGCCACTATGTGGAAATAATACTTTCACCACTGCCCATATGGTGCAATAAGTTATACACAGAGATGAAGCTGTAGACGAAGTTTGGTGGTCTTAGATCTGACCTTCTAGAAGGAGATTTCAAACAAGCAGACAGAGAGACAAATACTCTAAAATATATATTTAAAGAAATCATTTGTTTGCTCATATATCCATATTTTTTATTTTTCTCAAAACAAGCAGGCGACATTCATTATCAATTATCTTTCTTAATATCCTTGTTTGTTTGGTAAAAACATGGCAAGCCGATATATATATATACACACACACAGAAACATTTGCTTTAAATTCAATAGAATTACTCAAACTCAGTGATTCCGGAACATGAGATACCGAAACAGTTCGAATTTCTTATTCGGAAAAGTCAAAGAACGCCGTTCCAGTTCAATGATTCGAAAATGTCAGTAATATAACTGAGTTTCGTTTAATGATTTCGAAACTTAAATCGTGTAAAGACTTTTCGGATTATTCATTTGGAAACATAAGTGCTGGAATGGAACTTCGTTTTAATGATTTCGAAGCGAAAGTACGGGACCGGTGTTACTGTTTAAATATTTTGAAACCGGAATGGCGTTCCTTTTGAATTTGAGTAATGCTTTGGAAATTGCTTCCCTTATCGACATGTCAGTCACATATCATCATAGAAAGTTTATTTAAGAAATTACTGAGTCCTGTAACTGAATTACTGTTTACTTAACATGGAATTGTACGTAATAAAGTAGCTGCTGAGCGTATGTTAAGAATATAGGTAGTCACTGGAAGGAGAGCTATCCACCAATCCCCTGTGATGATATGTAGAATCAGTCAGACCAGACTAACATTAGTACCTAATGTCCGACCCCGCCTTCTCGTGGTGCAGGCAGTTAGTGCTTTTCAAAAGAGATACTCTCTTGTGGAAGAGAACGGAAGAGGACGGTTGCCAGATCAGTGTGGCCTATAGATCTGGATTACTATGGCTGCTTTCTTTTTTTCTACTCTGCTGAGGAGTGGTCAACCAAACAAGGTACTTGTGCTGACCACATACACCAACCGGAATTGAATAATACTCGGAGCTTGATTATGGATACTGGACTTCACTTTGGGCCTCTGTTGAGGAAAAATCTGCCGCTGTGCTTTCTGTTTGCTTAGGGGTTGATAGCCCCAAGTGAATGTGAATAAAGAGTGAATAGATTCACAGCATGTGTTTTATCAGCTGGTGGATAATCCTGAACTGAGGACATAGCAGGTAACCTGAACTCTTGCTTCTACGGGCATCGTCAAATTCGACATTGGAGGAAGTCGTCCGGTTTAAATTGCTTTAGCCTATAGTGGTGAGGGAACCGTGCCTGAGTTTAGGGGGCTTTTCGATACTATCGGCATTCGCTCTCTCAATAACCATAGATTCTTTAAACATCCCACTAACTATTTTCTCTCCGTAGGTAGTTGGAATGTAAGGACTCTGCACAGAGCTTTTTCTCTTGATGCCCTCAGACAAGA
This sequence comes from Ryuthela nishihirai, assembly GCA_038380435.1. Taxonomy (NCBI): domain Eukaryota; kingdom Metazoa; phylum Arthropoda; class Arachnida; order Araneae; family Heptathelidae; genus Ryuthela; species Ryuthela nishihirai. Next base: position 20,795,833 of record JAWZYU010000002.1, read on the forward strand.
ACTCCGCCATTACAATTTAGATACTCTCGACTTGTAAGAGACCAGATGGACAGATAATGATGAAAAACAGAGGGAGAACTAAAGTGATGAAAATTGGTCAGGGTGATGGTGCTGCAACTGTTTGAATTGCTGCATTAATGAGGAAATGTCTCAGTTTAATTATCTTTGGAGCTATGTAACAGATACTGGTGATGTGCGGCATGAGATTAACAGACGAATAGGGATTGCTGCTGGGACTTTTAAGAATCTATGGAGCATGTGGAGAAATAGGCGTATAACCTAAAGATTAAAATTAGAATATATACCGTATATTTCCGCAGATAAGACGACCTTCAGATAAGACGAGGTATAAATTTTCGCCAAAGTTTCATAGTTTTAGCATATATCTGTCCTATAAGAAGACCCCAAACTATCAACGGCCTATGAATTTAGTTTAGATCAGCGATCATCATCTGGATAATAATACTGTATAGCGTATACGGAATTATGTCCTATTCGCAAACATTCGCATGATTCGGGCATTCGGGTAATGACCTTGACTATTCACAAAAGCGTCGTATGGGCTATTCTATTTTGTGGACATACTCTACTCTGTACTATTAAATAATTACGGTTTGTCCGTTTTTTCCTCAGTAGCTCAATAAACATAAATTTTAATATTTATTTTGTTTTAGTATTGTTTTACCATTACAATGTAATGTATTATTTACTCTTAGAATGTAATGTATTAGGATATAGCGTATTTAAATAATATGATAGATTTTTCGATAAGTTGTAGTAATAATGGTTTCAATTTATATAAATTTCAATCTAATATTTTTTTATCTGTCCTATAAGACGACCCAGATGTTGGGGGACTCTTTTATGATTCAACTCTCGTCTTATCTGCGTAAATATACGGTAATTGTTTGGTTCTTTCTAGGGTTAGTTTTGGTAGTGAAACTTGGATTCTTTGTAAACATCATAACAGGAAACTTCAAAATTTTGATTTGTAAATAATGATGATTAGTAATAAAGAGTGTAATGTAAGTAATGAAGACTTTAAAGAATCTAATAAGACTCTAAAAGAATACGTAAGTAAGGATGATTAGATTAGGGGGCTGTTTGATATTGTTGGCATCCCCTCTCTCAATAAACATAGGTTCTTTAAACATCCCACTAACCATTTTCTCTCCATAGTTAGTTGGAATATGACTCTGCACAGAGCTTACTCTCTTGATGCATTCTCACAAGAATTCCGCCATTACAATTTATATATTCTCGTCTTGTAAGAAACCAGGTGAACAGGAAATGGTCAGTTTCTTAAAAATAATCTTGAAATTCCCTTTTCAGGGAGGAGAGATAATGAACATCACCAAGGCGTGGGTCTGCTTCTCAGCAGACACACTAGTGATGCTCTTCTAGGATAAGAACACAATAATGAAAGGTTTTCTTACAGCAAAATTTCAGACAAGCATTAAAGACTTGATTAAGACAAGACCAAATTAAAAATTGTTTTGGAAATTAAAATGATGATGAGGAACAGAGTTTTTGATAAGTGTTTAATTACTAAGGAATAAAAATGGGTAATACAGGGAATATAGAACTTTGGGAGTTGATTTTCTAAGTTTTAGTGGACTTGAAAAATTTCAGATGAACGTGAATACCAAAGGAGTTTGGTGAAGTTTTAATAGAGGAGGTTTTTGATAAGTGATTAATTACTATGGAATGAAAATGGGTAATAAAGGGAATATACAACTTTGTGAGCTGAATTTCTATGTTTAGGGAACTTGTAAAAGGATGGGAGTTTGTGAAGTTTTAATAGAGGTACCTTTTGATTTTTACTAAAGGGGAGGGAATTTTGATAAGTGTTTAATTACTAGGGAATTGGGAGTTGATTAGCGGACTTGGCAAAATGAATGTGGATAACAAGAGAGTTTGTAAAGTTTAATAGAGTGAACTTTTGATAAGGGGGTTTAATAAAGGGGATGAGGGTTTTAATGAGTGTTTCATTAATAAGGAATAAAAATGGGTAATACAACTTTGGGAGTTGATTTTCTGTGAGTGACTGCTATCGAAAGTTTTGCAATTATTTAGAGACTTGCATCATTCCTTTCTGCGTGAGGTTGCCACCCGTGCAATTATTCTGAGGCTTGAATCAGCCGATCGTTGCCATCCCAAAGTTTAGTGGGTAAGGGACTTATTCGTAGATTAAGTGGGGCTTAAAATATAGGTGGGTCAACCAGGGGGTCTGAAATAAAAAAAATCGGAAGTATTCGAGAAGGAGGGCTTAAAATATAGGGAGTCAACCAGGGGGTCTGAAATAAAGATAAATCGGAACTATTCGAGAAAAAGGGCTTAAAATATAGGTGGGTCAACCAGGGGGTCTGAAATAAAGAAAAATCGGAACTATTCGAGAAGGAGGGCTTAAAATATAGGTGGGTCCACCAGGGGGTCTGAAATAAAGAAAAATCGGAAGTATTCGAGAAGGAGGGCTTAAAATATAGTAGGGAGTCAACCAGGGGGTCTGAAATAAAGAAAAATCGGGACTATTCGAGAAGGAGCGCTTAAAATATAGGTGGGTCAACCAGGGGGTCTGAAATAAAGAAAAATCGGAACTATTCGAGAAGGAGGGCTTAAAATATAGGTGGGTCAACCAGGGGGTCTGAAATAAAGAAAAATCGAAACTATTCGAAAAGGAGAGCTTAAAATATAGGTGCGTCAACCAGGGGGTCTGAAATAAAGAAAAATCGGAACTATTCGAGAAGGAGGGCTTAAAATATAGGTGGGTCAACCAGGGGGTCTGAAATAAAGAAAAATCTGAAGTATTCGAGAAGGAGGGCTTAAAATGTAGGTGGGTCAACCAGGAGGTCTGAAATAAAGAAAAATGGAGACTCTTCGAGAAGGAGGGCTTAAAATATTGGTGGGTCAACCAGGGGGTCTGAAATAAAGAAAAATCGGGACTATTCTAGAAGGAGGGCTTAAAATATAGGTGGGTCAACCAGGGGGTCTGAAATAAAGAAAAATCGGGACTATTCGAGAAGGAGGGCTTAGAATATAGGTGGGTCAACCAGAGGTCTTTAATGACGGGTTGGCTGAAATATCGGGAAATTAGAGTTAAAATAGGGTTTTTTCCTTAAATAGTACTCCTCATAGTCACCAGATGCCGCCACGAGTTAAAAGGAGGGAGAATGAGGGGGTTTTAATAAGGGGGAGTCAAAAATCGGGAAATTAGAGCTAATATAGGGGTTTTTCGGACAATAGTACTCCTCATAGTCAGCAGATGGCGCCAGGGGGTAAAAGAGGGGAAGGAAGGGGTTTTGTCAATAAGGGAGAGGAATTTTTATTAAGGGGGAGTCAAAAATCGGGAAATTAGAGCTAAAATAGTGGTTTTTAAGAAAATAATACCCCTCATAGTCGCCAGATGGCGCCACGGGTTAAGGGGGGGGGGGTGTTTTTTAATAAGGAGGAATTAATTGTGGATTATTAATTATGAATATTAATAAGGGGGCGTATCCGGCAGTGGCCGTGGTCGGCTACGTCATAGGAGCGTGGTCAGAGACGTCATAGGGGGTAGTAGTGGGGGCGCATATGGGCGTGGTAAGTGACGTCATAGGGGAAAGCACTGTGCAAAGGGGGATCGCTATAATGGGATCATACTACTGACTTCAAGTATTGTCTCATGGACAGCTCCATATCAGTTACACGATTATGACCTTAACGCATTCGCATTATAGGACTATGAGTATATCTTCTGATTGATTTACATTTGTATTGTAATAATAAACCTGTTAACCAAATTTCACTGCATTCCCTTAAAAATACTTCGAGTTATGTAAGAATTTATACATTATCATTTAATTTTGAGCATCAGTGTATTTACACTACCATTTTTAGGAAATATCAATAGTAACAGTCGCCCCACCCTCCACCCTCCACCCTGAAACTGTAGTTTGGGTACGTGCCTTGTCACTTGCCATTGCCCTTGAGGGAAGATTTTGATAATGGGATTTCCCTGTACGATCTGTCATTTTCTTCTAACCTTTTAATGGCCTTTGCCGTATCTACCTGTAATTCTGTCTAACCTGATTTTCTCGCGTTATCTCGTAACCTTTAGCATACCATGTGCTCTCTTACAAGTGAGTCATCTGAACTTGTAAGAGCGTAATATATTATCCGGGTTTTTTTTTTGCTACTTTTTCTGACAAGTAGACAAAAAAATAAAGCAGAAACTAAGCTCCAGATTCGTCGATATGCTATACGAGCCCAATCCCAACCTCCAACGATATGGAGTCACTACCCTATTGCCATACCGCCACCTCCATCACGCCTTCCATTGAAATCACATTCTACTTAGCTATTTGAGAAGAAAAAATTGAATATATCAGAAAAATTAATCATTTAATCATTATATTAAACTAGTTTCGAAACCTATGTGAAGTTTTCCGTTTCGTATATAACGATGAAGGCTATTGAGATATTAATTTAAAAATATTAGTGTATAGTTCTTATATTAAACCCACAATGACTTAGGGAAAAATTTAAAGCGATTAATTAAAGTAGCCAATGCGAGTGATTGATTATTTAGAGTGTTACATTCAGACTTACACAATTCTTTCTTCTCGTGTTCTAATCCTAAGACCACATTAGACTCTGCTTATTGCACTTTCTTTACACTAAACCTAGTCTAATATGAGGAAAGTATTCCTTTCCTGCCTTACCCGAGCTCATATTACCTTTCAAGTTATAACGCACAGAACGTACAGAGTCACCCCTTCTTAAACTGTGAATTAAATTGACTGATAAAATATTAAATGTTAACAAATATATAAATTTACCTGCAGTATGGATAGCAAAACACTTACAGCTACAATCAGAAACAAGTAAAGTTTAGAATTGTTTTTAAAATAGCGTCGTATAATTCTAGTTTTAGCTAAGTATTGATTTACTTTTAACATTATCTGAAAATCTCATTCACTGGAAACAATGGCGTTTGAAAATCATTGAGAGTTTGGACGAAAAATAATGATTTTCACTTCGTCTGTCTGGTCTTTCTACAGAGCTATCCATACGATTTATCACGCATGCCATAGCGGAGGTGATAAAAACGCATTTTTTTTATATATTCCTTTTCCTAAAAAGCTTGAAAAATCTACTACAATTTGGTGTTATGAAGCAGGAAGCATAGTTTTCGTAAAAAATCCCTAATAACTGTCGTGTAATGCTACCTTGAAAGAGAAAATGGAAGTGAAGTTGTAAACGAAGTCATAATATTAATAAAATGTAAGAATTATTGGCCAAACCGAAATTTGGGTCAAAGGTTTTTAACCTATTCCAGTGTGGTACTCCACACTGGAATACTCGCATACCTATCGTTATAAACCTATTTCCAAACTCTACTAAAACTGCTCTGATCTTATGAAATCTATATCATCTGTTTCAATATATATATAACAGGCAACAATGTAAATGGGAGACAAGAATGGATTGAAACGTAACAATGAATATGTAATTCTCTTTGTTCAACAACTCAATAATGAAATGTTCTCAACGGTATTGGCAACATAGTTGTTTTCTTTCTTAAGGGCACTTTTTTTTACACAAATCGGCTAAGTGGTCCCTTCCCCTAGGCTCGGATAAACTTGAGGCAAGGGGACTTACTGTTCAGCTCCTAGGAAACAGACCGGCACCTCCCATCAACACCATCCACTGTTCTTCAGAATGCAGAAACAGCTTAAGGTCTCATACGACGGCCTTTCAACGAAAAATACGATGGATTTTAGCAGAGATAAATATCAACGCTGGCACTGTTGGCATTCGAAACTGCAGACTACCAGCCTGTAGAACTGCTGACCGAGCGAAAGCAGCACTGCCAACACATAGCTGTTGACTTTTACTTTAATTAGTCAATCTTTTGCCTTAGTTCCCAACTTTATGAGTATTTTGACTATAAGGTTGGGGCTTTCTCTGAGCCCTAAAAGCATAAGCTGTCGATTTTGCGCGAAGTATATTTTCGCTTTGAAAGCTTTTATTACTATTAACAGCAGATAGCACCATCGAAGTTAGAACTCGAAACATTCATTCTATTTGAAATAAATATATCGATAATGTTGATGTATGCGCTATCGAATTGTATTTTTTTTTACTATATGTCTGCTGTTTTAGAGTACGGATATTGCTGCATCTGCGGTTAAATTGTTTTTTTCAATAATAGTACGATGAACCAATGTTAAAGTATAAGGAATCCATCTTGCATTTTTTGGGACAATCTGATGAGTTTTTCCTGAAGTTGCATTTTCAATGGCCAGCAGTGTAGATGGCGGATACTCTCGCTGTCAGATGGCAATGTTCAATTCATTTAAGATAAATTGAAATTGGGTAGTAAATAGTACTGGAACAAATTAGTTAAGCTAGTACTATCAATTCTATTAGCATTATGAGATGAGCTTTTAAACTAATTTTTAATTAAAGTATTCTGTGTGAAAGATAGGAAATGTTGGGTGTTTTTTTTTTGAGAAAGTGTTGCAGTTCTCATACAATTCAGTGAATTATTGGGCAGTTTTGAGAAATTAGTTGAAAAACATGACAATTCCAAATCAACAGGTAAAATGACGGTTTCCGGGGGCTGGGAGGGAAAAAATATGATGGAAGGATAGATTTTGAAGTGATATCTGGCAATGTAAAGATTTTCTTTGCTCCAGTGGAGATGACAGGGAATGAGATGAGAAAGTGAAGCTCTACTTCGGAAATTGTAATAACGAAGGAAACCAGGATATTTTCTGTGAAATCGTGCGAAAATGGTTAACGTGAAGTTTTCCGCATGTAGCAATTCCAATTTCGTAAGGTTAATGTAACTCTTCATGTAATTACGTACGACAAATCGTTCTTGTAATGGTCAATAGCATTGACCACGCACTGTACATTGCTTTGACCAGAACCGGGTTCGGACTCATTATCTACTAGGTAAAAGTGAATCGAACCGTCTTACATTCAAATTATCATAACTTGTGTTCAAATGAAGATACAGACGTCAAACTAACATTTTCTAATTACCATCGGAGAGAAACAATATATTGAATATATCGGAAGTCGTCTCGACATGTTACTTTTTGTTTTATGGATTTGAAACAGCTTCCATAGAGGATAAAATGAATTAATATCTAATGTTTCAGAAACGTTCGTTTCGTTTTTCGCAAACATAGCATTATACCATCGGAATTCGTTCCGTTAATTGAATAATGGAAGGTATTGAACCCATTACGTAGCAGAGAAACTGGAATCTTTCTTCGGAATCTTCTCCTCGGCATTTTTTCTTTCAATCTTATTATGGATATTTCTCGTTCGAAAACTCGGAGAGATTCTTTCATTTCTCCCCTTGAGAAAACTGACAGGATATATCGGGTTTTTGCTTTAACGAGTAGCGCTCTTCACATGTCCACATCACGTTTTCTATCTTACAAATGACACATTTAACATGGTACCAAAAAGAACGTATCCCTTCACAACAAATACAACTACGGCAGCTTACTTCTCCTTTGCATTTCCATCATCGTTTAACAGGCTAAAAATAGCCAATACCCTCTCCCTGACTTACGGTGTGGCGTCTTGTACGTCAAGCGAGTCTTCTTCTTAAACATCCTCTTCCGTTAACTGGAACACTTTATAAGGGGGGCAGAATGCCACCCTATCATCTGGTCCATACGTCAAGCGAGTCCCAAGCAGGAGCCGCCAACTCCTCCTATAACAGAAAGCCAAAGGCCAAATTTAGGACGTCAATTTAAGTAGTCCTTCCATATAGACACTTCTTATATTTTTGGTTTTAATATTATTACTGGCCTACTCTGTGCTAAATCTTTATACTAATGTTTATCTATAAATATATTTTATTTAGGAGAAAATTTATTTGTATTAATTAGCATTATAATATTTCATAATAAATACGAATAATTTTTTTCTTAAATAAAATATATTTATAGTTAAATAAATAAGTATACTCTCAAGCATCTGCTTGCCACAGAGATCTGACAGGAGCCTGTCAGTTTATATGCTACAGTAGAAGGTCTATGAGGATGGCAGGACCTCAGCAGAAAAACAACACATACATCAGTAGCCAAGCGCGCTAACCACTCGGCCACAGGACGGTGATTTTGTAGGTAAACATCAGTACAAAGATTATCACAGAATCCACCAGTAATAATACTAGAATCAAAAATATAAGAATTATCTATATAGTAGGACTACTTAGTGACGTTAAAATTTTGTACATTGGCCTTCTGTTATAAAAGGTGCTGGGCCAGCAGAGTTCAAGGTCAACTGACCAGTCACGTGACAACCCGAGAACGAAGACAAAGCACTACTAACCCACTCTAACCTACACTCTAACCCAGGTCCAGCGAAGCCTTACAGTGGATGTTAAGCCTACATTCATGCTAAAGCATTTCCTGGAAATTGTCATGTGATTGGAACTTCTATGGCGGCAGTTACATTTCATCATATGGTAAATATTATTGGTGTTTGGTCAGCTGACAAATAATGCTATTTCTCTGTGATGTGTATCCGACACTGACCCTGTGTTCTGAATATCTGAGATAATTGGTTCCAACTATCCTTCCATAGTAGCCAACGTGTGTCGATTACCATGGGTCTACCCATGGTAATATGGTTGTTGAAAGGGATATCCTGTTATCTTCTACACTCTTCGATATCTGCTATCAACCATTTTTCATAACTAGCTACAGGGAACTATAGCACCTGACACATTTGACTTAGTCACTGAGCGTTTGCCATGGAAACATAATCTTTCACATATATCACTGACATACAGATTTGAATTCAAATCTATCCTTTCTGGTTGACGCAATTTCAATGTTCAGACTGTGTAATGGCGAGTAATTAATATTTGCGAAGGTGTGAAAATCTTGTAGAGAATCAATGAAAATTTATGGGGGTTAAGAATTACCACAATATAGTTTAGGGAACATTGTCTCAAAACATTTTGTACCACATCTCGAATCTCTTTGATAATAAAGCTGGCTGTCAAGAGAAGAATCAATAAACATACTGCATGTAGGAAATTTGGGAGAAGGTGGAAATTCAAAATTACGCCATCCAGATGAAAAGCTTTGGTTTCATAGCAGGATCGTTTCTAACAGTATTCTGACTAAATCCACCAAATATGAAATAAAGATATGGACATTTAGAGTACCACCGTATCAGCAACTCCTTTATCACCCCAAGCAGCTGTTTTGAGTTCACGTGATCAGTACCTGAAAACATGTATAGATATTCTTCTCTCTTTCTGGACTTTCATCCCATCCAATGTCATTTTCTTCCCTCCCATATCTTCTCTCCATTCCAAAGAGGTTTCTCTGCATTACGGTATTTCCTTGAGATATAGGGCTACACCATGACGAGAAGTGATATAAGAAATCCTTTTCTGTCAGACACTTATCTTGGAAGAGTCCTGGTCATTACCTGCAGTGGTATATCACATTAAAAGATTGCAGACATTGCGACTTTGTGTGTTTTGGCTTCTCCTTGATGAAATTAGACTTCGTGTTATGAAATTAGATCGCGATCTGATATAGATTGTGAGAAGTAGGGTAAATAAATCGGCCTTTGTTAGAGAGATTTTTTAGTTGATCTTCTGCTCTTTCGGAAGAAAATCTCACGTTGTTATATCGACGAAGCGAAAATATGCCTTTCTGCAACTTTTGGCATCATTACAGATATACACTAAGTTCCCGAACACTGCTATATAAATTGAAAGTTACATTCAGAGCTTACGGAAGGCTCCCCAAGCTCCTCTACAACTTTTTACGAAACAATGTCACTCAAATCTTAGTTTTCGATTTCGAACAATTTTCTTTTAATTTACAGAGTTATTAGGTTTAAAACTTTAATAGCAAACCCTGCTGTTATATTCGTTTTATGCATTTCCAAAATTTCTGGGGCGGGGGTGGCCCAGTCGGTAGCGCGCCAGGCTCGTAATCTGTAGTTCCCAGGTTCGAGTCGCAGCTGGGTCAGTATCGAGATTTATCTCCGCAAAATTCCCTGCCCACTGTCAGTAGGGGACACCGATTGGCTTGGGAAGGCCGCCGTCCGTCGGATGGGACGTTAAGTCGTGACCCCATGTGCAGGAGAGCCATACCCTGTGCACGTTAACCCCTTAACAGTTTTGCCCGAACACCGCTCGGGTGCTGCAAAAGGTCACTTTTCTGATTTGCCCGTACGCCGCTCGGGCATCTTATTTTTCTACGCCAATCCAATGATTTGCCCGGCTTTTTTACTTTTTTTTCATTTGCAATGTTTCTAATAGATGGACTACTAGTCCAGTAAAGTTTGGAATGCAAAACATGCGTGCACCAGTTTTATATCAGGTTTTACTGCTTTTCTTTTACACAGGAGAAGGAGTGAATTTTGTTTTCACTTGTGTAGTGTATCACATGTTGTGAATGCTATTTTGAATTTTGTGCTAAAATAAAAGGGGAATGAGTGAGAGTGAGCGGCTCATAATAGAATATAATTCTGATATTGGATCAGATAATGAATCGGAAATTTCTCTAAATGATTCTGGAAGTTGTGAAAGTTCGTTATCGGACTTCTCTAGTGATGAGGAAACGGAAAGTTCCGATGATCTAACTCAGGTGCGGAACTTTTGTGAAATCGATACTAGTAATCCTCCTCCAGCATCGCCGCGATTTCCTTTCACAGCGAATCCTGCTGTTCATTTGAATATTGATGTAAGTAATGAAACTTTACAGTTTCTTGATATTTTCTTTGATTGTAACCTCCTTGAAATAATAGTTTCTGAAGTTTCATGTTCGGAAAAGCCAACTTTAAGTAAAAATGCCAATTTTTCGTTATAATTAAAAATTATCATAAATTATGCCATTCAATACTTGTAACAGTTTTGACTGCTGATTTGAATTTATATGATCGATTTGAATACAAAATTGTTTATCAAAAATGTGCTTATTTTTGGACACAATATGGCAGAAAAAAGAAACTGTTAAGGGGTTAAAGAACTCGCTGGATGGCCTTGACGGGAGGCTACCATCTGTCTCCCAACAGCTGTTCCAGTGGGTCCCCTCCCCCAACCTTCTCTGAGCCTTCGGGGTCCATGTGACCTGGCCATTTAACCCATGGTGTAGAACATAGGATCGTTTACTCGGTCTCTGGTACAGATGGCTTGCGGATGTTGCTGCTGTTGAGCCGTCGTCTCCTGCACTCGTTGTTATCCATGGTTCCTGGCGCAGCTCCACGGCAGTTCGGAGTTAGGATCAATTAGCAAGCCATCTTCTATACCACAGACACAAGAGACTAGACAAACTTTTACTTCATATTGAGGAATGCACATATGCTTTTCGGATCAATCTTGATCAGCCTGAAACGAAATATATGTTTTTAAGTAACTTTTATAATCGTTCATTGAGAACACCGTTTCTATAAGAATCCGAGAGCTCCGAGAAGGTTGGGTGTTGGGGTTATACTGGACAGCTATTGGGAGACAAATGATAGCTTCCCATCAAAGCCATCCTGCGTGTTCTTTAATGTGCACAGGGTCTGGCTCTCCCGCACAAGGGGTCACGGCTTAACGCGCCATCTGATGGACGGCGGCCTTTCCACTGCGCGCCTTAAGGAAACATTGGATGGCCTTGACTGGAGGCGACCACCTGTCTCCTAACAGCTGTTGAGTGTGTCCCCTTTATCAAACCGTCTATGAGCCCCTGGGGTCCTTGTGACCTGGGCATTTAGGCCGTTCTAACTACCCAACCTAGATTCAGTGCGAAGGAAGAGGAACGAATTACGTCACGAGAGAAACGAAAGGTCAAAATTATGTCTAATAGGATCTTGTTTAAAAATAGATTTTCTTTCTAGATACCTAATGAAAGATTTACATTTTGTGAAAAAAATTAAACTCTTTGATTTTAAACTTAAAACCTGTAGTAATTTCATCTACCCCTGGGAATTTATCAAGTTTAAGTTTACAAATAGTCAAAATAACTGTAGATTGTGTTATTAGGCTAACATTAAAGCCACCAATGCATATATCATCATTACAAACAATGGGAGTAGAACTAACCACATTGTTTAGAACAGCGCTGTCCAACTAGCGAGCCACATACGGACAGGATTTTTGTGGCCCGCGAACAAAATCAAATTTTTACTTGAAATTTTAAATAAATATCTGTAATCCACCTTATAATTTTTTGTCAACTTATATTTACTTAATATGCAATCTTCAACTTACTCGTTCTATAAAGTTTACAAAACATTCTTTAGCCGATCGGTAAACTTCTGAAACCTTTTAAGAGCGGTGCGGCGTCATCAAACAAATGTTTTTATTAAGCTGCAGTAATAAGAAGCATCTAACGACAGCACGAGTCGCTCTCACTGCGCATGCGTATGGCATGCATTGTCGAATGTTGCACTGTATTGTGCACCAGGAGACGTGGCATTTCGCTGAGATTAAACGACGTAATGGAAAAGGTTGTCAAAATTACCAATTTAATTCGTGGCGAAACTCGTTCTCTTAAACACAGAAAATTTAAAGCTTTTTTGGGTGAACTGCATGCTGAGTATGGCGTGGCAGTTTTTTTGGGTGAACTGCATGCTGAGTAAGAAGTGGGCACCGATGAAAATGATGAAAATTTTCTATGTTCACTTGACTAACAGACATTAGAGATTATATAAATGTCTTGAATAAACCTTACGAGGAAAAGATCAAAACGTGTGCTGTCTTTATAATCATGTTACTGGGTTTAGAAACAAACTACAATTGTTGAAGTCAAATCTGCAGGAAAACAATTTAATTCATTTTGAAACTTGTAAAGAGTTTTACGAAGAAATGAAGGAACTTAGTAAAACAGTTAATTTTGAAAAATTTGTTCCTAAATTAGATATCTTAATTAAAGATTTTAATAGAAAATTTTCTCAATTTGATTACCTTAAGCAAAGTTCAAATTTATTCTCTATTATTTATTATTATTATATAAATATATTATATTATATTATTTATTTAATTATAAAAATCAATTGGAATTATGTGACCTTTAGCCGACCCAATTGTTGCATCTAATAGAGAAACTGAAATAGAATTGTTCGAACTTTTGCCTAAAGATTGGGCTTATAGATTTATCTTAAGAATAAAGTAACACCCATCGGATCGAAATTCTTCGACAACATAGAGGCTGTATACTGCTCGAATGCAACATCTGAGGTCATGATGCCATGTGACTGTAATGGATGAGAATATCATACCACGAGATCACCATACAGTCCATACCTGATGCCATCGAATTTTCACTATTTTTGGGAAGTTGAAGAACCATCTCCGAAGAAGACGTTATCCATCGCATGAGCCCGTCATTGAAGTCACAAAGCGGCTTTAAGAGGAGAATGCGTCTTTTTATTGATTGGATTAATCAACTGCTGCGAGTGTCTCAACAAGACTGATGATTACCATGTAGAAAAATAATACATCTATTTGGTGGTTATTATGTCGAAAAATAATACACCTATGTGGTGATTGCAATATGGAAAAATAACACACCAATGGAGTGACTATGTGGAAATATAAAACAATTATGTGGTACTGTGTGTAAACATAATACACCTACGTCGTGTCTACTATGTGAGAACACAATACACCTATGTTGTGTCTACTACATGGGAATATAAAACACCTATGTTGTGTCTACTATGTGGGAATATAATACAGCTATGTGGACGGAGTAAAGTAGACGGTACAAGGATGAAAAATAATACACTTATGTGACGGCCACTATGTGGAAATAATACTTTCACCATTGCCCATAGAGTGCAATAAGTTATACACAGAGATGAAGCTGTAGACGAAGTTTGGTGGTCTTAGATCTCACCTTCTAGAAGGAGATTTCAAACAAGCAGACAGAGAGACAAATACTCTAAAATATATATTTAAAGAAATCATTTGTTTGCTCATATATCCATATCTTTTATTTTTCTCAAAACAAGCAGGCGACATTCATTTTCAATTATCTTTCTTAATATCCTGGTTTGTTTGGTAAAAACATGGCAAGACGATATATATATATACACACACACACAGAAACATTTGCTTTAAATACAATAGAATTACTCAAACTCAGTGATTCCGGAACATGAGATACCGAAACAGTTCGAATTTCTTATTCGGAAAAGTCAAAGAACGCCGTTCCAGTTCAATGATTCGAAAATGTCAGTAATATAACTGAGTTTCGTTTAATGATTTCGAAATTTAAATCGTGTAAAGACTTTTCGGATTATTCATTTGGAAACATAAGTGCTGGAATGGAACTTCGTTTTAATGATTTCGAAGCGAAAGTACGGGACCGGTGTTACTGTTTAAATATTTTGAAACCGGAATGGCGTTCCTTTTGAATTTGAGTAATGATTTGAAAATTGCTTCCCTATCGACATGTCAGTCACATATCATCATAGAAAGTTTATTTAAGAAATTACTGAGTCCTGTAACTGAATTACTGTTGGCTTATCATGGAATTGTACGTAATAAAGTAGCTGCTGAGCGTATGTTAATAACATAGGTAGTCACTGGAAGAAGAGCTATGCACCAATCCCCTGTGATGATAGGTAGAACCGGCCAGACCAAGTACCTAATGTCCGACCCCGCCTTCTCGTGGTGCAGGCAGTTAGTGCTTTTCAAAAGAGATACTCTCTTGTGGAAGAGAACGGAAGAGGACGGTTGCCAGATCAGTGTGGCCTATAGATCTGGATTACTATGGCTGCTTTCTTTTTTTCTACTCTGCTGAGGAGTGGTCAACCAAACAAGGTACTTGTGCTGACCACATACACCAACTGGAATTGAATAATACTCTGAGCTTGATTATGGATACTGGACTTCACTTTGGGCCTCTGTTGAGGAAAAATCTGCCGCTGTGCTTTCTGTTTGCTTAGGGGTTGATAGCCCCAAGTGAATGTGAATAAAGCACAGCAGAATAGATTCACAGCATGTGTTTTATCAGCTGGTGCATAATCCTGAACTGAGGACATAGCAGGTAACCTGATCTCTTACTTCTACGGGCATCGTCAAATTCGACATTGGAGGAAGTCTTCCGGTTTAAATTGCTTTAGCCTATAGTGGTGAGGGAACCGTGCCTGAGTTTAGGGGGCTTTTTGATACTATCGGCATTCCCTCTCTCAATAACCATAGATTCTTTAAACATCCCACTAACTATTTTCTCTCCGTAGGTAGTTGGAATGTAAGGACTCTGCACAGAGCTTTTTCTCTTGATGCCCTCAGACAAGAACTCCGCCATTACAATTTAGATACTCTCGACTTGTAAGAGACCAGATGGACAGATAATGATGACAAACAGAGGGAGAAGTAAAGTGATGAAAATTGGTCAGGGTGATGGTGCTGCAACTGCTTTGAATTGCTGCATTAATGAGGAAATATCTCTGATACTGATATATATATATACTGATAATGGTGATGTGCGGCATGAGATTAACAGAAGAATAGGGATTGCTGCTGGGACTTTTAAGAATCTATGGAGCATGTGGAGAAATAGGCGTATAGCCTAAAGATTAAAATTAGAATATATACCGTATATTTCCGCAGATAAGACGACCTTCAGATAAGACGAGGTATAAATTTTCGCCAAAGTTTTATAGTTTTAGCATATATCTGTCCTATAAGACGACCCCAAACTATCAACGGCCTATGAATTTAGTTTAGATCAGCGATCATCATCTGGATAATAATACTGTATAGCGTATACGGAATTATGTCCTATTCGCAAACATTCGCATGATTCGGGCATTCGGGTAATGACCTTGACTATTCACAAAAGCGTCGTATGGGCTATTCTATTTTGTGGACATACTCTACTCTGTACTATTAAATAATTACGGTTTGTCCGTTTTTTCCTCAGTAGCTCAATAAACATAAATTTTAATATTTATTTTGTTTTAGTATTGTTTTACCATTACAATGTAATGTATTATTTACTCTTAGAATGTAATGTATTAGGATATAGCGTATTTAAATAATATTGTTGCGGATTACGAAAATGGATAGCCACTGAGCGTGAGTATTAAAAGCTATATTTCAAAACCAAATTCAATACAAGGTAAATTGTTACAAAGGAAATATGGATGAAGTATCTTATTAACAAATCAACTATTAACATGCACAAGTCATCAATCTTCCTGCGTAGAGCACACAATATCAGCTCTGTGTATTTTACTAAATACTACCTTTTACTTGATTTACCAGGTCACCCGAAGATCTTCACTCGTAAACCAATTCTCGTCCTGTGCTAATAACTTTTCTCACACTAGCCGAACAAAAAGACAGTCCGTGCAGACATTCGAAGTTAGCCATAAAAGTTCCCACTTTTATACTTCCGCGTATACACAACACATCAAGTTACTTCTTGATACTTAACGATAAAAGATCCCACTTTTATCCTTCCGCGTATACACAACACATCAAGTTACTTCTTGATACTTACGCGCACTGTCTCAGAACAGCTCACCGTCCATTTTCGAACTCTCCGACCGTTACAACACAACGACCGTTACCGCTCCACTCTTCTTAAATTCTCCCAAAGTTCTTATTCGTTGGCTGAAACTTTGCTTTCGGTTGCCAGATTCTTCTGTCGTAACACTGCCCCCTTCCTAGGTCTTGTTCGTCCCGAACAATTCTGGATTCCAAAGCTTCTTCAGTTCTTCGATGAAACATGGCCAAATGATCCACGTGAACCACCTTGCACTTTGTAGCTGGACATCGACGAATGCGATATACCACGTCTGTGTCAAAATGAAAGCGAATCTCATTATGACGTAGATTTCTTTTCTGACTGAAGCCTCGTCCACAAACATAATACGTGTAAGGCCTATAGCCCTTGTGAACACGTTTATGTCTCTGCAGGGAGAAGAATCGACTAAGAGTTTTCGTGCAAAACCTGTAAAAAGTTTTCTTCTTTGTCGAAAGTTTTCTTCTTTGGATTTTTACTTCTATCAACAGTAACAAGGAATGAAAGTCATTAGTGACATAAAATCTAGGGAGAATTTTCATCCTGCAATCTGACCCTTTTGTCAGTTGACTTTCACTTAATTCAGAACTGTCGTGATGAACTTTCAGCCATATTTCACCTGATTCAATTTGATCCCCAAGGTGCTTCACAAATATAATATCAGCTCCATAATTCTTTTTAGCGCTTCGGTCCATCTCCTCCTTCCATACTCTTGCTAGAACTGCAGCTTCTAATCCGACAACCTTACCTGTTTCTCCTGTATAAGTGAAATCAGTGATGTGTCGGGCTGCTAGCAATATTTTTTCTGTTTTATCTTCACATAGCCAGCTTGCAACATCTTCAGAGACTCCTTGTTCTATTAACATGTTACGAAACTTGTTCAAAGCATTGCCGTTATGCAGAACCTTGCGGACACGTGATGCTTCATCTACCCTATTATCCACAATGTTCACCAAACGCAGAAGTTCTCCTCCTAACTCTTCGACGAGCTCTTGCAGTTCCAAGGATCCGTCACCAAGGAAACACTGAACAGCTTCCATCACTTCCAGAGAGTTGTCAACAGAGTTTTCAAGAGGTGAATCCATGTTGCTGATAACAGCTGAACAACTCAAACTCTTCATTCCACGAGCTTGTGATGCTGCAACCATTTTCTTAACTAAATCAACAGCAACATCTTCTGTACTGATGAGATCAATAGCTCCTTTTCCGAATTCAACATCATAAACCAAAGCACACACTCCTTCAGCCAGCTTTTTGGACACAATTGAGCATATCATTAGAGGAACGCTATCTATGGTAGCCATCAGATCCTTGTAGCGGTAAATCTCCTTATCTGTTGGCACCAGCTCCTCTGTCTGTCCTACGATGCAGCATCCGACGTCTTCCATCATCTGCTCGATTTTATCTTTAGTGCAGTCGACTGTGAAGCCAGGGATGGATTCCAATTTGTACAGAGTATCTCCCGTCAATTGGAGAGCACGACCGGAGATCATAGGGACCTTGAGACCTAAAGCAGCAAGTGCAGGAGCCAAGACAAGACTCACTTTGTTGCCGACACCTCCTGTGCTGTTTTCATCTACCATCCGATGGCGCCACTCGGGTCTCCAGCAAAACACATGACCCGAGGAGGTCATAGTTGCTGTTTCTTCGGAATTCACTTTCTTGGAGCTCTCATTGTAATTAGCCAGGGAAACATCAGTCATGATTGCCAAATTGTTCATTCTGGAGATCAGCGACGAGTTTTGTAACATGATATTGTCCACTTTAGAGCTCTTGTAGTCGTGATAAAACTTTTCTATATCCTTATAATCTAAATGGTTATAATGTCCAAATCTGCACATTGACTGTTCAGAAAAGAAATTCAGCGTGGCCACGTTGAAATTATCTGAGGGATTCACTTCTCTCTGATCGTAACTCTGAGGCTTAGTTTCATCCAGAAAGTTAGTCTTTGAAGTACTGTCTCTGCCTGAAGCTCCTTTACTAGCATCTCCTGTTACGCTTCTAAGCCATTCTTCGGAATTCTTCTTTCTTAAATCCCCACTTTCTATAAACGATTCGAGTGTGGCTATATGTTTCGGAAAAATCTCTCCGACTTCCCCAGTAACGTCGAATGGCACTTTGTATCTATGATGAATGGACGCCTCTTCTTTACTCGGACCACTCTGCGAAACGTAAACTCTGTTTCGTTCCTCCTCATTACCACTCGTTACTCTGCCTTTGCGATAATTGTCCATGACGCATTTTGCTGACGGCGAGGAATAGAATACCTTTCGTGTGGATCTCTCTTCAGATCGTGCCAGACTTGTATACCTAGGTATTTTGAAGTGCAAAGCGTACTGTTTAGTCTCACAGCTCTCTAATCTGTGTGATTGTTCTTCACAGTTCCTAGACATGTCACCAGCGACATAGACACTCTGCCATGCATTACCAGTAGTTGCGTGGTCAAAGGCATTATCTGTGCTATCTCTACAATTCTTGATTTCCAGTAGCAGATCCACATTTTTATATGCGTTGCCTTTCTCTTTTCCATGTTTACAATCTAACTTAACACTATCAAGATCATCTTTTTCACTGACAAATTCAACATTTAAACTATTGCATTGTCTATTGAGTTCGGTTTTATGATCCTTGAAGTGATCAATAATCTTACCAACTCGAGAAGCCACTTCAGCTCTCATCTCAGTATTTTGTGCGGCTATTTCGGCTTTCAAATCATCTTTTTGAGAAACTATCTCCGTTCTCAACTCATTATTTTGTGCGGCCATTTCGGCTTTCAAATCACCTATTTTATCGCTTTGGGCAGCTATATCACCTTTAATCTCAGTATTTTGTGCGGCCAGATCACCTCTTTTATTCCTCAACTCATTATTTCGTGCGGCCATTTCGGCTTTCAAGTCACCTATTTTATCGCTTTGGGCGGCTATATCACCTTTAATCTCAGTTTTTTGTGCGGCAAGGTCACCTATTTTGTTAGCCATATCGGCTTTCAAGTCATTATTTTGACTTTTAATGTCATTCATCTGTGTAGCCATATCGGCTTTCATATCAGTCATCAGCGTAGTCATATCGGCTTTGAAGCTATTTATCAACTTTACTAATTCATCCATACTTCTAGTTAACGGCATTCAATTAATTAATCCCACTTCTGACACCAAATGTTGCGGATTACGAAAATGGATAGCCACTGAGCGTGAGTATTAAAAGCTATATTTCAAAACCAAATTCAATACAAGGTAAATTGTTACAAAGGAAATATGGATGAAGTATCTTATTAACAAATCAACTATTAACATGCACAAGTCATCAATCTTCCTGCGTAGAGCACACAATATCAGCTCTGTGTATTTTACTAAATACTACCTTTTACTTGATTTACCAGGTCACCCGAAGATCTTCACTCGTAAACCAATTCTCGTCCTGTGCTAATAACTTTTCACACACTAGCCGAACAAAAAGACAGTCCGTGCAGACATTCGAAGTTAGCCATAAAAGTTCCCACTTTTATACTTCCGCGTATACACAACACATCAAGTTACTTCTTGATACTTAACGATAAAAGATCCCACTTTTATCCTTCCGCGTATACACAACACATCAAGTTACTTCTTGATACTTACGCGCACTGTCTCAGAACAGCTCACCGTCCATTTTCGAACTCTCCGACCGTTACAACACAACGACCGTTACCGCTCCACTCTTCTTAAATTCTCCCAAAGTTCTTATTCGTTGGCTGAAACTTTGCTTTCGGTTGCCAGATTCTTCTGTCGTAACAATATGATAGATTTTTCGATAAGTTGTAGTAATAATGGTTTCAATTTATATAAATTTCAATCTAATATTTTTTTATCTGTCCTATAAGACGACCCGGATGTTGGGGGACTCTTTTATGATTCAACTATCGTCTTATCTGCGTAAATATACGGTAATTGTTTGGTTCTTTCTAGGGTTAGTTTTGGTAGTGAAACTTGGATTCTTTGTAAACATCATAACAGGAAACTTCAAAATTTTGATTTGTAAATAATGATGATTAGTAATGAAGAGTGTAATGTAAGTAATGAAGACTTTAAAGAATCTAATAAGACTCTAAAAGAATACGTAAGTAAGGATGATTAGATTAGGGGGCTGTTTGATATTGTTGGCATCCCCTCTCTCAATAAACATAGGTTCTTTAAACATCCCACTAACCATTTTCTCTCCATAGTTAGTTGGAATATGACTCTGCACAGAGCTTACTCTCTTGATGCATTCTCACAAGAATTCCGCCATTACAATTTAGATATTCTCGTCTTGCAAGAAACCAGGTGAACAGGAAATGGTCAGATTCTTAAAAATAATCTTGAAATTCCCTTTTCAAGGAGGAGAGATAATGAACATCACCAAGGCGTGGGTCTGCTTCTCAGCAGACACACTAGTGATGCTCTTCTAGGATAAGAACACAATAATGAAAGGTGTTCTTACAGCAAAATTTCAGACAAGCATTAAAGACTTGATTAAGACAAGACCAAATTAAAAATTGTTTTGGAAATTAAAATGATGATGAGGAACAGAGTTTTTGATAAGTGTTTAATTACTAAGGAATAAAAATGGGTAATACAGGGAATATAGAACTTTGGGAGTTGATTTTCTAAGTTTTAGTGGACTTGAAAAATTTCAGATGAACGTGAATACCAAAGGAGTTTGGTGAAGTTTTAATAGAGGGGGTTTTCAATTAGTGGTTAAATACTAATTAATAAAAATGGGTGATACAGGGAATATACAACTTTGTGACCTGATTTTCTATGTTTAGGGAACTTGTAAAAGGATGGGAGTTTGTGAAGTTATAATAGAAGTACCTTTTGATTTTTAATAAAGGGGAGGGAATTTTGATAAGTGTTTAATTACTAGGGAATTGGGAGTTGATTAGCTGACTTGGCAAAATGAATGTTAATAACAAGAGAGTTTGTGAAGTTTAATAGAGTGAACTTTTGATAAGGGGGTTTAATAAAAGGGAGAAGGGTTTTAATGAGTGTTTCATTAATAAGGAATAAAAATGGGTAATACAACTTTGACAGTTGATTTTCTGTGAGTGACTGCTATCGAAAGTTTTGCAATTATTTAGAGACTTGCATCATTCCATTCTGCGTGAGGTTGCCACTCGTGCAATAATTCTGAGGCTGGCATCAGCCGATCGTTGCCATCCCGAAGTTTAGTTGGTAAGGGACTTATTCGTAGATTAAGGAGGGCTTAAAATATAGGTGGGTCAACCAGGGGGTCTGAAATAAAGAAAGATCAGAAGTATTCGAGAAGGAGGGCTTAAAATATAGGGACTCAACCAGGGGGTCTGAAATAAAGAAAAATCGAGACTATTCGAGAAGGAGGGCTTAAAATATAGGTGGGTTAACCAGGGGGTCTGAAATAAAGAAATATCCGGACTATTCGAGAAGGAGGGCTTAAAATATAGTTGAGTAAACCAGGGGGTCTGAAATAGAGAAAAATCCGGACTATTGGAGAAGGAGGGCTTAAAATATAGGTGGGTCAACCAGGGGGTCTGAAATAAAGAAAAATCGGAACTATTCGAGAAGGAGGGCTTAAAATATAGGTGGGTCAACCAGGAGTCTGAAATAAAGAAAAATCGGGACTATTCGAGAAGGAGAGTTTAAAATATAGGTGGGTGAACTAGGGGGTCTGAAATAAAGAAAAATCGGGACTATTCGAGAAGGAGGGCTTAAAATATAGGTGGGTCAACCAGAGGTTTTTAATGACGGATTGGCTGAAAAATTGGGAAATTAGAGTTAAAATAGGGGTTTTTCCTTAAATAGTTCTCCTCATAGTCACCAGATGCCGCCACGAGTTAAAAGTGGGGGAAGAGAATGAGGGGGTTTTAATAAGGGGGAGTAAAAAATCGGGAAATTAGAGCTAATATAGGGGTTTTTCCGAAAATAGTACTCCTCATAGTCAGCAGATGGCGCCAGGGGGTAAAAGAGGGAAGGAAGGGGTTTTCTTAATAAGGGAGAGGAATTTTTATTAAAGTGGGAGTCAAAAATCGGGAAATTAGAGCTAAAATAGGGGTTTTTAAGAAAATAATACTCCTCATAGTCGCCAGATGGCGCCACCGGTTAAGGGGGGGGGGAGGGAAGGGTTTTTTTAATAAGGGGGAGGAATTAATTGTGGATTATTAATTATGAATATTAATAAGGGGGCGTATCCGGCAGTGGCCGTGGTCGGTTACGTCATAGGAACGTGGTCAGAGACGTCATAGGGGTAGTAGTGGGGGCGCATATGGGCGTGGTAAGTGACGTCATAGGGGGAAAGCACTGTGCAAAGGGGGATCGCTATAATGGGATCATACTACTGACTTCAAGTATTGTCTCATGGACAGCTCCATATCAGTTACACGATTATGACCTTAACGCATTCGCATTATAGGACATGAGTATATCTTCTGATTGATTTACATTTGTATTGTAATAATAAACCTGTTAACCAAATTTCACTGCATTCCCTTAAAAATACTTCGAGTTATGTAAGAATTTATACATTATCATTTAATTTTGAGCATCAGTGTATTTACACTACCATTATTAGGAAATATCAATAGTAACAGTCGCCCCACCCTCCACCCTGAAACTGTAGTTTGGGTACGTGCCTGGTCACTTGCCATTGCCCTTGAGGGAAGATTTTGATAATGGGAATTTCTCTGTACTATCTGTCATTTTCTTCTAACCTTTTAATGGCCCTTGCCGTATCTTCCTGTAATTCTGTCTAACCTCATTCCATCTGAAGATCTCGTAACCATTAGCATACCATGAGCTCTCTTACAAGTGAGTCATCTGAACTTGTAAGAGCGTAATATATTATCCGGGGTTTTTTTTTTGCTACATTTTCTGACAAGTAGACAAAAAAATAAAGCAGAAACTAAGCTCCAGATTCGTCGATATGCTATACGAGCCCATCCCAACCTCCAACACATGAATTCACTAAGCTATTGCCATACCAGCCACCTCCATCTCGCCTTCCATTGAAATCACTTCTACTTAGCTATTTGAGAAGAAAAAATTGAATATATCAGAAAAATTAATCATTTAATCATTATATTAAACTAGTTTCGAAACCTATGTGAAGTTTTCCGTTTCGTATATAACGATGAAGGCTATTGAGATATTAATTTAAAAATATTAGTGTATAGTTCTTATATTAAACCCACAATGACTTAGGGAAAAATTTAAAGCGATTAATTAAAGTAGCCAATGCGAGTGATTGATTATTTAGAGTGTTACATTCAGACTTACACAATTCTTTCTTCTCGTGTTCTAATCCTAAGACCACATTAGACTCTGCTTATTGCACTTTCTTTACACTAAACCTAGTCTAATATGAGGAAAGTATTCCTTTCCTGCCTTACCCGAGCTCATATTACCTTTCAAGTTACAACGCACAGAACGTACAGAGTCACCCCTTCTTAAACTGTGAATTAAATTGACTGATAAAATATTAGATGTTAACAAATATATAAATTTACCTGCAGTATGGATAGCAAAACACTTACAGCTACAATCAGAAACAAGTAAAGTTTAGAATTGTTTTTAAAATAGCGTCGTATAATTCTAGTTTTAGGTAAGTATTGATTTAGTTTTAACATTATCTGAAAATCTCATTCACTGGAAACAATGGCGTTTGAAAATCATTGAGAGTTTCGACGAAAAATAATGATTTTCATTTCGTCTGTCTGGTCTTTCTACAGAGCTATCCATACGATTTATCACGCATGCCATAGCGGAGGTGATAAAAACGCATTTTTTTTATATATTCCTTTTCCTAAAAAGCTTGAAAAATCTACTACAATTTGGTGTTATGAAGCAGGAAGCATAGTTTTCGTAAAAGATCCCTAATAACTGTCGTGTAATGCTACCTTGAAAGAGAAAATGGAAGTGAAGTTGTAAACGAAGTCATAATATTAATAAAATGTAAGAATTATTGGCCAAACCGAAATTTGGGTTCAAAGGTTTTTAACCTATTCCAGTGTGGTACTCCACACTGGAATACTCGCATATCTATCGTTATAAACCTATTTCCAAACTCTACTAAAACTGCTCTGATCTTATGAAATCTATATCATCTGTTTCAATATATATATATACCAGGCAACAATGTAAATGGGAGACAAGAATGGATTGAAATGTAACAATGAAAATGTAATTCTCTTTGTTCAACAACTCAATAATGAAATGTTCTCAACGGTATTGGCAACATAGTTGTTTTCTTTCTTAAGGGCACTTTTTTTTACACAAATCGGCTAAGTGGTCCCTTCCCCTAGGCTCGGATAAACTTGAGGCAAGGGGACTTACTGTTCAGCTCCTAGGAAACAGACCGGCACCTCCCATCAACACCATCCACTGTTCTTCAGAATGCAGAAACAGCTTAAGGTCTCATACGACGGCCTTTCAACGAAAAATACGATGGATTTTAGCAGAGATAAATATCAACGCTGGCACTGTTGGCATTCGAAACTGCAGATTACGAGCCTGTAGAACTGCTGACCGAGCGAAAGCAGCACTGCCAACACATAGCTGTTGACTTTTACTTTAATTAGTCAATCTTTTGCCTTAGTTCCCAACTTTATGAGTATTTTGACTATAAGGTTGGGGCTTTCTCTGAGCCCTAAAAACATAAGCTGTCGATTTTGCGCGAAGTATATTTTCGCTTTGAAAGCTTTTATTTCTATTAACAGCAGATAGCACCATCGAAGTTAGAACTCGAAACATTCATTCTATTTGAAATAAATATATCGATAATGTTGATGTATGCGCTATCGAATTGTATTTTTTTTTTACTATATGTCTGCTGTTTTAGAGTATGGATATTGCTGCATCTACGGTTAAATTTTTTTTTTCAATAATAGTACGATGAACCAATGTTAAAGTATAAGGAATCCATCTTGCATTTTTTGGGACAATCTGATGAGTTTTTCCTGAAGTTGCATTTTCAATGGCCAGCAGTGTAGATGGCGGATACTCTCGCTGTCAGATGGCAATGTTCAATTCATTTAAGATAAATTGAAATTGGGTAGTAAATAGTACTGGAACAAATTAGTTAAGCTAGTACTATCAATTCTATTAGCATTATGAGATGAGCTTTTAAACTAATTTTTAATTAAAGTATTCTGTGTGAAAGATAGGAAATGTTGGGTGTTTTTTTTTTTGAGAAAGTGTTGCAGTTCTCATACAATTCAGTGAATTATTGGGCAGTTTTGAGAAATTAGTTGAAAAACATGACAATTCCAAATCAACAGGTAAAATGACGGTTTCCGGGGGCTGGGAGGGGAAAAATATGATGGAAGGATAGATTTTGAAGTGATATCTGGCAATGTAAAGATTTTTTTGCTCCAGTGGAGATGACAAAGAATGAGATGAGAAAGTCAAGCTCTACTTCGGAAATTGTAATAACGAAGAAAACCAGGATATTTTCTGTGAAATCGTGCGAAAATGGCTAACGTGAAGTTTTCCGCATGTAGCAATTCCAATTGTCGTAAAGTTAATGTAACTCTTCATGAAATTACGTACGACAAATTATTCTTGTAATGGTCAATAGCATTGACAACGCACTGTACATTGCTTTGACCAGAACCGTTTTCGGACTCATTATCTACTAGGTAAAAGTGAATCGAACCGTCTTACATTCAAATTACCATAACTTGTGTTCTAATGAAGATACAGACGTCAAACTAACATTTTCTGATTACCATCGGAGAGAAACAATACATTGAATATATCGGAAGTCGTCTCGACACGTCACTTTTTGTTTTATGGATTTGAAACAGCTTCCATAGAGGATAAAATGAATTAATATCTAATGTTTCAGAAACGTTCGTTTCGTTTTTCGCAAACATAGCATCGGAATTCGTTCCGTTAATTGAATCATGGAAGGTATTGAACCCATTACGTAGCAGAGAAACTGGAATCTTTCTTTGGAGTCTTCTCCTCTGCATTTTTTTTTCAATCTTATTGTGGATATTTCTCGTTCGAAAACTCGGAGAGATTCTTTCATTTCTCCCCTTGAGAAAACTGACAGGATATATCGGGTTTTTGCTTTAACGAGTAGCACTCTTCACATGTCCACATCACGTTTTCTATCTTACAAATGACACATATAACATGGTACCAAAAAGAACGTATCCCTTCACAACAAATACCACTACGGCAGCTTACTTCTCCTTTGCATTTCCATCATCGTTTAACAGGCTAAAAATAGCCACTACCCTCTCCCTGACTTACGGTGTGGCGTCTTGTACGTCAAGCGAGTCTTCTTCTTAAACATCCTCTTCCGTTAACTGGAACACTTTATAAGGGGGGCAGAATGCCACCCTATCATCTGGTCCATACGTCAAGCACGTCCCAAGCAGGAGCCGCCAACTCCTCCTATAACAGAAAGCCAAAGGCCAAATTTAGGACGTCAATTTAAGTAGTCCTTCCATATAGACACTTCTCATATTTTTGGTTTTAATATTATTACTGGCCTACTCTGTGCTAAATTTTTATACTAATGTTTATCTATAAATATATTTTATTTAGGAGAAAATTTATTTGTGTTAATTAGCATTATTATATTTCATAATAAATACGAATAATTTTTTTCTTAAATAAAATATATTTATAGTTAAATAAATAAGTATACTCTCAAGCAGCTGCTTGCCACAGAGATCTGACAGGAGCCTGTCAGTTTATATGCTACAGTAGAAGGTCTATGAGGATGGCAGGACCTCAGCAGAAAAACAACACATACATCAGTAGCCAAGCGCACTAACCACTCGGCTACAGGACAATGATTTTGTAGATAAACCTTAGTACAAAAATTATCACAGAATCCACCAGTAATAATATTAGAATCAAAAATATAAGAATTTTTTATATATAGTAGGACTACTTAGTGAAGTCAAAATTTTGTACATTGGCCTTCTGTTATAAAAGGTGCTGGGCCAGCAGAGTTCAAGGTCAACTGACCAGTTACGTGACAACCCGAGAACGAAGACAAAGCACTACTTTATCGATACAAACAATTCCCAAAACAAAAGTAAAATATTTATAAATGAAAGTTTACACTCAAAAAATAAAACATTCAGTATCGAACTAAAGGAAAAAGAAACAAAGCACTTCCCTTTAACTGGGGCGGGGGGTGGGTCATTCGGTAGCGCGCCAAGCTCGTAATCTGCAGTTCCCAGGTTCGAGTCCTAGCTGATATATCTCAGCAAAAGTCGCCGCCCTGCCCACGGTCAGTAGGCTGACTCCGATAGGTTTGGAAAGGCCGCTGTCCGTCGGATAGGACATTAAGTCATGGCCCCGTGTGCGGGAGAGCCATAGCCTTGTGCACATTAAAGAACATGCTGGATGACCTCGACGGATGTCTCACAACAGCTGTTCCATTGGGTCCCCTCCTCCAACCTTCTCTGAGCCATCAGGGTCCTTGTGACCCATTGTGTGCAAAAAAACAAGTACCGCTCAGAGGTAAAATCAACCCAACTACCCTTTAACTGCTGAGTATCAGGAGTTTCTCAGAAACGACTTGCTCAGTGTTTGGTGCAGTAAACGTGATACTGCACGATGCCACAGTTTGAATTGAAGTTATTTAAAAAAATTAATTATAAAAATCGCCAGGGTTGTTTTGCCTCTGAGCGGCACTTTTTTGCACACCATGGGCTAAATGGCCAGGTTACAAGGACCCCGAAATCTCAGAGAAGGTTAGGGGGAGGGGACCCACTCATCTCAACACTGACCCAGCTGGAATTCGAACCTTGGAACTACAGATTACGAGCCTGGCGCGCTACCGACTGAGCCACCCCCGCACAAAGAATCGCCAGATTATACAGTGAAATTTAGTTGATAAACGAAATACAAAGGAACCACGATCTTATCAGTATACTGTAACATATATTGTTGGGAAAAAATTTGATTTAAATTCCAAATAATAAGATATTTATATTTTTTGCCTTAAATTTGCTGCGTTAACAACAGGTTGGTTATAAGTGTGGGCTTATAGAAAATGAATTACTGTTCGGATATCCAACTTGATACTCAAGTACAGTACCATTTTTATAGCCTCATCGAAAATCAAGTCTCTATCTTTAATAGAACCCGAGATAGACTTTTAGACGACATTTTTCTAACATTCTCATGTCTAACAGCTATAATATCGAGTTCGATTTTAAGACTGCCTAATAAACTACGCATTTCCATTCCGTCAACTGTTGGCCGGTGATGTGCTAATTAAATACGTCATTTATAATTAAAACTTTTCGAATGAATAAATCACCCTTGAGTTATTAACTTGTGTTTTAACTTCCTCGCTTTCGCTGGCGTTCATATGTGAATGAAGAACTCATGGGAAAATTCTGGGCGTCCAGAAATAATCGTAGTCCCATAATTTAGGTATGTAGATGTCATTAGTACTAGTGCCAGATCCCCTAGATTTTATTACTTTCTTTTAATCAGTCGGTTACGCACCAGGCTCGTAATCTGTAGTTCCCAGGTTCGAGTCCCATCTGGGTCAGTGTTGAGATTTATCTCCTGAAAAAAATTCCCCGCCCTGCCTACCGTCATTAGTGGACACCGATGAGCTTGGAAAGGCCGCTGTCTGTCAGATGGAAAGTTAAGCCGTGGCCCCGTGTGTGGGAGAGCCATACCCTGTGCACGTTAAAGAACACGCTGGATAACTTTGACTGAAGGCTATTATCTGTCTCCCAACAACTGTTCCAGTGGGTCCCCTCCCCCAACCTTCTCTGAGCCTTCGGGGTCCATGTGACCTGGCCATTTAGTCCATGGTGTGCAAAAAAGTGCCTCTCAGAGGTAAAACAACCCAACCGAACCCAACGTCATAAAATAATTTTTTTAGGAAGACTCATTCTCACGAAACAGTTCAATAAATTCCAACATGAAATCTTTCGCATATTGAGTCATCATCACTAAAACACACCTTGAACGTATATCTATTGAATCGTAACGACACTCTTCAGGGTACGCTTCTTGACGTTGTGGATTAAATCATTGCCGCTCAGCAGTGCTTACTGACTTCCTTCGGGATCCCAGCCGTGGGAAGCCTAGGTATGATGTATTCTGCGAGTGGAGCTGCCTAAGCCTGATAAGCAGTGATGTTCCGAAGGATTTATCTCATTCAGAAATAGAGAAAATGAACGAGTTCAATTCACTCTTCAGGGTACGCTTCTTGACGTTGTGGATTAAATCATTGCCGCTCAGCAGTGCTTACTGACTTCCCTCGGGATCCCAGTCGTGGGAAGCCTAGGTATGATGTCTCCGAGCGAAGCTGCCTAAGTCTGATAAGCAGTTATATTCCGAAGGATTTATCCCATTCAGAAATAGAGAAAATTAACGAGTTGAATTCACATGTTGGTTCCCTGCTCTGTGCCTAGATGGCAGCACGAATCAAGAGAGTATAAGTATTTATGTTGTAAACGAAGAGTTGAATGATCATCAGACCGGTGATTCTCTATGCTTCACCCATATGGGCGAATACTACACCCACCAATATTCGTAATATTCAGTTCTTACAGAACAAGATTTTGAGAACTGCGGTCGATGCCCCCTGGTTTGTCATTAACAGACAACTCCATAAAGACCTGGGCATCGACCATATATACTATATACACATATAAAACGCACCTCAAAAAGTTTTTTTGAGGTTGTAAGCAATATTCCCTATGAGATTATTTCTTCTCTGATTCTTTACGATCATTCTGTTTTGAACAAGTACAAGAGGCCTAAAACGGTAGCGTTCTCTGAGGAGACCTACCAGTTTTAGGTTTCTTATATAATTTTACTACTATATTTAGCTTTCCTTATGTTTGCCCTTAGGGGCCCACCTAAGTGTGGTTTACTTATATATTTTGTTCTTACTCATGCCAAATAGGCATATCATTATGATGGAGTTGGTTAGGGGTAAAATTATTACCCGGTACATCGAAATATGATTATACGATCTACGAAGAGTTAGAGCAAGCGCATGACCGGAATACAATTAGAGGAATATAATATGGTCTCGCCGGTGGCTACAAAATTTATCTGACCCTTGTAGAAGTTTCTTTTAGAACGGATTTAAGGATAATAATGTCATATGTGGAGCCCAATGATGGGCGAGTTACGTCACAACCAATTAATGTAGACACACAAGACAGTCGATCTTCTGCTATTACGAATGCTTGCTTAGGCCGGTATTTTGAACAGTAGTCGTCCAGCCATATCACCGCACAAACATATGGTAAACCGGCTAAATTGAACGTCTGTGGGTGTCTTTATTTTAGCATTTTCCTTTATTTTTGCAGGCGTTAGGAGAAAGAGCTACTAATCTTACCAGCTCCTTAGTGGAGGTTAATTTCACCATAATTTTTCAATACCTCTCGAACCTATGTCTAAAGTGTGCAGCCCCTGTTGTTAACGCAGCAAATTTAAGGCAAAAAATATAAATATCTTATTATTTGGAATTGATAATCAAATTTTTTCCCAACAATATATGTTACAGTATACTGATAAGATCGTGGTTCTCTTATATTTCGTTTATCAACAAAATTTCACTGTATAATCTGGCGATTCTTCGTGCGGGGGTGGCTCAGTCGGGGGTGGCCACGTTTACTGCACCAAACACTGAGCAAGTCGTTTCTGAGAAACTCCTGATACTCAGCAGTTAAAGGGTAGTTGGATTGATTTTACCTCTGAGCGGCACTTGTTTCTTTTGCACACAATGGGTTAAATGGCCTGGTCACAAGGACCCTGAAGGCTCAGAGAAGGTTGGAGGAGGTGACCCAATGGAACAGCTGTTGTGAGACAGATGGTAGCCTTCCGTCGAGGTCATCCAGCGTGTTCTTTAATGTGCTCAGGGCTATGGCTCTCCCGCACACGGGGCCATGGCTTAATGTCCCATCCGACGGACAGCGGCCTTTCCAAACCCATCGGGGTCAGCCTACTCACCGTGGGAAGGGCGAGGAGTTCTGCTGAGATAAATCAGCTAGGACCGAACCTGGGAACTGCAAATTACGAGCTTCGCGCGCTACCGACTGAGCCACCTCACGCCCTAGTTAAAGGGAAGTGCTTTGTTTCTTTTTCCTTTAGTTCGATACTGAATGTTTTATTTTTAGAGTGTAAACTTTCATTTATAAATGTTTTAATTTTGTTTTGGGAATTGTTTGTATCGATAAAGTAGTGCTTTGTCTTCGTTCTCGGGTTGTCACGTGACTGGCCAGTTGACCTTGAACTCTGCTGGCCCAGCACCTTTTATAACAGAAGGCAAATGTACAAAATTTTGACTTCACTAAGTAGTCCTACTATATAGAAAATTCTTATATTTTTGATTCTAATATTATTACTGGTGGATTCTGTGATAATCTTTGTACTAAGGTTTATCTACAAAATCACCGTCCTGTGGCCGAGTGGTTAGTGCGCTTGGCTACTGATGTATGTGTTGTTTTTCTGCTGAGGTCCTGCCATCCTCATAGACCTTCTACTGTAGCATATAAACTGTCAGATCTTTGTAACAAGCAGCTGCTTGAGAGTATAATTGTTTATTTAACTATAAATATATTTTATTTAAGAAAAAAGTTATTCGTATTTATTATGAAATATAATAATGCTAATTAATACAAATAAATTTTCTCCTAAATAAAATATATTTATAGACAAACATTAGTATAAAGATTTAGCACAGCGTAGGTCAGTAATAATATTAAAACCAAAAATATAAGAAGTGTCTATATGGAAGGACTACTTAAATTGACGTCCTAAATTTGGCCTTTGGCTTCCTGTTATAGGAGGAGTTGGCTGCTCCTGCTTGGGACTCGCTTGACGTATGGACCAGATGATAGGGTGGCATTCTGGCCCCCTTATAAAGTGTTCCAGTTAACGGAAGAGGATGTTTAAGAAGAAGACTCGCTTGACGTATGACCAGATGATAGGGTGGCATTCTGGCCCCCTTATAAAGTGTTCCAGTTAACGGAAGAGGATGTTTAAGAAGAAGACTCGCTTGACGTACAAGACGCCATACCGTAAGTCAGGGAGAGGGTAGTGGCTATTTTTAGCCTGTTAAACGATGATGGAAATGCAAAGGAAAAGTAAGCTGCCGTAGTGGTATTTGTTGTGAAGGGATACGTTCTTTTTGGTACCATGTTAAATGTGTCATTTGTAAGATAGAAAACGTGATGTGGACGTGTGAAGAGTGCTACTCGTTAAAGCAAAAACCCGATATATCCTGTCAGTTTTCTCAAGGGGAGAAATAAAAGAACTCTCCGAGTTTTCGAATGTGAAATATCCACAATGAGATTGAAAGAAAAAATGCCGAGGAGAAGATTCCAAAGAAAGATTCCAGTTTCTCTGCTACGTAATGGGTCCAATACCTTCCATGATTCAATTAACGGAACGAATTCCGATGGTATGATGCTATGTTTGCGAAAAACGAAACGAACGTTTCTGAAACATTAGATATTAATTCATTTTATCCTCTATGGAAGCTGTTTCAAATCCATAAAACAAAAAGTGACGTGTCGAGACGACTTCCGATATATTCAATGTATTGTTTATCTCCGATGGTAATCAGAAAATGTTAGTTTGACGTCTGTATCTTCATTAGAACACAAGTTATGATAATTTGAATGTAAGACGGTTCGATTCACTTTTACCTAGTAGATAATGAGTCCGAACCTGGTTCTGGTCAAAGCAATGTATAGTGCGTGGTCAATGCTATTGACCATTACAAGAACGAGTTCTCGTACGTAATTACATGAAGAGTTACATTAACCTTACGACAATTGGAATTGCTACATGCGGAAAACTTCACGTTAGCCATTTTCGCACGATTTCACCGAAAATATCCTGGTTTTCTTCGTTATTACAATTTCCGAAGTAGAGCTTGACTTTCTCATCTCATTCCCTGTCATCTCCACTGGAGCAAAGAAAATCTTTATATTCCCAGATATCACTTCAAAATCTATCCTTCCATCTTATTTTTCCCCCCAGCCCCCGGAAACCGTCATTTTACCTGTTGATTTTGAATTGTCATGTTTTTCAACTAATTTCTCAAAACTGCCCAAAAATTCAGTGAATTTTATGAGAACTGCAACACTTTCTCAAAAAAAAAAACACCCAACATTTCCTATCTTTCACACAGAATACTTTAATTAAAAATTAGTTTAAAAGCTCATCTCATAATGCTAATAGAATTGATAGTACTAGCTTAACTAATTTGTTCCAGTGCTATTTACTACCCAATTTCAATATATCTTAAATCATGCCATCTGACAGCGAGAATCATCAGAACATTGCCATCTGACAGCGAGAGTATCCGCCATCTACAGTGCTGCCCATTGAAAATGCAACCTCAGGAAGAACTCATCAGATTGTCCCGAAAAATGCAAGATGGATTTCCTATACTTTTACATTGGTTCATCGTACTATTATTGCCGAAAAATGCAAGATGGATTCCCTATACTTTAACATTGGTTCATCGTACTATTATTGAAAAAAAAAAAAATTAACCGTAGATGCAGCAATATCCGTACTCTAAAACCGCAGACATATAGTAAAAAAAAATACAATTCGATAGCCCATACATCAACATTATCTATATATTTACTTGAAATAGAATGAATGCTTGGAGTTCTAACTTCGATGGTGCTATCTGCTGTTAATAATAGTAAAAGCTTTCAAAGCGAAAATATACTTCGCGCAAATTTGACAGCTTATGCTTTTAGGGCTAAGAGAAAGCCCCAACCTTATAGTCAAAGTACTCATTAAGTTGGGAACTAAGGCAAAAGATTGACTAAGTAAAGAAAAAGTCAACAGCTATGTGTTAGCAGTACTGCTTTCGCTCGGTCAGCAGCTCTGCAGGCTCGTAATCTGCAGTTTCGAGTGCCAGCGTTGATATTTATCTCTGCTGAAACTCCATCGTATTTTTCGTTGAAAGTCCGTCGTATGAGACCTTAAGCTGTCTCTGCATGCTGAAGAACAGGGGATGGTGTTGATGGAGGCTCCGGTCTGTTTTCTAAGTGCTGTACAGTAAGTCCCCTTGCCCCATGTTTATCCGAGCCTGGGGTGAAGGGACCACTTAGCCGATTTCTGTAAAAAAAGTGCCCTTAAGAAAGAAAACATCTATGTTGCAAATACCGTTGAGAACATTTCATTATTGAGTTGTTGAACAAAGAGAATTACATTTTCATTGTTACATTTCAATCCATTCTTGTCTCCCATTTACATTGTTGCCTGGTATATATATTCAAACAGATGATATAGATTTCATAAGATCAGAGCAGTTTTAGTAGAGTTTGGAAATAGGTTTATAACGATAGGTATGCGAGTATTCCAGTGTGGAGTACCACACTGGAATAGGTTCAAAACCTTTGAACCCAAATTTCGGTTTGGCCAATAATTCTTACATTTTATTAATATTATGACTTCGTTTACAACTTCACTTCCATTTTCTCTTTCAAGGTAGCATTACACGACAGTTATTAGGGATCTTTTACGAAAACTATGCTTCCTGCTTCATAACACCAAATTGTAGTAGATTTTTCAAGCTTTTTAGGAAAAGGAATATATAAAAAAAATGCGTTTTTATCACCTCCGCTATGGCATGCGTGATAAATCGTATGGATAGCTCTGTAGAAAGACCAGACAGACGAAGTGAAAATCATTATTTTTCGTCGAAACTCTCAATGATTTTCAAACGCCATTGTTTCCAGTGAATGAGATTTTCAGATAATGTTAAAAGTAAATCAATACTTACCTGAAACTAGAATTATACGACGCTATTTTAAAAACAATTCTAAACTTTACTTGTTTCTGATTGTAGCTGCAAGTGTTTTGCTATCCATACTGTAGGTAAATTTATATATTTGTTAACATTTAATATTTTATCAGTCAATTTAATTCACAGTTTAAGAAGGGGTGACTCTGTACGTTCTGTGCGTTGTAACTTGAAAGGTAATATGAGCTCGAGTAAGGCAGGAAAGGAATACTTTCCTCATATTAGACTAGGCTTACACTCAAGAAAGTGCAATAAGCAGAGTCTAATGTGGTCTTAGGATTAGAGCACGAGAAGAAAGAATTGTGTAAGTCTGAATGTAACACTCTAAATAATGAATCACTCGCATTGGCTACTTTAATTAATCGCTTTAAATTTTTCCCTAAGTCATTGTGAGTTTAATATAAGAACTATACACTAATATTTTTAAATTAATATCTCAATAGCCTTCATCGTTATATACGAAACGGAAAACTTCACATAGGTTTCGAAACTAGTTTAATATAATGATTAAATAATTAATTTTTCTGATATATTCAATTTTTTCTTCTCAAATAGCTAAGTAGAATGTGATTTCAATGGAAGGGGAGATGGAGGTGGTGGTATGGCAATAGCGTAGTGAATTCATGTGTTGGAGGTTGGGATGGGTTCGTATAGCATATCGACGAATCTGGAGCTTAGTTTCTGCTTTATTTTTTTGTCTACTTGTCAGAAAATGTAGCAAAAAAAAAACACCCGGATAATATATTACGCTCTTACAAGTTAAGATGACTCACTTGTAAGAGAGCACATGGTATGCTAAAGGTTACGAGAAAGTGAGATGGAATGAGGTTAGACAGAATTATAGGAAGATACGGCGAAGGCCATTAAAAGGTTAGAAGAAAATGACAGATCGTACAGGGAAATTCCCATTATCAAAATCTTCCCTCAAGGGCAATGGCAAGTGACCAGGCACGTACCCAAACTACAGTTTCAGGGTGGAGGGTGGGGCGACTGTTACTATTGATATTTCCTAATAATGGTAGTGTAAATACACTGATGCTCAAAATTAAATGATAATGTATAAATTCTTACATAACTCGAAGTATTTTTAAGGGAATGCAGTGAAATTTGGTTAACAGGTTTATTATTACAATACAAATGTAAATCAATCAGAAGATATACTCATAGTCCTATAATGCGAATGCGTTAAGGTCATAATCGTGTAACTGATATGGAGCTGTCCATGAGACAATACTTGAAGTCAGTAGTATGATCCCATTATAGCGATCCCCCTTTGCACAGTGCTTTCCCCCTATGACGTCACTTACCACGCCCATATGCGCCCCCACTACTACCCCCTATGACGTCTCTGACCACGTTCCTATGACGTAACCGACCATGGCCACTGCCGGATACGCCCCCTTATTAATATTCAAAATTAATAATCCACAATTAATTCCTCCTTATTAAAAAACACCTCCCCCCTTAACCGGTGGCGCCATCTGGCGACTATGAGGAGTATTATTTTCTTAAAAACCCCTATTTTAGCTCTAATTTCCCGATTTTTGACTCCCCCTTTAATAAAAATTCCTCTCCCTTATTAAGAAAACCCCTTCCTTCCCTCTTTTACCCTCTGGCGCCATCTGCTGACTATGAGGAGTATTATTTTCGGAAAAACCCCTATATTAGCTCTAATTTCTCGATTTTTGACTCCCCCTTATTAAAACCCCCTCATTCTCTTCCCCCCCTTTTAACTCGTGGCGGCATCTGGTGACTATGAGGAGTACTATTTAAGAAAAACCCCTATTTTAACTCTAATTTCCCAATTTTTCAGCCAATCCGTCATTAAAGACCTCTGGTTGACCCACCTATATTTTAAGCCCTCCTTCTCGAATAGTCCCGATTTTTCTTTATTTCAGACCCCCTGGTTGACCCACCTATATTTTAAACTCTCCTTCTCGAATAGTCCCGATTTTTCTTTATTTCAGACTCCTGGTTGACCCACCTATATTTTAAGCCCTCCTTCTCGAATAGTTCCGATTTTTCTTTATTTCAGACCCCCTGGTTGACCCACCTATATTTTAAGCCCTCCTTCTCCAATAGTCCGGATTTTTCTCTATTTCAGACCCCCTGGTTTACCCACCTATATTTTAAGCCGTCCTTCTCGAATAGTCCGGATATTTCTTTATTTCAGACCCCCTGGTTAACCCACCTATATTTTAAGCCCTCCTTCTCAAATAGTCTCGATTTTTCTTTATTTCAGACCCCCTGGTTGAGTCCCTATATTTTAAGCCCTCCTTCTCGAATACTTCCGATATTTCTTTATTTCAGACTCCCTGGTTGACCCACCTATATTTTAAGCCCTCCTTAATCTACGAATAAGTCCCTTACCAACTAAACTTCGGGATGGCAACGATCGGCTGATGCAAGCCTCAGAATTATTGCACGGGTGGCAACCTCACGCAGAATGGCATGATGCAAGTCTCTAAATAATTGCAAAACTTTCGATAGCAGTCA
The DNA here is from genome assembly GCA_038380435.1 of Ryuthela nishihirai. Lineage (NCBI taxonomy): Eukaryota > Metazoa > Arthropoda > Arachnida > Araneae > Heptathelidae > Ryuthela > Ryuthela nishihirai. The sequence continues at coordinate 20,833,602 of JAWZYU010000002.1, forward strand.
CTCACAGAAAATCAACTGCCAAAGTTGTATTACCCATTTTTATTCCTTATTAATGAAGTCACTCTTAACATTAATGTTAAGAGTGTCTTCATACCTTTCAACTGAAGAAATATTAAGAAATTTATTAAATAACTAAAAGTGGTACAAATTTCCAGCTTCTAGTTTATATTTAAAATCCACAGATTGATATATCTTCCACTTTCTTGATATGTATGATTTTCCATTTCAGAAATATCATTCTCTCTCTAAATGCATTTGCAAGCACTTTATCACATTCACTCAACGTAGTATTAAAGGTCATATTTTTTATCTTTTAGAAACTACCGATAGTTATTTGTATATTACTCACAGTATGATATATAAATAAAAATAAATTACTCTTAAAGCAGTAGTTTGCCACAGATGTCTTGACAGGTTCAATTTTCTAGTGACATGTTCAATTGTGTCCCTTCAATTTATTTTCTAGACCTGGGCCTGCTAGAATGTTATCATTTACTGAGTAATCATATAGCAACTCTAAAATCTAAGTGTTAGGCACAAAATATGTATGAGATGCTCATTAAATGCAATTATTACAAAAGGTGACGGAACTAGTTTTAGTGTATTTCACTACAGTTTTGTTATATTTCAAACAAAAATAATATGGAAAGAAACGTTTTCATCCTAGTGATTTAGAAATTTGCTGTGGGTAAATTTGTGATTTTTTTTTTGTCTGTTTCTAGGGAAATCTTCAAAGAAGTAAAATAGTACAAGATCAAGTAATAGAAGCCAAGCAACAGGTGATAAAAGTTCTTGAGCATAAGCCTCATATTGTTGACATAGTTAGCAAATACATCAGCAAGAGGCCAGTTAAAAAGAAGGAAAAGAACTGAATATTTCTCGTGATCTTTTTTTCTAATGTTGGCACTTGGAAGACTGAATGCTAGCTTGTCCTTGTGGAAACCCAGATCATAAAACTATTAAAGATTTTCAGAAATTGACTCTGTTGTGACCTGGGATTTCTGCATTGTCAATGCACATTGGCATTTGAATGACTTGTACAGTTACTGTAGAAATATGTGTATAAGAACACTTTATTTCAATTTTTGCAAATTTTCATAGTTTTAGTGTTATTTTCAAAACATTTATAAGGTTTTGTAAGTATTTTACTAAAAGATTGTTTTAAACATATTTCATGTCTTTATGCAAAGGGAGGTCCAGCTCACAAAACATATTGCCAATTAACTGGAATGCTTCTCAACTAATGCTCCCAATAGTAAGAATAACGGTAATAATAAAAATATATGTGTGTATATGTAAGAAAGGATTTATTAGTGACTCTGTATAAATATTTATTAAACTTCATTGTCATTTAACCAGGGATTAAGGCCATGGGCATAAAATATAGTTATTCATTTAAATACTGTGTTTTGCATATTGTGTGAGTTAATTTCATATTTACATCTATATAAACATGCATTCTTCATCAACATGAATCCATTTGGGCAGTTACAATTCTCTCTATTAAAGGTGATCAAATAATCCTAAGGTGTCAAATTTAAAAGACTGCATTATTTGCTCATAGAATATGACACACATCAAGAAATGATCCTATTTAAATGAAGGAGTTTAAAGCTCTTGTGGGAAAAAGAAAATAGAGAAACATCACCCATTTTTTTTTATGTATTGGGTATACTAACATCTAATTGCATTGATTATTTCCTTTAGTAACTTTATGTTCTATATTTAGAATCCATTTAAGAAACATTATCTCATTTCAATGTTGGATTTTTAACATCGAAAACAAGTTATTATGGTAAAAAAATGCTTGGATCATTATTTTTACTCGCAAAAATATATATTAATGACATTGTCACAAACGGGAGGTCCTAGCCTTCCCTCCCTTTTTTTCTAGAATGGTAATATAGGAAAAAATTATTAAACACGTATTTCTTTGCATTTTTCAAGAAATTTTTTTAAAAACCTGTAAAATGGGGAGAAATGTTATAATTCGTTGGAAATCCAGTCTGTTGGCCCCCACATTTATATTTTGTTCCTGTGCAACACAATTATTAATTGTATATAGGAAATAAATTCTGAGCTTCAGCTTCAAGAATGTGGTTACAGATGTTCAAAATGCTAGATTTTTATACCTCAAAGCAGTGTCTCGCAAACATTTTTACTCTGCGGCACACTGAATCTAATTTTTTTTCCGCAGCACACTGAATCTAATTTTTTTTTTCCGCCGCACACCTTAAAAAGAATTTTTGATGGTTACGTAAAAAGAGGAAAATTGAAGTTTCGTTAAATGCATTTTATTTAAAATAAATATAATAATAAATATAATTAATCATAACTCGGTGTTTGTTTTAAATATTTGTCCATTCTATGTTTTGAAATAATCAAAAATTAATAAAAAAATTTGGAAAAAGCTTGATAAATACAAGATTCCAGTTGATAAAATCTGAAAGATTTTTATTAAAGCACGTTGATACCCCCTCAAGCAGCTGCTTGCCACAGAGGTCTGACAGGAGCCTGTCAATTTATATGCCATAGAAGATCTGAGAGGATGGCAGGACCTCAGCAGAAACAACACAAACAGCCATGCCTTACCCAGGTCCCGTAGATCAGTAGCCAAGCGTGCTAATAGCATGTCGATATTAAAGCACGTCGATAACAAGTCAAGTCAAAATGAAATCTTTGGAATATCTAGTGTCAATTTGAAAATCTCTCGCGGCACACAGTTTGCGAGACACTGCCTTAAAGTAATACTTTACTCTAAACTTGAAATCTGTTTGCCTTGATCTTCATAATCCTGTGTGTAATATGTTTTTAAAAGATAAATTGAAAATTTTGAAGCATTGGATCCTTTAATAAAAATGAAAAAATAAATACTCCCTCAAGCAGCTGCTTGCCACAGAGGTCTCACAGGAGCCTGTCAGTTTATATATGCCAGAGTAGGAGATCTGAGAGGATGGCAGGACCCCAGGAGAAAAAAGACACACACATCCATTCCTGATCCGGGGCTCGAACCCAGGTCCCTTGGATCAGTATCCAAGGGCGCTAACCACTCGGCCTGATAATCACATTTTTTTTTACATCTAATTTCTTTTTTGGATAATAGGGATTTTCAATAAATATTTTAATAATATTTTACAAAAGGTAATTCAATTTTTATTACCAGAAAGATTTTTTTTTAAAACGAGATTATCAGTTTTAGTTTACTGCAATTATTTGATTCACAACCCAGGTGTTGAGTATGCAATCACTTGTGCTGTTTATAAAATGTTGCATTTCACTTTTATTGAGGTGAGAACGGAAATTTTTTTCATTTCAGTTGTACAGACCTTGTGGTTCTTATTTAGCAAAAAACTGGTGCAATTTTACTTGATTTGATAGTTTTATTACATATGAACTTCGCTGATGGTAGGCATTCTTTCGTATTTTAATTGGCCAGGTTTACCCCAAGGTTCTAAGGAACTAACACTGTGTTCGCTTTTAGCCAGGATTAATAAGGTGTATGATGAAAATTTTAGTGCTGCTACAGTTTTACAGTTATTACTATAATTGCCATCATTATGTACGAAAAGTGCAATGCAGGATCGCTCCAATCAGTTTATATTCATTATCAGCACCTTTAATGAAACAAACTTCTAATTACCATTGATTAACTTTTGTGGTTTTTCATTTCAAGACTTTTGTGGACAATTTTTCCTGGACAGATTAACTTCCACCCTACCCTTTGTGAGATAGGGAAGCTATTGTAAAATAATAAAAAAAAAAAAATACCCCCTCAAGCAGCTGCTTGCCACAGAGGTCTGACAGGAGCCTGTTAGTTTATATGCCAGAGTAGAAGGTCTGAGAGGATGGCAGGACCTCAGCAGAAAAACGATACATACATCCATGCCTTTAGGGCTTGGAAAAGTCATTTTCCATTGCATTAGATATTAAGCCATGTATTCTGTTGGGTATTAAGCCATGATTGAAATATAGATATTGACAAATATTGAAAGTCAACAAGTTGAGTTTGTGGAAACAAATGGAAATTTTAGATAGGTCACTTTACACTCGGATATTGGAATTGCACCATCCAGTAGATATAACGGATTTGCATGTGAGTATAGGGAAGTGATATAAGCAAATGTTCAGTTTCCTTGACAAACACTTGGTATCTGGAGATAATAGGGCAAATATATGAAAGAGTGTCGATAAGAGATAATGAGGTGAAGTGTAGAAGATACCAGGATAACCGTATCAGCAGCTGAGCACATTTCGATGTGGTTGGTTTGTAGGGCTATGTGAAGCTAGATGGTCTACTCATAGCATTGCCACACATATGGCAACACTGCAAAGATGTATGGAGTCAATCATCTCAAGATGGTATTCAGAGCATATAGTGTAGTATTGTCAGATGCACAACATCCTGGGTTAATCACGATTCTGTAGCTGCTACCATAGACGTTCCCATCACAGCTAGGTCAATTTTCAGGTGACTAGTAGGTAGATTGATGCGCGACTATCATTGCAATGATGGACTTTGACCATGCGCCACAATCGGATTAGACTGGGTCAGGTTAGGGCTACTTGGTATGTCACTGCAGTGTTTTCACCAATGAAAGATGTCATTCCTCAGTCAATGTACCTCTAACCCAGGTCCAGCGAAGCCTAACAGTGGATGTTAAGCCTACATTCATGCATAAAGCATTTCCTGGAAATTGTCATGTGATTGGAATTTCTATGGCGGCAGTTACATTTCATCATGTGGTAAATATTATTGATGTTTGGTCAGCTGACAAATAATGCTATTTCTCTGTGATGTGTATCCGACACTGACCCTGTGTTCTGAATATCTGAGATAATTGGTTCCAACTATCCTTCCATAGTAGCCCACGTGTGTCGATTACCATGGGTCTACCCATGGTAATATGGTTGTTGAAAGGGATATCCTGTTATCTTCTACACTCTTCGATATCTGCTATCAACCATTTTTCATAACTAGCTACAGGGAACTATAGCACCTGACACATTTGACTTAGTCACTGAGCGTTTGCCATGGAAACATAATCTTTCACATATATCACTGACATACAGATTTGAATTCAAATCTATCCTTTCTGGTTGACGCAATTTCAATGTTCAGACTGTGTAATGGCGAGTAATTAATATTTGCTAAGGTGTGAAAATCTTGTAGAGAATCAATGAAAATTTATGGGGGTTAAGAATTACCACAATATAGTTTAGGGAACATTGTCTCAAAACATTTTGTACCACATCTCGAATCTCTTTGATACTAAAGCTGGCTGTCAAGAGAAGAATCAATAAACATACTGCATGTAGGAAATTTGGGAGAAGGTGGAAATTCAAAATTACGCCATCCACATGAAAAGCTTTGGTTTCATAGCAGGATCGTTTCTAACAGTATTCTGACTAAATCCACCAAATATGAAATAAAGACATGGCCATTTAAAGTACCACCGTATCATCATCATCATCATCATCCTCAAGCAGCCATGGGCTACGGAGGTCCAACCAGACCGTGCAATTTAGTTCTCCAAGCAAGTCTATCCTGAGCTACATCTACTGCATCCGGCCACTGCACACCAATTCTAACAAGGTCCTGTTTGACATTGTCTGCCCACCGCATCCTAGGTCTCCCCTTCTTTCTGAGGCCTTTAGGCACACTGTTCATAACCCTATTCGCCAATCTATAATTATTCATATGGGCAACGTGGCCAAACCAACGGAGTCTCTCTCTGCAAAATATGCTGCTTAAAGGAGGTTGCAAACTCCTTTCCCTAATCTCATCATTAGTTACAAAGTTGAACCACCTAATGCCCAAGATACTGCGTAAACATCTGGAATCAAAAGCATCTAGTTTCCTGTTATCTTGTTTACAAAGTGTCCAAGTTTCACTACCATAACTAACCCTAGAAAGAACCAAACTATTATACAGTCTAATTTTAGTCTTTAGGTGTATATGCCTATTTCTCCACACTCTCCATAGGTTCTTAAAAGTCCCGGCAGCAATCCCTATTCGTCTGTTAATCTCATGCCGCACCTCACCATTATCTGTTACATAGCTCCCAAGATAATTAAACTGTGACACCTGCTCAAGACTGCAACCATTCAGATTAACTGAATCACAGCCTGCCTGACCAATTTTCATCACTGTAGTTTTCTCTCTGTTTATAACCAAACCTACTCTACTACCAGTCTCATCAACAGCTCGAACGAAAGAGTTCATCTCATCAACATCATTTGCCAAAAGGGCTAAATCATCAGCATAATCAAAATCAGAAATTTTCGTATCTCCAGCCCATTTAAGGCCAAAATCTTTCCCTTGAAGTGAATTTCGCATAACATAATCAATAATCAAACTAAAGAGAAAAGGAGACAAAATGCACCCTTGTCGAACACCAGAAGTAATGCTAAACCAATTGCTACAAGCCTTACCAACTCTCACACACGACTCAGTGTTATTATAGAGAGCTTTCATTATGTTAACTAACTTGTCTGGTATACCATATGATTTCACAATCAACCACAAATTATGACGATCAACAGAGTCGAACGCCTTTTTGAAATCAACAAAGCTAGCAACCAAAGGTTTCTGAAACTCTAAACATTTCTCAAGAATCTGCCTAAGTGAAAATATCTGATCCACACATCCCCTACCACTTCTGAATCCACATTGCTCATCACGCAATTGACTGTCAACCAGATTCTTGATTCTATTAAGCAAACCTACCATGGAAAGAACTTTACCTGGAACAGAGAGTAGGCTGATACCCCTATAGTTATCACAAGAACTGCGATCACCTTTTTTGAAAATAGGGATAACAATAGCTCTGGTAAAATCCTTAGGAACCATGCCTTTATCATAAAAGAGATTCAGAATTTCAGTCATCCAAGTGGTAACCGAAACATTCCCAGCTCTAAGCATTTCCGTAGTAATTTCATCTACCCCTGGGGATTTATGAAGTTTAAGTTTAGAAACAGCCAAAATAACTTCAGATTGTGTTATAGGGCCAACATTAAAGCCACCAATGCATCTATCATCATTGCAAACAATGGGAGTAGAACTAACTACATTGTTTAGAACATCACTGAAATGCTCAGCCCACCTAGCCATGACAGAATCCTCCCCTTCTATAACCTTACCTTGTTTATCCTTCAATCCTTGTATGCCTGTCCGTTTTCTACCACATAAAACATTAATTATCTGGTACAGCTCTCTGCTGTTGTGCTGTCTAACTGCTTCCTCGGCTTTGTCAGCCAAACCATCAAGCCAAAGATTCTTATCAGCAGCTAACTGATCCTTTACAAGTTTATTAAGGTCTCTGTAATGCTTTCTATTAGGACTAGTAGGGTATTGATTAAGGGCATTCCTGCAGTTCTTTCTTTCCGAAATAAGCTCAAGTGCCTTATCACTCAGATAATTTAGCCTCTTCTGCTCCTTTTTTCCTAAAAGAGTACTGTTATTATCCAAAAAAGCCTGTTTAAAATGATCCCATTCTTCCTCAACTTCAGTAGTAAGCAAACCATGACTGTCATAATGACTAAGTAACCTATCATGGTAAGCTTTGGCTATAACTGGATCTTTCAGAGCTTCAGTATTAAAAGTAAATTTTTTAACCCTAGCACAACACTTTTTAAGTTTAAGTTGCAACACACTTTTAACAAGGTAATGGTCAGATCCAATTTCAGCTCCCCTATATGCCCTGGTATTCCTAACAGAACTAGCCCATTTGCTGTTAATTAATATGTAATCAATCATATTCTAATGCAGCCCATCAGGTGAAACCCATGTATACTTATGTATGTCGCGGTGTTTGTAATAAGTGTTAGTTATTCTGAATCCATTGAGTTTACTTACCTGTAGGAGACGTTGCCCATTGCCATTGCAGCTACCAATACCAAAAGGGCCTATTACTCCTCCCCAAAGGTCAGAGTCAGTACCAACTTTGGCATTGAAGTCACCAAGAACAAGGGTAATATCCCCTTTCTTGACAGAATTCAAAATATCCTGAAGTTGTTCATAAAACCTATCCTTCTCATCCTCATCAGCATCCTCAGTGGGGGCATAACAGCAGATAACATTCAAGTCTTTAACGCTTGTCTGAAATTTTGCTGTAAGGAACCTTTCATTAATGCACTCATATCCTAGAAGAGCATCGCTAGCGTGTCTGCTGAGAAGCAGACCCACGCCTTGGTGATGCTTATTGTCGTCCCGCCCTGAAAAGAGAAATTTAAGATTATTTTTAAGAATCTGACCTTTATCTGTCCATCTGGTCTCTTGCAAGCCGAGAATATCTAAATTATAACGGTGGAATTCTTGTGTGAGGACATCAAGAGAAAAAGCTCTGTGCAGAGTCCTCACATTCCAACTACCTATGGAGAGAAAATGGTTAGTGGGATGTTTAAAGAAACTATGTTTGTTGAGAGAGGGAATGCCGACAATATCAAACAGCCCCCTAATCGCAGACATGGGGCAAAGACCCGTTCCCCCACTACTAAAGGCTGAAGCCATCTACACTGGAAGACTTCCTCCAATGTAGAATTTGACGATGCCAATAGAAGCAAAGAGTTCAGGTGCCTGCGATGACTTCTGCTCAGGATTATCCACCAGCTGATAAACATATCCTGTGAATCTATTCAATTGGGGCTGTCAACCCACAAACAAACAGAAAACACAGCGGAAGATTTTCCCTCCACAGAAGCCCACCAGTGCAGCAAAATCAGGATCCATAATCAAGCTCAGAGCCATATTTTCTGTCCAGTCCAGTAGGTTTATATGGTCAGCACCAGGACCCCGTGTGGTTGACCACTCCTCAGCAGGGTAGAAAAAAAAGAAAAGTAGCCACAGTTGTCCAGATCAGTAGGCCACACTAATCTGGCAGCCCTCCCCTTCCGTTCACTTCCACAAGAGAGTATCTCTTTTGAAAGTTACTAACGGTCTGCACCACGAGAAGGCGGGGTCGGACATTAGATGCTAGGCCTGGCCGGTTCTATGCATCATCACAGGGGATTGGTGCATAGCTCTCCTTCCAGTGACTACCTAGCTACCATATCAGCAACACCTTTATCACTCCAAGCAGCTGTTTTGAGTTCACGTGATCAGTACCTGAAAACCAGTATAGATATTCTTCTCTCTTTCCGGACTTTCATCCCATCCAATGTCATTTTCTTCCCTCCCATATCTTCTCTCCATTCCAAAGAGGTTTCTCTGCATAACGGTATTTCCTTGAGATATAGGGCTACACCATGACGAGTAGTGATATAAGAAATCCTTTTCTGTCAGACACTTATCTTGGAAGAGTCCTGGTCATTACCTGCAGTGGAAACAAAGTATTCACATTAAAAGATTGCAGACATTGCGACTTTGTGTGTTTTGGCTTCTCCTTGATGAAATTAGACTTCGTGTTATGAAATTAGATCGCGATCTGATATAGATTGTGAGAAGTAGGATAAATAAATCGGTCTTTGTTAGAGAGATTTTTTAGTTGATCTTCATGCTCTTTCGGAAGAAAATCTCACGTTATATCGACGAAGCGAAAATATGCTTTTCTGCAACTTTTGGCATCATTACTGATATACACTAAGTTCCCGAACACTGCTATATAAATTGAAAGTTACATTCAGAGCTTACGGAAGGCTCCCCAAGCTCCTCTACAACTTTTTACGAAACAATGTCACTCAAATCTTAGTTTTCGATTTCGAACAATTTTCTTTTAATTTACAGAGTTATTAGGTTTAAAACTTTAATAGCAAACCCTGCTGTTATATTCGTTTTATGCATTTCCAAAATTTCTGGGGCGGGGGTGGCCCAGTCGGTAGCGCGCCAGGCTCGTAATCTGTAGTTCCCAGGTTCGAGTCGCAGCTGGGTCAGTATCGTGATTTATCTCCGCAAAATTCCCTGCCCACTGTCAGTAGGGGACACCGATTGGCTTGGAAAGGCCGCCGTCCGTCGGATGGGACGTTAAGTCGTGACCCCATGTGCAGGAGAGCCATACCCTGTGCGCGTTAACCCCTTAACAGTTTTGCCCGAACACCGCTCGGGTGCTGCAAAAGGTCACTTTTCTGATTTGCCCGTACGCCGCTCGGGCATCTTATTTTTCTACGCCAATCCAATGATTTGCCCGGCTTTTTTACTTTTTTTTCATTTGCAATGTTTCTAATAGATGGACTACTAGTCCAGTAAAGTTTGGAATGCAAAACTTGCGTACACCAGTTTTATATCAGGTTTTACTGCTTTTCTTTTACACAGGAGAAGGAGTGAATTTTGTTTTCACTTGTGTAGTGTATCACACGTTGTGAATACTATTTTGAATTTAGTGCTAAAATAAAAGGGGAATGAGTGACAGTGAGCGGCTCATAATAGAATATAATTCTGATATTGGATCAGATAATGAATCGGAAATTTCTCTAAATGATTCTGGAAGTTGTGAAAGTTCGTTATCGGACTTCTCTAGTGATGAGGAAACGGAAAGTTCCGATGATCTAACTCAGGTGCGGAACTTTTGTGAAATCGATACTAGTAATCCTCCTCCAGCATCGCCGCGGTTTCCTTTCACAGCGAATCCTGCTGTTCATTTGAATATTGATGTAAGTAATGAAACTTTACAGTTTCTTGATATTTTCTTTGATTGTAACCTCCTTGAAATAATAGTTTCTGAAGTTTCATGTTCGGAAAAGCCAACTTTAAGTAAAAATGCCAATTTTTCGTTATAATTAAAAATTATCATAAATTATGCCATTCAATACTTGTAACAGTTTTGACTGCTGATTTGAATTTATATGATCGATTTGAATACAAAATTGTTTATCAAAAATGTGCTTATTTTTGGACACAATATGGCAGAAAAAAGAAACTGTTAAGGGGTTAAAGAACTCGCTGGATGGCCTTGACGGGAGGCTACCATCTGTCTCCCAACAGCTGTTCCAGTGGGTCCCCTCCCCCAACCTTCTCTGAGCCTTCGGGGTCCATGTGACCTGGCCATTTAACCCATGGTGTAGAACATAGGATCGTTTACTCGGTCTCTGGTACAGATGGCTTGCGGATGTTGCTGCTGTTGAGCCGTCGTCTCCTGCACTCGTTGTTATCCATGGTTCCTGGCGCAGCTCCACGGCAGTTCGGAGTTAGGATCAATTAGCAAGCCATCTTCTATACCACAGACACAAGAGACTAGACAAACTTTTACTTCATATTGAGGAATGCACATATGCTTTTCGGATCAATCTTGATCAGCCTGAAACGAAATATATGTTTTTAAGTAACTTTTATAATCGTTCATTGAGAACACCGTTTCTATAAGAATCCGAGAGCTCCGAGAAGGTTGGGTGTTGGGGTTATACTGGACAGCTATTGGGAGACAAATGATAGCTTCCCATCAAAGCCATCCTGCGTGTTCTTTAATGTGCACAGGGTCTGGCTCTCCCGCACAAGGGGTCACGGCTTAACGCGCCATCTGATGGACGGCGGCCTTTCCACTGCGCGCCTTAAGGAAACATTGGATGGCCTTGACTGGAGGCGACCACCTGTCTCCTAACAGCTGTTGAGTGTGTCCCCTTTATCAAACCGTCTATGAGCCCCTGGGGTCCTTGTGACCTGGGCATTTAGGTCGTTCTAACTACCCAACCTAGATTCAGTGCGAAGGAAGAGGAACGAATTACGTCACGAGAGAAACGAAAGGTCAAAATTATGTCTAATAGGATCTTGTTTAAAAATAGATTTTCTTTCTAGATACCTAATGAAAGATTTACATTTTGTGAAAAAAATTAAACTCTTTGATTTTAAACTTAAAACCTGTAGTAATTTCATCTACCCCTGGGAATTTATCAAGTTTAAGTTTACAAATAGTCAAAATAACTGTAGATTGTGTTATTAGGCTAACATTAAAGCCACCAATGCATATATCATCATTACAAACAATGGGAGTAGAACTAACCACATTGTTTAGAACAGCGCTGTCCAACTAGCGAGCCACATACGGACAGGATTTTTGTGGCCCGCGAACAAAATCAAATTTTTACTTGAAATTTTAAATAAATATCTGTAATCCACCTTATAATTTTTTGTCAACTTATATTTACTTAATATGCAATCTTCAACTTACTCGTTCTATAAAGTTTACAAAACATTCTTTAGCCGATCGGTAAACTTCTGAAACCTTTTAAGAGCGGTGCGGCGTCATCAAACAAATGTTTTTATTAAGCTGCAGTAATGAGAAGCATCTAACGACAGCACGAGTCGCTCTCACTGCGCATGCGTATGGCATGCATTGTCGAATGTTGCACTGTATTGTGCACCAGGAGACGTGGCATTTCGCTGAGATTAAACGACGTAATGGAAAAGGTTGTCAAAATTACCAATTTAATTCGTGGCGAAACTCGTTCTCTTAAACACAGAAAATTTAAAGCTTTTTTGGGTGAACTGCATGCTGAGTATGGCGTGGCAGTTTTTTTGGATGAACTGCATGCTGAGTAAGAAGTGGGCACCGATGAAAATGATGAAAATTTTCTATGTTCACTTGACTAACAGACATTAGAGATTATATAAATGTCTTGAATAAACCTTACGAGGAAAAGATCAAAACGTGTGCTGTCTTTATAATCATGTTACTGGGTTTAGAAACAAACTACAATTGTTGAAGTCAAATCTGCAGGAAAACAATTTAATTCATTTTGAAACTTGTAAAGAGTTTTACGAAGAAATGAAGGAACTTAGTAAAACAGTTAATTTTGAAAAATTTGTTCCTAAATTAGATATCTTAATTAAAGATTTTAATAGAAAATTTTCTCAATTTGATTACCTTAAGCAAAGTTCAAATTTATTCTCTATTATTTATTATTATTATATAAATATATTATATTATATTATTTATTTAATTATAAAAATCAATTGGAATTATGTGACCTTTAGCCGACCCAATTGTTGCATCTAATAGAGAAACTGAAATAGAATTGTTCGAACTTTTGCCTAAAGATTGGGCTTATAGATTTATCTTAAGAATAAAGTAACACCCATCGGATCGAAATTCTTCGACAACATAGAGGCTGTATACTGCTCGAATGCAACATCTGAGGTCATGATGCCATGTGACTGTAATGGATGAGAATATCATACCACGAGATCACCATACAGTCCATACCTGATGCCATCGAATTTTCACTATTTTTGGGAAGTTGAAGAACCATCTCCGAAGAAGACGTTATCCATCGCATGAGCCCGTCATTGAAGTCACAAAGCGGCTTTAAGAGGAGAATGCGTCTTTTTATTGATTGGATTAATCAACTGCTGCGAGTGTCTCAACAAGACTGATGATTACCATGTAGAAAAATAATACATCTATTTGGTGGTTATTATGTCGAAAAATAATACACCTATGTGGTGATTGCAATATGGAAAAATAACACACCAATGGAGTGACTATGTGGAAATATAAAACAATTATGTGGTACTGTGTGTAAACATAATACACCTACGTCGTGTCTACTATGTGAGAACACAATACACCTATGTTGTGTCTACTACATGGGAATATAAAACACCTATGTTGTGTCTACTATGTGGGAATATAATACAGCTATGTGGACGGAGTAAAGTAGACGGTACAAGGATGAAAAATAATACACTTATGTGACGGCCACTATGTGGAAATAATACTTTCACCATTGCCCATAGAGTGCAATAAGTTATACACAGAGATGAAGCTGTAGACGAAGTTTGGTGGTCTTAGATCTCACCTTCTAGAAGGAGATTTCAAACAAGCAGACAGAGAGACAAATACTCTAAAATATATATTTAAAGAAATCATTTGTTTGCTCATATATCCATATCTTTTATTTTTCTCAAAACAAGCAGGCGACATTCATTTTCAATTATCTTTCTTAATATCCTGGTTTGTTTGGTAAAAACATGGCAAGACGATATATATATACACACACACACAGAAACATTTGCTTTAAATACAATAGAATTACTCAAACTCAGTGATTCCGGAACATGAGATACCGAAACAGTTCGAATTTCTTATTCGGAAAAGTCAAAGAACGCCGTTCCAGTTCAATGATTCGAAAATGTCAGTAATATAACTGAGTTTCGTTTAATGATTTCGAAATTTAAATCGTGTAAAGACTTTTCGGATTATTCATTTGGAAACATAAGTGCTGGAATGGAACTTCGTTTTAATGATTTCGAAGCGAAAGTACGGGACCGGTGTTACTGTTTAAATATTTTGAAACCGGAATGGCGTTCCTTTTGAATTTGAGTAATGATTTGAAAATTGCTTCCCTATCGACATGTCAGTCACATATCATCATAGAAAGTTTATTTAAGAAATTACTGAGTCCTGTAACTGAATTACTGTTGGCTTATCATGGAATTGTACGTAATAAAGTAGCTGCTGAGCGTATGTTAATAACATAGGTAGTCACTGGAAGAAGAGCTATGCACCAATCCCCTGTGATGATAGGTAGAACCGGCCAGACCAAGTACCTAATGTCCGACCCCGCCTTCTCGTGGTGCAGGCAGTTAGTGCTTTTCAAAAGAGATACTCTCTTGTGGAAGAGAACGGAAGAGGACGGTTGCCAGATCAGTGTGGCCTATAGATCTGGATTACTATGGCTGCTTTCTTTTTTTCTACTCTGCTGAGGAGTGGTCAACCAAACAAGGTACTTGTGCTGACCACATACACCAACTGGAATTGAATAATACTCTGAGCTTGATTATGGATACTGGACTTCACTTTGGGCCTCTGTTGAGGAAAAATCTGCCGCTGTGCTTTCTGTTTGCTTAGGGGTTGATAGCCCCAAGTGAATGTGAATAAAGCACAGCAGAATAGATTCACAGCATGTGTTTTATCAGCTGGTGCATAATCCTGAACTGAGGACATAGCAGGTAACCTGATCTCTTACTTCTACGGGCATCGTCAAATTCGACATTGGAGGAAGTCTTCCGGTTTAAATTGCTTTAGCCTATAGTGGTGAGGGAACCGTGCCTGAGTTTAGGGGGCTTTTTGATACTATCGGCATTCCCTCTCTCAATAACCATAGATTCTTTAAACATCCCACTAACTATTTTCTCTCCGTAGGTAGTTGGAATGTAAGGACTCTGCACAGAGCTTTTTCTCTTGATGCCCTCAGACAAGAACTCCGCCATTACAATTTAGATACTCTCGACTTGTAAGAGACCAGATGGACAGATAATGATGACAAACAGAGGGAGAAGTAAAGTGATGAAAATTGGTCAGGGTGATGGTGCTGCAACTGCTTTGAATTGCTGCATTAATGAGGAAATATCTCTGATACTGATATATATATATATACTGATAATGGTGATGTGCGGCATGAGATTAACAGAAGAATAGGGATTGCTGCTGGGACTTTTAAGAATCTATGGAGCATGTGGAGAAATAGGCGTATAGCCTAAAGATTAAAATTAGAATATATACCGTATATTTCCGCAGATAAGACG
This sequence comes from Ryuthela nishihirai, assembly GCA_038380435.1. Taxonomy (NCBI): domain Eukaryota; kingdom Metazoa; phylum Arthropoda; class Arachnida; order Araneae; family Heptathelidae; genus Ryuthela; species Ryuthela nishihirai. The sequence continues at coordinate 20,849,056 of JAWZYU010000002.1, forward strand.
ACCTTCAGATAAGACGAGGTATAAATTTTCGCCAAAGTTTTATAGTTTTAGCATATATCTGTCCTATAAGACGACCCCAAACTATCAACGGCCTATGAATTTAGTTTAGATCAGCGATCATCATCTGGATAATAATACTGTATAGCGTATACGGAATTATGTCCTATTCGCAAACATTCGCATGATTCGGGCATTCGGGTAATGACCTTGACTATTCACAAAAGCGTCGTATGGGCTATTCTATTTTGTGGACATACTCTACTCTGTACTATTAAATAATTACGGTTTGTCCGTTTTTTCCTCAGTAGCTCAATAAACATAAATTTTAATATTTATTTTGTTTTAGTATTGTTTTACCATTACAATGTAATGTATTATTTACTCTTAGAATGTAATGTATTAGGATATAGCGTATTTAAATAATATGATAGATTTTTCGATAAGTTGTAGTAATAATGGTTTCAATTTATATAAATTTCAATCTAATATTTTTTTATCTGTCCTATAAGACGACCCGGATGTTGGGGGACTCTTTTATGATTCAACTATCGTCTTATCTGCGTAAATATACGGTAATTGTTTGGTTCTTTCTAGGGTTAGTTTTGGTAGTGAAACTTGGATTCTTTGTAAACATCATAACAGGAAACTTCAAAATTTTGATTTGTAAATAATGATGATTAGTAATGAAGAGTGTAATGTAAGTAATAAAGACTTTAAAGAATCTAATAAGACTCTAAAAGAATACGTAAGTAAGGATGATTAGATTAGGGGGCTGTTTGATATTGTTGGCATCCCCTCTCTCAATAAACATAGGTTCTTTAAACATCCCACTAACCATTTTCTCTCCATAGTTAGTTGGAATATGACTCTGCACAGAGCTTACTCTCTTGATGCATTCTCACAAGAATTCCGCCATTACAATTTAGATATTCTCGTCTTGCAAGAAACCAGGTGAACAGGAAATGGTCAGATTCTTAAAAATAATCTTGAAATTCCCTTTTCAAGGAGGAGAGATAATGAACATCACCAAGGCGTGGGTCTGCTTCTCAGCAGACACACTAGTGATGCTCTTCTAGGATAAGAACACAATAATGAAAGGTTACAGCAAAATTTCAGACAAGCATTAAAGACTTGATTAAGACAAGACCAAATTAAAAATTGTTTTGGAAATTAAAATGATGATGAGGAACAGAGTTTTTGATAAGTGTTTAATTACTAAGGAATAAAAATGGGTAATACAGGGAATATAGAACTTTGGGAGTTGATTTTCTAAGTTTTAGTGGACTTGAAAAATTTCAGATGAACGTGAATACCAAAGGAGTTTGGTGAAGTTTTAATAGAGGGGGTTTTCAATTAGTGGTTAAATACTAATTAATAAAAATGGGTGATACAGGGAATATACAACTTTGTGACCTGATTTTCTATGTTTAGGGAACTTGTGAAAGGATGGGAGTTTGTGAAGTTATAATAGAAGTACCTTTTGATTTTTAATAAAGGGGAGGGAATTTTGATAAGTGTTTAATTACTAGGGAATTGGGAGTTGATTAGCTGACTTGGCAAAATGAATGTTAATAACAAGAGAGTTTGTGAAGTTTAATAGAGTGAACTTTTGATAAGGGGGTTTAATAAAAGGGAGAAGGGTTTTAATGAGTGTTTCATTAATAAGGAATAAAAATGGGTAATACAACTTTGACAGTTGATTTTCTGTGAGTGACTGCTATCGAAAGTTTTGCAATTATTTAGAGACTTGCATCATTCCATTCTGCGTGAGGTTGCCACTCGTGCAATAATTCTGAGGCTGGCATCAGCCGATCGTTGCCATCCCGAAGTTTAGTTGGTAAGGGACTTATTCGTAGATTAAGGAGGGCTTAAAATATAGGTGGGTCAACCAGGGGGTCTGAAATAAAGAAAGATCAGAAGTATTCGAGAAGGAGGGCTTAAAATATAGGGACTCAACCAGGGGGTCTGAAATAAAGAAAAATCGAGACTATTCGAGAAGGAGGGCTTAAAATATAGGTGGGTTAACCAGGGGGTCTGAAATAAAGAAATATCCGGACTATTCGAGAAGGAGGGCTTAAAATATAGTTGGGTAAACCAGGGAGTCTGAAATAGAGAAAAATCCGGACTATTGGAGAAGGAGGGCTTAAAATATAGGTGGGTCAACCAGGGGGTCTGAAATAAAGAAAAATCGGAACTATTCGAGAAGGAGGGCTTAAAATATAGGTGGGTCAACCAGGAGTCTGAAATAAAGAAAAATCGGGACTATTCGAGAAGGAGAGTTTAAAATATAGGTGGGTCAACTAGGGGGTCTGAAATAAAGAAAAATCGGGACTATTCGAGAAGGAGGGCTTAAAATATAGGTGGGTCAACCAGAGGTTTTTAATGACGGATTGGCTGAAAAATTGGGAAATTAGAGTTAAAATAGGGGTTTTTCCTTAAATAGTTCTCCTCATAGTCACCAGATGCCGCCACGAGTTAAAAGTGGGGGAAGAGAATGAGGGGGTTTTAATAAGGGGGAGTCAAAAATCGGGAAATTAGAGCTAATATAGGGGTTTTTCCGAAAATAGTACTCCTCATAGTCAGCAGATGGCGCCAGGGGGTAAAAGAGGGAAGGAAGGGGTTTTCTTAATAAGGGAGAGGAATTTTTATTAAAGTGGGAGTCAAAAATCGGGAAATTAGAGCTAAAATAGGGGTTTTTAAGAAAATAATACTCCTCATAGTCGCCAGATGGCGCCACCGGTTAAGGGGGGGGAGGGAAGGGTTTTTTTAATAAGGGGGAGGAATTAATTGTGGATTATTAATTATGAATATTAATAAGGGGGCGTATCCGGCAGTGGCCATGGTCGGTTACGTCATAGGAACGTGGTCAGAGACGTCATAGGGGGTAGTAGTGGGGGCGCATATGGGCGTGGTAAGTGACGTCATAGGGGGAAAGCACTGTGCAAAGGGGGATCGCTATAATGGGATCATACTACTGACTTCAAGTATTGTCTCATGGACAGCTCCATATCAGTTACACGATTATGACCTTAACGCATTCGCATTATAGGACATGAGTATATCTTCTGATTGATTTACATTTGTATTGTAATAATAAACCTGTTAACCAAATTTCACTGCATTCCCTTAAAAATACTTCGAGTTATGTAAGAATTTATACATTATCATTTAATTTTGAGCATCAGTGTATTTACACTACCATTTTTAGGAAATATCAATAGTAACAGTCGCCCCACCCTCCACCCTGAAACTGTAGTTTGGGTACGTGCCTGGTCACTTGCCATTGCCCTTGAGGGAAGATTTTGATAATGGGAATTTCTCTGTACTATCTGTCATTTTCTTCTAACCTTTTAATGGCCCTTGCCGTATCTTCCTGTAATTCTGTCTAACCTCATTCCATCTGAAGATCTCGTAACCATTAGCATACCATGAGCTCTCTTACAAGTGAGTCATCTGAACTTGTAAGAGCGTAATATATTATCCGGGGTTTTTTTTTTTTGCTACATTTTCTGACAAGTAGACAAAAAAATAAAGCAGAAACTAAGCTCCAGATTCGTCGATATGCTATACGAGCCCATCCCAACCTCCAACACATGAATTCACTAAGCTATTGCCATACCAGCCACCTCCATCTCGCCTTCCATTGAAATCACTTCTACTTAGCTATTTGAGAAGAAAAAATTGAATATATCAGAAAAATTAATCATTTAATCATTATATTAAACTAGTTTCGAAACCTATGTGAAGTTTTCCGTTTCGTATATAACGATGAAGGCTATTGAGATATTAATTTAAAAATATTAGTGTATAGTTCTTATATTAAACCCACAATGACTTAGGGAAAAATTTAAAGCGATTAATTAAAGTAGCCAATGCGAGTGATTGATTATTTAGAGTGTTACATTCAGACTTACACAATTCTTTCTTCTCGTGTTCTAATCCTAAGACCACATTAGACTCTGCTTATTGCACTTTCTTTACACTAAACCTAGTCTAATATGAGGAAAGTATTCCTTTCCTGCCTTACCCGAGCTCATATTACCTTTCAAGTTACAACGCACAGAACGTACAGAGTCACCCCTTCTTAAACTGTGAATTAAATTGACTGATAAAATATTAGATGTTAACAAATATATAAATTTACCTGCAGTATGGATAGCAAAACACTTACAGCTACAATCAGAAACAAGTAAAGTTTAGAATTGTTTTTAAAATAGCGTCGTATAATTCTAGTTTTAGGTAAGTATTGATTTAGTTTTAACATTATCTGAAAATCTCATTCACTGGAAACAATGGCGTTTGAAAATCATTGAGAGTTTCGACGAAAAATAATGATTTTCATTTCGTCTGTCTGGTCTTTCTACAGAGCTATCCATACGATTTATCACGCATGCCATAGCGGAGGTGATAAAAACGCATTTTTTTTATATATTCCTTTTCCTAAAAAGCTTGAAAAATCTACTACAATTTGGTGTTATGAAGCAGGAAGCATAGTTTTCGTAAAAGATCCCTAATAACTGTCGTGTAATGCTACCTTGAAAGAGAAAATGGAAGTGAAGTTGTAAACGAAGTCATAATATTAATAAAATGTAAGAATTATTGGCCAAACCGAAATTTGGGTCAAAGGTTTTTAACCTATTCCAGTGTAATACTCCACACTGGAATACTCGCATATCTATCGTTATAAACCTATTTCCAAACTCTACTAAAACTGCTCTGATCTTATGAAATCTATATCATCTGTTTCAATATATATATATACCAGGCAACAATGTAAATGGGAGACAAGAATGGATTGAAATGTAACAATGAAAATGTAATTCTCTTTGTTCAACAACTCAATAATGAAATGTTCTCAACGGTATTGGCAACATAGTTGTTTTCTTTCTTAAGGGCAGTTTTTTTTACACAAATCGGCTAAGTGGTCCCTTCCCCTAGGCTCGGATAAACTTGAGGCAAGGGGACTTACTGTTCAGCTCCTAGGAAACAGACCGGCACTTCCCATCAACACCATCCACTATTCTTCAGAATGCAGAAACAGCTTAAGGTCTCATACGACGGCCTTTCAACGAAAAATACGATGGATTTTAGCAGAGATAAATATCAACGCTGGCACTGTTGGCATTCGAAACTGCAGATTACGAGCCTGTAGAACTGCTGACCGAGCGAAAGCAGCACTGCCAACACATAGCTGTTGACTTTTACTTTAATTAGTCAATCTTTTGCCTTAGTTCCCAACTTTATGAGTATTTTGACTATAAGGTTGGGGCTTTCTCTGAGCCCTAAAAACATAAGCTGTCGATTTTGCGCGAAGTATATTTTCGCTTTGAAAGCTTTTATTTCTATTAACAGCAGATAGCACCATCGAAGTTAGAACTCGAAACATTCATTCTATTTGAAATAAATATATCGATAATGTTGATGTATGCGCTATCGAATTGTATTTTTTTTTACTATATGTCTGCTGTTTTAGAGTATGGATATTGCTGCATCTACGGTTAAATTTTTTTTTTCAATAATAGTACGATGAACCAATGTTAAAGTATAAGGAATCCATCTTGCATTTTTTGGGACAATCTGATGAGTTTTTCCTGAAGTTGCATTTTCAATGGCCAGCAGTGTAGATGGCGGATACTCTCGCTGTCAGATGGCAATGTTCAATTCATTTAAGATAAATTGAAATTGGGTAGTAAATAGTACTGGAACAAATTAGTTAAGCTAGTACTATCAATTCTATTAGCATTATGAGATGAGCTTTTAAACTAATTTTTAATTAAAGTATTCTGTGTGAAAGATAGGAAATGTTGGGTGTTTTTTTTTTTGAGAAAGTGTTGCAGTTCTCATACAATTCAGTGAATTATTGGGCAGTTTTGAGAAATTAGTTGAAAAACATGACAATTCCAAATCAACAGGTAAAATGACGGTTTCCGGGGGCTGGGAGGGGAAAAATATGATGGAAGGATAGATTTTGAAGTGATATCTGGCAATGTAAAGATTTTCTTTGCTCCAGTGGAGATGACAAAGAATGAGATGAGAAAGTCAAGCTCTACTTCGGAAATTGTAATAACGAAGAAAACCAGGATATTTTCTGTGAAATCGTGCGAAAATGGCTAACGTGAAGTTTTCCGCATGTAGCAATTCCAATTGTCGTAAAGTTAATGTAACTCTTCATGAAATTACGTACGACAAATTATTCTTGTAATGGTCAATAGCATTGACAACGCACTGTACATTGCTTTGACCAGAACCGTTTTCGGACTCATTATCTACTAGGTAAAAGTGAATCGAACCGTCTTACATTCAAATTACCATAACTTGTGTTCTAATGAAGATACAGACGTCAAACTAACATTTTCTGATTACCATCGGAGAGAAACAATACATTGAATATATCGGAAGTCGTCTCGACACGTCACTTTTTGTTTTATGGATTTGAAACAGCTTCCATAGAGGATAAAATGAATTAATATCTAATGTTTCAGAAACGTTCGTTTCGTTTTTCGCAAACATAGCATCGGAATTCGTTCCGTTAATTGAATCATGGAAGGTATTGAACCCATTACGTAGCAGAGAAACTGGAATCTTTCTTTGGAGTCTTCTCCTCTGCATTTTTTTTTCAATCTTATTGTGGATATTTCTCGTTCGAAAACTCGGAGAGATTCTTTCATTTCTCCCCTTGAGAAAACTGACAGGATATATCGGGTTTTTGCTTTAACGAGTAGCACTCTTCACATGTCCACATCACGTTTTCTATCTTACAAATGACACATATAACATGGTACCAAAAAGAACGTATCCCTTCACAACAAATACCACTACGGCAGCTTACTTCTCCTTTGCATTTCCATCATCGTTTAACAGGCTAAAAATAGCCACTACCCTCTCCCTGACTTACGGTGTGGCGTCTTGTACGTCAAGCGAGTCTTCTTCTTAAACATCCTCTTCCGTTAACTGGAACACTTTATAAGGGGGGCAGAATGCCACCCTATCATCTGGTCCATACGTCAAGCACGTCCCAAGCAGGAGCCGCCAACTCCTCCTATAACAGAAAGCCAAAGGCCAAATTTAGGACGTCAATTTAAGTAGTCCTTCCATATAGACACTTCTCATATTTTTGGTTTTAATATTATTACTGGCCTACTCTGTGCTAAATTTTTATACTAATGTTTATCTATAAATATATTTTATTTAGGAGAAAATTTATTTGTGTTAATTAGCATTATTATATTTCATAATAAATACGAATAATTTTTTTTTTAAATAAAATATATTTATAGTTAAATAAATAAGTATACTCTCAAGCAGCTGCTTGCCACAGAGATCTGACAGGAGCCTGTCAGTTTATATGCTACAGTAGAAGGTCTATGAGGATGGCAGGACCTCAGCAGAAAAACAACACATACATAGTAGCCAAGCGCACTAACCACTCGGCTACAGGACGGTGATTTTGTAGATAAACCTTAGTACAAAAATTATCACAGAATCCACCAGTAATAATATTAGAATCAAAAATATAAGAATTTTTTATATATAGTAGGACTACTTAGTGAAGTCAAAATTTTGTACATTGGCCTTCTGTTATAAAAGGTGCTGGGCCAGCAGAGTTCAAGGTCAACTGACCAGTTACGTGACAACCCGAGAACGAAGACAAAGCACTACTTTATCGATACAAACAATTCCCAAAACAAAAGTAAAATATTTATAAATGAAAGTTTACACTCAAAAAATAAAACATTCAGTATCGAACTAAAGGAAAAAGAAACAAAGCACTTCCCTTTAACTGGGGCGGGGGGTGGGTCATTCGGTAGCGCGCCAAGCTCGTAATCTGCAGTTCCCAGGTTCGAGTCCTAGCTGATATATCTCAGCAAAAGTCGCCGCCCTGCCCACGGTCAGTAGGCTGACTCCGATAGGTTTGGAAAGGCCGCTGTCCGTCGGATAGGACATTAAGTCATGGCCCCGTGTGCGGGAGAGCCATAGCCTTGTGCACATTAAAGAACATGCTGGATGACCTCGACGGATGTCTCACAACAGCTGTTCCATTGGGTCCCCTCCTCCAACCTTCTCTGAGCCATCAGGGTCCTTGTGACCCATTGTGTGCAAAAAAACAAGTACCGCTCAGAGGTAAAATCAACCCAACTACCCTTTAACTGCTGAGTATCAGGAGTTTCTCAGAAACGACTTGCTCAGTGTTTGGTGCAGTAAACGTGATACTGCACGATGCCACAGTTTGAATTGAAGTTATTTAAAAAAATTAATTATAAAAATCGCCAGGGTTGTTTTGCCTCTGAGCGGCACTTTTTTGCACACCATGGGCTAAATGGCCAGGTTACAAGGACCCCGAAATCTCAGAGAAGGTTGGGGGGAGGGGACCCACTCATCTCAACACTGACCCAGCTGGAATTCGAACCTTGGAACTACAGATTACGAGCCTGGCGCGCTACCGACTGAGCCACCCCCGCACAAAGAATCGCCAGATTATACAGTGAAATTTAGTTGATAAACGAAATACAAAGGAACCACGATCTTATCAGTATACTGTAACATATATTGTTGGGAAAAAATTTGATTTAAATTCCAAATAATAAGATATTTATATTTTTTGCCTTAAATTTGCTGCGTTAACAACAGGTTGGTTATAAGTGTGGGCTTATAGAAAATGAATTACTGTTCGGATATCCAACTTGATACTCAAGTACAGTACCATTTTTATAGCCTCATCGAAAATCAAGTCTCTATCTTTAATAGAACCCGAGATAGACTTTTAGACGACATTTTTCTAACATTCTCATGTCTAACAGCTATAATATCGAGTTCGATTTTAAGACTGCCTAATAAACTACGCATTTCCATTCCGTCAACTGTTGGCCGGTGATGTGCTAATTAAATACGTCATTTATAATTAAAACTTTTCGAATGAATAAATCACCCTTGAGTTATTAACTTGTGTTTTAACTTCCTCGCTTTCGCTGGCGTTCATATGTGAATGAAGAACTCATGGGAAAATTCTGGGCGTCCAGAAATAATCGTAGTCCCATAATTTAGGTATGTAGATGTCATTAGTACTAGTGCCAGATCCCCTAGATTTTATTACTTTCTTTTAATCAGTCGGTTACGCACCAGGCTCGTAATCTGTAGTTCCCAGGTTCGAGTCCCATCTGGGTCAGTGTTGAGATTTATCTCCTGAAAAAAATTCCCCGCCCTGCCTACCGTCATTAGTGGACACCGATGAGCTTGGAAAGGCCGCTGTCTGTCAGATGGAAAGTTAAGCCGTGGCCCCGTGTGTGGGAGAGCCATACCCTGTGCACGTTAAAGAACACGCTGGATAACTTTGACTGAAGGCTATTATCTGTCTCCCAACAACTGTTCCAGTGGGTCCCCTCCCCCAACCTTCTCTGAGCCTTCGGGGTCCATGTGACCTGGCCATTTAGTCCATGGTGTGCAAAAAAGTGCCTCTCAGAGGTAAAACAACCCAACCGAACCCAACGTCATAAAATAATTTTTTTAGGAAGACTCATTCTCACGAAACAGTTCAATAAATTCCAACATGAAATCTTTCGCATATTGAGTCATCATCACTAAAACACACCTTGAACGTATATCTATTGAATCGTAACGACACTCTTCAGGGTACGCTTCTTGACGTTGTGGATTAAATCATTGCCGCTCAGCAGTGCTTACTGACTTCCTTCGGGATCCCAGCCGTGGGAAGCCTAGGTATGATGTATTCTGCGAGTGGAGCTGCCTAAGCCTGATAAGCAGTGATGTTCCGAAGGATTTATCTCATTCAGAAATAGAGAAAATGAACGAGTTCAATTCACTCTTCAGGGTACGCTTCTTGACGTTGTGGATTAAATCATTGCCGCTCAGCAGTGCTTACTGACTTCCCTCGGGATCCCAGTCGTGGGAAGCCTAGGTATGATGTCTCCGAGCGAAGCTGCCTAAGTCTGATAAGCAGTTATATTCCGAAGGATTTATCCCATTCAGAAATAGAGAAAATTAACGAGTTGAATTCACATGTTGGTTCCCTGCTCTGTGCCTAGATGGCAGCACGAATCAAGAGAGTATAAGTATTTATGTTGTAAACGAAGAGTTGAATGATCATCAGACCGGTGATTCTCTATGCTTCACCCATATGGGCGAATACTACACCCACCAATATTCGTAATATTCAGTTCTTACAGAACAAGATTTTGAGAACTGCGGTCGATGCCCCCTGGTTTGTCATTAACAGACAACTCCATAAAGACCTGGGCATCGACCATATATACTATATACACATATAAAACGCACCTCAAAAAGTTTTTTTGAGGTTGTAAGCAATATTCCCTATGAGATTATTTCTTCTCTGATTCTTTACGATCATTCTGTTTTGAACAAGTACAAGAGGCCTAAAACGGTAGCGTTCTCTGAGGAGACCTACCAGTTTTAGGTTTCTTATATAATTTTACTACTATATTTAGCTTTCCTTATGTTTGCCCTTAGGGGCCCACCTAAGTGTGGTTTACTTATATATTTTGTTCTTACTCATGCCAAATAGGCATATCATTATGATGGAGTTGGTTAGGGGTAAAATTATTACCCGGTACATCGAAATATGATTATACGATCTACGAAGAGTTAGAGCAAGCGCATGACCGGAATACAATTAGAGGAATATAATATGGTCTCGCCGGTGGCTACAAAATTTATCTGACCCTTGTAGAAGTTTCTTTTAGAACGGATTTAAGGATAATAATGTCATATGTGGAGCCCAATGATGGGCGAGTTACGTCACAACCAATTAATGTAGACACACAAGACAGTCGATCTTCTGCTATTACGAATGCTTGCTTAGGCCGGTATTTTGAACAGTAGTCGTCCAGCCATATCACCGCACAAACATATGGTAAACCGGCTAAATTGAACGTCTGTGGGTGTCTTTATTTTAGCATTTTCCTTTATTTTTGCAGGCGTTAGGAGAAAGAGCTACTAATCTTACCAGCTCCTTAGTGGAGGTTAATTTCACCATAATTTTTCAATACCTCTCGAACCTATGTCTAAAGTGTGCAGCCCCTGTTGTTAACGCAGCAAATTTAAGGCAAAAAATATAAATATCTTATTATTTGGAATTGATAATCAAATTTTTTCCCAACAATATATGTTACAGTATACTGATAAGATCGTGGTTCTCTTATATTTCGTTTATCAACAAAATTTCACTGTATAATCTGGCGATTCTTCGTGCGGGGGTGGCTCAGTCGGGGGTGGCCACGTTTACTGCACCAAACACTGAGCAAGTCGTTTCTGAGAAACTCCTGATACTCAGCAGTTAAAGGGTAGTTGGATTGATTTTACCTCTGAGCGGCACTTGTTTCTTTTGCACACAATGGGTTAAATGGCCTGGTCACAAGGACCCTGAAGGCTCAGAGAAGGTTGGAGGAGGTGACCCAATGGAACAGCTGTTGTGAGACAGATGGTAGCCTTCCGTCGAGGTCATCCAGCGTGTTCTTTAATGTGCTCAGGGCTATGGCTCTCCCGCACACGGGGCCATGGCTTAATGTCCCATCCGACGGACAGCGGCCTTTCCAAACCCATCGGGGTCAGCCTACTCACCGTGGGAAGGGCGAGGAGTTCTGCTGAGATAAATCAGCTAGGACCGAACCTGGGAACTGCAAATTACGAGCTTCGCGCGCTACCGACTGAGCCACCTCACGCCCTAGTTAAAGGGAAGTGCTTTGTTTCTTTTTCCTTTAGTTCGATACTGAATGTTTTATTTTTAGAGTGTAAACTTTCATTTATAAATGTTTTAATTTTGTTTTGGGAATTGTTTGTATCGATAAAGTAGTGCTTTGTCTTCGTTCTCGGGTTGTCACGTGACTGGCCAGTTGACCTTGAACTCTGCTGGCCCAGCACCTTTTATAACAGAAGGCAAATGTACAAAATTTTGACTTCACTAAGTAGTCCTACTATATAGAAAATTCTTATATTTTTGATTCTAATATTATTACTGGTGGATTCTGTGATAATCTTTGTACTAAGGTTTATCTACAAAATCACCGTCCTGTGGCCGAGTGGTTAGTGCGCTTGGCTACTGATGTATGTGTTGTTTTTCTGCTGAGGTCCTGCCATCCTCATAGACCTTCTACTGTAGCATATAAACTGTCAGATCTTTGTAACAAGCAGCTGCTTGAGAGTATAATTGTTTATTTAACTATAAATATATTTTATTTAAGAAAAAAGTTATTCGTATTTATTATGAAATATAATAATGCTAATTAATACAAATAAATTTTCTCCTAAATAAAATATATTTATAGACAAACATTAGTATAAAGATTTAGCACAGCGTAGGTCAGTAATAATATTAAAACCAAAAATATAAGAAGTGTCTATATGGAAGGACTACTTAAATTGACGTCCTAAATTTGGCCTTTGGCTTCCTGTTATAGGAGGAGTTGGCTGCTCCTGCTTGGGACTCGCTTGACGTATGGACCAGATGATAGGGTGGCATTCTGGCCCCCTTATAAAGTGTTCCAGTTAACGGAAGAGGATGTTTAAGAAGAAGACTCGCTTGACGTATGACCAGATGATAGGGTGGCATTCTGGCCCCCTTATAAAGTGTTCCAGTTAATGGAAGAGGATGTTTAAGAAGAAGACTCGCTTGACGTACAAGACGCCATACCGTAAGTCAGGGAGAGGGTAGTGGCTATTTTTAGCCTGTTAAACGATGATGGAAATGCAAAGGAAAAGTAAGCTGCCGTAGTGGTATTTGTTGTGAAGGGATACGTTCTTTTTGGTACCATGTTAAATGTGTCATTTGTAAGATAGAAAACGTGATGTGGACGTGTGAAGAGTGCTACTCGTTAAAGCAAAAACCCGATATATCCTGTCAGTTTTCTCAAGGGGAGAAATAAAAGAACTCTCCGAGTTTTCGAATGTGAAATATCCACAATGAGATTGAAAGAAAAAATGCCGAGGAGAAGATTCCAAAGAAAGATTCCAGTTTCTCTGCTACGTAATGGGTCCAATACCTTCCATGATTCAATTAACGGAACGAATTCCGATGGTATGATGCTATGTTTGCGAAAAACGAAACGAACGTTTCTGAAACATTAGATATTAATTCATTTTATCCTCTATGGAAGCTGTTTCAAATCCATAAAACAAAAAGTGACGTGTCGAGACGACTTCCGATATATTCAATGTATTGTTTATCTCCGATGGTAATCAGAAAATGTTAGTTTGACGTCTGTATCTTCATTAGAACACAAGTTATGATAATTTGAATGTAAGACGGTTCGATTCACTTTTACCTAGTAGATAATGAGTCCGAACCTGGTTCTGGTCAAAGCAATGTATAGTGCGTGGTCAATGCTATTGACCATTACAAGAACGAGTTCTCGTACGTAATTACATGAAGAGTTACATTAACCTTACGACAATTGGAATTGCTACATGCGGAAAACTTCACGTTAGCCATTTTCGCACGATTTCACCGAAAATATTCTGGTTTTCTTCGTTATTACAATTTCCGAAGTAGAGCTTGACTTTCTCATCTCATTCCCTGTCATCTCCACTGGAGCAAAGAAAATCTTTATATTCCCAGATATCACTTCAAAATCTATCCTTCCATCTTATTTTTCCCCCCAGCCCCCGGAAACCGTCATTTTACCTGTTGATTTTGAATTGTCATGTTTTTCAACTAATTTCTCAAAACTGCCCAAAAATTCAGTGAATTTTATGAGAACTGCAACACTTTCTCAAAAAAAAAAACACCCAACATTTCCTATCTTTCACACAGAATACTTTAATTAAAAATTAGTTTAAAAGCTCATCTCATAATGCTAATAGAATTGATAGTACTAGCTTAACTAATTTGTTCCAGTGCTATTTACTACCCAATTTCAATATATCTTAAATCATGCCATCTGACAGCGAGAATCATCAGAACATTGCCATCTGACAGCGAGAGTATCCGCCATCTACAGTGCTGCCCATTGAAAATGCAACCTCAGGAAGAACTCATCAGATTGTCCCGAAAAATGCAAGATGGATTTCCTATACTTTTACATTGGTTCATCGTACTATTATTGCCGAAAAATGCAAGATGGATTCCCTATACTTTAACATTGGTTCATCGTACTATTATTGAAAAAAAAAAAAAATTAACCGTAGATGCAGCAATATCCGTACTCTAAAACCGCAGACATATAGTAAAAAAAAATACAATTCGATAGCCCATACATCAACATTATCTATATATTTACTTGAAATAGAATGAATGCTTGGAGTTCTAACTTCGATGGTGCTATCTGCTGTTAATAATAGTAAAAGCTTTCAAAGCGAAAATATACTTCGCGCAAATTTGACAGCTTATGCTTTTAGGGCTAAGAGAAAGCCCCAACCTTATAGTCAAAGTACTCATTAAGTTGGGAACTAAGGCAAAAGATTGACTAAGTAAAGAAAAAGTCAACAGCTATGTGTTAGCAGTACTGCTTTTGCTCGGTCAGCAGCTCTGCAGGCTCGTAATCTGCAGTTTCGAGTGCCAGCGTTGATATTTATCTCTGCTGAAACTCCATCGTATTTTTCGTTGAAAGTCCGTCGTATGAGACCTTAAGCTGTCTCTGCATGCTGAAGAACAGGGGATGGTGTTGATGGAGGCTCCGGTCTGTTTTCTAAGTGCTGTACAGTAAGTCCCCTTGCCCCATGTTTATCCGAGCCTGGGGTGAAGGGACCACTTAGCCGATTTCTGTAAAAAAAGTGCCCTTAAGAAAGAAAACATCTATGTTGCAAATACCGTTGAGAACATTTCATTATTGAGTTGTTGAACAAAGAGAATTACATTTTCATTGTTACATTTCAATCCATTCTTGTCTCCCATTTACATTGTTGCCTGGTATATATATATTCAAACAGATGATATAGATTTCATAAGATCAGAGCAGTTTTAGTAGAGTTTGGAAATAGGTTTATAACGATAGGTATGCGAGTATTCCAGTGTGGAGTACCACACTGGAATAGGTTCAAAACCTTTGAACCCAAATTTCGGTTTGGCCAATAATTCTTACATTTTATTAATATTATGACTTCGTTTACAACTTCACTTCCATTTTCTCTTTCAAGGTAGCATTACACGACAGTTATTAGGGATCTTTTACGAAAACTATGCTTCCTGCTTCATAACACCAAATTGTAGTAGATTTTTCAAGCTTTTTAGGAAAAGGAATATATAAAAAAAATGCGTTTTTATCACCTCCGCTATGGCATGCGTGATAAATCGTATGGATAGCTCTGTAGAAAGACCAGACAGACGAAGTGAAAATCATTATTTTTCGTCGAAACTCTCAATGATTTTCAAACGCCATTGTTTCCAGTGAATGAGATTTTCAGATAATGTTAAAAGTAAATCAATACTTACCTGAAACTAGAATTATACGACGCTATTTTAAAAACAATTCTAAACTTTACTTGTTTCTGATTGTAGCTGCAAGTGTTTTGCTATCCATACTGTAGGTAAATTTATATATTTGTTAACATTTAATATTTTATCAGTCAATTTAATTCACAGTTTAAGAAGGGGTGACTCTGTACGTTCTGTGCGTTGTAACTTGAAAGGTAATATGAGCTCGAGTAAGGCAGGAAAGGAATACTTTCCTCATATTAGACTAGGCTTACACTCAAGAAAGTGCAATAAGCAGAGTCTAATGTGGTCTTAGGATTAGAGCACGAGAAGAAAGAATTGTGTAAGTCTGAATGTAACACTCTAAATAATGAATCACTCGCATTGGCTACTTTAATTAATCGCTTTAAATTTTTCCCTAAGTCATTGTGAGTTTAATATAAGAACTATACACTAATATTTTTAAATTAATATCTCAATAGCCTTCATCGTTATATAAGAAACGGAAAACTTCACATAGGTTTCGAAACTAGTTTAATATAATGATTAAATAATTAATTTTTCTGATATATTCAATTTTTTCTTCTCAAATAGCTAAGTAGAATGTGATTTCAATGGAAGGGGAGATGGAGGTGGTGGTATGGCAATAGCGTAGTGAATTCATGTGTTGGAGGTTGGGATGGGTTCGTATAGCATATCGACGAATCTGGAGCTTAGTTTCTGCTTTATATTTTTGTCTACTTGTCAGAAAATATAGCAAAAAAAAAACACCCGGATAATATATTACGCTCTTACAAGTTAAGATGACTCACTTGTAAGAGAGCACATGGTATGCTAAAGGTTACGAGAAAGTGAGATGGAATGAGGTTAGACAGAATTATAGGAAGATACGGCGAAGGCCATTAAAAGGTTAGAAGAAAATGACAGATCGTACAGGGAAATTCCCATTATCAAAATCTTTCCTCAAGGGCAATGGCAAGTGACCAGGCACGTACCCAAACTACAGTTTCAGGGTGGAGGGTGGGGCGACTGTTACTATTGATATTTCCTAATAATGGTAGTGTAAATACACTGATGCTCAAAATTAAATGATAATGTATAAATTCTTACATAACTCGAAGTATTTTTAAGGGAATGCAGTGAAATTTGGTTAACAGGTTTATTATTACAATACAAATGTAAATCAATCAGAAGATATACTCATAGTCCTATAATGCGAATGCGTTAAGGTCATAATCGTGTAACTGATATGGAGCTGTCCATGAGACAATACTTGAAGTCAGTAGTATGATCCCATTATAGCGATCCCCCTTTGCACAGTGCTTTCCCCCTATGACGTCACTTACCACGCCCATATGCGCCCCCACTACTACCCCCTATG
Source organism: Ryuthela nishihirai (assembly GCA_038380435.1). Lineage (NCBI taxonomy): Eukaryota > Metazoa > Arthropoda > Arachnida > Araneae > Heptathelidae > Ryuthela > Ryuthela nishihirai. The sequence goes on from JAWZYU010000002.1 coordinate 20,865,816, forward strand.
ACGTCTCTGACCACGTTCCTATGACGTAACCGACCATGGCCACTGCCGGATACGCCCCCTTATTAATATTCAAAATTAATAATCCACAATTAATTCCTCCTTATTAAAAAACACCTCCCCCCTTAACCGGTGGCGCCATCCGGCGACTATGAGGAGTATTATTTTCTTAAAAACTCCTATTTTAGCTCTAATTTCCCGATTTTTGACTCCCCCTTTAATAAAAATTCCTCTCCCTTATTAAGAAAACCCCTTCCTTCCCTCTTTTACCCTCTGGCGCCATCTGCTGACTATGAGGAGTATTATTTTCGGAAAAACCCCTATATTAGCTCTAATTTCTCGATTTTTGACTCCCCCTTATTAAAACCCCCTCATTCTCTTCCCCCCCCTTTTAACTCGTGGCGGCATCTGGTGACTATGAGGAGTACTATTTAAGAAAAACCCCTATTTTAACTCTAATTTCCCAATTTTTCAGCCAATCCGTCATTAAAGACCTCTGGTTGACCCACCTATATTTTAAGCCCTCCTTCTCGAATAGTCCCGATTTTTCTTTATTTCAGACCCCCTGGTTGACCCACCTATATTTTAAACTCTCCTTCTCGAATAGTCCCGATTTTTCTTTATTTCAGACTCCTGGTTGACCCACCTATATTTTAAGCCCTCCTTCTCGAATAGTTCCGATTTTTCTTTATTTCAGACCCCCTGGTTGACCCACCTATATTTTAAGCCCTCCTTCTCCAATAGTCCGGATTTTTCTCTATTTCAGACCCCCTGGTTTACCCACCTATATTTTAAGCCGTCCTTCTCGAATAGTCCGGATATTTCTTTATTTCAGACCCCCTGGTTAACCCACCTATATTTTAAGCCCTCCTTCTCAAATAGTCTCGATTTTTCTTTATTTCAGACCCCCTGGTTGAGTCCCTATATTTTAAGCCCTCCTTCTCGAATACTTCCGATATTTCTTTATTTCAGACTCCCTGGTTGACCCACCTATATTTTAAGCCCTCCTTAATCTACGAATAAGTCCCTTACCAACTAAACTTCGGGATGGCAACGATCGGCTGATGCAAGCCTCAGAATTATTGCACGGGTGGCAACCTCACGCAGAATGGCATGATGCAAGTCTCTAAATAATTGCAAAACTTTCGATAGCAGTCACTCACAGAAAATCAACTGCCAAAGTTGTATTACCCATTTTTATTCCTTATTAATGAAGTCACTCTTAACATTAATGTTAAGAGTGTCTTCATACCTTTCAACTGAAGAAATATTAAGAAATTTATTAAATAACTAAAAGTGGTACAAATTCCCAGCTTCTAGTTTATATTTAAAATCCACAGATTGATATATCTTCCACTTTCTTGATATGTATGATTTTCCATTTCAGAAATATCATTCTCTCTCTAAATGCATTTGCAAGCACTTTATCACATTCACTCAACGTAGTATTAAAGGTCATATTTTTTATCTTTTAGAAACTACCGATAGTTATTTGTATATTACTCACAGTATGATATATAAATAAAAATAAATTACTCTTAAAGCAGTAGTTTGCCACAGATGTCTTGACAGGTTCAATTTTCTAGTGACATGTTCAATTGTGTCCCTTCAATTTATTTTCTAGACCTGGGCCTGCTAGAATGTTATCATTTACTGAGTAATCATATAGCAACTCTAAAATCTAAGTGTTAGGCACAAAATATGTATGAGATGCTCATTAAATGCAATTATTACAAAAGGTGACTGGAACTAGTTTTAGTGTATTTCACTACAGTTTTGTTATATTTCAAACAAAAATAATATGGAAAGAAACGTTTTCATCCTAGTGATTTAGAAATTTGCTGTGGGTAAATTTGTGATTTTTTTTTTGTCTGTTTCTAGGGAAATCTTCAAAGAAGTAAAATAGTACAAGATCAAGTAATAGAAGCCAAGCAACAGGTGATAAAAGTTCTTGAGCATAAGCCTCATATTGTTGACATAGTTAGCAAATACATCAGCAAGAGGCCAGTTAAAAAGAAGGAAAAGAACTGAATATTTCTCGTGATCTTTTTTTCTAATGTTGGCACTTGGAAGACTGAATGCTAGCTTGTCCTTGTGGAAACCCAGATCATAAAACTATTAAAGATTTTCAGAAATTGACTCTGTTGTGACCTGGGATTTCTGCATTGTCAATGCACATTGGCATTTGAATGACTTGTACAGTTACTGTAGAAATATGTGTATAAGAACACTTTATTTCAATTTTTGCAAATTTTCATAGTTTTAGTGTTATTTTCAAAACATTTATAAGGTTTTGTAAGTATTTTACTAAAAGATTGTGTTAAACATATTTCATGTCTTTATGCAAAGGGAGGTCCAGCTCACAAAACATATTGCCAATTAACTGGAATGCTTCTCAACTAATGCTCCCAATAGTAAGAATAACGGTAATAATAAAAATATATGTGTGTATATGTAAGAAAGGATTTATTAGTGACTCTGTATAAATATTTATTAAACTTCATTGTCATTTAACCAGGGATTAAGGCCATGGGCATAAAATATAGTTATTCATTTAAATACTGTGTTTTGCATATTGTGTGAGTTAATTTCATATTTACATCTATATAAACATGCATTCTTCATCAACATGAATCCATTTGGGCAGTTACAATTCTCTCTATTAAAGGTGATCAAATAATCCTAAGGTGTCAAATTTAAAAGACTGCATTATTTGCTCATAGAATATGACACACATCAAGAAATGATCCTATTTAAATGAAGGAGTTTAAAGCTCTTGTGGGAAAAAGAAAATAGAGAAACATCACCCATTTTTTTTTATGTATTGGGTATACTAACATCTAATTGCATTGATTATTTCCTTTAGTAACTTTATGTTCTATATTTAGAATCCATTTAAGAAACATTATCTCATTTCAATGTTGGATTTTTAACATCGAAAACAAGTTATTATGGTAAAAAAATGCTTGGATCATTATTTTTACTCGCAAAAATATATATTAATGACATTGTCACAAACGGGAGGTCCTAGCCTTCCCTCCCTTTTTTTCTAGAATGGTAATATAGGAAAAAATTATTAAACACGTATTTCTTTGCATTTTTCAAGAAATTTTTTTAAAAACCTGTAAAATGGGGAGAAATGTTATAATTCGTTGGAAATCCAGTCTGTTGGCCCCCACATTTATATTTTGTTCCTGTGCAACACAATTATTAATTGTATATAGGAAATAAATTCTGAGCTTCAGCTTCAAGAATGTGGTTACAGATGTTCAAAATGCTAGATTTTTATACCTCAAAGCAGTGTCTCGCAAACATTTTTACTCTGCGGCACACTGAATCTAATTTTTTTTCCGCAGCACACTGAATCTAATTTTTTTTTTCCGCCGCACACCTTAAAAAGAATTTTTGATGGTTACGTAAAAAGAGGAAAATTGAAGTTTCGTTAAATGCATTTTATTTAAAATAAATATAATAATAAATATAATTAATCATAACTCGGTGTTTGTTTTAAATATTTGTCCATTCTATGTTTTGAAATAATCAAAAATTAATAAAAAAATTTGGAAAAAGCTTGATAAATACAAGATTCCAGTTGATAAAATCTGAAAGATTTTTATTAAAGCACGTTGATACCCCCTCAAGCAGCTGCTTGCCACAGAGGTCTGACAGGAGCCTGTCAATTTATATGCCATAGAAGATCTGAGAGGATGGCAGGACCTCAGCAGAAACAACACAAACAGCCATGCCTTACCCAGGTCCCGTAGATCAGTAGCCAAGCGTGCTAATAGCATGTCGATATTAAAGCACGTCGATAACAAGTCAAGTCAAAATGAAATCTTTGGAATATCTAGTGTCAATTTGAAAATCTCTCGCGGCACACAGTTTGCGAGACACTGCCTTAAAGTAATACTTTACTCTAAACTTGAAATCTGTTTGCCTTGATCTTCATAATCCTGTGTGTAATATGTTTTTAAAAGATAAATTGAAAATTTTGAAGCATTGGATCCTTTAATAAAAATGAAAAAATAAATACTCCCTCAAGCAGCTGCTTGCCACAGAGGTCTCACAGGAGCCTGTCAGTTTATATATGCCAGAGTAGGAGATCTGAGAGGATGGCAGGACCCCAGGAGAAAAAAGACACACACATCCATTCCTGATCCGGGGCTCGAACCCAGGTCCCTTGGATCAGTATCCAAGGGCGCTAACCACTCGGCCTGATAATCACATTTTTTTTTACATCTAATTTCTTTTTTGGATAATAGGGATTTTCAATAAATATTTTAATAATATTTTACAAAAGGTAATTCAATTTTTATTACCAGAAAGATTTTTTTTTAAAACGAGATTATCAGTTTTAGTTTACTGCAATTATTTGATTCACAACCCAGGTGTTGAGTATGCAATCACTTGTGCTGTTTATAAAATGTTGCATTTCACTTTTATTGAGGTGAGAACGGAAATTTTTTTCATTTCAGTTGTACAGACCTTGTGGTTCTTATTTAGCAAAAAACTGGTGCAATTTTACTTGATTTGATAGTTTTATTACATATGAACTTCGCTGATGGTAGGCATTCTTTCGTATTTTAATTGGCCAGGTTTTCCCCAAGGTTCTAAGGAACTAACACTGTGTTCGCTTTTAGCCAGGATTAATAAGGTGTATGATGAAAATTTTAGTGCTGCTACAGTTTTACAGTTATTACTATAATTGCCATCATTATGTACGAAAAGTGCAATGCAGGATCGCTCCAATCAGTTTATATTCATTATCAGCACCTTTAATGAAACAAACTTCTAATTACCATTGATTAACTTTTGTGGTTTTTCATTTCAAGACTTTTGTGGACAATTTTTCCTGGACAGATTAACTTCCACCCTACCCTTTGTGAGATAGGGAAGCTATTGTAAAATAATAATAAAAAAAAAATACCCCCTCAAGCAGCTGCTTGCCACAGAGGTCTGACAGGAGCCTGTTAGTTTATATGCCAGAGTAGAAGGTCTGAGAGGATGGCAGGACCTCAGCAGAAAAACGATACATACATCCATGCCTTTAGGGCTTGGAAAAGTCATTTTCCATTGCATTAGATATTAAGCCATGTATTCTGTTGGGTATTAAGCCATGATTGAAATATAGATATTGACAAATATTGAAAGTCAACAAGTTGAGTTTGTGGAAACAAATGGAAATTTTAGATAGGTCACTTTACACTCGGATATTGGAATTGCACCATCCAGTAGATATAACGGATTTGCATGTGAGTATAGGGAAGTGATATAAGCAAATGTTCAGTTTCCTTGACAAACACTTGGTATCTGGAGATAATAGGGCAAATATATGAAAGAGTGTCGATAAGAGATAATGAGGTGAAGTGTAGAAGATACCAGGATAACCGTATCAGCAGCTGAGCACATTTCGATGTGGTTGGTTTGTAGGGCTATGTGAAGCTAGATGGTCTACTCATAGCATTGCCACACATATGGCAACACTGCAAAGATGTATGGAGTCAATCATCTCAAGATGGTATTCAGAGCATATAGTGTAGTATTGTCAGATGCACAACATCCTGGGTTAATCACGATTCTGTAGCTGCTACCATAGACGTTCCCATCACAGCTAGGTCAATTTTCAGGTGACTAGTAGGTAGATTGATGCGCGACTATCATTGCAATGATGGACTTTGACCATGCGCCACAATCGGATTAGACTGGGTCAGGTTAGGGCTACTTGGTATGTCACTGCAGTGTTTTCACCAATGAAAGATGTCATTCCTCAGTCAATGTACCTCTAACCCAGGTCCAGCGAAGCCTAACAGTGGATGTTAAGCCTACATTCATGCATAAAGCATTTCCTGGAAATTGTCATGTGATTGGAATTTCTATGGCGGCAGTTACATTTCATCATGTGGTAAATATTATTGATGTTTGGTCAGCTGACAAATAATGCTATTTCTCTGTGATGTGTATCCGACACTGACCCTGTGTTCTGAATATCTGAGATAATTGGTTCCAACTATCCTTCCATAGTAGCCCACGTGTGTCGATTACCATGGGTCTACCCATGGTAATATGGTTGTTGAAAGGGATATCCTGTTATCTTCTACACTCTTCGATATCTGCTATCAACCATTTTTCATAACTAGCTACAGGGAACTATAGCACCTGACACATTTGACTTAGTCACTGAGCGTTTGCCATGGAAACATAATCTTTCACATATATCACTGACATACAGATTTGAATTCAAATCTATCCTTTCTGGTTGACGCAATTTCAATGTTCAGACTGTGTAATGGCGAGTAATTAATATTTGCTAAGGTGTGAAAATCTTGTAGAGAATCAATGAAAATTTATGGGGGTTAAGAATTACCACAATATAGTTTAGGGAATATTGTCTCAAAACATTTTGTACCACATCTCGAATCTCTTTGATACTAAAGCTGGCTGTCAAGAGAAGAATCAATAAACATACTGCATGTAGGAAATTTGGGAGAAGGTGGAAATTCAAAATTACGCCATCCACATGAAAAGCTTTGGTTTCATAGCAGGATCGTTTCTAACAGTATTCTGACTAAATCCACCAAATATGAAATAAAGACATGGCCATTTAAAGTACCACCGTATCATCATCATCATCATCATCCTCAAGCAGCCATGGGCTACGGAGGTCCAACCAGACCGTGCAATTTAGTTCTCCAAGCAAGTCTATCCTGAGCTACATCTACTGCATCCGGCCACTGCACACCAATTCTAACAAGGTCCTGTTTGACATTGTCTGCCCACCGCATCCTAGGTCTCCCCTTCTTTCTGAGGCCTTTAGGCACACTGTTCATAACCCTATTCGCCAATCTATAATTATTCATACGGGCAACGTGGCCAAACCAACGGAGTCTCTCTCTGCAAAATATGCTGCTTAAAGGAGGTTGCAAACTCCTTTCCCTAATCTCATCATTAGTTACAAAGTTGAACCACCTAATGCCCAAGATACTGCGTAAACATCTGGAATCAAAAGCATCTAGTTTCCTGTTATCTTGTTTACAAAGTGTCCAAGTTTCACTACCATAACTAACCCTAGAAAGAACCAAACTATTATACAGTCTAATTTTAGTCTTTAGGTGTATATGCCTATTTCTCCACACTCTCCATAGGTTCTTAAAAGTCCCGGCAGCAATCCCTATTCGTCTGTTAATCTCATGCCGCACCTCACCATTATCTGTTACATAGCTCCCAAGATAATTAAACTGTGACACCTGCTCAAGACTGCAACCATTCAGATTAACTGAATCACAGCCTGCCTGACCAATTTTCATCACTGTAGTTTTCTCTCTGTTTATAACCAAACCTACTCTACTACCAGTCTCATCAACAGCTCGAACGAAAGAGTTCATCTCATCAACATCATTTGCCAAAAGGGCTAAATCATCAGCATAATCAAAATCAGAAATTTTCGTATCTCCAGCCCATTTAAGGCCAAAATCTTTCCCTTGAAGTGAATTTCGCATAACATAATCAATAATCAAACTAAAGAGAAAAGGAGACAAAATGCACCCTTGTCGAACACCAGAAGTAATGCTAAACCAATTGCTACAAGCCTTACCAACTCTCACACACGACTCAGTGTTATTATAGAGAGCTTTCATTATGTTAACTAACTTGTCTGGTATACCATATGATTTCACAATCAACCACAAATTATGACGATCAACAGAGTCGAACGCCTTTTTGAAATCAACAAAGCTAGCAACCAAAGGTTTCTGAAACTCTAAACATTTCTCAAGAATCTGCCTAAGTGAAAATATCTGATCCACACATCCCCTACCACTTCTGAATCCACATTGCTCATCACGCAATTGACTGTCAACCAGATTCTTGATTCTATTAAGCAAACCTACCATGGAAAGAACTTTACCTGGAACAGAGAGTAGGCTGATACCCCTATAGTTATCACAAGAACTGCGATCACCTTTTTTGAAAATAGGGATAACAATAGCTCTGGTAAAATCCTTAGGAACCATGCCTTTATCATAAAAGAGATTCAGAATTTCAGTCATCCAAGTGGTAACCGAAACATTCCCAGCTCTAAGCATTTCCGTAGTAATTTCATCTACCCCTGGGGATTTATGAAGTTTAAGTTTAGAAACAGCCAAAATAACTTCAGATTGTGTTATAGGGCCAACATTAAAGCCACCAATGCATCTATCATCATTGCAAACAATGGGAGTAGAACTAACTACATTGTTTAGAACATCACTGAAATGCTCAGCCCACCTAGCCATGACAGAATCCTCCCCTTCTATAACCTTACCTTGTTTATCCTTCAATCCTTGTATGCCTGTCCGTTTTCTACCACATAAAACATTAATTATCTGGTACAGCTCTCTGCTGTTGTGCTGTCTAACTGCTTCCTCGGCTTTGTCAGCCAAACCATCAAGCCAAAGATTCTTATCAGCAGCTAACTGATCCTTTACAAGTTTATTAAGGTCTCTGTAATGCTTTCTATTAGGACTAGTAGGGTATTGATTAAGGGCATTCCTGCAGTTCTTTCTTTCCGAAATAAGCTCAAGTGCCTTATCACTCAGATAATTTAGCCTCTTCTGCTCCTTTTTTCCTAAAAGAGTACTGTTATTATCCAAAAAAGCCTGTTTAAAATGATCCCATTCTTCCTCAACTTCAGTAGTAAGCAAACCATGACTGTCATAATGACTAAGTAACCTATCATGGTAAGCTTTGGCTATAACTGGATCTTTCAGAGCTTCAGTATTAAAAGTAAATTTTTTAACCCTAGCACAACACTTTTTAAGTTTAAGTTGCAACACACTTTTAACAAGGTAATGGTCAGATCCAATTTCAGCTCCCCTATATGCCCTGGTATTCCTAACAGAACTAGCCCATTTGCTGTTAATTAATATGTAATCAATCATATTCTAATGCAGCCCATCAGGTGAAACCCATGTATACTTATGTATGTCGCGGTGTTTGTAATAAGTGTTAGTTATTCTGAATCCATTGAGTTTACTTACCTGTAGGAGACGTTGCCCATTGCCATTGCAGCTACCAATACCAAAAGGGCCTATTACTCCTCCCCAAAGGTCAGAGTCAGTACTTTGGCATTGAAGTCACCAAGAACAAGGGTAATATCCCCTTTCTTGACAGAATTCAAAATATCCTGAAGTTGTTCATAAAACCTATCCTTCTCATCCTCATCAGCATCCTCAGTGGGGGCATAACAGCAGATAACATTCAAGTCTTTAACGCTTGTCTGAAATTTTGCTGTAAGAAACCTTTCATTAATGCACTCATATCCTAGAAGAGCATCGCTAGCGTGTCTGCTGAGAAGCAGACCCACGCCTTGGTGATGCTTATTGTCGTCCCGCCCTGAAAAGAGAAATTTAAGATTATTTTTAAGAATCTGACCTTTATCTGTCCATCTGGTCTCTTGCAAGCCGAGAATATCTAAATTATAACGGTGGAATTCTTGTGTGAGGACATCAAGAGAAAAAGCTCTGTGCAGAGTCCTCACATTCCAACTACCTATGGAGAGAAAATGGTTAGTGGGATGTTTAAAGAAACTATGTTTGTTGAGAGAGGGAATGCCGACAATATCAAACAGCCCCCTAATCGCAGACATGGGGCAAAGACCCGTTCCCCCACTACTAAAGGCTGAAGCCATCTACACTGGAAGACTTCCTCCAATGTAGAATTTGACGATGCCAATAGAAGCAAAGAGTTCAGGTGCCTGCGATGACTTCTGCTCAGGATTATCCACCAGCTGATAAACATATCCTGTGAATCTATTCAATTGGGGCTGTCAACCCACAAACAAACAGAAAACACAGCGGAAGATTTTCCCTCCACAGAAGCCCACCAGTGCAGCAAAATCAGGATCCATAATCAAGCTCAGAGCCATATTTTCTGTCCAGTCCAGTAGGTTTATATGGTCAGCACCAGGACCCCGTGTGGTTGACCACTCCTCAGCAGGGTAGAAAAAAAAGAAAAGTAGCCACAGTTGTCCAGATCAGTAGGCCACACTAATCTGGCAGCCCTCCCCTTCCGTTCACTTCCACAAGAGAGTATCTCTTTTGAAAGTTACTAACGGTCTGCACCACGAGAAGGCGGGGTCGGACATTAGATGCTAGGCCTGGCCGGTTCTATGCATCATCACAGGGGATTGGTGCATAGCTCTCCTTCCAGTGACTACCTAGCTACCATATCAGCAACACCTTTATCACTCCAAGCAGCTGTTTTGAGTTCACGTGATCAGTACCTGAAAACCAGTATAGATATTCTTCTCTCTTTCCGGACTTTCATCCCATCCAATGTCATTTTCTTCCCTCCCATATCTTCTCTCCATTCCAAAGAGGTTTCTCTGCATAACGGTATTTCCTTGAGATATAGGGCTACACCATGACGAGTAGTGATATAAGAAATCCTTTTCTGTCAGACACTTATCTTGGAAGAGTCCTGGTCATTACCTGCAGTGGAAACAAAGTATTCACATTAAAAGATTGCAGACATTGCGACTTTGTGTGTTTTGGCTTCTCCTTGATGAAATTAGACTTCGTGTTATGAAATTAGATCGCGATCTGATATAGATTGTGAGAAGTAGGATAAATAAATCGGTCTTTGTTAGAGAGATTTTTTAGTTGATCTTCATGCTCTTTCGGAAGAAAATCTCACGTTATATCGACGAAGCGAAAATATGCTTTTCTGCAACTTTTGGCATCATTACAGATATACACTAAGTTCCCGAACACTGCTATATAAATTGAAAGTTACATTCAGAGCTTACGGAAGGCTCCCCAAGCTCCTCTACAACTTTTTACGAAACAATGTCACTCAAATCTTAGTTTTCGATTTCGAACAATTTTCTTTTAATTTACAGAGTTATTAGGTTTAAAACTTTAATAGCAAACCCTGCTGTTATATTCGTTTTATGCATTTCCAAAATTTCTGGGGCGGGGGTGGCCCAGTCGGTAGCGCGCCAGGCTCGTAATCTGTAGTTCCCAGGTTCGAGTCGCAGCTGGGTCAGTATCGTGATTTATCTCCGCAAAATTCCCTGCCCACTGTCAGTAGGGGACACCGATTGGCTTGGAAAGGCCGCCGTCCGTCGGATGGGACGTTAAGTCGTGACCCCATGTGCAGGAGAGCCATACCCTGTGCGCGTTAACCCCTTAACAGTTTTGCCCGAACACCGCTCGGGTGCTGCAAAAGGTCACTTTTCTGATTTGCCCGTACGCCGCTCGGGCATCTTATTTTTCTACGCCAATCCAATGATTTGCCCGGCTTTTTTACTTTTTTTTCATTTGCAATGTTTCTAATAGATGGACTACTAGTCCAGTAAAGTTTGGAATGCAAAACTTGCGTACACCAGTTTTATATCAGGTTTTACTGCTTTTCTTTTACACAGGAGAAGGAGTGAATTTTGTTTTCACTTGTGTAGTGTATCACACGTTGTGAATACTATTTTGAATTTAGTGCTAAAATAAAAGGGGAATGAGTGACAGTGAGCGGCTCATAATAGAATATAATTCTGATATTGGATCAGATAATGAATCGGAAATTTCTCTAAATGATTCTGGAAGTTGTGAAAGTTCGTTATCGGACTTCTCTAGTGATGAGGAAACGGAAAGTTCCGATGATCTAACTCAGGTGCGGAACTTTTGTGAAATCGATACTAGTAATCCTCCTCCAGCATCGCCGCGGTTTCCTTTCACAGCGAACTTTAAGTAAAAAGCCAACTTTAAGTAAAAATGCCAATTTTTCGTTATAATTAAAAATTATCATAAATTATGCCATTCAATACTTGTAACAGTTTTGACTGCTGATTTGAATTTATATGATCGATTTGAATACAAAATTGTTTATCAAAAATGTGCTTATTTTTGGACACAATATGGCAGAAAAAAGAAACTGTTAAGGGGTTAAAGAACTCGCTGGATGGCCTTGACGGGAGGCTACCATCTGTCTCCCAACAGCTGTTCCAGTGGGTCCCCTCCCCCAACCTTCTCTGAGCCTTCGGGGTCCATGTGACCTGGCCATTTAACCCATGGTGTAGAACATAGGATCGTTTACTCGGTCTCTGGTACAGATGGCTTGCGGATGTTGCTGCTGTTGAGCCGTCGTCTCCTGCACTCGTTGTTATCCATGGTTCCTGGCGCAGCTCCACGGCAGTTCGGAGTTAGGATCAATTAGCAAGCCATCTTCTATACCACAGACACAAGAGACTAGACAAACTTTTACTTCATATTGAGGAATGCACATATGCTTTTCGGATCAATCTTGATCAGCCTGAAACGAAATATATGTTTTTAAGTAACTTTTATAATCGTTCATTGAGAACACCGTTTCTATAAGAATCCGAGAGCTCCGAGAAGGTTGGGTGTTGGGGTTATACTGGACAGCTATTGGGAGACAAATGATAGCTTCCCATCAAAGCCATCCTGCGTGTTCTTTAATGTGCACAGGGTCTGGCTCTCCCGCACAAGGGGTCACGGCTTAACGCGCCATCTGATGGACGGCGGCCTTTCCACTGCGCGCCTTAAGGAAACATTGGATGGCCTTGACTGGAGGCGACCACCTGTCTCCTAACAGCTGTTGAGTGTGTCCCCTTTATCAAACCGTCTATGAGCCCCTGGGGTCCTTGTGACCTGGGCATTTAGGTCGTTCTAACTACCCAACCTAGATTCAGTGCGAAGGAAGAGGAACGAATTACGTCACGAGAGAAACGAAAGGTCAAAATTATGTCTAATAGGATCTTGTTTAAAAATAGATTTTCTTTCTAGATACCTAATGAAAGATTTACATTTTGTGAAAAAAATTAAACTCTTTGATTTTAAACTTAAAACCTGTAGTAATTTCATCTACCCCTGGGAATTTATCAAGTTTAAGTTTACAAATAGTCAAAATAACTGTAGATTGTGTTATTAGGCTAACATTAAAGCCACCAATGCATATATCATCATTACAAACAATGGGAGTAGAACTAACCACATTGTTTAGAACAGCGCTGTCCAACTAGCGAGCCACATACGGACAGGATTTTTGTGGCCCGCGAACAAAATCAAATTTTTACTTGAAATTTTAAATAAATATCTGTAATCCACCTTATAATTTTTTGTCAACTTATATTTACTTAATATGCAATCTTCAACTTACTCGTTCTATAAAGTTTACAAAACATTCTTTAGCCGATCGGTAAACTTCTGAAACCTTTTAAGAGCGGTGCGGCGTCATCAAACAAATGTTTTTATTAAGCTGCAGTAATGAGAAGCATCTAACGACAGCACGAGTCGCTCTCACTGCGCATGCGTATGGCATGCATTGTCGAATGTTGCACTGTATTGTGCACCAGGAGACGTGGCATTTCGCTGAGATTAAACGACGTAATGGAAAAGGTTGTCAAAATTACCAATTTAATTCGTGGCGAAACTCGTTCTCTTAAACACAGAAAATTTAAAGCTTTTTTGGGTGAACTGCATGCTGAGTATGGCGTGGCAGTTTTTTTGGGTGAACTGCATGCTGAGTAAGAAGTGGGCACCGATGAAAATGATGAAAATTTTCTATGTTCACTTGACTAACAGACATTAGAGATTATATAAATGTCTTGAATAAACCTTACGAGGAAAAGATCAAAACGTGTGCTGTCTTTATAATCATGTTACTGGGTTTAGAAACAAACTACAATTGTTGAAGTCAAATCTGCAGGAAAACAATTTAATTCATTTTGAAACTTGTAAAGAGTTTTACGAAGAAATGAAGGAACTTAGTAAAACAGTTAATTTTGAAAAATTTGTTCCTAAATTAGATATCTTAATTAAAGATTTTAATAGAAAATTTTCTCAATTTGATTACCTTAAGCAAAGTTCAAATTTATTCTCTATTATTTATTATTATTATATAAATATATTATATTATATTATTTATTTAATTATAAAAATCAATTGGAATTATGTGACCTTTAGCCGACCCAATTGTTGCATCTAATAGAGAAACTGAAATAGAATTGTTCGAACTTTTGCCTAAAGATTGGGCTTATAGATTTATCTTAAGAATAAAGTAACACCCATCGGATCGAAATTCTTCGACAACATAGAGGCTGTATACTGCTCGAATGCAACATCTGAGGTCATGATGCCATGTGACTGTAATGGATGAGAATATCATACCACGAGATCACCATACAGTCCATACCTGATGCCATCGAATTTTCACTATTTTTGGGAAGTTGAAGAACCATCTCCGAAGAAGACGTTATCCATCGCATGAGCCCGTCATTGAAGTCACAAAGCGGCTTTAAGAGGAGAATGCGTCTTTTTATTGATTGGATTAATCAACTGCTGCGAGTGTCTCAACAAGACTGATGATTACCATGTAGAAAAATAATACATCTATTTGGTGGTTATTATGTCGAAAAATAATACACCTATGTGGTGATTGCAATATGGAAAAATAACACACCAATGGAGTGACTATGTGGAAATATAAAACAATTATGTGGTACTGTGTGTAAACATAATACACCTACGTCGTGTCTACTATGTGAGAACACAATACACCTATGTTGTGTCTACTACATGGGAATATAAAACACCTATGTTGTGTCTACTATGTGGGAATATAATACAGCTATGTGGACGGAGTAAAGTAGACGGTACAAGGATGAAAAATAATACACTTATGTGACGGCCACTATGTGGAAATAATACTTTCACCATTGCCCATAGAGTGCAATAAGTTATACACAGAGATGAAGCTGTAGACGAAGTTTGGTGGTCTTAGATCTCACCTTCTAGAAGGAGATTTCAAACAAGCAGACAGAGAGACAAATACTCTAAAATATATATTTAAAGAAATCATTTGTTTGCTCATATATCCATATCTTTTATTTTTCTCAAAACAAGCAGGCGACATTCATTTTCAATTATCTTTCTTAATATCCTGGTTTGTTTGGTAAAAACATGGCAAGACGATATATATATACACACACACACAGAAACATTTGCTTTAAATACAATAGAATTACTCAAACTCAGTGATTCCGGAACATGAGATACCGAAACAGTTCGAATTTCTTATTCGGAAAAGTCAAAGAACGCCGTTCCAGTTCAATGATTCGAAAATGTCAGTAATATAACTGAGTTTCGTTTAATGATTTCGAAATTTAAATCGTGTAAAGACTTTTCGGATTATTCATTTGGAAACATAAGTGCTGGAATGGAACTTCGTTTTAATGATTTCGAAGCGAAAGTACGGGACCGGTGTTACTGTTTAAATATTTTGAAACCGGAATGGCGTTCCTTTTGAATTTGAGTAATGATTTGAAAATTGCTTCCCTATCGACATGTCAGTCACATATCATCATAGAAAGTTTATTTAAGAAATTACTGAGTCCTGTAACTGAATTACTGTTGGCTTATCATGGAATTGTACGTAATAAAGTAGCTGCTGAGCGTATGTTAATAACATAGGTAGTCACTGGAAGAAGAGCTATGCACCAATCCCCTGTGATGATAGGTAGAACCGGCCAGACCAAGTACCTAATGTCCGACCCCGCCTTCTCGTGGTGCAGGCAGTTAGTGCTTTTCAAAAGAGATACTCTCTTGTGGAAGAGAACGGAAGAGGACGGTTGCCAGATCAGTGTGGCCTATAGATCTGGATTACTATGGCTGCTTTCTTTTTTTCTACTCTGCTGAGGAGTGGTCAACCAAACAAGGTACTTGTGCTGACCACATACACCAACTGGAATTGAATAATACTCTGAGCTTGATTATGGATACTGGACTTCACTTTGGGCCTCTGTTGAGGAAAAATCTGCCGCTGTGCTTTCTGTTTGCTTAGGGGTTGATAGCCCCAAGTGAATGTGAATAAAGCACAGCAGAATAGATTCACAGCATGTGTTTTATCAGCTGGTGCATAATCCTGAACTGAGGACATAGCAGGTAACCTGATCTCTTACTTCTACGGGCATCGTCAAATTCGACATTGGAGGAAGTCTTCCGGTTTAAATTGCTTTAGCCTATAGTGGTGAGGGAACCGTGCCTGAGTTTAGGGGGCTTTTTGATACTATCGGCATTCCCTCTCTCAATAACCATAGATTCTTTAAACATCCCACTAACTATTTTCTCTCCGTAGGTAGTTGGAATGTAAGGACTCTGCACAGAGCTTTTTCTCTTGATGCCCTCAGACAAGAACTCCGCCATTACAATTTAGATACTCTCGACTTGTAAGAGACCAGATGGACAGATAATGATGACAAACAGAGGGAGAAGTAAAGTGATGAAAATTGGTCAGGGTGATGGTGCTGCAACTGCTTTGAATTGCTGCATTAATGAGGAAATATCTCTGATACTGATATATAAATATACTGATAATGGTGATGTGCGGCATGAGATTAACAGAAGAATAGGGATTGCTGCTGGGACTTTTAAGAATCTATGGAGCATGTGGAGAAATAGGCGTATAGCCTAAAGATTAAAATTAGAATATATACCGTATATTTCCGCAGATAAGACGACCTTCAGATAAGACGAGGTATAAATTTTCGCCAAAGTTTTATAGTTTTAGCATATATCTGTCCTATAAGACGACCCCAAACTATCAACGGCCTATGAATTTAGTTTAGATCAGCGATCATCATCTGGATAATAATACTGTATAGCGTATACGGAATTATGTCCTATTCGCAAACATTCGCATGATTCGGGCATTCGGGTAATGACCTTGACTATTCACAAAAGCGTCGTATGGGCTATTCTATTTTGTGGACATACTCTACTCTGTACTATTAAATAATTACGGTTTGTCCGTTTTTTCCTCAGTAGCTCAATAAACATAAATTTAATATTTATTTTGTTTTAGTATTGTTTTACCATTACAATGTAATGTATTATTTACTCTTAGAATGTAATGTATTAGGATATAGCGTATTTAAATAATATGATAGATTTTTCGATAAGTTGTAGTAATAATGGTTTCAATTTATATAAATTTCAATCTAATATTTTTTTATCTGTCCTATAAGACGACCCGGATGTTGGGGGACTCTTTTATGATTCAACTATCGTCTTATCTGCGTAAATATACGGTAATTGTTTGGTTCTTTCTAGGGTTAGTTTTGGTAGTGAAACTTGGATTCTTTGTAAACATCATAACAGGAAACTTCAAAATTTTGATTTGTAAATAATGATGATTAGTAATAAAGAGTGTAATGTAAGTAATGAAGACTTTAAAGAATCTAATAAGACTCTAAAAGAATACGTAAGTAAGGATGATTAGATTAGGGGGCTGTTTGATATTGTTGGCATCCCCTCTCTCAATAAACATAGGTTCTTTAAACATCCCACTAACCATTTTCTCTCCATAGTTAGTTGGAATATGACTCTGCACAGAGCTTACTCTCTTGATGCATTCTCACAAGAATTCCGCCATTACAATTTAGATATTCTCGTCTTGCAAGAAACCAGGTGAACAGGAAATGGTCAGATTCTTAAAAATAATCTTGAAATTCCCTTTTCAAGGAGGAGAGATAATGAACATCACCAAGGCGTGGGTCTGCTTCTCAGCAGACACACTAGTGATGCTCTTCTAGGATAAGAACACAATAATGAAAGGTGTTCTTACAGCAAAATTTCAGACAAGCATTAAAGACTTGATTAAGACAAGACCAAATTAAAAATTGTTTTGGAAATTAAAATGATGATGAGGAACAGAGTTTTTGATAAGTGTTTAATTACTAAGGAATAAAAATGGGTAATACAGGGAATATAGAACTTTGGGAGTTGATTTTCTAAGTTTTAGTGGACTTGAAAAATTTCAGATGAACGTGAATACCAAAGGAGTTTGGTGAAGTTTTAATAGAGGGGGTTTTCAATTAGTGGTTAAATACTAATTAATAAAAATGGGTGATACAGGGAATATACAACTTTGTGACCTGATTTTCTATGTTTAGGGAACTTGTGAAAGGATGGGAGTTTGTGAAGTTATAATAGAAGTACCTTTTGATTTTTAATAAAGGGGAGGGAATTTCGATAAGTGTTTAATTACTAGGGAATTGGGAGTTGATTAGCTGACTTGGCAAAATGAATGTTAATAACAAGAGAGTTTGTGAAGTTTAATAGAGTGAACTTTTGATAAGGGGGTTTAATAAAAGGGAGAAGGGTTTTAATGAGTGTTTCATTAATAAGGAATAAAAATGGGTAATACAACTTTGACAGTTGATTTTCTGTGAGTGACTGCTATCGAAAGTTTTGCAATTATTTAGAGACTTGCATCATGCCATTCTGCGTGAGGTTGCCACTCGTGCAATAATTCTGAGGCTGGCATCAGCCGATCGTTGCCATCCCGAAGTTTAGTTGGTAAGGGACTTATTCGTAGATTAAGGAGGGCTTAAAATATAGGTGGGTCAACCAGGGGGTCTGAAATAAAGAAAGATCAGAAGTATTCGAGAAGGAGGGCTTAAAATATAGGGACTCAACCAGGGGGTCTGAAATAAAGAAAAATCGAGACTATTCGAGAAGGAGGGCTTAAAATATAGGTGGGTTAACCAGGGGGTCTGAAATAAAGAAATATCCGGACTATTCGAGAAGGAGGGCTTAAAATATAGTTGGGTAAACCAGGGGGTCTGAAATAGAGAAAAATCCGGACTATTGGAGAAGGAGGGCTTAAAATATAGGTGGGTCAACCAGGGGGTCTGAAATAAAGAAAAATCGGAACTATTCGAGAAGGAGGGCTTAAAATATAGGTGGGTCAACCAGGAGTCTGAAATAAAGAAAAATCGGGACTATTCGAGAAGGAGAGTTTAAAATATAGGTGGGTAAACTAGGGGGTCTGAAATAAAGAAAAATCGGGACTATTCGAGAAGGAGGGCTTAAAATATAGGTGGGTCAACCAGAGGTTTTTAATGACGGATTGGCTGAAAAATTGGGAAATTAGAGTTAAAATAGGGGTTTTTCCTTAAATAGTTCTCCTCATAGTCACCAGATGCCGCCACGAGTTAAAAGTGGGGGAAGAGAATGAGGGGGTTTTAATAAGGGGGAGTCAAAAATCGGGAAATTAGAGCTAATATAGGGGTTTTTCCGAAAATAGTACTCCTCATAGTCAGCAGATGGCGCCAGGGGGTAAAAGAAGGAAGGAAGGGGTTTTCTTAATAAGGGAGAGGAATTTTTATTAAAGTGGGAGTCAAAAATCGGGAAATTAGAGCTAAAATAGGGGTTTTTAAGAAAATAATACTCCTCATAGTCGCCAGATGGCGCCACCGGTTAAGGGGGGGGGGGGAGGGAAGGGTTTTTTTAATAAGGGGGAGGAATTAATTGTGGATTATTAATTATGAATATTAATAAGGGGGCGTATCCGGCAGTGGCCATGGTCGGTTACGTCATAGGAACGTGGTCAGAGACGTCATAGGGGGTAGTAGTGGGGGCGCATATGGGCGTGGTAAGTGACGTCATAGGGGGAAAGCACTGTGCAAAGGGGGATCGCTATAATGGGATCATACTACTGACTTCAAGTATTGTCTCATGGACAGCTCCATATCAGTTACACGATTATGACCTTAACGCATTCGCATTATAGGACATGAGTATATCTTCTGATTGATTTACATTTGTATTGTAATAATAAACCTGTTAACCAAATTTCACTGCATTCCCTTAAAAATACTTCGAGTTATGTAAGAATTTATACATTATCATTTAATTTTGAGCATCAGTGTATTTACACTACCATTTTTAGGAAATATCAATAGTAACAGTCGCCCCATCCTCCACCCTGAAACTGTAGTTTGGGTACGTGCCTGGTCACTTGCCATTGCCCTTGAGGAAAGATTTTGATAATGGGAATTTCTCTGTACTATCTGTCATTTTCTTCTAACCTTTTAATGGCCCTTGCCGTATCTTCCTGTAATTCTGTCTAACCTCATTCCATCTGAAGATCTCGTAACCATTAGCATACCATGAGCTCTCTTACAAGTGAGTCATCTGAACTTGTAAGAGCGTAATATATTATCCGGGGTTTTTTTTTTTTGCTACATTTTCTGACAAGTAGACAAAAAAATAAAGCAGAAACTAAGCTCCAGATTCGTCGATATGCTATACGAGCCCATCCCAACCTCCAACACATGAATTCACTAAGCTATTGCCATACCAGCCACCTCCATCTCGCCTTCCATTGAAATCACTTCTACTTAGCTATTTGAGAAGAAAAAATTGAATATATCAGAAAAATTAATCATTTAATCATTATATTAAACTAGTTTCGAAACCTATGTGAAGTTTTCCGTTTCGTATATAACGATGAAGGCTATTGAGATATTAATTTAAAAATATTAGTGTATAGTTCTTATATTAAACCCACAATGACTTAGGGAAAAATTTAAAGCGATTAATTAAAGTAGCCAATGCGAGTGATTGATTATTTAGAGTGTTACATTCAGACTTACACAATTCTTTCTTCTCGTGTTCTAATCCTAAGACCACATTAGACTCTGCTTATTGCACTTTCTTTACACTAAACCTAGTCTAATATGAGGAAAGTATTCCTTTCCTGCCTTACCCGAGCTCATATTACCTTTCAAGTTACAACGCACAGAACGTACAGAGTCACCCCTTCTTAAACTGTGAATTAAATTGACTGATAAAATATTAGATGTTAACAAATATATAAATTTACCTGCAGTATGGATAGCAAAACACTTACAGCTACAATCAGAAACAAGTAAAGTTTAGAATTGTTTTTAAAATAGCGTCGTATAATTCTAGTTTTAGGTAAGTATTGATTTAGTTTTAACATTATCTGAAAATCTCATTCACTGGAAACAATGGCGTTTGAAAATCATTGAGAGTTTCGACGAAAAATAATGATTTTCATTTCGTCTGTCTGGTCTTTCTACAGAGCTATCCATACGATTTATCACGCATGCCATAGCGGAGGTGATAAAAACGCATTTTTTTTTATATATTCCTTTTCCTAAAAAGCTTGAAAAATCTACTACAATTTGGTGTTATGAAGCAGGAAGCATAGTTTTCGTAAAAGATCCCTAATAACTGTCGTGTAATGCTACCTTGAAAGAGAAAATGGAAGTGAAGTTGTAAACGAAGTCATAATATTAATAAAATGTAAGAATTATTGGCCAAACCGAAATTTGGATCAAAGGTTTTTAACCTATTCCAGTGTAATACTCCACACTGGAATACTCGCATATCTATCGTTATAAACCTATTTCCAAACTCTACTAAAACTGCTCTGATCTTATGAAATCTATATCATCTGTTTCAATATATATATATACCAGGCAACAATGTAAATGGGAGACAAGAATGGATTGAAATGTAACAATGAAAATGTAATTCTCTTTGTTCAACAACTCAATAATGAAATGTTCTCAACGGTCTTGGCAACATAGTTGTTTTCTTTCTTAAGGGCACTTTTTTTTACACAAATCGGCTAAGTGGTCCCTTCCCCTAGGCTCGGATAAACTTGAGGCAAGGGGACTTACTGTTCAGCTCCTAGGAAACAGACCGGCACTTCCCATCAACACCATCCACTGTTCTTCAGAATGCAGAAACAGCTTAAGGTCTCATACGACGGCCTTTCAACGAAAAATACGATGGATTTTAGCAGAGATAAATATCAACGCTGGCACTGTTGGCATTCGAAACTGCAGATTACGAGCCTGTAGAACTGCTGACCGAGCGAAAGCAGCACTGCCAACACATAGCTGTTGACTTTTACTTTAATTAGTCAATCTTTTGCCTTAGTTCCCAACTTTATGAGTATTTTGACTATAAGGTTGGGGCTTTCTCTGAGCCCTAAAAACATAAGCTGTCGATTTTGCGCGAAGTATATTTTCGCTTTGAAAGCTTTTATTTCTATTAACAGCAGATAGCACCATCGAAGTTAGAACTCGAAACATTCATTCTATTTGAAATAAATATATCGATAATGTTGATGTATGCGCTATCGAATTGTATTTTTTTTTTACTATATGTCTGCTGTTTTAGAGTATGGATATTGCTGCATCTACGGTTAAATTTTTTTTTTCAATAATAGTACGATGAACCAATGTTAAAGTATAAGGAATCCATCTTGCATTTTTTGGGACAATCTGATGAGTTTTTCCTGAAGTTGCATTTTCAATGGCCAGCAGTGTAGATGGCGGATACTCTCGCTGTCAGATGGCAATGTTCAATTCATTTAAGATAAATTGAAATTGGGTAGTAAATAGTACTGGAACAAATTAGTTAAGCTAGTACTATCAATTCTATTAGCATTATGAGATGAGCTTTTAAACTAATTTTTAATTAAAGTATTCTGTGTGAAAGATAGGAAATGTTGGGTGTTTTTTTTTTTGAGAAAGTGTTGCAGTTCTCATACAATTCAGTGAATTATTGGGCAGTTTTGAGAAATTAGTTGAAAAACATGACAATTCCAAATCAACAGGTAAAATGACGGTTTCCAGGGGCTGGGAGGGGAAAAATATGATGGAAGGATAGATTTTGAAGTGATATCTGGCAATGTAAAGATTTTCTTTGCTCCAGTGGAGATGACAAAGAATGAGATGAGAAAGTCAAGCTCTACTTCGGAAATTGTAATAACGAAGAAAACCAGGATATTTTCTGTGAAATCGTGCGAAAATGGCTAACGTGAAGTTTTCCGCATGTAGCAATTCCAATTGTCGTAAAGTTAATGTAACTCTTCATGAAATTACGTACGACAAATTATTCTTGTAATGGTCAATAGCATTGACAACGCACTGTACATTGCTTTGACCAGAACCGTTTTCGGACTCATTATCTACTAGGTAAAAGTGAATCGAACCGTCTTACATTCAAATTACCATAACTTGTGTTCTAATGAAGATACAGACGTCAAACTAACATTTTCTGATTACCATCGGAGAGAAACAATACATTGAATATATCGGAAGTCGTCTCGACACGTCACTTTTTGTTTTATGGATTTGAAACAGCTTCCATAGAGGATAAAATGAATTAATATCTAATGTTTCAGAAACGTTCGTTTCGTTTTTCGCAAACATAGCATCGGAATTCGTTCCGTTAATTGAATCATGGAAGGTATTGAACCCATTACGTAGCAGAGAAACTGGAATCTTTCTTTGGAGTCTTCTCCTCTGCATTTTTTTTTCAATCTTATTGTGGATATTTCTCGTTCGAAAACTCGGAGAGATTCTTTCATTTCTCCCCTTGAGAAAACTGACAGGATATATCGGGTTTTTGCTTTAACGAGTAGCACTCTTCACATGTCCACATCACGTTTTCTATCTTACAAATGACACATATAACATGGTACCAAAAAGAACGTATCCCTTCACAACAAATACCACTACGGCAGCTTACTTCTCCTTTGCATTTCCATCATCGTTTAACAGGCTAAAAATAGCCACTACCCTCTCCCTGACTTACGGTGTGGCGTCTTGTACGTCAAGCGAGTCTTCTTCTTAAACATCCTCTTCCGTTAACTGGAACACTTTATAAGGGGGGCAGAATGCCACCCTATCATCTGGTCCATACGTCAAGCACGTCCCAAGCAGGAGCCGCCAACTCCTCCTATAACAGAAAGCCAAAGGCCAAATTTAGGACGTCAATTTAAGTAGTCCTTCCATATAGACACTTCTCATATTTTTGGTTTTAATATTATTACTGGCCTACTCTGTGCTAAATTTTTATACTAATGTTTATCTATAAATATATTTTATTTAGGAGAAAATTTATTTGTGTTAATTAGCATTATTATATTTCATAATAAATACGAATAATTTTTTTCTTAAATAAAATATATTTATAGTTAAATAAATAAGTATACTCTCAAGCAGCTGCTTGCCACAGAGATCTGACAGGAGCCTGTCAGTTTATATGCTACAGTAGAAGGTCTATGAGGATGGCAGGACCTCAGCAGAAAAACAACACATACATAGTAGCCAAGCGCACTAACCACTCGGCTACAGGACGGTGATTTTGTAGATAAACCTTAGTACAAAAATTATCACAGAATCCACCAGTAATAATATTAGAATCAAAAATATAAGAATTTTTTATATATAGTAGGACTACTTAGTGAAGTCAAAATTTTGTACATTGGCCTTCTGTTATAAATGGTGCTGGGCCAGCAGAGTTCAAGGTCAACTGACCAGTTACGTGACAACCCGAGAACGAAGACAAAGCACTACTTTATCGATACAAACAATTCCCAAAACAAAAGTAAAATATTTATAAATGAAAGTTTACACTCAAAAAATAAAACATTCAGTATCGAACTAAAGGAAAAAGAAACAAAGCACTTCCCTTTAACTGGGGCGGGGGGTGGGTCATTCGGTAGCGCGCCAAGCTCGTAATCTGCAGTTCCCAGGTTCGAGTCCTAGCTGATATATCTCAGCAAAAGTCGCCGCCCTGCCCACGGTCAGTAGGCTGACTCCGATAGGTTTGGAAAGGCCGCTGTCCGTCGGATAGGACATTAAGTCATGGCCCCGTGTGCGGGAGAGCCATAGCCTTGTGCACATTAAAGAACATGCTGGATGACCTCGACGGATGTCTCACAACAGCTGTTCCATTGGGTCCCCTCCTCCAACCTTCTCTGAGCCATCAGGGTCCTTGTGACCCATTGTGTGCAAAAAAACAAGTACCGCTCAGAGGTAAAATCAACCCAACTACCCTTTAACTGCTGAGTATCAGGAGTTTCTCAGAAACGACTTGCTCAGTGTTTGGTGCAGTAAACGTGATACTGCACGATGCCACAGTTTGAATTGAAGTTATTTAAAAAAATTAATTATAAAAATCGCCAGGGTTGTTTTGCCTCTGAGCGGCACTTTTTTGCACACCATGGGCTAAATGGCCAGGTTACAAGGACCCCGAAATCTCAGAGAAGGTTGGGGGGAGGGGACCCACTCATCTCAACACTGACCCAGCTGGAATTCGAACCTTGGAACTACAGATTACGAGCCTGGCGCGCTACCGACTGAGCCACCCCCGCACAAAGAATCGCCAGATTATACAGTGAAATTTAGTTGATAAACGAAATACAAAGGAACCACGATCTTATCAGTATACTGTAACATATATTGTTGGGAAAAAATTTGATTTAAATTCCAAATAATAAGATATTTATATTTTTTGCCTTAAATTTGCTGCGTTAACAACAGGTTGGTTATAAGTGTGGGCTTATAGAAAATGAATTACTGTTCGGATATCCAACTTGATACTCAAGTACAGTACCATTTTTATAGCCTCATCGAAAATCAAGTCTCTATCTTTAATAGAACCCGAGATAGACTTTTAGACGACATTTTTCTAACATTCTCATGTCTAACAGCTATAATATCGAGTTCGATTTTAAGACTGCCTAATAAACTACGCATTTCCATTCCGTCAACTGTTGGCCGGTGATGTGCTAATTAAATACGTCATTTATAATTAAAACTTTTCGAATGAATAAATCACCCTTGAGTTATTAACTTGTGTTTTAACTTCCTCGCTTTCGCTGGCGTTCATATGTGAATGAAGAACTCATGGGAAAATTCTGGGCGTCCAGAAATAATCGTAGTCCCATAATTTAGGTATGTAGATGTCATTAGTACTAGTGCCAGATCCCCTAGATTTTATTACTTTCTTTTAATCAGTCGGTTACGCACCAGGCTCGTAATCTGTAGTTCCCAGGTTCGAGTCCCATCTGGGTCAGTGTTGAGATTTATCTCCTGAAAAAAATTCCCCGCCCTGCCTACCGTCATTAGTGGACACCGATGAGCTTGGAAAGGCCGCTGTCTGTCAGATGGAAAGTTAAGCCGTGGCCCCGTGTGTGGGAGAGCCATACCCTGTGCACGTTAAAGAACACGCTGGATAACTTTGACTGAAGGCTATTATCTGTCTCCCAACAACTGTTCCAGTGGGTCCCCTCCCCCAACCTTCTCTGAGCCTTCGGGGTCCATGTGACCTGGCCATTTAGTCCATGGTGTGCAAAAAAGTGCCTCTCAGAGGTAAAACAACCCAACCGAACCCAACGTCATAAAATAATTTTTTTAGGAAGACTCATTCTCACGAAACAGTTCAATAAATTCCAACATGAAATCTTTCGCATATTGAGTCATCATCACTAAAACACACCTTGAACGTATATCTATTGAATCGTAACGACACTCTTCAGGGTACGCTTCTTGACGTTGTGGATTAAATCATTGCCGCTCAGCAGTGCTTACTGACTTCCTTCGGGATCCCAGCCGTGGGAAGCCTAGGTATGATGTATTCTGCGAGTGGAGCTGCCTAAGCCTGATAAGCAGTGATGTTCCGAAGGATTTATCTCATTCAGAAATAGAGAAAATGAACGAGTTCAATTCACTCTTCAGGGTACGCTTCTTGACGTTGTGGATTAAATCATTGCCGCTCAGCAGTGCTTACTGACTTCCCTCGGGATCCCAGTCGTGGGAAGCCTAGGTATGATGTCTCCGAGCGAAGCTGCCTAAGTCTGATAAGCAGTTATATTCCGAAGGATTTATCCCATTCAGAAATAGAGAAAATTAACGAGTTGAATTCACATGTTGGTTCCCTGCTCTGTGCCTAGATGGCAGCACGAATCAAGAGAGTATAAGTATTTATGTTGTAAACGAAGAGTTGAATGATCATCAGACCGGTGATTCTCTATGCTTCACCCATATGGGCGAATACTACACCCACCAATATTCGTAATATTCAGTTCTTACAGAACAAGATTTTGAGAACTGCGGTCGATGCCCCCTGGTTTGTCATTAACAGACAACTCCATAAAGACCTGGGCATCGACCATATATACTATATACACATATAAAACGCACCTCAAAAAGTTTTTTTGAGGTTGTAAGCAATATTCCCTATGAGATTATTTCTTCTCTGATTCTTTACGATCATTCTGTTTTGAACAAGTACAAGAGGCCTAAAACGGTAGCGTTCTCTGAGGAGACCTACCAGTTTTAGGTTTCTTATATAATTTTACTACTATATTTAGCTTTCCTTATGTTTGCCCTTAGGGGCCCACCTAAGTGTGGTTTACTTATATATTTTGTTCTTACTCATGCCAAATAGGCATATCATTATGATGGAGTTGGTTAGGGGTAAAATTATTACCCGGTACATCGAAATATGATTATACGATCTACGAAGAGTTAGAGCAAGCGCATGACCGGAATACAATTAGAGGAATATAATATGGTCTCGCCGGTGGCTACAAAATTTATCTGACCCTTGTAGAAGTTTCTTTTAGAACGGATTTAAGGATAATAATGTCATATGTGGAGCCCAATGATGGGCGAGTTACGTCACAACCAATTAATGTAGACACACAAGACAGTCGATCTTCTGCTATTACGAATGCTTGCTTAGGCCGGTATTTTGAACAGTAGTCGTCCAGCCATATCACCGCACAAACATATGGTAAACCGGCTAAATTGAACGTCTGTGGGTGTCTTTATTTTAGCATTTTCCTTTATTTTTGCAGGCGTTAGGAGAAAGAGCTACTAATCTTACCAGCTCCTTAGTGGAGGTTAATTTCACCATAATTTTTCAATACCTCTCGAACCTATGTCTAAAGTGTGCAGCCCCTGTTGTTAACGCAGCAAATTTAAGGCAAAAAATATAAATATCTTATTATTTGGAATTGATAATCAAATTTTTTCCCAACAATATATGTTACAGTATACTGATAAGATCGTGGTTCTCTTATATTTCGTTTATCAACAAAATTTCACTGTATAATCTGGCGATTCTTCGTGCGGGGGTGGCTCAGTCGGGGGTGGCCACGTTTACTGCACCAAACACTGAGCAAGTCGTTTCTGAGAAACTCCTGATACTCAGCAGTTAAAGGGTAGTTGGATTGATTTTACCTCTGAGCGGCACTTGTTTCTTTTGCACACAATGGGTTAAATGGCCTGGTCACAAGGACCCTGAAGGCTCAGAGAAGGTTGGAGGAGGTGACCCAATGGAACAGCTGTTGTGAGACAGATGGTAGCCTTCCGTCGAGGTCATCCAGCGTGTTCTTTAATGTGCTCAGGGCTATGGCTCTCCCGCACACGGGGCCATGGCTTAATGTCCCATCCGACGGACAGCGGCCTTTCCAAACCCATCGGGGTCAGCCTACTCACCGTGGGAAGGGCGAGGAGTTCTGCTGAGATAAATCAGCTAGGACCGAACCTGGGAACTGCAAATTACGAGCTTCGCGCGCTACCGACTGAGCCACCTCACGCCCTAGTTAAAGGGAAGTGCTT
Source organism: Ryuthela nishihirai (assembly GCA_038380435.1). NCBI lineage: Eukaryota > Metazoa > Arthropoda > Arachnida > Araneae > Heptathelidae > Ryuthela > Ryuthela nishihirai. The sequence continues at coordinate 20,894,044 of JAWZYU010000002.1, forward strand.
TGTTTCTTTTTCCTTTAGTTCGATACTGAATGTTTTATTTTTAGAGTGTAAACTTTCATTTATAAATGTTTTAATTTTGTTTTGGGAATTGTTTGTATCGATAAAGTAGTGCTTTGTCTTCGTTCTCGGGTTGTCACGTGACTGGCCAGTTGACCTTGAACTCTGCTGGCCCAGCACCTTTTATAACAGAAGGCAAATGTACAAAATTTTGACTTCACTAAGTAGTCCTACTATATAGAAAATTCTTATATTTTTGATTCTAATATTATTACTGGTGGATTCTGTGATAATCTTTGTACTAAGGTTTATCTACAAAATCACCGTCCTGTGGCCGAGTGGTTAGTGCGCTTGGCTACTGATGTATGTGTTGTTTTTCTGCTGAGGTCCTGCCATCCTCATAGACCTTCTACTGTAGCATATAAACTGTCAGATCTTTGTAACAAGCAGCTGCTTGAGAGTATAATTGTTTATTTAACTATAAATATATTTTATTTAAGAAAAAAGTTATTCGTATTTATTATGAAATATAATAATGCTAATTAATACAAATAAATTTTCTCCTAAATAAAATATATTTATAGACAAACATTAGTATAAAGATTTAGCACAGCGTAGGTCAGTAATAATATTAAAACCAAAAATATACGAAGTGTCTATATGGAAGGACTACATAAATTGACGTCCTAAATTTGGCCTTTGGCTTCCTGTTATAGGAGGAGTTGGCTGCTCCTGCTTGGGACTCGCTTGACGTATGGACCAGATGATAGGGTGGCATTCTGGCCCCCTTATAAAGTGTTCCAGTTAACGGAAGAGGATGTTTAAGAAGAAGACTCGCTTGACGTATGACCAGATGATAGGGTGGCATTCTGGCCCCCTTATAAAGTGTTCCAGTTAACGGAAGAGGATGTTTAAGAAGAAGACTCGCTTGACGTACAAGACGCCATACCGTAAGTCAGGGAGAGGGTAGTGGCTATTTTTAGCCTGTTAAACGATGATGGAAATGCAAAGGAAAAGTAAGCTGCCGTAGTGGTATTTGTTGTGAAGGGATACGTTCTTTTTGGTACCATGTTAAATGTGTCATTTGTAAGATAGAAAACGTGATGTGGACGTGTGAAGAGTGCTACTCGTTAAAGCAAAAACCCGATATATCCTGTCAGTTTTCTCAAGGGGAGAAATAAAAGAACTCTCCGAGTTTTCGAATGTGAAATATCCACAATGAGATTGAAAGAAAAAATGCCGAGGAGAAGATTCCAAAGAAAGATTCCAGTTTCTCTGCTACGTAATGGGTCCAATACCTTCCATGATTCAATTAACGGAACGAATTCCGATGGTATGATGCTATGTTTGCGAAAAACGAAACGAACGTTTCTGAAACATTAGATATTAATTCATTTTATCCTCTATGGAAGCTGTTTCAAATCCATAAAACAAAAAGTGACGTGTCGAGACGACTTCCGATATATTCAATGTATTGTTTATCTCCGATGGTAATCAGAAAATGTTAGTTTGACGTCTGTATCTTCATTAGAACACAAGTTATGATAATTTGAATGTAAGACGGTTCGATTCACTTTTACCTAGTAGATAATGAGTCCGAACCTGGTTCTGGTCAAAGCAATGTATAGTGCGTGGTCAATGCTATTGACCATTACAAGAACGAGTTCTCGTACGTAATTACATGAAGAGTTACATTAACCTTACGACAATTGGAATTGCTACATGCGGAAAACTTCACGTTAGCCATTTTCGCACGATTTCACCGAAAATATCCTGGTTTTCTTCGTTATTACAATTTCCGAAGTAGAGCTTGACTTTCTCATCTCATTCCCTGTCATCTCCACTGGAGCAAAGAAAATCTTTATATTCCCAGATATCACTTCAAAATCTATCCTTCCATCTTATTTTTCCCCCCAGCCCCCGGAAACCGTCATTTTACCTGTTGATTTTGAATTGTCATGTTTTTCAACTAATTTCTCAAAACTGCCCAAAAATTCAGTGAATTTTATGAGAACTGCAACACTTTCTCAAAAAAAAAAACACCCAACATTTCCTATCTTTCACACAGAATACTTTAATTAAAAATTAGTTTAAAAGCTCATCTCATAATGCTAATAGAATTGATAGTACTAGCTTAACTAATTTGTTCCAGTGCTATTTACTACCCAATTTCAATATATCTTAAATCATGCCATCTGACAGCGAGAATCATCAGAACATTGCCATCTGACAGCGAGAGTATCCGCCATCTACAGTGCTGCCCATTGAAAATGCAACCTCAGGAAGAACTCATCAGATTGTCCCGAAAAATGCAAGATGGATTTCCTATACTTTTACATTGGTTCATCGTACTATTATTGCCGAAAAATGCAAGATGGATTCCCTATACTTTAACATTGGTTCATCGTACTATTATTGAAAAAAAAAAAAAATTAACCGTAGATGCAGCAATATCCGTACTCTAAAACCGCAGACATATAGTAAAAAAAAATACAATTCGATAGCCCATACATCAACATTATCTATATATTTACTTGAAATAGAATGAATGCTTGGAGTTCTAACTTCGATGGTGCTATCTGCTGTTAATAATAGTAAAAGCTTTCAAAGCGAAAATATACTTCGCGCAAATTTGACAGCTTATGCTTTTAGGGCTAAGAGAAAGCCCCAACCTTATAGTCAAAGTACTCATTAAGTTGGGAACTAAGGCAAAAGATTGACTAAGTAAAGAAAAAGTCAACAGCTATGTGTTAGCAGTACTGCTTTCGCTCGGTCAGCAGCTCTGCAGGCTCGTAATCTGCAGTTTCGAGTGCCAGCGTTGATATTTATCTCTGCTGAAACTCCATCGTATTTTTCGTTGAAAGTCCGTCGTATGAGACCTTAAGCTGTCTCTGCATGCTGAAGAACAGGGGATGGTGTTGATGGAGGCTCCGGTCTGTTTTCTAAGTGCTGTACAGTAAGTCCCCTTGCCCCATGTTTATCCGAGCCTGGGGTGAAGGGACCACTTAGCCGATTTCTGTAAAAAAAGTGCCCTTAAGAAAGAAAACATCTATGTTGCAAATACCGTTGAGAACATTTCATTATTGAGTTGTTGAACAAAGAGAATTACATTTTCATTGTTACATTTCAATCCATTCTTGTCTCCCATTTACATTGTTGCCTGGTATATATATATTCAAACAGATGATATAGATTTCATAAGATCAGAGCAGTTTTAGTAGAGTTTGGAAATAGGTTTATAACGATAGGTATGCGAGTATTCCAGTGTGGAGTACCACACTGGAATAGGTTCAAAACCTTTGAACCCAAATTTCGGTTTGGCCAATAATTCTTACATTTTATTAATATTATGACTTCGTTTACAACTTCACTTCCATTTTCTCTTTCAAGGTAGCATTACACGACAGTTATTAGGGATCTTTTACGAAAACTATGCTTCCTGCTTCATAACACCAAATTGTAGTAGATTTTTCAAGCTTTTTAGGAAAAGGAATATATAAAAAAAATGCGTTTTTATCACCTCCGCTATGGCATGCGTGATAAATCGTATGGATAGCTCTGTAGAAAGACCAGACAGACGAAGTGAAAATCATTATTTTTCGTCGAAACTCTCAATGATTTTCAAACGCCATTGTTTCCAGTGAATGAGATTTTCAGATAATGTTAAAAGTAAATCAATACTTACCTAAAACTAGAATTATACGACGCTATTTTAAAAACAATTCTAAACTTTACTTGTTTCTGATTGTAGCTGCAAGTGTTTTGCTATCCATACTGTAGGTAAATTTATATATTTGTTAACATTTAATATTTTATCAGTCAATTTAATTCACAGTTTAAGATGGGGTGACTCTGTACGTTCTGTGCGTTGTAACTTGAAAGGTAATATGAGCTCGAGTAAGGCAGGAAAGGAATACTTTCCTCATATTAGACTAGGCTTACACTCAAGAAAGTGCAATAAGCAGAGTCTAATGTGGTCTTAGGATTAGAACACGAGAAGAAAGAATTGTGTAAGTCTGAATGTAACACTCTAAATAATGAATCACTCGCATTGGCTACTTTAATTAATCGCTTTAAATTTTTCCCTAAGTCATTGTGAGTTTAATATAAGAACTATACACTAATATTTTTAAATTAATATCTCAATAGCCTTCATCGTTATATACGAAACGGAAAACTTCACATAGGTTTCGAAACTAGTTTAATATAATGATTAAATAATTAATTTTTCTGATATATTCAATTTTTTCTTCTCAAATAGCTAAGTAGAATGTGATTTCAATGGAAGGGGAGATGGAGGTGGTGGTATGGCAATAGCGTAGTGAATTCATGTGTTGGAGGTTGGGATGGGTTCGTATAGCATATCGACGAATCTGGAGCTTAGTTTCTGCTTTATTTTTTTGTCTACTTGTCAGAAAATGTAGCAAAAAAAAAACACCCGGATAATATATTACGCTCTTACAAGTTAAGATGACTCACTTGTAAGAGAGCACATGGTATGCTAAAGGTTACGAGAAAGTGAGATGGAATGAGGTTAGACAGAATTATAGGAAGATACGGCGAAGGCCATTAAAAGGTTAGAAGAAAATGACAGATCGTACAGGGAAATTCCCATTATCAAAATCTTCCCTCAAGGGCAATGGCAAGTGACCAGGCACGTACCCAAACTACAGTTTCAGGGTGGAGGGTGGGGCGACTGTTACTATTGATATTTCCTAATAATGGTAGTGTAAATACACTGATGCTCAAAATTAAATGATAATGTATAAATTCTTACATAACTCGAAGTATTTTTAAGGGAATGCAGTGAAATTTGGTTAACAGGTTTATTATTACAATACAAATGTAAATCAATCAGAAGATATACTCATAGTCCTATAATGCGAATGCGTTAAGGTCATAATCGTGTAACTGATATGGAGCTGTCCATGAGACAATACTTGAAGTCAGTAGTATGATCCCATTATAGCGATCCCCCTTTGCACAGTGCTTTCCCCCTATGACGTCACTTACCACGCCCATATGCGCCCCCACTACTACCCCCTATGACGTCTCTGACCACGTTCCTATGACGTAACCGACCATGGCCACTGCCGGATACGCCCCCATATTAATATTCAAAATTAATAATCCACAATTAATTCCTCCTTATTAAAAAACACCTCCCCCCTTAACCGGTGGCGCCATCTGGCGACTATGAGGAGTATTATTTTCTTAAAAACCCCTATTTTAGCTCTAATTTCCCGATTTTTGACTCCCCCTTTAATAAAAATTCCTCTCCCTTATTAAGAAAACCCCTTCCTTCCCTCTTTTACCCTCTGGCGCCATCTGCTGACTATGAGGAGTATTATTTTCGGAAAAACCCCTATATTAGCTCTAATTTCTCGATTTTTGACTCCCCCTTATTAAAACCCCCTCATTCTCTTCCCCCCCTTTTAACTCGTGGCGGCATCTGGTGACTATGAGGAATACTATTTAAGAAAAACCCCTATTTTAACTCTAATTTCCCAATTTTTCAGCCAATCCGTCATTAAAAACCTCTGGTTGACCCACCTATATTTTAAGCCCTCCTTCTCGAATAGTCCCGATTTTTCTTTATTTCAGACCCCCTGGTTGACCCACCTATATTTTAAACTCTCCTTCTCGAATAGTCCCGATTTTTCTTTATTTCAGACTCCTGGTTGACCCACCTATATTTTAAGCCCTCCTTCTCGAATAGTTCCGATTTTTCTTTATTTCAGACCCCCTGGTTGACCCACCTATATTTTAAGCCCTCCTTCTCCAATAGTCCGGATTTTTCTCTATTTCAGACCCCCTGGTTTACCCACCTATATTTTAAGCCGTCCTTCTCGAATAGTCCGGATATTTCTTTATTTCAGACCCCCTGGTTAACCCACCTATATTTTAAGCCCTCCTTCTCAAATAGTCTCGATTTTTCTTTATTTCAGACCCCCTGGTTGAGTCCCTATATTTTAAGCCCTCCTTCTCGAATACTTCCGATATTTCTTTATTTCAGACTCCCTGGTTGACCCACCTATATTTTAAGCCCTCCTTAATCTACGAATAAGTCCCTTACCAACTAAACTTCGGGATGGCAACGATCGGCTGATGCAAGCCTCAGAATTATTGCACGGGTGGCAACCTCACGCAGAATGGCATGATGCAAGTCTCTAAATAATTGCAAAACTTTCGATAGCAGTCACTCACAGAAAATCAACTGCCAAAGTTGTATTACCCATTTTTATTCCTTATTAATGAAGTCACTCTTAACATTAATGTTAAGAGTGTCTTCATACCTTTCAACTGAAGAAATATTAAGAAATTTATTAAATAACTAAAAGTGGTACAAATTCCCAGCTTCTAGTTTATATTTAAAATCCACAGATTGATATATCTTCCACTTTCTTGATATGTATGATTTTCCATTTCAGAAATATCATTCTCTCTCTAAATGCATTTGCAAGCACTTTATCACATTCACTCAACGTAGTATTAAAGGTCATATTTTTTATCTTTTAGAAACTACCGATAGTTATTTGTATATTACTCACAGTATGATATATAAATAAAAATAAATTACTCTTAAAGCAGTAGTTTGCCACAGATGTCTTGACAGGTTCAATTTTCCAGTGACATGTTCAATTGTGTCCCTTCAATTTATTTTCTAGACCTGGGCCTGCTAGAATGTTATCATTTACTGAGTAATCATATAGCAACTTTAAAATCTAAGTGTTAGGCACAAAATATGTATGAGATGCTCATTAAATGCAATTATTACAAAAGGTGACTGGAACTAGTTTTAGTGTATTTCACTACAGTTTTGTTATATTTCAAACAAAAATAATATGGAAAGAAACGTTTTCATCCTAGTGATTTAGAAATTTGCTGTGGGTAAATTTGTGATTTTTTTTTTGTCTGTTTCTAGGGAAATCTTCAAAGAAGTAAAATAGTACAAGATCAAGTAATAGAAGCCAAGCAACAGGTGATAAAAGTTCTTGAGCATAAGCCTCATATTGTTGACATAGTTAGCAAATACATCAGCAAGAGGCCAGTTAAAAAGAAGGAAAAGAACTGAATATTTCTCGTGATCTTTTTTTCTAATGTTGGCACTTGGAAGACTGAATGCTAGCTTGTCCTTGTGGAAACCCAGATCATAAAACTATTAAAGATTTTCAGAAATTGACTCTGTTGTGACCTGGGATTTCTGCATTGTCAATGCACATTGGCATTTGAATGACTTGTACAGTTACTGTAGAAATATGTGTATAAGAACACTTTATTTCAATTTTTGCAACATTTTCATAGTTTTAGTGTTATTTTCAAAACATTTATAAGGTTTTGTAAGTATTTTACTAAAAGATTGTTTTAAACATATTTCATGTCTTTATGCAAAGGGAGGTCCAGCTCACAAAACATATTGCCAATTAACTGGAATGCTTCTCAACTAATGCTCCCAATAGTAAGAATAACGGTAATAATAAAAATATATGTGTGTATATGTAAGAAAGGATTTATTAGTGACTCTGTATAAATATTTATTAAACTTCATTGTCATTTAACCAGGGATTAAGGCCATGGGCATAAAATATAGTTATTCATTTAAATACTGTGTTTTGCATATTGTGTGAGTTAATTTCATATTTACATCTATATAAACATGCATTCTTCATCAACATGAATCCATTTGGGCAGTTACAATTCTCTCTATTAAAGGTGATCAAATAATCCTAAGGTGTCAAATTTAAAAGACTGCATTATTTGCTCATAGAATATGACACACATCAAGAAATGATCCTATTTAAATGAAGGAGTTTAAAGCTCTTGTGGGAAAAAGAAAATAGAGAAACATCACCCATTTTTTTTTATGTATTGGGTATACTAACATCTAATTGCATTGATTATTTCCTTTAGTAACTTTATGTTCTATATTTAGAATCCATTTAAGAAACATTATCTCATTTCAGTGTTGGATTTTTAACATCGAAAACAAGTTATTATGGTAAAAAAATGCTTGGATCATTATTTTTACTCGCAAAAATATATATTAATGACATTGTCACAAACGGGAGGTCCTAGCCTTCCCTCCCTTTTTTTCTAGAATGGTAATATAGGAAAAAATTATTAAACACGTATTTCTTTGCATTTTTCAAGAAATTTTTTTAAAAACCTGTAAAATGGGGAGAAATGTTATAATTCGTTGGAAATCCAGTCTGTTGGCCCCCACATTTATATTTTGTTCCTGTGCAACACAATTATTAATTGTATATAGGAAATAAATTCTGAGCTTCAGCTTCAAGAATGTGGTTACAGATGTTCAAAATGCTAGATTTTTATACCTCAAAGCAGTGTCTCGCAAACATTTTTACTCTGCGGCACACTGAATCTAATTTTTTTTCCGCAGCACACTGAATCTAATTTTTTTTTTCCGCCGCACACCTTAAAAAGAATTTTTGATGGTTACGTAAAAAGAGGAAAATTGAAGTTTCGTTAAATGCATTTTATTTAAAATAAATATAATAATAAATATAATTAATCATAACTCGGTGTTTGTTTTAAATATTTGTCCATTCTATGTTTTGAAATAATCAAAAATTAATAAAAAAATTTGGAAAAAGCTTGATAAATACAAGATTCCAGTTGATAAAATCTGAAAGATTTTTATTAAAGCACGTTGATACCCCCTCAAGCAGCTGCTTGCCACAGAGGTCTGACAGGAGCCTGTCAATTTATATGCCATAGAAGATCTGAGAGGATGGCAGGACCTCAGCAGAAACAACACAAACAGCCATGCCTTACCCAGGTCCCGTAGATCAGTAGCCAAGCGTGCTAATAGCATGTCGATATTAAAGCACGTCGATAACAAGTCAAGTCAAAATGAAATCTTTGGAATATCTAGTGTCAATTTGAAAATCTCTCGCGGCACACAGTTTGCGAGACACTGCCTTAAAGTAATACTTTACTCTAAACTTGAAATCTGTTTGCCTTGATCTTCATAATCCTGTGTGTAATATGTTTTTAAAAGATAAATTGAAAATTTTGAAGCATTGGATCCTTTAATAAAAATGAAAAAATAAATACTCCCTCAAGCAGCTGCTTGCCACAGAGGTCTCACAGGAGCCTGTCAGTTTATATATGCCAGAGTAGGAGATCTGAGAGGATGGCAGGACCCCAGGAGAAAAAAGACACACACATCCATTCCTGATCCGGGGCTCGAACCCAGGTCCCTTGGATCAGTATCCAAGGGCGCTAACCACTCGGCCTGATAATCACATTTTTTTTTACATCTAATTTCTTTTTTGGATAATAGGGATTTTCAATAAATATTTTAATAATATTTTACAAAAGGTAATTCAATTTTTATTACCAGAAAGATTTTTTTTTAAAACGAGATTATCAGTTTTAGTTTACTGCAATTATTTGATTCACAACCCAGGTGTTGAGTATGCAATCACTTGTGCTGTTTATAAAATGTTGCATTTCACTTTTATTGAGGTGAGAACGGAAATTTTTTTCATTTCAGTTGTACAGACCTTGTGGTTCTTATTTAGCAAAAAACTGGTGCAATTTTACTTGATTTGATACTTTTATTACATATGAACTTCGCTGATGGTAGGCATTCTTTCGTATTTTAATTGGCCAGGTTTTCCCCAAGGTTCTAAGGAACTAACACTGTGTTCGCTTTTAGCCAGGATTAATAAGGTGTATGATGAAAATTTTAGTGCTGCTACAGTTTTACAGTTATTACTATAATTGCCATCATTATGTACGAAAAGTGCAATGCAGGATCGCTCCAATCAGTTTATATTCATTATCAGCACCTTTAATGAAACAAACTTCTAATTACCATTGATTAACTTTTGTGGTTTTTCATTTCAAGACTTTTGTGGACAATTTTTCCTGGACAGATTAACTTCCACCCTACCCTTTGTGAGATAGGGAAGCTATTGTAAAATAATAAAAAAAAAAAATACCCCCTCAAGCAGCTGCTTGCCACAGAGGTCTGACAGGAGCCTGTTAGTTTATATGCCAGAGTAGAAGGTCTGAGAGGATGGCAGGACCTCAGCAGAAAAACGATACATACATCCATGCCTTTAGGGCTTGGAAAAGTCATTTTCCATTGCATTAGATATTAAGCCATGTATTCTGTTGGGTATTAAGCCATGATTGAAATATAGATATTGACAAATATTGAAAGTCAACAAGTTGAGTTTGTGGAAACAAATGGAAATTTTAGATAGGTCACTTTACACTCGGATATTGGAATTGCACCATCCAGTAGATATAACGGATTTGCATGTGAGTATAGGGAAGTGATATAAGCAAATGTTCAGTTTCCTTGACAAACACTTGGTATCTGGAGATAATAGGGCAAATATATGAAAGAGTGTCGATAAGAGATAATGAGGTGAAGTGTAGAAGATACCAGGATAACCGTATCAGCAGCTGAGCACATTTCGATGTGGTTGGTTTGTAGGGCTATGTGAAGCTAGATGGTCTACTCATAGCATTGCCACACATATGGCAACACTGCAAAGATGTATGGAGTCAATCATCTCAAGATGGTATTCAGAGCATATAGTGTAGTATTGTCAGATGCACAACATCCTGGGTTAATCACGATTCTGTAGCTGCTACCATAGACGTTCCCATCACAGCTAGGTCAATTTTCAGGTGACTAGTAGGTAGATTGATGCGCGACTATCATTGCAATGATGGACTTTGACCATGCGCCACAATCGGATTAGACTGGGTCAGGTTAGGGCTACTTGGTATGTCACTGCAGTGTTTTCACCAATGAAAGATGTCATTCCTCAGTCAATGTACCTCTAACCCAGGTCCAGCGAAGCCTAACAGTGGATGTTAAGCCTACATTCATGCATAAAGCATTTCCTGGAAATTGTCATGTGATTGGAATTTCTATGGCGGCAGTTACATTTCATCATGTGGTAAATATTATTGATGTTTGGTCAGCTGACAAATAATGCTATTTCTCTGTGATGTGTATCCGACACTGACCCTGTGTTCTGAATATCTGAGATAATTGGTTCCAACTATCCTTCCATAGTAGCCCACGTGTGTCGATTACCATGGGTCTACCCATGGTAATATGGTTGTTGAAAGGGATATCCTGTTATCTTCTACACTCTTCGATATCTGCTATCAACCATTTTTCATAACTAGCTACAGGGAACTATAGCACCTGACACATTTGACTTAGTCACTGAGCGTTTGCCATGGAAACATAATCTTTCACATATATCACTGACATACAGATTTGAATTCAAATCTATCCTTTCTGGTTGACGCAATTTCAATGTTCAGACTGTGTAATGGCGAGTAATTAATATTTGCTAAGGTGTGAAAATCTTGTAGAGAATCAATGAAAATTTATGGGGGTTAAGAATTACCACAATATAGTTTAGGGAACATTGTCTCAAAACATTTTGTACCACATCTCGAATCTCTTTGATACTAAAGCTGGCTGTCAAGAGAAGAATCAATAAACATACTGCATGTAGGAAATTTGGGAGAAGGTGGAAATTCAAAATTACGCCATCCACATGAAAAGCTTTGGTTTCATAGCAGGATCGTTTCTAACAGTATTCTGACTAAATCCACCAAATATGAAATAAAGACATGGCCATTTAAAGTACCACCGTATCATCATCATCATCATCATCCTCAAGCAGCCATGGGCTACGGAGGTCCAACCAGACCGTGCAATTTAGTTCTCCAAGCAAGTCTATCCTGAGCTACATCTACTGCATCCGGCCACTGCACACCAATTCTAACAAGGTCCTGTTTGACATTGTCTGCCCACCGCATCCTAGGTCTCCCCTTCTTTCTGAGGCCTTTAGGCACACTGTTCATAACCCTATTCGCCAATCTATAATTATTCATACGGGCAACATGGCCAAACCAACGGAGTCTCTCTCTGCAAAATATGCTGCTTAAAGGAGGTTGCAAACTCCTTTCCCTAATCTCATCATTAGTTACAAAGTTGAACCACCTAATGCCCAAGATACTGCGTAAACATCTGGAATCAAAAGCATCTAGTTTCCTGTTATCTTGTTTACAAAGTGTCCAAGTTTCACTACCATAACTAACCCTAGAAAGAACCAAACTATTATACAGTCTAATTTTAGTCTTTAGGTGTATATGCCTATTTCTCCACACTCTCCATAGGTTCTTAAAAGTCCCGGCAGCAATCCCTATTCGTCTGTTAATCTCATGCCGCACCTCACCATTATCTGTTACATAGCTCCCAAGATAATTAAACTGTGACACCTGCTCAAGACTGCAACCATTCAGATTAACTGAATCACAGCCTGCCTGACCAATTTTCATCACTGTAGTTTTCTCTCTGTTTATAACCAAACCTACTCTACTACCAGTCTCATCAACAGCTCGAACGAAAGAGTTCATCTCATCAACATCATTTGCCAAAAGGGCTAAATCATCAGCATAATCAAAATCAGAAATTTTCGTATCTCCAGCCCATTTAAGGCCAAAATCTTTCCCTTGAAGTGAATTTCGCATAACATAATCAATAATCAAACTAAAGAGAAAAGGAGACAAAATGCACCCTTGTCGAACACCAGAAGTAATGCTAAACCAATTGCTACAAGCCTTACCAACTCTCACACACGACTCAGTGTTATTATAGAGAGCTTTCATTATGTTAACTAACTTGTCTGGTATACCATATGATTTCACAATCAACCACAAATTATGACGATCAACAGAGTCGAACGCCTTTTTGAAATCAACAAAGCTAGCAACCAAAGGTTTCTGAAACTCTAAACATTTCTCAAGAATCTGCCTAAGTGAAAATATCTGATCCACACATCCCCTACCACTTCTGAATCCACATTGCTCATCACGCAATTGACTGTCAACCAGATTCTTGATTCTATTAAGCAAACCTACCATGGAAAGAACTTTACCTGGAACAGAGAGTAGGCTGATACCCCTATAGTTATCACAAGAACTGCGATCACCTTTTTTGAAAATAGGGATAACAATAGCTCTGGTAAAATCCTTAGGAACCATGCCTTTATCATAAAAGAGATTCAGAATTTCAGTCATCCAAGTGGTAACCGAAACATTCCCAGCTCTAAGCATTTCCGTAGTAATTTCATCTACCCCTGGGGATTTATGAAGTTTAAGTTTAGAAACAGCCAAAATAACTTCAGATTGTGTTATAGGGCCAACATTAAAGCCACCAATGCATCTATCATCATTGCAAACAATGGGAGTAGAACTAACTACATTGTTTAGAACATCACTGAAATGCTCAGCCCACCTAGCCATGACAGAATCCTCCCCTTCTATAACCTTACCTTGTTTATCCTTCAATCCTTGTATGCCTGTCCGTTTTCTACCACATAAAACATTAATTATCTGGTACAGCTCTCTGCTGTTGTGCTGTCTAACTGCTTCCTCGGCTTTGTCAGCCAAACCATCAAGCCAAAGATTCTTATCAGCAGCTAACTGATCCTTTACAAGTTTATTAAGGTCTCTGTAATGCTTTCTATTAGGACTAGTAGGGTATTGATTAAGGGCATTCCTGCAGTTCTTTCTTTCCGAAATAAGCTCAAGTGCCTTATCACTCAGATAATTTAGCCTCTTCTGCTCCTTTTTTCCTAAAAGAGTACTGTTATTATCCAAAAAAGCCTGTTTAAAATGATCCCATTCTTCCTCAACTTCAGTAGTAAGCAAACCATGACTGTCATAATGACTAAGTAACCTATCATGGTAAGCTTTGGCTATAACTGGATCTTTCAGAGCTTCAGTATTAAAAGTAAATTTTTTAACCCTAGCACAACACTTTTTAAGTTTAAGTTGCAACACACTTTTAACAAGGTAATGGTCAGATCCAATTTCAGCTCCCCTATATGCCCTGGTATTCCTAACAGAACTAGCCCATTTGCTGTTAATTAATATGTAATCAATCATATTCTAATGCAGCCCATCAGGTGAAACCCATGTATACTTATGTATGTCGCGGTGTTTGTAATAAGTGTTAGTTATTCTGAATCCATTGAGTTTACTTACCTGTAGGAGACGTTGCCCATTGCCATTGCAGCTACCAATACCAAAAGGGCCTATTACTCCTCCCCAAAGGTCAGAGTCAGTACTTTGGCATTGAAGTCACCAAGAACAAGGGTAATATCCCCTTTCTTGACAGAATTCAAAATATCCTGAAGTTGTTCATAAAACCTATCCTTCTCATCCTCATCAGCATCCTCAGTGGGGGCATAACAGCAGATAACATTCAAGTCTTTAACGCTTGTCTGAAATTTTGCTGTAAGAAACCTTTCATTAATGCACTCATATCCTAGAAGAGCATCGCTAGCGTGTCTGCTGAGAAGCAGACCCACGCCTTGGTGATGCTTATTGTCGTCCCGCCCTGAAAAGAGAAATTTAAGATTATTTTTAAGAATCTGACCTTTATCTGTCCATCTGGTCTCTTGCAAGCCGAGAATATCTAAATTATAACGGTGGAATTCTTGTGTGAGGACATCAAGAGAAAAAGCTCTGTGCAGAGTCCTCACATTCCAACTACCTATGGAGAGAAAATGGTTAGTGGGATGTTTAAAGAAACTATGTTTGTTGAGAGAGGGAATGCCGACAATATCAAACAGCCCCCTAATCGCAGACATGGGGCAAAGACCCGTTCCCCCACTACTAAAGGCTGAAGCCATCTACACTGGAAGACTTCCTCCAATGTAGAATTTGACGATGCCAATAGAAGCAAAGAGTTCAGGTGCCTGCGATGACTTCTGCTCAGGATTATCCACCAGCTGATAAACATATCCTGTGAATCTATTCAATTGGGGCTGTCAACCCACAAACAAACAGAAAACACAGCGGAAGATTTTCCCTCCACAGAAGCCCACAAGTGCAGCAAAATCAGGATCCATAATCAAGCTCAGAGCCATATTTTCTGTCCAGTCCAGTAGGTTTATATGGTCAGCACCAGGACCCCGTGTGGTTGACCACTCCTCAGCAGGGTAGAAAAAAAAGAAAAGTAGCCACAGTTGTCCAGATCAGTAGGCCACACTAATCTGGCAGCCCTCCCCTTCCGTTCACTTCCACAAGAGAGTATCTCTTTTGAAAGTTACTAACGGTCTGCACCACGAGAAGGCGGGGTCGGACATTAGATGCTAGGCCTGGCCGGTTCTATGCATCATCACAGGGGATTGGTGCATAGCTCTCCTTCCAGTGACTACCTAGCTACCATATCAGCAACACCTTTATCACTCCAAGCAGCTGTTTTGAGTTCACGTGATCAGTACCTGAAAACCAGTATAGATATTCTTCTCTCTTTCCGGACTTTCATCCCATCCAATGTCATTTTCTTCCCTCCCATATCTTCTCTCCATTCCAAAGAGGTTTCTCTGCATAACGGTATTTCCTTGAGATATAGGGCTACACCATGACGAGTAGTGATATAAGAAATCCTTTTCTGTCAGACACTTATCTTGGAAGAGTCCTGGTCATTACCTGCAGTGGAAACAAAGTATTCACATTAAAAGATTGCAGACATTGCGACTTTGTGTGTTTTGGCTTCTCCTTGATGAAATTAGACTTCGTGTTATGAAATTAGATCGCGATCTGATATAGATTGTGAGAAGTAGGATAAATAAATCGGTCTTTGTTAGAGAGATTTTTTAGTTGATCTTCATGCTCTTTCGGAAGAAAATCTCACGTTATATCGACGAAGCGAAAATATGCTTTTCTGCAACTTTTGGCATCATTACAGATATACACTAAGTTCCCGAACACTGCTATATAAATTGAAAGTTACATTCAGAGCTTACGGAAGGCTCCCCAAGCTCCTCTACAACTTTTTACGAAACAATGTCACTCAAATCTTAGTTTTCGATTTCGAACAATTTTCTTTTAATTTACAGAGTTATTAGGTTTAAAACTTTAATAGCAAACCCTACTGTTATATTCGTTTTATGCATTTCCAAAATTTCTGGGGCGGGGGTGGCCCAGTCGGTAGCGCGCCAGGCTCGTAATCTGTAGTTCCCAGGTTCGAGTCGCAGCTGGGTCAGTATCGTGATTTATCTCCGCAAAATTCCCTGCCCACTGTCAGTAGGGGACACCGATTGGCTTGGAAAGGCCGCCGTCCGTCGGATGGGACGTTAAGTCGTGACCCCATGTGCAGGAGAGCCATACCCTGTGCGCGTTAACCCCTTAACAGTTTTGCCCGAACACCGCTCGGGTGCTGCAAAAGGTCACTTTTCTGATTTGCCCGTACGCCGCTCGGGCATCTTATTTTTCTACGCCAATCCAATGATTTGCCCGGCTTTTTTACTTTTTTTTCATTTGCAATGTTTCTAATAGATGGACTACTAGTCCAGTAAAGTTTGGAATGCAAAACTTGCGTACACCAGTTTTATATCAGGTTTTACTGCTTTTCTTTTACACAGGAGAAGGAGTGAATTTTGTTTTCACTTGTGTAGTGTATCACACGTTGTGAATACTATTTTGAATTTAGTGCTAAAATAAAAGGGGAATGAGTGACAGTGAGCGGCTCATAATAGAATATAATTCTGATATTGGATCAGATAATGAATCGGAAATTTCTCTAAATGATTCTGGAAGTTGTGAAAGTTCGTTATCGGACTTCTCTAGTGATGAGGAAACGGAAAGTTCCGATGATCTAACTCAGGTGCGGAACTTTTGTGAAATCGATACTAGTAATCCTCCTCCAGCATCGCCGCGATTTCCTTTCACAGCGAATCCTGCTGTTCATTTGAATATTGATGTAAGTAATGAAACTTTACAGTTTCTTGATATTTTCTTTGATTGTAACCTCCTTGAAATAATAGTTTCTGAAGTTTCATGTTCGGAAAAGCCAACTTTAAGTAAAAATGCCAATTTTTCGTTATAATTAAAAATTATCATAAATTATGCCATTCAATACTTGTAACAGTTTTGACTGCTGATTTGAATTTATATGATCGATTTGAGTACAAAATTGTTTATTAAAAATGTGCTTATTTTTGGACACAATATGGCAGAAAAAAGAAACTGTTAAGGGGTTAAAGAACTCGCTGGATGGCCTTGACGGGAGGCTACCATCTGTCTCCCAACAGCTGTTCCAGTGGGTCCCCTCCCCCAACCTTCTCTGAGCCTTCGGGGTCCATGTGACCTGGCCATTTAACCCATGGTGTAGAACATAGGATCGTTTACTCGGTCTCTGGTACAGATGGCTTGCGGATGTTGCTGCTATTGAGCCGTCGTCTCCTGCACTCGTTGTTATCCATGGTTCCTGGCGCAGTTCCACGGCAGTTCGGAGTTAGGATCAATTAGCAAGCCATCTTTTATACCACAGACACAAGAGACTAGACAAACTTTTACTTCATATTGAGGAATTCACATATGCTTTTCGGATCAATCTTGATCAGCCTGAAACGAAATATATGTTTTTAAGTAACTTTTATAATCGTTCATTGAGAACACCGTTTCTATAAGAATCCGAGAGCTCCGAGAAGGTTGGGTGTTGGGGTTATACTGGACAGCTATTGGGAGACAAATGATAGCTTCCCATCAAAGCCATCCTGCGTGTTCTTTAATGTGCACAGGGTCTGGCTCTCCCGCACAAGGGGTCACGGCTTAACGCGCCATCTGATGGACGGCGGCCTTTCCACTGCGCGCCTTAAGGAAACATTGGATGGCCTTGACTGGAGGCGACCACCTGTCTCCTAACAGTTGTTGAGTGTGTCCCCTTTATCAAACCGTCTATGAGCCCCTGGGGTCCTTGTGACCTGGGCATTTAGGCCGTTCTAACTACCCAACCTAGATTCAGTGCGAAGGAAGAGGAACGAATTACGTCACGAGAGAAACGAAAGGTCAAAATTATGTCTAATAGGATCTTGTTTAAAAATAGATTTTCTTTCTAGATACCTAATGAAAGATTTACATTTTGTGAAAAAAATTAAACTCTTTGATTTTAAACTTAAAACCTGTAGTAATTTCATCTACCCCTGGGAATTTATGAAGTTTAAGTTTACAAATAGTCAAAATAACTGTAGATTGTGTTATTAGGCTAATATTAAAGCCACCAATGCATATATCATCATTACAAACAATGGGAGTAGAAATAACCACCATTGTTTAGAACAGCGCTGTCCAACTAGCGGGCCACATACGGACAGGATTTTTGTGGCCCGCGAACAAAATCAAATTTTTACTTGAAATTTTAAATAAATATCTGTAATCCACCTTATAATTTTTTGTCAACTTATATTTACTTAATATGCAATCTTCAACTTACTCGTTCTATAAAGTTTACAAAACATTCTTCAGCCGATCGGAAACTTCTGAAACCTTTTAAGAGCGGTGCAGCCTCATCAAACAAATGTTTTTACGAAGCTGCAGTAATAAGAAGCATCTAACGACAGCACGAATCGCTCTCACTGCGCGTGTATATGGCATGCATTGTCGAATGTTGCACTGTATTGTGCACCAGGAGACGTGGCATTTAGATGAGACTAAACGACGTAATGGAAACGGTTGTCAAAATTACCAATTTAATTCGTGGCGAAACTCGTTCTCCTAAACAAAGTAAATTTAAAGCTTTTTTGGATGAACTCCATGCTGAGTATGGCGATCTGCTTTTACATAGTAATATTCGCTGGTTAAATGTCGGAAAATGCCTCAATAGATTACAGTTCGGAAAGAAATTCATCTTTTTCTCACAGAAGTGGGCACCGATGAAGATATTAATAGCAAGTTTTGTTGATGAAAATTTTCTATGTTCACTTGACTAACAGACATTAGAGATTATATAAATATCTTGAATAAACCTTACGAGGAAAAGATAAAAACGTGTGCTGTCTTTATAATCATGTTACTGGGTTTAGAAACAAACTACAATTGTTGAAGTCAAATTTGCAGGAAAACAATTTAATTCATTTTGAAACTTGTAAAGAGTTTTACGAAGAAATGAAGCAACTTAGTAAAACAGTTAATTTTGAAAAATTTCTTCCTAAATTAGATATCTTAATTAAAGATTTTAATAGAAAATTTTCTCAATTTGATTACCTTAAGCAAAGTTTAAATTTATTCTCTATTATTTATTATTATTATATAAATATATTATATTATATTATTTATTTAATTATAAAAATCAATTGGAATTATGTGATTGTTGCATCTAATAGAGAAACTGAAATAGAATTGTTCGAACTTTTGCCTAAAGATTGGGCTTATAGATTTATCTTAAGAATAAAGTAACACCCATCGGATCGAAATTCTTTTACAACATAGAGGCTGTATACTGCTCGAATGCAACATCTGAGGTCATGATGCCATGTGACTGTAATGGATGAGAATATCATACCACGAGATCACCATACAGTCCATACCTGATGCCATCGAATTTTCACTATTTTTGGGAAGTTGAAGAACCATCTCCGAAGAAGACGTTATCCATCGCATGAGCCCGTCATTGAAGTCACAAAGCGGCTTTAAGAGGAGAATGCGTCTTTTTATTGATTGGATTAATCAACTGCTGCAAGTGTCTCAACAAGACTGATGATTACCATGTAGAAAAATAATACATCTATTTGGTGGTTATTATGTAGAAAAATAATACACCTATGTGGTGATTGCAATATGGAAAAATAACACACCAATGGAGTGACTATGTGGAAATATAAAACAATTATGTGGTACTGTGTGTAAACATAATACACCTACGTCGTGTCAACTATGTGGGAATATAATACATCTATAGCGTGTCTATTATGGGGTAATAAAATAAAACTTTTCGGATTATTCATTTGGAAACATAAGTGCTGGAATGGAACTTAGTTTTAATGATTTCGAAGCGAAAGTACGGGACCGGTGTTACTCTTTAAATATTTTGAAACCGGAATGGCGTTCCTTTTGAATTTGAGTAATGCTTTGAAAATTGCTTCCCTTATCGACATGTCAGTCACATATGATCATAGAAAGTTTATTTAAGAAATTACTGAGTCCTGTAACTGAATTACTGTTGGCTTAACATGGAATTGTACGTAATAAAGTAGCTGCTGAGCGTATGTTAATAACATAGGTAGTCACTGGAAGAAGAGCTATGCACCAATCCCCTGTGATGATAGGTAGAACCGGCCAGACCAAGTACCTAATGTCCGACCCCGCCTTCTCGTGGTGCAGGCAGTTAGTGCTTTTCAAAAGAGATACTCTCTTGTGGAAGAGAACGGAAGAGGACGGTTGCCAGATCAGTGTGGCCTATAGATCTGGATTACTATGGCTGCTTTCTTTTTTTCTACTCTGCTGAGGAGTGGTCAACCAAACAAGGTACTTGTGCTGACCACATACACCAACAGGAATTGAATAATACTCTGAGCTTGATTATGGATACTGGACTTCACTTTGGGCCTCTGTTGAGGAAAAATCTGCCGCTGTGCTTTCTGTTTGCTTAGGGGTTGATAGCCCCAAGTGAATGTGAATAATGAGTGAATAGATTCACAGCATGTGTTTTATCAGCTGGTGGATAATCCTGAACTGAGGACATAGCAGGTAACCTGAACTCTTGCTTCTACGGGCATCGTCAAATTCGACATTGGAGGAAGTCTTCCGGTTTAAATTGCTTTAGCCTATAGTGGTGAGGGAACCGTGCCTGAGTTTAGGGGGCTTTTTGATACTATCGGCATTCCCTCTCTCAATAACCATAGATTCTTTAAACATCCCACTAATTATTTTCTCTCCGTAGGTAGTTGGAATGTAAGGACTCTGCACAGAGCTTTTTCTCTTGATGCCCTCAGACAAGAACTCCGCCATTGCAATTTAGATACTCTCGACTTGTAAGAGACCAGATGGACAGATAATGATGACAAACAGAGGGAGAAGTAAAGTGATGAAAATTGGTCAGGGTGATGGTGCTGCAACTGCTTTGAATTGCTGCATTAATGAGGAAATGTCTCAGTTTAATTATCTTTGGAGCTATGTAACAGATAATGGTGATGTGCGGCATGAGATTAACAGACGAATAGGGATTGCTGCTGGGACTTTTAAGAATCTATGGAGCATGTGGAGAAATAGGCGTATAGCCTAAAGATTAAAATTAGAATATATACCGTATATTTCCGCAGATAAGACGACTTTCAGATAAGACGAGGTATAAATTTTCGCCAAAGTTTTATAGTTTTAGCATATATCTGTCCTATAAGACGACCCCAAACTATCAACGGCCTATGAATTTAGTTTAGATCAGCGATCATCATCTGGATAATAATACTGTATAGCGTATACGGAATTATGTCCTATTCGCAAACATTCGCATGATTCGGGCATTCGGGTAATGACCTTGACTATTCACAAAAGCGTCGTATGGGCTATTCTATTTTGTGGACATACTCTACTCTGTACTATTAAATAATTACGGTTTGTCCGTTTTTCCTCAGTAGCTCAATAAACATAAATTTTAATATTTATTTTGTTTTAGTATTGTTTTACCATTACAATGTAATGTATTATTTACTCTTAGAATGTAATGTATTAGGATATAGCGTATTTAAATAATATGATAGATTTTTCGATAAGTTGTAGTAATAATGGTTTCAATTTACATAAATTTCAATCTAATATTTTTTTATCTGTCCTATAAGACGACCCGAATGTTGGGGGACTCTTTTATGATTCAACTATCGTCTTATCTGCGTAAATATACGGTAATTGTTTGGTTCTTTCTAGGGTTAGTTTTGGTAGTGAAACTTGGATTCTTTGTAAACATCATAACAGGAAACTTCAAAATTTTGATTTGTAAATAATGATGATTAGTAATGAAGAGTGTAATGTAAGTACTGAAGACTTTAAAGAATCTAATAAGACTCTAAAAGAATACGGAAGTAAGGATGATTAGATTAGGGGGCTGTTTGATATTGTTGGCATCCCCTCTCTCAATAAACATAGGTTCTTTAAACATCCCACTAACCATTTTCTCTCCATAGTTAGTTGGAATATGACTCTGCACAGAGCTTACTCTCTTGATGCATTCTCACAAGAATTCCGCCATTACAATTTAGATATTCTCGTCTTGTAAGAAACCAGGTGAACAGGAAATGGTCAGATTCTTAAAAATAATCTTGAAATTCCCTTTTCAGGGAGGAGAGATAATGAACATCACCAAGGCGTGGGTCTGCTTCTCAGCAGACACACTAGTGATGCTCTTCTAGGATAAGAACACAATAATGAAAGGTGTTCTTACAGCAAAATTTCAGACAAGCATTAAAGACTTGATTAAGACAAGACCAAATTAAAAATTGTTTTGGAAATTAAAATGATGATGAGGAACAGAGTTTTTGATAAGTGTTTAATTACTAAGGAATAAAAATGGGTAATACAGGGAATATAGAACTTTGGGAGTTGATTTTTTAAGTTTTAGTGGACTTGAAAAATTTCAGATGAACGTGAATACCAAAGGAGTTTGGTGAAGTTTTAATAGAGGGGGTTTTCAATAAGTGCTTAAATACTAAGGAATAAAAATGGGTAATACAGGGAATATACAACTTTGTGAGCTGATTTTCTATGTTTAGGGAACTTGTGAAAGGATGGGAGTTTGTGAAGTTATAATAGAAGTACCTTTTGATTTTTAATGAAGGGGAGGGAATTTTGATAAGTGTTTAATCACTAGGGAATTGGGAGTTGATTAGCTGACTTGGCAAAATGAATGTTAATAACAAGAGAGTTTGTGAAGTTTAATAGAGTGAACTTTTGATAAGGGGGTTTAATAAAAGGGAGAAGGGTTTTAATGAGTGTTTCATTAATAAGGAATAAAAATGGGTAATACAACTTTGGCAGTTGATTTTCTGTGAGTGACTGCTATCGAAAGTTTTGCAATTATTTAGAGACTTGCATCATGCCATTCTGCGTGAGGTTGCCACCCGTGCAATAATTCTGAGGCTTGCATCAGCCGATCGTTGCCATCCCGAAGTTTAGTTGGTAAGGGACTTATTCGTAGATTAAGAAGGGCTTAAAATATAGGTGGGTCAACCAGGGGGTCTGAAATAAAGAAATATCGGAAGTATTCGAGAAGGAGGGCTTAAAATATAGGGACTCAACCAGGGGGTCTGAAATAAAGAAAAATCGAGAGTATTCGAGAAGGAGGGCTTAAAATATAGGTGGGTTAACCAGGGGGTATGAAATAAAGAAATATCCGGACTATTCGAGAAGGAGGGCTTAAAATATAGGTGGGTAAACCAGGGGGTCTGAAATAGAGAAAAATCCGGACTATTGGAGAAGGAGGGCTTAAAATATAGGTGGGTCAACCAGGGGGTCTGAAATAAAGAAAAATCGGAACTATTCGAGAAGGAGGGCTTAAAATATAGGTGGGTCAACCAGGAGTCTGAAATAAAGAAAAATCGGGACTATTCGAGAAGGAGAGTTTAAAATATAGGTGGGTCAACCAGGGGGTCTGAAATAAAGAAAAATCGGGACTATTCGAGAAGGAGGGCTTAAAATATAGGTGGGTCAACCAGAGGTCTTTAATGACGGATTGGCTGAAAAATTGGGAAATTAGAGTTAAAATAGGGGTTTTTCCTTAAATAGTTCTCCTCATAGTCACCAGATGCCGCCACGAGTTAAAAAGGGGGGGGGAGGGAACAGAATGAGGGGGTTTTAATAAGGGGGAGTCAAAAATCGGGAAATTAGAGCTAATATAGGGGTTTTTCCGAAAATAGTACTCCTCATAGTCAGCAGATGGCGCCAGGGGGTAAAAGAGGGAAGGAAGGGGTTTTCTTAATAAGGGAGAGGAATTTTTATTAAAGTGGGAGTCAAAAATCGGGAAATTAGAGCTAAAATAGGGGTTTTTAAGAAAATAATACTCCTCATAGTCGCCAGATGGCGCCACCGGTTAAGGGAGGGAGGTGTTTTTTAATAAGGAGGAATTAATTGTGGATTATTAATTATGAATATTAATAAGGGGGCGTATCCGGCAGTGGCCGTGGTCGGTTATGTCATAGGAACGTGGTCAGAGACGTCATAGGGGGTAGTAGTGGGGGCGCATATGGGCGTGGTAAGTGACGTCATAGGGGGAAAGCACTGTGCAAAGGGGGATCGCTATAATGGGATCATACTACTGACTTCAAGTATTGTCTCATGGACAGCTCCATATCAGTTACACGATTATGACCTTAACGCATTCGCATTATAGGACTATGAGTATATCTTCTGATTGATTTACATTTGTATTGTAATAATAAACCTGTTAACCAAATTTCACTGCATTCCCTTAAAAATACTTCGAGTTATGTAAGAATTTATACATTATCATTTAATTTTGAGCATAAGTGTATTTACACTACCATTATTAGGAAATATCAATAGTAACAGTCGCCCCACCCTCCACCCTGAAACTGTAGTTTGGGTACGTGCCTGGTCACTTGCCATTGCCCTTGAGGGAAGATTTTGATAATGGGAATTTCCCTGTACTATCTGTCATTTTCTTCTAACCTTTTAATGGCCTTTGCCGTACTTTCCTGTAATTCTGTCTAACCTCATTCCATCTCAATATCTCGTAACCTCTAGCATACCATGTGCTCTCTTACAAGTGAATCATCTGAACTTGTAAGAGCGTAATATATTATCCGGGTTTTTTTTTTGCTACATTTTCTGACAAGTAGACAAAAAAAATAAAGCAGAAACTAAGCTCCAGATTCGTCGATATGCTATACGAGCCAACCCTCCCCTCCCCCTCAATGAATTCACTAAGCTATTGCCATACCAGCCACCTCCATCACGCCTTCCATTGAAATCACATTCTACTTAGCTATTTGAGAAGAAAAAATTGAATATATCAGAAAAATTAATCATTTAGTCATTATATTAAACTAGTTTCGAAACCTATGTGAAGTTTTCCGTTTCGTATATAACGATGAAGGCTATTGAGATATTAATTTAAAAATATTAGTGTATAGTTCTTATATTAAACCCACAATGACTTGGGGAAAAATTTAAAGCGATTAATTAAAGTAGCCAATGCGAGTGATTGATTATTTAGAGTGTTACATTCAGACTTACACAATTCTTTCTTCCCGTGTTCTAATCCTAAGATCACATTAGACTCTGCTTATTGCACTTTCTTTACAGTAAGTCTAGTCTAATATGAGGAAAGTATTCTTTCCTGCCCTACTCGACCGTAGTAAGTAGTGCCTTACTCGACCGAACTCATATTACCTTTCAAGTTACAACGCACAGAACGTACAGAGTCACCCCTTCTTAAACTGTGAATTAAATTGACTGATAAAATATTAAATGTTAACAAATATATAAATTTACCTGCAGTATGGATAGCAAAACACTTACAGCTACAATCAGAAACAAGTAAAGTTTAGAATTGTTTGTAAAATAGCGTCGTATAATTCTAGTTTTAGGTAAGTATTGATTTACTTTTAACATTATCTGAAAATCTCATTCACTGGAAACAATGGCGTTTGAAAATCATTGAGAGTTTGGACGAAAAATAATGATTTTCACTTCGTCTGTCTGGTCTTTCTACAGAGCTATCCATACGATTTATCACGCATGCCATAGCGGAGGTGATAAAAACGCATTTTTTTTATATATTCCTTTTCCTAAAAAGCTTGAAAAATCTACTACAATTTGGTGTTATGAAGCAGGAAGCATAGTTTTCGTAAAAAATCCCTAATAACTGTCGTGTAATGCTACCTTGAAAGAGAAAATGGAAGTGAAGTTGTAAACGAAGTCATAATATTAATAAAATGTAAGAATTATTGGCCAAACCGAAATTTGGGTCAAAGGTTTTTAACCTATTCCAGTGTGGTACTCCACACTGGAATACTCGCATATCTATCGTTATAAACCTATTTCCAAACTCTACTAAAACTGCTCTGATCTTATGAAATCTATATCATCTGTTTCAATATATATATATACCAGGCAACAATGTAAATGTCAGACAAGAATGAATTGAAACGTAACAATGAAAATGTAATTCTCTTTGTTCAACAACTCAATAATGAAATGTTCTCAACGGTATTGGTAACATAGTTGTTTTCTTTCTTAAGGGCACTTTTTTTTACACAAATCGGCTAAGTGGTCCCTTCCCCTAGGCTCGGATAAACTTGAGGCAAGGGGACTTACTGTTCAGCTCCTAGGAAACAGACCGGCACCTCCCATCAACACCATCCACTGTTCTTCAGAATGCAGAAACAGCTTAAGGTCTCATACGACGGCCTTTCAACGAAAAATACGATGGATTTTAGCAGAGATAAATATCAACGCTGGCACTGTTGGCATTCGAAACTGCAGATTACGAGCCTGTAGAACTGCTGACCGAGCGAAAGCAGCACTGCCAACACATAGCTGTTGACTTTTACTTTAATTAGTCAATCTTTTGCCTTAGTTCCCAACTTTATGAGTATTTTGACTATAAGGTTGGGGCTTTCTCTGAGCCCTAAAAGCATAAGCTGTCGATTTTGCGCGAAGTATATTTTCGCTTTGAAAGCTTTTATTACTATTAACAGCAGATAGCACCATCGAAGTTAGAACTCGAAACATTCATTCTATTTGAAATAAATATATCGATAATGTTGATGTATGCGCTATCGAATTGTATTTTTTTTTACTATATGTCTGCTGTTTTAGAGTACGGATATTGCTGCATCTGCGGTTAAATTGTTTTTTTCAATAATAGTACGATGAACCAATGTTAAAGTATAAGGAATCCATCTTGCATTTTTTGGGACAATCTGATGAGTTTTTCCTGAAGTTGCATTTTCAATGGCCAGCAGTGTAGATGGCGGATACTCTAGCTGTCAGATGGCAATGTTCAATTCATTTAAGATAAATTGAAATTGGGTAGTAAATACTACTGGAACAAATTAGTTAAGCTAGTACTATCAATTCTATTAGCATTATGAGATGAGCTTTTAAACTAATTTTTAATTAAAGTATTCTGTGTGAAAGATAGGAAATGTTGGGTGTTTTTTTTTTGAGAAAGTGTTGCAGTTCTCATACAATTCAGTGAATTATTGGGCAGTTTTGAGAAATTAGTTGAAAAACATGACAATTCCAAATCAACAGGTAAAATGACGATTTCCGGGGGCTGGGAGGGAAAAAATATGATGGAAGGATAGATTTTGAAGTGATATCTGGTAATGTAAAGATTTTCTTTGCTCCAGTGGAGATGACAGGGAATGAGATGAGAAAGTCAAGCTCTACTTCGGAAATTGTAATAACGAAGAAAACCGGGATATTTTCTGTGAAATCGTGCGAAAATGGCTAACGTGAAATTTTCCGCATGTAGCAATTCCAATTGTCGTAAAGTTAATGTAACTCTTCATTACGTACGACAAATCGTTCTTGTAATGGTCAATAGCATTGACCACGCACTGTACACTGCTTTGACCAGAACCGGGTTCGGACTCATTATCTACTAGGTGAAAGTGAATCGAACCGTCTTACATTCAAATTATCATAACTTGTGTTCTAATGAAGATACAGACGTCAAACTAACATTTTCTGATTACCATCGGAGAGAAACAATACATTGAATATATCGGAAGTCGTCTCGACATGTTACTTTTTGTTTTATGGATTTGAAACAGCTTCCATAGAGGATAAAATGAATTAATATCTAATGTTTCAGAAACGTTCGTTTCGTTTTTCGCAAACATAGCATTATACCATCGGAATTCGTTCCGTTAATTGAATCATGGAAGGTATTGAACCCATTACGTAGCAGAGAAACTGGAATCTTTCTTTGGAATCTTCTCCTCGGCATTTTTTCTTTCAATCATATTGTGGATATTTCTCGTTCGAAAACTCGGAGAGATTCTTTCATTTCTCCCCTTGAGAAAACTGACAGGATATATCGGGTTTTTGCTTTAACGAGTAGCACTCTTCACATGTCCACATCACGTTTTCTATCTTACAAATGACACATTTAACATGGTACCAAAAAGAAGGTATCCCTTCACAACAAATACAACTACGGCAGCTTACTTCTCCTTTGCATTTCCATCATCGTTTAACAGGCTAAAAATAGCCAATACCCTCTCCCTGACTTACGGTGTGGCGTTTTGTACGTCAAGCGAGTCTTCTTCTTAAACATCCTCTTCCGTTAACTGGAACACTTTATAAGGGGGGCAGAATGCCACCCTATCATCTGGTCCATACGTCAAGCGAGTCCCAAGCAGGAGCCGCCAACTCCTCCTATAACAGAAAGCCAAAGGCCAAATTTAGGACGTCAATTTAAGTAGTCCTTCCATATAGACACTTCTTATATTTTTGATTTTAATATTATTACTGGCCTACTCTGTGCTAAATCTTTATACTAATGTTTATCTATAAATATATTTTATTTAGGAGAAAATTTATTTTTATTAATTAGCATTATAATATTTCATAATAAATACGAATAATTTTTTTCTTAAATAAAATATATTTATAGTTAAATAAATAAGTATACTCTCAAGCAGCTGCTTGCCACAGAGATCTGACAGGAGCCTGTCAGTTTATAGGCTACAGTAGAAGGTCTATGAGGATGGGAGGACCTCAGCAGAAAAACAACACATACATCAGTAGCCAAGCGCACTAACCACTCGGCCACAGGACGGTGATTTTGTAGATAAACATTAGTACAAAGCCTTATTAACAAAATAATTATTAACAAAATCCCACCTTATTAACAAAATCCCTTCCTTCCCCTCTTTTACCCCCTGGCGCCATCTGGCGACTATGAGGAGTACTATTTACGGTAAAACCCCTATTTTAACTCTAATTATCCAATTTTTCAGACAACCCGTCATTAAAGACCTCTGGTTGACCCACCTATATTTTAATCCCTCCTTCTCCAATAGTCCCGATTTTTCTTTATTTCAGACCACCTGGTTGACCCACCTATATTTTAAGCTCTCCTTCTCGAATAGTCCCGATTTTTCTTTATTTCAACCCCCCTGGTTGACCCACCTATATTTTAAGCACTCCTTCTCGAATAGTCCGGATTTTTCTTTATTTCAGAACCCCTGGTTGACCCACCAATATTTTAAGCCCTCCTTCTCGAATAGTCCCGATTTTTATTTATTTCAGACCCCCTGGTTGACTCTCTATATTTTAAGCCCCGCTTAATCTAAGAATAAGTCCCTTACCAACTAAACTTCGGGATGGCAACGATCGGCTAATGCAAGCCTTAGAATAATTGCACGGGTGGCAACCTCACGCAGAAAGGAATGATGCAAGTCTCTAAATAATTGCAAAACTTTCGATAGCAGTCACTCACAGAAAATCAACTCCCAAAATTGTATTACCCATTTTTATTCCTTATTAATGAACACTCATTAAAACCCTCCTCCCCTTTATTAAACCCCCTTATCAAAAGATCACTCTATTAAACTTCACAAACTCTCTTGTTATCCACATTCATTTTGCCAAGTCCGCTAATCAACTCCCAATTCCCTAGTAATTAAACACTTATCAAAATTCCCTCCCCTTTATTAAAAATCAAAAGGTACCTCTATTTAAACTTCACAAACTCCTATCCTTTTACAAGTTCCCTAAACATAGAAAATCAGCTCACAAAATTGTATATTCCCTGTATTACCCATTTTTATTCCTTAGTAATTAAACACTTATCAAAAACTCTGTTCCTCATCATCATTTTAATTTCCAGAACAATTTTTAATTTGGTCTTGTCTTAATCAAGTCTTTAATGCTTGTCTGAAATTTTGCTGTAAGAAAACCTTTCATTATTTTATTCTTATCCTAGAAGAGCATCACTAGTGTGTCTGCTGAGAAGCAGACCCACGCCTTGGTGATGCTCATTATCTTTCCTCCCTGAAAAGGGAATTTCAAGATTATTTTTAAGAATCTGACCATTACCTGTTCACCTGGTTTCTGACAAGCCGAGAATATCTAAATTGTAATGGCCGAATTCTTGTGAGAGTGCATCAAGAGAATAAGCTCTGTGCAGTGTGACATTCCAACTACCTATGGAGAGAAAATGATTAGTGGGATGTTTAAAGAATCTATGTTTATCGAGAGAGGGGATGCCAACGGTATCAAACAGCCCCCTAATCTAATCATCATTACTTACAAAGTCTTCATTACTTACACTCTTCATTACTAATCATCATTACTTACAAATCAGAATTTTGAAGTTTCCTGTTATGATGTTTACAAAGAGTCCAAGTTTCACTACCAAAACTAACCCTAGAAAGAACCAAACAATTACCGTATATTTAAGCAGATAAGACGATAGTTGAATCATAAAAAAGTCTCCCAACATCCGGGTCGTCTTATAGGACAGATAAAAAAAATTGGATTGAAATTTATATAAATTGAAACCATTATTACTACAACTTATCGAAAAATCTATCATATTATTTAAATACGCTATATGCTAATACATTACATTCTAAGAGTAAATAATACATTAAATTGTAATGGTAAAACAATACTAAAATAAAATAAATATTAAAAGTTATGTTTATTGAGCTACTGAGGAAAAAACGGACAAACCGTAATTATTTACTAGTACAGAGTAGGGTATGTCCACAAAATAGAATAGCCCATACGACGCTTTTGTGAATAGTCAAGGTCATTACCCGAATGCCCGAATCAGTGCGAATGTTCGCGAATAGGACATAATTCCGTATACGCTATACAGTATTATTATCCAGATGATGATCGCCGATCTAAACTAAATTCAAAGGCCGTTGATAGTTTGGGGTCGTCTTATAGGACAGATATATGCTAAAACTATAAAACTTCGACGAAAATTTATACCTCGTCGTATCTGCGGAAATATACGGTATATATTCTAATTTTAATCTTTAGGTTATACGCCTATTTTTGCACATGCTCCATAGATTCTTAAAAGTCCCAGCAGCAATCCCTAATCGTCTGTTAATCTCATGCCGCACATCACCAGTATCTGTCACTTAGCTCCAAAGATACTTAACTGAGACACTTGCTCATTAATGCAGCAATTTAAAGCACTTGCACCGCCATCTCCCTGACCAATTTTCATCACTGTAGTTCTCCCTCTGTTTGTCACCATTATCTGTCTATCTGGTCTCTTACAAGTCGAGAGTATCTAAATTGTAATGGCGGAGGTCTTCTCTGAGGGCATCAAGAGAATAAGGTCTGTGCAGAGTCCTCACATTCCAAATACCTACGGAGAGAAAATGGTTAGTGGGATGTTTAAAGAATCTATGCTTATTGAGAGAGGGAATGCCGATAGTATCAAAAAGCCCCCTAAACTCAGGCACGAGGCAAACACCGGTTCCCTCACCACTATAGGCTGAAGCCATCTAAACCGGAAGACTTCCTCCAATGTCGAATTTGACGATGCCCGTAGAAACAAGAGTTCAGGTTACCTGCTATGATCTCAGCTCAGGATTATCCACCAGCTGATAAAACATATGCTGTGAATCTATTCACTTATTATTCATATTCATTTGGGGCTGTCAACCCCTAAGCAACAGAAAGCACAGCGCCAGATTTTTCCTCAACAGAGGCCCAAAGTGAAGTCCAGTATCCATAATCAAGCTCAGAGCCATTATTCAATTCCGATTGGTGTATATGTGGTCAGCACCAGTACCTTGTTTGGTTGACCACTCCTCAGCAGAGTAGAAAAAAAGATATCAGCCATAGTAATCCAGATCTATAGGCCACACTGATCTGGCAACCGACCTCTTCCGTTCTCTTCCACAAGAGAGTATCTCTTTGGAAAAGCACTAACTGCCTGCACCACGAGAAGGCGGGGTCGGACATTAGGTACTAGGTCTGGCCGGTTCTACATATCATCACAGGGGATTGGTGCATAGCTCTCCTTCCAGTGACTACCTATATTCTTAACATACGCTCAGCAGCTACTTTATTATGTACAATTCCATGTTAAGCCAACATTAATTCAGTTACAGGACTCAGTAATTTCTTAAATAAACTTTCTATGATGATATGTGACTGACATGTCGATAAGGGAAGCAATTTTCAAAGCATTACTCAAATTCAAAAGGAACGCCATTACGGTTTCCAAATATTTAAACAGTAACACCGGTCCCGTACTTTCGTTTCCAAATCATTAAACCGAAGTTCCATTCCAGCACTTATGTTTCCAAATCAATAATCCGAAAAGTCTTTACACGATTTATGTTTCGAAATCATTAAACGAAACTCAGTTATATTACTGACATTTTCGAATCATTGAACTGGAACGGCGTTCTTTGACTTTTCCGAATAAGAAATTCGAACTGTTGCGGTATCTGACGTTTCGGAATCACTGAGTTTGAGTAATTCTTTTGTTTTTAAAGCAAATATTTCTGTGTGTGGGTGTATATATATCGGCTTGCCATATTTTTACCAAACAAACCAGGACATTAAGAAAGGTAATTGAAAATGAAGGTCGCCTGCTTGTTTTGGGAAAAATAAAAAATATGGATATATCAGCAAACAAATGGTTTCTTTAAATATATATTTTAGAGTGTTTGTCTCTCTGTCTGCTTGTTTGAAATCTCGTTCTAGAAGGTCATAGCTAAGACCGCCAAACTTCGTCACAGCTTCATCTCTGTGTATAATTTATTGCACTCTATGGGCAGTGGTGAAAGTATTATTTCCACATAGTTGCCGTCACATAAGTGTATTATTTTTCATCCTTGTACCGTCTAGTCTAGTCCGTCCACATAGCTGTATTATATTCCCACATAGTTGACGCAACATAGGTGTATTATATTCTCACATAGTAGACACGACATAGGTGTATTATATTCCCATATAATAGACACGCTATAGATGTATTATATTCCCACCTAGTACACACACATAGCTGTATTATATTCCCACATAGTGGACACAACATAGGTGTATTATATTCTCACATAGTAGATACGAAATAGGTGTATTATATTCCCATATAGTAGACACGCTATAGATGTATTATATTCCCACATAGTAGACACAACATAGGTGTATTATATTCCCACATAGTAGACACAACATAGGTGTATTATATTCCCACATAGTAGACACAACATAGGTGTATTATATTCTCACATAGTAGACACGACATAGGTGTATTATATTCCCACATACTACACACACATAGCTGTATTATATTCCCACATAGTTGACACGACATAGGTGTATTATGTTTACACAGAGTACCACATGATTGTTTTATATTTCCACATAGTCACCACATTGGTGTATTATTTTTCCATATTGCAATCACCACATAGGTGTATTATTTTTCTACATAATAATCACCAAATAGATGTATTATTTTTCTACATGGTAATCATCAGTCTTGTTGAGACACTTGCAGCAGTTGATTAATCCAATCAATAAAAAGACGCATTCTCCTCTTAAAGCCGCTTTGTGACTTCTATGATGGGCTCATGCGATGGATAACGTCTTCTTCGGAGATGGTTCTTTAACTTCCCAAAAATAGTGAAAATTCGATGGCATCAGGTATGGACTGTATGGTGGCGAACAGTTGCCCATCTCCTGGTATGGAGATCCTCATCCATTACAGTCACATGGCATCATGACCTCAGATGTTGCATTCGAGCAGTATACAGCCTCTATGTTGTCGAAGAATTCCGATCCGATGGGTGTTACTTTATTCCTAAGATAAATCTATCAGCCCAATCTTTAGGCAAAGGTTCGAACAATTCTATTTCAGTTTCTCTATTAGATGCAACAATTGGGTTGGACTGAAGGTCACATAATTCCAATTGATTTTTATAATTAAATAAATAATATAATATATTTATATAATAATAATAAATAATAGAAAATAAATTTAAACTTTGCTTAAGATAATCAAATTGAGAAAATTTTCTATTAAAATCTTTAATTAGGATACCTAATTTAGGAACAAATTTTTCAAAATTAACTGTTTTACTAAGTTGCTTCATTTCTTCGTAAAACTCTTTGCAAATTTCAAAATGAATTAAATTGTTTTCCTGCAAATTTGACTTCAACAAATTGTAGTTTGTTTCTAAACCCAGTAACATGATTATAAAGACAGCACACGTTTTGATCTTTTCCTCGTAAGGTTTATTCAAGACATTTATATAATCTTTAATGTCTGTTAGTCAAGTGAACATAGAAAATTTTCATCAACAAAACTTGCTATTAATATTTTCATCGGTGCCCACTTCTGTGAGAAAAAGATGAATTTCTTTCCGAACTGTAATCTCTTGAGGCATTATCCGGCATTTAACCAGCGAATATTACTATGTAAAAGCAGATCGCCATACTCAGCATGCAGTTCACCCAAAAAAGCTTTAAATTTTCTTTGTTTAAGAGAACGAGTTTCGCCACGAATTAAATTGGTAATTTTGACAACCTTTTCCATTACGTCGTTTAATCTCAGCGAAATGCCACGTCTCCTGGTGCACAATACAGTGCAACATTCGACAATGCATGCCATACGCATGCGCAGTGAGAGCGACTCGTGCTGTCGTTAGATGCTTCTTATTACTGCAGCTTAATAAAAACATTTGTTTGATGACGCCGCACCGCTCTTAAAAGGTTTCAGAAGTTTACCGATCGGCTAAAGAATGTTTTGTAAACTTTATAGAACGAGTAAGTTGAAGATTGCATATTAAGTAAATATAAGTTGACAAAAAATTATAAGGTGGATTACAGATATTTATTTAAAATTTCAAGTAAAAATTTGATTTTGTTCGCGGGCCACAAAAATCCTGTCCGTATGTGGCCCGCTAGTTGGACAGCGCTGTTCTAAACAATGTGGTTAGTTCTACTCCCATTGTTTGTAGTGATGATATATGCATTGGTGGCTTTAATGTTAGCCTAATAACACAATCTACAGTTATTTTGACTATTTGTAAACTTAAACTTCATAAATTCCCAGGGGTAGATGAAATTACTACAGGTTTTAAGTTTAAAATCAAAGAGTTTAATTTTTTTCACAAAATGTAAATCTTTCATTAGGTATCTAGAAAGAAAATCTATTTTTAAACAAGATCCTATTAGACATAATTTTGACCTTTCGTTTCTCTCGTGACGTAATTCGTTCCTCTTCCTTCGCACTGAATCTAGGTTGGGTAGTTAGAACGGCCTAAATGCCCAGGTCACAAGGACCCCAGGGGCTCATAGACGGTTTGATAAAGGGGACACACTCAACAACTGTTAGGAGACAGGTGATCGCCTCCAGTCAAGGCCATGCAATGTTTCCTTAAGGCGCGCAGTGGAAAGGCCGCCGTCCATCAGATGGCGCGTTAAGCCGTGACCCCTTGTGCGGGAGAGCCAGACCCTGTGCACATTAAAGAACACGCAGGATGGCTTTGATGGGAAGCTATCATTTGTTTCCCAATAGCTTTCCAGTATAACCCCAACACCTAACCTTCTCGGAGCTCTCGGATTCTTATAGAAACGGTGTTCTCAATGAACGATTATAAAAGTTACTTAAAAACATATATTTCGTTTCAGGCTGATCAAGATTGATCCGAAAAGCATATGTGAATTCCTCAATATGAAGTAAAAGTTTGTCTAGTCTCTTGTGTCTGTGGTATAGAAGATGGCTTGCTAATTGATCCTAACTCCGAACTGCCGTGGAACTGCACCAGGAACCATGGATAACAACGAGTGCAGGAGACGACGGCTCAACAGCAGCAACATCCGCAAGCCATCTGTACCAGAGACCGAGTAAACGATCCTATGTTCTACACCATGGGTTAAATGGCCAGGTCACATGGACCCCGAAGGCTCAGAGAAGGTTGGGGGAGGGGACCCACTGGAACAGCTGTTGGGAGACAGATGGTAGCCTCCCGTCAAGGCCATCCAGCGAGTTCTTTAACCCCTTAACAGTTTCTTTTTTCTGCCATATTGTGTCCAAAAATAAGCACATTTTTGATAAACAATTATGTATTCAAATCGATCATATAAATTCAAATCAGCAGTCAAAACTGCTACAAGAAACTGATTACAAAACTGTTACGTAGAAAAATAAGATGCCCGAGCGGCGTACAGGCAAATCAGAAAAGTGACCTTTTGCAGCACCCGAGCGGTGTTCGGGCAAAACTGTTAAGGGGTTAACGTGCACAGGGTATGGCTCTCCTGCACATGGGGTCACGACTTAACGTCCCATCCGACGTACGGCGGCCTTTCCAAACCAATCGGTGTCCCCTACTGACAGTGGGCAGGGAATTTTGCGGAGATAAATCTCGATACTGACCCAGCTGCGACTCGAACCTGGGAACTACAGATTACGAGCCTGGCGCGCTACCGACTGGGCCACCCCCGCCCCAGAAATTTTGGAAATGCATAAAACGAATATAACAGTAGGGTTTGCTATTAAAGTTTTAAACCTAATAACTCTGTAAATTAAAAGAAAATTGTTCGAAATCGAAAACTAAGATTTGAGTGACATTGTTTCGTAAAAAGTTGTAGAGGCGCTTGGGGAGCCTTCCGTAAGCTCTGAATGTAACTTTCAATTTATATAGCAGTGTTCGGGAACTTAGTGTATATCTGTAATGATGCCAAAAGTTGCAGAAAGGCATATTTTCGCTTCGTCGATATAACAACGTAAGATTTTCTTCCGAAAGAGCATGAAGATCAACTAAAAAATCTCTCTAACAAAGGCCGATTTATTTACCCTACTTCTCACAATCTATATCAGATCGCGATCTAATTTCATAACACGAAGTCTAATTTCGTCAAGGAGAAGCCAAAACACACAAAGTCGCAATGTCTGCAATCTTTTAAGGTGATATACCACTGCAGGTAATGACCAGGACTCTTCCAAGATAAGTGTCTGACAGAAAAGGATTTCTTATATCACTTCTCGTCATAGTGTAGCCCTATATCTCAAGGAAATACCGTTATGCAGAGAAACCTCTTTGGAATGGAGAGAAGATATGGGAGGGAAGAAAATGACATTGGATGGGATGAAAGTCCAGAAAGAGAGAAGAATATCTATACTGGTTTTCAGGTACTGATCACGTGAACTCAAAACAGCTGCTTGGGGTGATAAAGGAGTTGCTGATACGGTGGTACTTTAAATGTCCATGTCTTTATTTCATATTTGGTGGATTTAGTCAGAATACTGTTAGAAACGATCCTGCTATGAAACCAAAGCTTTTCATCTGGATGGCGTAATTTTGAATTTCCATCTTCTCCCAAATTTCCTACATGCAGTATGTTTATTGATTCTTCTCTTGACAGCCAGCTTTATTATCAAAGAGATTCGAGATGTGGTGCAAAATGTTTTGAGACAATGTTCCCTAAACTATATTGTGGTAATTCTTAACCCCCATAAATTTTCATTGATTCTCTACAAGATTTTCACACCTCAGCAAATATTAATTACTCGCCATTACACAGTCTGAACATTGAAATTGCGTCAACCAGAAAGGATAGATTTGAATTCAAATCTGTATGTCAGTGATATATATGAAAGATTATGTGTCCATGACAAACGCTCAGTGACTAAGTCAAATGTGTCAGGTGCTATAGTTCCCTATAGCTAGTTATGAAAAATGGTTGATAGCAGATATCGAAGAGTGTAGAAGATAACAGGATATCCCTTTCAACAACCATATTACCATGGGTAGACCCATGGTAATCGACACACGTGGGCTACTATGGAAGGATAGTTGGAACCAATTATCTCAGATATTCAGAACACAGGGTCAGTGTCGGATACACATCACAGAGAAATAGCATTATTTGTCAGCTGACCAAACACCAATAATATTTACCATATGATGAAATGTAACTGCCGCCATAGAAGTTCCAATCACATGACAATTTCCAGGAAATGCTTTATGCATGAATGTAGGCTTAACATCCACTGTAAGGCTTCGCTGGACCTGGGTTAGAGGTACATTGACTGAGGAATGACATCATTCATTGGTGAAAACACTGCAGTGACATACCAGGTAGCCCTAACCTGACCCAGTTTAATCCGATTGTGGCGCATGGTCAAAGTCCATCATTGCAATGATAGTCGCGCATCAATCTACCTACTAGTCACCTGAAAATTGACCTAGCTGTGATGGGAACGTCTATGGTAGCAGCTACAGAATCGTGATTAACCCAGGACGTTGTGCATCTGACAATACTACACTATATGCTCTGAATACCATCTTGAGATGATTGACTTCATACATCTTTGCAGTGTTGCCATATGTGTGGCAATGCTATGAGTAGACCATCTAGCTTCACATAGCCCTACAATCCAACCACACCGAAATGTGCTCAGCTGCTGATACGGTTATCCTGGTATCTTCTACACTTCACCTCATTATCTCTTATCAACACTCTTTCATACTTTGCTGCTGTTTTTGCCCTATTATCTCCAGATACCAAGTGTTTGTCAAGGAAACTGAACATTTGCTTATATCACTTCCCTATACTCACATGCAAATCCGTTATATCTACTGGATGGTGCAATTCCAATGTCCGAGTGTAAAGTGACCTATCTAAAATTTCCATTTGTTGCCACAAACTCAACTTGTTGACTTTCAATATTTGTCAATATCTATATTTCAATCATGGCTTAATACCCAACAGAATACATGGCTTAATATCTAATGCAATGGAAAATGACTTTTCCAAGCCCTAAAGGCATGGATGTATGTATCGTTTTTCTGCTGAGGTCCTGCCATCCTCTCAGACCTTCTACTCTGGCATATAAACTAACAGGCTCCTGTCAGACCTCTGTGGCAAGCAGCTGCTTGAGGGGGTATTTTTTTTTTTTTTATTATTTTACAATAGCTCCCCTATCTCACAAAGGGTAGGGTGGAAGTTAATCTGTCCAGGAAAAATTGTCAACAAAGGTCTTGAAATGAAAAACCACAAAAGTTAATCAATGGTAATTAGAAGTTTGTTTCATTAAAGGTGCTGATAATGAATATAAACTGATTGGAGCGATCCTGCATTGCACTTTTCGTACATAATGATGGCAATTATAGTAATAACTGTAAAACTGTAGCAGCACTAAAATTATCATCATACACCTTATTAATCCTGGCTAAAAGCGAACACAGTGTTAGTTCCTTAGAACCTTGGGGAAAACCTGGCCAATTAAAATACGAAAGAATGCCTACCATCAGCGAAGTTCATATGTAATAAAACTATCAAATCAAGTAAAATTGCAGCAGTTTTTTGCTAAATAAAAACCACAAGGTCTGTACAATTGAAATGAGAAAAATTTCCGTTCTCACCTCAATAAAAGTGAAATGCAACATTTTATAAACAGCACAAGTGATTGCATAATCAACACCTGGGTTGTGAATCAAATAATTGCAGTAAACTAAAACTGATAATCTCGTTTTAAAAAAAAAACTTTCTGGTACTAAAAATTGAATTACCTTTTGTAAAATATTAAAATATTTATTGAAAATCCCTATTATCCAAAAAAGAAATTAGATGTAAAAAAAATGAGATTATTAGGCCGAGTGGTTGGCGCCCTTGGCTACTAATCCAAGGGATCTGGGTTCAAGCCCTGGGTAAGACATTGTAGTGTGTTGTTTTTCTGCTGAGATCCTGTTATCCTCTCAGATCTTCTACTTTGGCATATAAACTGACAGGCTCCTGTGAGACCTCTGTGGCAAGCAGCTGCTTGAGGGAGTCTTTTTTCATTTTTATTGAAGGATCCAATGCTTCAAAATTTTCAATTTATCTTTTAAAAACATATTACACACAGGATTATGAAGATCAAGGCAAACAGATTTCAAGTTTAGAGTAAAGTATTACTTTAAAGCAGTGTCTCGCAAACTGTGTGCCGCGAGAGATTTTCAAATTGACACTAGATATTCCAAAGATTTCATTTTGACTTGACTTGTGTTATCGACTGCTTTAATATCGACATGCTATTAGCACGCTTGGCTACTGATCTACGGGACCTGGGTTCGAGCCCCGGGTAAGGCATGGCTGTTTGTGTTGTTTCTGCTGAGGTCCTGCCATCCTCTCCGATCTTCTACTATGGCATATAAATTGACAGGCTCCTGTCAGACCTCTGTGGCAAGCAGCTGCTTGAGGGGGTATCAACGTGCTTTAATAAAAATCATTCAGATTTTATCAACTGGAATCTTGT
The DNA here is from genome assembly GCA_038380435.1 of Ryuthela nishihirai. Lineage (NCBI taxonomy): Eukaryota > Metazoa > Arthropoda > Arachnida > Araneae > Heptathelidae > Ryuthela > Ryuthela nishihirai. The sequence goes on from JAWZYU010000002.1 coordinate 20,934,095, forward strand.
AAGTATTTATCAAGGTTTTTCCAAATTTTGGTATTAATTTTTGATTATTTCAAAGCATAGAATGGACAAATATTTAAAACAAACACCGAGTTATGATTAATTATATTTATTATTATATTTATTTTAAATAAAATGCATTTAACGAAACTTCAATTTTCCTCTTTTTACGTAACCATCAAAAATTCTTTTCTAGGTGTGCCGCGGAAAAAAAAATTAGATTCAGTGTGCCGCAGAGTAAAAAAGTTTGCGAGACACTGCTTTGAGGTATAAAAATCTAGCATTTTGAACATCTGTAACCACATTCTTGAAGCTGAAGCTCAGAATTTATTTCCTATGTACAATTAATAATTGAGTTGCACAGGAACAAAATATAAATGTGGGGGCCAACAGACTGGATTTCTAACGAATTATAACATTTCCCCCCATTTTACAGGTTTTTTAAAAAATTTCTTGAAAAATGCAAAGAAATACGTGTTTAATAATTTTTTTCCTCTATTACCATTCTAGAAAAAAAGGGAGGACGGAAGGCTAGGTCCTCCCGTTTGTGACAATGTCATTAATATATTTTTTTGCGAGTAAAAATAATGATCCAAGTATTTTTTTTACCATAATAACTTGTTTTCGATGTTAAAAATCCAACATTGAAATGAGACAATGTTTCTTAAATGGATTCTAAACACAGAACATAAAGTTACTAAAAGAAATAATCACTGCAATTAGATGTTAGTATACCCAATACATAAAGAAAAATGGGTGATGTTTCTCTATTTTCTTTTTCCCACAAGAGCTTTAAACTCCTTCATTTAAATAGGATCATTTCTTGATGTGTGTCATATTCTATGAGCAAATAATGCAGTCTTTTAAATTTGACACCTTAGGATTATTTGATCACCTTTAATAGAGAGAATTGTAACTGCCCAAATGGATTCATGTTGATGAAGAATGCATGTTTATATAGATGTAAGTATGAAATTAACTCACACAATATGCAAAATAAAGTATTTAAATGAATAACTATATTTTATGCCCATGGCCTTAATCCCTGGTTAAATGACAATGATGTTTAATAAATATTTATACAGAGTCACTAATAAATCCTTTCTTACATATACACACATATATTTTTATTATTACCGTTATTCTTACTATTGGGAGCATTAGTTGAGAAGCATTCCAGTTAATTGGCAATATGTTTTGTGAGCTGGACCTCCCTTTGCATAAAGACATGAAATATGTTTAAAACAATCTTTTAGTAAAATACTTACAAAACCTTATAAATGTTTTGAAAATAACACTAAAACTATGAAAATGTTGCAAAAATTGAAATAAAGTGTTCTTATACACATATTTCTACAGTAACTGTACAAGTCATTCAAATGCCAATGTGCATTGACAATGCAGAAATCCCAGGTCACAACAGAGTTAATTTCTGAAAATTTTAAATAGTTTTATGAGCTGGGTTTCCACAAGGACAAGCTAGCATTCAGTCTTCCAAGTGCCAACATTAGAAAAAAAGATCACGAGAAATATTCAGTTCTTTTCCTTCTTTTTAACTGGCCTCTTGCTGATGTATTTGCTAACTATGTCAACAATATGAGGCTTATGCTCAAGAACTTTTATCACCTGTTGCGTGGCTTCTATTACTTGATCTTGTACTATTTTATTTCTTTGAAGATTTCCCTAGAAACAGACAAAAAAAAAATCACAAATTTACCCACAGCAATTTTCTAAATCATTAGGATGAAAACGTTTCTTTCCATATTATTTTTGTTTGAAATATAACAAAAGTGTAGTGAAATACACTAAAACTGTTCCAGTCACCTTTTGTAATAATTGCATTTAATGAGCATCTCATACATATTTTGTGCCTAACACTTAGATTTTAAAGTTGCTATATGATTGCTCAGTAAATGATACCATTCTAGCAGGCCCAGGTCTAGAAAATAAATTGAAGGGACACAATTGAACATGTCACTGGAAAATTGAACCTGTCAAGATATCTGTGGCAAACTGCTACTTTAAGAGTAATTTATTTTTATTATATATCATACTGTGAGTAATATACAAATAACTATCGGTAGTTTCTAAAAGATAAAAAATATGACCTTTAATACTACGTTGAGTGAATGTGATAAAGTGCTTGCAAATGCATTTAGAGAGAGAATGATATTTCTGAAATGGAAAATCATGCATATCAAGAAAGTGGAAGATATATCAATCTGTGGATTTTAAATATAAACTAGAAGCTGGGAATTTGTACCACTTTTAGTTATTTAATAAATTTCTTAATATTTCTTCAGTTGAAAGGTATGAAGACACTCTTAACATTAATGTTAAGAGTGACTTCATACCTTTCAATTGAAGAAACATGGAGAAATTTATTGAGTATGCTATCAGTATACATTGCCATCCTTTTTACAATGCTGATTTCAAGTATAGAAGATATGCATTCCAGTGACACAGATATTTGAGTTGTGTACTGCAGGTTAAATAGTTCACATCACTAAAGAGAGATCTTGGTTCTGAAATTAATTAAAACACAGCTACAATAAGTATAAATTTAATCCACGATTAAAGCTGTATTACATCTAAAAAGTACAATAAAAACTCAACATAAGGATGAGGTGTGCTAACAATTAACATACGTCAAAACAAAAGCTAAAGAAGTATGTTATACCCAACATATATTGAATAAATGGGAAAAAAATGAAAAATATAATGGTGAAAATAATAGTGATGGAACTATTTAACCTGCAGTGATGTGACCTTTAGTGATGTGAAGTATTTAACCTGCAGTACAAAACATATGCAAAAAACTTCCCACATATGAAAAATATCACTAAAACTATGACTAATATCCTCAGGAAATATAATACTATACTTTCCACTAACATGACACATACAATCAAAAATTTAATAATGACAGAGATAAATGACCACCACAGGTGGCATTTATGAAATAAATATTCCTGATCCAACACTAATTTTACACATTAAAGATGCATATATAGGAAAAACATACCGACAATTTAAATCCAGAATGATTGAACATCATAATGACATTAAAAAACAAAATCCAAATACTGCTCTAACACAAACAATAATACAAAATAATTTAAAAGTAAATAATATAGAATACAAAGCAATTGAAGCACCAAAGACGAAATATCAATTACTATACACAGAAAAACTCTTAATTCATAAAAACCGTAACCGTATCTACACTCCTTGCCAATGGGAAGCTACTGTTCCCACTATGTAGGGCCTGCGCTGAATGACAACTGGCGCCACCGTGTACCCATACCGTGAATCAGCGTGTGTTGACCGGATCGTGGTGCACCTTCGAAATATACACCGCTGTGAGAGCAGGGTATAAACTTCAGAAGATGCACGATGTCTGGCACTTCGACACTGTAGTGCAATACGATCCTGTGAGCAAAATAGGGGGTATCTATGCTGGTTATATAGATACCTTCCTGGGTGTTAAACAGAAGTACACCGGTTTCCCTCCAGACGTCAAAACAGACGCAGAAAAAGAGGCATTCTGTGAAGCTTTTTTTCAGGCGGAAGGGGTACGAATCCTTCCGTCTGAAGTGAAGAACAACCCCATCTCGAGGCAAGACTCCAAGATTTTTCTTAACTCCGCTTGGGGGAAGAATGCGGAGAATCTCACCCGTACCAACACCACCATAGTGAGCTGCCCAGTCCAATATATGGAGCTCTTATCAGACGCATCCAAAGTTATTACGGACATAGCACCGATCAACGCAGATGCAGTTCTGGTAACTCACCGACCCATCGAGAAGGCAACTCCGGCGAATTTGAAAGGTAGCCTTATTTTGGCCGCCATGGTGACAAGCCATGCGCGGCTGGAATTACATGCCCTGCTCTCCAAACTAGGGCGGCGTGCACTCTATTCTGATACGGACTCTGTCATCTTCAGCACAAGGACATCCGACACCTTCATCCCTCCAGAAGGACAGTTTCTGGGTTCGTGGGTGTCTGAAATCAGGTCAAAATATGGTGCCAGTGTGAGAATCACCGACTACGTGGGAGCGGCCGCTAAGAGCTATGCGCTGAGACTTAGCAATGGAGACGAGATTCTTCGTGCAAAAGGGCTAAGTCTCACACAGAAAAACCGAGAGAAATATAATTTTCAACTCCTGAAAGCCTGGTTCTAGAACAGTCTCCGGTCAGTGAGTGCTTCACAGTACCCTTTAACGTAGTGAGAAACAAAGTGGATGCGACAGTCATTAACCGGCCTATGATCAAGAAATTCCAGGTGAACTTGGACAAACGCTATCTCCCACCTGGCGAAACTGTTTCGGTTCCTTACGGTTATGTGGATACACAACTTGACATCTTGCTAGATTTATTGTAAGTTAAATTTTTCTTATTGTACATAGCAATTTTATAAAAGTATTTTTAAATGTGTATCTATCATATTGCAGAAAAGGTATTATAAAAATTTGTGTATAAAATGTTAATAGCATATTGCAGAAAGGGTATTATAAAAGGTGTCTTTAAAATGTTAGTGGCATATTACAGAAAAAGTATTTAAAATGTGTCTTTAAATTGTTAATGGCATATTGCAGAAAAAGTATTTTTAATTGTGTGTATTTAGCATACTTCAGAAAAAAGTGCATATTGCAGAAAAAGTATTTTTAATTGTGTGTATTTAGCATATTACAAGGATTATAAATTGTGTTTTCAAAAAGGTGCAAATCTACCATACTTTAGAAGAAAAAAAAACTATTTTTAAATGTGTGTTTTCAAAAAAGGTGAAAATCTAGCATATTGCAGAAAAAATGTGTGTATTTAGCATACTTCCGAAAAAAAGTGCATATTGCAGAAAAAGTATTTTTAATTGTGTGTATTTAGCATACTTAAGAAAAAAAAAATGTGTCTTTAAAATGTTAATGTATATTGCAGAAAAAGTATTTTTAATTGTGTGTATTTAGCATACTTCAGAAAAAATGTGTCTTTAAAATGTTAATAGCATATCGCAGAAAAATATGTCGCGCTGTCAAACTAACCCGCAGCCAGGTATGCGAAGCTATAAGGATCGCAGCCGCATTTTCAGTGGCTCTCCACTATGCGCTCTCTGCCTACACTAGTGCCCCCTATCACACTTCCAGTTTTTGAGCCGGCTGCGCGAGCCAGCTATGATGTCGGCATTAGCGGAAGTCGGAGGAACTCTCTGTACTGGTGCCATCTTCCTCATGGCTCATTTGCTGTAGAATTGTTAATATTGTGAAACGTTTGTAAATATCAGTACTGTTTTATTGAAGCTCCCAGTATAATTACCAAACTATTGTCTGCAATTAAATATACTGTGCCATTTAGCTTAATAAATGTTTTTTTTTTTAAAAACCAGCCTCTTTATTTTCCAATCTTCAACACTATATTTATGTGAGTAAAAAAGATGGGTCGGCAAGATGATGTTTCTATGGATAACATTTATAAAACCTACAAAAGGCGTATATCAGTTTTAATTTCTTTTATTGGATATCTTTTTAATACATTGTTTTACATTTTTAATACAGAATTTTAATACAAAATTTTAACACAAGTCTTCAGGTACACAAGTCTTGGAAAGTATTTTACAGAAGTCTTCAGATATCTTCAATATGAACTCCATTCAAATAACTTCCTTTTCTTACGTCGGACGGGAACAAAGTCGCTCATTGGAGGGGGAACAAAAATCTCTGCTATGGGTTGTCTGGGAATGTTTAGCTTTACTTCGTGGGGGGATTAAAATTGTCGGTTAAATAACAGGTAATTTTTCAATACAGCCAGGTACTTTTCAGTTTTATCATCGACGTCAGATTCAAGTATTTTCTTCATCTCCGTGTCTAAATCACACACTTTTTTCCTTATGTTTTTCCTCTGCACTGCTTTCACAGTAATCATTTTTTTTTCTAAATAACGAGACCAATAGGGGTATGATAAACCCTGAACCACGCTGTAGGAGACGTTTCTTGTTACGAACAGATGCAGCTAGACTTCTTATGATCATCTTGTGCTGTCTTAATTTCATTAATACTCGCTGAGAGACAGGTATATTGCCTTTTAAGAAATTAGTACACACTTCACATAGAGCATACATCTGGGGATCGGAGATATGTTTTAACAGTGCAGTACGCTGCTTTCCCCCAAGTTTAGGTAAACACTGAAGGAATGGACCTTGAGATTTAACTTTCATTTGGAACGTAAAGTATTTCAGGATCTTCAGATGGAAGAATCTTGGCACGGAGCCTTTCAGTATCTAACGTTCTGGGATGGAAGTCAATGCACAAATAGCCACAGCTCGCTTGTGTAGCTAGCCTATAAGCATCTGTCAGGAGTTTGGATTGATGTGGAAATACTTGTCTTGCTAGGTGGGTTATTTGTGAAGCATCCCGACAGTTGCGAAATAAAAACATGTAGTGAGCATTAAGTGATATAGTCCTCGAATGTCTTCCCTTTAAAAACAGATTTTGCAAGATCAGGACAATCGTGATATTTTTATGATGACCTCCACGAATAAACAATTGTGATATGCGTTCGCTGGCTACAGACTGTTCCATCAAGTCATCCAGCACCAGAAGCATAGGTCTGAGGGGATCAATCATGGGGGTTCGAACACTTGATCGGCTTCTTTGATGAGTTTCAGAGTGAAAGTCGTCTTTCCACACTGAGAAGGAGCGGCAATTATAATATTTGAAGGAGTTCGGAGAGCCATCGTACCACCATGCAGTCGTTAAAGTCTACTCGACACGTGTAATCACGATGCAATACTGTGGGAAGAGTCGAACCACACGCTCTTTTAAACAGGAAATACAGGCAGTGAGCCCCACAAGTGTCTCCCAGGGGGTCCTGCAGAGGTATCGAAGGATGTAAGACGTGACGTATGCCTAGCTGGCAATAGTATTCTTGCATGGAGACATCGGGATTAGTTCTCAGGGGGTCGAAGTGATCCACGAGCATTCCTTTCTTGTAAACAGCTTTCCAGTGAGTTCCAGGCATGGAGGACGGATCGGTATTGTAGATAAACAAGGTTTCTGATTGGGCGATTTTGCGAGGTAGTCTGTCACGTGGGAACACACCTAGACTTGTAGGTAACATCGAGAGGACGGATTCTAACTGATAGGTAATCATGAGCTGTAGTCAAACAGGACTTTACGATCCAATGGGATTTCCAGCAAAATCTGGTATTCGGCATACAGGATCACAGTGACCGATGCGGGTAGCGGCTTGGCAAACTTTAATTCGACTCTCACACTCCCACTCTTTATTAAAGAAAACACTTGATTGCATTCACGTTGCTCTGGGGTCAATTGGAATCCAAACAATGTCAAACCATCTGCATAGGCTTTTTGCGATAAGTTAATAGCACTATCGGATTTCCAGGCATCCACAGCTTCCAATAATCCTTGGTAACAGGGGAGGTAACGTCCATTCGCAAAGTCGGGGGTGTAGGACTGATGATCACTGTCAATGTGAAGACTGATGTAGTTTAAGTCGAAATGTTGGAAGTTGAAGGGATTTTTTTCGTACGATCCATTCAGGCTGGTACTTTCCAGCATACCCAGTACCAGACGTACAGGGAGCTGACCTAGAAATAAATTGTCACGGTTCACACTCGTCAGTCCCGAAGCAATGGAAAACATACGTAAATCCGTTCTTCACAGAGGATACTTGGCACTCTCAGAACCCAGTAGGTGAGCATGTGCGAGGATGACACCCGAAATGGGTTTGACTTTACGCACGAAAAATTCAGCTTTGTGTATCTGTACTTTGTAAGAGGGATCCGCTTCACCTGTCACGAGACAGAATTCGGGTTTGGATCTCAACAGACGCAGTCTCAGGTCGACTTGATTGAGCAGGTAACGATCTTGATTAAACAGGTCGGCATGGATCCACGAGATGAGTTCGATACCTGCTGGCTTGACGTACCCCTTGCGCTGATGCCATCCCTCGTTCTCCCGACTAGTTAATTCCATTTTACCAGGGGTGTCGAGGTACCAGAGCGACGTACCGAGCTGACTTCGCGTGGCATCGGCGCCGTAATTCAATAGAGTCTCCAGGTACGCCCTGTAGGGGTACAGGGTATGAGAAGCACTCACTAGGTGATCGTTGAGGAAGACGTCTACCTGGCTGAAGAGGGCATGGAAAAAATGATTGCAGGGGGCAATCACTTCCGACGGTGCTGTACCATCGGATTTTACAATTTTCAAGACGAGACGTAGGTGACATCGAGATAGATCAATGTAATTGTCTGTTCCCTTCGCGATGAATTTGAGTGGTGCATTACCTTCCAGGGAAGCCACAGCTAAATAACTGACATAGCAGCCTCTTTCTAATTGTGAGACAGTGGGTGGGACCAGAAACAAGTCCAGTTCTGAATTGGCACAGTCGCCAGAATCAGCGTGAATTTTCTGAATGCTCATGATGAAAACACGTCCTGCACAGTACAGTGTCTCTTCACTTTATGAACCTTGGGATGCTGACGGCGGCGTTTTATTCCTTTCCCTCCCTGCAGCTTGGAACTGGCACGCTGCAAGAGGTCAGCGCCTGCTTCACGGAGTCCCGCTTTGGCTGCAGATTTGAAGTTTTGCCCCTGCGACATCTCTGAAACGAACCGTAGCCCACCCTTACGCAGGGTAGACAGCGCAGGTCGTACGAGAGGGCGTACGAGAGGGCTGATGAAACGTCCAATCCTAGCAAAGATGCTTCCTAGCCCATCGCCTCTCTGATAACGAGGACCACGGAACACGCCCTTCCCTGTTTGACTCTTGTGGTAGCTCACATAGGCGTCTGCGGAAGGAGGAACGAATTTAACCCTCATGACGGAAATGTAACTTGACTAAAACTTTATGGAATTTAAAATGCAGAGGTTCTCCGGTGTCGGTACGAAGGAAGATTCTCACACTCTCGAAACTGTTCCTCGCAAGAGGGTAGTAATCAGGTTGTTGATACACTGCAACAATGGCTTCGTTATTACTGGTTCTGATGGCAGGGTTCACGACACGCAACAGTTCACCGTGAGTATCACCTAACAACTGAGCCGCGATCAGGTCTGAATACAAATAAATACCATACATTCCTCTGTTCATATCGATGGGATAGTCACCCTGGGCTTTATACAGTGGCATATCTAATTTAGCAATTCCTAGCATGTCACCTAACCCGGGGTTCGATCGGGGAAATTTAATGTAATGCGACTTGTCTGTATCCATCAATACGGTGTGATCTGCCTGTTGCTTGAAACGGTAAGCTTTTCTCAGCCTGTAAGGTAACATCTGGTTCATTGCATCGAATAATGATTCTGCAGTTTCATATCGTCCGTGGGGTACCTTTCGTTCTTGGAAACTACCTGGGGTGATCACGTAGAAATAACACTCGTCAACTATGTCGAATGTTGTCGTATTGCAAAGTTTGCTGGCAAATCGTTGGTGGAAGGGTTTGTCAACTTCTCCCTCCCCGATACACAGAAGTTTGCCGAAATTCGTTTTGGGAAACATCAACCCGTATCCCTCACTGAGTTTGAATACCCAGTAACCACCGTTATAGGAAACTATTATTTCTTTGGGGAGGTGAGTGGTGAGGAGAGACAACAGTTCCATTCGAGTTATTTTGCCAGGTTTAAGTGTGATTTTCCTGTATTCTTCAGGGGGAGCAGGAGCGTAATATTCATACATGTCATTAGAACCGTCCACGTTGTACCAGCTCACAGGTAAGTGAACTTCTGCTAGTCCCACTTTTCATTTTCCCCTCAGTCTTAGGGGTTTTGCCAGACGAACCGTGAAATCGGTCTGTGAATTGTTTGGGTAAATATTCTGACTAGCCGTGGAGGGAAGGGTCAGGTAGAAACTATCCATTTTTTAGGAATCCACGAAGGTTTGGGATAACCGCGAAATTTGACCAGTGCCTTGTGACCTTTACGCTCGATTATTTTCTCAACAGTGTAAAGTTCGGGTTCGGTCAGTTTTTGTAGTTCCGATTTATAGAATGTGCCCTTGAACACTTCTCCCTCGGAATCCCGTATGATGTATACAGGGGGCTGACGTTGTAACACCTTGTCGACTATAAATATTTCTTCTGTCCACAAATGCGTACCTGCCTTCTTGAAGGGTACTTTTACACTGGCTAGTCGAACCGTGTCCCCCACTTTAAATTCCAGTTTTTCTTTTACTTTGTTTGAATCGCGGTAGAGTCGAACCCAGACAGTGTCCTCGTTGTGTAAGGTCATGTCCTTGGGAGCCATATCGTGTGCACTGTGAACGGTGGCATTGTACCCCCGTACAACACGTTGCAACACATCCAGGTACCAGTAGGTGTTATTGCGCGTATAATATCTCCCCAGTCTCTTGCGTAGGGTGCGATTCCATCTCTCCACCATAGCTTCTTTTTTGTCAGAGTAGGTGACAAAGAACCGAATACCTTTCTTTTTCAGGAATTTCTGGAACACTCTGTTGGTGAATTCCGTACCCTGATCCGTATTTAAATTCATTGGGGACCGACCCTTGGAAAGGATTTGTTTGAAAGCCAACACCATTTCTTTCCCCGTTTTAGCCTTCATGGCCACCTCCCACCCGTATCTCGAGAACACATCGATGACTGTTAATATGTAGCGATAACCGTCATTGAAGCGAGTTAGATTTTTCACGACCATGAGATCGGCTTGCAATTGTTCGTCTAACCCTGTGACGTAAATTTTGTTACGGGGGAACTTTCTGCGAACAGGTTTATGTAACGTATAGGTAGGTTGCTTTTCTAACCATTCTCGGATGAGTTTCTGTGGTAGCCCCGTATTCTGAGCTAACTTTTTTACACTACTGAATCCTCTTTCGGGGTCGAAATAATGGGACTCCAAAGTTTTGTTTTCTGCCGCACCCAGACATCGTACCCCACCAGGTTTTGCCATTGATGTAACGAAAGTGTAACACTTGTCACTGTAGGAGCGTCACCTATAAACTGTCTGATGTCCACTGTTAAGTTACACACGCGAATTTTGTATTCACCATCTAAGGCTTTTCACTCCCCACACTGAATATTTTTACTAGGAGCTACAAGTTCTAATATAAGCACTGCTATCGTTAACACTGTTACGATTACACTACCGACACTAGCTAACACCTTCTTTCTCCTATCCATAGCAAGACTAAAATGACATAGGATGAAAAGACAGACACATTATATAAGGTTACAATTATTTATTTAATTTATACATTTCATTTTTTGCCTCGTCGACAATAGTATTATATTTTAGAGTACACACAAATCCAGAATCTACAAAATTCAACAGACCTCGTTTCCAGGCCGTATCCACAAATACCTGTGCTAGAGCGTTAATGTCCAAGTCACCAGACCATTCAATGATGGCTGGTATTTTTTCTTCGGGTTGTAGTCCATCTAACGGTATCAGGTGCATACGTTCTTGCTGGAAAATATACACCAACAGCTGATGTACACACTCGGGGCCCCCGAAAACAGGTCCCAACAGGAAAGGTCGAACTGCTTCGCAATGTTCTATAATGGCACTGCGGAGATGGTGATCTTTGGGAGTTCCACACACGTTTCGCACGACCTGCATCGCTTCGTCTACATGGATAGCCAGTGTAAACCACTGCGACGCGTTCAGAGTTATACTGCGACTCAGAACGCGAAACTGTAGAGTTCTTTGGTCGGCTGATTCTTTGATGAACTCGACACAGCGTTCGCCACCTTCGTTGCGGAACATGAACACACGTACACTGGGCATCAGGTGCCACGTCTGCTGATCCAGACCGATTTTCACTTGGTCCTCTATGTGGGGGACAGCAGCGCACAAAGCCTCCCATTCAGGTATGGAGAAGGTAACCCCCACAGGTGTAGGGTAGATGAGTTCACCATTTTCATATTTCTTGTAGCGACGTATGTGCACAGAAAACTTATTTTTGAACAGCGAAGGCACAACGTAAACATCTTCACTGAGACACCACGCATCTGGATTGCTAGCCTGCATCATGAACAATGACAAACCTGAGGGCAGGCCCCTATTTAACGATGGAAAGCAGCCACCTAGGACAACCAATCACGACCCGTAGTTTTATCAGGAAATATAATAAGCCAATAGGAGACGGTTGGACTTTGTGATTGAGGATTGCATCATCCCTTTCTGCACGAGGTTGCCACCCCTGCAATTATTCTGAGACCTGCAACAACCGATCGTTGCCACCCATGCAATTATTCCGAGTCTTGCATCAGCTGATCCTCTGGAAGAAGGTGGGCTTAAAATAGAAGTAGGGCTTAAAATGTAGGTCAACCAAATATAGGTCTGCAAAAGGAGGGAGGGGTTAAAATATAGGTCAACCATGGGGAGTCTGAAATAAAGAAAAATCGGAAATTAGAGTTAAAATAAGGGGTTTTTCCGAAAATAGTACTCTTCATTGTCAACAGATGGCGCCAGGGTTTTTTTTTTTAATAAGGGGGGAGTAATTTTTAATAGGGGAAAATCAAAAATCGAAGAATTAGAATTAAAATAAGGGTTTTTGGGAAATAGTACTCATCATTGTCACCAGATGGCGTCACGAGGTGAAAGGGGGTGAAAAGGGGTTTTTTAATAAGGGGGAGGAATTATTAATTTCTAATAAGGGGGCGTGGCCTGTTACGTCATGTTACGTAATGATTATGTCATGATTACGTCATAAGGGGCGTGACCGGAAGTGGGCATGGCGTGTGACGTCATATGGGCGTGAACGGAAGTGGGCGTGGTTTGTGACGTCATAGGGATAAAGCACTAGTGGGGGTGCCATAGTGTCAGGACACTACTTACCAGTCTCATCAACAGCTCGAATGAAAGAGTTCATCTCATGAACATCATTTGTCAAAAGGGCTAAATCATCAGCATAATCTAAATCAGACATTTTCAGATTTACAGACCATTTAAGGCCAAAATCTTACCCTTGCGGTAAATTTCGCATAACAACATCAATAACTAAACGGAAAAGCAGACAAAATGCACCCTTGTCGAACACCAGAAGCAATTCTAAACCAATTGCTACAAGACTTACCAACTCTCACACATGACTCAGTGTTATTATAGAGAGCTTTCATTACGTTAACTGATTTATCTAGAATGCAAATCAACCACACGTTAAACAATCAACCACACATTATGACGATAACAGAGTCAGAAGCCTTTTGAAATCAACAAAGCAAGTAACCAAGGGTTTCTGAAACTCTAAACATTTCTCAAGAATCTGCCTAAGTGAAAATATCTGATCCACACATCACCTACCACTTCTGAATCCACATTGCTCATCACAGAATTGCGTGTCAACCAGATTCTTAATTCTATTAAGCACAATCATGGAAAGAACTTTCCCTGGAACAGAGAGTAAGCTGATACCCCTATAGTTATCACAAGAACTGCGATCACCTTTTTTGAAAATAGGGATAATAATAGCTCTGGTAAAATCCTTAGGAACCATGCCTTTATCATAAAAGTTATTTAGAATTTCAGTCATCCACGTAGTAACCGAAACATTCCCAGCTCTAAACATTTCCGTAGTAATTTCATCTACCCCTGGGAATTTATGAAGTTTAAGTTTACAAATTGTCAAAATGACTGCAGATTGTGTTATAAGGCTAACATTAAAGCCACCAATGCATGTATCATCATTACAAACAATGGGAGTAGAACTAACCACATTGTTTAGAACAGCGCTGTCCAACTAGCGGCCCGCGGCCCACATACCGATAGGATTTTTGTGGCCCGCGAAAAAAATCAAATTTTAACTTGAAATTTTAAATAAATATCTGTAATCCAGCTTATAATTTTTTGTCAACTTATATTACTTTACTTGATATGCAATCTTCAACTTACTCGTTCTATAAAGTTCACAAAATATTCTTCAGCCGATCGGAAACTTCTGAAACCTTTTAAGAGCTGTGCGGCGTCATCAAACAAATGTTTTTATGAAGCTGCAGTAATAAGAAGCATCTAACGACAGCACGAGTCGCTCTCACTGCGCATGCGTATGGCATGCATTGTCGAATGTTGCACTGTATTGTGCACCAGGAGACATTGTGTGGCATTTAGATGAGACTAAAGGACGTAATGGAAACTGTTGTCAAAATTACCAATTTAATTCGTGGCGGAAATCGTTCTCTTAAACACAGAAAATTGAAAGCTTTTTTGGGTGAACTGCATGCTGAGTATGGCGATCTGCTTTTACATAGTAATATTCGCTGGTTAAATGCCGGAAAATGCCTCAATAGATTACAGTTCGGAAAGAAATTCATCTTTTTCTCACAGAAGTGGGCACCGATGAAGATATTAATAGCAAGTTTTGTTGATGAAAATTTTCTATGTTCACTTGACTAACAGACATTTGAGATTATTTAAATGTCTTGAATAAACCTTACAGGGAAAAGATCAAAACGTGTGCTGTCTTTATAATCATGTTACTGGGTTTAGAAACAAACTACAATTTGTTGAAGTCAAATTTGCAGGAAAACAATTTAATTCATTTTGAAACTTGTAAAGAGTTTTACGAAGAAATGAAGCAACTTAGTAAAACAGTTAATTTTGAAAAATTTGTTCCTAAATTAGATATCTTAATTAAGGATTTTAATAGAAAATTTTCTCACTTTGATTACCTTAAGCAAAGTTTAAATTTATTTTCCATTATTTATTATTATTATTATATAAATATATTATATTATACTATTTATTTAATTTTAAAATTCAATTGGAATTATGAGACCTTCAGGCCGACCCAATTATTGCATCTAAGAGAGAAACTAAAATAGAATTGTTCGAACTTTTGCCTAAAGATTGGGCTTATAGATTTATCTTAAGAATAAAGTAACACCCATCGGATCGAAATTCTTCGACAACATAGGAGCTGTATACTACTCGAATGCAACATCTGAGGTCATGATGCCATGTGACTGTAATGGATGAGGATCTCCATACCAGGAGATGGGCAACTGTTCGCCACCATACAGTCCATACCTGATGCCATCGAATTTTCACTATTTTTGGGAAGTTGAAGAACCATCTCCGAAGAAGACGTTATCCATCGCATGAGTCCATCATAGAAGTCACAAAGCGGCTTTAAGAGGAGAATGCGTCTTTTTATTGACTGGATTAATCAACTGCTGCAAGTGTCTCAACAAGACTGATGATTACCATGTAGAAAAATAATACATCTATTTGGTGATTATTATGTAGAAAAATAATACACTTATGTGGTGATTGCAATATGGAAAAATAATACACCAATGGGGTGACTATGTGGAAATATAAAACAATTATGTGGTACTGTCTGTAAACATAATACACCTATGTCGTGTCAACTATGTGGGAATATAATACAGCTATGTGTGTGTAGTATGTGGGAATATAATACATCTATAGCGTGTCTAGAGCCGTCCCGTGGCCGAGTGGTTAGCACACTTGGCTACTGATCTAAGGGACCTGGGTTCGAGTCCCGGATTAGGCATGGATATGTGTGTCGTTTTTCTGCTGAGGTCCTGCCATCCTCTCAGATCTCCTACTATGGCATATAAACTGACAGGCTCCTGTCAGACCTCTGTGGCAAGCAGCTACTTGAGGGGGTATTTTCTTTTTTTTTTATAGCGTGTCTACTATGTGAGAATATAATACAACAATGTTGTGTCTACTATGTGGGAATATAATACACCTATGTTGTGTCTACTCTGTGGGAATATAATACATCTATAGCGTGTCTATTATGTGGTAATATAATACATCTTTAGCGTGTCTATTATGTGGTAATATAATGTACACCTATGTCGTGTCTACTATGTGAGAATATAATACACCTATGTTGTGTCTACTATATGGGAATATAAAACACCTATGTTGTGTCTATTATTTGGAAATCTTGTTCTGCAGTTTCGAGTGCCAGCGTTGATATTTATCTCTGCTGAAACTCCATCGTATTTTTCGTTGAAAATCCGTCGTATGAGACCTTAAGCTGTCTCTGCATGCTGAAGAACAGGGGATGGTGTTGATGGAGGCTCCGGTCTGTTTTCTAAGTGCTGTACAGTAAATCCCCTTGCCCCATGTTTATCCGAGCCTGGGGTGAAGGGACCACTTAGCCGATTTCTGTAAAAAAAGTGCACTTAAGAAAGAAAACATCTATGTTGCAAATACCGTTGAGAACATTTCATTATTGAGTTGTTGAACAAAGAGAATTACATTTTCATTGTTACATTTCAATCCATTCTTGTCTCCCATTTACATTGTTGCCTGGTATATATATATTCAAACAGATGATATAGATTTCATAAGATCAGAGCAGTTTTAGTAGAGTTTGGAAATAGGTTTATAACGATAGGTATGCGAGTATTCCAGTGTGGAGTACCACACTGGAATAGGTTCAAAACCTTTGAACCCAAATTTCGGTTTGGCCAATAATTCTTACATTTTATTAATATTATGACTTCGTTTACAACTTCACTTCCATTTCCTCTTTCAAGGTAGCATAACACGACAGTTATTAGGGATTTTTTACGAAAACTATGCTTCCTGCTTCATAACACCAAATTGTAGTAGATTTTTCAAGCTTTTTAGGAAAAGGAATATATAAAAAAAATGCGTTTTTATCATCTCCGCTATGGCATGCGTGATAAATCGTATGGATAGCTCTGTAGAAAGACCAGACAGACGAAGTGAAAATCATTATTTTTCGTCGAAACTCTCAATGATTTTCAAACGCCATTGTTTCCAGTGAATGAGATTTTCAGATAATGTTAAAAGTAAATCAATACTTACCTAAAACTAGAATTATACGACGCTATTTTAAAAACAATTCTAAACTTTACTTGTTTCTGATTGTAGCTGTAAGTGTTTTGCTATCCATACTGCAGGTAAATTTATATATTTGTTAACGTTTAATATTTTATCAGTCAATTTAATTCACAGTTTAAGAAGGGGTGACTCTGTACGTTCTGTGCGTTGTAACTTGAAAGGTAATATGAGCTTCGGCTTCGGTCGAGTAAGGCAGGAAAGGAATACTTTCCTCATATTAGACTAGGCTTACTGTAAAGAAAGTGCAATAAGCAGAGTCTAATGTGGTCTTAGGATTAGAACACGAGAAGAAAGAATTGTGTAAGTCTGAATGTAACACTCTAAATAATCAATCACTCGCATCGGCTACTTTAATTAATCGCTTTAAATTTTTCCCTAAGTCATTGTGGGTTTAATATAAGAACTATACACTAATATTTTTAAATTAATATCTCAATAGCCTACATCGTTATATACGAAACGGAAAACTTCACATAGGTTTCGAAACTAGTTTAATATAATGATTAAATGATTAATTTTTCTGATATATTCAATTTTTTCTTCTCAAATAGCTAAGTAGAATGTGATTTCAATGGAAGGGGCGATGGAGGTGGCTGGTATGGCAATAGCTTAGTGAATTCATTGTGGTGTTGGGAGGGTTGGCTCGTATAGCATATCGACGAATCGGGAGCTTAGTTTCTGCTTTATTTTTTTGTCTACTTGTCAGAAAATGTAGCAAAAAAAAAAAAACCCGGATAATATATTACGCTCTTACAAGTTAAAATGACTCACTTGTAAGAGAGCACATGGTATGCTAGCGGTTACGAGATGACGAGAATGAGGTTAGATTAGACAGAATTATAGGAAGATACGGCGAAGGCCATTAAAAGGTTAGAAGAAAATGACAGATCGTACAGGGAAATTCCCATTATCAAAATCTTCCCTCAAGGGCAATGGCAAGTGACCAGGCACGTACCCAAACTATAGTTTCAGGGTGGAGGGTGGAGGGTGGAGGGTGGGGCGACTGTTACTATTGATATTTCCTAAAAATGGTAGTGTAAATACACTGATGCTCAAAATTAAACTATAATGTATAAATTCTTACATAACTCGAAGTATTTTTAAGGGAATGCAGTGAAATTTGGTTAACAGGTTTATTATTACAAATGTAAATCAATCAGAAGATATACTCATAGTCCTATAATGCGAATGCGTTAAGGTCATAATCGTGTAACTGATATGGAGCTGTCCATGAGACAACACTTGAAGTCAGTAGTATGATCCCATTATAGCGATCCTTCTTTGCACAGTGCTTTCCCCCTATGACGTCACTTACCACGCCCAAATGCGCCCCCAATACTACCCCCTATAACGTCACTGACCACGTTCCTATGACGTAACCGACCACGGCCACTGCCGGACACGCCCCCTTATTAATATATATAATTAATAATCCACAATTAATTCCTCCTCCTTATTAAAAAAAAACATTCCCTCCCCCCCCCCCTTAACCCGTGGCGCCATCTGGCGACTATGAGGAGTATTATTTTCTTAAAAACCCCTATTTTAGCTGTAATTTCCCGATTTTTGACTCCCCCTTTAATAAAAATTCCTCTCCCTTATTAACAAAACCCCTTCCTTCCCTCTTTTACCCCCTGCCGCCATCTGCTGACTATGAGGAGTACTATTTTCGGAAAAACCCCTATATTAGCTCTAATTTCCCGATTTTTGACTCCCCCTTATTAAAATCCCCTCATTCTCCCCCCCCCCTTTTAACTCGTGGCGGCATCTGGTGACTATGAGGAGTACTATTTAAGGAAAAACCCCTATTTTAACTCTAATTTCCCAATTTTTCAGCCAATCCGTCATTAAACACCTCTGGTTGACCCACCTATATTTTAAGCCCTCCTTCTCGAATAGTCCCGATTTTTCTTTATTTCAGACCCCCTGGTTGACCCACCTATATTTTAAACTCTCCTTCTCGAATAGTCCCGATTTTTCTTTATTTCAGACCCCTGGTTGACCCACCTATATCTTAAGCCCTCCTTCTCGAATAGTTCGGATTTTTCTTTATTTCAGACCCCCTGGTTTACCCACCTATATTTTAAGCCCTCCTTCTCGAATAGTCTGGATATTTCTTTATTTCAGACACCCTGGTTAACCCACCTATATTTTAAGCCCTCCTTCTCGAATAGTCTCGATTTTTCTTTATTTCAGACTCCCTGGTTGACCCACCTATATTTTAAGCCCCCCTTAATCTACGAATAAGTCCCTTACCAACTAAACTTCGGGATGGCAACGATCGGCTGATGCAAGCCTCAGAATAATTGCACGGGTGGCAACCTCACGCAGAATGGAATGATGCAAGTCTCTAAATAATTGCAAAACTTTCGATAGCAGTCACTCACAGAAAATCAACTGCCAAAGTTGTATTATCCACTTTTATTCCTTATTAATGAAACACTCATTAAAACCCTCCTCCCTTTTATTAAACCCCCTTATCAAGAGTTCACTCTATTAAACTTCACAAACTCTCTTGTTATCGACATTTATTTTGCCAAGTCCGCTAATCAACACCCAATTCCCTAGTAATTAAACACTTATCAAAATTCCCTCCCCTTTATTAAAAATCAAAAGGTACCTCTATTAAAACTTCACAAACTCCCATCCCCTTTACAAGTTCCCTAAATATAGAAAATCAGCTCACAAAGTTGTATATTCCCTGTATTACCCATTTTTATTCCTTAGTATTTAAGCACTTATTGAAAACCCCCTCTATTAAAACTTCACCAAACTCCTTTGGTATTCACGTTCATCTGAAATTTTTCAAGTCCACTAAAACTTAGAAAATCAACTCCTCTAGTTGTATATTCCCTGTATACCCATTTTTATTCCTTAGTAATTAAAGACTTATCAAAAACTCTGTTCCTCATCATCGTTTTAATTTCCAAAACAATTTTTAATTTGGTCTTGTCTTAATCAAGTCTTTAATGCTTGTCTGAAATTTTGCTGTAAGAACACCTTTCATTATTGTGTTCTTATCCTAGAAGAGCATCACTAGTGTGTCTGCTGAGAAGCAGACCCACGCCTTGGTGATGTTCATTATCTCTCCTCCCTGAAAAGGGAATTTCAAGATTATTTTTAAGAAACTGACCATTTCCTGTTCACCTGGTTTCTTACAAGACGAGAATATCTAAATTGTAATGGTGGAATTCTTGTGAGAATGCATCAAGAGAGTAAGCTCTGTGCAGAGTCATATTCCAACTAACTATGGAGAGAAAATGGTTAGTGGGATGTTTAAAGAACCTATGTTTATTGAGAGAGGGGTTGCCAACAATATCAAAGAGCCCCCTAATGTAATCATCCTTACTTACGTATTCTTTTAGAATCTTATTAGATTCCTTAAAGTCTTCATTACTTACATTACACTCTTCATTACTAATCATCATTATTTACAAATCAAAATTTTGAAGTTTCCTTTTATTATGTTTACAAAGAGTCCAAGTTTCACAACCAAAACTAACCCTAGAAAGAACCAAACATTTACCGTATATTTACGCAGATAAGACGATAGTTGAATCATAAAAAAGTCCCCCAACATCCGGGTCGTCTTATAGGACAGATAATCTGGATGGCGTAATTTTGGATTTCCACCTTCTCCCAAATTTCCTACATGCAGTATGTTTATTGATTTTTCTCTTGACAGCCAGCTTTATTATCAAAGAGATTCGAGATGTGGTACAAAATGTTTTGAGACAATGTTCCCTAAACTATATTGTGGTAATTCTTTACCCCCATAAATTTTCATTGATTCTCTACAAGATTTTCACACCTTAGCAAATATTAATTACTCGCCATTACACAGTCTGAACATTGAAATTGCGTCAACCAGAAAGGATAGATTTGAATTCAAATCTGTATGTCAGTGATATATGTGAAAGATTGTTTCCATGGCAAACGCTCAGTGACTAAGTCAAATGTGTCAGGTGCTATAGTTCCCTGTAGCTAGTTATGAAAAATGGTTGATAGCAGATATCGAAGAGTGTAGAAGATAACAGGATATCCCTTTCAACAACCATATTTCCATGGGTAGACCCATGGTAATCGACACACGTGGGCTACTATGGAAGGATAGTTGGAACCAATTATCTCAGATATTCAGAACACAGGGTCAATGTCGGATACACATAACAGAGAAATAGCATTATTTGTCAGCTGACCAAACACCAATAATATTTACCATATGATGAAATGTAACTGCCGCCATAGAAGTTCCAATCACATGACAATTTCCAGGAAATGCTTTATGCATGAATGTAGGCTTAACATCCACTGTAAGGCTTCGCTGGACCTGGGTTAGAGGTACATTGACTGAGGAATGACATCATTCATTGGTGAAAACACTGCAGTGACATACCAGGTAGCCCTAACCTGACCCAGTTTAATCCGATTGTGGCGCATGGTCAAAGTCCATCATTGCAATGATAGTCGCGCATCAATCTACCTACTAGTCACCTGAAAATTGACCTAGCTGTGATGGGAACGTCTATGGTAGCAGCTACAGAATCGTGATTAACCCAGGATGTTGTGCATCTGACAATACTACACTATATTCTCTGAATACCATCTTGAGATGATTGACTCCATACATCTTTGCAGTGTTGCCATATGTGTGGCAATGCTATGAGTAGACCATCTAGCTTCACATAGCCCTACAATCCAACCACACCGAAATGTGCTCAGCTGCTGATACGATTATCCTGGTATCTTCTACACTTCACCTCATTATCTCTTATCAACACTCTTTCATACTTTGCTGCTGTTTTTGCCCTATTATCTCCAGATACCAAGTGTTTGTCAAGGAAACTGAACATTTGCTTATATCACTTCCCTATACTCACATGCAAATCCGTTATATCTACTGGATGGTGCAATTCCAATGTCCGAGTGTAAAGTGACCTATCTAAAATTTCCATTTGTTGCCACAAACTCAACTTGTTGACTTTCAATATTTGTCAATATCTATATTTCAATCATGGCTTAATACCCAACAGAATACATGGCTTAATATCTAATGCAATGGAAAATGACTTTTCCAAGCCCTAAAGGCATGGATGTATGTATCGTTTTTCTGCTGAGGTCCTGCCATCCTCTCAGACCTTCTACTCTGGCATATAAACTAATAGGCTCCTGTCAGACCTCTGTGGCAAGCAGCTGCTTGAGGGGGTATTTATTTTTTTATTATTATTTTACAATAGCTCCCCTATCTCACAAAGGGTAGGGTGGAAGTTAATCTGTCCAGGAAAAATTGTCCACAAAGGTCTTGAAATGAAAAACCACAAAAGTTAATCAATGGTAATTAGAAGTTTGTTTCATTAAAGGTGCTGATAATGAATATAAACTGATTGGAGCGGTCCTGCATTGCACTTTTCGTACATAATGATGGCAATTATAGTAATAACTGTAAAACTGTAGCAGCACTAAAATTATCATCATACACCTTATTATTCCTGGCTAAAAGCGAACACAGTGTTAGTTCCTTAGAACCTTGGGGAAAACCTGGCCAATTAAAATACGAAAGAATGCCTACCATCAACGTAGTTCATATGTAATAAAACTATCAAATCAAGTAAAATTGCAGCAATTTTTTGCTAAATAAGAACCACAAGGTCTGTACAACTGAAATGAAAAAAATTTCCGTTCTCACCTCAATAAAAGTGTAATGCAACATTTTATAAACAGCACAAGTGATTGTATACTCAACACCTGGGTTGTGAATCAAATAATTGCAGTAAACTAAAACTGATAATCTCGTTTTAAAAAAAAATCTTTCTGGTAATAAAAATTGAATTACCTTTTGTAAAATATTATTAAAATATTTATTGAAAATCCCTATTATCCAAAAAAGAAATTAGATGTAAAAAAAAATGTGATTATCAGGCCGAGTGGTTAGCGCCCTTGGATACTGATCCAAGGGACCTGGGTTCGAGCCCCGGATCAGGAATGGATGTGTGTGTGTTTTTTCTGCTGGGGTCCTGCCATCCTCTCAGATCTCCTACTCTGGCATATAAACTGACAGGCTCCTGTGAGACCTCTGTGGCAAGCAGCTGCTTGATGGAGTATTTATTTTTTCATTTTTATTAAAGGATCCAATGCTTCAAAATTTTCAATTTATCTTTTAAAAACATATTACACACAGGATTATGAAGATCAAGGCAAACAGATTTCAAGTTTAGAGTAAAGTATTACTTTAAGGCAGTGTCTCGCAAACTGTGTGCCGCGAGAGATTTTCAAATTGACACTAGATATTCCAAAGATTTCATTTTGACTTGACTTGTTATCGACGTGCTTTAATATCGACATGCTATTAGCACGCTTGGCTACTGATCTACGGGACCTGGGTAGGGCATGGCTGTTTGTGTTGTTTCTGCTGAGGTCCTGCCATCCTCTCAGATCTTCTATGGCATATAAATTGACAGGCTCCTGTCAGACCTCTGTGGCAAGCAGCTGCTTGAGGGGGTATCAACGTGCTTTAATAAAAATCTTTCAGATTTTATCAACTGGAATCTTGTATTTATCAAGCTTTTTCCAAATTTTGGTATTAATTTTTGATTATTTCAAAACATAGAATGGACAAATATTTAAAACAAACACCGAGTTATGATTAATTATATTTATTATTATATTTATTTTAAATAAAATGCATTTAACGAAACTTCAATTTTCCTCTTTTTACGTAACCATCAAAAATTCTTTTTTAGGTGTGCCGCGGAAAAAAAAATTAGATTCAGTGTGCTGCGGAAAAAAAATTAGATTCAGTGTGCCGCAGAGTAAAAATGTTTGCGAGACACTGCTTTGAGGTATAAAAATCTAGCATTTTGAACATCTGTAACCACATTCTTGAAGCTGAAGCTCAGAATTTATTTCCTATATACAATTAATAATTGTGTTGCACAGGAACAAAATATAAATGTGGGGGCCAACAGACTGGATTTCCAACGAATTATAACATTTCTCCCCATTTTACA
The DNA here is from genome assembly GCA_038380435.1 of Ryuthela nishihirai. Lineage (NCBI taxonomy): Eukaryota > Metazoa > Arthropoda > Arachnida > Araneae > Heptathelidae > Ryuthela > Ryuthela nishihirai. The sequence continues at coordinate 20,957,912 of JAWZYU010000002.1, forward strand.
GGTTTTTAAAAAAATTTCTTGAAAAATGCAAAGAAATACGTGTTTAATAATTTTTTCCTCTATTACCATTCTAGAAAAAAAGGGAGGGAAGGCTAGGACCTCCCGTTTGTGACAATGTCATTAATATATATTTTTGCGAGTAAAAATAATGATCCAAGCATTTTTTTACCATAATAACTTGTTTTCGATGTTAAAAATCCAACATTGAAATGAGACAATGTTTCTTAAATGGATTCTAAACAAAGAACATAAAGTTACTAAAGGAAATAATCAATGCAATTAGATGTTAGTATACCCAATACATAAAAAAAAATGGGTGATGTTTCTCTATTTTCTTTTTCCCACAAGAGCTTTAAACTCCTTCATTTAAATAGGATCATTTCTTGATGTGTGTCATATTCTATGAGCAAATAATGCAGTCTTTTAAATTTGACACCTTAGGATTATTTGATCACCTTTAATAGAGAGAATTGTAACTGCCCAAATGGATTCATGTTGATGAAGAATGCATGTTTATATAGATGTAAATATGAAATTAACTCACACAATATGCAAAACACAGTATTTAAATGAATAACTATATTTTATGCCCATGGCCTTAATCCCTGGTTAAATGACAATGAAGTTTAATAAATATTTATACAGAGTCACTAATAAATCCTTTCTTACATATACACACATATATTTTTATTATTACCGTTATTCTTACTATTGGGAGCATTAGTTGAGAAGCATTCCAGTTAATTGGCAATATGTTTTGTGAGCTGGACCTCCCTTTGCATAAAGACATGAAATATGTTTAAAACAATCTTTTAGTAAAATACTTACAAAACCTTATAAATGTTTTGAAAATAACACTAAAACTATGAAAATGTTGCAAAAATTGAAATAAAGTGTTCTTATACACATATTTCTACAGTAACTGTACAAGTCATTCAAATGCCAATGTGCATTGACAATGCAGAAATCCCAGGTCACAACAGAGTCAATTTCTGAAAATCTTTAATTGTTTTATGAGCTGGGTTTCCACAAGGACAAGCTAGCATTCAGCCTTCCAAGTGCCAACATTAGAAAAAAAGATCACGAGAAATATTCAGTTCTTTTCCTTCTTTTTAACTGGCCTCTTGCTGATGTATTTGCTAACTATGTCAACAATATGAGGCTTATGCTCAAGAACTTTTATCACCTGTTGCTTGGCTTCTATTACTTGATCTTGTACTATTTTACTTCTTTGAAGATTTCCCTAGAAACAGACAAAAAAAAAATCACAAATTTACCCACAGCAAATTTCTAAATCACTAGGATGAAAACGTTTCTTTCCATATTATTTTTGTTTGAAATATAACAAAACTGTAGTGAAATACACTAAAACTAGTTCCAGTCACCTTTTGTAATAATTGCATTTAATGAGCATCTCATACACATTTTGTGCCTAACACTTAGATTTTAAAGTTGCTATATGATTACTCAGTAAATGATAACATTCTAGCAGGCCCAGGTCTAGAAAATAAATTGAAGGGACACAATTGAACATGTCACTGGAAAATTGAACCTGTCAAGACATCTGTGGCAAACTGCTGCTTTAAGAGTAATTTATTTTTATTTATATATCATACTGTGAGTAATATACAAATAACTATCGGTAGTTTCTAAAAGATAAAAAATATGACCTTTAATACTACGTTGAGTGAATGTGATAAAGTGCTTGCAAATGCATTTAGAGAGAGAATGATATTTCTGAAATGGAAAATCATACATATCAAGAAAGTGGAAGATATATCAATCTGTGGATTTTAAATATAAACTAGAAGCTGGGAATTTGTACCACTTTTAGTTATTTAATAAATTTCTTAATATTTGTTCAGTTGAAAGGTATGAAGACACTCTTAACATTAATGTTAAGAGTGTACTGTATGTTAAGAGTGTGTGTATTAATGTTAAGAGATACTTGAAATCAGCATTGTAAAAAGGATGGCAATGCATATCCATCCTTTTTACAATGCTGTATGCATTGCCATCCTTTTTTACAATGCTGATTTCAAGTATAGAAGATATGCATTCCAGTGACACAGATATTTGAGTTGTGTACTGCAGGTTAAATAGTTCACATCACTAAACAGAGATCTTGGTTCTTAAATTAATTAAAACACAGCTACAATAAGTATAAATTTAATCCACGATTAAAGCTGTATTACATCTAAAAAGTACAATAAAAACTCAACATAAGGATGAGGTGTGCTAACAATTAACATACATCAAAACAAAAGCTAAAGAAGTATGTTATACCCAATATATATTGAATAAATGGGAAAAAAATGAAAAATATAATGGTGAAAATAATAAAACATATGCAAAAAACTTCCCACATATGAAAAATATCACTAAAACTATGACTAATATCCTCAGGAAATATAATACTATACTTTCCACTAACATGACACATACAATCAAAAATTTAATAATGACAGAGATCAATGACCACCACAGGTGACATTTACGAAATAAATATTCCTGATCCAACACTAATTTTACACAGTAAAGATGCATATATAGGAAAAACATACCGACAATTTAAATCCAGAATGATTGAACATCATAATGACATTAAAAAACAAAATCCAAATACTGCTCTAACACAAACAATAATACAAAATAATTTAAAAGTAAATAATATAGAATACAAAGCAATTGAAGCACCAAAGACGAAATATCAATTACTATACACAGAAAAACTCTTAATTCATAAAAACCGTAACCGTATCTGTAACACTGACATACCACCCTTACATATTGCATGAAATCTCCTTAGTTAACACGTGGTGGGTGTACATCCAGCCACGTCAGATCATATGACATTTGGACAAGTTAGGTATAAAAGCTGATGATTGTGCCTTTAAGAGTTGAGCTTGAGGATGCTAAGATAGGAGAATTGGTGAAACGCATTGCTCTACATGAAGTTATGGAGCCAATATTTTTAATGTTTAACTAGTTGGGCTTAAATGTCTTTTAAAAGTTAAATGAAAGTTTTTTAAATAACTCGCATAAGCGTGAGTGTAGTGCATCATTTTTGGTAGTTTGTATCAGTTTAGGCACAATGAAGTAATAACGTCAGTAATGGAAGATAGACAATAAGAACTGCCAAGTGATATCTGCTAACAACTATGGAAAAATTGTATGACAAAGCTGACATCAAACATCTTGATATGTTATCTACATATACTACGGCAGAGCAACTTACATCTAATGATTCAATATTGATCTACTACTTCAATATTTCAACATCAAGTAATGCATAAAAAAAAGGGCTGGTAAGCTAGGAAACATGAAATGGCCTACAACTGTGAACATTGAACAACTGATTCCAACATCTAGCAAAAGGTTATTCTTCTTAAGCCGCTGTACTAGCCAAATTTGGACACTGGTAACCATTTTTGTCATTCTCTAAATTTCCTTTATACAATAGTAAAGGATAATAATATGAGTTAAGACAATTGCAAATGTCAAATAACAAAGCAAGGGAAAAGCTTAGATTTATGGCCAAAGGGCTAAATATAGTTTGATCAGCAGAACTTTGTTAGCACACCTCATCCTTATGTTGAGTTTTTAATGTACTTTTTAGATGTAATATAGATTTAATCATGGATTAAATTTATAAAGATCTTGATTGGTAGATGGTAACTTAGTGGTCAAAGCACCAGACATATTATCATGCGTTTGTATCCCACATGGCTCAAGACAATTTTCCCTCTAAATTTGATACTGATGTTAAAATAGCTTCATACCTATCCTATAATATTTTCATCTCAAAATGTTATGAAATATAAACCAGGTCTGATGATATTTCACTTCATTGAACATTTTACGGGTAAACTTCATTTAGAGAAAGCAGCAGGATATCTGTAACTCAGTAGAACAGTAATACTTTCCCTTTATGGGGGACAAAGGGTCAAGCCACAAGGACCGACCTTGGCCCTGGAGGATCGGTAGATCTCCAGGCAGACAAGCCCAGGTTCGAGTCCCAGCTGGTCAGCGTTGAGATTTATCTCCGCAAAACTCCCCGCCTTGCTCACGGTCAGTAGGGGACACCAATGGGCTTGGAAAGGCTGCCGTACATCGGATGGGACGTTAAGCCATGGCCCCGTGTGCGGGAGAGCCATACCCTGTGCACGTTAAAGAACACGCTGGATGGCCTTGACGGGAGGCTACCATCTGTCTCCCAAAAGCTGTTCCAGTGGGTCCCCTCCCCCAACCTTCTCTGAGCCTTCGGGGTCCATGTGACCTGGCCATTTAGCCCATGGTGTGCAAAAAAGTGCCGCTCAGAGGTAAAACAACCCAACCCAACCCAGGCAGACAAGAAGCAGGCTGTTGTGGAACGAATTTGAATACCGTATCAAAAAGTGTAGACATAAAATTGGCTTTGAAGTCAATTTCCAATGAATCGCTTCAATCACTAGTTCTCTATACAACAACTATCAAAAGCATATTTTTTGGGAGAACATGGGGAAATTTTCAAACTTTACCTACATGCATTATTGACTTATTTTTTTTGCTGCTATTAGCTTTTATTGCTGCTATTAGTAGAGGCATACAAATAATTATGGAAAACTAACAAAAAAGTTTGTAAGATGCAGAGATGGGTCACCATATGTGCAGAGCAACAATGTCACATGAACGGTATTGCAATATTTTGAAAAATCATGAAAAAAGAAGAGAAATTAGATGCCATAAAGAAATTTTGAGAAAAAATTGGCTCTAAATATTGCAATATTATTACAATGCTAACCCTAAGATTTTCTACTGATTAGCATTATACTCACTTTGATTAAATCTGTTAATTTGTTTAAAATTTTATCTTCATCAGAATTTAATGGCTTTGTTTTCCATGCAGGTGGGTCCTTTTCAACAAAGTCCAACAACTGTGATAACCGTGAATAAACAGTATCTTCCAATCCAATCTGTAAAATAGATTATTAATTCACATATAAAACATTTCAGCATACAATAACTTTTGTAGCAGATTATCTTATTTTTAAATAATTATTAGTCAAAAATAATAAGTATTAGTAGTCACTTTAACTGATGATGGAAGAATGTCTTCATTCTAAAAAGTTTAACCTAATAACAATTTTTAAACAGCATAATTTTAGAAGCCCGAAAATTAAAATTTTCACTCACAAAGCTTTGCATTTTGTTTCTATTATTGAAGGAGAAAGTTCAGTTAATTCTAGTTCAAAGAAGTCATGTTATATTTACTGACATCTTCAATTCCTTTACCAAGGCTAATTTTAACATCTATACTAGCTGCATTACTCCTGCTGATAATTATATATTGAACATACTGAAAAATTTTAGCATATTTTAGAAATTTACTCTAGATTTCTTGCTTGATTCTAATGTTTAATGTAACATTTTTATGGCTTCTATAATAAATGCATGTATCATAAAACTGTAAATTATTGTGCTATCTGCATAAGAAATGAATAACAGCATTTGGATACTTTTATACATGCTGTTTCAAACATTAACTTAATTTTACATTTTGTAACCTTAAAAATTAATATTTTTTAACTGATAGCTTTTGATTTTCAATTCACATTCTACATTGGTAAAAAGCACTATTTTCATTTTTGAGTTTTTGCTATTTATATATATATATTGCATGCTTCTCATTTGGGCAATCCATCAACATTTTTGTTCATGTATATTCACAAAATGTTCTAAAAAATTGACAATGACATTTTCAGAAAGTGGCCATATTTAGCTATATTAGCATATATTAGCTAAGGACATATTTAGCTATTTGGAATAGCATACCTTTTTCGGTTTAATACCACTTCTTTGTATGAGGCTTCCATCTAATTAAAATATTAAAAATTACTTAAAATTGAATGCTACAAAAATTAGTAACATGTCATAAGACTTACAACTTCATCCATCTGAGCAGTAAGGTGATATATTTTCCACCCATTAGCTTTCTGCAACACACCCTTCTGATTAGCCAGATCATTTACTGTAGGTTTCTTTTCTTCTGTGAAATAAAAAGCAAAATAATTGTACAACACAGTATAGAATGCTTTTTTAAATTTATAACTATGGTACTCATGCATATTCTAACATTATAACTGAATTCCTGTTAGATATACAGAAGATGACAGCAACTATTAAGTGAAGACATTTAGGGGTGCACCAGTTGGATGCATTTGAGAGAGAATGTAATTGGACTCTAGAAGGCCAGGTGGTGAACTCTTGATATTAATATGCACATTAGGCCTGATACAAGGACAGATGGTTGGTATTGGCAACAATGGTTGCAGGGTCTGAGCAACTAGACAAACAATACCAAAGATAATCCAATGATCCTGAGACAGACTTTAGGTGATTCAAACACAATGCTATCCATTCATTAAGAGGTATAATGCCAGCCTTGATGTTTCCCTTAACCAGTTCCCATTTTTCTGTCTAACTTCAACTGTTATTCCATCACATATTTTAACCCCTATTAAGCTGTCCTTAATCCACAGGGCAAAGATGGGTGCAGAGGAAAAATTGTCGTGGTCTAGGTGGGACATTATCTTGGTCCCACCTGGCCCAAGACAATTTTTCCTCTGCACCCATCTTTGCCCTGTGGATTAAGGACAGCTTAATAGTGGTTAAAATACTTGATGAAATCAACCAAGGGCTGTGAATTTCCCCATTCTATTTAACTGTTATTAACATACTTACGTAAACTTGCCAATGTGACTGGAAACTACAGTATTTCATGGAATTGTTTTGCTATCTACACTATTTATGAAGATTAAACATAAACCTTAACATAGATTAGCCAATCTTAGTTTTCATTCAGCTCTTATTTCTGCAAAATTTTAAAATCTTTTGTTGTGCAAATTGCTATTAAAAATGCAGCCTACTATAAGCACAAGATGGCCAATAGGAAAGTGGATGAGAAGTAAATTTCCTGTGTTGTCATCAGGGAAGAGAAATAATGAAAAAATTTAGTTCAAAACTTAGTCACTAGATGACAGAAAAATGGATAGAGCTCAGATATATTCAATCACAACAATAATGATGTAAAAACTATAGGAAGTATACTTGACTGCAGCAAAGTGAATCTACTTGGTAGGGTTAACAAGCAAGACAACTGGCAATGACTTGAAGAAGCAGGCTATACTGAAACTGTTCAATGCACCATTTGCCATTTACTGCCTGCCATCATCAACTACTACTACTGTAATGATGCTAGTATAGAATTACTTGGGGGAATGACTGGTATTTTCACCTTTAGTGGTGGTTTTTGGTTTTATCTGAGTGCAGATAATCACCAAATTCACATGTGGAGATGCTTTGCCTATTTGCCATTTGGGAATTGCATATTATATGGAGTGGTGTGCAAATTACATGGAGTGCCACGAGTTGCTACAGCCATTCACTTTAGTGCTCACACAAGAAATTGGACTTCCATAGGAATACTAATGAGATTTTGATACCCAATGCACTATCATTACTATAGATCTCATACCAAACACCATCTTTATCTACAAAGAGCATATCAAACACCATCTTTATCTATGAAGAGCATAGCAAACACCATATTTAAACAGGATAATGCCAAACTATGTATGGTGCAGCAAGAAAGTAATGAGACTGAAATAAAAAATATGCAGCATATCATTCCATGAGAGGCTACTATAGATGCACTAAGGTGTGACCTTGGTGGTCCTATTAACAGTAAACAGTTAAACTGTGTCCAACCCCTTATAATGTTATGCAATTATATTTCGTATGGACATGCTTTGTGCATCATGTATTAGTAAACCATCAGAAAGCCTCAGTGTAACATGTCAATATTAAGTTTTTGTCAAGTAGAGAAAACATAGTGAAACACATGAAATGTTATGAACAACTTATGGGGATGAGGCTCTGTCCAGAGCATGAACGTTTCAATGGTTTCAACATTTTCAAGAGGGCAGAGAGGATTGAAATTTGACCCTCAAAATGAACACCCTAAAATGATCTCCAACCCAGAATTGGTGGAAGTGCAATTTACTTGTAAGAGACCACTAATTGACACTCAGAATGATGACAAGTGAACTGAATATGAATTAGGATTGATGAAGTCCATAATCACCATTGACTTTGGTAAGAGAAAAATTTGCATAAAACTTGTGGCATGTTTCTTTGGTCCCAAAACAAAAGGGTTGCAGTAATGAATAAATCCCCTTATTCACAAGATCTGTCTCTAGTAGACATTTTTCTGTTTCCCAAATTGAAATTGAAATTGTAAGGTCACCAATTTGATATAGTCAATGACATTTAGAAAAACATGACAACAAAACTGAATGCCATCAGAGTACATGAATTTTTCAAGTCTTTCCAAAGCTTATATGAGTGCTGTAATAATAATTGTATTAGGTCTCTCAGGGACTATTCTGAGGAAAATGGTTAATAAACATGTTGCTCTATGTATATTTATTTTTATTTTGTAGTTCATTATTTTCTTGGTCTGTAAATGGCAGCTAGGCATAAACTGGAAGTAGAACTGTGTATCAATTCCCAGTGATAATGCACAGAACTGGCCACACCTAGAACCTAATGTCCAACCTTGCCTTCTTGTGGTGCAGGCAGTTAGTATCTTTCAAAAGAGATGTTCTCTTTTGGAAGGAATGGAAGGGGAGGTCTGCCAGATCACTGTGGCCTACTGATCTGGTCATCTATGACCACTTTTATCCTTTTTTTTTCTGTCCTGCTGAGGAGTGGTCAACTTCACAGGGTCCTTGGGCTGACCATTTATACCTACTAGACTGGAGTGATTTACGACTTTGAGCTTGATTACAGATCCTGGACTAGTGCACTATGGGCCTCTATTGAGAGAGAATCAATCTGCCACTGTTTATTCTGTTTGCTTGTCGGTTGCCAGCCCTAAGTGAACAGAGGCACAAGATACCTTATATCAGCTGATGGATAATTCTGATCAGAAGCCATCGCAGGCACCTCAACCCTCACTTATTTAGTTTGACATCACCAATCCTAAACTCGAGTAATGTGTCTCAGGCAGGTCACGTGGCTCTTGAAAAGGTGCTGCCTGAAGTTCCTACCAGCATTGGTGGCTTAAGTGGTACATTTAACAATCAGCCTCAGGATATTTTGAATTCTGCGAAGGAGATATATCTCTTGTTCTAGGTGACTTCAGTGCTAAAGTTGGTATTGACTCTGATCTTCGGGCAGGAGTTTTAGATCCCTTTGGCATTGGTAGTTCCAATGGCAATTGGGAATGTCTCCTACAATTTATGGTTTACGAATAACTAACACATACTAAAAACATCGGGACATTTAAAAATATACACGAGTGAAGCATAAGAAATGTGCTAAGTTTAAGAATATTACCTTTAAAACTGAAGATCTGAAAGATCCAGATATAGCTGCAGCATACCATGACAATATATATAGTCATTATGACAAGAGTGGTTTGCTTACTGCTGAAGTTGAGAGAGGATTGGATCAGTTTAAACAGGCTCTTTTTGAAATCGACAGTACTCTTTTGAGTTAAAGGGAACAAAATTATTTGAGTGAAAAGGCTATGGAACTTATTTATGAAACAAGGAAGTTCAGGATTAATATGAATCAACACCCTACTAGTCCTAACTGAAGGCATTACAATGAGCTTAATAAAAGTTTTAAGGATCAGTAAACAGCTGATAAGAATCTTTGGCTTGATAGCTTGGCTGACAAAGCAGAGGAAGCAATTTAAACAGCACAACAGCAGGGGGTTGTACCAAATAGTTATTGTCCTGTGTTGGAAGAAACTGATAGGTACACAGGGACTGAGAGATAAACATGGTAAGATGGTTGAGGGTGAGGATTCTGTGAGATGGCTAGGATTTCAGAGATGTTCTAAATAATGTGATTATTTCTACTCCCATTGTTTGTAATGAAGATGAGGCATTACTGGCATTAATGTTGGCCCTATATCACATTCTGAAGTCACTTTGGCTATCTCTACAGTAAAACTGCAGTGTTGCTCAAAGGAGGTTGATGAACCTTCTTCTAACTTTGGCATTACTTACAAAGTCAAACCACCTAATTTTCAAGATACTGGATAAGCATCTAGAATCAAAGGCATCAAGTTTCTTGTTATCCTGCTTACAAAGAGTCTATGTTTCGCTTCCATAACTAACATTAGAAAATACCAAACTATTATACAGCTGAATTTTAGTCTTTAAGGATATACACCTATTTTTCCACACTCTCCATGGAATCTTAAAAGTACCAGCGGCAATCCCTATTCTTCTATTTATATCATGCCACACATCACCAGTATCTGTTACATAGCTTCCAAGATAATTGAACCAAGACACTTGCTGAAGAGTGTAACCATTCAAAGCAACTGAAGCACCAACTGCCTGACCAATTTTCATCATATTAGTTTTTTTCTGTTTATCACCAAGCCTACTCTATTAGCAGTCTCATTAACCTCCCTAATGAAAGAATTCATCTCATCACCATCATTAGCCAAAAGGACCAAATCATCTGCATAATCTAAATCAGAAATTTTGAAATCTCTAGACCATTTAAGACCAAAATCTTTCCCTTGCAGAGAATTTCACATAACATAATCAACAACCAAACTAAAAAGAAAAGGAGACAAAATGCACCTTTGTCTATATTCACTAGCAATGATAAACCAATTATTATAAGCCTTACCAACTCTCACACAACTCAGTGTTATTGGAGAATTTCATTATACTAACTTGTCAAGTATTCCCTATCTCATGTTCAACCACAAATTTTGACGATCAACAAAGCAAAAGCCTTTTTGAAATCTATAAAGCTAGTAACCAGAGGTTTCTGAAACTCTAAACATTTCTCAAGAATCCCTAAGTGAAAATATTTGATCTATACATTCCGTACTGCTTCTGAATACACACTGTTCATAGCAGAGTTGTCCATCAACCAAATTCTGAATTCTATTAACCCTTCCAGTGTTCACGTTGTCTGTACACGTTCGGAGAATCCGAAAAATATGCAGAGGACGTATGCACGCATTTTTAGTACAACAACAAAAAAAAAAAATAAAAAAAAAAATTTTTTTAAAAATAAAAAAAAAAAAATTTTAAAAAAATAAAAATTGAAGTTGCAATTTTTTTAAATATATATCTTATAAAAATATATAATTCAAGCTTGAAAAATAATATTGTTTTTTAATTTGATGCATATTTTATTAAACTACAATATAAATAATTTTATAAAGCCATCTGATTGCCATTTCTTAGAAGCACTAAACGGTATTGCTGATTTGCTTGTTAACGTTCTTATTTGCTGATAAGTTCACAAGTTTGATTTGAGCTATTATCAACAAATTTTTCCCTAAATTTTCGAAAATCTCCTAAGAATTAACAAAAAAAAATGCTATTTTTAAAAATGATAGATTTTGGAAGTAATTACAAAATACGTACCACCATTTTTTTTTTCCGTTTCACTCTTTTCTGTCAAAAACCTAGTCAGTATTCCCAAGTTATTTTTATCATTTTTCTCAGCATTCTATGCATCTTTCCTGCCTTCAAATCGAAACTAAAAGTAAACATATCCTTCTTAGAAATTCTGGTTGCACCTGCATTTAATTAGTTATGCTTCACTGAGGCAAACAAGCCACAGATGGCTGATGCAATCTGCATTGTTTGTGCTTTGTGTTGTTTACAGTTTTGGTCCAGCATATTGGATACTCTTTGTCAAGTTAGTATTTTTTTTATATTTAAACTTTAGTTAGTTTTCATTTCAGTAGATTTATTTTCTGAATTTAGCGATCTTTTGGCCGATCGATAAGTATCGATTTTTTCATAGTTATATCGTATGGCAGGCCTTCAACTTGTGGTAACATCGCATTAGGCTATATGTCAATTTTTATTTTATTATTTATTACTTTTCCAGTAAAACTTTGAACTAGTATCATTTTCTGAAAATAAAAGAGTTTTTGGACATGAAAGCAAATTCATTTCTATAGATTTACTTCCATTAGTTAGCGATCTTACGATCGGCTGTTTTATCAATTTTTCCGAGTTATGCTAGATCGGAGGCCGGTTAAAAGTTGTTGCAGATATTTTATTTAACATTCCATTAGGTAATATGTAAATTTTATTTTATTATTTCTTGTTTTTTTAGTAAAAAAACTGAGCTTGTACAGTTTTCTGAAATTGAATGTCTTGTATACAAAAGCAAAATAGACTTCCGTTGCAACGGAAATCGGCCACCATTTGGGAGGCAATTTCGGGGAGGTCTGGTCCTTGTTGCACAAACTTTTCTGCACTTAGCCAAGATCGCCAAATTTCAACACCCAAAGAAAAAAATTCATAATATTTAGTAAAAAAAAGCAGCCAAGGAAGTTTTTTTTCTATTTCATAACCAGTTCAGAAAATTCCGTAAATGTGAGAAGGCCAAATCACATTGCATAACACTGGCCATATTTAAAATATATGATGCTGAAAGGAATCATTTAAAGAAATAAAAATCATATTTCTGGTTGAATATTATATTATTCTGGAGGAAATTTTGTTTCGATAAATATATAATTCAACTATTTTTATTTAGAGGTTTTCCAAAATGGAGCCTTAATTGTATAGTGCGATCTTTTTTTTACCACATCAATTAAAAAAGGCTTATTAAAATCAATATGCTTGCAAATTTGTTAATATTATTTATTTTCATAAAATTCGTAATTAAATTCTATTTAATTTGGTATATAGCATGACTTATTTCCGTTGATTGGTTATTTTTAAAAAAAATTCTAAGGTTTACTTGTTTATCTGACTCAGCACAGTTGGCTCAAAACTGGAATTTTCTCAAAGTATGGTACCGAGAAAAAAATTACAAAATGAGAAAAATATTTACTTAAAACCAAAAAAGTATTTTTTTGTTATTCAGAAATATATAGTCATTCTATTCATGTGCATTGTAATCATTTCTGTATATTAGTTTTTATTAAATGAATTTTTGTGTTGCCAGATGCATTTTTTTTTACTACATGACCCTAAAAAAGTCCTATTAAAATGAAACATATGGTCTTTTTGCTAAATATTATAATTTCAGAAAATCCAGAATGAAATGCTGACTAATTTGGCATACAACATGCCATAATTCCTTTCATTAGTTATTTGGCAAAAAAATTCTAATGTTAAATTTTTTTTGGCTGATCATAGGCAGAAAATAGCTTGGCCCCTGGAAAGAAACCTGTTTTTCAGGCTGAACACTGGAAGGGTTAAGTATAATCCTGCAAAGAACTTTACCTGGAACATAAAGAAAACTAATTCCCCTATAATAATCACAAGAACTGCAATCACCTTCTGCAAAAATTGAAATAATAATAGCTCTAGTAAAATTCTTAGGAACAACACCTTTATCATAAAAATTATTCAAAATTTCAGTCACCCATGTGACAACACAAATGTGTCCAGCTCTAAGCACCAGCACTAAGTGGTGATTCATCAACCCCTGAGAATTTATGCAATTTTAATGCAGAGATAAGCTAAAATGACTTCCAAATGTGATATAGGGTCATCTTTAAATCCAGTAATGCATTCATCCTCAGTACAAGTAATTGGAGTAGAAATAATTACATTGTTTGAACATCTCTGAAATGCTCAGCCCACCAACCCATCACAGAATCCTCAATTTCAACCATCTTACCATGTTTATTCTTCAATCCCTGTGTACCTGTCTCTTTCTTCCCACACAAGACATTAACTATCTGGTACAACCCCTTGTTGTTGAGATGTTTAAATTGCTTCTTCTTTGTCAGCCAAGCTATCAAGTCAAAGATTCTTATCAACTGTTAACTAATCCTTTTAAGTTTTAATTAAGCTCACTGTAATGCTGTCCTAGGTGTTACATCAATACCCTATGTGTTAGAACACGTAGGGTGTTGATTCATAATAATCCTGCACTTCCTATTTTCAGAAATAAGATACACACCCTTATCACTCAAATAATTTTGTTTCTTTTGTTCCCCTTTACCCAAAACATTACTGTTGGTGTCAAGAAAAGCCTGTTTAAACTTCATGACTCAGTGTTATTAGAGAACACATAGGGTGTTGATTCATATTAATCCTGCACTTCCTTCTTTCACAATCCCATTCTTTCTCTACTTCAGCAAACCACAATACTCATAGTCATGCAAGACTAGTAGCCTATCATGGTATGCTTTAACTATATTTGGACCTTTCAGATCTTCCGTTTTAAAGGCAATATTCTTAACCTTAGCACAACATTTCTTCCATCCAGTTGCAAGACATTTTTGACCAGGTAACAGTCAGAACCAATTTTGGCTCCCTTGTATGATCTGGCATTCCTAAACGAACTAGGCATTTGCTGTTAAATAAAATACAATCTATCATATTCCTGTGCAACCCATCAGATGAAATCCATGTGTATTTATAAATGTCTGGGTGTTTATAGTATATGTTAGTTATTCAGAAACCATTAAGTTTACTTATTAGCAGAACACATGTCGCATTGCCATTAGAACTACCAATGCCAAAGGACCTAAAACTTCTGCTCAAACATCAGTGTCAGTACCAACTTTAGTATTGAAGTCACCTAGTACAAGAGAAACATCTCCTTTTTCTCCTGAATTCAAAATATCCCGAAGCTCTTTGTAAAACCTATCCTTCTCATTCTCATCGGAGTCCTCTGTGTGTGTGTGGGGGGGGGGGGGGGGTAACAACAGATGACATTCAAGTCTTTAATTTTTGTTTCAAATTTTGGTGTAAAAAATCTTTTATTAATGCAGTCATATCCTAGAAGAGCATCACTGGCATGTCTGCTGAGAAGCAAACCTATGTTTTGGAGATGCTTTCCATCCTACTAATAAATCAGCACTTTGAAGTCGATTCAAATTTTAGAGGAAAAATTGTCTTGAGCCGGGTGGCATACGAACCTATGACCTCCTGATAACATGTCAGGTGCCAGAGTACCTGACATGTTATCAGGTTGTAGATCCCAATATGACTCACATGGCAAATAGAAAGCTGCTTGTGGCTAAAATTGCCTGAATAGCGCCTATATGTGACATAATAAGAATACTCATAGTGTTAATTAGAGGAGATCTTGATCGGCGGCTGGTAGCTCAGTGGTCCAGAGCACCCGACATGTTATCAGGAGGTCGTGGGTTCGTATCCCACCCGGCTCAAGACAATTTTTTCTCTAAAATTTGAATCGACTTCAAAGTGCTGATTAATTAGTAGGTATTGAATAGTTGAGTTTATTTCATTGTTTACCATCCTCTCTCCCTGAAAACAGAAATTTAAAGTTATTTTTAAGCATCTCCCCTTTACCTGTTCACCTGGTCTCTTGCAAGCCTAGAATATCTGTATTATAATATTGGAATTCCTTCATGGGGATATCTAGATAATAATCTCTATGTAACATCCTCACATTCCAGCTACCTGCAGAGAGAAAATGGTTACTAATTTCTTTTAAAACTAGGTTTATCGAGAATGGCAGGGCCTACAATATCAAACAGCCCTCTGATTTGCAGGCATTGGGCAAACACCTGTCCCCCCCCCCCCCCCCCTCTGAAAGCTGAAACCACCCAAGCTAGTAAAAACTTCTGTCACCATCTTTCAAGTAGACCTTTTCAAGAGCCATATGACCTGCCTGAGACACATTACTCCAGTTTTAGATTGGCAATGCCGAACTAGCAAAGTGAGGGTTCAGGTATCTGTTATGGCCTATGGACAGGGTTATCCACCAGCTGATATAAGATATACTGTGCCTCTGTTCACTTAGGACTGGCAACCCACAAGGTAACAGAAAATACAGCAGCAGATTCTCCCTCAACAGAGGCCCATCAGTGCAGCAGATCAAATCAAAATGGTCAGTACTAGGACCCTGTGAAGTTGACCACTCCTCAACAGGGCAGGAAGAAAAAAAGAAAAAAGTGGCCACAGATGACCAGATCAGTAATCCACATTGATATGGCTTCCCTCCCCTTCAAAAAGAGAATATCTCTTTTGAAAGGTACTAATTGTTTGTACCAGATGAAAGTGGGGTTGGACATTAGGTGCTAGACATGGCTGGTTCTGAACATCATCAAAGGGGACTGGTACATAGCTCTTCTTCCAAACCAATCTGCTCCAAAAGTATTAGTGACATGACACCATCACCACACTATCATTGCTTATGAGTTCCTATGACAATTAGAAGAATTAGAAGACAGTGGAATAATACCTCAAAGATTAAGCTGCATCTTGTGTCAAGAGAGAATGCATTGATTTGACCATGTTGCCCATGTGTGAAGAACAGATATTTCGTGAAAAGTGCTGTGAACAATGTTGAGGAAAAAGAGTAGACCTAGAATGAGGTGGGTGGTTATTGTTAAACAGGGCCTTGTTATTACTATTCTGCAGTGGCCAAATGCAGATACTGTTTCTCAGACTAGATGTGTTGGGAAACTAAACCGAAGTCTGGTTGGACTTTAATCTGCCTTTAGATTATCTCAGAATTATGCATATATTCATGTGTATAAGTTAGTATATTATTAAGAAGAATAAAAAGAAAAACCACAAGTGTTATTCTACACTTGTGGTTTTTCATTTTAGAAGAAACTCTCTGGATAAGTATTATGAGCAGTGGAAGTCTAGTAAAGGTCATTTACTATGAAGGAAGTTGACTTCCTCTGGAGAGCATTTTTAAATTTATTGGTGCCATATGTGAGCGATATGCATTGTTCTTGTGTGGACAATGCAGACCATTTTTGTTATGTCTGTGGCAAAGTTACTTTTATATCACAGAAGTATGAAATAATGCTTCTCATCAAAAAGGCCTACCATCTTTACTTCAGGCGCAAGATTGGAGATCAACAGAGGAGCTGAGCTCCACATATAATGTGCAATAGTTGTACAAGTCTGCAGCTGGTTAAATGGCAAGAGGCAGTTGATGCCATTCCTATATGGTTGGGTTGTTTTACCTCTGAGCGGCACTTTTTTGCACACCATGGGCTAAATGGCCAGGTCACATGGACCCTGAAGGCTCAGAGAAGGTTGGGGGAGGGGACCCACTGGAACAGCTGTTGGGAGACAGATGGTAGTCTCCCGTCAAGGCCATCCAGCGTGTTCTTTAACGTGCACAGGGTATGGCTCTCCTGCACACGGGGCCACGGCTTAACGTCCCATCCGACAGACGGCGGCCTTTCCAAGCCCATCGGTGTCCCCTACTGACTGTGGGCAAGGCGGGGAATTTCCTATATGGTGGGAATCGTCCAATCACATGAGTGAAGGTTAGTTTTGCATGACACCTCTGCTGGGAAGTGATAGAACTAAAATAATAGTAGACAATAAACTACCCAACATACCATCTGCCATCCAGTGACAGATGGAGAAAACCTGCCTGTCCCAGAGCCACCAGAACATTATGATGTGGACTCAGAAGAGAAGGAAGAAATATGAAATAGCATTTGTAGATCCCAACTTCACCCCACAACATTGGATTCACCACAAAAGGTCATGCAGAAAGAGTTGAATGATCTTGTTAGAGATCTGGAGGTGTAAAGAGCAAGGCAGAACTCCTAGGATTCAGAATGCAGCAGTGGAATCTCCTTGATAGAAATGTGAAAGTGAGTATCATAGCTGTCAAAAAGATCCAGTATTGTTCTTTACCATGGTAGGTAACCTGGTTGCTTGCAAAGATGTTGAAGGTTTATTCACATCCTTCCACATGACACATACTCCAAAAGAATGGAGGTTATTTATAGATTCCTAAAATTAGCATGAAAGCCATTCTTCTAACACAATGGGAATGCGTTGCCTTCTGTTCCAGTAGGCCCATGCTGTTAATACAAAGGAAATTTCTGACAATATGAAACAATTACTTTAATACATAATTATAACAAATACAAGTGGTATATTTGTGTCGACTTAAAAATCATTGCTCTTTTGCTTGGACTACAACTTGGATATACAAAGTTATGTTGTTTCCGTTCTGAATAGAATAGCAGAGACAAAGAATCTCATTATGTGAAGAGGATTTGGCATTCTTGGCAATCACTAGAACCAGGGAAGAAGAATATACAGCATCATCTGCTGGTACTATCCATGAAGATTTTGTTGCCACTTCTACACATTAAATTGGGCCTAATGAAGAATTTTGTTAAGGCTTATGGATCAGACACAAACTGCCTTTTTGTACCTTCGACAGAAATTTCCAAGACTTAGTGATACAAAGTTAAGGTGTTTTTACTGGTTCAGATATTTGTTTACTGCTACATGATGATGTATTGATCATATCACTGGTGATAAATGGAGAGCACTGCATGCCATCCAACATGTGGCAACAAGCTTCTTAGGGAATAAAAAAAAAAACAGAAAATTAGAAAGACCTTGTGGAACAACTGCTGTCCTAATATCACAATCTGGGATGTATGTCTTTGAAGGTACATTTCTTAAATTCTCATTGGTTAAAAATTTGTTGTTCGGTGTGTTATCAGTTATGCATCTGTGTATGTGTGGGGCATTCATTTACATGTGATCATCTATTTACCAATTATACCAATATTGCAGCATAATGTTTTGTATTATGATGATATTTTGAGTTATTATGAAATATTACAAAATTATCTTAATTGCAGGCCAGTGCAATGGTAGTAATACAACATATTGCATTCAAGTTATTTTTCAATATTAGTACTAGCAATACTGCTAATATGGATTTGATGCAAAATAACTGTTGTTTACTATTTATAACTGAAATTGAAATCATACCTTTAGGCTTCACATCTGTATATCGTACAAAATGATTGTGACGAGATTTCCATGTATGTCGATAACTGTTTAAAAGAGACATGCTAGGTCTCTTGCAAAATGTGACCCATTTGATGGTTTCTTCATCTGAAAAAATATATAAATAAATAAATGTAAAACTAATTTAAAACATCCATATTTCAGAATATTAAGGATGATCTATATCACAAAACATATCCATATAAATAAATCAGTTTTTTCCGAGGAACTGCAAAATCAGAACTGCAAATTGATTGGAAATGTAGATATATCAGTAACATATGCTATTTATTAATCATATTAGAATTTTTTAAATATGGAAGTGTATGTTACAATGAA
The DNA here is from genome assembly GCA_038380435.1 of Ryuthela nishihirai. Taxonomy (NCBI): domain Eukaryota; kingdom Metazoa; phylum Arthropoda; class Arachnida; order Araneae; family Heptathelidae; genus Ryuthela; species Ryuthela nishihirai. Next base: position 20,977,012 of record JAWZYU010000002.1, read on the forward strand.
ACCAAAGACATTTGATATAAACTATTGGTTTTAAATACATCTTTTACAATGATATATCAGTAGGCTATTTCTGTTTAATGTGGGTTAATTTTCACTTTTGTTAGTTTAGTTTGAATTTAATTCTAGTGTCTATGACATTTATCCCCAACCATGTTTCATATTGTCGACTACAGTATTCCTTTATAAGTCAATTATTACATCCAAAGGCATTTCCAACATCTGTATCTGCTTTCTAAATTACAGTGTTTGGTTTTCAATACATTTTCTATGATTATATTTTTGTCTCTTCTAAAATGATCTACTTCATTTATTAGTTACTTAAAGATAAGTTCTAGAGTTTAAAAAGCTTCGATATTGGAAGGGTTGAATGCCAGCAACTGTTATTGTTTTAGGCATCCACTTTGATATAATGTAAAGTCAATGTCATCTGTCAGTTTAGAAAATAATCAAAAATTAAAACAGTTCCAACGAACATCTGTCTTTTTGAGAATTGGGATCTATACCTCTTATATTTGCAGCCTAATAAGTTAGCTTCTAAATAATGGGAAACATTGCTCTAAAACTTTCAGCTTATCTTTTCTCTTTTAACTGTAAAGTTGTGCTGTAATATTATTTAATAACTTAAGTGAATACACAATTTCAATCAGTCAAAACTGAGAATGATTTTGAAATTTTGTTTATTTAGAAACAGGTAAAAATTTTTTAACTTGATTTAAATTTCTATGTTATTGGTAAAACATTTAAAGGGACTTCAACTATTTATATATGCCATTCAGTATCAAAAATTATTGCAATTGTCTCCATTCTTACAAATAAATCAACATACCATGGTATAATATCAGTTCGCAGTAAAGTCTTCAAAGGGTAATTGTCTTTAGTAAGTGGGTGTTAAAAATTTTGCTGTATCACAAAGGTAAGTCCATTAAGATAAGACTTCAAATGTCATGAATGAGTCCAAATCTGGGAAATTGCAGAGGTAACAAACTGCTTGGCATCTATGAAAGTTGTTTCACTCTTTGGATTTGAATTCTTCATTTGCCTGAATGAACTTCATGATACAACAAAATTTTGAACTATCTGCTAATGACAATTACCCCTTCAAGATTTATCTGTGAACTGAGGTTTTGCCATGATTTATTAATGACTTCAGGCATAACATCAATTATAATAATTTTTTATACTGAGTAACATAGGTAATGAGTAGAAGTGTCCTTAAATTATTTAACAGTGACATAAAGAATTATTATACTGTGAATTCCATCATTCTTGCTGGGTTACCTTTTAACTTTAAAGCTTAATAGCTCTTGATGCAATCAAGCTACAGATTATCCACAGGAAAAGATGCATTTTAATAAAAATTGAATCAATCTTGTAGTTTGGTTTAAAAGGTCTGAAACGAATTTTCTGATGCTCTGTTTTCCATTCAACATACTGAAATGTTTAATTTTTTTCATCAGAAAAAAGTATAAAAAAAATTCTTATATGCACTTTAAAAAGCAAACATTTTTTGTTGTTGTGTAAAAGAAACTTATTTTGACATCTTACCTTATGTTAAAATTAATACAAACTGGGCACATGATTTCATTATTGGAAAATAAGCTTCAAAATTTTCTTCTTAAGGCACATACATATAGGAAGTTTTAATTCTTTTCAATTCATGAGTTTTATTTTTGCAGCATTATTGTAATGCTAATACAATACTCTGCTAAAAACATTTTAGTAAGCTTAGATGGAAAATAGTAACATGCATTATTAAATCAACTTCAAACCTTTTTTAAAAAAAATACTCCCTCAAGCAGCTGCTTGCCACAGAAGTCTGACAGGAACCTGTCAGTTTATATGCCATAGTAGAAGGTCTGTGAGGATGGCAGGATCTCAGCAGATAAACAACACAAACATCTATGCCTTATCTGGGGCTCGAACCCCGGTTCCTTAGATCAGCAGCCAAGTGCGCTAACCACTCGGCCAAGGGAAGGTAATATGCAGAACCCATTCAAACTACATTACGATATAAAATTTCCATTATGAAATCACTAAAATGAGATCCATAGTTTATTACATCAAGAGTTATTATACTTCACAGTCATGAAACTGTAAAGGGTTGTAAACCCATTTTTAAATGAGCTAAAATATCCAAGACTGTTTCAGTTATGTCAAAATTTAGATTACTACAAGTTATTCACTAATACAAGAATGAGATCTACAGGTTATCCAAGCATAAGTTTCCCTTTTGACAATCTCATCCTTCTCTCTACACAATCTGTAAAAATAAAAAGTCCAGATCAACCTTGAATCACCCTCATATGCAGCAATTTCTGATACATAAAATTCAACTTGCATAAGGTTTTGCAGAGCTGAACTCTTATGTAAATTGAGGAATGTCTGTCTTTGTCTTTATACAGATTTGTTTCTAATATCAAATGCATTATTTTTGCTTATTTAACAGTCATCCCCAAACTGAGCTCAAAGCCTGGTAAAGATTTCAGAAAGAATGACACCTTCCTCAGTGAGAAATTTGATAATTATGTGCTTGTAACACTGCTGGGTACTTCTTGGTCCGACATCTTGATTACAACTGATTGGTGATGTGAGGTAGGGTGGGGGATTGACTAGTGCTCTTCACAAGTTTGAACATGCCTTTACTTGGTTCATTATTTTATTCCAGAAATATTATGCCAGTGAATGCCTGTTCATACAAGTTGATTTGTGCTTGAATGGTAACTCTCATTTATATTTGAATGCCTTATGCAATTAACATAGGAATGAAAGAAGAGAAATATATATTTTTAATGCTCAATGAAATCATAATGATTATCACACAGCCCATATACATAATGCATTTAATATTAGAAACATATCTACAGTACTGTGCGAATTAGTTGGGACAAAACGAAGGAACGCTAAGTCCCTTCCGCTTCAGAGTCTAAACTGCTGCAGTCTAAACTTGTTCGTAACCTTCTGCTGCAAGTCTAAACTTGCATGTGCAGCTTCCGGGCCACAGACACTTCACCCCATTGAAGGAATGATGGACAGCAAAAAGTACATAGGTGTTCTGGATGCAAAAATGGTCCCAACACTGCAGAAGCTGTTTCCTAATGGCAATGGGGTATTTCAACAGGATCTGGCTCCATGCCACAATTCTAAGCTTGCTAAGAGCTTCTTTACCCAGCAACATTTGAAGGTATTGGAGTGGCCAGGAAATTCACCCAATCTAAACCCCATTGAGAATTTGTGGGCCATTATTAAAGCGCGCATATCTAAGATGGATTGCACGACGAAAACCAAAATGATAGAAAGTGTCATGAAAGTGTGGTACCACGACCCTGAAGTGAAGGAGATGTGTGGAAAGCTAGTGGCATCAATGGTTGAGAGGGTGAAAGAAGTAATTAAAGCTAAGAGGGGGGGGGGGTCACATTCACTATTAACTACACTATTAAAAAAATAAATATTTTAGCTGTGTCTTTGTTACTGCATTTTCCTATTGTCCCAACTAATTTGCACAGTACTGTACATAAAGACAAAGACAGACAGTACCCAATTTACATAAGGGTTCAGCTCTGAAAATCCTTACGAAAGTTGAATTTTATACGTGATAAAGTATCACATGAGGGTGATTCAAGGCTGACCTGGACTTTTTATTTTAACTCTCCATGCTCTGCACTGATTGCGACAGAAACCATATGGTAAATATGCGTGACCCTTCATGTCAGTAGTAGTTTTGTCCACACGATGAGTGGGAGGTTCATTATGGGAAGCATGGAGACTGTAGGGGTTTCAGTTAGTGTGGAACAGCATTGTATTATTAAATTTCTTGCGAATAAGGTGAAACCTGCTGTCAAAGGCAAGTGTCTACAATGGACACAACAGTTTTCCAAGGACTGAGGAGTAGAAAATGAATCACATGGACATGTGTAGGCTACTGCTATGACCAAAATGAACATCGATCACATGCAATAGGCAATTTTCAAAAACAGGGGGGGTAAGGATATGTGATACAGCTGCAATAGTCAACATCAGTGTTGGTAGTGTGGAAAAAATCATCCATGAGCACATGCTATTCAGAAAAGTGTGTGTATGTTGAGTATCAAGAGCACTGACATTTGATCAGAAGTCATTTCATATCACCCTTTGCATAGAGCTTTTGCATTACTTTAAGTTTGAAGAGATGCATTTCTCCACCAGTTATGAGACTTTAGTTCATTATTTTACTCCAGAAACCTAGCTGGCCAGCTGTGAATGCTGCCACAAGGGTTCCCCCATGGCTTAAGAAATTCAAAACAGTGCTGCCTGTAGGAAAGCTAATGGTGTACTCCTGATGAATTTTCTTGCAAGGGGAACACCAATGAATGCACAGTATTACACTACCCTCATAAAAGAAAAGCTTCGACCCATCATCTGCAAGATGTCAAAAAAAATTGTCAAAATAGGTCATCCTGTTGCATGACAATACTAGGCCACACACAACTCATGTGACAACATGGGCTGGGGAATACTCAGTCATCCCCTACAGTCCTGACTTGTCCCCAAGTGATTTCTACCTGTTTAGCCCATTTAAGAAGCCTTTAGGAGGAGAGAAATTCATTAGAGATGAACAACTACAGGAGTGTGTCATACAGTGGCTATGACAGCAACCCAAATCCTTCTAAATGGCTGGAATACAGTCTTCCGGAGATGGGACAAGTGTGTTAATGTTAAGGGAGAGTACCTAGAGAAGGATCCATAGTTTGGTAAGTATATTCCTATTTGTTTCTTTTGTACAAAGAAAAAGTAAAGGTCAACCTTGAACCATCTAATATATGTACATTTCTCATATTACATATTTGATAGTACTATACAGGTTGTTTGGGTTGGGTTGATTTACCTATGAGCAGCACTTTTTTTGCATACAATGAGCTAAATGGCCAAGTCACAAGGACCCCAAAGGCTCAGAGAAGTTAGAGAAGTTTGGGGGAGGGGACCCACTGGAACAGCTATTGGGAAACAGATGGGTACTATACAGGTAGTAAAGATAATATATCAGTAACACAAACCTAACAAACTTTAATTCTCAGTGGCAGCTTGTTTAAAAACATTAATGTATAAAAAATTCTTAAAAAAAAAAATCATGAAACTAGTAAAAGTATTTTAACATCAACATGTATCTAACATACACTTAATATAATCTGAACATTTGAACTTGGTAGAGCAAATTTTTGAAATACAAGAGTGGTAAAAGCATAGAATCACATCATACACTTCATACTCCTAAGCTTGAAGACTTCAATAATGTGTTGTGTGAATGGTTGTTGTTAAAGAGGTCTGAAAGCACATGAATCCCAGGAGTAATGCTAGTTTAGTGGATGACCCTGATGAAATGCCAAATGAGTTTCTAGGACCTAGGAGGGAAGAAATTCACTACAGATGAATAACTACAGGGTTGGATTGGGTTGTTTTACCTCTGAGAGGCACTTTTTTGCACACCATGGGCTAAATGGCCAGGTCACATGGACCCCGAAGGCTCAGAGAAGGTTGGGGGAGGGGACCCACTGGAACAGCTGTTGGGAGACAGATGGTAGTCTCCCGTCAAGGCCATTCAGCGTGTTCTTTAACGTGCACAGGGTATGGCTCTCCCACACATGGGGCCATGGCTTAACGTCCCATCTGACGGACGGCAACCTTTCCAAGCCCATTGGTGCCCCCTACTGACCATGGGCAGGGGGGGGGGGGAATTTTGCGGAGATAAATCTCAACACTGACCCAGCTGGGACTCGAACCTGGGAACTACAGATTACGAGCCTGGCGCACTACCGACTGAGCCACCCCCGCCCCAATAACTACAGGAGTGTGTCATACAGTAGCTATGACAGCAATTCAAATCCTTCTACATGGCTGGAATACAGTCTTCCACAGAGATGGGTCAAGTGTGATAATGTTAAGGGAAAATACTGTTATGAATTTAAATGGATGGAAACTGAGTGTGAATTCAAAAATAATAATTAGCAACAATAATTCTAAAATAATGTAATTTATTAAAAAAAAGTATGAAAACATTTATATAAACTAAATTCAACCAACAGAAATCTTTATCAGTATAAAAATAAACCTTTAGAAGAACACAGCACATTTCAACTATTCCTACAAAGAGATGTTTCCTCTATAATTCTTACTATCTCTACTCAAAGCATAAAATAAGGCTTTTTTACAACAGTCAATAAGTGACACCATCATATTTGTGAACAAACCTGCAATCTACAAAGAATAACCTTACCAATTCCTAAACAAACTAAATATAACTATGCATCAAATGATGAACTCTTCCTACAGAAAAATTAAGATCAGCTTTGCTTGTTCGACTAACATATAACCTCCTCAGCAACATCTTTAAGTGTCCTAAGCATCCTTCTTTTTCTTACCAGTCCACTAACATGATCAACACTAATAAACTTATTCAACCTCCCCCCTACACCAAATACAAATATTTCTTCTTTAGACCATCGAGAAGAGACTAAGTCAAACTACATTTTCTTTCACACTCCAATTCCTTTTAATTACAACTTATTCTTTTTTTAAAGTTAAGTTTGTTCGAAGAAGTTAGTGACATAATTCTCACGCTGTAGTTCACATGAGCATCAAGACAATACACTATGTTGATAAAAGTGTCCAGACACCTAATTGGCAAAGGGAAAATGCAATTTACGGTCATGTGTTTGGTACTAGTGGGGTATAAGAAGAGCGTTGGCACAGAACAGGCTTCAGTGGAGACATTGATATGAAACATGAGTGAATGTGCTGAGTTAACAGACTTCCAGAGAGAGGTCATTATAGGATGCCATTTGAGTAACTTATCTGTGCATGCGATTGCGGCCAAATTAGAGCATCCTAGGTCAACTGTGCAGGATGTGACTACTAAATGGAAAGATGAAGATGTCATGACAGTCAAGTAACAATTGGGCAGACCACAAAAACTGACAGAAAGGGATTGAAGAGCTCTGAAATTTGTAGTACATTCTTCTCATCATTCATCTGCTGTTACCATTACCAAAACGTTTCAAGAATCCACAAGTGTTAGTGTTTGCAGTAGGACAGTTTGCATGGAGCTGCATACATTGAATTTTCCAAGGCCAAGCAGCTGCATACAAATCACTGATAACTCCTAAACATGCACATCATCATCTAGCCTGGTGCAAAGCTCATCGGAATTGGTTGCTGGACCAATGGAAACAAATTTTATGGAGTGACAAATCACATTTCACGCTATTCTGATCCGATGGTCACTGATGGGTGTGGCGAATGCCTGAATGTTACCTGTTGCAGTGTATCGTCCTGTCTGTGAAGTTCGGTGGTGGTAGTGTGATGGTTTGGAGCTGCGTATTGTGGCATGGACTTAGACTGTTGTTTCCTATAGCTGGTAGCATTATAACCTATGCTGAGACATATGTCACCGTTCTAGACAATTCTGCGCTACCTACACTGTTCCAGTATTATGGAAAGGGGCCATAAGTCTATCAACATAACACACCATGTCATACTGCAAGGTCTGTTCAGCAGTGGTTTCATGACTCAGGTGTGGAGAACATGCCCTGGCCTGCTCAGAGCCTTGACCTGAATCCAATAGAGGCCCTTTGGGATGAACTTGAACATTGATTGCAAGCCTTACCAACACAACCCACTTCCCTGTCAACACTAATTACCATGTTGAAGGATGAATGGCACAAAATACCAGCCGCACATTATCAAAAACTAATTGAATGTATGCCCAAAAGAGTGCAGTGTGTAATTGAAGCCAAAGGTGGGCAAACACCCTACTGAAATTTCAATAAATGTGACATTTTGTCAAACACTCTGGTGTCCACTGACTTCCTTCAATATAGTGTACATCACGGTTTCAATATTGCTTGTTCATCTGTTGTAACAATACATAAAAAGGATCCATAGTTTGGTAAGTGTATTCCTATTCATTTCTTTTGTACAAAAAAAGTACATGTTAATCTTGAACTACCTATGTATACGTACATTTCTCATATTACATACTTTGATAGTACTATACAGGTAGTAAAGATAATATATCAGCAACACGAACCTAACATACTTTAATTCTTAGTGGTAGCTTGCTTAAAAGCATTAATGTATAGGAAAATCCTATTTAAAAAAAATCATGAAACTAGTAAAAGCATTTTAATATCATCATGTACCTAAGATACTGTTAATATAATCCATAGTGGAAGCTTGTGCAAAAAAAGATGCAATGCAATAAATAATTTTACTTTTTTTAAACTGAAGAATAGTTTAAAATAATTTACAATTCAACTTCAGTCATCTTTATTCCTAGTGGTGGCAATCATATGTGAAATGAATGAAGTAGTGATAACATGCTGGCTTACTTATTAGATGATGACTGAATAAAGATGGGGTTGAGCTACAAAATTCTCCATTGGAGGAACTGGCAAAGTTGAAGGTTGTGGTCACTGTTCAGCCTTCTTTATAAACTTCTTAGAAGTAACCAAGAATCTGTTGTCAGTGCAAGTAGTTTGTATACTTGCTAACATAATTTTCCAAAACTATAATTTTTCAGATTTTCAAAATTTATTTTTGGCAGATTTTACATAAATTCAGATTTGTAGATTGCATAATTGGCATATGCAAATCTGACTTTATGTAACTTGTCTTTACATAATAGGCCTTACATTACCTGGAAAGCATCTGTATAAAAATGACACCATTTGCTCTTGTGGAATCTGTAACCATTAAAAAATATATTTTGCTTCATAATTCTGATAAAGATTATGTTAAAAAACTGGATATGCAGTTAAATGAAATATTTAAACTTTACAATACCTTCTCTACAAAATTCTTTAATATTTTCCTTTACATCCTTTTCAAACTCATCTTCTCCATCAGATGAATGAGTTTCAATAAGTTCATTTGCTGCTCTGTGAGAAATTACAACTTATTATCATATAAAATCACATTTTAATTAACTGAAATTATTTTTTTTATGTCGCTGATACATAACAGAAATCAATTATCTCACTAAATAAGCATTAACCAAAAAATTAAAAGTGATAAGTTGCTACAATTATTTAATAAAATGTGCTGAAAAGGTTATGCAGTAAAATCAATAACTGTAATTACAGTAAATTCCCAGTTTTCCAGTACTCAAGCAACCGGAATTATCATGCAACTGGCATAAATTTAAAACTGAACATTTGAGCTTGGTATAGCAAATTTCTGTCTTCAAGAGTTCGCTTTTGAAATCCAAGAGAGGTAAAGACGGGAAAAGGTAAGAAGGTAAGAAGGGGGGGTAAAGAGTAGAACGGCATCATACACTTCATACTTCTATGCTTCAAGACTTCAATAATGTGTTGTATGAATGGTTGTTTTAAAGTGGTTGGAAGGCACATGAATCACAGGGCTAAATGCTAGTTCAGTTGATGACCCTGATGAAATGCCAAATAAGTTTCTAGAACCTAGCCTATAACTAAAAACTACATTGCATATGCATAAAACAATTATTTTTTCTTTCTGAAATTCAAGTTTAGCTTAGTTTCACTATTCTTGTATCTCTGATAGTACTTTTTTGTCTTGTGTACCAACTTTACCTTTCAAAAATTCTCTTTTGCATTTCATTATTAGGAAAATACAGTACTACCTATAGTCAGTGCCATCCGAAGGCCAAAATTACAACTCATTCCATGGTAGTTTTCAGTGAAGCAGTTCCCGAAAGTTTTTAAGTGCACAGATTTAGGCATTTAAGTGTATATTATACATATTTCCATTCGCATTAAGGTCATAATACTTCATTTTTATTTAAACTAAGGCTAAGGATTGAACACAAAGGTCTGTAAATGGTAGCTAGGCATAAACTGGAAGGAAAGCTGTGTACCAATCCCCAGTGACAATGCACAGAACCAGCCAAGTCTAGCACCTAATGTTCGACCCCACCTTCTTATGGTACAGGCTGTTAGTACCTTTCATGATAGATATTCTCTTTTGAAAGGGAATGAAAGGGGAGGGCTGCCAGATTAGTGTATCTGCTTTCTGCTGAGGAGTGGGCAACTTCACAGGGTCCTGGTGCTGACCATTTATACCTACTTGACTGGACTGGTTTACAGCTTTGAGCTTGATTATGGATCCTGGACATTGGTGGGACTCTGTTAAGTGAGAATCTGCCACTGTGTTTTCTGTTTGCTTGTTGTTGCCAGCCCTAAGTGAACAGAGGCCATCACAGGTACCTGAACCTGCAGTTATCAAGTTCGGCATCACCAATCTTAAACTGGAGTAATGTATCTCAGGCAGGTCATATGGCTCTTGAAAAGGTGTTGCCTGAAGTTCCTACCAGCATGGGTGGCTTCAGCCATTAGCGGTGGGGGAACAGGTCTTTGCCCCATGTCTGCGATCAGGAAGCTGTTTGATATTGTTGGCCCCATCTTTCTCGATAAACCTAGTTTCTTTAAAAATCCTACTAATCATTTTCTCTCTGCAGGTATGTGGAACATGAGGACATTACATAGAGATTATTCTCTTGATGTCCTCATGCAGGAATTCCAGCATTATAACCTAGATATTCTAGCTTTGCAAGAGACCAGATGTGATTGCATTAATGAAAGATTTCTAACAGAAAAACTTTTGACAAAAATTAAAGACTTGAATGTCATCTGTTGTTATGCCCCCAAAGAGGACTCTGATGAGAATGAGAAGGATATGTTTTACAACTAGCTTCAGGATATTTTGAATTCTGTGAAGAAAGGAGATATTTCTCTTGTACTAGGTGACTTCAGTGTTAAAGTTGGTATTGACTCTGACCTTTGGGCAGGAGTTTTAGGTCCCTTTGGCATTGGTAGTTCCAATGGTAATGGGGAACATCTCCTACAAGTAAGTAAACTTAATGGTTTAGGAATAACTAAACACATACTACAAACATTGGGACATTTATAAATATATATGGGTTTTTCCTGATGGGTTGCACAGGAATATGATACATTATATTTTAATACCAGATTACACGGGACCCGAAATTGGATCTGACCATTGCCTGGTCAAAAGTGTCTTGCAGCTGAAGCTTAAGAAATGTAGTACTAAGTTTAAGAAAATTACCTTTAACACTGAAGGTCTAAAAGATCCAGATGTAGCCAAAGCTTACAATGATAGGCTACTTAGTCATTATAACAATTGTGGTTTGCTTACAGCTGATGTTGAGAAAGAATGGGATCAATTTAAGCAGGCTTTTCTTGAAACTCAACAGTACTCTTTTGGGTAAAAGGGAACAGAGGAAACAAAATTATTTGAGTGAAAAAAGGCATGGAACTTATTTTAGAAAGAAGGACATGCAGGAATAATACGAATCACCACCCTACTAGTCCTAACAGATGGCATTACAATGAGCTTAATAAATGTGTAAAGGATCAGTAACAGCTGATAAGAATCTTTGGCTTGACCGATAAAGCAGAGGAAGCAGTTAGACAGCACAACAGCAGGGGGTTGTACCAGATAGTTAATGTCTTGTGTGGAAAGAAATAAGACAGGTACACAGGGATAAACATGGTAAAGTGGTTGAAGGTGAGGATTCTGTGATGGCTAGGTGGGCTGAGCATTTCACAGATGTTCTAACCAATGGGATTATTTCTACTCCCATTGTTTGTAATGTGGACAGATGCATTACTGGCTTTAATGATGGCCATATATCGCATTCTGAAGTTGCTTTGGCTATCTCTAAATTAAAACTGAATAAAACCTCTGGGGTGGATAAAATCAGTACTGGAATGCTTACAGCTGGGAACACTTGTGTTGTCACATAGCTGACTGAAATTTTGAATATTTTTTTTATGATAAAAGTGTTGTTCCTAAGGATTTTACTAGAGCTATTACTACCCCTTTATTTTTTACAAAAGGTGATTGTAGTTCTTGTAATAATTATACTAGACAACAAACTGAATTTTTTTTTTATAACATTGGTCAAATAGGATGTTTTTAACTAATTTTGGGGTGCTGAATTCAAATATGGCTGTGAAAAATCTGCAGCACATTCAGTTTTATTTTTTAAACTATAGATTGATGCATTTCAAATTTCAATGAATATGCATATCTTGAAAATGAAATAAATGCAACTATTTTATTAAATTCCAACTTAAAACTCATTAATTATATGATTATAGTGAAAAAAATTAGAAACATCATAGTTATAGGCCACTGAATAAAAAGTAACAAATGAAATAATATTGAAAAACAAAATAAGGAAACATGGCCAAGGATCTTTTATACTTATAAGATGTTCATTTTTGTCTTTTATGTGCTGAGGTATCTTCCTTCTGCATGAACCAGCAGTAGTCACCCATCATTGCTGGGTCCCACCTGCCTTGGTATCCCTCCTCCATGGTTCGGATATCCGGTGAAATCTTTCTCCTTGCTCATCACTGACAGCTCCTAAGTTCTTGGGAAAGAAGTCGAGATGAGAGTGCAAGAAATGGATCTTCAAAGACATTTGGCAGCCAAGATTTTCATAGTTTTCGAGAAGATCTTGAATGAGTTGGTTGTTTTCCTCTTTGTGATTCCCCAGAAAACCCTAGACCATAGACATGAGGGATTTCTTCTATGCAATGCACTACTTCATATTCAGTTTCTGTTCAAAGACAGTATCATTCAATAGCTTCCTGATCTAGGGATCAACAAAGATCCCATCTTTGAGTTTGGCATTATTTAGTTTTGGAAAATTTTCCTTCAAGTGCAAAAACCCTTTACCAGTTTTGTCCATAACCTACACAAAGTTTTTCATAAGCCCCAGTTTGATGTGCAGTGGTGGAAGCAGAACATCAGAGGGGTTAACAACAGGCTTATACCTCACATTACTCTTTCCAGGAATAAAAATATCTCTTTTGGGCCACTATTTTGTTTTGCAGTGCTCCTTTCTGGCCCTACTGTCCCACAAACACAGAAAACAGCAAAATTTTATGAAGCCTCCTTGAAGCCTGAGCAAGAGAGTTATGACTTTTAGATCCCCACATATTGTCCACTTAAACTGGTCATATATTATAGCAGTGAGTATTTTTTCCATGCTTTCATAAGTTTTCTTCATTCCCACAGCATGTGGCACTGGAATGGAAGGTTTTTGGTTTCCTTTATGCAAAAGGACAGCTTTTAAGCTGAATGAGAAATCTATAAATAGATGCCATTCCTTAGGGTCGTGAGTTGTTCCAATTTCTTCCATCAGCCCTGAAATATCTGTGCAGAAACACAAACCATCTTGCATCTCATAATAAGCAGATAAAGCCAAATTTCTCTTTATGAACAGAGGAACTCTGGCACTCTTGGCCAGAAGATTCCACTCTTAAACCTAAAATTTCAGCTTGTTGTTTGGAAAGTCCTAGGTCTCGAACAAGATCATTTAGTTCATTTTGCTGAATCAGATGAGGCTCATCTAATTTTTTAGGGGTGTATGTAGGATTAGGATCTCTATGTGCCTCAGAGTCTTCCTCTGATGAATGTGAATCCATCTCCTCCCAGTTGGTTGAAGGTGTTGGTATAGGAAGATCTTCTCCATGATGAACTGGCTGAAGGTACATTTGGATATTGTATTTTGTTTTGGTTCTTTTTTGAAAAGCTCGACACTTTAGTTAAACAAAAATAACAATCATGGAAATGACTAGTTGAATTACGCCAAACCATTGGAACTGCAAAGGGCATGGATTTTATCTTACCTTTCAACCATTCACTCAGGCCAACAAAGCACGAAATGCAGCACACATGTGGAGCCCATGTTTTGTCCTGGTTTGTTGTTTTGTGAGCCCATGTTTTGTCCATGTTTGTCCCATGTTTTGTCCTGTTGGATGTCCAACATGACATCCAAAATACAAGTTACAGGCTTTATTCATAATCTTTGTCAAAGAACGACCTGGGATTTTAAAATATAATTTCCACACACATAACAAAACTTATCTGGCACATTAACACATCCGTAACACTGCTTTATGCCATTTAAATGACAAAACTCACTTTTCAACGTACAGCATGTATGTGTTCCTCCTACAATGAAAACAAGAATGGCAGTCTGAGGTTAGGTTGTTACATGTTTTCTCCCACTTGGCAATCAGTGTTGCAGCCATAAAAAGTAAAATATCTAGTATCCTCCCATTTGCCTGGAGGTGTTGGTATAGGAAGATATTAATAGGCATCAAAATGACCAATAACATAAAAACATGACATACAATGCAGTGGGTGGACAATGCCAAACAGGACCTTGTATGAATTGGCTTATAGTAGCCAACTAAAACAGCTGTAGCTCAAGACAGACATTTTCCATTAGTTAATTAGTTTGAATTTCTACCATTAGAATGCAGAAGGTGGTAAACTTGTTAACCAAATGTGGCAAAATTCTAAACATGACAAACTTCATTCTGTTTGAAAAAGAGCATTCCATATTTGCCATTGTTATTCTAGTTGACAATAATTTATGAAACTTACAGCAACTGCTTCCTAGGCTTTTTCCGTGGAGAAGTTTCTATAGGCACAGAAAGTTTACTATTAGCTTCACTGTTACTTGTAGAGAAACCTAACAATAAAAATGAAAATAATTTTATATTACTGAATTTATGATAGAAACTTAAAAAAATCTTATGAATAAAACCAAATTATTGTCTGAGAGCAAAATAAACTTTCAAGCAAATATCAAAAACTGTTATTGAAAAAATGTATATAATTAAAACTTTGAGAAATACTATATGAGATAAGTTAAAATCTCAATTAAATAGTTCTAAATCTTGATTTTTAACACTATTTATATTTAACAGTAGTGTGCAAGAATTTATTTCAAATGTTAAACAGAACAAAAATAATAAGTTCAATATGAAGCATTTACCGTATGTGTATTTTTAGAATTGGGTGTATAATAATTAAAATTTTTTGTTAGTCTTGAAGAAAACTTTTCAGATGAGTAAGTAATGCAAAGTTTGCAAATATTTAAATACCAAAGAAGCATTGGTGAAAACCAATATTTTGAGAAATTTGAATTGGTACATATACATCTTTAACTTATCTTCAGCAACATGCTGAAAATAAATTAAAAGGAGAGAAAAAAAGATAGCAAAACACTTCTCTTGTATGGAGTTTTCAAACCTACTATCAGATAATAGGAATATTAAGTTAAGTGTATATATACACTGCTGGCCATTAAAAGTGCAACACCAGGAAAGACAAGAGATATCAAAGCCATATTTAGTGAATACATACCTTATGTTACAAGGTTGAAATGATTACAAATACAACTTGGTTAGACTTGTGGAAAACAAAGAAATCAGTATCTTGTGTAGCCATCATGAGCAGCAACAACTGCTGCTACACGGTCCGGCATTGAGAGGAAGAGACATTGGATGTGTGTTTGGGGAATGTCAGTCCATGCAGTTTCGATACGTAACCAAAGTTCATTTGTTGTAGCAGCTGCTGGTGTCTGGTGTGCTAGTCATTGTGAGCTCATGGACCACACATGTTCAATTGGGGACAGATCCGGTGAATGCACAGGCCAAGGCTGAAGTGTCATATGGTGGCTATCCATGAATTGTTGGACAATGCATGCCACATATAGATGGGCATTGTCCTGTTGGTAAATGGCATCAGAGAACCCTTGAAGATAAGGTATGACCACAGGCTCCAACATCTCAGTGAAATAATGCTGGCTGTTCAAAGTACCAGTAATGTATAAGAGGCACATGCAAGGAGTCCAATGGCACCTCATACCATAACACCAGGGGCTGGACCTGTATGGCATCACTGCATGTCTTACTGAGCCTGTTGCTGCGGTACAGCCAGATACGGATTCGTCGATCATAGTGCTGCATACTAAAGTGGGAGTTGTCTGAATAGAAGATGCGATGCCATTCGCACATCCATGCACAAAATTCTTGACACCATTGTAGTCGAATACACCTGTGTTGTAGAGTCAATGGTAGCTGAAGCAATGGCCACCTAGCAAAAATGTCCCAATGCTGCAGACGACATTGAACCATATGTGTGTCATGTCATTCAAAGTCACGTGCATGAGATGTTTGTCCTCCCTCATGTCAGTGAGTTCGTTCCTCTTCTAACCACTGACATAAGTTACCACAGTGATGAGAATCACTGTGGTAGCATTCCATCCAACATGAGCACTGATGTTTCGGTATGATAATACACCTTCCTGTAATCCCACAATTCTTCCTTGATCAAAGTTGGAAACCTGGTCATATGGATGCTGTGTTCATCGACGGGGCATACTTGATCCTTTGGTGCACAAGAACTGAGGGCAAACACAATTCCAGTGCTTTACACCGGCTCTTTCTAATCTCCTCTTATACCACTTCCAGGGGGGTAATCTGTAGTTCCCAGGATCGAGTCCCAGCTGGGTCAGCATTGAGATTATCTCTGCAAAATTTCCCACCATGCCCAAAGTCAATAGGGGACATTGATGGGCTTGGAAATGCTGCCATCCGTCGGATGGGACTTTAAGCTGTGGTCCCATGTATGGGAGAGCTATACCCTGTGCACATTAAAGAACATGCTGGATAGCCCTGATGGGAGGCTACCATCTGTCTCCAAACAGCTGTTCCAGTGGGTCCCCTCCCCCAACCTTCTCTGAGCCTTCGGGGTCCATGTGACCGACCATTTAGGGGTGGGGGTGGCTCAGTTGGTAGCACTCAAGCTCATAATCTGTAGTTCCCAGGTTCGAGTCCCAGCTTGGTCAGCGTTGAGATTTATCTCCGCAAATTTCTCCACCCTTCCCACAGTCAGTAGGGGATACTGATGGACTTGGAAAGGTTGCTGTTCATCAGATGGGATGTTAAGCTGTGGCCCTGTGTGTGGGAGAGCCATACCCTATGCATGTTAAAGAACATGCTGGATGGCCTTGATGGGAGGCTACCATCTGTCTCCTAACAGCTGTTCCAGTGGGTCCCCTCTCCCAGCCTTCTCTGAACCTTCGGGGTCCATGTGACCTGGCCATTTAGCCCATGGTGTGTGCAAAAAAGTGCCGCTCAGAGGTAAAACAACCCAACCCACCTTCCAGGGGGTGTAACTGTCACACAATGACGTGCATATGTGCTGCGCATTGAATCATTTACATGTTCTCCCATGGGCTACCCATCTTGCATATTTCAGGACAATCTAAGGAGTTCTTCGTGGCATTGCACTTTTAATGGCCAGCAGTGTATATATATATATACACACCAGTCTGACGCTAACAAAAAATTCTTCTGTTATATCAAATGCATTTAGTTTTTATAATGATGATAAACAATTCCTTGGAAAATCTACAAAAACTGTCATATGCTATATAAGACAATATCAAAAATGAAATTGTCCGCTTTATATTCTTTACAACAAAACCTTTAAATAAAAAAAAATTGTATCATGAGTGTAGATTACATTCTTAATAAATAGTATTTAATTTTCTACATTTCAGCTCTCTTCTGCAATTGAATTGCAATGCAGGACACACATTTTGATACTTGTTTTGCTATTAAAAACTATTTTGAAAGTTATAGAACTTGCAATATTGCTACACAGTGAAACGAAGTTTTCAGTGTGTATATGTGAAGTGTGTCTGTAAATGGTAGCTAGGTAATCACTGGAAGGAGAGCTATGCACCAATACCCTGTGACAATGCACAGAATCTGCTAGGTCTAGCATCTAAAGTTTGACTTGCCTTCTTGTGGTACAGACCGTTAGTATGTCAAAAGACATTCTTTTGTGGAAAGGAACAGAAGGAGAGGGCTGCCAGGTTGGGTTGTTTTACCTCTGAGCGGCACTTTTTTGCACACCATGGGCTAAATGGCCAGGTCACATGGACCCTGAAGGCTCAGAGAAGGTTGGGGGAGGGGACCCACTGGAACAGCTGTTGGGAGACAGATGGAGAGGGCTGCCAGATCAATGTGGGCTACTGATATGGACTTTTAGGCTATTTTTCTTTTTTTTCTAACCTGCCGATGAGTGGTCAACCACATAGGGTCCTGGTACTGACATACACACCAACCTTAATGAAATAATGGCTCTGAGCTCGATTATGGATCCTGAATTTGCTGTACTGGTGGGCTTCTGTTAAGTGAAAATCTTTCATTGTGTTTTCTGCTTGTGAATTGGCAGCTCCAAGTGAATAGAGTCACAGGATATGTTTTATAAGCTGGTGGATAATCCTGATCTGAGGCCATTGCAGGTACCAGAACTCTTTCTTCTACGGACATCGTAAAACCTGTGTTGGAGGAAGTCTTCCACTGTAGATGGCTTCAACCTTTAGTAGTGAGGGAAACAGGTCTTTGCCTCATGTCTGAGATAGGGGCTGTTTGATATTGTCAACATTTCTTCCCTCAATATTTCTTTAAATATCTCATTATTTTTTCTCTGCAGGCAGTTGGAATGTAAGGACCTGCACAGAGATTATTCTCTTGATATCCTCACACAAGAATTCCACTGTTATAACTTAGATATTCATAGCTTGCAAAAGACCAGATGGACAGACAAAGATCAGTTTTAAAAATAATCTTAAATTTCTCTTTTCAGGGAGGGAAGATAAGAAGCATCTACAGGGCATATGTTTGCTTCTCAGCAGACCTGCCAATAATGCTCTTCTAGGATACGAGTGCATCAATGAAAGGTTTCTTACAGCTAAATTTAAGACAAGCATGTTATCTGTTGTTATGTCCCCACTGAGGATGCTGATGAGGATGGGGATTATGTTTTATGTTCTAGGAGATTTCAATGTGAAAGTTGGTACTGATACTGACCTTTGAGCAGGACTTTTAGATCGCTTTGGTATTGGTAGCTGCAATGACAATGGGCAACATATTTTACAGGTAACTAAACTTAATTGTTTGAGAATAACTAACACTTATTACAAACACCACAACTTACACAAGTACATGTGGGTTTCACCAGATGGCCTGCAAAAGAATATGATTGATTCTATATTAATTAAACATTAAACAGCAAATGGGTTAGTTCTGTTAGGAATACCAGGTCATATATTGGAGCGGAAATTGGATCTGACCATTACCTTGCTAAAAGTGTCTTGGAACTTAAACTTAAAGAAGTGTTGTATTAAGGTTAAAAAAATTACCTTTAACATTGAAGCTCTGAAAGTCTCAGTTATAGCTAGAGCTTACCATGATAGGTAACTTAGTCATTACAACAGTTATGGTTTGCTTACTGCTGAAGTTGAGGAAAAATGGGACCATTTTAAACAGGCTTTTCTTGAAACTAACAATACTCTTTTGGGTAAAAAGAAACAGAAGAGGCAAAATTATTTGAATGATAAGGGACTGGAGTTAATTTTGGAAAGAAAGAAATACTCTTAATACCTACTAGTCCTAACAGAAAGCATTACAAAGAGCTTAATAAACATGTAAAGGATCAGTTAGCAACTCATAAGACTCTTTGGCTTAATGGCTTGGCTGACAAAGCTGAGGAAGCAGCTCAATGTTCTGCTTCAAGTTAGTAATCAATGTTCTGTACAAGTTAGTAGTCAATGTTCAATGTTATGTAAAAAGCTGACAGATGTACAGAGATTGAAGGATAAACAAGGTAAGGTTATTGCACGTGAGGATTCTGTCATCTCTAGGTGGGCTGAACATTTTATTGATGTTCTAAACAATGTGATTAGTACTACTCCCATTGTTTGTAATGAGGATACCACCTCTGCGTTATGCAAAGAAGTGTGTGTGCAGCCAATTAGTGTCAGTGCCAAGTTCATGAATGATATATAAAATACCTGGGCAGGAGCTCTTGCAGGCAATATTTTGTTTCGTCTCAACATGGGAAAAGCAAAGGATTTATCTGATTTTAACAAAGTCCAGATTGTTATGGCAAGATGTCTTGGTAAGACCATATCCAAAACAGTGATGTCGGTAGGTTGCTAACGTTATGCAGTAAGTTAGTACCTATCAAAAATGGTCTGAAACAGGTGACACTTTGAGCCGTCGACAAGGCATGGGCCAGCCACGCCTCATTGATGCCAGAGGTCACTATGGAGGTGGTGTTTAGGATGGTTCTAACAACATCATGTGCTGTGTTAGCTGTGTATTGCATAGGTGGAAAGGTTTAAAAAAGTGGTAGAGTGCTTGTTCAAGGTTACATGTTGGCGATTTCCTTTTTGAGATTAGGGGTCTGAAGGGATGACTATTCATAGCACAATTCACCTTGCATGGGAAATTGTCGGTTACTTAAAGCTACTTAACAACATTCTATTGTACAATATTTTGATAATACATTTTGAAGTACAGATGTGAATATGTAATTTTCTACCTTGCACTGAAAACCCTTGCCTACTAATAATATTGCTGTTCAGTTGTCTCCGATAAAAGATCATAAATTATGGAGATATAACAAAATTAATAATACAACTATTTAAGACAATACTGTACCTACAAAAACGATTTTTAAAGCTCACGTTATGTAGGGATCCATGTTGTACTGACATGTCTACTCTGTTGGATTCTACTGCTTTATCCTACTGTGCTTTAATAATATACAGTGTTATAGAGATTTTAATAGAGTTGTACTATATACACTGTGAAAATGTAATTGTTAATAGGCTAAGAATGAGATAAACTTGCAATAGCAAACAGTAACTTAATTGGCTTTCATCAGCCTAATGAAGATTTCATGTTAAATAGATGTATTCATCATCATCATCATCCCCAAGCAGCCATGGACTACGGAGGTCCAACCAGACCATGCAATTTAGTTCTCCAAGCAAGTATGTCCTGAGCTACATCTACTGCATCTGGCCACTGCACACCAATTCTAATAAGGTCCTGTTTGACATTGTCTGCCCACCACATCCTAGGTCTCCCCCTCTTTCTGAGGCCTTTAGGCACTGTTCATACCTATTCGCCAATCTATAACCATTCATACGGGCAACATGGCCAAACCAACGGAGTCTCTCTCTGCAATATGCTGCTTAAAGGAGGTTCCCAACTCCTTTGCCTAACCTCATCATTACTTACAAAGAAGAGATAGAATCAAAAGCATCCAATTTTCTGTTATCTTGTTCACAAAGCTTCCAAGTTTCACTACAATAACTAACCCTAAAAAGAACCAAACTATTATACAGTCTAATTTTAGTCTTTAGGTGTATACCCTTATTTCTACACTCTCTCAGTAGATTCTTAAAAGTCCCAGCAGCAATCCCTATTCATCTGTTAATCTCATGCCGCACATCACCAGTATCTGTTACATAGCTCCCAGATCATTAAACTGTGACACCTACTATAGATTGCAACCATTCAGATTAACCGAATCACAGCCTGCCTGACCAATTTTCATCACTTTAGTTTTCTCTCTGTTTATAACCAAACCTACTCTACTACCAGTTTCACTAACAGCTAGAATGAAAGAGTTCATCTCATCAACATCATTTCCCAAAAGGGCTAAATCATCAGCATAATCTGTCAGAAATTTTCATATCTCCAGACCATTTAAGGCCAAAATCTTTCCCTTGAAGTGAATTTCACATAACATAATCAATAACCAAGCTAAACAGAAAAGGAGACAAAAAGCACCCTTGTCGAACACCAGAAGCGATGCTAAACCAATTGCTATAAGCCTTACCAACTCTCACACATGACTCAGTGTTATTACAGAGAGCTTTCATTATGCTAACTAACTTGTCTGGTATACCATATGATCTCACAATCAACCACAAATTATGACGATCAACAGAGTCGAAAGCCTTTTTGAAATCAACAAAGCTAGCAACCAAAGGTTTCTGAAACTGTAAACATTTCTCAAGAATCTGCCTAAGTGAAAATATCTGATCCACACATCCCCTACCACTTCTGAATCCACATTGCTCATCACGTAATTGACTGTCAACCAGATTCTTAATTCTATTAAGCACAATCATGGAAAGAACTTTACCTGGAACAGAGAGTAGGCTGATACCCCTATAGTTATCACAAGAACTGCGATCACCTTTTTTGAAAATAGGGATAACAATAGCTCTGGTAAAATCCTTAGGAACCATGCCTTTATCATAAAAGACATTCAAAATTTCAGTCATCCAAGTGGTAACCGAAACATTCCCAGCTCTAAGCATTTCAGTAGTAATTTCATCTATCCCTGGGGATTTATGTAGTTTAAGTTTAGAAACAGCCAAAATAACTTCAGATTGTGTTATAGGGCCAACATTAAAGCCACCAATGCATCTATCATCATTGAAAACAATGGGAATAGAACTAATCACGTTGTTTAGAACATCACTGAAATGCTCAGCCCACCTAGCCATGACAGAATCCTCACCTTCTACAACCTTACCTTGTTTATCCTTCAATCCCTGTACTATCTGTCCGTTTTCTACCAAGCAAAACATTAACTATCTGGTATAGCTCTCTGCTGTTGTGCTGTCTAACTGCTTCCTCGGCTTTGTCAACCAAGCCATCAAGCCAAAGATTCTTATCAGCAGCTAACTGATCCTTTACATGTTTATTAAGTTCTATGTAGAGCTTTCTATTATGACTAGTATGGTATTGCTCAAGTGCCTTATCACTTAAATAATTCTGCCTTCTCTGCTCCTTTTTTCCTAAAAGAGTACTGTTAGTGTCCAAAAAAGCCTGTTTAAAATGATCCCATTCTTCCTCAACTTCAGTAGCAAGCATACCATGACTGTCATAATGACTAAGTAACCTATCATGGTAAGCTTTGGCTATAACAGGGTCTTTCAGAGCTTCAGTATTAAAAGTAAATTTTTTAACCCTAGCACAACACTTTTTAAGTTTAAGTTGCAAGACACTTTTAACAAGATAATGGTCAGATTCAATTTCAGCTCCCCTTTATGCCCTGGTATTCCTAACAGAACTAGCCCATTTGCTGTTAATATATAATCAATCATATTCTTATGCAGCCCATCAGGTGAAACCCATGTGTACTTATGTATGTCACAGTGTTTGTAATATGTGTTAGTTATTCTGAATCCATTGAGTTTACTTACCTGTAGGAGACGTTGCCCATTGCCATTGCAGCTACCAATACCAAAAGGGCCTATTACTCCTCCCCAAAGGTCAGAGTCAGTATCAACTTTGGCATTGATGTCACCTAGAACAAGGGTAATATCTCCTTTCTTGACAGAATTAAAAATATCCTGAAGTTGTCCGTAAAACCTATCCTTCTCATCCTCATCGGCATCCTCAGTTGGGGCATAACAGCAGATAACATTACAGTCTTTAACGCTTGTCTGAAATTTTGCTGTAAGAAACCTTTCATTAATGCACTCATATCCTAGAAGAGCATCACTAGCGTGTCTGCTGAGAAGCAGACCCGCGCCTTGGTGATGCTTATTGTTGTCCCTCCCTGAAAAGAGAAATTTATTATTTATAAGAATCTGACCTTTATCTGTCCATCTGTTCTGAGAATATCTAAATTATAATGGTGGAATTCTTGTGTGAAGACATCAAGAGAAAAAGCTCTGTGCAGAGTCCTCACATTCCAACTACCTATGGAGAGAAAATGGTTAGTGGGATGTTTAAAGAAACTATTTTTATTGAAAGAGGGAATGCCGACAATATCAAACAGCCCCCTAATCGCAGACATGAGACAAGGACCCGTTCCTCCACCACTAAAGGCTGAAGCCATCTACACTGGAAGATATCCTCCAATGTAGAATTTGACGATGCCAATAGAAGCAAAGAGTTCAGGTGCCTGTGATGACCTCTGCTCAGGATTATCCACCAGCTGATAAACATATCCTGTGAATCTATTCACTTGGGGCTGTCAACCCACAAACAAACAGAAAACACAGCGGAAGATTTTCCCTCCACAGAAGCCCACCAGTGCAGCAAAATCAGGATCCATAATCAAGCTCAGAGCCATATATCTGTCCAGTCCAGTGGGTTTATATGGTCAGCACCAGGACCCTGTGTGGTTGACCACTCCTCAGCAGGGTAGAAAAAAAAAGAAAAGCAGCCATAGTTGTTCAGATCAGTAGGCCACACTAATCTGGCAGCCCTCCCCTTCCATTCATTTCCACAAGAGAGTATCTCTTTTGAAAGGTACTAACGGTCTGCACCACGAGAAGGCAGGGTGGGACATTAGGTGCTAGACCTGGCCGGTTCTATGCATCATCACAGGGTATTGGTGCATAGCTCTCCTTCCAGTGATTACCTAGCTACCATTTACATTTTGGAAAGCAAAATTATGTTTGGATACACCTCTTTAATTTCTTGAAGATTCAGTGTGTATGTGTGTCTTTAAGTGCAATTAGAATGCAATTGTACTTGAAATAATGTTATAATTAAGTTAAAATTCAGTTATAAGCATGCTTTAATGTATAAAAAATGTCTTGGAGCAGGGTTATGAAATATGACCATGGGCTGGATCTAAGCTCATGAAGCAGTTTTATCTGGCTCATTGAGTGAACATTTATCGAGTATTAATATTTAATGTGGAAACTGACATTCGATTTAAGGCTAAATTTATTATTACTAAGGAATTGAAGGAAACTGCCGAAATCAATCAGCCCATTATAAATACATTTGGCTTTACTTATGTTTCACAATAAATTACATCTAAAAAATGAAGTTTAGTTGTAATTTCAAAACTTTTATACTGCTCAAACATTATAATTCATTAATATTCTGGGTTCCATGCAACCTCTATTATTGATGAATGGTCTGCCAGAGAAAAGTAGTTGAACTATCTTAGAGAAAAACATAATTTAGGTATATTTAAAAAAGTGATATGAAGTAGGAAAATATTTTTCTTTGTTGACAATACTGAAAATAAACATTAACACATTAAAACTATCACAAATTTATTTATTAGCATGATATAATGATAAAAATAATTTTACTAAGAGTTAAATACATTTTGTTGCAAATTTAAAGAATGCTTATTCTATGGTGAGTTACTATAGGCATAAAATTCCTATTCATTAGCTAAATTAACATATGAAAAACAGGCTGTTGGTTCTGTCCTGAAGAAGGAATTTGCACATGAAGATCAATTCTGAAAATTAGTAGTCAAATTTTTAAGTTGCATGATTGACGTGCCTAAATAACAATGAATAGAGAATTTTTCAAATGTAATACATTTGAAATAAAGTTTTCAAAAACATGCAATTAATTGCTGGTATGAGTAATGCAGGACTGGCATGGTTAGTGTAGTTATAGTTATTAAATACACGCTGATATAAAATATATTTAAGTATAAAAATGGAAATACACTTTGAGATATACTTCAAATAACATCTATTTTAACGAATGTAAAATAAACTGCTATGTACATATCTGAAACTTTTAGCCAAATACATTCCAAAGCTGGGAGAAATAAAACACACTTAATCTTTATCAGTGCTTTTCTTTTCCATAAGCAAATATGATTTGAATCATGTAACACTTTCAAAAAAGTCATTTTTCAGTGTAGATTTGATGCCCGATTTCAAGAAACAATCAAATCCATAAGAAATAAAAATGTCGAGCTTATGGTTAGAAATTTTTACCCAATTTCCACACATTAATACTTCCCACTATTTTTAAGAACAAATAAATACAACTTGATTGAACTAAAATGTACAAATTAAATACATGCTGTAAAAAAACACAATTTAAAAGACCTTCTGTGCTCAGAAAAGACTTTTTTATGCAGCTATGTTATTTTGAACAAAAATCATTGAAGCGCAAAACTTTTCCATTCTTGAAATGAATGCCATTCACGAAGCATTAAAACCTGTCACTGACAATAAAACTCTTACCAGTTTGGCAACAAAATCTACCAGGTCTCAGGGTTTACCTTCATGGGTTCACCCTTTTCGAGCATCCTGCCCAATATTGTCCTTCAAAGAGCTTGAAACAAAATTATTCAATGGCTACAATTTTACCTGTCTTCTGGTGCAGCTTTGTTCATGATATATTTTCAATTTGGAATGGCAGCAATGAGCAATTAAACTGCCTCATAAAATACAGCCATCTATACTACAATTTTACTACATTTCCTCCTACAATCTTACATTTTCTTCCTCCTTTGTGAAACACACCCAACTAACCCAATTTTCACAAAGGAGGAGGAAAACATTACCATCCCCTATTTGAATATTTTTATCTAGAAAGATGATGCAAGAGCTTTGATGATATAGATATACAGAAAACCTACCAAGGTACTTTCTATGCAGACTCATGCACCCCATGGGCATGCAAAATTGCAGCCTTTCACTCGCACATCTACAGGACTTTATCATCAAATGAATTTTTGCTTAAAACAGAAATTCGAAGCAGTCAATCCATTGCTGCATTCCATGGTTTCCACCTGATAACAATAGAAAAGCTAACAGGTATAGAATTGGGAACAGAACAAATTCTGCTTTTCTCCCAATCACCGACACAGAGCAGGCAACCTTTGTCCTGTGCAAATCAATCTGCAAATTACTCATGAGACCAACTAATCAATATTAATTTCATCCCAGCTCTTAATCTGAAGAGAAGTACAAAAAGCAACAGAGACAAATTTAGTCTCTTTCAAAAGTTGGGAGTACACAGATTTCCCCAACATTTTCCAGATAATTCAGTTATTTAATATATTGGAAAAACCATACATTCTTTAAAGGAGAGGTTTACAGAGCATCAGACAAATGTCAGTAAAAGCAAACCAATGACTGCCCCTGCTGAGTTGACATTTAAAAAATATTCAACATAATCATAAACTGGGAGCAAGTCACAATGCTAGCACATGCATCCACTTATTACAGAATCATTGTCTGCGAGACTACTGAGATAATGATCTCATCCATCCCTACCTGCAACTGAGACACTGGAATCACCCTTCACAAATTGTGGAAAGAAGTTCTAAACAGCTGTAACATCACATGTTGTCACTTCACTGAAGACTGCTGTCCTTGCTCCAAAAAGCTTGTTAGTTTGCTCCTGAAAGCTTTTTAATATGCAAATGGTTTGAAGGATAAACTTTAAATTTTATTGCTCAATGACAGAGAACTTTCAGTTATTTTAATATATGCTGTTTATAAATATTTGAAGATTTGAACAGGCAGACAAACACACAAACAAAGTGCACAATACAGTGGTATCTTGATTTAAATTTTTTTGGGATAAGTAATTTTTAACCATAAATTGGGGGAAATGTTACTATTGTAAAAAAAAAAATCTAATTGGTTACGTAAGACATAAGGTAGACAATCTCTGAGGTACTATTAAAATAATAGTTTATTACAGAAAATTTCAGAAAACAAATATAACATTGGTCATTAGATCTAAATTTAGATCTATATAATACAATATAAACTCACATTGAAATCTTCATTCTTAACATATATTATTTGGAATTTAAGCATTAAGGTTAATATGAAATTTAAGCATTAAAAGTTCACCTACACTTAATACGATTAAACTATTTTTACACTTAATACTATTAACATCACTGTATACAGAATAATTGCAAAGTAGTTTTACAACTTTAAGCTTATATAACTACTGTCACACAAATGGAAAACAAATCACCCATCATCACCACAATCTCTTTCTATTCATCTTTCTATTATTTTGAATGACACAAAGTTTTCAATGAAAAATTATTTACACAACTGGAAAACAGCACAACAACACTCACATATAAAAGATATTCATGCAGGGACAATTTTATGCATTGTGAATAAAAATTGCATGGAAACAATATAATTACACCAGTCTTTTTACCAGGAGCATACAAATAATTGCTGGAACATTAAACAAGGTTGATGTATGTGTAATTTCATTACTAAAACCTTGAACCAGAATGTAATTTAACAAAGAACAGTGAATCATACTTTTTTCAAAGATCCCTGGTTCCTTCTTTATTGTTACTGTAGAAGCTACTAGAGATATTCTGTTCACTTCTGAATCAATTATGGCACCAACAGAACCATTTTCTCGCAACTGGTCACTAGGTTGAGAATAAAAAAATATTTTCACTCACAAATATTAACTACATACATATGATTTTCAGTATAAATAATTATAGCAAAAGTCATAATACTCAACTTAAACATTGAAAAACAATTTGTCCACATCAGACAATACTTAAATATATACTGGGTGATTATAAATATAAATATGTATATTAAAAGCTACACATTTGAAACAGGAAATATATACAACAAATGAACAGTCTGATAACTGTAAGTGATATACAAATTATATCAGTTGTTTGGTACATATGTATATTTATGAATTGCAATGAAACAATATTATATGATTTGAATGATTTGCTTTGCAGGGTTTTGGTGTATGCAGTAAACTTTCTGTTTTACATTTAAATAACAGGACATCTGTTATCTGATTACAGTTACAGAGTTTAAGGAAAAACTCTGACAGCTTCTTGATCCAATTGCAGCAGTTAATATAATGATCATTGGTTTATTAACCAACTAAAATATAGGTGTTCAAGTTTGGTGGTCTTTGCTGAGCGCAGAAAGGTTTGTGTACCAAGGTGAAAAACAAATATCTACATTAGTAGAGTGGCATAGCCAATGTAAGCTGGCCATCCAATGTAGCATCCACCATCTCCCGGCAGTTTCACAATAACTAAGGCTCCAAAAATAACAACTCTGGTCTCCTTCTGGGTAATGTGTTTCATCTACTTTTTAGTTTTACTTATAATTTTGATTTGAAGAATGGGAAAAATGCATAGAAAGTTTTAAGGCAGAAAATGGTGTAAAATGGGTGTGTGTGTGTGGGGGGGGGGGGGGTGCAGAGTTACACATTTTGCAATTACTTCCAAAATCTTCAGTTTTTAAAAAGAGCAGTTATTTTGTTAATTTTCAGGATATTTTTGAAGTTTTAAGGAAAAAATTTTTGATATTAGTTCAAATCAAACTTCTGAGCTTAAATCAGGTTGTTTCAATACAGAGTAATGTTAACAAACTGCAATACTGTATAGCTTGGGGGGTGGGGGGGGGTGGCGTTGTCGGTAGCGCACCAGGCTCGTAATCTGTAGTTCCCAGGTTCGAGTCCCAGCTGGGTCAGCGTTGAGATTTATCTCCGCAAAATTCCCTGCCCTGCCCACGGTCAGTAGGGGACACCGATGGGCTTGGAAAGGCCGCCGTCCGTCGGATGGGACGTTAAGCCATGGTTCCGTGTGCGGGAGAGCCATACCCTGTGCACGTTAAAGAACACGCTGGATGGCCTTGATGGGAGGCTACCATCTGTCTCCCAACAGCTGTTCCAGTGGGTCCCCTCCCCCAATCTTCTCTGAGCCTTCGGGGTCCATGTGACCTGGCCATTTAGCCCATGGTGTGCAAAAAAGTACCGCTCAGAGGTAAAACAACCCAACCCTGTATAGCTTGGTTGGTTGGTTGTTTAGGTTTTTATGGCACATTAGCATCTAAGGCGTTAATGCGCGAAACAAATGTCCATAAAAAATGATAAAAGTCATGATTCCCTTAACAAAATTTAAAAATAAACTACAAAGACCAACACAACAAATGTAAATCAATAAAATGGAACATATTGAACAACAATGAACAAATGTATAAATATGTTATACATAAACATAAAAGTAACCCAGGTGTAAGTGACTTGGGTTAAACACATAGAACAATAAAAGGGAGTAAAACTACAAGTGAGTAAAATATCCAGTATATTGTAAAAATTTAAATACAGAGCTAAAAAAAAATCAGATAACAGATGTCCAAGTGAAAGGGGCTCGGACATAAAATTATGATGGTTAAAAACATGACAAAGGTAAAACATGGACAAGAAATTAAAATATGTTTGATAGTTAAAACGGTGTTACAAAGCTCGCATTTAGGTTCATCGTCTGCCCGTAAAAGAAATGAATGAAGTAATAAATGAATGACCTAAGTGGAGACGAGCAAGTACAACTTTCTCCTTGCGACTCCCGCGGTAACAGGACTGCTGTAGTTTGATGATAGGTTTGATCTCAAAGAGCTTGTTCGTAAGCTGTTCTGACCAAGATCTCTGCCACTGTGCCCAGAGCTCGATGGTAAAATGCTGTCGGAAATCCAGACATGGAACCGGCAACGGAGAGCCGGACAGAGGTGTGGCTGACTTGGCACAAGCATCTACCAAGTCATTGCCCCTGATACCAACATGACTGGGCACCCAACAGAAATGGATGGATGCTGTGGCTGCCAGACGATGTAGCTGCTGGCAGATCTTAGAAAGAACTGGGTGAGGCTGATACCTCACCGAGATCAAAGCTTGTAGCAAGCTAAGTGAGTTGATGTAAAGCACACACCGATGATGATGCTTAGCCACCATGTGGTCCAAGGCGAGACTGATAGTGTGCAACTCTGCAGTGATGATGAAACACTACAGTGGGATCTGGTCTGCAATGATTACATCACAGCAGACCATGGCCAATCCCACTGATGTGCTGGACTTCAAGCCATCTGTAAAGACAGACAAGAAGTCCAGGTACTCAGCATGATGACTGGCAAAGAGTTGTCAGTACACAGTCAGGTGTAAAGGCCTTCCCCATCCTGCACAGGGAAAAATCACAGGAAGAGGAAACAGCAAGTGTGGTGAAAGTGGCTCGGATATCGACTGTATGACGCCATCGAAACTGGTGTTGCTGTCTCTTAGGTAGTCTCAGACTCGCAAACCAAAAGGATGAATGGCCAGACAGGGATCGCAATTTAGATGCATATTGTAGGGACAACTGCTGACGATGAAGAGATAAAGACAATTCATTGGTCTCCACATAAAGACTCTGGACCGGTGAGGTGTGGAAGGCTCCTGTGCAAACACAGAGGGACTGTTCATGGAAGGGGTCCAGCACCTTCACCACTGAATCCCAGGCGGAATCGTACACCTGGGATCCATAGTCCAGTTTCGACTGGACAAGCGCATAGTACAGGCAGAGCAAATAACATCAGTCAGCTCCCCAGGAGAGAGAGGACCTTGATGATGTTCAATGCCTGTGTGAACTTGGACCTGAGATGACGTGTGGTAAAAAGGTCAATTTCCAATTGAATATGAGACCGAAAAACTTGGTCTCTGCCACAACTGGAATGACGTTGCCTCTGAGTCATAGCTTGGGATCCAGATGAAGATTACGCTTGTGGCAAAAGTGCATACAAGCGGTCTTCTGTGGGGAGAACCGAAAACCCTTTGATGTCGCCCAAACCGAAAGATTGTTCAGGGCAATTTGCCGTTGTCTTTCAATGACCCTCATGCTAGACGAAGAGCAAAAGATGCTAAAATCGTCAACATAGAGGGCATTGCCTACAGATGGAGGAAGTTGTCTAGTAAGAGAATTAATTTTGACAGTGAAAAGCATAACACTCAGGACACAGCCTTGTTGCACTCCCTGTTCTTGGGGGTACGGCTGCGACAGAGTGTTGTCAACATGGACAAGAAAAGAACGTGTCGATAAGAAGTTGGAGATGAAGATCGGCATGTTACCTCTTCAAACCGAAGCTATGGTGGTCACGAAGAATGCTGAATCTCCAAGCCATGTCGTATGCTTTTTTAATGTCGAAGAAAATTGACACCAGTGGCTCGGATGCAGTGCTCTCTATGTAGAAATGAATTTCTGATCACTCATTCAAGGCGTATCAGATGGTCAAGAGCTGATTGTTGCCTGCAAAAGCCACAATGGGTGTTGGAAAGAAGGTTGTGGTGTTCTAAATATCAGATGAATCTGGCATTTACCATTTTTTCCAACACCTTGCACACGCAGCTCGTCAATGCAATGGGACGTTAATTAGAAGGAATCTTCAAATCCTTTCCTGGCTTCAGGAAGACCAAGACAATGGCCTTCCACCAGGAGTCAGGGAACTGCTCCTTGAGAAAAATGCAATTGAAAAGATGGAGCAGCTGATCTTTACTTGATGGTGAGAAATGTTGGAGCATGGCATAATGGATATTGTCCGGCATGACAGCATATGCACGAGAGGTGTGCAGAGCAAGGCGAAGCTTCTCTGCTGTGAATGGCAAGTTGTAAGGCTACAGGCCATTTGAGTGAAAGGACAGCGGAGAGTATTCACCCTGCTCTTCTGGGCCAGAAATTCGGGGAAGTAAGAAGAAGAAGAAGAGATGGAGTAGAATGACTCCCCCAGAGTGTTGGCAATTGCTTCAGGATTAGCAATTGCCTGTCCATTGTGCTCCAGGATCGATAACGAGTGGGACGTATAGTTCCCATCCATCCTCTGGACTTTATCCCACACGATCTTAGAACTGGTTGTGTGGGTGATAGAAAACTTATATTTGATCCAAGATTTCTTTTGGCTCTGGCACCGGACAAAATGAGTTTTTGCCTTGGTGTATTTGAACGTTTCAAGGTTGGGGGGGGGGGGGGGCATTGGATATCTCCGAAACACCCCCCAAGCCTTGCTCTAAGCCTTACGAGCTGCAGTGCAATCTGGATTCCACCATGGTTTCGAAAAATGAGGAAACTGTGTCAAAGTTTGAGGAATTGTTGATGCAGCTGCATCTATGACACAGTCTGTTATCTCCACTACTGCCATGAATCTGGCACTGAAAAACTGAGCTCCCGGCTGACAGAGTGGTCATTGAGCTCAGAGAGCAGCTCAAAAAACACTCCAGTCAGCCCGATCAAGCCTTCACCATGAGACGTGTGAAGGGCTGCAAGGCCCCACATGGTCTCCCATGTGAGGCCTTGCAGCCCTTCACACATCACACTTATGGAAGTGATCACCTCCCCGTGGTGTGCACCACGGGGAGGTGATCGCTTCCATAAGGATTGTCCTCGACCTCCCATGTAAAGAGTGGAAGAATCAAGAAGAAGCAGATGGAAGTCAATGGCAGTGAATGTGCAGGTTGGGGAGTGAAAGTAAGTACTGACACAGGTGTTCAACAGGGAGAGAGAAGGATCCAGGAGCAATGTGCCAAAGTGGACTATGTTCATTGAGGTCCCCCATGATGAGGAAGGGGGACGGCAATTGCGGGACGAGATCATCAAGATCTTCCTGGAAGATGATGCTTCCAGGTGGATGATATACCGGGCAGACAGTCAGGGAGAACCCTACAAAGAGGCAGATGGCTACCGCCACTAAGTTGGTGGTGAGGGGTCGACCTGGAATGGAGAATGATTGCTCATGAGGATGGCGACACTCCCGCGAGCTGGACCATCTCCATTCCGGCCCCGGCGAACTACAGGGCCGGAATGTCAGACAGTCAGATCGTGGAATCTGACTGTTTTTCTGTCATTAGTCATTCTGAATTTTGACTACAGATGACTAATGACTACAGACAGTCAGATCGTGGAATCTGACTGTCTGTAAGTATGTCTCCTGCAGGCACACACAGATGGGATGGTATGCCTGAAAGAGGCCTTGATGTCGTCAAGATTCTTCTGGAATCCACGACAATTCCATTGTAGGAGTGTGGCCATCTCAGGACTCATAAGAGTGGGCAGAAGACAAATTCCTATTCAACTTAATCGCCTCAGAGTACAGTTTAGTGAATAGTGAGCGGTCAGTATCCATGTCCTCGGAATCTTCCAAGGGATATGGATCGGTGACGCCCTTTGTGAAGGAATGATAATTTTCTTTTTTGGACCCGGCGCCCCTTTGGTTTGGAAGGTCTAGCTGTCTGAGGGTGGGAAGGAGGAGGCCTTCCAGTGGAGGTGGAAGGACGAGCTACAGGAATGGAAACCAGGGTTGATGTCGAAGTCAACACTATCCTCAGTTTTGCCTGCGTCAGGAGGTACTTCGCTGTGGGTGAGAAAGACTCTGTAGATGGTACACTGATATCAGTCTGCAATGCCACTGAAGTTATTGGAAAGATGGATTTTTCAATGACTGCGAGGTGAGACGGGCGGTGCAGCGAACTTTCTTGCCTCAGCGTATGAGATGTTATTCATGATCTTTAGGCATTGCACCTCCTTCCACTTGGGACAGCTGCAGAAATATGCCAGATGGTCACCACTATAATTCACATAGCTTTCCTTTTCTGCTGTGCAGTCAGAATCGATATGATCCTTACTGCCACAATGAGCACAGGTGGGTTTGCCCTGGCAAGCTGTGTGGGCATGACCATATATCTCGCACTGAAAACAGCGCAGAGGGTTCGGTACATACTGTACCTCACAATGTAAATAACCTGCCTTGATGGAAGAAGGCGTGGCATGTTAAATGTCACAATCAGTACTCGGGTGGGTACCAATTTCCCATCACGGCGTATCAAAACCCGATGGACTGCTGTTACTCCTTGAGGTGTGAGCTCTGAGAGGATTTCCTCCTCAGTGACTTTGAGGAGGCCCCACTCAGTTATCACCACACCCTGAGAGGAATTCAAAGTTGTTTGGGGAGTGGCCTTGACAGTCACCCCACCAATCTCTGACTTTCAGGAGCTGTTCTAAGTGTTTGGAACAAGCAGTCTCAACCTGCAAGTCACCAGATCATAAGCGCTTGAGGGATTTTGGCTCTTCCCCAAGACCTTTCAAACCTTTGTTGACAAAAAATGGGGACATGTCCCCAAGTACCAGAAGAATAAAAATAGCAATACATCAGGAGATTGATTCAATTCTGACTTGAACATTAAACTTTGTAAGAGTCCTGCATTGTCTACAAGCAATGCTGGAACAAATATTATGATACTGGTAACAGATATTAAATTACTACTACTGTACAGTAAGCCTCTTGTACATTTTTTGCATATACAAAATTTGATGTCTTCAACAGTTGTTTGGTACATATATTTTGAAATGAATGGGTCATAACTGCTACACACTTTGTTCAAACTGTCAGAATTTTTGAAATCACTTGACATAAAATCAAATACTTATTTTTTAAAATTTAAGTCAATGTCATTTCTGATATGCATACACCACAAAAGAACTTTATCTTCATGCAATATGAAAAATGTGTTAATGAAACATCTTATAATAGTAAGCAGATTTTGAAGTAATAAAATTTGGTGCAGGTGTAATATTAAATAGAAGTATATATCACAAAAGCAGCAATCCAAAACGTGGAAGAAAACTTGCAGAAAAAACTTCACTATAGGTGTTTGCAATGTTCATGCAACCATTGTGAATATAAACTTGCCAAGACTTAAGTGCATTTTGATCAGTGCTTACAAACATTTTTCATATTGCACGATACCAAATACTGGATTCATTTCATCATGGAATACTAAAAGTAACCCATATACCAACAAGTATGTACATTGGTGCTCAAAAGTTAAGTAACAAACACAAAAACACAAATTGCAAAAAAAGCCCTTTGTTGTGCAGATTGTAAAAAAAAACATACAAGTGAAGTTCATAACATATCCCACCAATACTTGAAAAACAAACGAATTATTGTAAATATTTAATAGGATATTCAAATTAAAAAATTATTACCCCAAAATGGCAAGTAAAAGTTCAATGATAACATTCCTTTAATATGGTGTGTTACCACCTCAGACAGTGATACAGGTTGCACAACTTGGCATGTTGCAAATCAGGGTATCGATGAGAGTTTGAGAGAGCAATTGCCATTCATGCATGCATATTGGAGATCTTGGAGGGTCCTGGAAAGCAGATTGTGACAGGTGATAAGTTATCTTAAAGCATCCCAATTGGATTTAGGTCAGATGATCAGAAAGACCAGTCCATATAGCTTATGGTTACACTCTCAACATATTGATTGGTTCACAAAGCGAACTCTGTGAGGGCAAGCATTATCATCCATTAACATGGAATTAGGACCCATTGCTGTGATAAACAGACAAACACAAGGTTCAAGGATCTCATTGTGATACCTTACAACTGTTAGTGTCCCTCTTGGGAAGACATGAAGGTCTGTGTGGCTACTGAGAGTGATGTCTGGCCACACCATCATACCACCAGCTCCAAAACTGTCTCTTTCCCAGATGTCAATGGGATGATATCTAGTTCCAGGCTGTCTCTGGACCAGTAGTCATCAGGGTATTGGCTTGCTGACTAAATTACGATTCACTGGTGAATAGAACATTGCCCATTTGCTGTTGAGTACAGTTCCGATGTTGTGAAGATCAATTCAATCGGGCTTTGATCGTTTGACACAATTGATCGTTTTGCATAAAGCCTTCAGGACAGAGTTTGCGGAGTTACAGCCCATCCCACGGATCCACTTTCGACCAGTGAAGTCGAAAGCAAGTTGGTGTGCTGTATGGGTTTTATGGCACCTTGCATTAAAAAGCAGGTCATCCCTAGTTAATGTGGCCCTTGGTTGTTCAGAAATAGGTCTTTAGCCTTGGTTTGTTTGAAATAGATTGTAAAGGTGGCAATGATACAATTCACATTTAGCCATCTAGCTACCTCAGACTGACATTGTCTGGCCTCAAGCCTCCCAAACTGCTCACCACCTTATTTCTTCACTCAAAAGATTTCTTCTGGCCATTAACTAATGGTTGGCTATCTTGGATATAGTACACCAAGACTCTTAATACTAACTAATGTACACATACAAATGAGGTGCTTTTTATACCTCGTTTTAAATGTGTGATTATGTTTAATGCAAATTATGTGCAGATTTGAATATGTCATTTTTTATATAAAAAAACTTTGACTTTAGTTATTTATTGCCAATTATTGCACAAGATATGCTGATTTTTGCATTTGTTGATTAAATTTTGAGCACCAGTGTATTTTAATAATTAAAAATTCTCTTCTACTGATAGCAGTGAATCAACCATATTTGGTAATTCAACTTTATTCATGGAACACCAGTGTCCCATGCCAAACCAGTTATAATTCTCGACACTTTTTTTAAATTTCAGCAACAATAGCATCACACAATAATTAAATTAACATAATCTACTGATTCTTGCTTATCACTTGTGCTCATTTAATTATATTTCAAGGCTTCTCAGTCTTAATTTTGAGGGTTTATTTTTAACTTTTAGATTTTTTTTTGTGAATGCTGCAGGTACAGTGTTTGAGAATCAATGGCTTATAAAATATCATTGGAAGTACAATTAATATCTAGAAAGGGCAACTGAGATAGAAACTAACTGCTTCAGTAGAAAAATCATAAAATAATAACTAAAGTTGTATAAGTAAACTAGCCATCTAATTTGAGCAACAAATTAAGATTCTTCCAATCATGAATAAAAGCAAGTTACATATTGTTGGTTATTTGATCTTGATCACTCTGAACTGGCAAGACCTAGCAGATTAATGTCTGACCATAACTTGACATGGTACAACTAAAGCTTCAGAGACATTACATAGGTCTTGCATAATTTAGTCCTGGAACTAACCACTAACATTAAGTTTATTTGTGTCTTGAAATAGGATTTATGGATCCTGGTGTTACTATAGATAGACCTTTGTTAACAGAAAAACTGTCACTGAATTTTCTATATTTTGTGAGTTTTGTTTGTCATATATATTGCAGTTATAATATGCAAAATATATTGCAGCATACATAAGCAATTTTATTTTACAATTGTATGTTAGAGACACATTAAAAAAAATTCATTTTATGTTTCACTTAATTAAAAATTAAAATTTTAGGTACAATTAACTTCCAAATTTCTTTCATTTATAGAATTTACCAAATCGCCATGCTCTAAACCCTTTCAATCAGCACTTTATTAGTGATGTTGCTTTAACCATCAAGCTACCTATCACATGAGCCTTTAGGCCATCTATCTTTTTTTGTTGCTTCATTGTGTCTAAACTATTAAAACCATTACCTCCAGATGCTATGAATTTTAGTGTCAACTATTTATCATCACAAAAAAAAGAGAGTCGCATTTTGATTTGAGGGTGCTTATTAATGGTATTTTATATAAAAGGAGGCTCACACATATATTTATTTTGTTTCACACACAATCAAGATAAACTATTTATATTTATTACTGATAACATGTTGCTATATGTTCAGAGACAGACTTTGAGTTGATTATAATAACAAATTTTAGTATGTTTGTGAATTTTGTCTAAAACAGTTGTGGTCATCAATCATTATTGATTGTGTTGTAATTTTCGCAGTGGAGTGAAAAGATTTATGGTTAGTAAGTATCTAGATACTACATATCTATAAATAGTATTGCTTTATAAGAGAAAATGTCACAGAAATGTGTAACAGACAAAGAAATAATGCATGCACTATCAGAAAGCAGTCATGAAGATAAAGGTGAAAAAATTGACATATTTTATGAAGGTGATTATGTTTCTGATGAGGTCTCTAGAAGTGAATCAGATAATGAAAGCGAAGCTTCAGATGTGGGTTACATTATTGCTAGAGAAGATTCAAGTAATGATAATAACAGTAGTAATGTTAGGTGAGACATTATTGATTAGGTGAGACTTCTCACCTAACATTACTACGTAATGATAATAACAGTAGTAATGTTAGGTGAGAAGATTCAAGTAATGATAATAACAGTAGTAATGTTAGGTGAGACATTTATTGAGAAAGATGGCATAATTTGGAACTCTTTGCCAAATATACAACAAAGAACTCCTGTCCATAATATAACAATATCAGTAAAGTTATTCTACCCAAGGACGATGGATCAACAAATGAATTGATGCATTTGAGCTGTTCTTTGATCACACCATCATCGATATCTTAGTAAAGTACACAAATCTACATGCCAATGGTGAAAAAAAAAGTTTGAAATTAGTTGATGATTATCGAAATGAAAGCATACTTGGATTTGTTTATTCTGGCTGGTGTTGATAAGAACTTGAAAGTAGATTACACCAAATTTTGCTGCTCAATTTTTGGATCTTAAATTTTCTGAGCAATCATGGGCAAAAATCGTTTTATTGCAATTTTGAAGAACCTTCGTTTTGATGATAAGAGTATGAGGAGCTTTAGAAGAATTAGAGATAAATTGCCACTATTAGAGATTTGTGGGATAAGGTAAATTCTAATTTGAAGAGGTATTATTTGTCAAATGAAAATATAACCATTGATGAACAACTAGTCCCATTTTGAAGTCACTGTCCATTCCAACAGTATTTACTTAGTAAATGTGATAAGTATGGCTTCAAGATCTGGTGGTATGTGATAGCAAAACAAGCTTCTACTAAATGGAATACTATATTGGGTAAAGAAGGGTTGAATAGAGGGCAAAACATAGGTCAAAGAGTGGTTGAACAATTATGTAAGCCTTATCTATGAACAAACAGAAATATAATATTTTATATTTTTTTTTCACCATCTATGATCTAGCTCAGTCTATTATCTAAAGGGCTGATCATCAAAGGAATGCTGCATAAAAGTAAACAATGTATACCTCCATCTTTGTTACCAACGGCATGAAACAGAATCAAATCTGTTTCGTTTAAAAAAAGTTACATTAATATCTTATGTACAGAAACCAAATAAGGCAGTAATACTATTATCGACAATTCACCAAATAATATAGTATCTAGCTACCTCAGACTGACATTGGCAGGATGCACTAAATAAAATATATGTCTGAAATAAATCTACATTATAATTAACACAAAAAAAGGAAGAGTTGATACTCTTGCTACTGTGGGTATACATAATGTCCTACATTTACCTTTTGTGAAGCTTTATCACGACAAGACTGAATTCATAGCTTGCATTCACACAGGAGCTGATATTACATGTCTACATAAGAAA
Source organism: Ryuthela nishihirai (assembly GCA_038380435.1). Lineage (NCBI taxonomy): Eukaryota > Metazoa > Arthropoda > Arachnida > Araneae > Heptathelidae > Ryuthela > Ryuthela nishihirai. The sequence continues at coordinate 21,016,490 of JAWZYU010000002.1, forward strand.
GTATGGGATAAAATTCAGAAAAGTTGTAAACTGAAATTGCAGCCATGGTCCGGTGGACCTTTGAACTTCTTACTTGTGCTTCTAAGCAGTGTTTTCCGCAAGGAACTGTTGATTACCTATCACTTTAAATAATGTGGAGATAAGACTTGAATTTTTAGTAATAAGTGAATTATTATATGACTCTTTGACAGGAATAGATGCGATACGAAAACACTTGATTGAATTTGATTTTGCAAATAATACTATTTCACTGAAAGCAACAATGAAAGAAAAACTTGATGTCAATCAGATAAAATCGGATATTAGAAAACATGCTGACAGTGCTTATTTGATAATGGTGAGAGAGTTAAGTTAAAAGCTCTGCTCAATACTAATTACGAACTTTTTAACAACAAGCCTGGCATATGTCAGATTTTGGAGCACCATATCGACATGGGCAATAGTAGACCTGTTTATAGCAAACCACATAATTATCCTCTCAGTGAAGAAGAAATAGTTTCAATGCAAATTAAAGGATGGGATAATAGAACCAAGTTTTAGCCCTTGGGCTTCACCGGTCGTTCTCATTAAAAAAACTGGTGATTTGAGATTTTGCGTGGACTATCGAAAACTAAATGCTGTTACAGTTCCCAATAGATATCCACTACCTATTATTCAGAATCTACTAACACAACTGGCTGACAAGAAATTTATTAGCACACTAGATTTGTCTTCAGGATATTGGCAGGTGTCTGTATATCCACCAGATTGGTCCAAAACATCCTTCCTCACAAAAGATGGATTATTCCAATTTCATTGCTTACCATTTGACTTATCCGGAACACCTGCCATGTTTCAACATCTTATGTCCGTGGTTGTGGGTGATCTAAAAGGAAAAATCTGTGAAGTATACTTAGACGACATAGTTATTTTTTCTACTGATTTTTTGGAGCATCTACGCGATTTAAATTTGGTATTTGCAAGGTTAAGAGAAGCCGGACTCACCATAAAATTATCTAAATGCACATTTCTTCTAGAAGATGTTCAATACCTCGGTTTCAATGTTAATGCAGATGGGTTGGGTAGTTTTACCTCTGAGCGGCACTTTTTTGCACACCATGGGCTAAATGACCAGGTCACATGGACCCCGAAGGCTCAGAGAAGGATTGGGGGAGGGGACCCACTGGAACAGCTGTTGGGAGACAGATGGTAGCCTCCCGTCAAGGCCATCCAGCGTGTTCTTTAACGTGCACAGGGTATGGCTCTCCCACACACGGGGCCACGGTTTAATGTCCCATCCGACAGACGGCGGCCTTTACCAAGCCCATCGGTGTCCCCTACTGACCGTGGGCAGGGCGGGGAATTTTTGCAGAGATAAATCACAACGCTGACCCAGCTGGGACTCGAACCTGGGAACTACAGATTACGAGCCTGGCGTGCTACCGACTGAGCCACCCCCGCCCCGTTAATGCAGATGGAGTAAGAACATTACCTAATAAGGTCGAAGCCATAGAACGATTTCCCACACCACGCAATTCGAAACAACTTAGTAGATTTCTATGAATGTGTGGTTGGTACCGACAATTTGTTCCTAATTTTGCTAATTTGGCCGAACCTTTATGCGAATTACACCAAAAGCGAAAACGATTCCACTGGACACTTGTTTGCGACACAGCATTTCAGACATTAAAAGATGCATTGTGTCATGCTCCCGTGTTGGCCTTGTCGCAGTTATGCAAACCTTTTAACATCTACACTGATGCTTCCGATGTCAGTCTCGGTGCTGTGCTGAGCCAAATACAGAATGACAATTGTGAACACGTTATCATGTATGCCAGTCGCAGTTTGAGTCACAGTGAAAGAAACTATACAGTGATGAAAAAGAATGTCTAAGCGTAATATGGGCTCTAGAAAAATTTAAAGTACAATTAGACACGTCCGACATTACTATTTTTACTGACCATGCTGCTTTACAATGGTTGCAGACATCCACCAATCTAACAGATCATCTAAAGCGCTGGGCATTACGCTTACAAGAATTCAATTTCAAGGTCGAGCACCGAAAGGGAAGTGCACATCAGCTACCAGATGCATTATCCCATGCTCCCGTGTGGCCAGCAGAAGTTATGCCAGAGCTCGAAGATAAGCCTTTTCCCCCCTCACTCACCACAATAGTTCCCATCGAATACAAGGAACAGTTAATTAAGGAACGACAAAAAGATTTAGAATATGGAAACGTATACCATTATTTGAAAACTGATGAATTACCACTAGATCCTAGTTTAGCTTCAAGTATTGTTGGAAAAGCCAGACATTTTAGATTAATTAATGATATTTTGTACTACTGCAGATGACCGAGCCAAACAGAAGTTATCGCCCATTAATTCCCAAGAATTTAAGAGAGTACATACTCCGAGAATTACATGATGTACCTTCAGCCGGACATTTAGGTACACGAAAAACATATCAGAAAGTGGCCAAAAGATCATATTGGCCAGCTTTGAAAAAAGATGTAAAAACCTATGTAGAAACATGCTTAATTTGTCAAATCAATATGGAATATATATTTAGTAGACCATATATAACAAATATGAGCTGACAATGATGATGACTGCAGAATTTTTTTTTTAAACCTATTCGGAGCTGTCCCCAATGGCCAAGTCTGGTGACCGAGTTGTTACCAGCAAAACTGCTTTGGGAGGGGGACGTTTAGCTCTGAAAGGGGAGGTAACTAATGAACTATTTTATTTCAGCTAGCTCATGATTGCTGTGTATAGGTGAAGAATTAGCGGATGATTACATTCCCACTTGTTTGTAAAAATTTTGAAATATTTAGCTTTGCGTGTTTGATGTAATTAGGAGGATATAATGGTGTTCGAATACCCGTTTTTTATGTGAATTAGACACAGAAGACTTTAGCTTTCACATATTTTGATTGTGGTTAGGGATAAGCGGAAGTTATGCACCCCGCTTGCAACGTATGTAATTGAATTTTTTTCTTTAACCTTTCTAGAGGTTAAGCAGGATAGGAGTGAATTAACCCGTTTTATTGTGCAGTTGAAGTTATGCCAATTTTGAGTTTGTATCAGAATGTGATACTAGGTAGACCGATAACACTAGTATACAGTTAACTGCCACAGCCATTGGTATATATTTACACTAGGACTATATTATACTAGGTAGACCGATAACACTAGTATACAGTTAACTGCCACAGCCATTGGTATATATTTACACTAGGATAGCTGCTACACTTTTGTTAGGAGATTTGGGAGGAGGTATCTTTGGTTGTGTTGGAAAATTGTGTCAAAGTGAGAATAGATCATCTTATCAAAATTTGCGTAAGCATACTTTTACTTTTATTTATGTTCAACCACGTGTAAATGAAGTGAGATGTGTCCTTTTATTCAAAATTTGCTTGTCAAAATCTGTTAGGTCAAATTTTTGATTCCCTTTGGAAGGGGGAGTTGTGATGCCCCGTCATTCACTTTTACTTTACCTTAAATGTAATGTAAATTAGCAAAACTGGTTATCATTTTGGAGATTTTAATTTCATTTTTGGCATCAAAGCACTCATTTCCAAGAGCATAGGAGTTGCGCATGCGCAACTCCGAACTTTCGATTGTCACCCGCTAAAGCGCGCGTGTACAAAGACACACACCCTCGTGTCAAACCAAGTTTTAGCCCAAGGGCTAAAACTTGGTTCTATTATCCCATCCTTTAATTTGCCATCCTTAATTGTGTATTTGAGCTTGCGCGCTCGTCATTTTATGCAAATGTCTTTACTGGTGCAACAGCCACGTGTTGCCGAGCCTGTACGCTTGTTATAACCATGACATGTAGTCACAGAGAGTCAATTACAAGTTAGAAGTAGTCACAGGAGTTGGTGTTTGTTAGTTGACAGTTAGAGTTGTAAAGAGTTGGAAGTAGTCACAGAAGGTAGTTAGTAAGAGTTGTAGCCAGAGTCAGTTAGTAGTCATATGAGTAGTAGTCAAATGTTAGTTGGGAGTCACAGGAGTTGGTGTTTGTAGTTGTCAGTTAGTAGTGTCACAGAAGTTGGTGTTAGAACCAATATTGATGATGTAGTCAATATCTCATTGAAGTTCGTGAGTGTTTAAAAATAATTTTTTGGAAAAAAAACTTGTTTGTTATAGAAACTTTTTTGAATCTTTGCTATTTTTTCTCTTGAGCAACGTTAGTTAAGTTTTGATTAGAATTTACATTAGTTTGACAATCATTTAATTTTTGAATTCTCCCTCGCTAAGTAATGCCCGCTGGTATTCGAACCCTAATTAAACTTTATTTGGCAATTTGTTAATTATTGACTGGCACTCGATTTTAGCTATCCGGAGCTTGAATAAATATTGGATCAGACAAAGGGTCCAAAGCTATAAAAGATTAATAAATCTTTGGAGCGTTACACTGCTATCTGATTACAGAGAAAAACTCAACTCATATGTATATAGAACACGACTCCATTGTTTTCAGTCAGGCTACATGACTGTGACAGCATTTCATGGGAGCTTGTCTCTATTTGGAGTTTAAAGGGATGCATACTACAGATTGATAGGCATAGAGTCTAGCCTTTTGGTCAGAGTTGAAACAAATACCTGCTGTGGCTGTAACATGGTATGAAGGCAGAGATGATGCTTTTACTCTCATTTCATTGGAATAACAGACCAATAGAGTGATCATCTTGAAGGGTTGAAATTCTAGGACACCCTTGAATAGGTCTTCTGATTACTGTTTGTGTTGTTTGGAATTTCTGCCAAAGATTTAGGATAACAGAATGGTAGACACTAAAAAATATAGCCACTAAATACTTCTGACCTCTCAAAGGTTCTCCATACTTTTTTAGCCATCTAAACATTTTCTTTGAGGCATCACAATGAAACTGGCTATTCCAGACTGATGATGCAGCCTTTTAATTTGAAATAACTAGTGTTTATGAATGTGGTTCTTTTATAGAGTATCTCTTTTTCATATTCTATGATGTTATACAGCATTTAGAAGTTGATTTCTTCCACATTACACATTATGTCACCTAAGAACATTAAAACTCATATTTAATTGTGCTTTTTTTATTTCACATTTTGCTGATCCATACTTTTGACGAGCAGTACAGTATGAATATTTTGACTTGCCATTTTTTTCTCTTGAGCAATAAAAATTGATTTTAAGATATAACTCTAAAAATTTGACAATCTTTTGAAATTTTTGTGACTAGTAATGCCCATATAACTAATGAACCCTCATTTAACTTTAATTAGCAAATTGATATTACTTGGCACCTGTATGCTATGTGGAGTTTTAATTTAATTTGTATCAGTCAAAAGGTCCAAAGCAAAGAAGTTAACATACTTTTGGAGTGTTGCACTTGTTGTTATGGATATTTTAATATCGCATTAGGTTATATGTTAATTTTTCTTTCATTATTTATTACTTTTACAGTTGAAGAAAATTTTTATTTGGTATCATTTTTGGAAAATGAATGAAGTCTTGGATACAGAAGCAAATTCATTTCTATAGATTTATTTTATTTCTGTAAATTAGTAATCTTTTGATTGGATGAATTATCAATTGTTCTCAGTTATGCTACATTAGATGTCCAGCTTAAAAGTTGTTGCAGATACTTTATTTAACATTCCATTTGGTTATATGTAACTTTTATTATCTCTTGGTTTTTTTAGTAAAAAAAACTTTGAACTTGTACCATTTTCTGAAAATGAATGTCTTGGATACGGAAGCAAAATGGACTTACTTGGTATAGAAATCAGCCCTAATGTGAGAGGGCAATTTCAAGGTTTCTTCTGCCACTCCCCCATTTTTTTTTATAATGAATGAATTTAAAAGTGACCCCCCTCCCCTCACTATCTTGGCTGCGCTGCTCTAATGATAAAACGTTTTTTCTTTCTTACATAAACCTTTCTGCCCTTAGCCAAGATTGCTGAACTTCAACACTCAGAAAAAAAAATCATAATGTTGAGTAGAAAAGGCAGCTAAGATAGGTTTTTCCATTTCATAACCAGTTTAGAAAATCTCGTGACTGCAAGAAGTTCTAGTCTGGTATAGTTAGTTGTATAACACAGTTAGTCTAGTTTGCATAACACTGGTCATGTTTAAAATATACGATACTGAAAAGAATCATTAAAAGAAATAAAAATCATGTTTCACGTTAAATTTTATATTATTCGTGACAAAATTTTCTTTTAATTAATATATAATTTAACTATTTTTATTCATCAGGTTTTCCAAAATTAAGTCTTAATTGTATAATCCAATCTATTTTTTTTCACAATATTACACTGAAAAAGGCTTAATAAAATCAATATGCTTGTAAAATTTTTAAAATTATTTATTTTCATAAAATTCTGTTTGATTTGGAACATAACATGACCTATTTCAATTGATTGATAAATTTTATATAAAAAAATAAAGTTGACTTGCTTTTGTGACTCAGCACAATTGGTGAAAGGCCTCAACTTTTCTCAAAGTATGGTACTGAGAAAAAAATACAAAAAGGCAATATTTTTTTTAATTTCAAGTAAATATTTTCTTGTTCATCTTCCTCAAGCAGTCATAGGCTATGTAGCTCCAACCAGATTGTGCAATTTAGTTCTCCAAGCATATTTATCCTGAGCTACATCTGGCCACTGCACACCAATTCTAACAAGGCCCTGTTTGACATTGTCTGCCCACCACATTCTAGGTCTCCCCATCTTTCTGAGGTCTTTAGGCACACTGTTCATAACCCTATTCGCCAATCTATAATTATCCGTAGGGGCAACATGGCCAAACCAAAGGAGTCTCTCTCTTAACAATATGCTGCTTAAAAGAGGTTGCAGACTCCTTCGTCTAACCTCATCATTAGTTACAAAGTTGAAACTACATAACTAACCATTGAAAGAACCAAACTATTATACAGTCTAATTTTAGTCTTTACGCCTATTTCTCCACATCTCCATAGATTTTTAAAAGTCCTGGCAGCAATCCCTATTTGTCTATTAATCTCATGCCGCACATCAGCAGTATCTTACATAGCTCCAAAGATAATTAAATTGAGACACATGCTCAAGAGTGGAACTATTTAGATTAACTGAACCACAGCCTGCCTGATCTATTTTCATCATTTCAGTTTTCTCTCTTTTTATAACCAAACCTACTTCACTACCAGTCTCATCAACATCATTTGCCAAAAGGGCTAAATCATCAGCATAATCTAAATCAGAAATTTTCGTATCTCCAGCCCATTTAAGGCCAAAATCTTTCCCTTGAAGTGAATTTTGCATAACATAATCAATAACCAAGCTAAAGAGAAAAGGAGACAAAATGCACCCTTGTCGAACACCAGAAGTAATGCTAAACCAATTGCTACAAGCCTTACCAACTCTCACACACGACTCAGTGTTATTATAGAGAGCTTTCATAACGTTAACTAACTTGTCTGGTATACCATATGATCTCACAATCAACCACAAATTATGACGATCAACAGAGTCGAAAGTCTTTTTGAAATCAACAAAGCTAGCAACCAAAGGTTTCTGAAACTCTAAACATTTCTCAAGAATCTGCCTAAGTGAAAATATCTGATCCACACATCACCTACCACTTCTGAATCCACATTGCTCATTACCCAATGACTGTCAACCAGATTCTTAATTGTATTAAGTACAATCATGGAAAGAACTTTACCTGGAACAGAAAGTAGGCTGTTACTTCTATAGTTATCACAAGAACTGAGATCTCCTTTTTTTAAAATGGGATAAATTTTTTTATTCTTTTTTTTATTATTTTTTATAGCTTTTCTATTCATATGTGTTATAATTATTTCTGCCTATCAGTTTTTTTAAAATAAATCTTTATTTGCATTAGCAGCTGCACTGTTTTACTACATGACTCTAAAAATGCCCTATTAAAATAAAACTAGTCATCTTTTTTAAAAAATATTTTATTTTCAGAAAATTCAGAAAGAAATGCTGATTAATTTCGCATATAACATACCACAATTCCTTTTATTAGTTATCTGGCAAAAAAGCTAGTTATTTTTTTTGGGCTGATCAGAGTGAAAATATAGCTGGGACCCTGGATGTAAAGAGGTGTTTTAGGCTAGACCCTGGAAAAGTTCCTAAGACTTTTTCTTAACAGTTGTTTATTTTAAAACAAAAAACAGTTTTGAAATATAAAGGAGAGTTTAAGGAATGCTCCCCCATTTTTCATTCAAAATAAAAAGCACTAGTCTCAAAGACCAATACTTCTAATTATTAGATTTGAAGATATCCTTTGGTTGAAAGTTAAGATGATATTGAATGATGCAAATACATACCCAAATGGTTTAGGTGATGGTGCAGCTGCAAGATTTATACTTGGAACAGTGTCTGGATGAGGACTAGTTGGATCAGAACTAGATATGTTGGCCATCAAATTCTTCTTGGCAACAGCACTAACCCTAAATTACCAATAGATGATATTTTAACATTGTATATACATATACACACGAACTTAACAATATTTCATAAGCATAGAAGTGTTTCTAAAGTATAAACTTTTAATCTTATACTGTACTCAAGATACAGCATACTTCAGGGTTGGGAAATTTTTTTGCAAATCCTATGAGCAGGGATATAGATTATAGACCCCCCCCCCCCCCAATGTCAAACTACCATAAAATAATTAAATTACTTTCATTATCAACTCTAGTGACTCAAGTTCTTAGAATGGCAAATAAACCTTATATCTTATAATTTATTGCTTTATCCTTCCCAAACAAATATTTTATGCTCACAAGTGGTGAATACAATATCTTGTAGATACATCTACACAGTGTTTGGAGTGCATAGACCGAGTTGTGGTACACCACTTGGGAAAGGTTAATATTAACCAGTTAGTCAATATAATGTGTTTGAACATTCAAACTCAAAAATGACTAAACATATGGAAAAACACATTACTAAAAAAAAAATTTTGTGGCATCTTTTTGTTAAAACCTAATGAAATGATCATGGTATGAAAAACAGTATGCTATGCATTCTAAATATATAAAACAACATAACAGCCACATGTTCATATAAGAGCATAAAGTTTGAGCAAAAAAAATATTATATAATGGCTTTAATTCTGAACAGGTGTATGTATATCTGTGGTGTGACATCATTGTGTCAGAAACTTTCAGTTCCCTGTGATTCTGTGGGTACTTAATCAGTCCAAAATTTGGTGTGGTGGTCCCACTTGTCTAGCTAAGAGATCAAGTTTCTAATTGCCACAGGGCAGAAGTAATCCCTCTGCAAGTGTCGAATATTTCTGGGGTTGCTACCATCTGTTCTACCCCATTCATATACCTTATGAATGGGGTAGAACAGAGGGCATTCAAAAAGTTCTTGACACTTGTCTGTAGATTTGCACTTCTTCTTCTAAAGTAAATAAGTTATGGCTTATCTAAAACATATGCTGTATCATCATTTCTCTCTTTGATGACAACACATAAAGTTTAGTCTGTGAAATGTGTGTGTTGTTGTTGCTATAGGCCTACTAAATACGGAGAAATATTTTTATATTTCACAAGGATGCAGCTTGGCGATGACACAAAAAAAATTCATGCTGATTTATCACAAGTATATGGGAATCATGCCTGTTCATATGGCACTGTTACGGGATGGATGCACAAATTCAGAGAAGGATGGCAGAGATTTGAAGACCTCCCTCGTGCAGGAAGACTGAAGGAGAGAACTATCACTGCTGTTCGTAAAGGAAAACCCACACATTACAGGTAATAAGTTCAGATGTCAGTGTATGGATTGGCAGTGTGGAAATAATTATTCATTCATAAACATTTAAAGTTCCAAAAGATCTGTGCCAAATGGATACTCCACAAACTGACAGAATGGGGAAAAAGGGCTAGAGTCAACTTGTGCAAGGAGATGCTGCCAATGCTTGAACCCAGTGGTCCCAAACAGTTAACACATATTGTCACAAGTGAGGAGATGTTGTTTTATTACTCCCAGAATATTTTGACTCCCAGAATGATTGAAAACTATGTTTGGGTTGCGGAAGTTAAACCATGTCCCCAAATCCTACAACAAAACTTTCGCTGAAAGAGGATGCTAAAAAAAATTTCCATTCCCAAGGATTGGTAGCTGTGGACACCTTACCTGAAAATATGACTATAAATGACCAATACTCTACCAAAATTGCTTTGCCCAAAATGGTTAAGATGAAGGAGCAGCATTCAGCAACAGAGATGCCAAAGTTCTCCTTCATGATAACAATTTCAGTGCTCACAAAACCTGGCATGTTACAGCCTATCTGGAACATGAAAAAAATCAAACAGCTACCCAATCCTGCATATTCACCCAATATTGTACCATGTGATTTTTGGTTGTTTCCAAAAAATTAAAAAGAAACTTGCTGGGATGCCTTAAGAGTGCAAAACTTTGCAAAATGGTTCGTTCATCATTCAGAGTTGCGAAGTATTCCCCAATCTCCAAAGAGTACAAGAGTTCCAGAATTGGCATAGATGTGGAAGTACTTTGAAGGATAGTAAAAGTTTCATTGAGGTAAATGCAATGGTTTCTGTTCTATAGATGTATGTCAAGAACTTTTCGAATGCTCCTCGTACATTATCAATGGAGAGTTGTGAATGGAGTAGTATGTTGTTGACGGAAAAGTTATGAATGGATTGATGTTTCATGTCAAACTTTTCGCAGGGTTTAACTATCATACTTGAAATTTCTGAACTGGAAGTAATCACCCTATTATTCTATTCATCCTTATAAATCCTACATTTTTCTTCAGAAAAATTCAATTTATTATAATCCTTAAAATTCACACATTTTATCATCTGCACACTTTGCTTTGGTTTGAATCTTTTGCATTTTCTAATTCAACAGAGCCAAAAGACCTGAATGAGAAGAATCTCCTAAAAATATTCCCATCATATCTTAAATAGATTTCAATAAAAACAACTCAATTTTATTATTAATTTAGGTAAATTTGTTCTAATTAACTCATAGTAGTTTTGAAGCTGAACAGTACCTATTTAGATAAGGATTTGAATTTGAGTTCATTTAACAATGCAGGCAAACTTACACATGAACATATAATATTTTTAATATATAATAGAGTGATCATGTCATGTGGTTCTCTTCCCACTTCAGTAACTGATTATGTTGCTTTATATAGTGTGTTCATCTGTTGCTTAAGTTCTGAATAACTTGCGAGTCTAAACAAAAGCTCGTTTCGTATTTATATTATAAGACAGATATATTTGTATGTATTTTATAAGACAGTATGTCTAATATAAAAAGAAGAAAGTTTTTGTGTGTGTTTATGTGTCTGTCTGCTTATGCATCAGCCTCCAGAAGAGCTAGAGGCTTCAAACTTTGCACTTCACCCACAGGAAGAATATATACTATTTGCAAACCTGCTTTGGTCAACCAAAATTGGAGTGGGCAGTTTGAATTTCTCAAAATCCTCATAGACTTAACATTAATGGTCAAAAGTTATTCAAAATAACTGTTGCCACCAATAAATTTGAAAGAAAGAAAGAATGCATCAAACTAATTTCTTTCCATTTTTGCATGATAAAATCATTGATCAGTTTGTTGGGTCAAGAGCACAAGCATCCATGGATATTGAAGTCATTTTGATTAAGCACGAGCAAAACATAAGATTCTTTGTTGAAATGAAAGCTTCAAAAACTAAGAATTCATATTGGAAATTAAAAGCATTAACTTAAATTGAAAAACATGTAAAAGTTAATAAATGCAATATGCTAATTAATAAAAGTTTTTCAATAATAATTTGTTCATAGTATCTATATATTTTTTTTGAGCATTTCAGATCATATTTAATTTTCTTTTTCAAAAAAGTTACATATGCCTGGCAAACTATCAGAGGAACTCTGGAAGGTATGAAAGGTTTTTAAAAGTTCAATTATCTGAGGGAGACAATTCCATATTTTGGTTTAGAAACTTCTGATGTGGGGAGGATCATAAGGTACATCAAAATATGTCCTTTCCTTCCTTCCTTAAAAAGAGGGAAAAAAATTAAACTGAAGAGGATTGACTTTTATGCCAAATGAAAGCTTGTGAAGTGGGGAGTGCCATCTACTCTATATTCTAAAGAGTTTCAGACCTGAGCAATGCCAGGTAAATCTGCTAGTATTGGATAATTTAAGCAGGTTTGCCATATTTTATAAAAACACTTTCTTTTACAATAATTTCTTTTTTCCCTGCTTAAATTAGCAACCTGTTATAACTTTCTTGTCCAAATATTTACTATTAAAATATAAAAAATAAATTAACAAAAACTGCATGCTTACTGAACATCACATATACTGATGACAGCATACAGACTTTAGTAAGGTTGCAAAGTTCTGGCCTAATACAATTAAAAAATCTTTAAAATGTTATTTTTTTTATTTTTTTTTACTATTTGGTGTTTGCTCTTTAATACAATAATTTTTTTCTGATGCATAATTATACAAGCTGTAAGGAAAATATCTTCATAGGTAATATCTCAAGAACACATTACATACAAGGTTTTGAGTATGAAACTGACAAGTCATCTATGTGCTCAACAGAATGTCAATGACAATTTTGCAAAGTGTAAGAAATTTAATACAACACAGCAGTATATTAACCCTTTCATTACCATACCAGCCCAAAATGGCCAAGGTTATAAATGGACTCGTCCAATCAATGCTATTTCTTCCTCCTCACTAACTATTATCAGCAGTTTGGACTGTTTTCAGCCAGTATGGTAGAGAAAGGGTTAGATAAAAATGCAGGGGCATACACACTCTACACAGAGTGAATACAATTAAAACATCCAATGCTCTGTCAATGAAAATCTTTTATGGAAAAATGTAGCTGAAGCCAAATAAAAGATATCCCTAAATATTATTTTCAATAATATTGCTGGAACATTAACAGAAGCAAAGTCAACCATAAGAATTTATCTTAGAAGTTGAATCTAATAAAAGTCAGATCAAACATTTTACTAAAATCAGTGTATTTCCAGAAATTTATGAAATAATTATTTAATTTTTTTTAAAATGAATGATGATGGAATAAATATTTTAAGTTTCCATAAGGCAACATTTATGAATTTTCTAATAATTTAAACCTTTCATGTGATGCAGATTCTCAAATCCTGCATCATACAAAAGTGGACAGTTTAATCTGGTTTACATATATAAGGGAACTAACTTTGCCTCAGGGGCATTCTACGACAAACAAGACAACTAAAGATTTATGTTGAAGCTGACAACATGTACCAGCTCAACAGACACAGAACTCATGGCACTGAAAGAAGCCTTAAGATGGACAACAAAGTATATCGTGACAACCCCGGTGCACCACAGTACATTGACTGCATATCACCATATGGGAGAAGTCACAGAAACCAATATAAACTAAAAAGGCTCCTAACAGTTTAAACTTGCCTTACATTGTACCTGCCTACAGCAGGAGAAAACCTTTGTGAAGAGAAAAGCACTGCTTGGGTTTTAATAGCCTGCTTGAAGATATAATCATTGAGGTGCAGTGAGAGTGGGATCTTTTCAAATTTTGAGTGCTGCCTAGGAATATGCCCAATACTCACTGAATTTTGTCCAGAAACTTGCCAATTTATAAAATAAAAGATCTTGTCTTTTGAATTTTGAGCCAGAAAAATAAACAGAAGTCCTAACTTTTAGAGTCCTCTGCAGCAAAAAAAAAGAGTCCTCTGCAGCTCCGAAGTTTTAGAGTCCTCTGCAAAAAAAGTCCTCTGCAGCTCTGAAGGAAAGAAATAAAAGAATTGTGTTTATCACAGACAGTAAAGTAGCACTTCTTTCCATGAAAAAAGAGCCCTACAAATGCTGCCACCAGAATATAGTACATCTTATAACTCTACAACTGTCAAAAAAAATCTTTCCAGTGGGTGCCGAGCCACATAGGACTCACTGGAAATGAGATTGTTGACAAACTAACAAAAGAAATCAATAGTGCTACTCCCATGATCCAAAACTCCCATAATATCAACAAATTCACGGCAATCATCAATTCACAACCATTGGAAAGTCTTCAAAATGTCATTAGCGCCCAATCATAGAAGATTAGTGTCCAAAAATATCTCGGAAACATTCTCTTGCCTCAAAAAACAGAAAAGACCAAGTCAAAATCACTTGGTTAAGAACAGGCCATACACGATTAAATAATAAAATGCACCTAATGAAAAAATTGGAGACCAGCAAATACCAAAATTGTAATATAAATGAAACCATGCCACATGTTATATCCTCAACTATCCAGCCTACTCTATACATAAAAATATTCTCTTTAATGAAATGAGAAAACTGGGAATGCAAGAATTCTCACTTGAAAGTATTCTTTTCCCTAAGGACCACAAAAATAAAATATATCTTCTAATCATCAAATTTCCAAAAGACACAATGTTATACAACAGAATATACAAGGAAAGAAAACAGCAGGTTTTCTTGCAAGTATTCGCACCTTTCAAAGGCTCCTAAATCACTAACTCTGATTGCCATGGAATTGCCTACCTCCAACTGCCAACAAAGGAAGCTACAACACAACAACAACAACCATACCTGAATGATCAACTAGAACTTTCCACCTGAACTATGATAGAATATAGACCTGTCACCTCAACTTGGGAAGAGAAGATACCTAGATGGCTTTTTCTTTTGTCTTTATCATAACACCTGCAACTACAAAAATCATAACTTTATTCCCAAATTTCTACAGACTTTTACCCTATCCCATTTCTCTCTCTGTGTGGTACCAACTTTAAATCTGGGAATGTTTGTAATGTAGAATTGGCAGAAGCTTCCCAAGATACAATAGGATGATGATGATTATAATAAGCTGCTAGAGCCATTATATATCTCTACTATTATTTATTGAATGTTTTATTTCTTAGGCATTTAAATTACTCTGCTTGCAACTCTTTATTAACTAATTATTAACCTTTAAACTCTACTAGTAAATATACTATAATGGTTATAATGAAAAACTTGAAACATTTCAACTAACCCATCACTAGTTCGTTTCCTTAAAATGCTTGGCCTTGGTGAGGTATTATGATTTGATATATTTCCTTGAGATTGTGCTGAATTAAAACTTGTTGAAACTAGAGATGCAGAACTAAGGCCAACAGGAGTGCTGCCACTTTTAGCTACAGTATATAAATTCCCAGTTGTACAAGATGTTTGGGATACCACAACTTCAGCACTGGATATACCACCTAATAAAGCAACACATTATATGAAATAACCTTTATTGAAAAGAAATATCATGAATCAATAAAAAATTAAACAAAGGTAAAACTAAACAATATATTGAATTTCCAAAGACCAAATAATTTATTAATATTACATTTTACTTTCATTTTGTATGGTTGTGGTGGAGAAAGGGATTAAATAATTGATCTCTGAAAGAGTTTGATAATGACACTGTCAACTTAATCAGAGGATTGATTATTGTGGTCATTAGAGTTTTTATGAGATGGTATACAACAACTTTGAGAGTTAATTTCAACTTTCCACAAGAGAACAATTGCAAAAAATTGTCATTAGAAAAACAATTACTAAAAAAAATAGTATGGTAAGGTTGAAAAGAATAATTAAAAAACATAAATGAAGTAGTCACTTATGTCTATCATTAATTATTATTACAAATGAAGAAATATATTCAAAGCATTAACTGTTATTTAGTTACCCTTTTGAGGTCATGTCAAAACTACTTGCCTCTCTGTTGATGCTCTTGTTAGGTCATGGCAACTAATTATCACTTGATTTTACATATATTCCACGTTGGTCCTGTGCATTGTATCATTATGTGGTAAATGCTAATAGGTTTCAACATATCTCAGGGATCATTCTGAAGCTAAAGATTTTCTTAGATGCCAGCACATGTCACTTAACAACTTGACATGGGGTGGTAGGCTTGAACTAAAAACCTGTGCTTTAAAGGGCTAAATTCAGAGTGTTGATCACCTACCATATTTCTATTAAAAGTAATGTATTTTTATTATCTATTGTAATGTAATTACAATATTATTTAAAAACTTATTGAATAACATTCCATTCTCTGCTAGTTATCAAATTTAAATGAAACTATATAATCTAACATTTAAGTTAAAATTATATACATTTAAAAAGGACACAATCGAAATCTAAATTTTTGAATATGAATATGAAACACAAAAACAAATTAAGAATACAGTATTAGCACAGGTTACAATGCAAAATAAACTACTACTCCTCACCCCATTAAATGCTAAAATAATTGCTATGCTATATATATATTTTTTCAACTTAGAGAATTTACTCATAAATATAAACAGCCATCATGTAGCACCAATGAAATCCCATACCCACTGGCATAGAATCTCCAACTTATGCAGTTATAATTTTTACCTCTAAAGAGCAAAGCTAGAGGATCAATGACATAAATAGCTCAACCTCTGACAACACCTTATCAGCTGATATCTATGACATTTTCATATGACAAAACATACAAGGACAACATTTTTTAAATACATACAAATTTAACAATTTTAACTTTATGTTAATATGATTTTACAGTGCTATGGGGAATTGTGATAAATTGTGGTAAGTCAAGACTCCTTGGTGTTACACTTCATTATAATGTTATGTTGAAGGATGGGGTGGTGGACAGGTATTATTTCCCTCTTAACCCAGCAACAATCTTCAATTTTAAGTGGTCATGATCATCTTTAAACATTGTGTTGTTACTCTTTTTAAAACAGTTAGAGTACAATATCACATACAGTTAGAGTACAATATCACATATGACAAAATTATTGAGGAGTCATAATTATATTGTGCATAGTTTAAACAAAGTTCCCAATCAATCAAATGAAGTTAAAATGTCTTAGGAAGTAATTAATCTTCTGCCAAACATCTGGCTGGAGGCATAAGATCAATGTTACTCACCACAAGAAATATAAAATGACACTGGCAGGTAATAGTTTAAACAAAAGACAGTGATATTTATTTACAACATATTTAGTGTTATATACATTTCCTTCGGTATCATGGCCAGCTTTAGAGTAAAACTCAGTACTGCTATTTCAAATCACATCACAATCAGTTCATCTAACAAAACTCTAAACAGAAATGTGGAGAAATATTGTAGTGAAAGTATCAACTTACATTACTGTCAAAGCATTCATCGGTGTGAGTGGTCATTTGCACGGATGAGATATATGCACAATTTTTCTGAATAACTCAGATACACAACATTCCTATTTACACCCTTTATTTCTATATACATCTATGTACAAATTTACTTCAAATGCATAATTCACTCTCAGAAACACAATACTCCCTTAGTTTAGCAGTTACAAACTGCTCCAAACGATATTAGTTGGCCTATCTCATGGTCCCAGCTAGGATGCAGCTCTAGCTCAGCCAGCTCTCTCTCCTGAGTTTCGTCACAAGTGTCCCCTCCTAAGACATTCCCAGAGGGACTCTATTCTTCCTGCTCTTTCCGTATTATTGGGTGAAACATCAAATGGAGGGTTCAACTCTCACCCCTTGTTGCAATGATGCTAGGTGTGGCGCAATAGCTCACGTTGACACTAATGAATTTCAACACAAAATGCTGGCCACCATTCACACCATTGGACCTTCATAAAACTTCAGCTCCCCCACTTGTGAATGGAGCTGCATGTGCATGCTGTTGCAGCTGGGATGGAGACTTCCATCTCTAAGAATTGGTGGGCTATCAGCTGAGAGAGAGAGAGAGGGGGGGGGGGGCTGTCAGACACATTCAACCATGACAATTACTATATGGAATACGCTTGAAGTACAGAATGTATTGGGTCTACTACTCTATAACTATCTTACTCATCAAAGTTCCTTACACTGAAAAACTTCTCTCAAGCATAGTGCTCTTCATCTCCCCAATGACATTCTGTTTCCTTTTCTCACACTGTTCTCCTATTCTCTCCTTACTCTGTTGCTCATAAAGGGAGGCTATTTTGCATTCGATTGGTCATATAATTCTCTCTGCAAAGGGGGTGGTAAGGGAAGAAAATCTGACAGGTTCATACTGCAACATTATTGTCCCAAAACCACATGACTGTCCTTCTATACATCCATGGGAACCATTGAGCAGTAGTCTATAGGATTTCCCTGGGGTGACCTCACTGTGTCTGACTTCTAGTATTGTCTCCAGACACATCACTTTCTGCATGGTTGTCAGTGGCTTTTGGTGCTTTGAATAGGTGCAAGTTACCTATTCAAAGGTAATCTATTTTTGTGAAAATTAGTTCAAGTATGCTGGCACCAGCTTAGATTCTCACAGCCAACATGGAACACGGAGGTAGATGGAATTGCTGTGTTCTGTGGCACTTCAAACTAAATTATCCATTGAGATCATTATTCCCATGGTTTCAGAATGCTGGACAAAGGTACTAAGGGCAATGTAGAAATGGTTCTAAATGGATATAAAAAAACCCATGTAGGATAACTGTTCATATACTGTTAATCTGGCAGACTCAAACTAACTGGTAATCACTATATAAACTGTTTCCATCACAAATCCTCAAAACGAGATCTTCAAGGACTTAATTCCATTGCTATGACTCAATCTATTGCTATGAGTGAATGTGGCAGCCAAATGCTTCCAATAACATTTACAACTGAAGAATCAACATGTGGGCAATTACTACTATCAGACTTTTCCACAGGGAAAATTGTATCTTAACCATGTAACTAACTATGTGTTGACTTCACTTATTATCACTAGAATAATGAATGTTTAAGTTCCATAATGTTGCAATAAGCTATGTACAGTGAAATGTCAGTATAATGAAAACCAGAATAATTTTTTTTTTCTCGCCTTATCCCATGGGGAGGACTTAGCCACCACTGTTAATGCCTTCTTGCAGCACTTCACCTCCAGTCTACCTGCCCTACCTGTGACTGCTCAGGCTACATCTCAGCAGTCCTGCACTGAGAGTGAGCCCAGCTACAATGATCCTTTTACCTTGCAGGAACTCATCTCTGCCAATGAAGCTTCAAAGCACTCTTTGACCCCAGACCCTGATGGCATCAGCTAGGCTCTGCTTGTGCTTCTTAAAGAAGCCTTGAATCACACTTGGGCCACCTCCACTGTACCTGATTCTTGGAAGGCTAAACGTAGCACCTATCTTGAAGCAGGGAAAACCCACCACTGATCTCTCTTCCTACAGGACAACTGCTCTATCTTCTTGCCTCTGCAAGATCCTAGTGAGACTTGTCCTTGGATGCCTGGAATGGTACCTGGAGTCCAAAGGCTGGTTGGTTGGTTCATTGGTTGTTTAGGTTTTTATGGCGCATTGACAGCTAAGCCCATACATAATGTGCCAAATGAGACACATAAGAGGGTAAAAGACATGGAAACCCACAACCAAAGTCAAAAGGCAACACAGTAAAGGGTAAAGAACAAACCAAACAGATATAAAAATACAAAAACAATAGATATGTATAAAGCATTAGACAAAAAGATAAACCAACCAGGTGTAAAAGATCCAGGTTGGATAGTATATAAAGCCATAAAATTACAATCTAGTAAAATAACCTGTATAGCATAAAAAAACGAACACAGGAGGTAAAAGCAAGGCATCAGATGAAAGATGTTCGAGTGTAAGGGGCTCAGATGAGAGTCCAAAGGCCTTCTCCCCGATAGCCTCTCTGGTTTCTGCAAAGGGAGATGCACATCTGATAATCTGATTGACTTTACCTCTGCCACCGACCAGGTTTCCTCTGAAGAACAGACTATTGTTGCCGCCTTCTTTGAAATTCAGAGAGCATTTGACTCCCTGTCCCACACGGATATTCTTTGCAGATTCCAAGATCTCAGTCTCAAAGGAAATATCATACACTGCATCATGGCATACCTATCCAACAGGACAGTTCACATCAAGCTAGGCAACATGCTCAGTGCTCCCCATGTCATCAACCATGAAGTTCCTAGGAGCTGTCCTCAGCCTGATGCTTCTGAATATCTTGCTGTCAGTCCTACCCTCACAACCCAAGAATAGAATGGGAATTTCCATCTACACAGATGACATCTGTGTCTGGTTCCCCAACAAGAACAATACAATGCACAGCTTCATGTATGAAACAAACCATGGCCACTGACCAGTTTTTTTGACAACCTCAGCCTCTTTTTCACTGATAAGACTGTGCCTATGGTTTTTACTAAGAGATGCCTTCCACCAACCTTTCCTGGCATCATGTTTGGACCTGACCGCATCAAGGTCGTCATACAGCACAAGTTCCTCAGTGTCATCTATGATAACAGGTTGACCTGAGGACCCACATCCAGCATCTTAAGACAGTTGCCACTGCACAGAGAAATATAGTCTTTCCTTGCAGGCACTCACTGAAGAAGTTCTTGACCCTCCTGGTCTTGTACCAGCACTTGATCCTCTCCCACATCAACTACAGTAGTCATCTTCTGAGCAATGCTTCTGCTTCTCAACTGAGCAAGCTCACCACTGCCCACACTATTTCTCTGCGACTATGTCTCAGACTCTGCCCTAACACCCCTAATGCGTCTGTCATCAGAGGTTGACAACATGCCTTTTCATCTGCATTGGAAGACAGATCTATTATGTCATCTTTCGAGGCTCAACTCCCTCCACTTTAATCATGAGCTACTCAGGAAACTGCAAGACAGGCCAGACCTGCCATTGCCGTGTCTGCCACTGACTTCTATGACCGAGTCCTTCCTGCTAGCTCCACAGCTGGCAATAAGCTCTTTCCTGATCTTTCACCCTGGATGAACAGTGATCTTATGATCAAAGTCACTATCCCTTCTCTACGTCAAAAGAGCAACTCAGATCATGAGGCCATCAGACTTTTCTCCACCTCCTATGTCACTGCAAGACGTGAGAGATGTACCAAGGTCTACACTAATGGATCTGTTGACTGGGAGAGATTATGTGCTACTTCTGCCTTTGCCATCCCAGATACTGATATCACCAGAGGTTTCCGTCTTCCTCATCTCACTTCCTCCAACTGTGCTGAGCTCCACACTATCCTTGAAGCTGTAATTTTTATCCACAGCCTCGGGAATGGCAACTTTGTCATCTTTTGTGACTCCCAAGTCAGCTTTGCAAGTTCTTCAGAAGGGAGACAGCAAGAGTCTTCCTTATTCAGAAGATCACGGAGATATGCTACAGACTCACTTCTGCCAGTATCATGATCCACTGGAAGTGGATCATGATACTGGCAGAAGGTGATACCTGGTATCACCATGTAGGGATACCTGGCAATGCACTTTCAGATTGGACCATAAAAGAGGCACATTACTAATTTCCATCAATGGCAGAGGGATTACAATTGTTCCTCTTTTAGGTACCTGGTAGACCCCTCTCTCACTGCTCCTAACCTCAGAAACCTCCGCAGATTCAAGGAGACCCTGCTGCATCATCTCCGAGTTGGTGTCATCTACAGCAACATTATGCTTCACACTTTCAGTGCTTAACTGTGTCATATGCAGAACACCTGAGACTGTATCTCATGTCCTGCTAAACTGCTCCTGCTACAATGCTGAAAGAGAAGCTTTGTTTCTGGAGCTTCATGCTATTGGAACCACTGATTATTCCATTACCTTCCTTCTTGTTATGCACCAGAACAAGAAGCTGCAGCAAACACGCATGAGACTGCTAACCGATTTCTTTCAGAATATTGGCCTCTTTGCAAGGTCTAATGTCTTTTATTTTATTTCTACTAGGTTGAGATTAGTATAGTTTATACAATTATGAAATAGCAGAGAGATAGTATCTTCTGCCTCTGCTATCTTGTCCTCCTGTTGTGAATGGTGTATGGAAAATGATGGTTTTCCTCCAATGAGGGTTCCTAAGAGAGGAACCCTCATTGGAGGCCAATTTAACCATGATCTTACAACTCTTTGAACCTTGAACCTTCTTAGACATATCTTTTAAAAATATGCAATTCTAGTTTTAAAAATAATATTTTCATTTTTCAGTTGATGCATATTTTATTAAACTATAATATATATAATTTCTTAAAGCCATCTGAGTGAAGCACTAAATGGTATTGCTGATTTTACTGTTAACGTTCATCTTTGATGAGGCAACCTTCTGATTTAAGCTCACAAGTTTGATTTGAATTATCAACAAAAATTTTCTTAAATTTTCAAAAATCTAAAAATTAGTAAAAAAAAACTTATTTTTAAAAAACAGCAGATTTTGGAAGTAATTATAAATTACGTACCACCATCCCCCCCCCCCCCCCCCTGTTTTACACTCTTTTCTGCCATAAACTTATTTCAGTATTCCCAGAATTATTTTTTATCATTTATATTGTTGATCCCAGCATTCTATGCATCTATCCTGCTCTTAAATTTGAAACTGGAAGTAACCTGAGCTTTCTTTTAGAAAGAGGAAGTAAACGAGTTGTTGTTTCAAAGTTCCCAGCAGTGTAATGTATGTCGGCAGTAAGTGCAGTGACCTTCTTATTGCTTGCATGTGCAGTAAAGTGGCTCTATAGTGGATGATTACAGAAAGAGTTCTTTTGGAATATAGTATAATGGCACCATGATTCTAATCAGTATTAACCTTCATTTTCATTTCTGTAGATTTATTTTCATAAATTATTGATTTTCCTGTTGGCTGAGCTATCGATCTATATTGGGTGGCCAGCCTTACAAATTGTTGGGGATATTATTGAACATTGCATTAGGTTATGGGTTAATTTTTTTCATTCTTTTTTTTTGGGGGGGGGGATCATTTATCTTGTATCATTTCCTGAAAATGAATCAGGTAGTGAACATGGAAGCAAAAAGGACTTCCTTGACATGGCAAGTTGTTTATATGTATGATTTAAGTTAAATACTTCCTCCCAACAAACTGGATAAACTCCCTGCAAGTTGTTTATATGTATGATTTAAGTTAAATACTTCCTCCCAACAAACTGGATAAACTCCCTGCACGAAGTATTTTATTTCCTTTTTTTAAACCTTAGTTTTCATTTCTGTAGATTTACTTTATTTTCATAAATCTTTCAGCCAATTGTCATTTTCTAAACTTATGGTACATCGGATGGTGGCTTACAACTTGTTACTGTGGATAGTTTATGTGTTATTTTTCTTATTACTTATTCATTTTCTAGTAAAAAAAAAAATTGATATTGTATCATTTTTCTGAAAATGAATGAGGTCTTGGATACGGAAGCAAAAAGTACTTCCTTGGCACAGATATCAATCCTCATGTGGGAGAGCAATTTTGGTAAGGCCTACCACATGAAGGGAAATTTTACTCCCTCCCTCCTCATCAAACTCACGAGAAATTTTACTCTCTCCTCTCTTTAGCATTTTTTTAATTACAAGTTTTTATGTTCATATTGAATGATTTTCAAAGTCCCCCCCCCCCCTTCTCAGTACTCAGTATCTAGGCTGTGCCACTCTCAAGATAGATTTTTTTTTTGGCTTTGATAGACTGACTTCTCAAAGATTAAAATTTAACAGCCAAAGAAAAAATCTGTAATATTTGATAAAAACAACAGTCAAGAAACGGTTCCTCCATTTCATAAACACAATCTAAAATCCCATTAATGTGTGTGTGCAATCCAAGTCACCTTACATAATGCTGGCCCATATTTTAATATATACCACACCGAAAAAGAATCATTAAAAGAAATAAAAATCACGTTTCATGTAAATATTACATTATTTGGGAAGAAATTTACTTTCGGTGAATATATAATTTAACTATTTTTATTCATCAGGTTTTCCAAAATTAAGCCTTAATTACTTAGTCTAATCTATTTATTTTTACTTTAGCAATGTAAAAAAAAGTCTTATTAAAATTATCATGCTTTACATTTTACTTAATTTTTTTTATTTTCATAAAATTTGCAATTAAATTCTGTTTAATTTGGTATACAGAATGATGCATTTCAGTTGATTAGTTATTTCTTAAAAAATTCCAAAGTTGACTTGTTGATATGACTCAGCACCATTGGTAAAAAGCCGACTTTTCTCGAAGTATGGTACCAAGAAAAAATTTACAAACAGGAGGACCTCTGGATGTAAATCAGTTTTTCAGGCTGAACTCTGGAAGGGTTAAACAATGTGAAATATTTAACCAATAACAATGCTATGAATCACATTCATTTTTGCCAATCTCACTGTGTGGCACAGATCCTCTCTACATGTGCTGGCATAATACTTTTAAGTGGCATTGCCACATTTTCCTAGCATATAAGGTGCTTTTCAAACGTGGTGATCTATACAACTTTGATTTTATTGAATTTTAATAATGGTAGTATCAGGGAAAGTTCTTTCAAAGCAATTCCAATCCATGCATTTTTAGTTATTACTGTTTTAATTAAGTTCATTAATTAGTTTCATTATTAATATCCAACATGGTGTGAAGTCTTCACTGTTTAATAATGACAGGGAAATATATTCTGGACAATGTGTTTGAGAGTTGTGACATCATTTAAGAATTCATGGAGAGACATTTGTTGGAAAAGACAACAAAAAATTTCTGACTTTTTTCAGAAATTCTTTCATCATATACTCAGTAAATTTCATCATATACTCAGTAAATTTCTTTCATCATGATTATTTTGTAATAACTATCATAGCATGTTTTTGATTGCATTAAAGTTTAATGAAATTTCAGTGTAACAAATATATTTGGTCACCTAATCAATTTGTGTTATGTTGACATTTCATTGTATTGCCATCTTCAAAGTACACTCTATTAAAAATGCTTTACATACATTTTTAAATGTAATTGGCCAACAAATAGTGACATCAGAAGTAAATTTTAATAAATTATGAATTGTACTGTGATTATATAGACAGAATTTGAAATATCAACTCTATATTAACATAGAAGTGCAAAGGATTATACACTGGCAGAAATTGAAAAAAAGAACACCATTAACAATTGAAGCATAATCTATGATTTACTTAGTAGAAACAACTTATTGAGAAAGGGCAGTGATCAGACGTGAAGTGATTCAATGTTTATTGTATCTTTTAACGGGTATTACACTTTACGGAAGGTACATTTTAATAAGGTGTTGAACCTCCTCGAGCAGCAATACAAGCTTCCAATCTGGCATGCAGTTGGTCGTACAAACATTGGTTATCACGCTGGAGGAAACCATTCCATGCACTTTCAACTTGGACACTTAATTCAGCAATGGTCACTGCCTGCCGTGGTAGTCTTCATCTGATCCAGTCCCAGACATGCTCGATTGGAAACAAGTGTGGAGAGTGTGCTGGCCAAGGGAGTTGCTTAACTGCCTGAAGAGCAGGTTGAGTTACCTGGGCGGAGTGTAGGTGGGTGTTATCCTACTGGAATATGCATTTGGGATTACAGTCGGCCCTCCGCAATCACGGGGGTTAGGGGCGGAGGACTGTCATGAATGTGGAAAAACCGCGAATATCTCTAGTCCCCTCAAACCTTAACTCTTAATACTGTTGACCATATTTAATACACACAAAAAAGTAAAACAATGTAGGTTAACACACACACAGAGTGAGAGAGGAAATACAGTACATGTACAGTATGTGATGCAATACATGTACAGTATTTAGATAGCAGTAAAATTATTAAAGTTTATAAAACACAATTATATACAGTACTATACAGTACATCGCACATTGAGAGACAAAACACTTGAATGAGGCTGGCTAGTACCGAGACAAAGAGTGTGGCATCCTCAAACAGAGTGCGTAGTCCTCAGTTCTTTAGCGAACTGAAACTTTTTACAAAATTTAACTTCTTATAATAAATTTGTGTATATATTATGGTAGTAAATGATAAAAGAGATTAATAATACATATATTTTATGGATTTATGACTTACTAAATTTTTTTAGTTTTCTTTACATTTTCCAGTTTACGTGCATCACTGCGATTTTCCACAGTAGGACGCGAAACTCCAAAAAAAAAAAAACCCATTTAATTATTGATGGCAAACTCACGAATAATCAAATTCATGAAAGTCTAGGTTCGATTGTACATTCAAATATGGCAGGACGACCAGCTGTACAATGCCACTGATGTGCACATTGCTATTCAGTGTACCCTATACAAACACCAGACACTTACAAGAGTGATAGCTAATCACTCCCCACACCATGATGCCTAGTGTGAGCCCTGTGTGTTGTTGATGGATGCATGATGGAAGAAGCTGCTCACCTTGTCCTTTGGATGCATCAATGACCATCAGATACTCCTAGCTGAATTGACTTTCATCATTGAAGACTACAGATTGCCATTCTTCCCTCCAATGAACTCGTTCTTGACACCACTGCAAACACGATCAACAGTGATGAGGTGACAATGCTAACCATGCCCATAGTCCTGCTTCCAAAAGATGATTGTGTATTGTTTTTGTAGACACCTTGGTACGACAGAGGATCGAATTTGTGACGCTGTAGCTGTTTGCTCTGCCACCGCAACCCTCCTGATATGCTGATCCTCTCATGCATCCAGAACTCTGTGTTGCCTAGAACCATGTTTGCGAGTGTGCGAATGCTCTTCTGACCATTGATGCCACCATCATACCACTGCTGATACCTCTTGTCCAATGCAGTGTGAAATTTGGCGAAAAGACCAACCTGCTTCCCGAAGACCCACTATAAGACCTTACTCAAACTCTGCTAACTGAACAAATGTTGCACGTCTGCATTGTCCACGCATAGTAGCTTCTTCAAAGACTACTGAACAACACAACACAAGATGAATAACTTCTTTATTCATGCCGTAGTTCTTAAATACACGCTGTGTATATTTGTATGTTGTCATCCTCAGTGATATCATTATTTCATCCAATGACTTTCAATCTTGGATCAGTGTTTTTACTGCCCTTAACTATTAACATATTATAATATGACAATCCTAAAGGAATTCCTTCTGGGTGTTCTTTTTTTCAATTTCCACCAGTGTATTTTGATACTTAAAAAATATGAAAAAGACATTTATGAAGCATTACTTATGCTTCATAAATGATGAACTTTATGAAGAAAATAATAATCCTCAATAGCAAATGAACATTTGCCTTATGACTGTACTTGTGAGTTCTAATAAAGGATGTTATTGGCAAGCACTTCAAGTGTTAAAATGACGGGTTCTGCTTTAACATACGTTTCGCATTTAAATTTTATGGAAATACCTTATAAAATTTTCAAGTTTGTTTATCTGTTTCCACAAAACATTTATTGATTAAAGTATTTCTAGATACTTAAAAAGCATAAAAAATATGCAACATTTTAACAAAAATCGAAAATATTAATTACTCTAACCTGAGGGCAGAGGATTGTATGTTGGATGCAAAGCAACATGATGACGTGAAGGATCCACAGTAACCATAAGAGAATTTAAGGGGCGTACTGGAGCTACTGGGCTAGCAGCTACGCAAGTTGGAGGATGAGATGGAGAAGAAAGGGTACCACTACTGTGCTGTGGAACTGCACATACAATAATGCATTAGGTCAAATAAAGTGAGACAGTGAAACAATACACTACTATCTATGTAACAAAAATTACAGTAGAGGTACACAGTGCAGTAATTAAAATTAAAGTTTATAATTCTCTATGACACTTAGATTTTTTTAAGCAGTTCAACACATGGACTATGCTATCAAGGATCAGAAATTATTAAGGAGAGGTTTACATACCATGCAGAGGATGGGTAGCAACAGGAACTTCCGGGATGCTTTCGGTGACAAATTTAATAATCGACATTCTTGCTGGCAAGTGATGTCTCAGTAGAGATTAAAAGAAGGATAACGGATGCGAATGGTCTACCTGCCTTGGCGAAGGAAATAACCATTTATACCTTTGATAGCATAGAGTGCTTAAAAAAAGTTTTAGATCAATGATGCGTGTTTTGTGCCTCCCAACATTGAGTGCTTTGTCAGGTGGGAAGTGAGGAGCTTAAGCTAATGCAGGAGAGGCAGTTGGTTGTTGAGCACGGAGGAGGGGTGGGGTGCCATAAATTGAAATGTCAGTGCTCAGCTCCGGGGATCGGAGTGGTTGGTGGATGTGCAGGTGGCTGTAATGCAATCTGAATGTGATGGAGATTGGGAGAGGGTGTGGGATTATGGAAAATTGCCAAGATCTGCAAGTGTTGAGGGAAGCTTCACTTTTCTGGCTAGTAATTCATAATTATAATGAGTGGGGTACTTTTAGTGAATTTATAAATTTCATAAATTGAATTTTGGGGTTAATTATATTAGTGAGGGCCTGAATAATGGTTTTCACATTGGTATTGATATTGGGAATTGTGTATGTGTGTGTGTGTGTGTGTGTGAGGGGGGGGGGTAATTTAATTGCTGTTTTTAGGATGCATTATAGAAGTATTCTAAAGGGTTTGGTAAGTGTGCATTAGTGCAGGTGGCGGATGGGGATCAGCGATGAGAGAGGAGAGTGTTTAGGGGGGGCGTGGAATTTCCAAATTGTATGCTATATCCCCTAAGGATCAGACGCTATGCTGGGGGGAGGGGGACAATGTCTGTGTTGCAGAGTTCAGTCAGTTTTACGTTAATGAGGATATTTTCTGTGACAGCTAGTTGGAATTTGGTAGGTGGAGATATTATAATTTTAGCGGAGTGAAAATCAGTGGGCAGATTGTTTTTGGTGATTGTTTGAGATGTGCAGTTTTTTGTAGTTTATTTAAGATGTCGTATTTCTGCTCTTTTAAGTCAGGCATTAAATGGGCATGAGGTTTTACCTATTATTTGTCTTTGGGGAAAATTTTACCTGTGGGGTCTTTGAGTTGGATGTAATAAACTCCTCCAGAGCTGGGTATATGGTTGCAATAGTTTCGAATGAGTTTGGATGTAGTGTGACATTTTAATTGGGACTTTATAATGGAAAGGTTTTAGGGTATTTTTAACAGAGTATGTGAAATTATTATTGATGTATGGTAGGGCTATTGTGTATTTTTGCATTTTTTTATTTACAGGTGTTGGAAGGTTTTGGAATTATTTGCACTTGATTTGTTTGTGAATTTTGTTGATGGTGTGCGAGATATATCCCTCCCTGTTCAGCAAGTTCAAAAATGCATTTTATTTCATGGTTTAGTGCTTCTTGTGTATTGCAGTATTTATAGGCTCTAGTAAAGTGTGAGTAGAAGTTCAATAATTTGTAGTTTGGGTGGGTGGAGGTGCTAGTTATTATGCTAGGTATGAATGTAAGTTTTCTGTATGTGTATAGTTTAGTGGAGATACGGTGTAAGTTGATGTCTAAGAACGGTAGGTGTCCGTTTTGTTCTTCTTTGTGTGTAAATTTAACAGTTGGGAAGACTACGTTAAATTCAGACAGTAATTTCTTTAATTCTTCTTTGGAGTGTTGCCAGATGATTAATATATTGTCAATATATCAGGCATAAAGTAGTGGGTGGATCTGACGTACATGAAGAACTGTGGTTTCTACATGATATAGCTACACTTCCGCCAACAATCCAGAGAGGGGAGAGCCCCCATTGGGACACCTTGGTTTTGGACAAAGATTTTGCTGTCGGATTGAAACCAGTTGATTTTAGTGGATAGGTCGAGGGCCTCCTGTGTACTGAAATATTCAGGTGCCATGGGTCTGGCTGCTTCAAGCCATTTGGCTTTACGTCACATAGTTGCATCGGTGTGTTAGGGTAGAGTGTGACAATGTCAAATGATTGTAGGGTGCAGTCGAGGGTAACAGTTATGGTTTAAGTTTGTTGATTAGGTCCGTGCCTGACTGTATAATACTGGGTCTGTGTGTGTGTGTGGGGGGGGGGGGGGGGAGAATATGGGGTAAAGAACTGAAAGAGTGCTTTCTCTAGGTTATATATGGGAGAATTTCGTTCAGCAACTAGTGGTCTAAAGGATTTTAGAGGTTTGTGTAATTTAATTTTGACAAATAACTGGGGGATATTCGGGTATAATGGGGGTTTGCGGACTTTGGGTAAGTTTGCCAGTAAACAAGGATCAGTTTTCAAGTGTGCCAGTTTAGTTAAATTTGTAGGGAGTGGGTAGTATGTAATTTCTGATGCCTGCAATTCGTCAAGTGTTAGTTTTAATTTACTGATGTAGTCATTTATGTCTAATAATACCAACTGATTAGTTTTATCAGCAAGTATTATTTTAATGCTATTATCTTTTTTCAGGTTTTGGAGCATTTTGATTTTGTTCAGTATTGGTATCAGGCTGGGTATTGTTGTATGCCTGAATGCTGTGATAGAATTTAAATCTGAATTTGTCTTTGTGTAGTTCAGGTATAGGGTTTATTATTTGTGGATGATTTTGTGCAGGGGTGGTAGGGGTGCTGGGTATGCAAACTTTGGCCCTTGTTGTAATAGCTTTTCTTGCTGTTGTGTTAGTTGTAAGGACAAGAGGTTCAAGAATGGAATAAGTTTAGGAGTTGGTTATTAACACAACCTCTATTATATGTTGTGGGATAGTGGTTATGGTCTTTAGGATCTTTATCAATTTCTGTTGGGTGTTGGTGTTGATCTGTGAGGTACACGAGTCATGGATTGGTGGGTTGAGTTGGTGGTTGTGAGTGCGGCGGTGTTAGGATCTCCAGGATGGGAGAATGTATGTGTAGGTGAGGGTGGTTTGTTGCTTAGGTTGAGATGCTTATGCGGAGCTGAGATGTGGTATCTCTGTTGTAAATTTATAAGGTTATTAAGTATATGGGTGTGTCTCTTGAGTATTTGTTCTGTGTCTCAATCTATAAGGTTATGCATTCATCCAAGAAGACAGTCAAATTCTTTATTGGATAATTGAGTGGTGAGTAGTAAATATTGGAAATATGTTTTTTGCTACAAATAACTAATTTGTTTTCTTAAATGTCTTATGGTTGCATTAATTTAGTTTTGGCTGTGCGAATTGTGTGTGACAGATAATATGGAAATTTAGCTATGGGTAGTTATATCCATTTAGGGGTTACTTGGTAATTTTTACAGGTTTTCAAAAACCTGAGATGCAGTAATAATCTATTTAACTGCCTACATAAGCTGCTTGGATGGGTTCATAGTACATCTAACTAGAGTGCAAGATAACAAAAATTAGAGTCTGGAACTAGTACAAGAAGAGTAACAGCAAATGTAGGTGTTTCATATCAACTGTATGTAGAATTGTCATCAGGACCAACTCTACCCATATCACATGAGGCAAGTATAGGCCCTCTCATCAGCCAATTTTCATCATGAGTCACATTTCCGCAATGGCTTCTACAGCAGTGTATTGCACCTGGTTTTCTCCATTGTCTGATTTTTCACTGATCAATCGCAATTCACAAGAGTTGGCATTGTGAATTTTCATAACAATCACCACTGGTCATGGGAAAATCCTCACGAAATTACCCAGTCTCATCATCAGCACAGGTTTCATGTGAATGTTTGGGCAGGCATCACTGATGACTTACCTGATCGGTCCATTTTTCCTTCCATCAATGCTCAATGGCCAGCCAGTAATACATGCATTTCTTGGAGGCAGAGCTATTTATATTGCTGGAAGACATTCTATTAGCAGCACACTGTCACATGTGGTACATACATGATGAAGCTATAACATATTTTAGCCTTACTGCTTGAGAACATCTCAATTGTATGTATCCTGCCCATTAGATTGGTAGAGGTGGACCAACTGCATGGCTTATAAGCTCTCCTGATTTGAATCCACTGCATTTATTCTTATGGGGAACACATTAAGGCTGATATTTATGCTACCCCAGTTCCTAATATACAACCTCTCTGCGAATAGATCATGGATGGTTGTTAAACAATTCAGAAAACTCCAGGACTTTTTGAATGTGCTTGATAGTTGATGAGAAGATACTATGAGGAATGTATTTGCTGCTCAGGGAGGCAATTTCGAATACTTACTCTGATGTACACTAACATAATTGTTCTCATTGATAACTAACAGTAACTAGAATAAAAACTAATTAACTTCACAGGATTTTTTATTTGCACTCTCAAAATGTGCTATAGCTTGGAAGGGAAGTGTTTCTGGCCCAATTCATAGGAACGTTTTTCATCATTATGTGTAGTAGAATGCATTCCCAAAGTTTGGTTATACCTTTTGGGAACACTCTGTGTATATATATATATAGAAATAAGGATATAATACACTGAGAGGCTAAAAGTCATGGGATACATGCCTAATCACGGATTGGTCTCCTTGAGCCCTCAGCAGTGCAGCCACATCGAGGCATGGAGTCAATGAGTTGCTGATACCGTTTTGCAGGGATGGCAGCACACACATCCTGTAGTATAGACCACAATTGTGTTGCATTGGATGGTGCTGGATTCATGGATCGTAAGCTTGTTTCCATTGTGTACCACAGATTCTCCAAGGGATTCATATTGGGGGATTGTGGGGGCCAATTCATGGTGGTAAAGTCCGTGAAGTGTTCCTCAATCCACTTCTTAGCAACCAAAGTCTGGTGACACCTTGCATTATCTTGTTGGAATACCCCTTCACAATCAGGGTGGTCGAGAGTCATGAAGAGGTGCAGGTGATCTGTGAGAATGTCCATGTATCTCATACCTGTCAGCGATTGCTCCAAACAGACGAGAGAGCCCAACGTAGACCATGTGAACATGTCCTACACCATCACAGAGCTGCCTCTGCCTGAACAGTACCTTGCAGACAGGAAGGATCCATGGCTTCAGGGGCCTATGTCACACTCTAACATGCCCGTCAACGCGAAACAACTGGAACCTTGATTCCTCGGACCATGCTACCCGACACCACTGTTCTCCTGTTCCAATTTCGATGTCTTCGGGCCCATTCCAGTCATTGAGCTCTGTGATGACGTGTAAGCAATGGGACATGAGTGGGTCTTCGGCTACCAAATCAGATGGAATGCAGGTGGTGACAAACAGTTCTTTCAAAAACATTTTGTGTTTGTCCCGCATTCAAATTGGCAGTGATTTCATGCACTGTAGCCCATCTGTTGGCCGTTACCATTCGTGACAGCCAACGCGAGTTCCGTTCGTCAATTGCACATGG
This sequence comes from Ryuthela nishihirai, assembly GCA_038380435.1. Classification (NCBI taxonomy): domain Eukaryota; kingdom Metazoa; phylum Arthropoda; class Arachnida; order Araneae; family Heptathelidae; genus Ryuthela; species Ryuthela nishihirai. The sequence continues at coordinate 21,049,473 of JAWZYU010000002.1, forward strand.
CTGTCCCATTCGCTGGTTTATGTGTATGGAAATGCCATCAATAGAATACTGATGATAAACTCTTGAAACCGTAGACCTGGGAAAACAGAATTCCTGCATGATCTCCGATATTGCATGACCCATCCTTCTGGCACCGACGATCAAGCCACATTCCAAATCAGACAGTGGGTTTGTAGGCTACTGCAACGCAATTCTGTGGTTGACGCCCAATATATCGGTTATGAGTACAGCAAGCTAATTCTGCTTTAACTGCTATTCTCATGACTTTTAGCCTCTCAGTGTAGAAGAAATGGCAACATTACTTCAATGGGAAAACACAAGTGATTAAAAAACTATAAACTTACAACAGGTGGAAATTTGAACATGAAAACTTTATGACAACCCAAAACAATTTTTTGAGAGAATTAACCTACAATAATAGAGTAATAAATGTAAATTTTTTTTGAAAAAAAAAATAAAAATTTTAAGCAATATTTTCTGGAGATATATTTACATATGTATATAATCGAGAAAAAAAGTAATTAGATATATTGCTGTGAAAATCAACCTTCTTAACTGATTATTTTTCATGCTTGTTTGAAGAGCAAGATTAACATGCATACAATAGTAAACTGGTAGCTGATAGGGGACTGTGGTAATACACCAGCTCATTGTAATAGCAAATACACATTGATTGATGGAAAACATTATTGTACACACCAGTGAATCCAACCCAGTTGTTGGGAACCACAGGTTACATTTTAATACAACTGATAGAGGATTCAGATGAAGCTTAGTAATTTCAAAATTGGAAATACTTTGATCGATTGATGCAAAATTTAATAATAGTCTGTTAAAAAGCTCATGTAACAACTGATGCAATTAGGTAAACTCACATATTCCTGGTCTTAGAGGTGGAGATGAAGGAATTGCAGCTGTAAAACCTTGATTTGAAGAGCTTACTGGATATGGATGCATAGCTATAGTTCCTGGAACAGGATAGGTTTCATAGTAATAGGCTGCTGGAGGGACAGCATAAGAAGTTCCACTTCCCGCAGCCGTTTTTGGCAATGGAGGAAAGCGTACAGAAGCAGAGCTAAACAATAAATACAGATTTCATTGAAAATATTAAATTAATGGCAGTCAGCATGCAAAACGATTCACCAATATTTAACATTATTAATGTTAAAGATTGCAAAATTACAATAAGTGACTTTTGATTGAGTGCATCAACATTTTCAGAATATTGCAAGGCTAGCCTTGTATAGGAACTGGTAATAATTTCTCTCAATTACATCAAATAATTAATATATTTAACAGTAATAGATTTATTAGTTAAAGTTCATTTTACTGTAATATTGTTGATTGGCTAATTGGTACAACAGTATTTCAACTCCTTAAAATTTGGTAATAGACTAAACATTTAAGTATCTGAAATAGCCCATTGAACATATTTGTTCAAGTATATAGTGATATGTAAATTAAATTTTCAAATATTCTAAGATTTATTAATTTTTTTAATTAACATATTGTCTTTATACTGCTTCTTTGTTTATACAAATAACTAAATTACATAACAATTCTATCATTTATATAAACTTATATATATATATGAACTAGTGTCTATATGACAATTTCATAAAGTGCACAAGAGTTAATTTCAGAGGTCTTTTCTCTTTGAAATAATACTATATTGATTCAACATTTTAAACTGTTTAAACATGCAAGGATCAATGCTATTTAACTGAAATATCATTGCTTTGGAAACCCAACATACCTTTCACTTCGACTTTCAGAAAGCACAACAGTTTGTGGAACAGGAGCCATAGAATTTGTTACAACAGCTGTTGTGGCAGCAGCTGTAGTAGTTAAGGTGTTTTGTTGAGATTGAGCAATAAATACCCCACTTCGAGAATTTTCCTGATTGGACAATTCAATGTTTGATTGGGCTGGCACTGGAAGTGGCTGAGGGTACACTTTTGCTAGAAGTAGAAAAGAATGCACAATTTATTAGAACAGGCTTAATTTTGAATCTTAGTAAAGTGCAAGAACAAATCAAAAGATATTAAAATTCAGAATTTTCAAAATATCACTATATAAATTATCATTTTCTAAACAACAAAATGCAGCATATTTCAACATGTTTTAGTCAAATCAAAGTGAAGTTTATAGTATATTGCAGAAAGAAGAATTGTATTAGAAAGAAGAAAGAAGAATTGTAGCCAATTTTTAATGCAAATTGATGAAATTACGAATTTTTAAAACTGAAATTTTTTCAAGAGGGAGGTTTAAGTATAACCTTCATCCCTTTCTCTTTGGCTACATATGAAATTGGCTACATCACTGAGAATTGAGGATAATTAGGCATTTCAAAATCTTATATATTCATGCAAATATGCACTTAAAAATGGTAATTTGGAAGAGCATATTTTTGAGATAAAATAAAAGGTTTTGTAAAGGAAATTTGTATGGTTTTTGTAAACAGAACATTAATTACAATTATTAAGAATAAAAATCAAACAATATCAGTTAATTTTTAAAAAATGCTTTTGGCTTGTGAATTAAATTTTTTTTTACAGCAACTATCATGAATGCACTTGATGGTGCAGTATAATAAATGTTGAAATGCATGGTTGCAGGGATGAATTAGTATGGAAGAATATGTTTGCACTCTGAGGAAACTTGGAAAACCTGATAAAACACTACTGCATATTTTCAAACTTTGGAATGTCAGCAAGTGGCTTAAAAATGCCATCAATAGTTTCTGGATAATACTAACTAACCCCTACCTTTGGTGAGAAAGGGGTACTGATGGGACTTGGAAAGACAGCCATCCATACCACACACACATATTAAAAACATGCTAGATGGCCATGACAAGAAGTTGGGTTGTTTTACCTCTGAGCGGCACTTTTTTGCACACCATGGGATAAATGGCCAGGTCACATGGACCCCGAAGGCTCAGAGAAGGTTGGGGGAGGGGACCCACTGGAACAGCTGTTGGGAGACAGATGGTAGCCTCCCGTCAAGGCCATTCAGCGTGTTCTTTAACATGCACAGGGTATGGCTCTCCCACACATGGGACCATGGCTTAACGTCCCATCCGACGGACGGCGGCCTTTTCAAGCCCATCGGTGTCCCCTACTGACCGTGGGCAGGGCGGGGAATTTTGTGGAGATAAATCTCAACGCTGACCCAGCTGGGACTCGAACCTGAGAACTACAGATTACGAGCCTGGCGCGCTACCGACTGAGCCCCCCCCGCCCCCATGACAAGAAACTTCCATTCATATCCTAAGAGCTGTTCACAGGTCTGCTTCCCTTACTCAACTTGTTACATTTCCTTGATCTTTAGCCCAGTGTAAACAAAAGTGCTGATCAGAGGTAAAACAACCAAAGTTCTTTGTCAATGCAGTGAACATGCCAACATAATTTGTGAAAATAGCATATTTTATATGGATTTTATCTACCATTACACTGTTTTTGGCAAACTTAATTTTGAGGTTGTGAATTCCTGATTTTTCTTTGAAAAGTCCATCCTTTTGAGAGTGTGGGATCGCAAAAATAGTGGAAAAGAAGTGATGTGCACATAAACCATAAAGATTACGGAGGGTCGTAACCTAAAAAGGTTTATAAATTATTGACTGATTGAATTGTATTATTAAAATATTGTGTATGAATCACATATATATGCATTTCTCTCAGCTGAACGCTGCAAATGGCTCACAGAAATATAAATTTAAGTATACTAGAGGTACAACTGTATGCCTCCAGTTGGGTTTCTTGTTCAATACTAGCCCTTTATTATTGCAAGAGATAATGCTACTATGTCATTGTTTGGCAGATGTTTAATGTGTCATTAACAAAAATTTATCTGAAATGCAATATGTTAAATCACAGCAAAAATATCGTTTCAATGTAGGCACATTACATATTTTTTGGGGTATGCTACAAGAAATGCAGAAGCTATACCTAACTTGTTAAGCTTTCTTATACAAGAACATGTTGAGACAGAGGTTCCCTGACTTCAGGACACACAAAGTTATTTGTTAAAAAGATAGATTCTGGTATTTTGTTGCTTGAATTGATTTTAGTGGTCAATTCAAGCAATAACAGCTCAAAATGCTCTTAAATAACATAATTTTCTGAGTTTATTTGGTCTTTATATATCAGTTTAAATAAATATAATTATTATAATTTCAATTTATTTAAAAAATATATTTCTAATTAGGCAACAGCTTTTGAAGCTGATAGTTCTGTTAGTTTTGTGCTCTGTGATTTCTGTTATTTATTCCAATTTGTTGTGATTGTTTTGTTAATAGATTTTAGGATTGATTCGTTAATATGCAAGGTGTGATTTGAGTAAGTTTTGAACTATTTTATAATCGCTACAACATAGTTTGATTTCCAATATTTCTCAAAGGGACTGTAAAATCATTAAGAACTTTGCTGTATTTTGTTTTAAACTGACTTCAGAATGAACTTACGTGATATTCTTATTTCTTCATGCCCATATGTCATCGTGTGTCACTAACTTAAGACTCATTATTTCACCAATGTATTCAATTGTTGTAAACTGATGGTATTCTGACTTTGTGGAAATTAAAACTTCAAAGATAATAAATATTTTGTGTGTACATTTCACTTGAAGAATTATTTAAAAATAACTGCTTTGCTTAAAAAATTCTGTAAAACGCATTACTCAAGCAAACTTTCTCCCTGGCATTACTCTGATACTGATATAAGATGTATAGAAAATAATGATTATCATGTCAATCTAACTAAAATAAATAAATAATAATAAATACCCCCTCAAGCAGCTGCTTGCCACAGAGGTCTGACAGGAGCCTGTCAGTTTATATGCCACAGTAGAAGATCTGAGAGGATGGCAGGACCTCAGCAGAAAAACACGAACACCCATGCCTTAATCCGGGGCTCGAACCCAGGTCCCGTAGATCAACAGCCAAGCGCGCTAACCACTCAGCCACGGGACGGCATAACGAAATAAATATTAAACATGATTTAAAACCACAGTTATTTCTGATAGCAGTTTTGTACTGAAAAAAAGACATTACTGATTGTATACATGAAGAATTTGTCAAAAATAACAAATATATAAAGGAAGAATTTGAAGACATTAAAAAATCCTTAGAATTCAATTCCGTTTATATAATAGAATTAAAACTATTAATGAATTAAAATCTGAAATTAAGGATATAAAAAAAGAAAATTTCAGCCTAAGAAATGAAAATTTACAATTAAAGGATGAAATGAATGTGATGAAGATACAATTAAATGATCTGGAACAATGGAAAAAAAAAAGATAAAAGAAAAATTTATTCGGATGCTCAAAATGCAGGTTACCCGCTAAAAATATTGAAACTTGCCGAAACTATGGCAAGACAAACTTGGAGAAAAATATCCCAACTGACACCAATGCAGCAACCACAAAAATATAAGTTAACCACAGGGATTCCAAACATCCCATGGCTAGCACATTCATTGAATAATGCAATGCAACCTTACAATTACAGAGTGCCAATTAAAACCAGCAACACTATAATTAATTTAATTAAAACCAATCGGGACCAGAATGAGAAAACAGGAGTATATAAAATAACGTTACAAGAAAACACCGACAATAAACAATAAACCTTACTATGGCAAAATGAAAAGAACCTGCCAAACTAGAATAAAAGAACATGAAAGAGATGTACGATTAAAAAAACAAACCACTTCATTGCCAAGAGTGGTCTGTAATACCAAAATGACCCCACAATTTGATCTCACCAAAATTATTTGTGCTTCCCCGACTAATATTTCAATTGGATCTCGTTGAACAACTGGTGATATACCAAAATAGAGAAGCGTGCTGCAATGAAGAAATTTACCACCCACCCCACCCATGGAAACTGCTCCTGGATCAGCGCAGCACTGCTAAAGCATCCACACCTCCACCCCTACCGAGGCACATGGGCAGGACCATGAAACTGCAACAGTGCCACCCGCTGCAAACCATACGGCGCAGCCGTACAACAACTCACATGCATACAATCTCCGAAGTAGAACTGTTTACCCAACTTCTGAAGATGACATAATAGTCGAAACATGTCCAGTTACAGTGCTCTAAATATCATTGTGTGATCCATGCAACAGGAAAGAACTTACTTCAAATATTTCGACAAGAAGTGAATAACATCCCTACTATCCTGTATTCACTGATCAAAATGCTATTTTGATCTACTGGAACAATAATAAAACAGCCTGGATAGTGATTAAGATTTTAAATTAACTCAGCTGTGTTTAATCTGTTATAAATTCAAGCCCATTATAGTTAAGTTCAAGTGCAAAGACCAAAGAAACAGATTTCTTCAAGCTGCTAAAAAAAAGAAAAAAAAAATCAATGCTACTGAGATCTCTTCCAGATTTATAACCAAAATCTTCATTAATGAACATTTAACCTACCTAAATAAGAAACTATTCTATGATGTTAAACAGTTTGGATATGAACACAATTACAAATATATATAGACTGAAGAAGGAAAAGTGTATATGAGAAAAAATGACAATTCTCGAGTGTTACGCATAACAAATATTAATGATTTATTTAATATTCCCTAAATTATGAATAATTTAGATCATATAGATTCTAAAATTTTTCCTTTTTATAATAATAAGTGTTCAAAATTTGATAATATAATAGACTTTGGTAATTTCATTAGACATGATTTATACAATTGCTTTTAATATACTTCACCTAAATATTCATAGTTTAAGAACATATTTTGATGAATTATTAATTTTATTTTCTACTGTTAATTACAACTTAGATGTTATAATATTAAGTGAAATATGGGTGAAAGATGATGTAATTAGTTTATTTAATATAATAGGATTTCACACGATTTATAAATGTAGAGACTACAATAAATCAAGTAGCATAATCTTTTACAAAAAAAAATATTTGATTTTCATAATATTACCACTGAAATGAATACTGCTGATAATATAAACGTATATGATAAAGCAACTGATCTTCGTATTATGGCATTATATAGGGATCATAATTATTCAACTCATGATTTTCTGGAAGAACTAGATTCAATTTTACATATTATTAAATAAAAAATGTTTTATTTATTGGAGATATCAATATTGATATAAGTAATGATAACACTAATACTAATGAATATTTCAATATATTATCAGCAAATGGATTTGAATCTTTCATAAACGACTATACAAGAATTTATAATCACTCTAAAAGTTTCATTGATCATATCTTTATTAGAGAAAGTAAGATATATGACTACAAATGTGCACTATTTCTAAATGATATAACAGATCACTATACTTTAATTTTAAAAATTCTTAAACCTAATATAAAAATGAAACAGATACATGAAATATCTAAAAAAACTTGTATCAATTTTAAAAAGCTGGAATCTAAGATAAAATATTTAAATTTTAAATTAGATGAAATTGATAATTCAAACATTAATGATATATATCAAACTTTTATATAGTTAGTTAATAATGCAATATTAAACTGCACGCAAACACATGATATTGATGATAGAAACATAAAAGCCACCAATCAAGATCTCTAATTAATGCTATGAACATTCCTTTTATGTCACATATATGCGCTATTCTGGCAATTTTAGCCCCAATATAGGCAATTTTGCCTGAATAGCACCTATATGTGACAAAAGGAATGTTCATAGCGTTAATTAGAGGAGATCTTGATCGGTGTCTGGTAGCTCAGTGGTCCAGAGCACCTGACATGTTATCAGGAGGTCATGGGTTCGTATCCCACCCGGCTCAAGACAATTTTTCCTCTAAAATTAGAATCGATGTAAAAGTGCTGATTTATTAGTGGATGTTGAACTGTCTTATCTCATTATTTATCATAATAACTCTTTATTATTCATGGATTCATATCTACTTTACAATACTGTTTAATTAGTTGGGGAGGAACATATTTTAATTCTTTAAATAAATTAACATTACAAAACAGAATTCTGAAGGTTATTATGAATAATAATATTACAAATTTAAAAAATATGATTATTGAAAATAAAATTTTGAATTTAAGACAATTATATATTTATAAAATCCTTATGTTTGTGTTTAAAAACCCAATTTCTTAAAATTACAACATACAAAAATAAATCTTAGAAATAGAGAACTTTATTATGTACCTTTTTCAAGTAAAGAAATTATCCATAAACATTTCATGATTCTAGCTCCACAAAATTTTAATAAATTACCGAAAAATATAGGGAAGAAAAAAATGAAAATACATTTAAACTACAAATTAAGCAAAGATTATTACACATAAATAATATTGAATCTTTATTTCATTGTTAAGTGATTTTCCTTATTTCATGTCATTAATGAATAAATCTAAAATTATTAACTTTTCCACTCTTAAACCTTTAATTCTGTATTATAAAAATGCATATCGTTAAAAACTAATAATTTAATTTGACAACCTGTAAGAGCATAAAGCTCATTGGTTGTTCTTATATGACTTCTATTTTATTGCATTTCATTTCACAATAAATATTTTACATTACATGGGTTTATTTATATCAGCTGTATATTTTGTTCAATTGTTCATACCGAATTGTGGATTTTATTTTAACTCATTATTTTGTATAAGCATTATTTATTCATTATTAAGTGTATTATATGTTATATATAGTTAATAAGCATTTATTATTATTATTATTCATTCCATTCTTAATTAGAGCATTAAAACACAGAATCTAAGGGGGGAAAAAAGCTTTTAAAGGTTATAAATTACACATGTAGGCTAATGATAAAGAACCTACCAACTGGAATAGCTGCTTGGCAGAGTGAATTTGCTGTATTTAATGGTCGTGATGTTGAAACAGAGAGAATAGATGCACAAGTAACAACTGCTGTACCAGATGTTGCTACTATTGAAGGACCTGGAGTAGCTGTATGACAACAAAAGCAATAAGTGCCAAAGAAGATAAAACAAAAAAAAAATAGTTATGATTTACAACAGCTGAGTAAAAAAGCAACAGAGCTAAAAAATAAAATACAGAATAAAAATATACAAGCAGAGTTAAAAAAAAATATATAGCTCTTTCAAAATATTAAATTAATAGTAGTCAGCATGCAAAATGATTCACCAATATTTAAAATTAATGTTGATGATTGCATAATTGCTAAAAGTGAGTTAATAATGAGCATACAAAATTATTAACTCACATTTTTTCTTTCCATATAATCTTGCGATACATTTTGAAACCACCACAAAACACTGTAATTATATGTAGTGGTTTTAAGGTTATGAGCTTTGTATACTAATCAAAACATTACTGTCCATCCCTAATTTTACAGCTGACCAGCTATTTTGCTAAATTTGTTTATGCAGGGGCTTTGTTCCACTGATTAAGTTTGTTAATTTCTTTTCACTAAGTTTTAATCACATCAATTATACTTCACTCTGAAGTTAAAACACATTTCAAAGATAAAAACAATTAAATTCAATTTGCAGCCTTCAATGAGCAATCAAGGAGTTCAACAAAAAAGTCTAGGTGATAGTACATCAGTAGGGTACTGGAAACAGAAAGGGGCCTAGTCTTCATTTACATTAGTTGAATGGAATAGTATGTTTGGGGGCATCCCTGATGGTTGTCAAGATTGACAAATTTTGAAACTCGACAGACATAATGGCAGTCTTTAATCCCAAAAACAAATATGCCATGCTAACTTCAATAATACAAATGTGTACTGCACTCCTTTTGCTTTTTGGGACCCTGCTGTATTACACTTACAATTATAAGCAAGAGTTATACACAAACAATGCATATTCTTGCTCAATAATGTATTTTTGGGTCACTCATCAAAATTTTTTGAAGTATTTTAAAACATGTTTATGCAGCTTTTAAAAATGTAGTGTACTTGTTGATATTGAACCTTGGTGAAAAGAAACCAATGGCTATGTCCACACTTGTGTTTTATGTGTGCTAGATGCATGCACTGTGGTGCATGTGCCTAGCGCACGTGACGCATGTGCAAAGGCATGCCTGAAATCAGTTGAACGCTATTTTCAGTGATGCACGCAGCAGTGCACATGCTTCCACCAGTAGTGGATTTTTGTTTAACATTCCGTGCAACTTCATAGTTTGACTGGAAGGTTTCATTCTGTTTTTGTAATTATTGAGCTTGTGTTTTTTATTCACCATGTCGTCAGAACAAACATTGGCCTTTATTGAAGATTATAGGTCACATAGTGCCTTATGGGAAATTAGAGACAAAGATTACACAAACAAATTGAAGAGAACTGATGCTTACACCATTTTGGTCACGAAGTATGGCATGACTGTGAAAGGTAATGAATATTTGTTTTTTCGATCTTTGGTTCCACCATTCCCAAAAAGCATGTAGAAGTTTGTTCTAGACATTCGCATAAAATTCTTAAAAAGAACGTTTTCATTTAATTCCAATTCCCTCATTATTCCAAAATTCTGCGTTTTAAAATAAACTTCCATCCATATCGATCGTGGTATTTTTCATGTCTTTTTCTCACTTTTTTCAGCACTAAAATTGCAGCACTTATACCCGCTAACATAGCAGCATCAGTTACGTCCATTGCAACTTCACATCTACACTGGTGAAAAATTGAAAACTATTTGACGCACAAGTTACACAGTTGAAGGTATGAGTCCAACACATACCATCTAAGGCATGCACTAGACTACTTGGTGTTGAAAAGAGGAACTGAAAGTTGAAAGTGAAATTGAAGATGAAAGTGCACAATGTGGACATAGCCAATGAACTTCACCAATGAAACTCCTGCAAAACAGCAGTGAGGTATGACTTGTCAAACTGTGCAAGGAACAGACAATTACATTTTGATACGTAGACAAAGTTTATGTCCTTAAAGTTTATGCCTTAAAAATATACGCATAATTAGTTCTTATGCTGATTTCAAGATACTTTGGAGAAATTAACACTGTGAAAGACTTTCATAAGTTTACAGTAATATTATTAGTTTTACATATTGATTTGTATTATTTGTTGATTCAATAAAATTTGTAGTTTTAAAACAGCTTATATATATATAGTAAAATACATTTCCCTACAAAAATATATTCAAAACACAGCAAGTAATGTAGACTAAAACTTGCTCAAGAGCAATGAACACTAAGACAGCATTACTTTGTATAAATTAAACATTCCTTACATTTTAATGTTTTCCCCTTTCATCTACTATATATATATTAGTTCCCCTCTTTATTATTCCTTACCTACCTTTACCAGAAACATTTATAAATAAATATACTACTCTTTTTCCCATTAACCATTGTTTCTTTAACTTGCATTAAATTTTACTGAAAAAATGTTCAGACATCAAATCACATAAGGATGTACTTCTCTAATGTATTAAGCCACCATTTCCCGTAGACATCAGTCAGGGGAAAAAAAAACTGGCATCACTCCTAAATTTGCACTATACTCAACTGAAAATATGGCAATGGCATGAATGAATCATCCAGAAAAAAAAAATTAAAATTTTATACTTTATACTAGATCAACACTTAAATATATATGGCTTAATATAATTAATCAAAGACTAAATCAAACACAAACTATTCACGGTGGGTAGCTTTGAGCAGTAATTGTAGTAATTATTAACATAGACTTAAATTTTAAGTGGAGAATTGGCTGAATAAAGAAATAAACTAAAGTTTTTAATTTAGTTGATGTAAATTTTGCTGAAATAGGAAAGAAGTTGTAATAAAGTTTAATGCAACATTCAGTGTGTTCTATAACAGTAAAATAATGTATAATAAATTTAAATCTGATTTCTTGATTTATATATATACACAAACACATACCATGAATTCACAGAATTAACTAAATTCATAAATCAATGAACTGCATTATTTAGTGTCTTCACAGTCTTCTACAATGGTTAAGTCCTAAAAATGTACATTTAATAGTAAAATCTAATCCAATCATTGTAAAATCCTGAAACATATACATGCTTACATGCTCGAGCTGGTGGTGTAGCAAGGGTCACAGACTGATTACTTTGAGGCAGTGTTTTTGCAGATATAACTGTAAATGTTTGATGAGGAGCAACTGGTCCTGCTGTTGTTATATTAGTAGTAGTAGTAAGAGAATGAACTGATGGTGGTTGAACTAATGATGGTCTTAAAGATGAAACTGAATGCTGGGCAACTGATGCAGCAGATAATGGCAGGACAGAAGATGAATATGCCACTGAGGGTGCTACTGCTGCAGCTGAGACAGATATCGTTGGCACAGCTGTACGTGTGATGTTAGAGATTACTCCAAGTGCCTGAGCATCAGAACCTATTTGCATGCCAGGTGTTGTACTAGTACCCTGGTGAGAACTTGAATTAGAAGGGGCAGTAGAAACTGACGTAACTACCGAAGAAACAGTTTTCAAAAAACCTTTTTCATTCACCTTGAGGAAACAAATAAGGTTCATAAATATATAATGCTATATAAAAAGTTAAAAATATAATTATAGTAACAATGATGCATACTGAATAACAGACTAAAAGATAAGGAAAAACTTGTCGAAAAACATCACTATGCAAAAATTAATTTTTTGTTCAATAGTAAAAAATCAAGGCTTGTGAGGAAACAAAATATGTAAACCTTAAAGCAAATTACAAAAGTAAATTTCACTTAAAACACAACCCTAAGTAAAAAGTTAACTACAACAGGCTTTTAAAAGAATTTTACATGCAATAAAACCCTGTTCAAATTGGTAGTTCTGTTCAAACAGAGAAGCATTAGTAATGATAGTGTCCTGATACAGAAAAAATTTGTTATACTCAGAGCTCATATTACAAAAAAAAAACTTTTAAAATATGATTTTTTATGCTTTGCCAATTTTATATGCTTAAATGTGTTAAGTTTCATACAGCAACTAAGGCTAAATTTGATACAGTGAGGCATAAATTGGCTTTTTTATGCAATGAATGATTAGTTATATATATATTATTATATATATATAACTCATATGTATTATATGATTAGTAGCAGTATTTTACTTCAATTGTAAAAAAAAGGTAAAATAAAATTTGAATGTAAATAGGTGTGAAATCATTATGGTTTATTTTTCTGCTTAGAAATAAAATATGTTCTCGATTAGAGGTCAGCAACCCATGGTGTATATATATATATATACACACACACACACACACCATATTCTGTAGGTATATTATTAAGCTGTCGGAGATATGGCTGAAGTTTTGACTGATTGGTTGAGAGATATGTAAAGTTAAATTACTAAATAAAAATGATAAAATGAATATATACTAAACAATAGGTAAAAAATATAATATAGGGAAAAAAATAAAATAAAATACTACTATTAAAATACCGTATGCCAACATTTCAATTAAATTAATGTATCTGGTTTGCAGCATTTAAGCAGTAGGTTATGCATAATCATAAGACAGGAAGAAAAACAGAGTATAAAACTTACTTTTTAGAAATGACTAATATTCAGTGTTATAAGTTTAATAATTAAATAGTTTCAATAGTTTACACTGTATATATATATATGTTAGGTGATATGCCACCTCAGTATAAGGGGTCAAGTCATAAACTGGCTGAGACAAGATACCAGTCAGTATCAATGGACAGGTTATTTTTAAAGTTATTAAACACCAAGTCCTTAGATATTGGATGTACTGCCAGAAAGGGGCACCTGCTTATGTAAATATAAAGGTAACAATCTACATATTTTAGTTGAAACTTAGTGGCTAGATCTATATGCTGACACTGTGGTCAGTATAGTTGATAGCATCTTATGTGTTATAAACATAAGGCTAGTAATACAACATATTTAAGTCGTTTATTTGTATGAAATATCATAGCTAATGCAAAGTTGACAGACTTGAACATACAGCTAGATATGATGTCATTTTAGCTAAGAATATGTAAATACAGCTGACTTCCGTTTAAAACCTCAATCCCTCACATGAAGAAGACATATCCCCTGGCATATATACAATGTAGAAACTATTTAATTATTAATCTTAGTTTTTGAGATCATATTTATAAAACTTCGATGTGTTTTGATATTTGGATAATAGTGAGATATCCAAGCATTATTTATTCCTGCATTTGAAAAAGTATTATTTAAATTCTTTCATTTTAAGTGTTATTCATTTCTAGTTTCAGTTTAGTCTATTAGTAATTTAAACTTATGTTTTAATTAAAAGTTTATGTCTCATCAATTAAGAATTTGTGTATCAAAAGAATCACTGTACACAACAATGCTTGTTCATTTTTCACATTAAAAAACTGATCAACAAGTATTAATTGACTGTTTAAAAATAAAAAAATAAATAAAATTAATTATATTTAAAAAAATAAGCAAAATTGGAAAGTTAAAAAAAATCTGGCAATGTTCCTTTGCAGAATATTCAGTCAAATTTCAGTTGTCAGTCTTCATCATGGAAAGTTTTTTCTATGAAGTTTTTATAAGTTCCCAAATGATAAGGGTTATTCACAAGAAACTAAAGTGTCTTTTCAGTTAATACTCAATACCATTTTTCTCCTTTATAATATATGCATTTCATTTTTCACCAAATCATACTCAGCAGATATCAAATTTAAAGCATCAACTACAAAAACTTAATAAACCTTCATAGAAAAGAAATCAGCTATTCAAGTAAAACATGAGTGGAATACATGTCATAGGGTATATCAAATTATAGGTCTTTACTGAAGAAATATTAAAAAAGATTTGCAGTATTTTAATATACACTGAGATGCCAGTTTATTAGGTACACTTACAAAATAGTGCATTGGGCATCCTTTGACCTTCAAAGCAGCCCAAATTTGTCTGGGCATGGAACTTACAAGATGCTGGATGCATTGTGTAGGAATGCTGTACCATGCTGAAATGACTATCACACAGTTTGCTGCAAATTGAATGGTGGCACAGCTTCACTGCAAACAAGCCCTTACCACCTCATCCCAAAGATGCTTGATAGAGTTTAGATCTGGAGATTGAGCAGACCAATGAAGCAAGGAAAATTCATCAGCATGCTCCTGGAACCATTCGATAATGATACATACCTTGTAAGCAGGTGCATTATCATGCTGAACACGTACATTCAAGTGAGGATAAAATGGAGCCATGAAGAAATGAACTTGGGCAACAACAATGTTCAAATATGCCATGGTGTTCAGATGTTCTTTGATGGGTATCAGGTGACCTAATGTGTGCCAGAAAAACATTCCTCACACCACCAGCCTGTACTGTTGACACCAGACAAGATGACTCTATGGTCTCACGTTGCTTGTGTCAAATTCTGATCCTTCCATCAGCATGATGCAAAAGGAACCCTGATTTGTCCAATCAGGCTACCTTTTTTCCAGTCCTCTACATTCCAATATTGATGCTCATGTACCAACTGGAGATATGCTTTTGTATTCTTTGCTGACATTGGCAATCGACATGGCCAGTGGTTGTTGTAGTCCATTTATAATAAGATACAATATGTAGTATGTTCAGAGATGATCTGCACACCAATGCTTAATTCTACTGTGATTTGCCTGGTTGTGGCCATCTGTTCTTTTGCATGATTCTCGCAGTCTCCTTTGACCTCTCTGATCCACATGCTGTTTTCGTCCACGAGATCACTGATTACTAGTAGTTCTTTGCTGTTCAGTAACACTTCTTTCTTGGCAAACCCTTGAAATGGCTGGCAATGAAAATCCCAGTAGGATGGCCATTTGGGAGATGCTAGAATTGGCACACCTAGCACCAACTATCATGCAACATTCAAAATCGCTCAGGTCACTCGTTTGCCCATTCTTATGCTCAATCCAACTCTAACATGCTCGAAGAGCTGGTCTGATTCATATGACACACCACAGTCATATTTATGTGATGAGTGGTGATGTACCTAATAAACCAGGATCTGTGTATAATGGGTATGAATATGGTATGCATTCTATTCTGACAGTGAGACCTCATATACCTAGATACATGATGTTATATGATTATCAACAGGCAATAATATTCCCCAATGCAAATATGCATCCCAAGTGTTATATATATATATTGTTACGACAGATGAACGAACAACAGTGATTTCATGACTTAACGTGACTTGAACACTCGTGTGTGCTTCTACATGAGATTAGATTTAGCCAACGAATTGGAACTTAGAACGATTCGGGGGGAAAAAAAAGCAGTGCAGTGTGTTACAGTTGTGAGATCTGAAACGACATTCAGATAGTATGAGTCAGTGCACGTTAAGTGAAAACAATTAGTATATTTATTAGTGTGGGTGTTTGTTTTCTGTTGTTAGTAATAAAAGTTTAGTGAACTAGCACAGGATGAGAGTTTGTTTATGTCTGAAGGTATTCAAGTGACATGGTAAACAAAATAAATAGGTAATATTTTAGTAGAACAGACAGAGCTGATATTGTATACTCTGTACAAAAAGGTTAATGACTTATGTATGATAGTAGTTAATTCGTTTATAAGATACTTCATCCATATACTTGTAACAATTAGCATTGTATTGTAATTGGTGTGAAAATATACTATTGATACTCACGCTCAGTGCTTATCCATTTTTAAATTCACAAAAATATATAGATTTTTTTTTTTTGGGGGGGGGAATCCTAGAAAGACCAAATGTCAATATTTGCTTTGACCATACCCACCAATACTGGTATTCAGAAATTTTATGGCTGCATTGCAACTCTTAAGGTGAATTTAATACTGAATTCTCGTAATTTATATATAGTGCCACCTCATCATTTTCAGAAATGTGGTATGCATGCGGTATTTTGCTTCTTCAACCAATGACATGATATATTCATCTTGGCTCATATAATCAGCATTTCTTTGATTTTAGTTTCCATGTTTTACTTTGGTATTTTAATTTTGATAGTGCTTAGTTTCCTTTAAACATTTGAAAGTGGTTTTGAGACATACAAGTAATGGAAGAAAAATGGAAATGCATGGTTTGCAGAAAGCCTTTTTTTATGTTAATGGTAGCATCTACGTGACACTAACAAAGCCATGAAGTATGCAAATGATATCCCAACATGCTTAGAGTGATTTCTATAAAGGTAAACAATGTAACTGCATGTAATTATTGGTGCCATGTCATTGAGAGAAGACCTTAACAATTTCTAAAGGGGCATGATTGTTAGAATGCATTTGGCAGGAGTTTTGATCACTAAGATAGCTGAACTCCCTGTTTCATGAGGAACAGTTTCCAAGGTCATGTTTGCATGGAAATCTAAAGTGGAACATCATCTGCGAAAGTGGATGAAAGCACATACTCCAGAATTGGGACATTTCAGCATTAGTGTAATGTGCAAACCAAAAGCAGCAAGCTACAGCTGATTAGTTGTGCAGGGATTTTAATGCAGGATGCAAGAGGCCACTTTTGTCAAAAGCAGTATGTCAAGAACTTCATAAAGCTGGATATCACAGTTGCATTTCATATGCCACTCATCACACCTGTCAATGCACATTGTCTTGTCCAGAGGTATATAGAGCACAAGTAGTTTGAATATGATTGGATGATGCCATCCGACGTTCCACTATACAGGACAGTACTACATCTTATGGATGGCACAAAAAGCTACCTTTGTGTGCTGGTTGAGGTCTATCAAAACTCTGACATTGAAGCTGCAAAGCAGCAGAGTGAGTACCTGTCATTTACATTACTTTAGTATTATCGAAATCTTTAATTCGTTGAATTCTGTAATTTTGAAACTTTGGAATTTTGAGCCCTGTGTGCTGGTTGATGCCTATGAGTATGCTGACAGCTGGGGCTGCGGAGCAGCTGGGAGAGTATCTTCCGTAGAGTAGTAGTGGAGACTTGAGCAGTGGAGGAATGTGATATGGTCTGATGAATCATCCTATTCTGTTTCTGACATATTGACGAATGTACATCTGGTGCCAACCTAAGCAAGTTTAAAACTCTGATTACTTGTTTCCTACTGTTAAGAGTTCTACAACGGTGTGTGGGACTTTCACATGGCATGGTTTGGGTGCACTCATTCTGTTAGAAGGCAAGATTAATGCCAATCACTGTCTAACAGTCCTGAATGATCATCTTCATTCAATGGCACAGCATTTCTTTCATGAAGAGAGAATCATTTTTCAGGATGACTCTCTCCACATGTGCTCCCATACACAGAGCACTTGGTCACCCAGTGATTTGAGAGCATGAAACTGAACTTTCCACATACCTCGGCCACCATAGCCATCAGATATCAACCCACTGGAAAATCTGTGGGAACTTCTGGAATGATATCTCAGGCAGTGTTTTCCAGCTCCATTGAACAAACAGGAATTGATCATGTTTCTTGTAGATGAATGGTGTCATATTCCTTCTTCTGACCTTCAGATACTGCTGGACTCTATGCCCCGATTAGTGATTTTATGTTGCTGTATCCATTAGCTGATGTCAAAATCAGATACTTGGACTATGTATTAAAAAATTAATTCAATTATTTAATCAATCCCAAAGTTATTAGGCTGAACAAACACTTTTAAATATCATAATAATGAATAAAAGATTTACCTGTTGAAGATGCTGAACAATTGGTTGAGAAATGTTTATTGGTTTGGCAATAGTAATAGATGAAGCATGTGGAACTCCTGTTCTAATTGCAGCACCAGTACCTTCTATTGATCGAGAAGTCAAGCCTATCTGAACTTGATTAGATGGTAAAGAATGACCAGTTGATCCTCTGCAAGCAATAATAAATTTCAATATTATTGTAACTTTCTTAATCATTAACATGCTAATTTACAACAATGAATTCTGCCTGATTGCAGCAGAGTTAATCTGGAAGTGTTTTCAAAAATAAATGTACTGAATTAATTGAATGAGCAGAAATTTATCCTGCAGTACCTAACAGATATAGGCACCAAATGAAAGAGTACTTACTTCTAACAATAAGAGGAATTTAAAGATAAAAAAATGTGATAATTTTTATGAATTTTTGATAAATCCAGCATTTGACATAACTTGTAAAGCACATTTATTTAGGCCTGTAAATGTAACTAATCCTCTGATGATGGACAAACCTGGTAGGCCAAGCAGCTAAAGTCTTACTTCACCTTCTTGCGGTATAGGCCATTAGTACCATTCAAAGAGAGAGATTCTCTTCTGAAAGAGAATGGAAGGGGAGGGCTTGCCAGATCAGTGTACTACATTGATCTGATCTTCAATGGCCACTTTTTTATATTTTTTTTACTCTGATGAGTGGTCAACTTTAGAGGTTCTTGGTGTTGACTATATTCACTGGACTGTCTAAGGTCTTTACACATTATTACAGACCCTGAACTTGCTGCACTAGTGTGCTTCTGTTGAGGGAAATCTACTGCTATGTTTCCCACTTGTTTGTGAATTGCCAGTTCTAATTAACAAATGAAGAGGATACCTTATAACAGCCAGTGGATAATCCTGATCAGGGGCCACTGCAAGTACCTGAACCCTTTATTATATGGGCACACCAAAACTACACTGAGAGAAAATATGGCTGCTTAAGACTTCAGTGAAGGTGAGGGGATAGGTAATATATAGAATGTAATTTGCTAAGTATAAGCTAATAAGCACAGTGAAAATGACTAACCCTTTCAGGGTCATCGTCCAACACAGATGTTTTTGATAAATCTATATTCTTCCTTCTGACCTTCAACACTGGTAGACTCTATGCCATGATTAGTGATTTTATGTTGCTGTTTCCATTAGCTTACATCAAAATCAGATACTTGGAGATATGTACTAAAAAATTAAAAAAGAGAGTTCAAAAGCAAAGAGAGTTCAAAGACGCCAATAGATGTCTTTTGTACAACACATGAAACTTTGATTTAAAAAAAAAATAAAATTGTAGTTTTTAAAATTTTCTTAGATATATCTTTAAAAATATGCAATTCAAGTTTGAAAAATATTTACTTTTTCATTTGATGCATATTTTATTAAACTATAATATAATTTGTTAAAATCAACTTTTTATTTAAAAAAAAATAAAAAAAATAATAAATACCCCCTCAAGCAGCTGCTTGCCACAGAAGTCTGACAGGAGCCTGTCAGTTTATATGCCACAGTAGAAGATCTGAGAGGATGGCAGGACCTCAGCAGAAAAACACACATCCATGCCTTACCCGGGGCTCAAACCCAGGTCCCTTAGATCAGTAGCCAAGCGTGCTAACCACTCAGCCATGGGATGGTAAAAATGTGGAACACTTCACGATTTTGTGTGTCATCCTTGCGCAGGGGTCAGGGATTCATTATCAATCAATGGTAAACAATATGAATAATCAATCCAAAATCTAACAGTTTATTTCTGCTGTGAACTTTCTATTTTATAACAGAGTTTATGAGAATAAGGAAAGTATGACTGTTGGCCGAGACAAATAAGTGGCTTCATCTATTCCAGTGGTGGAAACCATTTTTGATCAACAGTCAATAAATGGTTTATTTGCAAAATGGAATGGGCTAATCTGATATATTTTGCAATGGATACGTAATGGTATAAATTCATTGCGGCATTTGTAAGCTCACTGGACAAAAAAATTAGTCATCTCCTGCCATAAGAGGGTTACGTCTGTTCCACAGCAACAAGAAGTGGTTGTGTGCCACGTGTTAGTTGCTCTGCGAAAACATGGGCTGCGCCAAAGATGTGAATGAGTGGCTAAAAGGTGTTATTGTGTTTGGGCGAGACAAAGGGCATAGCGTACAAGAAGTTGCTGCCTTTGCAGGTGTGTCGAAACGTACCGTCCAAAGGGTCTTCCAGCAGTGGTGTACATTGCAATCCACTGCTAATCATCACTAGAAGACTGTGTTCACCAATAGGGACTGCCATAGTGCGTCATGCACTGTTAGGGCAAACTGCAACCAGGCAGGAATTGCTCCAGTCAGTCAATGCAGGCCTACAACAAGCTGCTTCCAAACAAACACTCCGAAGGGAACTGCATGACATGAATATCTGGAGCAGAGTACCGCGAAGAGACCCATGTTAACAGTTCTGCACAAGGCTGCATATCTACAGTGGGTGATGTTTCACAAAGACTGGAATGTTCACTCTTGGAAGCATGTGATCTAGTTGGATGAGTCATGTTTTTTGCTTGTACTTGAATGATGCGAGGCAAAGGGTACATCGTAAGCCGCATGAAGCCTTCCATGCGGACTCTGTGCAAGGTTCTGTTCAAGCTGGAGGAGGCTCTGTGATGTTCTGGAGGTGTTTCATGTGTGAGGAAATGGGTCCTTTGGTTGCGGTGATGTCACACTTGAACCAGAAGGGCTATATGAAGCTACTGGACGACCACATGTTGCCTTTTGTGCAGCATCTCCACAGTGAACACCAGAAGGATACCCCAGTCTTCCAAGATGACAATTGTCACGAGCATAGGGCTTGAAGTGTGTCACATTTGCACAATGAGCATTCTGAAGCCTTCAAGAATCTCAACTGGCCCACCAAATCCCCGGATTTGAATCCTATAGAAAACATGTGGGACTGTTTGAGGCAATGAGTGAAGTGCTGTCCCAGCCATCTGGCCAATTTGGCTGAACTGTGGCATTTGCTGCTGGAAGAGTGGATGAATATTGATGTGCACTACATTCACACACTGGTGCCATCCATGCCAGATGGATTTCAGTGTTCTTCGGTCATATGGAGGTGTTACATGCTATTAGGTGACATTTAGACAGGGGTGACTAATTTTTTGTCTGGTAAGCTTATTATATTAATATTAATAAAGTCATATATGCAAACTTTTGTATTCATCCAATATATTTAACATTTGCCCAGTAAAAAAAAATAGTGAAAAGGCAGATGACACTATAACAGAATTATGCAGGTTAGAAGTATCCCCAAACAATGTGCAAATTTACACTGGCATGTCAGATGGAGTAGTTGTTTCCTACTCTAAACAGACATCTCAGCAGTAAGCTTTAAATATTAATAATTTTGCTGGCAATTTATTAGAAAAAATAAAAATGTGAAAATCTTTATATATTTTTGAGATATCCAGCTTCTTGACATAATCTGTAAAACATTTATTTCTCTCTGAAAAATAGTAATTATTATGAAGAATTTAAAAGCTCCGTAAAATGAACTTCTTACAGAGAAAGAACATATATAGCAGTGTCTCGCAAACTTTTTTACTCTGCGGCACACTGAATCTAATTTTTTTTCCGCGGCACACCTAAAAAAGAATAAAAGCAAACTCTATATAATCGTCATTATATTTGCGCTTTGTTGAAGTCATCAGCCTGGTTTTACTTGAAGATTTGATCTCGTTCTTTAATTCATAACTCGGTGTTTGTTTCAAATATTTGTCCATTCTATGGCTTGAAATAATCAAAAATTAATACCAAAATTTGGAAAAAGCTTGATAAATACTTACAAGATCCCAGTTGATAAAATCTGAAAGATTTTTATTAAAGCACGTTGATAACACAAGTCAAAATGAAATCTTTGAAATATCTAGTGTCAATTTGAAAATCTCTCGCGGCACAGTAGTGCACACACAGTTTGCAGTACACAGTTTCGCGGCACACAGTTTGCGAGACACTGATATATAGAGAAAGGAAACAAAAACATTTTAAAGAAACAAATGCTTTTGTTTGTTTATTTACAACCAACTAACTCAGACCCAAAGCAACTAAGCATAGCCAAAGTAAAAAAAAAAGAGATTTATTGTAATATATCAGGAAAAGGTTTACTGTAGTGCAAAACAGATTCTTGTTAAACAAGAAACATGATAATGGGAAATATCTTATACACATAACATGAAACTTGCTTTTGAATAAAAATTTTATTTTGCTATTAATGTTCTACATAATGTCTTAATTTCATTGTTAAACATTATGTCACATTGCATTGTCAAAATTACATTCTTCATAAGTCAAAGTCAAATATAGTGTCACATCAAATGAAAGAAGGCTAATCATACTATTGTAACAAATTATAAATGCAATTATTCTATATCCTACAGCTAAGCTTCAAGTTTTGCAGGTCACCTGTAATGATAAAATTCACTTGTACAATAATCAAAGAATAATATATATATACACTGAGTTTGCTTTGCATTAGCAGCACCCCCCTGGTGTAAGAATGGATTAGTCTGTGGCACTGGTGGTGGCTCAAGGTTGGGACTAGGCAATATATGATTGAAAGAGTGCAATGTGGTAATCAATTTTCATGTTACTTCGAAGAATAATGGGTAGGCGTCATGATCTTTCTGGTGTCACATTTATTCCGAATGTGGTATGATTGTAGAGGCATGACATTCAGGTGCCAGTATCTCGACAACAGCTGTCATGGTGAACTGCTCTGTGGTATCACAAGTCTACAGTGACTAGTTAACAATGGTCAACAACCAGCCAAAGGTCACATATGGGACAGCCATGAGTGGTTGACAGTTGAGGTGAGCAATGTGTACCCATTCTTGTAGCACAGCAGCATTACAGCACAGTGACCCACTAACCACCCAGTATAATGTTGGAATGGCAAGACTAACATCCACATGGATAATGTACCAGACAATAGCTCTTATGGATTATGACAGTCCATGGCTGTCACAGGTATCTATACTCACAGCAAGACACATGAAACTGCACCTTGCATGGGCAAGTCAGCACCAACACTGGACCACCGATATGAGGAAATATTTTGCCTGATCAGATGATTCAAACGTTAAATAAAAAAAAAATGTTAATTCAAAGATCGAAGAGTTACTTTTTAAATAAGAATTGACAAGTGAAAACTTTGAATTGTACAACAGCTTTCCTCTATCACTTACGATTTAATTCACATGAATCTTAGCTTTTACATTTAAGAAAAAGTAAAAAAAAAAATTCAGAAGGATAACTTAACTTTTTCTTAAATGTAACAGCTAAGATTCATGTGAATTAAATCGTATTAAACTAGCTGTGATTCTTTATTTATTAACTCTATTAACTAAAAGTCATTGCTCTATTAATTTTCCTTCAATTATATTTAAGGATTGTTCAAATGAATAGTGGACACACCCTATATGAGTAATTGATCGAGTGATCTTCGTGCCTTCACACTGGAAAATGGGTATAGATAGAAAGAACTCATCAACACCACAATTAGTGACAAATATCAGCTTACATTATAGATATTCTAGAGATTTCAGATAAACACAGCATTTAATCATCCAAATTTTAATAACGTGGGTATACTATTTTAATTTGATTATCAGGTCCTGTTGTTTCTTACTTTTCTGGCTTGTGGTAACATCACCAACTGACAACAATATTACAAAACTATGGGCATTTGAAGGCAGGCAATAAAGTTGACGGGCCCAGGAGTTTGCTGCTCCAATACTAACCAAATAACAACATTGAATGACCCAGTCTTCTCATAGTGCAAGCTAATAGTACCTTTCAAAAGAGATATCCTTTTCTGAGAGGGGCAGAGATGGCTCAATTAGTAACACACCAGGCTCGTAATCTGTAGTTTCCAGGTTCAAGTTCCAGATGGGTCTACGTGAGTTTTATCTCTGCAAAACTCCCTGCTGTGTTCATGGTCAGGCACCGATGTGCTTGGAAAGGCTGCCATTCATCCCCATGTGTGGGATAGTCATAACCCTGTGCACGTTAAAGAACACGTTGGATGGCCTTGACGGGAGGCTACCATCTGTCTCCCAACAGCTGTTCTAGCGAGTCCCCTCCCCAACCTTCTCTGAGCCTTCGGGGTCTTTGTGATCTGGCCATTTAATCCATTGTGTGCAAAAAAGTGCCACCCAGAGGTAGAACAATCCCACCCTCTTCTGGGTGGGTATGGTTGGGAATACCTGAAACATTCTCCCTGTTGTGTTCCTCTAATTTATTTTTATTATTGTATTTATCGATGTTAAATATATTTTCTGAAATATCTGAAATGGGAATGTGACTCAGTTTTTCAGGGCCAAGCTGGCCTGTTATCCATATGTTTGGGAAGCAAACACACTTTTATTGCTCTGCCTTCATTAGCTGGAGGTACTGGTGTGAGTGGCAGAGAGGAGCAATGAACAATAAATGAGCAGACTGAGTGTTACTGACAAACAGAGCGGTAGAGAGCGAGCTGGAAGGAGGTCAGCTTCGGAGTGGATGAAAACCTTTTCAAAGTTACAGTTAGAATGCTGAGCGACAACCTCTCAGGTTAAGAAATGTGGAGCGAGTTCGAAGAAGGTCAATGTTCATCTTGAAAAATTGTTTGAACAATCTTGATAAATCCAGTTACTGAACAACTGTGCTGATCTACGATGGTTGTGCCCTCGAAGACATTTCAGCTTTAAAAAAAACTTTCCCTGTTGATCAGAAAACCATTCATCTCACTGCCGATGATCTTTCGTGCCTGCTGCCATTGATGTTCCATGTTATCCCTTCGTTTGCCATCGCATGGGACTACAATGTTTCAATCAATATGAGCAAAGTTCCTGACAAAGACAATTGTGTTATGCCTTATGCTTCCTGCTCCCGTGATGCTGAAAGTTGCCAAAGATAATAAGAGGTATGAAATGATCATGTTGGCTTTCAAATATTAGAAAGTTTGCGTATCAGTTTTAAATCAGATCTGCACTTAGAAAAGATAGCAGCAGTAACTGTTGGTCACTGACTTAATTGACATGGGCTAGAGAGAAGCCTTGAATGACTTTAACAAGTTTTTATAAAAGAGTAATTCATTTAATTGTAAGAGCAAGCATGCGCTCCAGTTCAGGAGAGAAAAATGCATCTATAGTCTTAATACTTCTCGGTATTGTAACATATTACATCATTAAATTGTTTTGTTTATTGATATGAGAATGAGTTAGCTTTATTTTGCTTGTCAATGTGATCGATTTGTTCAGTATAGAAAGTAAATATCCACAGCCAATAGATTCTTAGAAAGATAATGCAATGTACAAAAAATAATATGTGTAAACTTATTTAGAGGGAGAAGAACGATTAATTATTTCCCCCCCAACACATCCTCTATGAAGCGAATTGGAAGAATTTACATCTTTCCTTCCCCCCCCCCCCCTGCGTTCATGACACTCCCAATAGTCCTGGTATCTCCCCTAATGGATTATTATATTTCTTGATCTCTAAAAAATGCAAAAGAAAGAAGTTGAGATTGGATGAAGAGGTGCAGTGTATTGTCAGACTTCCTTATGCAAAGCTTTGGGTTGGATTGTTTTACCTCTGAGCGGCAGTTTTTTGCACACCATGGGCTAAATGGCCAGGTCACATGGACCCCAAAGGCTCAGAGAAGGTTGAGGGAGGGGACCCACTGAAACAGCTGTTGGGAGAAAAATGGTAGCCTCCCATCAAGGCCATCCAGCGTGTTCTTTAATGTGCACAGAGTATGGCTCTCCTGCACACGGGGCCATGGCTTAATGTCCCATCTGACTGATGGCGGCCTTTTCAATCCCATTGGTGTCCCCTATTGACCGTGGGCAGGGTGGGGAATTTTGTGGAGATAAATCTCAATGCTGACCCAACTGGGACTCGAATCTGGAAACTACAGATTATGAGCCTGACACGCTACCAACTGAGCCATCCCCACCTCTCATGCAATAGCCAAAGTCATTATAGGAAAGAGGGTATAATATATATTGCTAATTTCATGTTGGGCCAAGTGTCTCAATAGGCATGGTGAATTTGAACAGAACAATAAATGCTTTATGTTAAATTTTCAATTTGTCCACTTTTTTCTCTAAACAATCCTCATATGATTAACATTTAAACTTTGACATTAGTCGATAATTAAGCTTTAACCTTGATTTATCACAAACTTATTCTCCAATGTTCATTCAGGCAAGACAAAATGTTGTTATACAAGTTCCATAAACTTTTCATTACATGATGTTATGTATATAATATTACCTGATTCCACACATTAATATCACCAGTCACTATCACATTCAAATATTATCATTTATTAATGGTTGAAGAAATGGCTTACTTTTGTAAATCAATAACCTGGGAAACAGATGGTGATGAGGCCACAGGAACAGGGGGTGTTGTTGTTCTTCCAGCAACTAGAGTGGGAGACCTTGTCTGAAAAATAACTTTTACTAATAAATGAAACCTTATAACTCTACATGTATTTTTACATGATTAGTATACAATGCACTTACTAACAAATTACTAATATTGCAACAGTTACAAAGTATGAATAAAGCAGCAAGACTTATATTACATAGTTAATACATGTCAATCATTTACATTAGTTGTTATATCAAAACTCAATTGTTTTCATGATTTTGAACAATGAAATATTTTTGACTTAACAAAATAAAAATCATATATTTATCTAATACCCAATAAATATGCCATTCATTGGTTAATATTCTTGGGTCAGTTATTTTAAAGCTATAAATGGTAGTTACTCATATGCTGAAAGGAGAGCGATGTACAAATCTCCCGTGATGATGCACAGAACTGGTCAGGCTAGTACCTAAAGTTAGATCTGCCTTCTTATGGTGCAGTACCTTTCAAAACAGATATTCTCTTCTGGAAGGGAACAGATGGGTAGGACTACCAGATAGGTGTAGTTTACTTATCTACACCGATACTCAAAATTAAAGAATAATGCATATATTCATAAATAACTCGAAGTATTTTTAAAGGAATGTAATGAAATTTGGTAAAGAGGTTTATTATTACAGCACAATGTAAATCAAGCAGAAGAAATTCATAATCGTATAATGTGCATGCATTAAGTTCATAATCGTGCAATTAACATGAAGGAACATTCCGCGGAACAATACTTAAAGTCTGTTGTGTATGACATGTGGTATGTTAATATGGAGAAGATTACCCCTGACAGCCATGCAGCTCAAGCAATCACTCCTCATACTGTTTATGAGGGTATTGATGAAGTCTTGAGGGATTAATGACCACTCCTCAACAAGTGCTGTTCTGAATTCGTAGAGTGATTTGGAAGGGGCTGATGAGCTCCAATGCGTCTCCTTAAAGAATCTCATACATATTCAATGGGCTTGAGGTCAGGAGATCTGGTTGGCCACTCCATTTGGAAAATTGTCCAGAAAATCATTAACCACATGAGCTCGATGAGGTTGGGTGTTATTATCCATAAGAATATAAAATCTGGACCGACAGCACCCCAGAATGGCCTGACATATGGGTTCAGGAACTTGTCTCTGTACCACAGGGCAGTAACAGGGAAAGATGTGCATGTCTTTATGCCCATTCATCATGATTCCTGCCCAGCCAATCACGCCATGGCCACCAGAGTAGTCCCTTTCTCTGATGTTCGAAGGACTGTTGTGAGTCCCTGGTTCTCTCCATATGCGAATACATCGTGAATTAGTACTTAAGCTGAATCATGATTCATCTGCGAGCACACACCCACTGGCCTGGACTCCCAAGTGTAATGTTGGCAACTCCATGTTAAATGAGCTTGCCGGGCAGTGGGAGTTAGAGAGAGACAAATAACAGGTCTTCTGGCATAAAGGGCCTACTCATGAAGTCTCCTGTAAACAGTATGTCTTGAAACCCTCACTCCTATAGCCTCTGCAAGCTCCAAAGACAGTTGCCTAGTGGTCATCACTCTGTTCTGTCTGGCAGTAAGATTCTTATAACAATCGTCTCAGCAGTGTGGCTCTGGGACAGTCTTGTCCTGGTTGACAATGAACATATGTCTGTTGAAACTGTCTCCAAAGTCTTGACAGGACATTTTGTGGAACATTCAATGCTCTGCAAACTTCCGTCTGGGACTGACCTGCTTCCATCCTCCCAATCACTCTGCACTGCTGAAAATCATCCATACGATGTTTTCAGGACATAATCAGCTCAACATGAATGCAAGAATTGCCTAGAACAGCAAGAACTGCAAGTAGCTCATGCATCTTTTTAATGCATTCCCAATTTGTATATTCCAGCTTATGTGCAGCAACTGTAAATGCGGGATAGTTTTCACATAGCGTATTTTCCATGTTCACCCATTTTCAGCGCATTCTTTTACAGCATTCCTTTACAACATCAGCAGCTATATATAATTTTGTCGATAAATTTAATATCAATAAATATAATTATCCTTTAATTTTGATCACCAGTGTGGTCTTTTATTGCAGCATTTTCTTCCTTTTTTTCTGCTTTGCTGAGGACTGGCCACCTTCTCAGGGTATTGGTACTGACCTTTTTTAACCCATTGGATTGGCTTTGAGCTTGATTATATATCCTGGAGTTGCTGCACTGGTGGGCCTTTGTTGAGGAAAAAAATCTACCACTGTGTTTTCTGTTTGCCTATGGGTTGTCAGCCCTAAGTGAGTAGATGTGCAAGATACCTTATCAGCTGGTGGATAATCCTGAATCAGTGGCTATCACAAGTACCTGAACCCTCACATCAATAGGCATACCAACCAACCCAGGAGTAGTGTGTCTCACTCAGAAGAGTTTTTACTTTGATTCTGGTTCTTAAAAAGATCCTCTTGTAAAGGTGGTGCCTGAAGTTCCTATTAGCATTGGTGACTTAAGCCTTTGGCAGTGGACAAATGGGTCTTTGCTCCATGCTTGGGATAGGGACTGTTTGATATCATGACCACATCCTTTCTCAATAAACCTAGTTTCTTTTAAAATTCTACAAATCATTTTCCTTCCACAGGTATTTGTAGTGTGAGAATATTGCATAGAAATTATTCTCTTGATGTTCTCACACAGGAATACCAATGTTATAACTAGATATTCTGGGCTTGCAAGAAACAAGATGGATAGTAAAGGTCAGATATTTAAAATAATTTTAAAATTTTAAATACCTGAAAAACAAATATCAAGCATCAGAGGCACACACAAAATATAGCAACAGACAATCCAGTATATCATTGGATATGATGAAAAGCTATTATACTGTGCATTATTACCTTTACATACCTTAAGAAAGTTCAGTTACCACTTATGGTGCCAGCTAGTGAGATGAGTGTCGTAAACTGCAGGTGTACCTATACACTGATTATTAGTTACTAGTTATTAATGATTCAAATAAATTTACATAAAGTAAAAAAAATTCAGCACCTTGTGAGCCTCGATCAGTTACAGATGAAAACAAATCAGCCTTCCTATTCAAACAATCTGAGTTTAGCGATGATCATTTTATGGTATCCATTAACTGATTATGAATTAAATTTCCTATCCTATAAGACAGGAAATATAAGACAAAAAGCTTAAATCAGTTTAGTTACATTTTTGGCATGCATACTTTTTGATATTAACGGAATTTAATTGCTAATAATCAACAGTATGTAGTAGGCATCATCCAATGATTAACAATAGATATATTTAAAAATTTAACATTTACAATACAAAGAGAATAGAAACAATTATTGCACCCCTTTCTCCAGTGTTTTTTTTGGGCAGTACTTGGATCATCAGTAGTGGCAGCTTATCATGTGGCATGGAAAGCAGTGGCTTATCATAGCCAGGTCACTGCTTCCATATGTTTTTGATATTAACAAAAGCTAACCTAATAGATAATAACCAATGATAAATATGTAAATATCATTCACTGATTAATAATCAACTAATAGCCTCTGAGTGGCATTTTCATCCAGCTTGGAACGTAAAACAATTCAAATACATACCTCTTGTGATCAGTTGTGGAATTATGGAGTTATGGTGAAACAAAACTGACATTAGCCAACAAATGACAAGTGAACATAACTGATTATAATTAAAAGTACCTCAACTCTAGTGAAAGAAAAAATTTAATCCCTCATCAACCCAATAGCCCAACCTAGATAACAATACACATTCATGAGACTCATTCTAGTTATAATGTCAATCATGGCCCACAGATCAGGCAAGTTCTCTAATCTGTATTATTTTCTTCACTCAGAAGTTTTCAATTCTTAGTAATCTAATTAACATTTAGTTGACTAGAGCTGGGATAGCTGGGGATAGGTTCAATAAACACCCATTTATAAACAATCTATGACTTCAACTCTGCAAAAGAATTTAATTGTGGACTTTGCCATGTGTTCTGTCATGAAATGATCAGTTGAAGTCTCATATATTTCCTCTGAATTGGTGCATAGGTGAGCCCACAAGCAAGCACAAATTAAGGAATGGTGACACAGCTGCACCTTTAGTACAGTAAAAGAGCTAAATTGGAAACAATTATTTCTTTTCATTAATATTCTCCTTTTAGGAAATGGGCAAAACCACTGTACAATTTGGGGGCAGATTTTTGTAAGTGTAAAACTGAAAAAACCCTAAATATTGTGTTTTTAAAGACAATTTTTGATTCAAAATTCAGAAATCTGAATTGAAGAAAATACAAAATAATCAGAGTAGTTGGCAGCTCTGTAAATCCTAATACACAGCATTACAAAAAATTCAATAAATATGTAAAGGATCATTTAACAGGAGAATCTCTGATTTGATAGCTTGCATGACAAGCAGAGGAAGCAGTTAGATAGCACAGCAAGGAGTTGTACCAGATAGTAAATCTTTTGTGTGGAAGGAACAGGCTGGTATACATGGACTGAGGGACATAGTAAGGTCATTGAAGGTGAAGATTCTGTCACAGCTAAGTGGACTGAGACTTTCAGAGATGTTCCAAACAATGTGGCTGGTTCTACTCCTATTGTTTGAAATGAGGATAGATGCATTTACTGGTTTTGATGTTGGCCCTATATCACATTCTGATAGCTACAGCTATCTCTAAATTAAAACTACATAAATCCCCAGGAGTAGGTGAAATTACTAATGAAATGTTCAGCACTGGAAATGTTTTTGTTGTAAATGGCTGACTGAAATTTTGAATATTTTTATGACATAGTGTTGTTTCTAAGGATCTTATTAGAGCTATTATTATCCCTATGTTCAAAAAGTGATCACAGTTCTTGTGAAATTATAGGGGAATCAGTCTTTCTGTTCCCAGTAAAGTTCTTTGCATTATTGTGTATAATTAAGAATTTGGTTGATAGACAGCATGATGAACAGTGTGGATTCAGAAGTAGTAGGAGATGTATAGATGAAATGTTTTCATGTGCAGATTATTGAAAAATATTTAATTTCAGAAACCTGTGGTTACTAGCTTTAGAGATTTCAAAAAGGCTTTTGCCTCTGCTGACCATTATAATTTGTTGTTGATTGTGAGACTGTATGACATACCTGACAAGTTAGCATAATGAAAGCTCTAAAAGAACTAATTATAGGTGTGAGTTCATAAAGCTTATAGCAATTGGTTTAGAATTGCTACTGGAATTTAGTTAGGAGTTTTGTCTCTATTTCTCTGTTTTTGTCATTGTATTATGCAGAATTCTCTGCAAGGAGAATATTTTGTCCTTAAATGATATAGAAATTTGAAAATTTCTGATTTAGATTATGCAGATGATTTAGCCCTGTTGGCTAATGATGTAGAGATGAATTTTTCCATTAGGGCTGTTGATGAGACTGGTCATAGTGTAGGTTTGGTGATAAACAGTGAAGAAACTAAAGTGATGAAAACTGGTCAGGCATATGGTGCTTTAGTTGTTTCGAACAATTGCATTCTTGAGCAAGTATCTCAGTTTAATTATCTTGGGAGCTGTTTAACAAATATTGGTGATGTGTGGTATGAGATAGGCAAAAGAATAGGGATTGCTGCTGAGACTTTTAAGAATCTATGGAGAGAGTAGAGAAATATGCATATACACTTAAAAACTAAAATTAGACTGCATTAAAGTTTTGTCCTTTTGTAAAGTTAGTTATAGTCACAAAACTTGGACCTTTGTAAGCAAGATAACAAGAGAACTTAATGCCTCTGATTCTAGATGCCAACACAGTACCTTGGGAAAGAGATGGTTTGACTTTGCAAGTAATGATGAGGTTAGAAAGTGTCGGCAACCTCATTTGAGCAGCATATTGTACAAAAAGGTATTTTATTAGTCTGGCCATACTGTTCATAGGCATAGCTCAGATTGGTGAATAGGGTTATGAAAGTGTGCCTAAAGGCCTCTGGAAAATGGGGAGAACTAGGATATGATGGGCAGACAATATCAAACAAGACCTTGCTAGAATTGGCCAACAGTGGCCAAATGCAGCAGCTGTAGCCAGGACAGACATGTTTGGAGAATGAAATTACACGGTCTGGTTTGACTTTTGTAGATCATGACTGCATGAGGATTTTGTATGTACATATTTCAAAATTACCGAGAAAGTAAAGCATGATATTTAAGCATTAAACAATTACATAATTCAAATTCTGAATACTTCCTGGAGACAAACATATTGTTAAGTTGTACTACTTGTTTTGAGGAATAAGTCAAAAATAGTTGCAGTATAAGCATCTGCAGAAAAAAATGTAAAATTCAACTGTTTGATTGGTTAAATTAGAAGGTATTCCAAAAAGGGTTTTTGGTTTAAAATGAATATATTTATTGAACTACGTGCAAGCCAGAATTGATGTTAGTACCACAAAACATAATAGACTTGGAAAAGTTTAAGCCAAACAAAAACATCTGCAATTCATGAACTTCAATATTCACATTATTTCTAATAGTTGAAATGGTCCATTACTCCATCCAGAATTTCTCAATTAATAATCACAACTGATGAAATTTCTTGTTTCAATATGTAAAATGTAAATTGTTTCTGCATAAAATTTCCTTAAAATATCCCAAGAAGTAATTGCACAAATTTAGGTCTGAGAATATGGTGAACAATATCATTCATATCCAAAACATCCAGAAAAATCAATATGAAATAACCTAACATTAAACTTTTTGCTTGTTATGGTAGAGGAAGCACAATTCTCTGAGACTATTGAGTTCTGTGGTAAAATCAAATCTGTATTGTCTTGAGAAATATATGCAATTTAAATTGCAGCATATTTTGGGTAAGAAAAAGTTGTAACTTTAATTACTATATTTTCAGCTTGTGTCCTAAAAGTTGTTTTGCTAGATAAAATGCATTTATTTCTCTTTAATGGTGACAAGAAAACAGCCAGGAAAAACCAGTTGACTCTTACCGGAGGATGAGTTGTAATCATAGAAGATGCAGAAGCAAGTGTAACAGTTGCAGATGAATGAGGAGGTCGAAGAATAGGTGTTGCCACTGCCGATTTTGGTGCAGCACTAATACTAGCTACCGCAGCTGGACCTTAAAAAAATTCAATATCTATAATCCATTCAACTTCTTTTTTAAACATAGCAATCATTATGAAATATTGAAAAGCTCTGCAAAATAAACTTATTACAGAGAATGTATGTCTTCTTGTTAGATAGGAATCATATAGTACTAATCTTTCTGTAAACTATTAATTTATTATTGTACATTTGAATCCTTATAAATGAAATATAAATACATTACAGAATTTATTTAAAATTTTTTTTTATTTAGTCAGCTAAACTGTGATGTTAGGGTCATCAACTGATGTTAGGATGCTGACCACTGTTTTCTATTAATTGAAACTAAATCCATTTATAGAAAAAAAAATTAGAAAAAGTACACATATAAAAAAAACTGTATAACCATAATAAATTTATTATCTAGGTAGCTGGAATGGAAAACTAATCGTGGAAAATGTAACATTTTAATTAATGTGTTCATTGACTATTTGTTAGATGGGACCTTAAAAGCCCACTAAACTAAAAATCAAGATTGCTATTTATATGCAAATGATATATTTAAAATAGTATAAGTTTTCTAGCTTTATACTTCATCATTTGTAAACTGTAAGACATTTAAAAAAACACACAAAGAAATGATTAAGTCTGAAGTGATAACTGAGAGCCAATAGTGAAGTTTCATCACCAGTTACATTCAAGCAATTCACACTTAGGCTCATTCGACAAATAGAAATCATTTTTTTTAACTAAAAAAAAATCATGAAATAATTAAAAAATTAAGAAATAACTTCTGAGGACTCAGAGAAGTTTGGAGGGAGGGGATCCACTGAATAGCTGTTAGGAGATGATAGTAGCCTCCCATAAAGGTTATAGATATGTATTGATACAGTTGACTCCCTCTTATCTGGCCCTTAAGGGACCAGATCCCTGGCCAGATGAACAAAGGCCAGTTAATCCAAAAATTGTGCCAGAAAATAAATAAAAATGGAAAAACCTAAAAACTAAACTATCTAAAGCATCAGGTATATATTGGTTGGTAAATTTTGTTTGCAAATTTTCAGGATTGATTCAAACAAAATTTTTAAAATGTTGGATTTTTATGGGGGAAAGAAATAAACATTTAGGGCATATTATCTTGTGAACTGAATTTTTAATGGATATGACACTGCATTTGGCTATGAGAACTACAGTTACTTTTGGCACTTTAAGGGTTAAAAACACTAACTTACCTCTAGGTACATGAGATGAATAAGGTTGATGCATTACATGTGCAGTCTGTGGAACCTGGTGGGCACTCCTAATGATTGATGCCATTGGACCACAGCTAGAGCTTCCAGTAGCTACAACAGGATGCACAGCAGTTGGAACAATATGACGGCTAGTGCTACTACTACTTATTGAAGCTGGTAGCATTCCAGGTGCAGGAGAGGCAGAAGCAGTTTGTGTTGTAGATATTCCTTGAGACTGTGATGTGTCATTTGCTGGCATTCTAATGACTTTAGAGAAAAACTATTTTAAATTTCTAAAACCAAAAACTTTATTTTACATATTAAAATGAAACAAAAAGTAATACAAGAGATATTAATACATGTAATAGTTATATCATACCTAGCTAAATTCTTAGTTTTTGACACAGATTAAGATAGGTAGACATGCCATATAAAATAAAATTTCATTAGAATGAATCTAAAAGAATCGGTAACTGCAGGAATACTGCATTTTTTTAATACAGAAACCGTCTCTAATAATATATGGGATTAAGAAACTAATTTTAATTTTTGTCTTTTAAACTAAATTTTTGCAGTGAAACCCCTGTAATATATCACATCACAGTTTGGTACATACTTAACTCTCAACCCACATAAATTACATAAATGCTTGGCAAAACAGAAACCTGTTTCCAGATTTTCCAGTTTCTCTTATTTAAATAAGTTGAAGAAAACAATCCTGTAACTAACCAGAAATTAAAAACCTAATAATCTGCTGAAATTACAAATTCAATAATCTTTCTCTGAGGTCTATAAATGGTAGCTAGGCATAAATTGGAAGGAGAGCTGTGTACCAATCCCCAGTGATGATACACAGAACCGGTCAGGCCTAGCACTTAATGTCTGACCCCATGTGCAGGCCATTAGTAACTTTCAAAAGACATTCTCTTTTGGAAGGGAATGGAAGGGGAGGGCTGCCAAATCAGTGTGGCCTACTGATCTGGTTATTTATAGCCACTTTTTTCTTTTTTTTTCTGCCCTGCTGAGAAGTGGTAAACTTTACAGGGTCTTGATGCTGACCATTTATACCCACTAGACTGGAATGGTTTATGGCTTTGAGCTTGATTATAGATACTTGACTTGCTGCACTGGTGGGCTTCTCTTGAGGGGAAATCTACTGCTGCTTTCTGTTTGCCTGTGGGTTGCCAGCCCTAGTCGAACAGAGGCAGGATACCTAATATCAGCTGGTGAATAATCCTCATCAGAGGTACCTCAGTCCTCACTTAGGATTGGTGTTGCTCAACTAGCTAGAGTAACGTGTCTCAGGTAAGTCACTAGACTTTTGAAATGGTGGTGTCTGAAGTTCCTACCAGCATGGGTGATTTCTGCATTTAGTGGTAGGGGAACAGGTCTTTGCCCCATGCATGCAATCAGGGGGCTAATTGATATTGTTGGCCCTACCTCTCTCAATAAACCTAGTTTCTTTAAAAATCTAAACTCATTTTCTCTCTGCAATTACATGTAACATGAGAATGTTATATAGAGATTATTCTCTAGATGTCCTCACATAGGAATTCCAGTATTATAACCTAGCTATTCTAGGTTTGCAAAAGACCAGGTGGGTAGGGTAAAGGTCAGATACTTAAAAATAACTTTAAATTTCTCTTTTCAGGGAGGGAGGATGGAAAGCATCTCCAAGGTGTAGGTTTGCTTCTCAGCTGACACACCAGTGATGCTCTTTTAGGATATGATTGCCTTAACAATAGTTTTCTTACACCAAAATTTAAAACAAAAATTAAAGACTTGAATGTCATCTGTTGTTATGCCCTCATAGAGGATTCTGATGAAAACAAGAAGGATAAGTTTTACAGACAACTTCAGGATATTTTGAATTCAATGAAGAAAGGAGATATTTCTCTTGTGCTAGATGACTTCAATGCTAAAGTTGGTACCAACTCTGATCTTCCGGCAGGGCTTTTAGGTGCCTTTGGCATTGGTAATTCCAATGGCAATGGGGAATGTCTTCAACAGGTAAGTAAATTTAATGATTTGCAAATAACTAACACATACTACAAACACCAGGATATTTATAAATACACATGGGTTGCATAGGAATATGACACATTTTATTTTAATGAACAGCCAATAGGCTAGTTTGGTTAGGAATACCAGATCATACAGGGAAGCCGAAATTGGATTTGTACTATTACCTGGTCAAAAGTGTCTTGCAGTTGAAGCTTAAGAAATGTAATGCTAAGGTTAAGAAAATTACCTTCAACACTGAAGGTTGAAAGATCCAGATATAGTCAAAGCATACCACGATAGGCTATTTAGTCATTATAACAATTGTTGTTTGCTTACCACTGAAGTTAAGAATGATTTGGATCAGTTTAAAAAGATCATTCTTAAAATCAACAGTACTCTCTTGGGTAAAAAGGATTGGTTGATTGGTTGTTTGGGGTAAAAAGGAACAGAGGAAACAAGATTATTTGAGCGATAAGGCTATGAAACTTATTTCTGAAAGGAGGAAGTGTAGGAATATGATTCAACACCCTACTAGTACTAACGGAAGGCATTACAATGAGCTTAATAAATGGGTCAAGGATCTGTTAACAGCTGATAAGAATATTTGGCTTGACAGCTTGGCTGATAAAGCAATTAAGATAGCACAACAGCAGGGTGTTTAATGTCTTGTGTGGGAAGAAACAGACAGGTACACGGGGATAAACATGGTGAAGTGATTGAAGGTGATAATTCTGTGATGGCCAGATGGGCTGAGCATTTCATAGACGTTCTAAACAATGTGATTATTTCTACTCCCATTGTTTGTAATGTGGATAGATGCATTACTGGCTTTAATGATGGCCCCATATCACATTCTGAAGTTGCTTTGGCTGAATAATTTAGAACTGAATAAACCTCTGGGTTGGATGAAATCATTACTAGAATGCTTAGAGCTGGGAACACTTGTATTGTCACATGGCTGACTGAAATTTCAAATATTTTTTTTTTATGATAAGGGTGTTGTTCTTAAGGATTTTACTAGAGCTATTACTATCCCTATTTTTACAAAAGGTGATTGTAGTTCTTGTGATAATTATAGGGGAATTAATTTACTTTTTGTTCCAGGTAAAGTTCTTTGTGTGATTATAGAATGATTAATAGAATTAAGAATTTGGTTGATGGAGAAGTGCCTGATAAATAATGTGGATTCAGAAGGGACAGGGGATGTAGTGATCAAATATTTTCACTTATGCAGATTCTTGAAAAATGTTTAGAATTTCAGAAACTTATGGTTATTAGCTTTAAAGATTTAAAAAAGCTTTTGACTCTGTTGATCAATATAATTTCTGGTTGATTGTTAGACCATGTGGACTACCTGACAAGTTAGCATAACACAAGCTCTCTATAATAACACTGAGTTGTGTGAGAGTTGGTAAGGCTTGTAATGATTGGTTTAGCATTGCTAGTGGAGTTAGAAGGGAGCATTTTGCCTTCTTTTCTCTTTAGTTATGGATTATGTTATATAAAATTCTTTGCAATGGAAAGATTTTGGCCTTAAATGGTCTAGAAATTTCTAAATTCCTGATTTAGATTATGCAGATGATCTGGCTCTATTGGCTAATGATGTTGATGAGATTAATTCTTTCATTAGGGCTGTTGTTGAGACTGGTAACTGAGTAGGTTTGGCAAAAACAGAGAAAAAAACTAAAGTAATGAAAATTGTTCAGGCAGATGGTGCTTTAGTTGCTTTGAATGGCTGCCCTCTTGAGCAAGTGTTTCAGTTTAATTATTTTGAAAGATATGTAACAGATATGTGCAGCATGAGGTTAGCAGAATAGGGATTGCTGCTAGGACTTCTAAAAATCTATTGTGTGTGTGGAAAAATAGGTGTATACACCTAAAGACTAAAATTAGGCTGTATAATAGTTTGGCACTTTCTAAGGTTAGTTATGGTAGCGAAACATGAACCCTTTGTAAGCAGGATAAACAAGAAACTTGATGCCTTTGATTCTACATGTTTATGTATTGTCTTGGGACATTAGGTGGTTTGACTTTGTAAGTAATGATGAGGTTAGAAGAAAGTCACCAAACTCCTTTAAGCAGCATTTTGTGCAGAGAGAGAGAGACTGTATTGATTTGGCCATGTTGCCCTTATTCATAGCTGAAAATTGGCAAATGGGTTTATGAAGAGTGTTTTAGAGGTTTCACAAAAAGGGGGAGACTTCGAATGCAATGAGCAGACAATGTCAAACAGGACCTTGCTAGAATTTGCCTACAAGTGGTCAAATGCAGGAGCTGTAGATCAGGACAGATGTTTCTGGAGAGGAAAATTATAATCTGATAAGACCTCCATAGCCCATGGCTGCATGAGGATTTTTTATTGTATGATATCACAAAGAATTAGCATTAGAAATAAATGGAAACTATATAGAAAAATCCAGAAAAAAATTAAACTGCTCACAAATGTAAGAAAGGCTATCTAAAATGTTTTGACGAGGCACATAATGTCATTGCAACTGCTCCTAGACTGATTTAATATGCTGCAAGTCATTGCATGTCTGGTAATGGTCGTCAGTTCAACTTGGTGACTTGACTGGAATACTGGTCTAAGCAACAAGGTCTAGTCAGTAATTCAGTTTTTGAACACAAAAAATGTGTCTGTAGCAGCAATTCATTGTCAGCTTGTCACAGTTATTGAGAATTATGTGATGAGTTGGCAGAGTGTGCCAAAGTGGGGTTCACACTTTAGAACTGGAATGTCAGTATGGACAATTGTGAGAGAAGCAACTAGCACATCAGCAAGCACACCATACAACAAGACATGTGGAAAAGGCAATTCTCGAAAACAGAAGAATTACAGTGAGTGAACTACAACACAACTTGAATCTGTCACATTCAATGATTGTCAGGATTATTCAGGGATAGAATTCTACAAGATGTGTGCACAATAAGTGAAGCAAGCACAATTGGAAGACAACAAGGAGCAAAGGACGGCAAGTGTGCCCTCCCATTCCTGCAACAATATGCTGTTAGTAGCCACAAATTTCTTGAGCACATTGCCACTGGAGGTGAGACTTGGGTTCATTATCATACACTGTATATGAAACTTGCAAGGAGTGGATCCCCTGTGATCAAAGAAGTTTAAGGTTGAAAAGTCTGCTGGAAAACAGATGGCTACTGTATTTTTGGATCATAAAGGTGTGTTGTTGATAGACTTCATGCAAGAGGGAACAACAACAATGTAACTGCATACTGTACAACAATGAAAAGATTACCATTAAATGAAAACACCCTGGACCACTTATGAAGGCTGTTTTGCTTCTGCCTGACAACACTCGATTGCCCAGTGCCAACAATAAATGACAACTCCTGCAGTTCTTTTGGTGTAAAATCTTAGAGCATCCAGTGTACAGCCCTGATCTGCAACTGAATGACTACCACTTTCTAGCTCTAAAGCAGGGTTTGGCAACATATGGCTGCTTATAACATAAATTGTCCCACCAGTAATATTGGTAGTAAACAAATTTTTTAATTAACAAATGTTAAATAATTTTATATTCCAACAGTTGCATGTTGTTATATTTCAGACAGGACATAATGATATCTTGAAGCATTTTATTGTAATATGATATGCCTCTGCATGAACTCACTGATCATTGACTGCCTTTGTTGTGTAGGGATTCTGACTCTACTCCTTAGCTCATCACAATAATTGTGCGATAGCACCACTCAATACTGTCACCATGGCACAGGACTATGCAAAGATAGGACTATATTTGTGAACAAACATTTTATCGAATGAATTTTATCACAAGCAAATTTAAATCACAAGAGTAAATACATATATTCTGGCTGCTGACTTTGAAATTAATTTTACTAAATTGACAAGAAATATTTTTTTACATATAATGCTTTTTTATTTAATGGAATATTTTATAAACCTTGTCTAATGTTTAGTGTACCTAGCTACTAAACAAGTGAGCATGTCCTTGAGTAAGTGTTTGTATGAGAATGAGGGCATGAATAGTAGAGCTTCCAGGCTATATTTGCACTTTGTATAGAGGGGTATCTTCTTCCCTTTTTTAAAAAAAAAATATAAGGGATTATGGTTGTTTTTTTTTTATTTATTCAAATATTTTTATTTGCGATATAAATAATTAAAGATATGCATATACACTGGCAGAAATTGAAAAATGAACACCCAGAAGGAATTCCTTTAGGAATGTCATATTATAATATGTTAATATTTAAGAGCAACAGAAACCATGATCCAAGATTGACAATCATTGGATGAAATAATGATGTCACTGAGGACGACAACATGCAAATATACACAGCACTTATTTAAGGACTAGGGCTTGAAGAAAGAAATTATTTGCTTTGTGTTGCACTGTTCAGTGCTCTTTGATGAAGAAGCTATCATGCCTGAACAACATTCATTCAGCTAGCGGAGTTTGAGTGAGGTCATAGAGTGGGTATTCGGGAAGCAGGTTGGTCTTTTCGTCAAATTGCACACTGCGTTGGATGAGATATCGACAGTGGTATGATGGTGGCGTCGATGGTCAGAAGAGCATTTGCACACTCACAGACATGGTTCTGAGCAACACAGAGTTATGGACGCACAAGAGGGTCACCGTATCAGGAAGATGGCAGGGGCAGAGTGGACAGCTATGACATCACAAATTCGATCCTCGTCATTCCAAGGGTGTCTACAAGAACAATATGCAATCGTCTTTTGGAAGCAGGACTACGGGCACACACAACACTCGCATGGTTACCACTGTCACCTCATCACAGTTGACCATGTTTGCAGTGATGTCAAGAACGAGTTCATTGGAGGGAAGAATGACAGTATGTGGTCTTCAGTGATGAAAGCCGATTCTGCTTAGGAGTGTCCGAAGGTGACAAGGTGAGCAGCTTTTTCCATCATGCATCTGCCAACGACACACAGGGCCCATGCCGGGCATCATGGTGTGGGGAGTGATTAGCTATCTATCACTCTTGTATGTGTCTGATGTTTGTACAGGGTACTGAATAGCAATACGTACGTCAGTGACATCATACAGCCAGTCGTCCTGCCATATTTGAGTGCAATCCCAAATACGATATTCCAGCAGGATAACACCTGCTCACACTACGCATGGGCAACTCAACATGCTCTTCAGACAGTGCACCAACTCCCTTGGCCAGCATGCTCTCTGGACTT
This sequence comes from Ryuthela nishihirai, assembly GCA_038380435.1. Lineage (NCBI taxonomy): Eukaryota > Metazoa > Arthropoda > Arachnida > Araneae > Heptathelidae > Ryuthela > Ryuthela nishihirai. The sequence continues at coordinate 21,091,956 of JAWZYU010000002.1, forward strand.
GTCTCCAATCGAGCATGTCTGGAACTAATTGGACAGACTTTTCCGTGGACCGTGGCAGACGACCATCGATGAATTATGCGTCCAAGTTGAAAGCGCATAGAATGGTATCCCCCAGCATGATATCCAGCATTTGCACAACCAATTGCATGCCAGATTGGAAGCTTGTATTGCTGTTTGAGGAGGTTCAATGCCTTTTTAAAATGTGTCTTGTGCAAAATGTAATACTCATTAAAAGGTAAAATAAACATTGAATTACTTCACATGTGTGATCAATGTCCTTTCTCAACAGGTTGTTTCTACTAAATAAATCTAATAGATTATGCTTCAATTGTTATGGTGTTCTTTTTTCAATTTTTGCCAATGTACATATTATTATTTCAATAATAAATCGACACATAAAAAACAAGCATTATTTTGTACCGGCTCTACCGCCCCAAGGGCCACCAGCTTACAAATTTTGCAGTTGTAATGTGTTCCACATTAACATAATGTTGCTAACCCTGCTCTAAAGGATCATCTTGGCAGCCAGAAATTTCAAAGTGATGTTGACATGAAGACAGCTATAAATGGCGGCTTTAAAATGTAGGATATGGACATTTATCAACAGGGAATTGAAAAGCTAGTCCTGCAATATGAGGGGCGGAGGTGGCTCAGTCGGTAGCGCGCCAGGCTCGTAATCTGTAGTTCCCAGGTTCGAGTCCCAGCTGGGTCAGCGTTGAGATTTATCTCCGCAAAATTCCCTGCCCTGCCCACGGTCAGTAGGGGACACCGATGGGCTTGGAAAGGCCGCCGTCCATCGGATGGGGCGTTAAGCCGTGGCCCCATGTGCGGGAGAGCCATACCCTGTGCACGTTAAAGAACACGCTGGATGGCCTTGACGGGAGGCTACCATCTGTCTCCCAACAGCTGTTCCAGTGGGTCCCCAACCTTCGGGGTCCATGTGACCTGGCCATTTAGCCCATGGTGTGCAAAAAAGTGCCGCTCAAAGGTAAAACAACCCAACCCTGCAATATGAAAAATGTCTCAACTGCTCTCTGTGGTGGAGACTATATTGAAAAGTAAAGTGATAGTCATAAAATTGCAAGTATATTGTTTATGTTAGAAATAGAAATAAATAGTCCAGAATATACACCGAAGAGTCAAACATTATGACCACCTGCCTAATATGATGGTGATCCTCCACGTGCTACCAAACCAGCTCTTACCCAGTGAAGCATGGACGTTACAAGATTTCTAAAGGTGTCTTGTGGTATCTGGCACCAAAATGTTATATCTGGCACCAAAATGTTATATCTGGCACCAAAATGTTACTAGCAGATCCTTTAACTCTGTAAGCTATGTGGTTGAGCTGCCACAGATAAGATATGCTATTCTAACACAAACCACAAATGCTCGATTGATGTCTGGAGAATTTGGAGGCCAGGGCAATACCTGGAAGTCTTCCTCATGTTCTGCGCCCAATTCTTGAACAATCTGGGCGCTGTAGCATGGTGAATTATCCTGCTGAAAGAGGACATTACTAGAGGGGTATACCGTTGCCATGAAAGGATGTACCTGGTCTGCAATGATATTTAGGTAGGTGGTAGACATCATAGTTTCTTGCACATGAATGACTGGACCCAGAGTTTCCCAGCAGAACATTGCCCAAAGCACTACACTTCCTCCACCAGTTTGTTTTTTCCCCACGGTGCATTCTGGTGCCAACACTTCCCCAGGTAAACGATGCACACATACCCAGCTGTCCACATGGTGCAACAGGAAATGAGATTTATTAGAACAGATGACCTTCTTCCAATCATTCAAGGTCCAGTTTTGATGCAGATCAGTTGCTGATGGTCAGACATTTCCAAGACGACATGGCTTGTGGGGTGCTCACGATCAGCCGTGAGCACCCCACAAGCCATGTCAAATTCATCAATCAATGCAAATTCCTACAGTTTAGAAGGCAACAATTTCTTCCATGTCACGATTTTGCGACATCAGCTTTGTAGGCACTTTCGATGGAGAACTGAGATTAGCATGTGCATTCAGAGTGGATATACAGCCCCATTTTCAGCAGACATACTGTGTGTTGCGATACATTACTCCCGTCACCAGCATTCAAATTATGGATGAGTTGCACCACAGTATCCCTTCTGTTGGCTTGTACCATATGGGATAGCCTTTGCTTACCTCTAGCATTGATGAGCAATGGTCAGCCCACACTTTGCTGGCAGTTTGTGGCCTTTCCCTCCTCGAACCACGTTTTGAAGGTACTAACCACGGCTGACCGTGAGCACCCCACAAGCCATGTCGTCTTGGAAATGTTCTGATCCCAGTCATCTGGCCATTACAATTTGGCCTTTGTCAAACTCACCTAAGTCTGCTGCCTTTCCCATCTGAAGAACAAGAATAACACTGATTAACAAGAGCTCAGTATCAGGTGTTATTTATACCATTTCATGACCTTCACATGTGCAGTCGTTTACATGTAGTTGCCTCAATTTGCATAAAGACGCACTGGTCATAATGTTTTGGCCTTCGGTGTATAACTTTTTTAGACTGTTCCTCATAAAATATCATGAATAATTTATGAGAAAACCAAAATTAACTATTCATTGACATTATGGAGTAGCAGCTTATGAGAAAAAAAAACACACATAAAAAAATTGGCATACATTTTTAAGTAGTAACTTTTTTAAATAGATTAAAATGGACTTTTCATTCATCACTGTAAATTGTTAAGAGCAGAAGTACCACATACAGCTTATAAAGATATTCTATGCATCATGCAGTAAAACTTCTTTCTATATTTTCATTTTTTATATTTCATATATATTTATTCTAAAATATATATAAATGTCAATGCAAATTCCTACAGTTTAGAAGGCAATAATTTCTTCTTGATAGCTTACGAATTTTGAATATCGTAATATCTTGATAGCTTACGAATTTTAAGGTTTGCAACTGTAGTTACCAAACAACTCAATAAGTAACTTTCCATTATAGGGACATCATTAAATAAGCATCATTCAATCAAATTCATCAATCAATGCAAATTCCTACAGTTTAGAAGGCAACAATTTCTTCCATGTCACGAATTTTAAGGTTTGCAACTGTAGTTACCAAACAACTCAATAAATAACTTTCCATTATAGGGACATCATTAAATAAGCATCGAGCCCCGCAGTTCATGTCTGGTACATACACTAAGTGGCCAATTAATTATGACCACTAATAAATTACCACTTTCTATTGAAGTCGATTCAACTTTTAGAGGAAAAATTGTCTTGAGCAGGGTGGGATACGAACCTGAATAGTGTTTATATGTGACAAAATGGAATATTCATAGCATTAGAGGAGATCTTGATCAGCAGCTCGGTGGTCCAGAGCACCTGATATGTTATCAGGAGGTTGTGAGTTCGTATCCTAAGCTCTTCCTATCATAGTGTCAAGCCTAAGTTAGTTTGCATTCTTGAGTCTAACTGACTGTGTCTAAGGAAAAGTATCATTTTTATACTGCAACATCATAATACTTTTTAGAGTTTAATAGTTATTTCTTAAGAGTGTGGAAAGGGATCACACCAACAATCTCCACAGTTTACCTGATCTTCACACAGACTTTATAAAGCAACCACAAATTTTTGGTGTGTGATATAAGGCTACACAACACAATCCACTTTCGATTACACTCCAGCCAAGCGCACTACATGACCCAACCTCTGGGAGTGTGACAGTACACCTCTGGAGATATATTCGGCCAAGCTGACTGAAAAGCATTTCAAAGTTTAGTAACAGCTGTAATGATTCTTGTTGATTTACATATTTCATATATATATATCTCACACATGCAAATCAATTTTCAATTCCACATATTTTTTGAAATATTATGAAAAACTGATGTGAAATTTAGTTTTTGCATTTGGGTGTAGGTGATGCAACTTCCTGATATCAAGGAAATAAATTTCATTGGTTAATTTTTTTTTATGTGAAAGTAATTTACAAAAGGAACAGGCCACTTTTCAAAAAGCAATTTTAGCTGTTATTCCAAATTTTTAAATTAGGAAGAAAATAACCAGAACAGCATTGCATTGAATGAGCTAACTGTAAAAGCTATCTACCTACAACAGTACAAACTTTCCAACTTTATGACTTAACTGATCTCATTAATATTTTTTGTACATAAATCGATAAATAAATTTCCATTTTCAACTGTTATTTTTATACCTTTAAGACTTAAAAATTAAGGAAAATTTCTTTAAATAAAATTAATAACACTTATGATGCAATACATTGCCTTATGACAATATCAAACTTATAAAGGCAAAATATATTGTTTTTTGGCACATTAAGGAAAAAATGAGCATCATTAGTTTCTATATGATACATTATTACATTTAGTAATATATGATTACTAACCCTTTTAAGCCTGAAATCCAGTCTGAAAAACTGGATTATATACTTGGGCCCAGATAGTTTTTTACTATGCTGAGCCAAAATAATTAACTTTAGAATTTTTTTACCAAATAACTAATGAACAAAACAAGTCATGCTTAAAAAAATAAACTTTCTCCTCAAGCAGATGCTTGCCACATAGGTATAACAGGAGCCTGTCCATCTAATAGGATACAGAGAAGATTCTGTGAGGAAGGTGAGTTCTCAGCAGAAAGACAACACAGAAACACCCATACTTTATCCAGGGCTTGAACCCAGATCTTTTTTATCAGTAGCCAAGCATACTAACCACTCAGTCACTGGAACAATAAGCAATGATACATGCCAAATTAAACAGCATTTAATTCTAGATTTTATCATAAGCAAATATGTAATAAAAATGAGAAATATATATTAATTTTAATAAGTTTTTCAGAGTGATATATTAAAAAAGGATCTGGTAAAGTAAATCAAAATTTAAAAAAGGAACTAATAGACCAAATAATAACACATCTGAATAGAAAGGAAATTTCTTTTTGAATAACAATAAAATTTTTTTTACTGGAAACAAGAAACTTATTCTTTTCTGGATTTTCCGCCCAATTATATACAGTCAACTCTTGTTAACTTGAACCTTTATCTCTCGAATTTCTCATTAACTCAAATATTTAAAAATTCCCAAATGCATCCTTATATATTTATTGTATTTTCGCTCTCTTTAACTCAAACAATTTTTTCATTGCCATCTCAATACCTCAAAATTTTATAAAGAATATTCGGGGGGGGGGGATCCATTTTGATAAGCTTTCTAGGAATTGTTTTGTTACTGGTGATAAGTTGCTGAAATTCTTGTGAGGTGGATAAAGTGATTTTCACTGGCTATGCATTGTCCCCAATGCCTGCAGATGGACCCAAGTGATTCTTACTGAGTTACGCACTGCTTCCTCCCCTCCTCATTCTGCTGACAGATAGTGCTTTTCCCATCCCTCATAGAAAGAGCTAGCTTAAATTTAGTTTAAAGCTAGTTTCTCTTGGTATAGAATATTACAATGGCAGCAATGCATAACTTTAATGCACTGCCATTAAGTGATAAAACAGAAGTGATTACAAGGATATTGACAAATGATTAACTGTAAAGGTACCTACCTATAAATAAATATACAGGGTGAATCTGAAAAAGTGGGCAAAACTTTACGGGGTGGTAGAACGCAGCTATACGAGCAATATTCGTCATAGAATGTATGGTCGGAACGCAAATGGCGAGCCGCTAGGTGGCGTTGGAAATGGTATAAAAGGTGCCTGGTGTCTTCACAAATGTGCATCGGTCTCTATCCCGCAGGTGTGAAGCCTGCATTACAGCTGGTGGCAGCTCTTTTGAGCAATTTCTTTGAGCATGTACCTCAAAATTACATTCCTGTTAATAAAATGTTTTCTGAAGTATCTCCTCTCCTTCTTGTGTTCATTCTTTAAATGGACAGTGGAAAACTACCTTTTAACTTCTCACTGCTTGCGTTCCGACCATACAGTCTATGACGAATATTGCTCATATAGCTGCGTTCTACCACCCCGTAAAGTTTTGCCCACTTTTTCACATTCACCCTGTATAAATAAAAATCCAAAAGGGGAAACAAACTAGTTTTTGGGAACTTTGGTTTTCAATATAATAATAGATATATACCTTGAATAGGTATATGTATAAAAATATTTCAAAGCAGGAATTTATATATATATATATTTAAAACTGAAGTTTGAAGCATTGTACTAAGAATGATGTATACATTTCTGTGCCATTTCAGAATCTGTTAACATCTGTAATCGATGGAGGCCCTGGAAAGGCTAAGAATGTTGAAAATGAAAAATCCCTAAGAATCAGCTGAATTTTTATGAATCATGGAATGAACTATCTGCTTTACTACCACTAAGACTTACTTGAAACAATAAATATTGTTTTGTCACTAAATTATAAGTTTTTGTACTTTCCCACCAAATATGTCTGCATTTTCAAAACAAAAAATTTAACAAAATTAATGGTTCATTAACTTTGTCTGGACACATTATCTCTTTGTGTATAGTAGGTGATTGCAAACAATACAATGCTTTACAAGATTCGTATTAATCATGCTCCTTTCTCTGTCATATAAGTTATGCAATAAAGTACAAAAATATCAATAATTTAATTTGTTGGAAATTAAATTATTGATATTTTTTTGAAAATTCAAATATGAAAATTTTGTTATCACTAAAATTATACTTTGAAAAAAGAAATTTTATTAAGCATCACATTTACCTTTAATATTAAAACTTTCACCACCAGACTTTTCTGTTGTTTTATCTTGATAATACCCAACTTTTAAGCTTTTAAAGCCCTTGAACCCTAAATTTTGGAATAAAAAGAATGATCTATGCTAGTAAACAAGCCAAATTACAAGTATTAAATAACACTCAAGACAACAAAAAGCATAAACCAGAAAATGATCCAATTTAGAGCAAAAATTTAGGCTGACTTTTGAACACTGGGGATATGTAAAATAATTATACATTTTTTGAAAATATTAGGAAAAAAGCAAAATCATGAAACTGAAAATCTTAATAAACAAAATATTTAAAAAAATTAAGCTGTTCCATTTTTTAACCTAAAAGACTAATATGACAAACTTAAAAATAAATTTACACATATTTAGAGAAGCAACATTTAAAAATAATGTTAATGCACAGTTTAGTCAAATTTCTGAGCTAAAAATCAGATTTATGTTACCAATTTTTCTAAATAACACACCACAACAATTTTGCTATAAAGATATGCCACAAACTTTGCTACATTTATTAACTATCCTGGTGTTATGCTTCTTTGATATGTTCTGTTTCACAGAAGCCACAGGATTTCAGGTGCATTACTCTAACCACTTTTTGAGACTGCTGATGCCAGTGGCATATGACACACCAGAAGTGAGCAAAACGTGGGCATACTTCCTTAGTAAGAGCATGCAATTTTTAAAAGGGAGCACAGATTAAAAGGCAAATGATAATATTATAATATAAAGAAGATTATGTTAAACTTGGATTTTCTTGCAGATCATGAGTAGGGCTGCAAGTTTTTCACAGTGAAAACTTCCATGACAACTTCTGCAAATTTCAACATTTTTCTTAAGTTTCCTCAAATTGGCTATTTTTTAATGATACCTCGAATTTTAATGCTTCTTTTCTAAATTCTGCAACTTATCACATTTTGAGAAATTGGTGTAGAAGTATAACTTTACACCAATTTCTCAAAACCTACTGAAGTGCTTAATTATTTGCTTTTCCCGAGTAGTTTCCACATAACTGTACTGCAAACTTCTTGCCACATTCAAACTTTAGACCGTGATATCCTTTAATGACTTTACTTTCACTAAAGTGATAGCACCCTGGTGAAATGTAGAATGAAGTGTTTGAAGTCCACATTTCCCCCTAACATAATGCTGTTCACTATCAGTGAAGCAATTATCCAATGTATAAATAAATTTTAATCAAGAGTATTATGCTGTCACAGCTTTTGTTACTGATAACGCTTCATACATGTTCAAAGCATCTTAATGTATTTTTTAAATGCTGTTCATGCTACGTGTAATCCTTATCTTCAAAATCTTGTTGATGACATTACAAACCAGATTTTAAAACTGTTAATGCTATAGTTATCACAATTAAGCACTGATTTACCTCTTGTCCTACACATAAAGATTGTTTTAGGGTATTTCTTTTAGAAAAATGAGACAGCAAACCACCAGTTCTCTTTCGAAGTGAGCAACAATGTGAACAAGATGAAACAAGGTGAAACAATTGGGGTTCCAATTTAGACAAATGAATTCACAGCCTATTATTGATTTACTGAGTATTTATCTCCTATCAAACTGTTTTATGCAACAATATGAAGAGTGTAGAAGAAAAATTGTCTTGAAACAAGTGGGATCTAAACCCATGACCTCCGGATGACAGGTCAGATACTCTGACCACTGATGAAGTTCTCCTCCACTGCTGATGTTATGTTACACACCATCTGGTCAATCACTGTCATTTTGAGTGCATTTGGGGACTATTTCTTCAGAGACATCCAGATATGTGCACACGATCAGCCACAAACCTTCTGGTTGATATTTTTTTGCATGAAGAAATTGGAATCTGTGCCATCTCTGGTATAATCAGTACCTTGTATTTCGAGTTGTCAAAATACAAGGTACTACTGATTATACCAGAGGTGATACAGATTCCAATTATGATACAACCCTAGAAGAAATGTTCTGCACATCCTTTTAAGAAAATTTATGAGACTATGGAAGTTTTTTTTAACTCTATGAAAGAAAATATTGTGGATATAAATTCAGTATTATGGATAAATTTTTTTTAGGTCAATGATCTGCTCTGATATAATTATGTTAGTGTGTGAGATGGTGCTGCTGCAATGATGGGACATAAAGGTTTCAGGGTAAAGGTGCAAAACATCATGCCTCATATAAAATTCACATATTGCATGATCCATTGTGAAGTCTTGTTGCAAAGAATCTTGAGCCTATAAAGCAAATATATTAATGATGCAATAAAAATGGTAATTTTATTAAAGCTTAACCTTTACAGAGCAGATCAAGATTCAAGGTGTTGTAAGTTCATGGTGAAATTAGTCTCTAATGAGGGGCTTCCTACACCAGTAGAGTAGATAAATTTCCATTTTCTGCAATAAAATGGCCCCATAAGCTCCTTCTGTATACAAAAGGTGGTTATTATGAGGAAATATTCACCACGTCTTTGAGCTTAAAGAGGAACTTGCCTTTTCTTTCAGGATCATAACCAAACTTTTGTTGAGAAATTCTATAATGAAAGATGGCTTCTAAATTTGTGTTATGTCAACAATCCTTTTAAACTTCATATAAATTTTAAAAATAAGCTTTTAGAAGTTACAAAATATTAATTGATATGCAATATGAATGGGAATATATGTACATCAATATTTCACACTGGAAGAAAGATATTTTGGTTGGGCTGTTTTAGCTCTGAGCACCACTTTTTTCTATATAATGGACTAAATGGCCAGGTCAAAAGGATCCCCTAGGGCTCCTGTCAAGGCCATCGAGCATGTTCTTTAATGTGCACAGGGTATGACTCTCCCACAAATGAAACCACGGCTTAATATGTGTCCATCTAAATGAACCCATCCAATAGACAGCAACCTTTCAAGCCCTTCTGTGTCCACTACAGATTAAGGGTAGAGAGTGAAAATTTAATGATATGAATTCATCACTAAGAGGAAAAAATAATATCTAAACAATGGATAAGATTTTTTTACTTTTTAAAAAAAGCTTACTCTCCAGAAGGATAAATGTCCTGCCTGGTCAAATTTTCAGTTCTATAATGAATTTGCTGGTCTCCAATGTTAACTGAAGTCAAATTGGTTCATTATAAAATCCCACCTCAAACATTTCCACCAGGATTTCACCAAGAGGTTCCAGCACTTGCAAACAGGAGAGCATGATTGGATTTGGATCCCTTCTGTGGCAAATGTAGAAAGCCCCACTTAACTATTAACTTACTCAATAATTGTTATCAAATGACTTCTCATTAAAAATGGAATTCAAAGCAAAAAGCCTTACAATCATTTGGGACTCCCAAAGGAAAGTATATTTATATATTTCTGCAAAGGCTATGGAGGTGCTCTTACCTTTCACATCAACTTACCTGTGAGAAGTTACTTCCTTTAAATTAACTACTTTAAAAAGCAAAAATCCTTCCTCTCTGGATGTAGATCCAGAGCTCAGAGTAGAAGTTTCTACAATAACCCCAAGGATTGATATCCTTGTTGCTACTTCTCATTAAATATTTTGAAATATCTAATATATATTGTTAACTGTACATGATTGGGAACACACTAATTCTAACTATGATGATGGAACAGTAGCGTTCTGAAAATTTCCTCTAGGGGTAATCCAGGTCATAGATCTCAGGAAAAATCACGAAAATTTACCTCTGATGTGCTCTTCAAGATCAAATGAAGATCACATAAAGGTCAACCTTGATCTATGACTGCTAGAAACATGAAAATTCCTATTGGGGGAGGGGGTTCTGGGGCTGTATGAAACTCAGAACTATTATGAAATTTTGAATTCAGAGGGTCCTTTGAGGCCAACTATATATCTACTGGTGCTGAAAATTGGTGCCTGTCAGTATTTTCAATTGTACATCTCAAAAACAGTGTGAAATTTTAAACACAATAAGCCCTTCGAGGACAATTTCTATATAATATTGCTAGAGTTAAAAATTGCTGAATATGGCCAAAGTGAGTATATATAAGGTGGCATCAAAAGGCTATGTTTTACCAAGGTCATTCGAGTGTCACTGAGAGCACATGCTCCATGATGTCACAGTGGGGAAAGCTCAGCTAAAGTAGTTACAAAATCATCTGCTCTTTTGTATTTTTCTTTGTACTCTGCTGCTGAATATCTCTCTCTGAAGTATTTCAAGTAATTCTTTTTTATCATGCTGAACTGTGCAGTAGCAAACTACACGAGTAATCCTTCGAAAAATAAAAATAGTAATGTTTCATATACATTCCCATTAGAAGCAAAAATTAGTATGAAGTGGTGCTGCAGTGTCGGTGTAAAGATAAATTCGCTGTGCACATGCTAAGATATGTGGTAAACATTTTTCTGATGCTTGTTAAGATCGATTGCCTGTAAGTTTTATGAGTGAACTTTTAAGACTATCTATTAAATGTAAACTAAATGATAATACCATTCCAAATTTTTTAAAAAACCTGTCCCATAAAAATTCACTCTTGTTACCATGACCAATTCTACTATGATCAAATGATAGTTATCTTGGGGACAATGAAATGATTGTTGGAATAAGAAACTGATCATTCTGAAAACTAGGACAGTATAGCCAATAAAAAAGCAGCATTATCTAAAATAATTGATAATTTAAATACCTTGGCTTATACTGTACTGATTCATTGGAATAAAAACTTATGTCAGTGCATCATAGTATACACATTAGAAAATTACAGCAGCAGTTTCAAAGTACTATTAAAAATTAAACAAGAGGGGGAAATCTCTGTGTTGCTAACAAGATTAAGATCAAAGCAAGAGCAGTGGAATAAACATAAATAAAAATTGCTATAGCAGAATAAAAATTTCAGAATTAATCAAAACAAGAAAAAAAGCACACTTTTCATTGGATAACTCCAGGAAAAAGTTTCTTAGTAAATTGATAACAATATTTATGCCAGATCACATTAAATGTTTTTTGGACAGTTGGTAAAAAAGATGAGTTGAAATAAAGATCTGGTGTTTTAATTTGATCGAATTTAATTTTAAGCACAAGATCACAATAATTTCTCAGAATCATCTAATAGAAATTCTATAGTAATTTGATGTAAATTACAAATGATGTAATTATGAATATCATAATATCAATATATATTCAAAGGGCCATTTTATTAGGTACAGTTCCTTATTATATTAATAGCAATGCAGATATAGAACTTATTAATAATATTTTTATGAAAATATATAACTGAAAATAATTTTAGGTATATAATCAAAGCTATTTAAATCTAGATCTAGATTTTCAATAATATGCATTTAGTATTTCAAGAGTTATGGAAATATGAGTTATGGAAGCTGAAACAGCCTCCATAACTCAAGCTTAGCAAGTCAGCTCTTTCTGCAAAATATCATTCAGAATTAGTAAAAATTAACCAAATTTTCATGTGAACTGCTGAAAACACTCTTAGTCATAATTAGTAAAGTTTAGCATAACAGTTATTGCTTTAGTTTAAACTTGTTTTTATTAACTTTTGAGAGCAATTACTTAAATTGGAATTATTGTTGCTAAATATTCCAATTTCCTTAAGTCTAAATAGAGAACGAATATTGTTAAAAATCTAGGTTGAATAGATTTCATCTTTAAATTATCTTCAGTCACACTTTTTCTAAAAAAAAAAAAGATTATTCAAGATGTTCCAGAATTCTGCATCTCAATTACTATTGATATAACACGGAACTGTACCTAATAAAATGGCTGCTGAGTGTGTATCTATAACAATAAATATTTCCCTGATAGCTAAATAGACAGTTAAAAAAAAACTGAAATTGCAATTTTATACATCTTTTCTGCCAACAGAAATCAATATTACTGTACGTTTCTTATATGCTTTGTTTACCGTCATCTCCAAGCTGTGAGATCAAAATGCTTAGATAATGACTGTCAAGAAACGCTTCCTCATGGAGTGGCATCACCCTTCCTTCATTCACCCTGGAATAAGGTTATTTTGGGGCAGCAAAACTCAGGAATATAAAAAACTTCCAAATCCAGTGTTGTATTTAGGTCAAATTAGGGATCAGAGTGACAGTCTAGGAATCAAGAGATGTCAAAGTATGGCTAAAGTGTGGCTAAAGGCCTCATAAAGATTGGGAGACCAAGGATGTGGTGGATGGACAATTAGAATTGGTGTACAGTGGCAAGATGCAGCTGTTGTAACTCAGGAGAGAGATGCCTGGAGAGCCAAACCACACAGTCCAGTACAGGCAGGCTGCAGCTCAGGACAGACAGCTTGGAGAACTGCACAGTCAAGTTGGATAACCACCTGCCTGCTACACAAAATAGATCTGAATTACCGATTCATAAATTTTGATTTTATAGCCAGTACTTAGTTTTTTGACAAAAGCATAGGAAGTGTTCCTGAATCATATTATGAGAGTACATCGTTCCACTCAGAGGCATAACAATTCCGAATCTGCCCCATTAGTATAGTTGTAATTCTTTTTTTAGCCCAGTTTACAAAGCATTCTGATGCTAGTGTTGCAATTTTCGATGTGAACTGCATAGTAATATTTATATTACAAAAAGAAAATGCTCAAATCTGTACAAGATTATGGTTTGACTTCCCCTTCAAGTTTGACTTGCTGTTTTATTCTACTTAAATATTTTTTATATGTTATAAAAGTCACACAGAATTAGTGATATAACCAATGTATTCTTTATGAACAGAGGATTCTGAAATAAGTTCTTTGTGAAAGATATATATTTACTGGAGACAGAAATGCTATGAAAATGCTTAGTTTGTTTAGCTGTTTACTTCATCACAGTAAAAGTTTGTTACAATGAAAGCCAACATTATGAGAAATGCTTTAGAGATTTTTTTTAAGGTCCTGCCAATTTCATTGGCTTATAAATTACTTAATTTCCATACAATGAGCAAAATTTATGGGTAAAGTCAATAAATTTAACCTTATACTGAATTGATGAAGCTGTTTAAAGATTGTATCTACTTCCTCAAGACAACACAAATCTTCATGCTCACAGCAAATTTGATTGAAGAATAAAGTCAAGGAGAAGCCAGTATAGAATTCAGTTTTTAAAACTTGGCAAATAGCTGTTACTATACTATTTAATTTGGATTAAGTAATCGCCTCTCAGCAGCACTTGCTGACTTCCTTTGAGTTGCAGCTAATGGTGAAAACCAACTACTATTTGTCAAGTTCAAACTGTGAAAAAATACTAATACAAAATTAAGTAGCATTAATTCACTGTTAATATTAAAAGTTTAAAAATCATATACTAGTTGAAATTTTTGAATTTATCCTATATGAGTAAATTAACAACTGTTCATTGCTCAGGGTATTCTATACATATGGTAGTTCTATTATCCTCATGTATAATCAGTGTAACTTATGTAGGGAACTTTTTTGAAGTTTTGTCAGTTGAAGACAATTCTTGTGTTGAAGAGAGCTTAACATCAGAAAGTCTACAGTTTGGCTTGCTAACTCTTGACAATTCACCTGATGGAGGCAACAATTGAGGTACATTGCATCTAGAGTAGGTCCTGTCATAAATAGTGCCGACTTTTTTCACTGTTGTGACAAAATGTGAAATACCAGTCCTAATATAATTTGGGTGAAACAATTGATGTTGATGCATTTTAATATACTATGATCACTGTTAAAGCAGAATAGCATATAAACTTTGGTAAAATTGTTACTTCAGATGAGTATTTTAAAATTTTTAAGCTAAACATTTAAAACAGTTATCTATCACTGTGCAGGCCTTATCAAGTAACTGGTTAGATGCCTTGCCTTGCCTAACAAATCAACAAATGAATATTCCTACGAGGGAAACTAGTCCTCGCAGACTCATTTAGTTTCTGGTTAGATGGCAGTATGTCTTATATACAGAGATGACTCTCAAATGGTGATCTCAAAGATCACCTATTAAATATATAATTTTGCAATATTAAATTCCAAGCTGGGGCTGATATTTATGTCACATATTGTTTGGTGGTTAATAATAGTTATTAGACTTTCAGTGAAATTTAAGTTAAACAAGTCAGAAAAGAAACAATTCTGCTGTTAAAATGTTTTTAGGCAATTTATTTAACAATATAATTTATTTAACCACATTATACAACCATGAAGTGGAAGAAACAGACTGTAACAGTACTACTTTTTCCTTTCGGTTGTATGCTTGTGACTACCGACTTCCTTCATCTCAATTGTGAGATAATTTACTTCTGCTGCCATCTATTGGCCTACTTTAATGTTCCTCTTCAATTTCTTTATCTTCTTGATTCATGCTGCCATCTAAGCACAGAACAGGAAACCAACATTTGAATTCAACTCCTTAATTTTTAATTAATAATGGCTGTATGAGAGAAATCCACCCAAATCTCTGAACATTACTGCTTACCAGCCAAATTAGGCTTAGGCAGCTTCTGCTTGGAGAGGATTATGCATCATGCCAAGACGAGGCTTTTCCAAGCAGGGATCAAACTGAGATTCTCAAAGGAAGTCAGCAAGTGCTGCTGAGAGGCGATTACTTAATCCACAAAGCCAAGAGGCTAGCCCCGAAGGTATTGTTATGATTAAGTACATATGTGTTCCCTATCCACTGGACAGCTGTTAGAAGAGAGATGAAAGAATCCCATCCAGAATGTTCTTTAATGTGCATAAGGTACAGCTCTCCTGCACAAGGAGCCACAGCTTAATGTCCCATCTAATGCCCTTCTCATCAAGGGCAGAATGGGGATCAGCAAAGGAAATGCTTGTACTGGCCCAGTTGAAACTCAAACTCGGGAACATCAGATTATGAGCCTGGCATGCTACAGAGAGTCAACATTCACCTAAATACAGTGGGTATTCGATATCTATTGTTCAAAATGAAACTGGTAGTAATAGTTATAGGGTTTTGCAAATTATAAGATTGTAATAAATGTTGAATGCTTTGGATGAAATTTAAAATATAATGCAAAACTACTGTCTATTTAAATTTTTTTAATGGGGATTGATTCGATTGTTTAAACAAAAAATTCATTTTTTTATCAATTAAATTGTATAATAACCAGCATCCTGTCCTATTTTATATATATTAATTCTGTAGTTAATAATTGAGGAGTAGAATTAACATCTATAGTTTCAGAAAAAAGTAGAAGTCAAAGGCTGCTGTTTTATATTTGTCTGGGTTTGCTGAATTAGTTGAGATTAAATTTGGAACACAGATAAGCTTTTTATAAACTAGTTGCACATTTATCCAAAGCCATTCAATTACGATACACAAAACATAATGTAATAATTTGCCTTTTTTTCCCCCGGATTCTTGTACAAATTATACTGGTTTATTTCAGAGGTACTATATTCCCAAAAAACTGAATGTCATCAATACAATGAATATATGACAGCTTAAATTTACACTTAGCTAATGCTGTCGTTTCAACATGGTATATTACTGAACTGGTTATTACTACAAATGAACCCAATGGCATGCTACTGGTCTGAACCCATGTCCAATCAGCAACTTGAATCTAATTGGTGATTATAGTAGGGTCTTAAAATTTCTTGCTTTAAATTTTTAACATTAACAGTGAAATTGCTGTTATTAAATTTTGTTCTAATACAATTAGTAATGTGCTCTTCTAATCTTCTACTAATACAATATTTTCACCTTCACCATATTCTCAAGTACTCTGCAAGCATGAATAAAGGCAAATGTGAAGTAGTTGACAAGAACCTTGAAAATTTAATAAAACCTCTATGCTGTTAAAACAATAAAAACCAGCAGGGATATTAATGCAGAAATAAATTGCCTTCAATGCTAAAATTGCATTATTCAAAAAGTTTACAATAACATACCACAGAAGTACTGAAAAAAGACAAGGGTTAAGAGTATTTATGTGAATTCATTCATGTTTCCACTGTAATTATTGTTTAACTGCACCTGCTGCCTCACTGTTATTTAACATTATTCTTATAATACTCACTTGACATTCATGACCAAGTAGCTTTGTACTATTAATATTGTTTCTGAGTTGCTTACTCTTAAGAACTCTAGCTAGTATAAAATTAAATTTCCACATAAAATTCTGCTATGTTGTCTTGTCTCTTTTGATGAATACTCAGTATATATGTATGCTCCAACAATCAAATTTGTATGTGGTATCAACTCCTATGTTGATGTCAAGAGCTTGTTTATTACATAAAATAATTATGCTAACCTTCAAAGCATTTCTGCTATTGTTATCTTCCTTGAAGAAGCTTCTAATGAACAACTATCAACTGGTTTTTAACCACCAACATCATACAATTACTAAGGACTTGATTTAGCTAATCCGGTTAATGCAGAACTCTTAAGAATTTAAGAAATGTATAAAACACAGTATTTGCTAATTAAAATTTAAAATGTACACAATATTACCATTAAAATTTATTGAATGCTTCAATATTCCATGTTCTAAAGCTCAGATAAGATATAAATTGGTACTAATACAGATCTAATATATTAATAACTGACTGAGCAGCTGCTCAAGAGACATAATATTAAACTTTTTTCTAAATAAAATAAATACCCCCTCAAGCAGCTGCTTGCCACAGAGGTCTGACAGGAGCCTGTCAGTTTATATGCCACAGTAGAAGATCCGAGAGGATGGCAGGACCTCAGCAGAAAAACAACACTCACATCCATGCCTTATCTGGAGCTCGAACCCAGGTCCCATAGATCAGTAGCCAAGCGTGCTAAGCACTCGGCCACGGGACACAAAATTAAATATAGTCTTAACTGCTAAAAAAGTTTGAAAGTTCATAATGCCATAAGAGGAAACATATATTGATTACAGTTACCTTTATCGTGTATTGCAAATCTGTTTGTACAATACAGTTTTAACATTTTATAGATATCAATTTATTCCTGAACTATCTCTGATGTGCTTTTAATATTTTAACAATAGTGTTTAGGGTATTTTTTTATTAAATTTTTAGTTGCTTTTTATCATGGATTTCATACATTTCTGGAACTCTGAAAAGCCTTGGTTTATTTTCAGCAACGAAGTACTTGGTTTATTTTCATTTGAAAAGCCTTGGTAAACCAAGGCTTTTCAAATGAGAATAAATCTATGTAATAAAAGATATCTGTCTGTCTGTGACAGCCATAACTCATTGGGAAATCAATGTACACACTCCAAATTTTCAGAGAATGTTTCTGGTTGTAGTCTGGATTGCAGTGCCAAATTTCAAGTCGAAAGTCCAAACGGGGGACTTGCTAGAAGCAAAAATATTTTACCAAGTTATTACTATGGGAAATGAGAATCGCTGTCAATTTACTGTTGCCATTTATTGCTCCCTAACTGTGAAGGTAAAGAGTAATCAGCAGATCTGCTGCAAATCTGCTGTTGCCAGATTCCCCACATTTCCAAAAGCATTAAGACATTCCATTGCAGCTAAGGACTTGATTTTCTAACCAAACATGGGGTCGGGCACGAGGAACCCGCCTACGAAATTTGGGATCTTTCGGTGAAGTATATCAGGAACAACAGAATGCCAAAATCTGATGAAATAAATATCTCGATCATTTGCCACGAGCTCTGAGAGTGTGCACCGAGTCAACAATGACCTTTGCAACACTAAAAAATTCCTAGTGTTCAAACTGTGATAAAATGTCGGGGGAACTCGCAAAACTAACCATTAATGCAGGAAAAAACAAAATATGCAGATTAAAAGTGATACACGAGCTGTCGCAATTTGTGTAGAAACGAAGTCACAGGCCAAGAACTGATTTTTAAATCAATCACTGGGGCACACAGGGGACGCTGTGCAAGAAATATGGACTGTGCAGATGAATATCACTGGAGCCATAGAGCTAAATAAAAATCTCAATAGCTTAAGCAGAAACTAAGCCATGGGCTATGAGAGAGCTCGCTGACGCCAACAATGATCCAAGCAAACACCGAGCAAATTTCTTCCTGTTGAAAACCTGTGCTAAAATGTTGGGGGGGGGGGGGGGGGGTACTTATAAAATTTACCTTTCGGTGCAGTGAAAATAAGAATATACAGGTTAAAAGTGACACCTGGGCAGGGCCAGGTACATTCAGCTAGTAATTAATAAAGATTAGACCATTACTAAAACTGATGTAAAAAGCACTTAGGTTTACAAGCACTTAGCTCAACTTTATCCATTTCACTCATGAGACAAAGGGCTTTTATTTTGCATTTGTACAGTACACAAAAATATTCTAGAACATATCTGGCACTTTTACCATGCAGACTGTTCATTACCACTTTGCCAGTAAAGATTCATCTGTTTCATAACTATCCAATAGCTCTTTATAGAATGGATTAATTCATTACAGATGAGCTGAGCTTGTCCAAAAAATTTCCCTATGGCAACTCTGCTTGGGGCTACCAGTATCAGAATTAATTTGAAAAACAAATAGAACATTTCAAAAACTGATCTTTACACCATGCAGAAAACAAAGTTTATTAACCAAGTCCTTCTAGCCATCTATGACAAAACATTACAGAAACCTGAAGTTTTCATTACAAAATGGCAATTTTTAACTGCAGCTATTGGCTTATTGAAGCAATGGTAATTGAAGCTTTTCTTACCAGTTGGGTCTAAAAACAGTTCACATTGCCAAAAATGTTATTTTTATTGAATGCAATATGAGATAACAGTACTTTCTGTACTTTTAATGTTTTAATGCTTAACCATTCTAGGGTCTCCATTGTCTGCAGATGTTGCGATTCTAAAATGGCAATCCAGAAATTAATACATCCATTCTTAGTACAATAAATCAAATTCTGTTTAAAATTTTTTATAGATATAAAACTATAAAGTTTAGATTTAATACTGCTTGCATTCAATTTGATATGAATTTTGTTGCATTATAAAATAAAATACCCTTGCTATGGTTGCGAGTGCCATTTAACATCAATTTGCAGCATCTCTTTTGTTGTTTGAATAATGTCATATTCTATCAGGCTTCTGATTTCTACTTTTCTCTGAACTGTTATCATTAAAATTTCTCGACATTTTCTACTGCTTCAAAAAATAATAATAAAAAAACCTACATCACATAAAATCAGATGATTTAAAAGCATTTACCAAGTATTTTTTTTGTTCTTTCGATTTTAGTATATTTTTCCATTAAAATCTATTTTAATATTTCTAGTTATTTTCAGCATTCATCACACAACTTCATGAAAAGGAATCAAATCTTTGAGTCTTAGTTTCAGGGACCTCTCATTTTCAATACAATGCAGCAGGTTGCTGACCTCACACAGCTGCTAAATGAAATCAAGTGTTCCTCTTTCTGTATTTTTTTTTAGTAGTGCTGTGGCATTTTTTCTTTCTGTATATTTTTTTCAGTAGTGCGGTTGCTTGCCAGACAAGGTTGGTTACAAGACTTGGTTACAACCTAATCTATATCAGATACTGTATTTTCTCAGTAAGATTTTAATTATATATCTTGGTTTTCCAATAAAAAAACTCCAATCATTTATCATTTCTTAAAACTGAATATGGTCTTGGAAATGGGAACAATAAGGATACTCTTGGCTCAGAAATGCTCACATTTTAACTATACCATTACAGAGCAAAATGACAAAAAAAAAACCCTCATATTTCAACTTTATATTTTTACATATTATTCTGATTAGAAAGAAATTTTCTTTCTGATAACTATTTTTTGCTCCTCAGTTTTTCAGAAATAAACCTTAATTGCTTTCCCAGATCTATTTTTATCACTCTGAAAATGTTTGTCATTTAATATTACAATTTTATTTTCACAATATTGGGAATTAAATGCTGTTTTATTTGATATGTGATCTATTTCTGCTGATTGGTTATTTGACAAAAAAATCCTAAAGTTTACTTTTTTTTTGCTTGACTGAGTACAGATGGCAAAAAAGCCGGGGCCCTTTTTCAGAGTATATCAAGAAAAATTTTCAAAAAACAATAATTCTTTTTTGTTTCAAGAATTTGTTTCCTTGCTATTCAAAAAAAGAAAAAAAATTCCTTTCCTTTCATTGTATTATTATTATTTTGGTATATTAGCCTTTTTTATAAATATATTTTTATTTGCCTTGTCAAAATTTTTAAATATATATCATTCTAAAAAACTTATTAAAATAAAAATATATTCCTCATTTTTTAATGTTTTATTTGGTATATAGCATGATTATTTTGTTCAATGGTTATTTTGCAAAAATGTTCTAAAGTTTTGTTTTTGGTTGAGTACATTAAAAAATATTTGGTCTGTGGATGTATTTTAGTTTTTCAAGCTGAATCCTGGAAAGGTTAAGAATTGACTTTTATGAAATCCCTATTATGCAGCTCTTTTTCAGTCAAATGCATGGAACCACTATGTCTTTATAACTGACTACATAATTCAGAGACATTTTATAAAGCATTTTGTTAAACAGATGTTGATTGCAACTGATTACTTTTTATTACCTTTTAACACCATTACTGGTAATTAATAAAACATTACGGATTTTTCAGAATATTTTCCCAACTGAACTTTTTCAATAAAATTATCTTCGTAATTTTGATCATTGAATATTAAAATCTGATGAACTCTTAGGAAAATTCGAAATCACAAGAATTGTTATATGTGTTTTAGTGAGTTGCATTAATTCGTTAAAAAAAGCACATTATATTTTGCTAAATTTGATATCTTTTATACTTTCAACATCTTATCATTCAGTTCATTATGCATTTTTTTAATCAATAAAGGACTATCAACAACCTACTATTTAGGGCTTTGATCAGTATCAGTGTTTTATAATTATTTATTAGGTGCCAAAAACTTATTAAATATTGAAATTACAGAAAATCTTAAAACAATTTACTAAATGTATTGTACTTATTTTTACATAGGCAAATATTATGTCTACCAGGTTTGGCTGTGAAATGCTGAGCAGATGCAACTGAAGCAGCCATCACTGGTGCAATGACCTGGCCTGGGCCTGGAGGTCTTGATGCAGTTGGTGTTCGAAAATACAGAGTCTAAAAATAACACAAAAGTACAGGAGAAAATTAGCTACAAAACCATATATTTTGATGTCACAAGCATTAATTTAAATAACGTTATACATTATATTAGTAGATTTACCCAGCATTGCTCAGCTCTGCAAGTTTCTAAAATGTAGAGTAGATGGCAATTCCCACATTGCAAACTTTCATTTGGCATAAATATCATTACACTGGATCTCCTCCTCCTCCAGAGGGTGAAGGTCTCGGTAGCATGCCAGACATGTAATCTGTAGTTCCTGGGTTCGAGTCCCAGCTGGGTCAATGTTGAGATTTATCTTTGCAAAATGCCCTGCCCTGCCCACAGTCAGTAGGAGACACCAATGGGCTTGGATAAGCAGTCATCCGTCAGATGGGACATTAAGCCATGGCTTCATGTATGGGAGAGCCATACCCTGTGCACGTTAAAGAACACACAGGATGGCCTTGGTGAGAGACTACTATTTGTCCCCCAAAGGCTGTTCCAATGGGTCCCCTCCCCCAACCATCTCTAAGACTTTGGAGTCCCTGTGACTTAGACATTTAACCCATTGTCTTGCAAAAAAGTGCCACTCACAGGTAAAACAACCCAGCAACTCAACCTCCCCCTCTGGTTAAAAATTTCTCCCTCTTTTTTAGGGGAGAAAAGAAACGGACATATTATTATCCTCCCCACACCAGAAGTTTCTAAACCAAAAACCAGAATTTCCTTGCTCAGATAATCGAACTTTTCAAATCACTTCATATCCACCAGAGTTCCTTGGATACAATTTGCCAGGCATATGTAACTTTAGAGCAAAAGAAAATTAACTATGATGTGAGGTGTATTAAAAATGTAAAGGAACAAAAAATTTATTATTAAACAAAATTATTTATAACTTAACATAATATTTAAAACATTTATTAATAATTGTATATACTTTTATTTGCTTTTGCATATTTCTCAAATTAAGTTAATGATTTTTAACTTCCAATACATTTATTAGTTTTTGAATCTCATTCGTACTTAATCTATCGTTTTAATTCTATCTATTCGTACTTAATTAGAATGACTTCAATATCCACAGGTACTCGAGCTCTTGACCCAGCACTCTGAAAAATTAAGTTATCACCCTAAATCAGAAAGAAATTTGTTTGATGCATTCATTATTTCAAATTTAATGGTGGCAACAGTTATTTTGAATTATTTTCAACTGTTAATGTTTAATCATGTAAAATTAAAAATTTGTTTAGTTTGATACATTCCTTTTTCCAAATTTATTAGTGGCAACAGTTATTTTGAAGAACTTTCAACCGTTAATGTTAAGTCTATGGGTATTTTGAGAAATTCAAACCCACTCACCCCAATTTAGGTTGACCCCAATGAGTTCGTACTTGGCCTATATTCTTCCCCTGGGTGAAGGGAAAGTTCATGCAAAGTTGGGTGTCCCTAACTATTCTGGGGCTGAGTTCATAAACGGACTGACATCCAAAGCAAACATACTTTTTTATATACATTATATTTCTGATAAATCTTTCTTTGTAAAAATCTATCTTTTGTGAAGAATATGCAATGAATCTTCTAGAAATGAGCTCATGCTTAATTAAAATAATTCAAATGGCTCTGGAATGAATCAAATTTTAAATTTCTAGCTTTTTATATAATTGTGAAAATAATTACCAACATTGATAATTTAAACCATTTTATTAGTTTTTAATAATTAAAAATAAGCACTATTTAGCTTCTAATTTTTTTTTTCAGTTTCTCTTTCATTAAAGAACTTTTCTTAACATTTATAATGGTACTACTTAAGAATTTTCAGTTTCTATGAATTATTTCCAGTATTTTTCATTCCAAATTAACATTAATTTTACCATAAAATAAATAATAATAACAAATACTCCCTTAAGTAACTGCTTGCCACAGAGGTCTGACAGGAATCTGTCAGTTTAATATGCCACAGTAGGTCTGTGAAGGTGATGGGACCTCAGATGAAAGACAACACAAACCAAGTCCCTTTGGACCTGGTTTGTGTCTTTCATCTGAGTTAATCATTTGGCCACCAAGATGGCTGCCATCAAATAACCATATTTCAAAGTTTGTAAAAGCCTTGTGTAATATAAAAAATTAAGAAATAGTTTAGCTATGTGCATTTCTGCATACATGTTTTATGATGTATGCGAGAAACATTTCCTCTTACTGGGTTCAAGCCCATTAATTATTGAAATAATTTGAGACTGAACTCATCTCTAGTGTCTACATAATACACAAGTTTATTCTGTGCTAATAGAAAATTAGAACTATTTTTGAAAATTTAAATCAGTGAATAGTTTCTTTAAAAATTTCACCAAGATGTAATAAATATAATTAACAACAATAACATTGCCTATGTTGTAAGTTTAACATTCTTATGTCGAAGAGCTTGAGTAGAGTAATGTGTGTCAGTTATTTGTTTAACAAGCTACAAGAGGCAATTACTGCCATGGCATCAGAGCAGTAAATATCTACCATTAGCTTAAGTATAAACATAAAATGTAAACTAAAGTAATTGTGCACATACAAAAGCTTAGGTACTTAAAATGTATAGTTCATTAAGTCTGTAATAAAAGAAACACGGAATTATTGCTGGTGCTGAAGGTAGCCCGGAGCTCACAAAGTCGCATTAGAAGACAAACAGTGCTCCATAGCATGCATCACACAACACTCTTGAAAAGAAATGGGTATTGAGATAACCATGCAGTTTGGCTGATAATGCACGGGAATTCAGAAGACTAATAAAAAGATGGGATGGTGCTTCAGGGCAAATTACATGAATATGATGTAACAGTACTGGGTGTAGTTAAGATCATCCCATCCATTAGGAAGCTGTTACCAGTAGCAGAGTTAAAGTCACCCAAAGTACATGTGAAAATCTGTTTAAATTTACAGCAGTTGCCTTAGGTGAGTAAGCATGTGCTGTACATTGATCATCTTCTAGCTGTATCAACATTTGCAACAAGTCAATGGCAGTCTGGACAACTGGCCTATCAAAAACCATGATGCTCAATAGTTTCAAACTGTGCTTAATTACTAGGCATCAATGGAAATAATTTACACCATACAATGCTAATTAAATCATGTTGACTGTCACCATGTCAAAATTATTCAAACTGATATTAAAAGAAACAACCAAAAACATTAAAAACCTTTGGACATATGGCATGTTTGACTGGGTACGTGCTGGCTTTGTCACACTTTGCAAAGCTGGCTTGCTCAGTTCAAGCAAGCTATTTGTTACTGGTAACAAGAAATTGTTTCTTTATCATACATAGCATTAAAATGTCATTGCCAGTCTCTTAGTCCGAAGGATTTTGTCACACCAAAGAGGAAGATTGCACTCCACGAAGGGGTGGGGATGGCTCAGTTGGTAGCGTGCAAGGCTCATAATCTGAAGTTCCCAGATTCGAGTCCCAGCTAGGCCAGCGTTGAGATTTATCTCTGCAAAACTCCCCACCCTGCCCACGGTCAGTAGGGGACACCGATGGGCTTGAAAAGGCTGCCGTTCGTCAGATGGGACGTTATGCCGTGGCCCCGTGTGTGGGAGAGCCATACCCTGTGCACATTAAAGAACACACTGGATGGCCTTGACGGGAGACTACCATCTGTCTCCCAACAGCTGTTCCAATGGGTCCCCTCCCCCAACCTTCTCTGAGCCTTCGGGAACCTTGTGACTTGGCCATTTAACCCATGGTGTGCAAAAAAGTGTTGTTCAGAGGTAAAACAACCCAACCCACTCCACGAAAGTTTTGCTAAATTCAGAAAGAAATCAGATAATGCAAATCACAATATATTATTTTTATCTATAAACCATAAAAAAAGTTTTACTTCTTAACATAAAATGAAGCTAAGTTCCTGCATATGAACAGATGAAAAAGGGGAAATAATAACTTTTTTTGTAAAACTAGCTATAGCAAATAACCATATTTTTATGAGACACTGTGTCCCTCACTGTCAGCATCAACAGTGAACATGGTCGTTTCCTATCAATGCCAGTGATATTACAATTTCATTCAAAAACTTTTAGCTAATTTTGGAGACCTCAAACTTTTCAGAAAATTGTCTGATCTGTCCCATATTTTCCATACAGGGTTTCCCTAGGTAATATTGTATTCGAAAGTCAAGTCTCTATCTTCAATAGAACCAGAGATAGAATTTTAGAGTGCATCATTTTTTTATCATTCTTCTAACACTAATAGAAAACCAGAGTTTGATTTTGAGACTGCCGAATGACATATGCATTTCCATTCCCTATAAACGTTGGCAGGCTATCTGCTAATTAGATACCTAAATTAAAACTTTTTAAATGAATAAAAAAACCATCAACTTATTAGCTTCTGTTTTTACATCACTTTCATTGCCGTGAATATTAGAAGACGAACTCATAGGAACATTCTGATCAATGAGAAACATTAAATTATCACATTACCATAATTTAGGTATGTAAACTTCATCTGTGCCAGTATCAGACATCCTAGATTTCACAACTTTCTTCTGCCCTTTTTGGAAAGAGCTTCGCAAATTATTAAAAAAAAATAATTGAATCAGATCCTGCCTATATTTTGTTTTCATATATTTTAATACGAATTTACATAATTTTTCAATTTCAATTAATTCATCTAATTATACGTATATGAACATAGGGCCTTACAGTAGGTACCCACTTAATGTTGTTAATTTGTTCTTTAAAATACGAACGAAAAACACCAACTTATGGATGTGAGTTAAATGTCTCACAATATAAATTTTTTACACTATATTGATGGAATGTAGCCTCAACAAATTGTAGTTAGTAATCGTACATTATGTGTACGTACATTACTATAGTAGTAATAACATTATCTTTAGTTATTATGGTAATGAGAACAGTAACACGAAGTTAAGAAGTTATAAACCACTTCAGCAAATGTGAATCCAAGGAATTAAGCTGACAGATATAGAACACGATAGGACACAGTTAAAGTTTACGTATGTTCAACAGTATAGCAATACTATCAATGCATATGAAATTCATATAATTTGAAATGAGAAAACCACATATAGGACAATAAAGGAGAATTCCACCTCGTTTAAAAAAAGAATTAAAAAAATTACACTTACCTTTGACAGCTCCTTGTTATCGTTGGTGCCATTACTGATGACAGTGGCAATGGCTCTAGTGGCCTCTAGTGGTTGTTAGTATGAAGGATGTGAAATATTATGCAAAGCAATGAGAAAAACGCTTCAAACGAAAGAAATTTCTGGTCAATGAATTCTGTGGATTGAATATGGAAGATGTAACTGCGGCTATATGATAATCAATGCAGTAGTGATGAAGTGAGATTCTTCATACACTCCTAGCTTGACTAGCCTTGCAAATTGGTACTTCTATTAATTTTATAGTAAAACAGAAAAATTTGAAGATTATTATATAAATGTAAACTTTAAGTTAGAATAAACTTATTAAAGCTATGAAAATACTTTTATTTTCACATCAAAACATTCAGATATATTTAATTTATATTTTTTTTTATGAGAATTTTAAGGAACCACTGCTTCTCTTGCTTCCATGGATGCTTCAACACTGGTTTGGAGAACTAACTTGCACAATCTGGTTGGACCTCCAAAACACATGGATGTTTGAGGTTGATCAGAGTGAGACATACTTTAATTTTAACCCTTCCCAAGTCAAGGATGTCAATAGACTTTTTTATACAACATATGAAACTTCGATTTAAAAAAAAATAACCATTTGATTTTTTTTACATATATATTTAAAAAAATACGCAATTCAAGCTTGAAAAATAATATTTTCTTTTTTTCATTTGATACACATTTTATTAAACTACAATATAAATAATTCGATAAAGCCATCTGACCGCCATATTGAAGGGCTACATGGTATTGCTGAACCTATTTCAAAGGGGTTCAATTATGGGCTCAATAAATTCTAAAAAGCAATCAGTTTTGATGCATTATAAGCTCACCAGACAAAAAATTAGTCATATCCCACCATAAGAGGGTTACATCTGTTCAACAGTACCAGTAATAAACGTGTCCTACAAATAGCTGTGCCATACGCTACAGGGTTCATACAGTGACAAGAAGTGGTTGTGTGACGTGTGTTAGTCATTCTGTGAAACATGGGTCGTGCCAAAAAGGCGTTATTGTTTGGCCGAGCCAAAGGGCATAGTATACAAGAAGCTCCTTTGCAGGTGTGTCAAAACATACTGCCCAAAGGGTCTTCCAGCAGTGGTGTACATCACAGTCCACTGCTAATCGTCGTCAGAACTGCAGCAGAAAGACTGTGCTCACCAACAGGGACTGCCACAGTGTGTCACACACTATTAGAGCAAACAGTTTTGCAACGAGGAAGGAATTGCACCAGTCAGTCAATGCAGGCCTACAACAAGCTGTTTCCGAACGAACACTCCAAAGGGAACTGCATGACATGAATATCTGGAGCAGAGTACCGCAAAGAGACACATGTTAACAGTTCTGCACAAGGTTGCATATCTACAGTAGGTGATGTTTCACAAAGACTGGAATATTCACTCTTGGAAGCATGTGATCTAGTTGGATGAGTCATGTTTTTGCTGTACTCAAATGATGCGAGGTGATGGGTACATCATAAGCCACATGAAGCCTTCCATGCACGCTGTGTGCAAGGTTCTGTTCAAGCTGGAGGAGGCTCCGTGATGTTCTGGGGGTGTTTCACGTAAGAGGAAATGGGCCCTTTGGTTGCGGTGACATCACACTTGAATCAGAAGGGCTATATGGAGCTACTGGATGACCACATTGCCTTTTGTGCAGCATTTCCACAGTGAACACCAGAAGGATACCCCAGTCTTCCAAGATGACAACTGTCGCATGCACAGGGCTTGAAGTGTCAGATTGGAACAATGAGCATTCTGCAGCTTTTGAGCATCTCAACTGGCCTGCCCAATCCCAGGATTTGAATCCCATAGAAAACTTGTGGGACTATCTGGGGCAACAAGTGAAGCATCATCCCAACCAATCTGGCTGAACTGCGGCATTTGCTGTGGAAAGAGTGGATGAATATCGATGTGCACTACATCTGCACATTGGTGGCATCCATGCCAGACAGGATTTCGGATGTTCTTTGGTTGCATGGAGGCGTTATGCACTATTAGGTGACATTCAGCCAGGAGTGACTAATTTTTTGTCCGGTGAGCTTATATTACACCCTAGAATATGGGGTGGGCAAACTAGGTGGCAAAACTAGGCTAGTAATATACAGTTCCCAGGTTTGAGTACCAACATTGAGATTTTTTTCCATTAGCTACCACTCTGCCCTCAATAAGAAAGAGGACATCGATGGGTTTGGAAGGGCTACCATCCATTGGATGGATGTGTATACTGAGGAACATGGTGGATGACCTTGACAGGAGGCTATATCTGTCTTGTAACAGCTGTCAAGTGAGTCCCATTCCCCAACCTTCTCTGGGTCCTTGACCTAGCCATTTAGCTCATTGCATGCAAAAATATTCCACTCAGAGGTAAAACAACCCAACCCAAGAATACATCAGCCTCTTTGGCTACAAAGCAACTAAATGTCATTTTTTTTACAAAACAAAGCATTTTAAGGCACTGAAAATTAAACTCAGTTACATAATTAAATTCAAAAGTTTTTTACATTAAAGGTATAAATCTAAACTACAGCACAAATTACTGAATATAAAATTTTTGAAAATATAAAAATATTAACTGAAGTACCTATAAGGTCTTGCACAAATATATAAAATATAAATGATGTACACTGTCAAAGAGATCATTTATCACACATTAATCTTTCGGAATAAAAACAATCTGTGCACAAAATTTATGCTTTTGTGCAGGACCATTATATAATAATTTGCATTATAATTTACTTTAAATAATCTCCCTGGTGCTTTAAAAAACTTCATATGAATATTTTACATATATATATAGAAAATAAATGTACTTAATATTACAATTACCATCAGAGCAGATTTTGTAGGATCTATATGGGCTCTCATGGTGACAGGTTGAGTTACAGCAGATTGAGAACTTTGTCCTGAAAAGGTTGTTATAGGCACAGCAGCTCTTTGAGCTACCAAGTTAATTGGCTGTGTGTGATCTCCATCTTCTTGATCAACAGCTTTCGGATCAGGTTTTTGATTGTTCATACTGAAATAAAACAATGAATTTCTTAAGTTACTTAATTATTTTGTATATTACTATATTAATATAAAATATATAGATTATTCATAGAAAGCAACCTAAATAATGATCATTTTTAATGATCAGTTGAATTAATGCCATGGCAACATCACTCTGTTCAGCCTGATCCCAACATCCTGATAGCCTGCCCATATATAAAGGACAGCCATATGCTGTCTGTGTGATGTATTATTACAGCAACAAATCGGTTTGAACACAAACAGAATGTAATGGTCACAAGAAATAAGGTTTTCTATATCTATCCCATTTTTTATACCATGATAGGTTTGCAGTTCTTTTCTCTTATACGAATTATGTGTGGTTACATGCTATTGCATCATTACTCTTGCATTTTCATGTGTCCACTGTTAACTATGCATATCATTTGTTGTTTTCGTTGCTGTTTGTTCAATATAGCCCATTTTGTCAACTATATTGAACTTTTGGACATCAGAATAGAAACCATCATCAAGAGCACTTGCATAATCTTCAGATAGATTGCTATGGTTTTATTTAGAATAAATATCCTAGCACAAAAATTCCACAAAGTTATCTGCTGGAATTTAATAATTTAATATTAATTATATTATACTTAAAAGGCAACTGAAAAGTGGGAGAAGAGAAAGGGAAACAATAAAGCAATATATAATAAAAATAATGTGGTAATTTAATACATTCTTACTGTTTATCTCGGTAAAAAAAAATACACAATTATCAACTGCATATTTAAATTATTTATAATATAATAATTCGTTTCCTTTCAAAATTATCGTTATTTTTAAATGTCCTTTTATGGTCTTAACTTCCTTTTTTTCCAATCTCCAAATATATTAAAACTTAAATATGTTTTACACAAGCTACATACTAATAAATACAGCAACACATATGAAGTAATCAATATCACTACATATATTACCTACAAATTCCAGCAGATAACTTTGTGGAATTTCTGTGCTAGGATATTTATTCTAAATAAAACCATAGCAATCTATCTGAAGTATTATGCAAGTGCTCTTGATGATGGTTTCTATGCTGATGTCCAAAAGTTCAGTATAGTTGACAAAATGGGCTATATTGAACAAACAGCAATGAAAACAACAAATGATATGCATAGTTAACAGTGGCTACATGAAAATGCAAGAGTAATGATGCAATAGCATGTAACCACACATAATTCGTATAAGAGAAAAGAACTGCAAACCTGTCATGGTATAAAAAATGGGATAGATATGGAAAACCTTATTTCTTGTGGCCAGTGCATTCTGTTTGTGTTCAAACCGATTTGTTGCTTAATAATACATCACACAGACAGCATATGGCTGTCCTTATATATGGGCAGGCTATCAGGATGTTGGAATCAGGCTGAAGTGAGTGATGTTGCCATGGCAATAGGTCTGCACCAATCTGCAAGGTCAAGGCTGTGGAAAAGATACCAAGAGACATGAAATGTTAGTTGTCACATGTGCAGGGTCGACCACAACTTAAACAGCTCAGGATGACAGCTTATGTGACACTAACAGTGTGATGTAACAGACATGTCAGCAAGAGTGCTCCTGTAGAGATGTCTGTGACTCGTGGATAAACAGTTTCAAGAAAAATGATATATAGAAGGCTTCATGAACAAGGACTAAAATAAAAAATAAATAAATACCCCCTCAAGCAGCTGCTTGCCACAGAGGTCTGATGTGAGATTATCTACAACAGTGGTGTCAAACTCAAATAGGAACTCGGGCCACTTAAACTTGTACCTGAAGTAGAGCAGGCCACAAAGATGTCACAAAGGGACTATTAAAATTATTAGTTTGTATCTTTTGCCATACTAAACAACACTGACAAGTGAGAATTAATAAATGTAATAAATTAATAGCATATGTAACCATAAAACTGCATTAACTGCTGGTTTTGGTGGGACATAAAGATAAATACATCGTGTTTGATTGTATGGACCGGTGCCTACATATGGGAATGCCTGCCAGTAATCTCCATGTTAGCAAGCGTGCATAGGAAACTTCAGAACTTGCCACATGAGGGCAGCACCGTTCCACAGTCAGCTAACCTATGCTAACGATAAGTATACAGTGATCTGGCTGAAGACATATGGTAAAGAATCAGACAGATGGTTAAACAAATACAATAAACTAGAATCTTTCTCAGAGATACAATGGAAATAATCATTTAAATTCTCCATAGTGAATATTATGTTTAAAAATAATCGTGTTACAATTGAAAATTATTATCCATTAAAATCCGAAATTTTAAAGTGTTTACCCAATATTATTATTTAATGGTAATTCTTTAAAGAACAAAATTTAAATTTTTTCCAAAGCAATTCTTTATCTAATTTAACAATTTTAATTATTATTGCAATAGAGCTTATTTATTGTTAAGGAAATACATAAGCAATAGATTTAGGCAAGATTATTTTGATATTATACTCATTTTTTTTAATTAATAAGCATGAAATGGAGAATTTGCTTAAAAATTAAAAGTAATAGTTTTTTAAATGCAATAGGTGCAAAGTTTATGCTGCAGTACATAATTGACTCTTTATATGTTAGTTTTTTTATTTCAATTACTTCTCCCGATGTAAAGGGCCCCTCCTGTTTATTTGCTTGTTTTATAAAATAATGGTTTTATCATGTCAATTAATGAATTTATACAGAGTAGTCAATTTTTATTATTTTTCAGTTTAGAAGGATAAAAGGGGCTCCATTTAGAATATAGCCCTAAGGCTCTAATTCAGAACTTTGTTTCAGGGCACACATTTGGAATTTGACCCCAGGTCTCCCAATTGCTTAATACGCCCTAGTTCATACACATATTTGTGCAGTTCAGAAAGCCCACAAAGTGTTATAAACTGCAACATTCCATTAGTCATATATGTACATGACTGGTTTCAGAAGAGATGGGGAAGGGGACGAGTGTTCAGGTTCGAAGAAAATGAGTGACATTTTTACTACTATACCTAACACTATTTTTTTTAAAGTAACACAATATTTGAAGTAGTGAAAAATTTTAAATTGGTTGTAACAATATTATGCTCAAAGAAAGCTATAGCATTATCTTTACACGTTATTTCAATGGGAATCTAACTATGAAGTTCTATAACAGGGAGGACTAAACTTTCAGCCTCTGTGATCGACTATTAAGACAGAAAATCTTTCGTGATCAACTGTTTGGTTATCTCTGCTCTATAATATCTAAAATATGCATTTAATAGAGAAATGTTATGAAGATAAAGATTGTAGACTCATCAGGGCTAGATTCTTTTCGAGCCGCTCATGTGTGCAGAAGGGTATTTATCTACCTTGTCAGAATGCTACTGCTACTAGGTGGTCGATAAACACAAACTCAGAATTTACACATACACATTTGATGCATCTAATGAAAAACTGACTGAAATTAAAGATAATCAAATTCATTTAAATCTCGATTTATCATCAACATTCGTTCAGTATTTAAAGAATTATAGAACTGGAAAATTTAATAATAAATTATCTCGTTTTATAAAAATCATTCATAATTATCTAACATCAAAATAAATCATTATGCAACTTTTAAAATTTATATTTTATTAAATGATTTGAAAAAATATTTATTATTTAAATTTTAATTAATATCTGAAATAAATTCTTATGACCCATTACTGTTGTGAAATATTTTAGCTTCCATAATTCCTTAAATACTAGACAAATGCTGTTGAAAATCGAAATTTAAATATATAAGATTATAATCTTGAATTTAGTTTTAGTAACATTTTTTCATTAAATGAATATGTTAGAAGTTACAGAGCTTGCAAGTAAGATTTCCATTCACATAACACAGAAATTCTCTAATATTTTGTTAGGGCAGTGTAACTCAGTTCTGTATATTTTAAAGGTTTCTGCAATTCCAAAATATTATTTATTCAAAAGTGATCTCAGAAATTTTTTCTAATTACTCATGTCATCGTTTTGTTGCCGACATACTGATGCAGCCACCTGTCTTGCAGATCCAGTTTGGAAGAGATTTGATTGAAACAGAGTTTCGCTTCTGCAAACCATCACAATACTGCATCATTGTTCAGACTTCTAGTTAAACACAGCAGAAAGTAGACAGAACAGTATAATCACATATGAATAAACCCGTATCAGAAGCCAACTTTGAAGCAAGTGGTAAACAGCGTACTAACCTATACTGTGCTACGAAGCAAGTAGCAAGCAAAACAGCGGATCGCCAGTGCCAAGCGGATGAAAATGTCGCAGCACTACTGTTGCTTCACATCCCCCCCCCCCCCCGATAGGGGACCACCTGACATGGTGGGGGGCTTCAGGCCCAGCAACTGGTCAAAGACTCTGCTGACTGGTATGGGCCCGGGTTGGACAGAGCCAAGACCAACCGAGTTTGAAGGCATCGTTGACCATTTTAAGGGCACGGCTGAACGGATTGGTCTCCTAGTAGGCACGAGCCCTTTTCAAAGTCTGGGCCCCACTAAGAGTGTCTCCACCCCGGGTGCCGAGCGAACTTGGAACTACATATCCTAGTTCATGGCTAACCAGGGAACAGAGTAAATTTTAGGTTTCTCCCATGGTTGGGCTTTCCTTCTATAGGACTGCTCGTCATAGGAGGTTGGGGATGAGATGCATCTATATGGTGTATTCTTGCCACTGACTATAGATGGTCACGGCTTTCCGTTAACTTGGTAGTGCTGTAAAGTGAAACTGGGGATTGCATGGTTGCCATAACATCTGGCAACATAAGAGTTTAAATGTCGCTTCACATCTTGAAATAGGCAGGCATTCCCATTACATAGGCACTGGTATTGACAATAAATATTACATCTCTAATCTGAATTAAATAGTTAATTTTAAAATTAAAATTCATAAATTTTTTAAACTTTAAGTATTTTATTACTTTTTTTATAATTTGATAGATATTTACCAAATATTGGCATGGGCCATGTGTTTGACACCACTGATCTACAGTTTGCATCCCACCACTCTGTCAGGGGGAAGAGACAGGTTGTTGTGGTGCAGACAACACCGGGACTGGACAGCAAACCAATGGGTTAGTGTTTTATGATGAATCCAGATTTAGTTTACAGAGTGACAGTCATCATATTGTTATGTGGAGAGAACCAGAACCCGTTATTACCCCTAAAACATCAAAGAAATGCACCATTACAGAAGTGGTGGTTTACTGGTCTGGAGCAGAATTATGCCAAATGGCTGTACACTGCTCCATGTCTTTTATGGAGGAATCACACAGCACTAATATATATAAAAAAAAAGTCTCTCCAGTAGCTGCTTGCCACAGAGGTCTGACAGGAGCCTGCCAGTTTAATACGCCCTACTAAAAGATCTGTGAGGATGGCAGGACCTCAGCAGAAAAACAACACAAGCATCCATGCCTTACCCAGGGCTCGAACACAGGTTCCTATAGAGACAAAATCCTTGAACCCTACGTGAAGCTTTTTCAGAGTACTGTTGGACCAACAATTCCTGTTTATGAATAACAACACATGTCCACATAGGGCTCCTTTAGTGAAGTATTTCTGTGAAAATGAAGATATCTGGCATATGCCTTGGCCAGCATATTCACTGGACTTCAACTCAACACAGCAAGTGTGGGATGCATTGGGAAGATAGATTTTATTAGTTCATAAACCTCCTCCCAGAACTCTCCTGGAGCTCTGACCTGCTCTTGTACAGGAGTGGGTCTTGTCAGCAGCCTGCAACATCGATGTGACACTTTTATCACTGTAAGGGATCATCAGACCTTACTGGTTACTCTCACTGGTTCAAAGAATTACCATTCAGGTTATGTTCCTGAAAAGTACTGCAGTTGGCAAGACTAAGGTCCAGTGGAAAATAATGGTTGTGGGAAAACAATATATAGGACAATAAAACATATGAAAAATATAAATAAATCAAAAAACTTTCTTATTGCCCTTTCAACAGCATGCAAAGGTGATGTGACACTTGTATCCCTGTAAGTGGTCATCAGATACTGAACTCTCATGTACAAGCGAATGCATCTCCAGCAAACTTCTGCAATTGCTATCCTATTAAATAAATTAGAGTGCATCGCTCCTGTCAATCCTGTATTTTATGCCAATTATATCATGCATTTGTTTCTTCTTTCTATATTCCATCTGCCTATATTGCCTGCCATTCTATCATCATGTACTTTTCATTTTATCCACATTTTGTTGGACAGTGTAGTAACAGAATCAAAAATAATTTAAAATTCTCTGTCATTGAGCAATAAAATTTTAAAGTTTACACTTCAAATTATCTGTATGTTGAAAGTTTTTAGGAGAAAACTCGGAAGCTTTTCAGAGCAGTAACAGCTGTCACTGCTCTGAAGTTGCTGTCAGTTGGGGCAGGGACAGCTGTCACTGCTCCGAAAAGCTTCAGAGTTTTCTCCTAAAAACTTTCAACATACAGATAGTTTGAAGGATAAACTTTCAAATTTATTGCTCAATGACAGAGAATTTTAAGTTATTTTTAATTAATTTCTGAGCAAGAAGATATTTTTAATTGTGTACTTAGTAACAGAAACATGCAAGCCCAATAAGTGATATTTCTGGTTAAGTCAGGATATGAAGAACACCGGTGGGCTGTAATATTATTTTCTCAAGCAAAAAAGAGACTTTGTGCTGTACAAAAACATGGCAACAAGAAACTTTGCACACATATATAATCTCTTACCAACCACTGGGGTTATGTTCCTGAAAAGTACTGCTGTTGGCAAAATTAAGATCCTGTGAAATATAAGGGTTAGGGGAAACAACAGGGCAATAATATATAAAAAATATAAATAAATTAAAAAATACCTATTTTCTCATATGCACGATAAAAAGTAGGAAATAAAACTAAAGCATATTGATGGTGCAATCAATCACTGAATGCATATTTACTTCAGAGGAAGATAGGGTGCTGGCAATCTTGTTGATTATATAAATCAGCACCTTATCTTCCTTTGAAGCGAATAAGAATACAGTGACTTGCTGTACCATTGATATGCTTTAGTTTTATTTTATACTTTTTAGATTGCATATAGGAAGATATATTTTTTTTAATTTTTATATACTTTTTCTGTGTCACTAAAAACATCTACCTTCAAAGACTTTGATATGACATATTTTTCCTGCACCTGTTTTTGAAATCACATTTAAGGCATAACCCATGACATTGGAGATATCACAAACTTCAATTTGAGATATAACTCATTAAGGTCCAGTCCGATGAAAATATGCCCCTTTCTTTTGGGGAAGTTAAAAATGGTGGGAGGCAAAATTTGAAACAACCAACAATGGTCCTCATATGAGCTTTCATTTGACACCTAACTTATCTTAAGCCTTCTCATTCAGTTGGGTCAGGGTAGGCTCAATCAGTAGCATGTCAGACTCAATCTACAGTTTCCAGGTTCGAATCCCAGCTGGGCCAGCACTGATATTTATCTTTGTAAAATTCCGTGCCCTGTCCACATTCAGTAGGGGACACTGCTGGACTTGGAAAGGCCATCCATTGGATGAAACATTAAACCATTGCTCTAAGTGCGGGAGAGCCATATCCTGTACACATTAAAGAACATTCTGGATGGCCTTGATGGGAACTACCAGATGTCTCCCAACAGCTGTCTAGTGAGTCCCCTCCTCCAACCTTCTCTGAGCCCTCGATCCTTGTGGCCTGGCTATTTAGCCCATTGTGTGCAAAAAAAGTGCCGATCAAATGTAAAACAATCAACCAATCTAATTTGGAAGATATAGTGGACAATTGCTTTCATATTTACCCTTTTTCAGAGGGAAAGAAACAGAGGGGAGAATGTTTTTAAATAAATATCACTCCTTGTGTCACAAGCTTCCATTTCACACAACTTGTTTCCTTTGGCCCTTGGGTTCTGAAGATATAGCAGAATAATCGTTTTCATACTTTCCCTTTTTAGGGAACAGAAAAGCACGGAGGTCAATTTTTTATAGTCTGGAACACTCTGAGTATCACAAGCTTTCACTTGACACATACCTTGTTACTTTTGGCCTTCATTATATATGTAGTGAAACAATCATTTTCATATTTACCCTTTTTAGGGGGTGGAATGTTTCTTAACCTGCAATATTCCCTAAGACACAAGTTTTCATTTGACACATAACTACTACTTTTCCTTGGATTAGCTACTTTCCAAGTTGCTAATCCAAATTGGGTTGGTAATAGCTACTTTTTCCTTGGATTCTGAATTGGGTTCACATTATCATTTGCATAATTCACCCTTTTTTTTGGGGGGGGGGGTCAATTTTGTATAGTCTATGACATTCCCCATGTCACAAGCTTTCATTTGACACTAGCTTGTTACAATACAAGAGCTGCATTTTGAAAATATAGCGGAACTGTTTTCATAATTTTCCTTTTTTGCGGTGAGAGAAAGCATGGAGTGTAATTTTTTAAAGTCTATAGCACTCCTTGCATCATAAGCTGTCATTTGACACCTAAATCATTAAGTCAGCCCATCATGTTCAAAAGATATGTGGAACAACATTTTTGACAAATGCACAAAATGACAAACCAACAAATGACAAGCAAAAAACAATAAAAAAGATAGGTAAAAAACAAAGTAACTTTATTTTCCATTTACGCAATATAAAAACAAGGTTGGCAATATGATGACGAAAAGAGATAAAACAATACACAAAATACCAATTATCCTCCCAGAATTCATCTCCATTTTATACAGCAATGTTCAGAAACTCAGAAGCAATGAAAAGGGTAAAATGAATGTTAATTATAATGACATGGTGTTATGAAAAGAAGCCTGAAATCTGTTTGAAAAAATTTAATTTTAGTCAAAACCAAAAATCTGCATAGAAGCAATGACACATCCATGTGTAACACAGTTTTACTGACATTTGAATCATTGAGAAATAGACCACAAATTCCCTCCCTCTGCAGTATTCACTAGGCCAGCTCCCATGATCTACAGGAGGTGGAAGCAAAAATTATTGCATTCTTCCATTTTAAGCCCAACTACCACTACATTTCTCTTGCACTAGTCCAGGGCAAAAAACTCATGGCACCTTAATTTGGAGTTGTTTTATTTCTGAGCAACACTATTTTTTTGCACACATTGAGCTACATGTCCAGTCAAAAGGACCCTGAAGGCTCAGAGAAGGTTGGGGCAGGGGGACAGCTGTTGGGAGACAGATAGAATATGTCATCATAAAAGTTAATTTTAACACAATGCAATACTGTGTTGTGTCTTCACAGAACACTCAACTTCCAGTCTTCTAGTGGTGATTGATGGAGACGGGGAAAAAGAGTTTTTTTCTCTAGAATTATACACTCTTTTGCAAAAAGTATCCAGACATTTTCATGCTAAGTGAACAAATAACCACTTTCAAATCTATCTAACTTTGAAAATAAGCTTTTTACGGAAAAAAGTCACTAGACATATATTGAAGATCTGCTTAATATCATTCTAAATGTCTATTTTTTAGAGAATATTTGTTTAATATTTAAAGGCACCATTCAAGCTATAATATTTAACAACAAATGTTATCACACACCACCCTTTCATAACATCCCCCCCCCCCCCAAATTGATGAAAACTTCAAAAATCCTTACACAAAATTCAAAATATCACATTTATATTGTGAACAACTTGTTATAACAATTGTGAATCAACTTTTTGAAGTAAATATTCAAAACTAGCTAAAGTTTCATTTAAATGTTTCAGCTTCCATAACTCGACATACTTGGTATTAACCTATAAATTACCACTTTGAAGTCGATTTAAATTTTAGAGGAAAAATTGTCTTGAGCCGGGTGGGATAGGAATCCACGATCTCCTGATAACATGTCAGGTGCTCTGGACCACTGAGCTACTGACCGCCGATCAAGATCTCCTCTAATTGATGATATGAACCATTTCAACCTACTTCCTATGTAGGGTGTTCAGACAATTTTTGCCACATGCAGCAGATACCTGCCATATAGATAGAAAGTATTTCCTTACAAGTAATACAGTTGATAGTAATTCAAAGTGGTAATTTATAGGTTAAAACTTTCAATATTAGATTAATAATATAGAAAATAGAGATTTGAGAGCACTGACTGAGATCTTCAATTTATGTCTAGTGAATTTTTTTCCATAAAAAGCTTATTTTCAAAGTTAGGTAGATTTGAATGTGGCTATTCGTTTACTTAATATGAAAGTATCCAGATACTTTTTGCAATATAGTGTAGTTTCTTAAAATTATTTCCATAAAAATACCCCCACCAACTATAAGATTTAAAGTAATGAAAAAAGTGTTTCATTATTGTATTAGAAAGAATATTCAATTCTTCGAAAGTTTTACAAATAACCCAAACAATCATATTACTTGCAGTGAAGAGGCGGGTACAACAAGAATACATTGAGTGAAGAATATAATGATAAATACTTATTCCTAAGCATAAAATTTGGTTTCCACAAAGAAAACCACCAGAAGTAATAGTATCTAAGGAAAATTTTTGTAACTGAGCATATCATTATACAATCAATATCAGTCAGTACCATCCAAGGTCACTAACAAACGTTCGTTCAGAAATTTAAAACAAATTATCAAAAATCAATAATCTTATCAAAGACAACTATTCTAAAAAGTGCATACTGCCAAACAAAGATTTACTGTTCTAAACTTTAAGAAAACCCCAGAACAAGATTGCTAAAATTATCAGAGACAGCCATTTTAACCTAAACATACTGCTAAACAATGAACTGCTGTTCTGACCATCAAAAAAAAATGTATAAGAAGCTTAAAAAACAAAATTTAAAACAATTCACCATACGATTCCTTGTAACAATTTGGGAAGTCTGTGATCACCTGGAGAGTCAATTACATGTTTACATCCACATTTCTCCTGCTGGTTGGAAGTTTTGCCACATTTCACAGTCTTGGTATACACATGTGACGGTCTGATGGGAAATTCCAACAATTCAGCAGTTACAGTGATTGAACAACCTGTCTTCTTGCACCTACTATCTGGCCACGTCAAACTCACATAACTGACTTTACCCATGATTACTTTTCCACGACTGGTTTCAATGCATAGAGACCTGCTCTATTTACAGGCATCGCCAGTTTCAGCATCCCATGTGACTGGATGCAATACTTCTGCTTTGTGAATTGTTATTGGGGTGTATATAATAATTTGTCTATCCAGTGTATTATGCACTTAGCCAAGCTTAAAAAAGTTAGCATTTTTAAACCAAATTTGTTTGGTGTTTATATACTAATTCATATTTCAGTGAGGTTACACTGTGAAATAAATATTCATTAACCCTTTGCACTCGAGAGGTGACTCTCAGTCACCACTTGGTTTGATGCAGCAACTTGAATGGCGACTGAGAGGCACCAATAACTGCTTTATAAACATATATCTTTCCCCTTTACATTTCAAAATTGCAAAGCTTGATATTCAATATTAGGTCTTTATAATGTAAAAATACATGAAATATTGAAATAAAATAGTTCTATCTGTTAATTTATGTACGATTTATTTTTATGTTAGTTGTAAAAAATTTAAACTTTTTAGCAAAAAAAAGCTTCAAGTTGCTACTTCCCTATAGTGAAAAAACCTTTGAGTGCAAAGGGTTAAATATTTGAACTATTGTACATTATAGACAGTTGCTTTGTAGACCTCACCATGTATAGCTCCAAAGTATGTTAAACTTTGCTGGATAGCTTAAAGACGAGCATCAGCCAATTAATCTTGCCAAGAAATTAAACAAGGGTTCTTTAATGGTGTTAGATGAAAAAAGAACTTAAACTGTCCAAAATAAATATAAGTTTAAGCAAATATTTAAAATTGCTATTCCTTGCACCTACTATCTGGCTATATAAATTAAAAAATATATATATTTTTTTTTAAATTTGCTTAAGAGAAAAAATAAGTCAAAATATAAATTTCACAAAATAAATATTTTTTGAATTCTAGACTCACCAATAAACACATCACACCAAAAAGCAACTCTGTGACAAGTCACTGCCTCTTACACCTCCAACAAACTTTACTCCTAAACCCTATGCTCTTGTCACACACTGCTCTAACTAACTGCTATGACTCCTGTCACTTTGCCATACCTTGATCTGCTATCGTGGCACGTGACATCATGCAGGTAAGTCACATTTCCATCCGGTGATTGGGCACTGATGATGACATAAGTGGGCATGACTCTTGCTTTGTGCATTCAGTGATTGTGAATCAAAATGAAGTTGCCTAATCAGCAACTCTATGGGTGGGGAGAATTGATGATTCAAAGTAAATAAAAAGCCCCAAAATAATAATTACATAAATAAGGTAAAACTGGTTAAGGAAAAGTGAATGGGTGAACCAGCACAACTTCCCCTCCCAAAGGGAGTCAAAATTTGACCTAACAGATTTTGATGTGCATATTTATAATAGAAGATCGCAACAGTTAATATCTCAAAAATTTCTCCTTGCTAGTTACAGGTTAAGATACTGAAAAGCCCATGAATGTTCAGAATTAGCTGTTACTGTGTATACTATAAACTTAATTCTATCCATTATACATTGAGATGCCAGTTTATTAGATACACCACCCATTATCACATAAATGGTTCATTCCAACAAGTAATACATCATGTGACTGTGGTGTGCATTATAAATCAGGCAGACCAGCTCTTCAAGTATTAGTTAGATTTGGTTTGAGAGTCAGAATGGACAAAATGAGTGACTTAAGCGACTTTGAATGTAGACATGTTTGTTGGTGCTTGGTGTGCCAGTTCTAGCATCTCCCAAACTGCTATCTCCCTGGGCTTTTCACACACAACTATTTCAAGGATTTAACAAGAATGATATGGTGATTGGTGATCCTGAGGTGATCCTGAGGATGAAATCAGCTTATGGATCAGATGGGTCACAAGAGACTGGTGAGAATT
Source organism: Ryuthela nishihirai (assembly GCA_038380435.1). Classification (NCBI taxonomy): domain Eukaryota; kingdom Metazoa; phylum Arthropoda; class Arachnida; order Araneae; family Heptathelidae; genus Ryuthela; species Ryuthela nishihirai. The sequence goes on from JAWZYU010000002.1 coordinate 21,134,789, forward strand.
GTGCAAACAAACAGATGGGCCACAACCAGACAAATTACAGCAGAACATTGGTGTGCAGATGATCATCTCCAAACACACTACGTATCTGATCTTGTTGCAAATGGGCTACAATATCTGCCAACCATACCCGAGTGCCAATGTTGTCAGTGAAAAACACAAAAATTTCATCTGCAGTGGACAGATGCAGGAGCATTGACACTGGACCATTGAGGACTGGAAAAGGTAGCCTGAACAAATGAATAAAGATTCCTTTTTCATCGTGCTGATGGATCAGAGTTTGGCACATAAAACTTGAGGCCATGGAGCCATCTTTTTTGGTGTCAATAGTACAAGCCATTGGTGGTAGTGTGATGGTGTGGGGAATGTTTTCCTGACACACATTAGGTCCCCTGATAACCATCAAAGGACATCTGAGCACCATGGCATATTTGAACATCGTTGCTGACAAAGTTCATTCCTACATACTATAGTTTATCCTCAGTTGGATGGGCATGTTCAGAATGATAATACACCTGCTCACAAAGCACATATTGTCACCAAATGGTTCCAGGAACATGCTGATGAGTTTTCCTTGCTTCATACCTATGCATTCCTAAGATCTAAACCCTATTGAGAAACTTTGGGATGAGGTGGTAAGGGCTGTACACAGCAAGACTGTGCCATCATATAATTTGCAGCAACCCTGTGACACAATCATTTTTACATGGTACAACATTCTTGCACAACACATCCAGCATCTTCTAAGTTCCATGCCCAAACAAATTTGGTAGTTTTGAAAGCCAAAGGAGGCACAACACGATACCAGGTAGAGATATCTAATAAACTTGCTTCTAGTGTATATTACAGTCACAACCTCTCATTCTGAAGACAACCTCCAGTTTTTAGCTGGCTTAAGTCCATTGCAGTCCACTAGCCTATTAAATCTTTTTTTTTAATGTCCATTCTCTAATAAGCCATTAAATTGGCACACTGAAAAATTCTGACTTGGATATACATAATTGTATCAGAATAATATGGCCACCTACCATAGTATATGTGTGGTAGGTGGTCATATTATGCTGATGCGACTGTGTATATCACCAATAAGAATAAATGTTTTTTCATTGCTGAATTTAATAAACCTACTATAAATCACTTTTACAAAATATAACATTTGTAGAAAAAACTACCTTAAGCCAGTTGGGTTCACATCACACATAGCTGAAGGCAGTTTTTCTGCAAAATTTAATGTTGAAGCTTAAGAGTGATTACTACAATTTTATGCAAATATATAGATATAAAAATAGCAAAAAATATCCATAATGTGGATTTGCCTTACTATGGCTGTTTGATTTCATTTTCTTAACTCTATGAAGACTGAGTTTTTTGGAAATTATGTATATAAAACATTGAGAAGACAAAAAAAAGATGTGGGCATCTGCAGTGATAACCGAAATTTACATTCTGTTGAATAATATTAAATCATTAAATTCTTTGACAAATTTTATTACTCAACTCCAGAACTTCCAATTCCATCATCCTCAAGCAGCCAGGGCTAGAGAAGTCCAAGCAGATTCTGCAATTTAGTTCTCTAAACACATCTGTCATGAGCTACATCTGCTGCATTTGGCCACTATACACCAATTCTAACAAGGTTCTGTTTGACATTAAGTGCCCCTACCCCACATCCTAGGTCTACCTCTCTTTTGGAAGCCTTTATGCACACTGTTTATAACCCAATTTGCTAATCTATAATTATGCATACAAGTAACATGGCCAAACCAACCGAGTCCCTCTCTGCAAAATATGTTACACAAAGGAGGTTGCCAACTCATCTGCCTAACATCATCATTACTTACAAAGTTGAACCATGTAATGCCCAAGATAACGATAACAGGAAACTTAATGCTTTTGATTCTGGATGCTTATCCAGAATCAAAAGCATTAAGTTTCCTGTTATCTTGTTTACAAATGGTCCAAGTTTCACTGAAATAACTAACCCTAGAAGGAACCAAACTATTATAGTTTAATTTAGTCTTTAGGTGTATATGCCCATTTCTCCACACTCTCCATAGATTCTTAAAAGTCCCAGCAGCAATCCCTATTCATCTGTTAACCTCATTCCACACATCACCAGTATCTGTTACATAGCTCCAAAGATATTTAATGACACACCTGCTCAAGAGTGCAACCATTCAGATTGACTGAACCACAACCTGCTTGCCTAATTTTCCCCATTTTAATTTTCTCTGTTTATCACCAAACCTACTCTACTACCAGTCTTATCATCAGTTCTAATGAAAGAATTCATTTCATCAGCATCATTTGCTAAAAGGGCCAAATCATCAGTATAATCTAAATAAAAAAATTAACAGATCTCTAGACCATTTAAGCCCAAAATATTTCCCTTGCTGTAAATTCCACATAACATAATGGATAACTAGAGAGGAAAGGAGGCAAAATGCATCTTTGTCAAACACCAAAAGCTACAAGCTGTATCAACTCTCCCACAACTAGGTGTTATTATATAGAGAACTTTCCTTATGTTTACTAATTGTCAGGTATGCCATATGATCTCACAATCAACAACACATTACAACAATCAGAGTAAAAAGCTTTTTTGAAATCTACAAACATCTCTCAACAATCTGCCTAAGTGAAAAAATCTGATCACATCCACTACCACTTCTGAATCCACACTGCTCATCATGCAATTGTTCATCAACCAGACAGCACAATCATGCAAAGAACTTTACCTGGAACAGAAAGCAGGCTGATACCCCTATAGTTATCACAAGAACTGCAATCACCTTTAAAAAAAAATAGCGATAATAATAGCTCTGTAAAATCATTAGTAACAATGCCTTTGTCATAAAATATATTCAAAATTTCATTCAGCCATGTGGCAACAGAAACATTTCCAGCTCTAAGCATTTGAGATGTAATTTCCTCTACCACTGGGGATTTATGTAGTGTAAGTTTATAAATAGCCATAATAACTTCAGACTGTGATATAGGGTAAACATTAAAGCTAGTAATGCATCTATCCTCATTACAATGAGAATAGAACTAACCACATTGTTTAGAGCAGGGGTGGGCAAATAGCGGCCCGCGGGCCACATTCAGCCTGCTAAGAGATTTTTGTGGCCCGCCAAGACAGTCAGAAAAATCCGCCTTGAACCGAGATTTCCTTCCCATGCGCGACCGAAGATTCGTCTCGTATTTTCCACTAGGACGGCCACATCAATACGCATGTGCAGTGTAGATACGAAAACAATTGCCCACCCCTGGTTTAGAACATCTCCGAAATGCTCAGCCCACCTAGTCAGGACAGAATCCTCACCTTCAATAACCTTATCTTGCTTATCCTTCAATCCCTGTATATCTGTTTGTTTCTTCCCATACAGAACATTGACTATCTGGTACAGCTCTCTGCTGTTACAATGTCTAGTTGCTTCCTCAGTCAAGCTATCAAGTAATAGAGTCCTATCAGCTGCTAACTGATCCTTTACACATTTATTAAGCTCTTTGTAACACTTTCTATTAGGACTAGTAAGGTGTTGATTAAGAACATTCCTGCAGTTATTTTTTTCCCAAAATAAGCTCAAGTGCCTTATCACTCAAATAATTTTGCCTCCTCTGCTTCTTTTTGCCTAAAAGAGTAGTTAATTTTAAGAAAAGCCTGTTTAAAAAGGTTCCATTCTTCCTCAACTTCAGTAGTAAGCATACCATGACTGTCATAATGACTAAGTAACCTATCATGGTAAGCTTCAGCTAAAACTGGGTCTTTCAGAGCTTCAGAATGAAAGGTAAATTTTTCGATGTTAGCACAACACTTCTTCAGTTTAAGTTGTAAGACACTTTTAACAAGGTAATGGTCAGATCCAATTTCAGCTCCCCTATATGACCTGGTATTCCTAACAGAACTAGCCTATTTGCTGTTAATTAATAGGCCAGTTACCTGCACCTGGTATTCCTATATAAGCAATCATATTATTATGCAGTCCATCTGGTGAAACCCATGTGTACTTATATATGTCACAATGTTTGTATTAAGTGTTAGTTATTCCCAAACCATTAAGTTTACTTACTTGTAGGAGATGTTGCCCATTGCCATTAAAAATATATATATATATAAATACCCCCTCATACAGCTGCTTGCCACAGAGGTCTGACAGGAGCCTGTCAGTTACCTATACCAAAAGGACCTATCACCCCTCCCCAAAGGTCAGAGTCAGTACCAACTTTGGCACTGAAGTTGCCTAGAATAATGGTAATATTTCCTTTCTTGACAGAATTCAAAATATCCTGAAGTTGTCCATAAAACCTATACTTACAAGAAAGATAAAGGTTATTGAAAATAACTGTGAAATAAAAAATTAGCACTCTATAGTTCAAATACTTTGACATCTGAGACTGATATATATATGCTTCCTTTCAAAATATTTAAGTATTTAACGATTCATCAGACTTCAGAAATTTCTGTGCTGTAAGCTTAACAAAACAAAAAAACTGAATCGGACACAAAAAAAGGAAAACTTCATTAATAATAAGAATTTTTTTCCCCTTTTTAAATCTCTCTCTATCACTCAATGTTTTGTTATAACTATAGCACTGTGTGGTTCATATTTCTGCATATTGTCTTCTAAATTGCATTCCAAATACTTTTGTATAAATTTTAGAGCTTACATATTAATTTTATATGTAAAGCAAATTTCTGTTTATACTATTCCAGATTGTCTATGCATTTTCTTTCTCTGCATTTTGTTTTCAAATAAGCTTAAGAATTTACCATTAACAAAACATTTACACAACTGTAAACATTAGAATAAATTGTAAGAAAGGTACCTTACGCGATTAAAGGTATATTATAATTACACTCAATGATTAATGATTTAAAATTACACTAAATGATCAATGCTGCTCTTGTGGAAATCATGATTTTTAAAACTGCATCTAATTTTCATTGTAGTGCACAAACGCAGAAATGCCCACTGTTATAAAGCTGCTTCATTTTAATTCATGTTATATCTGTAAGTGGTAGCTAGGTAGTCACTGGAAGGAGAGCTAAGCACCAATACCCTGTGATGATGAATAGAACCGGCTTCGCCTAGTACTTAATGTCCGACCCCACCTTCTTGTGGTACTGGCCATTAGTACCTTTCAAAAGAGATACTCTCTTGTGGAAAGGGGAGGGCTGTCAGATCAGTGTGGCCTACTGATCTCAACAACTGTAGCTGCTTTTTTTCTCTACCCTGAGGAGTGATCAACCACATCAATATATGATTGATTATACAGGGTGATTCAAAACTCATCGTTCAAATTTCGTGGGGAGGTAGAGAATACGTCAGGAAACCGATTTCACATAGGAAAGAATGTCCGCAAATGTACGCATGTGTATGTAGAGGGCGCTGTGTGTACCCAACCAGTGTACAGCTCGCCCGACCACTCCCGCTGTCATCAGTGTACGAGCTGACTTACTAGTGATAAGATGAATCGTTTTACGCATCAAGAGCTAGCGGATATGCATCTCGCATATGGGGCAGCTGGCGAAAGCAGCCGCCGAGCTAGGCAAGTTTATGAATACCGATACCCCAACAGAAGAATACCGCAGCATCAAATGTTTGCACGTGTCCATCGCAATCTGCGTGAACGTGGTTCACTGCGCAGCAACATGCAGGATATGGGGAGAAGACGACTGACGCGGACTGTCAACGTCGCAGAACAAGTCCTACAGTCCATCGAAGATAATCCGAATACCAGCACACGAGCTATTGCTCAGCAGCTTGGGGTCTCTCAGTTAGCATTGTGGTGGATACTGCACAAGGAACGTGTGCATCCTTACCATCTGCAAAGGGTGCAGTTACTGCATCCTGACGATTATCCAAAGCGTGTGGAATTTGCACAATGGTTCATGCAGAAAGGTGCGGCGGGCCCCAGTTTTCCAGCTTCTGTCCTTTTTACAGATGAAGCTTCATTCACTCGTGAAGGTGTGTTCAATACACACAATTCACGTGTGGGCTTACGACAACCCTCATGGTATGAGAAGTCACGCTGCGCAACATCGTTTTGCCGTAAATGTGTGGGCTGAAATCATTGGTGACTGTTTGTTGGGACCTTATTTGCTACCGCCCCGATTGGACGGCCGGAAATACCTAATATTTCTCGAGACACTGTTACCGACTTTTCTGGGTGCTGTTCCTGTGCATATCCGCCGAGATATGTGGTATCAACATGACGGGGCACAATTGTTGCGCATGATTACCTGAACCGAATATTCGGAGCTCGATGGATCAGTAGAGGTGGACCGATCGCTTGGCCACCCAGGTCACCTGATTTATCGCCCATGGATTTCTTTTTGTGGGGGGCCATGAAAGACCATGTGTACGAGACCCCCGTCGACAGTGAAATGGACCTAGTTGCACGAATAGTGGCCATCGCAGGCATTGTCCGTGATATGCCAGGTGTTTTCGAAAATGTTCGGCGGTCAATGCAATGGCGCTGTGAATCCTGTGTCCGTGTAAATGGTCGCAATTTTGAGCACCTACTGTGAACCTATACTTTACCTTGTTGGAATAAAAGTCACATTCGTTACAACTTAACTGTACTGTTTCCTTGTGTTCACTTTACTTGTCCATTTTGTTCATGTAGATGACGTTTGCGGACATACTTTCCTATGTGAAATCGGTTTCCTGACGTATTCCCTACCTCCCCACGAAATTTGAACGATAAGTTTTGAATCACCCTGTATATTGCTTAACTACAACAAACAAATTTTTCTTTCTTAAAATGGCGAAACCTAAGAAAGTTCTGATTGATGAAGAATTCCTAAGGCAGTTGCAGGGATTTGAAATATTTGTTGATTCTGATTCTGATTGCAAATTTGATGAAATTTTACGGTTGAATGTGTAACTATATTTCTAAAATCTATTTTAGTTACAAATGTCACTGTTTATTATTTTATAAATGCTGCAATCAGTCAAATTAATAAGGTTTGACTGATCTGACTATATTTCTATAACATAGGGACCTGGGTTCGAGCCCCGGATAAGGCATGGATGTGTGTATCATTTTTCTGCTGAGGGCCCAGATATAGTTTCCTATATCTGGGCTCTACTCACAGACCTACTGTGGCATATAAACTGACAGCTCACATCCTCACAGACCTTCTACTGTGGCATATAAACTGACAGGCTCCTGTCAGCCTCTGTGGCAAGCAGCTGCTTGATGGGTTTTTATTTTTTTTTTCATGGGTCCTCTGCAGATCACAGATTTATATTATTTACAAGCATATGTTCAGTGCCATATCTAAAGTGAGGGGGGAACATGGGCGCCATGCTTCCCCTCCTACTTTGTGAGTATTACTAAGGGTAATGGAGGCGAAAAATGCATGAAATATACTCATTTAATAATTTTTAAAGACCTAAAATGGAGGGCAAACTGTTATACTGCAATGGAAATCCAGTCTCTTAACCCCCCCCCCCCCACTCTTTTTCTGGCTGGATTAAGTTTCTTGCCACCGCCACCACCACCACCACCCATTCCTCTATATCTGGGCCCTGATATATTATAAATATAATATCTGAGCATCCCTGCTATCACATAATTCTCAAGATGAAAACATTTTCCCTTATAATTCTCAGGTATTTATTCTAGCAAAAATCGATCTAGAAGGATGGAAAAAAAAAATACCCCCTCAAGCAGCTGCTTGCCACAGAGGTCTGACAGGAGCCTGTCAGTTTATATGCCATAGTAGAAGATCTGAGAGGATGGCAGGACCTCAGCAGAAAAATGACGCATACATCCATGCCTTATCCGGGGCTCGAACCCAGGTCCCTTAGATCAGTAGCCAAGCGCGCTAACCACTCGGCCATAAGCAAAAAGAAAAATCTAATATTTATATTTTATGCACACTTATTTGTGAGAAAATGTTTTAAAGATAGAGAGAAATTATGGAAAACTGATTAAAAGGGGAAATGACATGCCAGAATGTATTCTGGCTTTCCAGGAATTCGGCTCGATAATAATCCCCCCCCCCCCCCCCCAAAAACACACACACCAATGTATTTATACCAAGTTGCATGTTATTTCAGTGACGCGATTCATTTTGAAACTAATAAAATCTTTATAGACCTTCTACTATGGCGATAGTAAACAGAAGAATAAAATAATTGAAAATTTCAATTTCATACCAACAGCAATGTATGTTAAGAAGCAAGAGTGTATTTAGCAAGAGACAGGAGGGGGCGAGGGTAACTCAGAATGCTAATAATGGTAAAAAAAAAGGTGGAAAATGATGAAACTTATTGATATTTCTTGCATTTTTAAAGTTTTATTTTAAAGACCTGTAAAAGGGAGAAATGTTATATTGCATTGAAATTCCAGTTGCATTTCCCCTTTTGCATTTTTTTCTGCTTGGCTGTGTTTTTTTTCTCTTGAACAATTATAATTGATTTTGATTAGATTTAACTTTAATAATTTGACAATATTTTTGAATTTAATTCTTATGAACTAATTGAAGCTTACATACTTAGCAAACCCTCATTTAACTTTATTCAGCAATGTTAATTGCCTGGTGCCCAATGCTATCTGGAAAATTAGTTTAATTTGGCTCAGTTACAAGGTCCAAAGTGAAGAAGTTTAACATACTTTGGAGCGTTACAAACAGCTGTTGAAACTGATAGTGTCCCAAACCATGACACCAGGCTGAGGAGCCATATGATGCTCATGGTTGGCAGCATGATCAGCCCGGTGACCATACTCAATCAGCAATCGTCAACATTGAGATAGAAGTGATACTCATTGCTGAATATGACATGGTTCCATTCATCTCACTATGCATGTCTGGTACAACACCACTGTAACCTTGCATGACGATGTACTGCGGTGAATAGCAGTCATTGCAATGGCTGGTGAGAGCATAAACCTGCCTCAGCCAATCTGCGATTCATAGTCCTTATCGATACAGGGATGTACATAGCTGCCTGTATACCACACTGAATGTCATCTGCTGGGAATTGTGGGGCTGCTATGGCTTACTGTCGAATGTGGCAATCAAGATGTTCGGACATCTGCCTACCTGCACGTATCACTACAGAAACACGTTACCTTCCTCCAAACAGTCACCAAATTTGGCTGACAGTTGTTGCATCCTGATGCATTTCCACCGAAACCAACCAGCCACACATAGCCTTATGAAGCCTCTGGTAAAAGTGTCCATACGATGGTATGATTCCTGATGATGTCACTCAGGTATTCTCATTCCTTACATGTGCTTTTACCACCGAGATCACTTGAATGCAGTGGTTCACACACCAAAGTGAGGAGAACCAAACTTAGGTATGCCAAGCCATTTTGCCCTGTTATCTCCCTCACCTATCGCATGATCGATTTGCAACTACACTCATTTCCATAAACCGGCTATCAACATTACACACCTATTTGCATAGCACTACAATAAATACTTCCTGGTGTGGCATTTATGTTGAGCGGTGTATATATCTTGCCCCTTTGTATAATTCTTAGTAAATTGAACTTCAATCCCAGCATATTAACCTAATGTGCAATAGCGTGCTTCCACCTATGCAATTGAATATTGGTGCATTGCAGTGTAGTCTCTGTGCAGACTTAGAATAGGTGTGTTGTAGTGGAGATATGCAAAGGCTTAGCATAGTAACTTAAATTGCAATCTCAGCATATTAACCTAATGTGCAATAACGTGCCTCCACTTTGGAATTTAATCACTTTACTGAAGACAGAGCACTGTCCTTTCTCCAAAAAGTTTCAGAGGTTTCTTCTACAAATATTTAACACGCAAACAGTTTGAAGGATACACTTTAAAATTTTATTGCTCAACGACAGAGAATTGTAGATTATTTTCAAATAGTAACCTAAACTACAATAGATGGACTTCATCTGTTACAAATAACATTCATCCTAAATGTAATAAATAACACAATCCCCGATTTTTACAAAAGTATTCTGATGTTTTGAGAATTACGATAATTTTTATCTCATTTACAAAAGAAGAGAGATAATAGTTGCACTTTGTTCTATAGATATCAGAGTTTTCAGTTTATGGAGATAGATCAATGATTTTTTCTATGTTGGATAGATATTGATAAAATATTATTGTTTGTACTTTCCATATCTCCCAAAAGCTATAATTGTTTCCTCTAATGGTGGAAATATTTAAAAATTCCAAAAGGACATTCCAAATGTTGTATTTATGCTTGAAATTTTGTTGCTATGATTTGGAATGTTACACCTCTGAGCAGACCTTTTTTCCCCTACATCTGCATGAAGTTCTATCCATTGCACAAGATAAAATTATGGAAATAATTTTGTGTAGATCCTAAAATCCTTAAACTGATGTTGGACAAGACATTTGAAAAAACTATAAATGAAGATGAAAAGGAAGCTTGGATTATCTTCAGAAGTGTTGTGGAGTTTTTTGGGATACAACGAAGACTCAAATTGCAAAAGAAATGTAGAAGATATGCTGCAGAACATCAGAAATCAGGGCTGCAATATGAGTGTAACTGCATTCTCACATGTAATATTTCCCCAAAAATTTAGAAGTGTTAACAAAGAACAGAGAAAAATTACACTAGGAGATTAAAAAAACATGGAAAGAGTTACCAAGGAAGGTGAATTGTGAACATGATGGTGGACTACTGTTGGATTGCTAAAAAGAGACTTCCAGGGAAACAAAACAGCTTAAGAAAATAAAGGAAAATGCAGGTTTCTTCCTGCACAATGGTTATGAAATCATTCATTCCCCTCTTAAAATGACTTAAAATTCTCTGTCATTGAGAAATAAAATTTTAAAGTTTATCTTTTAAACTACTTGCATGTTAAAAAACTTTTAATATGTAAATAGTTTGAAGGATAAACTTTAAAATTCTACTGCTCAACGACAGAGAATTTTAAGTTATTTTTAAGTAATTTCGGAGCAATAAGGTTCTTTTAATTGTGCAGTCCCCTCTATATGTTATGTAAAATAAAGTTCAGTAGATATTTGCATGTTGTTCTGAAATTATGTAAAAACTAAAAGAACACATAACCTCTGGTGCTGGTGCATATGGTAATTTCACTTTTAAAGAGAATGAAGTCTTTAATTTACCTACTTTTCCCATGGCCGAGTGGTTAGCGCGCTTGGTTACTGATCTAGGGGACCTGGGTTTGAGTCCCGGGTAAGGCATGGATGTATGTGTCGTTTTTCTGCTGAGGTCCTGCCATCCTCTCAGACTTTTCTACTGTGGCATATAAACTGACAGGCTCCTGTCAGACCTCTGTGGCAAGCAGCTGCTTGAGGGGGTATTTATTATATTTTTATTTTTATTTACTGTTTAAAAGCTATAATTTGTGCTAGTGAATGATGGAGGAAATGCAAATACTGGTTTCATATTAATAATTATACAACACAAAAATAATTTCCTTCATTTCTTAAATTTAAAAGTTGATTTTCTTATACCCCTCCGAGAAAAAGAGAAATATTACTGTTGTCAGTGGAGTATCTCTTGACACTCTATTACAGAAATTTCAAATTGGCATTTATTAAGTATAGCTACTTCTTCATTAAAGGATGTAGGGATATCAGAAAAACATTCAATAGCTGTGTTTTTAATAGGTAAACATAGAAACAAACTATTTTTAAAATCATGGAACTAAAAAGAATTTTGCAAAGAACTCTTTATCATGAAATGCTACTGCTACACGTTAAATCGAATGGAGTTGCGAGTTGGTCAAGGCATACAGATAAACTGCAACCATGTTGAGGCATATGAACACAATCATGTGATAACCAAATGAAAGTTTTTCCCTGACTATTGTGGATTTTTTATCTCACAATTCTGGTTTTTTTAAGTGCATATCTGCAGTGTTTTTTTAAAGATTCTGCATTGTTTTACCTCTGAGCGCCACTTTTTTGCACACCATGGGCTAAATGGGCAAGTCGCATGGACCCCGAAGGCTCAGTGAAGGTTGGGGGAGGGAACCCACTGGAACAGCTGTTGGGAGACAGATGGTAGCCTCCTGTCACGGCCATCCAGCACGTTCTTTAACTTGCCCAGGGTATGGCTCTCCTGCACACGGGGCCACAGCTTAATGTCCCATCTGACGGCGGTGTCCTTTTCAAGGACATTGGTATCCCCTACTGACCGTGGGCAGGGCAGGAAAATTTGTGGAGATAAATCTCAATGCTGACCCAGCTGGGACTCGAACCTGGGAACTACAGATTACGAGCCTGGCGCGCTACCAACTGAGCCACCCTCGCATAGATTTTGCATTGTTTTGGTTAGTTTATGTTTACCTTGATTGCAAGATATATATACATATGACATATGCGATATAAAATATTTTACAATATATCAATTCCCTCTGTAACCTAATATTTTTGGTGGATTTTTTTATAATGGGACATGCAAATTCATAAGAAGCAAAAATTTATAATTTAATGTTTGAATATTATCAAAAAATAAGAAAAAAAAACATCATTCTGCTTTTTCCTACTAGTTAGTAATGGTTGCCATTTTTATCGCTAATTTTACAAAGGCAATGTGGAAGATGTACCATCTGTTAATATGGTTAAAACTTTATAAATCTTTAGTCATATAATCATGAATTCTCGTTTCATATGAATTCATTGGGTGCATTATAATAAAAAGACACCAAAAAATTAAAAGGTCACTGTGGGAGTAAATCAGTCAAATGTGAAAAAAAAACACTCATAATCTCGTTATTGCATATTTCCAGAAACTCTCTGGTTGTGAGATTAAAAGGGTTTATTTTCACAGTTTATATTTATAAAAAAAATGATAGCAGAAAAAATGAGTTTTCCAATTGTCTCTTAAAACAAAGGTCAAATTCTCTAACAAGCCAGAGCATAACTTGTCAACTCATTGCTGGCAAGATTGCTGCATTGCTGCTGATTCATATTCTACCAAGATAATTAAAAAATTTCTACCGTAAATACATGATTTGTAGTATTTTTTGTAAATTTTTGGAATTTTTATCCATTCTGCCTTAGAGGGTTCATTCATAGATCAAGGGAAACTAAGAAAGTTCAAATCACACTATTTCATCAATAACTAACCAACCTAAAAAAAGTGTTTTTAATTTATCCCTAAAAACAATTATCTCTGAAAGAACAAAAGTTGTCTCTCCTCCTTCCCCTGGTCTAGGGTCAACTAACTGTTGCCTATGTAAACTTTGTGACCTTCACATTCAACCAACAAAATTTTAAATTCCTAGCATAAATACATTTGGAATATTAACTCACAATTTTGGAATTTTCAAATATTTTCACCATTAGAGTGAATAATTATAGCTTTTGGGAGATATGGAGTGCACCATAATATTTCATTATCTATCCAAAACATATAAAAAAATTGTTAATCTATACTCATCTATCTATCCAACATTGAAAAAAATTGTTAATCTATCCTTATAAACCGAAAACTCTGATGTCTATAGCCAACATAGTGCAACTATTGTCTTTTTCTGCAAACGAGATAAAAATTATCGTAACCCTCAATATATCAGAATACTTTCGGTGGACTATAGAATTTCGCGAAACTGTAGAATGAATATTATCCATAACAGATGAAGTCTGAATCTCATTACAGTTTTAGTGATTTTAAAAATTCTACAATATGATGAATTCACTATAACAGACTTATTGCATGGGGGTATTTATATGCCAACATAAAAATCAAAAATAATTACATCTTATATCACTTTAAATACATTTCCAACTAACCTTCTATTTTCGAATTTGACGTCAGACATTATTGCAAAGCAATTACAAACAATTTAAAAAATATTACAAAACAGAATACCTTATTTAATTAGCTGCGTCTTCAATTTAAAGTTCAATACAAAAAATGGCAATCAACTACATGTGTTCCGCCATAACCAATACTGATCATAAAATTCTGACAATTCACAGATCTGATATTACAGAACCATAAACTATACCTGTATCAGTGGAAGAGTTTTCTACAAAATCTCGGTTACACAAACAGAAACAAATTGATGACGTTCAATCACAACACTAAAAGAACAAGATTCATCTGAAAATCCTCCCCATTTTGATGATCTTTTTTTTCGCGGCTTCCCTTCGCTGTGCGCAAGCGTCGTATCATTAGAAATACTGCCAGGTTCAAGTTATAAGAGCAGGGCGAAATTTGGTTGTTATTAGCCTCCAACGAAGGGTAACTACTTCCTACACCTCGTTTATGGATTATCTAAGCATCTGAACACTCATCTCCCCTATAAAATCTTTTTTGGATTTTTTCCAAAATTCCAGACACCAACAAAGCTAAGCCTTTTTGGGCTTTCAACCCCTTCGCATTACTTTTACTGCATTGCTACCAACACACTAATGTTAACCTACCTAAACACAATTACCCTCCCCCATCTTTAAATTTTTTATCAATTCACTTAATATTTTTATAGGGTCATCCCCCACACCCCGCCAACCAACTTTCACCACCTCTGACAATTTTTCTGCAGGGGGAGATTTAAAGGGAAAAAAATTCATTCTCGAGAGGAATTAGGTTAGACAGCTAATTTCTTTTTTTATTCCATGCACCTACCGCCCACTGTACCCCCCACCTCCCACTTTTGCACTCAGAACGCCGCCCCCCCCCCCCTTCTTTAGATGGGGAGAAATCCAGCTTTTTAACAATTGACCTTAGCAAACGCTAACAGCTTTGCCACCCACCAGCCAACACAGGTCACAAATCACTGCAAAACTCAACCACGTGTCCCCGGAAAAACGTTTAAGCTAATACACCCTCCCCCAAATTCTCTCCTCCATCTACGTCATGGTACTGATACATCTGAACTGTTTTCTTTTGAACTGCTTCATTCACAAGGCGGCCTGCGGCAACATGCCAGCTCGCCGACATGTAGGGTAGCTGGCATTTCACTGTGCTGGTGCCAACAATTGGTCGAATTCAGTTTCCAAAATTGAATTTGCTTATGGACGAGATGATAGAGGGGCCAAGGTTCTTCTTACAAAGTGGTCCAGAGGAAGGAAGATAATGTTTTACTACTACTACTACTCAAACGAAAGGCTAGATCGAATCATCCATCTTCTCTGAGCAACTCGATATGGATGGAGAACTGGATCGATCACACTTTCACTGGTGCGAACAGTGACTTCGTAACATGCCGCATCCAGCTGAACAGCCAAGATATTGTTGTCATCTTTTCATCGACTGTCATTCCTTGCGACTCGCCTCGAAGTCAGCCTTGGAAGCTCTCCACAAGCGAGACAGCGAGAACTGCAACCCTTTTCTCATCCAGAAGATCATGGAGACTTGTTCCAAGATCACTTCCGCCGGTATCACGATCAATTTCCAGTGGCTCCCCTCCCATGTAAAGCTGTCTGGCAAGGAATTCTCTGATCACACCGGGAAGGAGGCGCTTGAGAATCAGAGGTGTGTATCTAATTACCCTCTCTCTCTCAGCGACTGCAAGACGTTTGTTTCACAATTGATGAGCCAATACCGTCTTGCCCAGTGGCAGAGAGACACCAGTTGTTCCTCTTTCAGGTACCTGGTTGACGCTTCTCTCACTACCCCTAACCTCGGAGACATCCGCAGATCTGAGGAGACCTTCCTTCATCGGCTGCGAATTGGGGTCATCTACGGTAACTCTACGCTTCACACTCTCGGCAGAGCATACAGTCCTAACTATGCTACATGCAGCACACCTAAGACTGTTTCTCACATTCTGCTCAACTGCTTCCGGTACAATGATGAGAGATAAACTTTGTTCCGGATGCTTCATGATATCTGAACCACCGACTGATTCATCACCTGCTTTCTTGATAACCACCATAATCTGAATCTTTCTCGAGATTAGTACACTTAACGGTTTCGAGAGATAGCTGAGAGGCAGTTTCTTCTGCCTCTGCTATCTCACCCTTTAAAAATTGTGACTGGTATAGAAAGCCCCTCATTGGAGGCCAGTGGCGAAGGGTAACATATTGAGTAGGGGAAGCAATTAACAAAAACACTACTGTAATTGAGAGTTAATCCCCCGTCACTGAGGGAAGTTATTTCTAACAAACTGATCATCGGTGTTCTGATAGCATGGGTGGTTAGTGTGGTGGTTAACCTTAGGAACCTGGGTTCGAGTCCTGGCTATAAAGCATGAATATTCTCTTTCTGCTGAGGTCTCGCCTTTCTCCCATGCCTTCTCTATGGTGTATTTTACTGAAATGTTCCTGTCATATTTCTAGGGGCAAGCAGCTGTTTGAGGGATAATTTGTTTGTTCATTAACTGGTATTAATAAAAATGTTAAATTTTTTTTGAAGAACCCCATACTTCCAAAAAGTAGAACACATAGAGAATTAATTGGCTACGGTGCATTGTAGGGTTCTCAGCCGCCACGGTGTACTTTTCTCCAGGAAAACCTGTAACGTTGAGTTGCAATATGATAGCCTCATGTTCCAATGTTTATGACTGATATATGCTGTTTAGAATAGTTCTCTCTAATGAGATAATATGTTTTTGGGGCTCTTCTTAAGTTGATTCTTTAGTGATGAATGCTATTAAGGAAATTTACTTTTAATCTTTATTTTAGGGACTTTTTTTAACTGCGAAACGAGGTTTCATTGTTTAGCGATAAGCGTTGTTAATGAAATCTTTTGATGAGATTATTTTTGGGCTTTTTTTCAGTAAGGAACAAGGAGTTATTCTTCATCAATAAGAGCTGCTAATAAAATCTAGTTTTGATGAGAATATTAATTTTGGGGGCTTTTCTTTAAGTTCAGAACGAAGGTTTATTCTTTAGCGATAAGAGATGTTAATAAAATCTAATTTTGATGAAATTGTTTAATTTTCGGGGCGTGGTTTTGAAGTGCGAAACGAGGGTTCATTTTGTACGATAATCTTGTTTTGATGAGATTATTCTCAGTAATTTTTTTAAGTGCAGAAACATGATTTTTTTCTATGTAGCGTTGCATATTTCTTTTATATATATCCTTTAAATTATATATATATATCCTCAATTCGTGTCTCAAGGTAGATTCGGAACTGACTACTTTTACCATTCAGACCTTTTTTTCACTGCGGCGAAAATAAAACAAGATGGCGGCTGAGGACCCTACACTGCACTTCTGCAAATTAATTTGATTCTCACTACTGTGCAAACGCAGTATTATGTCAAAAATGTCGAATAAACTTGTAATATGTAAATAGTACAAAATTCAGAGCAATTTATCTGTGATTGAAAAAACCAGCATTATTCATAAAATTATATGTATTTAATGTTTTACAATTTTGGCCCATTTGCTTTTTTGCCCCGTAGCCCAGTGTGCTTGGTTCGTTTCAAAGAGACCTTTTTTTTTAGACAACGCCGAATTCACACCTCATGTGTCTCTAGGCACACGAAGTGGTAGTCCGCCGTTATCAACAATACTTCTTACAATTTCGTATAAAAATATTTTCTTCCTTTCACAACCACGAAAAATTGAAATAATGTATCGAAATAAACGAATGTGGAAATTGTAATAATAATAGAGTTTTGTTAATAAATAGTGAAATTAATATAATAAAATAATGTCATGAATAACATATAACTTGTGTATTCAATATGGATTAATATTACACAATCAAATTATCAATTTAAATTTCAAAAAATATTCCTTCGCTCTAGTGCTCTGAGAATAATTAAATTACATGTAATTATCGAAAATATTAAGACACTTTCATATTGTGCAAAAACTGTATTTGAATCTCCCTGACTTTGAATTAAGCTTCTGTAGCAAAATGTTGCAAGAAATGGAAAATCTAAAAGTAAATCCAAAAAAAATCTACTCTTAAGAATTTACCTTAAAATTATAACAAATCATTTGCCGAAATAAATGTAATCTTAAAAGTTTGGTAAAGTTTTTCCCTTTGCATCAATTTTGAAACAGTGCTTTGGACGAATATAAGAGCAGTATTGGCTGTCAAACATTTCAGCTTCAACAACCCTTTTGAATAATAAATTAATATTTTTGAAATCTAAATTTTGTAAAATTTGATTGAGATTTACAATTTATTTTCTGCCTGCAACATTTTTCTGTAAAAAAAGCTTATTTTCAAAGTTAGGGAGCTTAGAATATTGTTTTGTTTTCACGTAACATCGAAGCATTCCAATAATTTTGGAAACAGTGCATAGCCTCACAATCTTAATACTTGCAAAAAACTTCCCATTATCATGAGAGAAAGAGTACTTGAAAAGAAAGTAATGATGGTGCCATTACGCTAGGATCTAAAGTGAATGAGAGAAAGTGTACTTTGAAAAGAGTGTACTTGCTCTCCATCTATACTTGCAGGTAGTTAAAATTGAAAAGACACAGTTTTGTTGGTATTTAAATAAACAAACTATTGCATTTAGAAAATGGTGTCCCTGTTATGTGGGCGCCCCTACGCTTGGGTCTAAAGTGTCTAATGAGAAAACCGGGCCTGGCTGTAGTCAGCTACTTTAGTAGCTTTATCTTGACATAAACTAGTTTGAAGATTAATAAATTATATATGTTAACTTCAGAGTGATATCATCCTTACTATTCATTAAATACATCGAAAAATATATCTTCCATTTAAATGACTAATTATAAACAGAGTTTTGTTGCTCTAAAGAGAAAAATAAAGAATCTCATCTTTAAAATCAAGATCGCCATACCTTATGCACGTTAAATGATCTTGACAAGAGGCTTCTGTCTCCTGATCAGTTACGGATTACCCAATAGTCACATGCCTTTACATCCCTTCCACAAAGGTTGTCTGATATAGGTAGATCATTCTTTTTTTTGATAAAAGAAATTGCTGTATCAAAAGTCTGAAAGACAAAATGGGAGAACTTTGTTCTCATGTTATTTTGACAAAAAAGAAAGTAAAAAAAATAATTTTATGATATATGTGATTTCAATATTAAAAATATAAGGTTTTCAATATATCATATTTTTGCCATTATATGAGGAAAGGCCACAAAATCTTGGCTCCTAAGAGCCCCCCCCCCCCGAGGGTCTTAATCCGCCATTGCTCCTATTAGTTCTCAGTGGATTCCATTCCCAACTTTCTTGGAAAGCTTACGATCCTTGCGACCAGGCTAATTGGCCCATTTTAAACGGACCCCTCAGAGGTCTCCTGGGTCCTCTATGCCTGGTCCTCTATGCAATCCAGCTCGTCAATAATATTAATCTCATAAATGAGGTTAATGAGAAAATAAAGATTAATATATTAATCTATTATAATTCTGGTAACAATTGAAAACCTAAAAATCAATGTTCTGACAATAAAAATTCTCTGTTACAGGTGCATTATCTTCCTTTAATTGCTCAGTGTCCTTTCATGGTTTCTGTCAATTTTAGGGTCATAAATCTTTTAATTAAAATTAAACTCCAGAAAGTATATTTTAAATCTCAATTTCAGTATGAAAGTTTAAATTTAATAAATCGGAGCATGTCTGTTTCACTTTCCAGTGTTCTGTTTTTTTCTGCAATGAATCTGTTATAGGGTTAAGATTTGCAGATGTGAGATTTTTTAATGCACTCTCAGACTTCGTTTACGGAAGGAGGAAAAATGAGAAAAAATTTCTGCTTTAACATTCCGGTGTCAGAGTTTATAAATTATAAATTTATGTGCAATATTATTATATATTTATATTTAATCTTATCATTAACATTTATTTCTCTGATTCCTTATAATTTTGGACATGAAAATATAAAGGCTAAAAATATGAAAACATGTTCTGGAAACAAATTGAAAGAAATGCAATTTTAAAACCCAATTTCAATAAAAGGAAGTACATTTAAGAAAATTAAAAATTTATATTTTCTTCCTGACATTATATGTGTCCCTTCTGCCATAAATTTCCGGCTAGTATAGGCAACTAGTTGTCTACCTCTGCTTTTTCCTTCTTGCTCAATTATTGCAGTCACAGCTTCTCCACTGGCATCAGTGGATAAAAAAAAATTCTTTTCGAAGTTGGGATAGACCAACACGGGTTCCGTCATCAGTTTTAATTGCAGCTCTTGAAAAGCCCTTTCTGCGTCAGCAGTCCAAGCAAAGTTGTTGTTGGGATGTTTTACCTCTGAGCGGCACTTTTTTGCACACCATGGGCTAAATGGCCAGGTCACATGGACCCCGAAGGCTCAGAGAAGGTTGGGGGAGGGGACCCACTGGAACAGCTGTTGGGAGACAGATGGTAGCCTCCCGTCAAGGCATCCAGCGTGTTCTTTAACGTGCACAGAGTATGGCTCTCCTGCACACGGGACCACGGGACGGCGGCCTTTCCATGCCCATCGGTGTCCCCTACTGACTGTGGGCAGGGTGGGGAATTTTGCGGAGATAAATCTCAACGCTGACCCAGCTGGGACTCGAACCTGGGAACTGCAGATTACGAGCCTGGCGCGCTACCGACTGAGCCACTGCCGCCCCATCCAAGCAAAGGGTTTATCTTTCTTTATCAAGCTTATCAAAGGTAGGCGATAATAAACCTGCGGTAGTAGCCCGTAAAACCCAGGAAGGCTCTCACCTTCTTCACTGACTTGGGAATGGGAAAGTTTTTGATTGCGTCCAGATTTCGTGCATCGTGTTTAATTCCATGGTAGGTAATCAGGTGGCCCAGGTAGGATACAGTTTCTCTTAAGAATTGACTTTTTGAGGTTTGAGCTTTAGCTTAAATTTCCTCAACCTTTCAAAGTCGGTTTGTAATTTAGGCAAATGTTGCTCGAATGTTTTTGATGCCACGATGATATCGTCAAAGTATATTAAAATCTGATCACTTTTCAGTCCAAAGAACACCGCATTGACTAAGCGCTGAAATCTGCTGGGTGCACATTTCAAGCCAAACTGAAGTTGTGCAAATTCATACAGACCATTTTTACTGATGAAAGCTGTTTTTTCCACCTCTCTTGGATGTACAGGCACTTGATAATAGCCAGATGTCATGTCTAATGAACTGAAATAGCTCGCATCTGCTAATAAATCAATAGTCTCATTGATCAAAGGTAAGGGGTAGAAGTCCGGGGTGGTTTTGGCTTTGAGGGCTCTATAATCTACGCAAAACCTATAGCTTCCATCACGTTTCTTTACTAACACGATTGGCGCAGCATATGGCGAAACACTTTTACGAATTATTTGTCGAGGAGTTCCTTTATTTGTTCATCAAGTACTGGCATAGGGCACTCGAAATGCAGAGTGTCTAACAGACCTATCATCCTCTAAATGCATCTCATGATAGATAACGTCTGTGCAACTAAGCTCACTTAGATCTCAAACGAAAACATCTCTATTTCTCATTAAGGGAACAACTAACTTAACTAACATAAATAAAATAGAAAAACTGCAGTCAATAATAGCTAAAAATATTATTCCGTCTCATTTGCCAAAAATTTATAAAACTTCTACCGATAGATTAAAATTTTTAAATCTTTTATCCTACAGCAATTTATATAAATATAATGTAATAATTAAAAATTTTTTTGACGAAACTTACAAACTAAAAATTCAACATAATAAAAATACAAGACTTCAAAACCAAGGTTATTACAAATTGGCAAATTTTCGAAATAATTGCGGGAAACATACCTCCGAATATCAAGTACCACTTATATTTAATGCTATTCCAAAAGAATTACTAAATATAGATTCTTTTAGAAGACTTAAAATGGAATTAAAAAATTATTTGGTATTTTCTAGTTATCTGATTTTTATGTGTTGTGTTTTGTGGATTTATTTGATGTACACCATTTTTGTGGCTGAATGACTATGTTTAATATAATTTATTCATTTCCCTGCAGATAAGCTATTTAGCTTTGCGGGTCAAAGTGTAAATGTATTTGTATTCTTTACTGTTATGAATAAAAATTATATTCTAAAAAAAAAAGGGTTTGCGCATCTTGTGTGCGACATGTGACAAATCAAAGTCATCAATGGATAGGGGGCTTAGGCTTAGTTTTTTCAATTGCATTTACATATTTTACCTGTGTCGCCTGCAGGGTTTCTAAAGTTGCCAGTTTCGTACCCTTGTTTATCAACACTGGCTACTGAGAGACATTCGCGACTCTAATGCTTAGTAGTCCATTGTTATCCCCAACATTTAAGGACCATGCTACTCTTATTGTCTCGTTTCTCATTCCTTCCCATTTTTGTGCTAAGACTGTTTTGGAAGCGAGTTCTCCCTGATTGCTCCTCACCCAAACAATTTGACGTATAGTACGAGGGGCTATCATTATCTTATTCACAGCTCTTCCCATCGTGGCCGAAATGGCTTTACTATTAATTCCGTGAGACTCATTTTCCAAATTGTGACAGGGCACATCTCCCTTGGGCTCAGGGGCATAGCGAAGCGGGGATGACTAGTCATAGATATATGGTTCTAACAATTGGTTCTTCAAATTCCACATAAAACGAGCTCTCAACAAATCATAACCAAATATGGCTTCATATTTTCCCCTAAATTCCATGTCAACTACTACGAGAGTGTGTACAAATTTTGCTCCTATCACTTCGACTTCCAGTTCAAACTTGCCCAAGAGGGGTAGATTTACTCCACTGATCCCTTTCAATCCGACATTAACTGGTCCCATTTTACCACGCAATTTTGGTCTTATTTTCTTAAAGGCTTACTGTGCGATGAGAGAAACGGTTGCTTCTGTGTCCAATAAAATGGCACACCTTTTATCTCCAAATTTCCCACTAATCACAAGTGTGCACTCATCATCATCAGCTACAGTGTAGGAGGCTATCTTAGCGTCTTTCTGAATTGTGGTGGGCCAATGGAAACGGAAGAGCTGCTGTGAGGTTGCACCGACAGTGCTTCCCAAACAGACATGTGTCTCACCACCAAAAATTGGCGTGTTTGCAGCGGCAACTGTGAGAAACTGGAACATTTCAAGCAAACATGCATGACACTGGGTTAGATGAGAACCATGCTGACCATGTGCACTCCTGACATGGAAGAAGAGATTCTATGGCATATTGAGGACAATTCAGGCACAAGCACACAAGCTGTTGCACATAGCCTCGGTGTGAACCATGCCCTCTTGTGGACAGTGTCAACACCTCCTAGAAGATAAGGCCAAACAACTACGTCATAGAATAATGATGACGTCACCCTAGGTAGACCCACGAGTTAGACCCAAGTGCTACCCATGCTGCCCCATGCCAGACAGCCTACGTAGTTAGGTTAGCTCAGTTCACAAAGAGGAGTGAATGAAGTGGCTATCGAAGTAACGCGCTAATCAACACGTGTTTCGTAATTTTTTTCCTGTGTGAAATAATAATGCCCTTTCGTTGTTGGGTACCATATTGCCATATTGCCGGGGCAAGGAACGAGCGAAAAGTTTCAGTGTTAGGATTTCCAAAAGATGAAGATTTGCGAAGACAATGGCTGCAATATCAAGAAAGAATTTCGTGTCAACTGAAAGTTCGAAAGTAAGTTAACTTTAATGCAGTTTATATCTTTAATAGTGTGTAGTTTATATCTGTAATAAAGAAGTTTAATTTTTGATTAAATTTTTCATGCAAGTTGATGAATGTGAAATCGTAGATGTGTATATATATAATAGAGTATTACAAGCTGTAGTTATTGCTTGGTCGCTACGAAAAAATGGCGGCGGTAGTTTCAAATCTAATGTTCAGTTCAAAATTTTGGAACTATTCGTAATATATAGGAATGTTACAAACTAGACTAATTTCAATAGAATTACACTTGCCAGTCTTTGAACACTGAAATTGAATAACTGCATTCATGATTGTGGATAATTCTTCTGTGTGTGTGCATATATTCAGTAGTTAATTTTCACAGATGTCCTGTAGACATGGGACTCATGAAATAGATAGTCAGGTTTGTTGGAATTTTATGACTAGGGGGAGAGGCTTTGGCCACGGAAGGTGGCGGATGTGTGTTTGGAAGCTCGTTTCAGTTGCGAAAGTGAAGTTTGTGCAAAGTTTTAGTGTTGTGAAGCTGATTTAGCTTGAAAATAAAATATAGCTGCAGGCGGAAGCAGAAAGAAGAAGACCTCGCCGACGAATACAAGAATCAAGGTAAAAAAAAATAAGTACAATGATACTGAAGAAAAAACGAACAACAAGGATTTAAAACCTAAAAATGAAAATGGTGCACTAGATGAACTGAAGATTATTGAATCGGTTAAAGACTTACCTAAAATGGATTTTTCAATGATTAGTGATTTTACCACGTTAAATGAAGATCTTAAACTTTCCTCAGAGTCGGAAACGTCACCATCGAAATCTATTGAAGAAAATTGTGAACATACATATAACTCGCCCATGATTTTGGATAAAAAGGAACTGATTGAAGTTATTTATGAGACTAAATCTTCTGATCCTCATAATGTTGTTTTAAATACTAATGAAAATTCAATTGCTAGCAAGGAAAATAAGAATTTTACAACTATCACAAAAATTGATTGTGAATTTACTAAGTTTCCGGATATAATCGAAAAATCGATTAGTGATAAGGAAGACCTGTCTTTGGTTATTAAGGGGATGGATAATGACATTAGCGAACTTGATCTAATGAAGGTTACAGCTTTCTTTTATAAATTACTTGGTGTTCATATTGACGGGAAATTCATTTCACAGGGGAGATTGTTGGTATTTCCCAGTAATAAATCTCAGCATGATAAAATTTTGAATCTTAAAGAAATTTTAAATACTAAAGTGATTGTCCAGTACCCAGATTTTAAGAAGTCAGTTCTTGGTACTATCATAGGGGTTCCTACTTTTTTAGATGACGATTTCTTGTTGGAAAACCTTGAACACCAAAATGTCATCAGCCTAAGAAGGATGTGGCATTATGAAAAGGAGATTGATCCCAATAGTGAAACTTTTTCAAATCCAACCAACAAAATAATTCTGGAATTTGAAGGGGAAATTCTGCCAAAACATGTTTTTTTAGGCTTCACAAGACACGCTGTGAAAAATTATAATCTTCCCCCACATTTGTGCCTCAAGTGTTATTCCTTTGGCCATTTGTTATATGCTTGTCGAGGAAGAGAAACCTGTAAGAAATGTGGAGGTCGACATAAATGCAAGAATTGCACAGCTAAAAAATTTTGCTGCCCGAATTGCAAAGGGAATCATCCGGCAACTTTTTCAGGATGTCCGGTAAAATTAATTGCTTGCAGAGCAAGAGAACTCCAATTAAAAGAAAAGATTACATGGCAGCAAGCCTTCACAAAAGCTAAATTAACATCGGAAAACAAATATGAAAGATCTAAAGATAATTACTTGAATAATGTTCAATCACAAGCAATTTTCTACTCAGAAAAATCCGGAAGGATTGAAACTAACAATAATGAGGACCTGATAGAAAGCTCATCACAAATTAATATCGAGGACGACACAGAGAACTTTCCTCGCTTACCAACATGTTCAAAATTAAGTGAAAGGAAAGAGGAAATGAAAAGTTCTGACTCTCCAAAAAAAAAATTATGCTCTAACAGTGAAAAAGCATATAACTGGACACAAATCGACAACTAAAACTGAAAAAAGATACGAAAATATAACTGACAGAGATATTAAACCTACAACTTCACGGAAAGACGAAAAATCGGACTCTAGTTTATCCAGCAACGGAAGAAGGCTTGTTATCGAACTAATGGTTAAACTATTCGACTTAATTTTGCCAAGCTATCCGGAGACTACATTAATAAAGGATTTACTCCTTACAATTATCAATAATGTTTCATGGCCTTGAGACCTTCTATATTACAATGGAACTGCCGGGGAGTTGAAAGTAAAAAGCATTTTATTAAGCATCTTATAAATATTAAAAATGTACAAATTATATGTATACAGGAAACGACAACAAATAATTTACCGGAATTTTCTAATTTAATAACTTATTCACAAAAAAATAATCAACATACTAAAGGAATAGTAACTTATGTAAATAAATACTTGCCTCAAAGAAGGATAAATATCAAAACAATAAATGAAAGATTGGAATGCTTAATTATACAAATTAAAATTTATAAAATTACAGTAAATATTGTGAATATTTATAATCCAGGGGTTTTAATTTCATTTGATCAATATAAAAATCTATTAGATAACTTAGAGGGTGAAACAATTATTTGTGGAGATTTTAACTCACATAATAAGGCATGGCACTCATATAGAAATGATAATAAAAGTTTACATTTATTAAAATTTATAGAATATAAAAACTTAATTATATTAAATTCTGATAGAACTACTAGAGTAAATAAAAATGATAACAATTCAGTAATAGACTTAACTCTTTGTACAGAAGAAATTGCTAAAGAAATAGAATGGCATATATCAACAGACTGTATGGGAAGTGATCATTTCCCAATCTTTATAAATTTTATTAGAAAACAAAAAATTAAAACATTTGTGAACATAACAAATTGGTATGAGTTTTCAAAAGAACTAAATGAATCAGTCTTAGAAGACAACTTAAATATTGATTATGAAAATTTAATTAATAAAGTTAAAATTACAAGAAAAAACAACACACAAAATATATATAAAAAAATTCCAAAAAATAACATACACACCATATTTATAAATAAATTGATAGCTATCAGAAGAAAAGCGGAAAGAGATATGTTAAACAAAAAAACATTTAAAGCATGTGAAATTTTTAAACGCCTTGAAAAAGCCATCTCTAAAAAAATTATTAACTTACAAAAACAGAATTGGAAAATTTTCACAGAGTGTTTATCTCCACTTTCATCCACAACTAACTTATGGAGAATATATAAAAAACTATATTCAGAAAAAGAACCAATCAATCCATTATATTCCATTGCTCTTAAAAACAAACAAAATATACAAGAAACAACAGAAACAATTGCAGAATACTTCACAAATCTTCACTACAAACCAAACAATAAAATAGATAAAAAATTTAATAACTCTAACATAATACACCAATTTTATAAAAACAATAATACAGAATACTTAAATAGGCCTTTTACACTATTTGAATTAAAATTTGCTATTAAAGCATTAAATTCAAAAACTACATCTGGACCAGATGGGATAACAAATAAAGAGCTAAAAAACCTACCTGATAACTGTAAAAAAATATTATTAGATAAGTTTAATGAATTTTGGAAATTAAAAAATTATCCAGATACCTGGAATGAGAACTACATGATATTCATAAAAAAACCATACAAAAATAATGAAAATTTGAATTCTTATAGACCAATATGCCTGAGTTCAAATATATTGAAATTATATGAAAGATTAATTCTAAATAGATTAAATTGGCACATTGATCATAATAAAATTTTTAATAACAATACCTTTGGATTCAGACAAGGCAGATCTTCTAAAGATCTGCTTTTGAATATTATCTCAGATGCAGAATTCGCTATCAAAAATAAACTTTTTATGGTTGTACTGTGTTTAGATATAGAAAAAGCTTTTGACTCAGTTGCACACAATGGAATTCTACATAAAATAAAAAAATTAAATATTGGAGGTAATATGTATAACTTTCTATTTAAAATATTAAAAGATAAAAAATTTAAAGTGAAAATTGGAAATAACTATTCATCATGGTATAAATTTAATAATGGTTTAATTCAAGGGGATATTTTATCCCCTACACTATTTAATTTGTATTTAAATGATTTACAGGAGGTCATTCCAGAACAGATTAAATATGGAACATTTGCAGATGATTTGATTTTTTGGACTTTTCATAAAAATACAGAATATATTCAAAAAATTATACAAAAATTAATAAATATTGTAGTTAAATTTTGTGAAACATGGAATCTCACAATTTCAACAGATAAATCAGTTTTATCATATTTCCATAAAAATAAAAAATTAACCAAGGAATTTGAAATTAAAATGAATAATAAAATTATAAAAATTGAAGAGAACTTTAAATTCTTAGGAATGCATTTAGATTCAAAATTATCATGGAACAAATATATAGAGAGAGCAAAAGATAAAGCAAATAAATTGTTTAACTTTCTAAGATACTTGGGAAGCTCAAAATGGGGATGTGAAAATAAAAAATTACTTTTATTATACAACTCAATAATTTTTCCAAAAAGTTTTTATGGCATAGAACTTATTAATAATATATCAAAAACCAAATTAAAAAAACTAGAAAATATACAATTAAAAATTTTAAAATTCTGTATTGGGTTGTATCAAAATGCAAATGGACTTAACATTTACGCAGAAACCGCAATTCCTCCAATATCAATTAAAAAAAAATATTTATTAAATAATCTGATATACAGAATTTCATTAAAAAACATATTACATCCAATAAATGAAAAAATATTAAATAACTTTAAGGATATTTCTATTGAAAATTCAACTTGTAAAAATGATATAAAACAAATATTAAATAAAAAGACTAGTGGTGAACATAATATAGAAATTCCAATATGGACCTCTACAATTCCTATCCTTAAAACAAATATTAATAATTTACAAACAAAAAATAGTCATGATATAAACACACTTAAAATGTTATCATTTATGCATATAGAAAATAATTATAAAAATTTTATACATATTTACACAGATGGATCCTTAAAAGAAGAAAATAATGCTCTTGCTGGAGCATTTATTTGCCCAGAAGAAAATTTTGAAAAATTATTTAAATTTAGTAAATCAAACCCTATCTTAATAGCAGAACTATCTGCAATTATCTTATCAATAAATTGGGCACTGAAATTTAAAAATAAGCAGATAGTAATTTTTACTGATAGCAAAGCTGCTATTGAAACCATATATAATGATCCATTAAAAAGTAACTTTAAATCATTTATAAATGACATATTAATTTTAACCAAAAACCATTTAAACAATAAGAATATTATCTATATACAATGGATCCCAAGTCATGTTGGCATAAAATATAATGAAATAGTAGACAAAAAAGCTAAAGAAGCAATAAATATCAGTCCAAATTTTGATAATCCTCAATTTTTATATCTTATTAAAAAACAAAATAAAAAAAATATTATAATAGAAACACAGACATGGTATGATAGGAATGCTAATCATACTCATAGATACAGAATCTCACCAATAATTTCAAAATTTAATAACTTTGGTTTCAATAAAAAAAGAAATTAATTTAATAATAAAAATTAAAACAAATTCGGTAATTTCAAAGGCTTTATTATATAAAATGAAAAAAAAAGACTCCCCGGCATGTGACATGTATAAGGAGTATGAAAATCTAGAACATACATTGTTCGTATGTAAAAAATTTGAAGAAGAAAGAAAAAAATACTATAATGCATTAAAAAAAATGAACATCACAAACTATAATTTCAAAAGTATTTTAGAGCCTGAAAACTATAAGAATAAATTAAAATGTTACAAATTACTTATATCATATATCAAGCAGATTAACATGTATAATATATTTTAGAGATACTTTTAGAAGACTTAAATTATATGCTTGGTGGAAAATTAAATTTTAAAATAGCATTTTAAAAATAAACTGACACCAGTTCTAAAAAGATGACTGAATGAGTTCACTACAGAATTAAAATGTAGTGAGAATATTCAATAGGAGATGTTTTTAGTTAGTTAGTTTATGACTAGGTGTTTGAGATGATGACTTCCTTTAGTTTTCATATAATATTTTGAGTTGAAGTAAAAATTAGAGTTCTAGCTGGGGGGAAAATATTTTGTAAGGTATTGTAGAGCAACAGGTTTACTTTCATCAGTTGCTCTATGGTAGTCATAGATATATGAGTGTCTTTAATTGCATCTGATTCAAAATAGTTTTTAATTTCAATGTAATGTCCCAATATGCCGTCCCATGGCCGAGTGGTTAGCGCGCTTGGCTACTGATCTAAGGGATCTGGGTTCGAGCCCCGGGTAAGGCATGGCTGTTTGTATCGTTTTTCTGCTGAGGGCCTGCCATCCTCTCAGACCTTCTACTCTGGCATATAAACTGACAGGCTCCTGTCAGACCTCTGTGGCAAGCAGCTGCTTGAGGGGGTATTTTTTTTTATTTATAATGTCCCATTAATATTATACAACAGGTTTATGAATATGTAAATGCTGACCTATATATCTTCATAATAGTGCTTATAGATAGGTACTACACATCAGTGTAAAGCATTGTGTGTTTATGATTAGTCAGATATGTGTTCTGATAAATCATATGGGAATTGCTGCTTGATCACTGTTGAAAGAATTATTTTTATTAATTTTGGTTTGGTTTCTCTTTCCTTGAGCTGAAGTGCTAGTAGTCTTTTACAGTGTTTAGTTGATGGAGGAATTTTAAGTAGAAAATAATAGATTCCTGCAATACATCTGGAGGAAATACATTCTTGAGAATAATCCATTAGTGTGTGTATTTTTTAGATTAGTCATTTATGGTAAGAGTTTAGTTTTGATGACGAGTTTGAAAAGCTCTGGCTGGAAAACAAAATATTTTGCAAGTTATTATAGAGCAAGAGGTTTATTTTCATCAATTGCTCTGTCGTAGTCATAGATATATGAGTTCATTTAATTGCATCTAATTCAAAATAGTTTTTTTTTTCAATATAATGTGCCTTTGATATTATAAAAGAGGTGTATGCCCGAGACCTCAGAGATGGTTGGGTGTGAGGACCCACTAGATCAGGGGTGGGCAAATAGCGGCCCGCCGACTGCATTCGGCCCTCTAAGAGTTTTTTTGTGGCCCGCCAAGACAGTCAGAAAAATCCGCCTTGAACCGAGATTTCCTTCCCGTGCGCGACCGAAGATTCGTCTCGTATTTTCCACTAGGACGGCCACGTCAATACACATCCGCAGTGTAGATACGAAAAATATTGCCCACCCCTGCACTAGACAAATCTGTTAAGAGATCGGTTAAGAGTCAGATGGTCGCTTCCAGTCAAGGCCATCCAGCATATTCATTAACCTGCACAGGGTATGGCTCTCCCACACATGAGACTGTGGCTTAATACCCCATCCGACGGACGGCAGGCCTTTCCTAGCCCAAAGGTATCTCCTACTTACCAAGAATAGGATGGGGGAATTTTAAGGAGATAAATCTCAAAGCTAGCTCAGGCTGCAATCGAATCTGAATTGCAGATTACGAGCCTGAAGCGCTATCGACTGGGCCACCCACTCCGCCCTAACTATTGAAAGACATGAATCAAGACAATCACAATACACGGAGGTAGGAAGATGACAATACACGGAGGTAGGAAGATGACAATACACGGAGGTAGGAAGATGACAATACACGGAGGTAGGAAGATGACAATACACGGAGGTAGGAAGATGACAATACACGGAGGTAGGAATATGACAATACACGGAGGTAGGAAGATGACAATACACGGAAATAGGAAGATGACAATACACGGAGGTAGGAAGATGACAATACACGAAAGTAGGAAGATGGCTCTATGTGTAGAGACAAGTGATATCGACACTTTGGAAACAATTCCAGGAGACAGGAACCATTTGTTGAATAACTGGCCAAGGTCGCTCGAGAGTTATTTCAACCCGAACTGACCATTATCTGGCTCTAATGGAAGATGAAACAATCCGATGACTTCGCGTCAACCATCTGTCGAGTTTTCTTCAGCCACAGGTGGAAAGACTTCCAGCAGAACCGTGTCATGAAGGCTTCGTGTATGTGGGCTCTGTGCTAGGAGGACAATGGCTTCTGTTCCGCTAACAAGGGACGTACCCACGATTTAGTTTCGGGGAGGTTTTAGTTTGTTTCGGGGGGTGGGGGAGGCGGTACGTTGAATTTATATTGTTTTTGGAGTGGAGGAGATCTGAGAATTCTGAGAATAAAACTTGAGTGTGTTTTAACCAATTACTAAAATATTCCACCGGGCAGAAAAGGTTAAAATGATATTCTGTATGGAATAAAATTTTGCATTTGTTTCTTAAAATCTATTTTAAGTGATGGACTAATC
This sequence comes from Ryuthela nishihirai, assembly GCA_038380435.1. Classification (NCBI taxonomy): domain Eukaryota; kingdom Metazoa; phylum Arthropoda; class Arachnida; order Araneae; family Heptathelidae; genus Ryuthela; species Ryuthela nishihirai. The sequence continues at coordinate 21,166,690 of JAWZYU010000002.1, forward strand.
TATTATGGGGCTAAAATAAAATTATACAAAGACAATTGTTAAATCTATTTAAGCATTTAATATCTCTTACTACTATGGGATATGGTACAGTAAGTCTGTACAAATGGAATAAATCTTCAGTGATAATTCAAGTAAACTTAGTAGCTTGCGATAGAAAATATCGAGTTTGTGTAAGAGTGAAAAAAAAAGCTTTCCGAATATAGTACATAAAATATAAAATTCATGCCTGAGTGTGTGACGACTTCTGTATTCTTTGCCCTCCCCGGGAGAGTCTTTCCGGGAAAAAAACTTAAAATAAATTACTTTAAATTATGACAAAAAATTTTGATTTGTGGCATGACTGTATTACTCATCATAAATTGATTTTTCGATCAATTTTTCTAGTTCTCTTCCCATGCCGGCGCTCATAAAGTAACACAAAATTCCCGTTTTTCTTATTTTAAAAGGATCTTTAAGAGATGTGGGTCAGTCTGCATTTTTTCTCCTTGTTTTACACATAGTACAGGAACAAGAAACTTTGCTCAACTCCCGATAATCTGGGGGCGGGGGTGGCTCAGTCGGTATCGCGCCAGGCTCGTAATCTGTAGTTCCCAGGTTCGAGTCCCAGCTGGGTCAGCGTTGAGATTTATCTCCACAAAATTTCCCCGCCCTACCCACGGTCAGTAGGGGACACCGATGGGCTTGAAAAGGCCGCCGTCCGTCGGATGGGAGGTTAAGCCGTGGCCCCGTGTGCGGGAGAGCCATACTCTGTCCACATTAAAGAACACACTGGATGGCCTTGACGGAAGGCTACCATCTGTCTCCCAACAGCTGTTCCAGTGGGTCCCCTCCCCCAACCTTCTCTGAGCCTTCGGGGTTCATGTGACCTGGCCATTTAGCCCATGGTGTGCAAAAAAGTGCCGCTCAGAGGTAAAACAATCCAATCCCGATAATCCGACTGAAATATTCGTGGGCTTTCTTCAGTAATGAATCAAATCCACAACAGCCAACTTGTCAGCTTCTTTTCTTCCGATCTGTGTGTCTCTATCCTTCCACTGAACTTTCTTCCCCGGAGCCATTAAGTCTCCCCACTCTTGCGACTGTAGTCACCGCATGAAGCTGTCTTCCAATGATGGATGAATCAATCTAATCTTAACTCCCCTCCTCCACTATTTAAGGGGAGGCGAAGAAACTGCGGTAAGCTCAATAAAACTACTCAGAAAATGGTCTCTAAATGGGGGTAGTCGTTCCACATACCGCGCTCTTTACAAAATGGCATCGCAACTTCTGTAAAACCGTGTTGGAACTTGGCGAATTATTATTATTTGCGGAGTAAAGGATTTCACAAAACTTTCATTCAAGTTATGGTTGCACTTGTTTTAAAAGCAAGGTCTTTATTGTCTGATTGGGCATTTTGTAAGGTGTTAACGATCATTGTAAGTTGGGTTGTTTAATCTCTGATGGGCACCTTTTTCGCATAATGGACTAAATGGCCAAGTCACAACGACCCCGAGGGCTCAGTGAAGGTTGGAGGGGAGAATCCAAACGGACAGCTGCTAGGAGACAGATGGTAGCCTCCCGTCAATGCCATCCAGCGTGTTCTTTAACGTGCAGAGGGTATGGCTCTTCCGCACACAGGGCCGCTGCTTAACATTCCATCCGACGGACGGCGACCTTTCCAAGCGCATTGGTGTTCCCTACTGACCGTGGGCGAGGCGGGAGTTTTGCGGAGATAAATACACCTATCCCTCGATTTACACGGTACTCAGTTCACACAATTTTGGCTTTGCACGGTCAAAAAATGCAACCAGTTTCGATTTACACGGTACTGACTGAGATTTCCTCTCTATGTACGTCTCAGTCAGTACCGTGTAAATCGAAACTGGTTGCATTTTTTGATCGTGCAAAGCCAAAATTGTGTGAACTGAGTACCGTGTAAATCGAGGGATAGGTGTATTAACGCTGGCCCATAACATGAACCTGAATATCTTTATAGTCTTATTTGACAGTTTGTAAGGTGTTATGACGGTTGCAAGTTAGGTTTAAAGTAGACTGAAGCAGTATCGAAAGATGAGTAGAAACTGGGAGACAATGCGGTTGCGCAATTGATGCTTCGATGGCTTCATATATAATGGATTAATTGAGAGATGACTCCTATGTCAGTGATCATGGTTATTTTAAAAAATGGCGATCTAATACTTGTGATAATTATAGGGTAATTAGTGTAATTTCTGTTTCAGGTAAAGTTCGTTGGTGGTTGTGCTGAACAGAATTAAGAATTTATTTGATGGAGAACTGCCTGATGAATCTGTTTATGAAAATATTTGATCAATACATTCCTAAGGGGAATGTATTGATCAAATATTTTCACTCAGGTAGATTCTTGAGAAACGTTTAGAGTTTCAGAAACCTTTGGTTACTAACTTTATAGATTTCAAAAAGGTTGGGTTGTTTTACCTCTGAGCGGCACTTTTTTGCACACCATGGGCTAAATGGCCAGGTCACATGGACCCCGAAGGCTCAGAGAAGGTTGGGGGAGGGACCCACTGGAACAGCTGTTGGGAGACTGATGGTAGCCCCCCGTCAAGGCCATCCAGCGTGTTCTTTAACGTGCACAGGGTATGGATCTGCCGCACACGGGCCCACGGCTTAGCGTCACATCCGACCGACAGCAGCCTTTCCAAGACCATCGGTGTCCCCTACTGACCGTGGGCAGGGCGGGGAATTTTCCGGAGATAAATCTCAACGCTGACCCAGCTGGGACTCGAACCTGGGAACTACAGATTACGAGCCTGACGCGCTACCGAATGAGCCACCCCGCCCCATTTCAAAAAGGCTTTTGACTCTGTTGATCGACATAATTTGTAGTTGATTGTTAGATCATATGAATACCTGACAAGTACTGAAAACACTGAGTATGTGATAGTTGGTAAAGCTTGTAGCAATTGGTTTAGCATTTCTTCTGGTGTTCGACAAGGGTGCATTTTGCCTCCTTTTCTCTTTAGTTTGGTTATTGACTATGTTATGCGAAATTCACTGCAAGGGGAAGATTTTGGCTTTAAATGGTCTGGAGATCTGAAAATTTCTGATTTAGATTATGCAGATGATTCGGCCCTGTTGACTATTGATGTTCATGAGATGAACTCTTTCATTCGAGATGTTGATGAGACTGGTAGTAGAGTAGGTTTGGTTATAAACAGAGAGAAAACTAAAGTGATGAAAATTGGTCAGGCAGGTTGCGATTCAGTTCATCTGAATGGTTGCAGTCTTAAGCAGGTGTCACAGTTTAATTATCTTGGGAGCTACGTAACAGATAATGGTGATGTGCGGCATGAGATTAACAGACGAATAGGGATTGGTGCCGGGACTTTTAAGAATCTATAGATAGTGTGGAAAAATAAGCGTGTACACCTAAAGACTAAAATTAAACTGTATAATAGTTTGGTTCTTTCTAAGGTTAGTTATGGTAGCGAAACATGGACCCTTTGCAAGTAGGATAAAAAGAAATTTGATGCTTTTGATTCTATTTGCTTACGCAGTATCTTGGGTATTAGGTGGTTTTTGCAAGTAATGATGAGGTTAGGCAAAGGAGTCATCAACCTCCTTTGAGCAGCATATTGTGCAGAGAGAGACTCCGTTGCTTTGGCCATGTTGCCCGTATGAATAATTATAGATTGGCGAATAGGGTTATGAACAGTGTGCCTAAAGGCCTCAGAAAGAAGGGGAGACCTAGGATGCGGTGGGCAGACAATGCCAAACAGGACCTTGTTAGAATTGGTCTACAGTGGCCAAACGACGCAGCTTTAACTCAGGACAGAAATGTCTGGAGATGAAAATTTCAAAATTACACAATCTGTTTGGACATCTGAAGCACATGGCTGCATGAGGATTTTATATGTATGTAAAATGGAGAAGTAGGAAAGTGAGAAAAGTTGAAAGAACATTGAAATCGATACTTATATGTTAGAAACATGAAGACTTTCTGATGGAGTGTGAGGGTCAAATGGTTTACTCTACCAGAAATGATTTACTCCACCTGTCGAAAAAAAACCCCTTTTATTAAAGAGATAAATGAAGAATTCTTTTTGTGCTTTATAGGCTCTAATAAAATAATACTATTTTTATTTTACCAAACGTCCATTCGTTCGAATATCCACTGTTAGAGGGTGCTGCATGACACAAAAATAAAAGTTCCTTTTATTTGAAAACGAGTAGTCCACATTTACTAGAGGGGATATGCAATTCTTATGGCTGATACTTTAGAACTTCCCCCCACTTTACAATGATTGTGGACTACCAAAATTAATTTCTTTAATTCCCTTACAACTCTCCCTAGTTCACTTGAAGGACTGAGTTTTAAAAATATAAGTAAATTAAAAATGTCAGAAAATACCTATCTTCCTATATAGCCCTAAAAAGTAGAAAATGAACCTAAAGCATATCGATGGTTCAATCAGACAATGAGTTCGTATTCACTTCAAAGGAAGATAGTATGCAGGCAATCTTGTTGTGTAGGTAAATCGGCGCCCCATCTTCCTTTGAAGTGAATACGAACTCTGCCTGCTTGCGCCATCGATGCAATTCAGGTTATTTTACAATTGTTAGGGCGCATAAAAAAGATAGGTATTTTAAAAATTTTCAATTTATTAATATTTTTTTCCCTTGTCACTAAAAACACCTACCTTCAGAAATTTTCATTTAAAATATGAATCATAAACATCGACCACATTTTTACTCCCACTGTTTCTGGAATGGTTTTTAACCCTTTCAGGACCATAAGGTTTCTAAGAGTAAATATTAGTATGTAACTGTTTATTTTAGTTTGTTTAGACGTAAAATAAATAAAAATCATAAGAAAAATACATAACAATGTGTAGTTTTTTTGGAATTTTATGGGAAATATTTTTCTCAATGGACTATAAAGGTAACACAAATTATAGTTAGGCTTTTTATGCAATGTCTTTTATTTATTGGTTTATTATAACAAAATGTTAACTAAAATAATACAAAATTATGAAATAAAATTACTATACAAAATGATGTGCTAATTATGATATTCTGCGAAGCAATTTCTTTTGGTAGTGAGGCAAAGATGGACATTGCACATAGTACATATATTATGCGTCCTGAGAGTTCTGTTTTTGTTTTCTAAACGTTCCCGTTTACGTAATTGCGTTCGGCATACGTTCTATTTTGACATTCTGTATAAAAAATGCAGATAAGGTTATAATTAAATACGACAATCACCAATTTTAAAATGGGAAAAATGTTTCCCTTGGTCGTGAAAGGGTTAAGGTAGCCGAAGACACTGGAGATGTCACAAGCTTCAATTTGTGATAGAACTCGTAACGAGAAAAGCCACCCCACGAAAATCCGGTTCCATTTTTGGGGAGCGGGGATAATAAGGAATGGGTGGGACAAAATTCGAAATACTCTACGACGATCCTCAAATGAGCTTTCATTTCACACCTAAATCGTAATTGTAGGCCCCGCATTTGGTAGATATTGCTCAACCATCGTTTCGATATTTACCCCTTTTTTAGGGAGGGGGACAAACAGGAGAGGATATTTTAAACCTGTAACATTCTCCATATCACAAGCTGTTCAATTGACGCAAAGCCTGCTATTCTTGATCTCACATTCCGAAGATATAGAATAACAAACGTTTTCATATTTTTTCCGATTTTAGGGGGGGGGGGGCATAGGGGGAAATTTTTTTATAGTCCATGACACTCCCTGTATCATAAACTTTCATTTGATACTTGAATCATTAAGTTTGCATATCACGTTGAGAAATATGCTGGAACAACTGTTTTGACAAACCTAGCCCTAGGAAAACGACAAACCTAGAAATTTCAGCAGAAACCGACAAACCTAGAAATGACGAGCAAAAAACAAAGAAAAATATTTCGACCCAAAATCTTTCTATCTGTTTAAGTTTTTAGTAACTTCAAGCCGATAGCCAGTAAATTACATATTCGTAGAACATTCGGATACAGATCACTTGATACTATTGTAATTTAAGACAACTAGCATAAACTACTCTCATCATCATCATCAACATCCTCAAGCAGCCATGGGCTACGGAGGTCCAACCAGACCGTGCAGTTTAATTCTCCAAGCATATCTGTCCTAAGCTACATCTGCTGCATTTGGCCACTGCACACCAATTCTAACAAGGTCCTGTTTGACATTGTCTGCCCACCGCATCCTAGGTCTCCCCTCTTTCTGAGGCCTTTAGGCACACTGTTCATAACTCTATTCGCTAATCTATAATTATCCATACGGGCAACATGGCCAAACCAACGGAGTCTCTCTCTGCACAATATGTTGCTTAAAGGAGGTTGCAAACTCCTTTGCCTAACCTCATCATTAGTTACAAAGTTAAACCACTTAACACCCAAGACTATACGTTGGCATCTAGAATCAAAAGCATCTAGTTTCCTATTATCTTGTTTACACAGCGTCCAAGTTTCACTGGGCGGGGGTGGCTCAGTCGGTAGCGCGCCAGGCTCGTAATCTGTAGTTCCCAGGTTCGAGTCCCAGCTGGGTCAGCGTTAAGATTTATTTCCGCAAAATTCCCCGCCCTGCCCACGATCAGTAGGGGACACCGATGGGCTTGGAAAGGCCGCCGTCCGTCGGATGGGACGTTAAGCCGTGGCCCCGTGTGCGAGAGAGAGCCATACCCTGTGCACGTTAAAGAACACGCTGGATGGCCTTGACGGGAGGCTACCATCTGTCTCCCAACAGCCGTTCCAGTGGGTTCCCTACCCCCAACCTTCTCTGAGCCTTCGGGGTCCATGTGACCTGGCCATTTAGCCCATGGTGCAAAAAAGTGCCGCTCAGAGGTAAAACAACCCAACCCAATCCAAGTTTCACTACCATAACTAACCCTAGAAAGAACCAAACTATTATACAGTCTAATTTTAGTCTTTAGGTGTATACGCCTATTTCACCACACTCTCCATAGATTCTTAAAAGTCCCGGCAGCAATCCCTTTTCGTCTGTTAATCTCATGCCGCACATCACCAGTATCTGTTACATAGCTCCCAAGGTAATTAAACTGTGACACCTACTCAAAGACAGCAACCATTCAGATGAACTGAATCACAACCTGCCTGACCAATTTTCATCACTTTAGTTTTCTCTTTGTTTATAACCAAACCTACTCTACTACCAGTCTCATCAACAGCTGGAATGAAAGAGTTCATCTCATGAACATCAATAGTCAACAGGGCCGAATCATCAGCATAATCTAAATCAGAAATTTTAGTATCTCCAGTCCATTTAAGGCCAAAATCTTTCCCTTGAAGTGAATTTCGCATAACGTAATCAATAACCAAGTTAAAGAGAAAAGGAGACAAAATGCACCCTTGTCGAACACCAGAAGTAATGCTAAACCAATTGCTACAAGCCTTACCAACTCTCACACCCGACTCAGTGTTATTATAGAGAACTTTCTTTATGTTAACTAACTTGTCTGGTATACCATATGACCTCACAATCAACCACAAATTATGACGATCAACAGAGTCGAAAGCCTTTTTGAAATCAACAAACTTTCTGAAACTTTCTGAAGTTCTCTGTAATGCTTTCTATTAGGACTAGTAGGGTACTGATTAAGGACATTCCTGCAGTTCCTTCTTTCTGAAATAAGCTCAAGTGCCTTATCACTCAAATAATTCTGTCTGCTCTGCTCCTTTTTTCCTAAAAGAGTACTGTTAGTTTCCAAAAAAGCCTGTTTAAAACGGCCCCATTCTTCCTCAACTTCAGTAGTAAGCAAACCATGACTGTCATAATGACTAAGTAACCTATCATGATAAGCTTTAGCCGTAACTGGGTCTTTCAGAGCTTCAGTATTAAAGGTAAATTTTTTAACCCTAGCACAACACTTTTTAAGTTGCAAGACACTTTTAACAAGGTAATGGTCAGATCCAATTTCAGCTCCCCTATATGCCCTGGTATTCGTAACAGAACTAGCCCATTTGCTGTTAATTAATATGTAATCAATCATATTCCTATGCAGCCCATCAGGTGAAACCCATGTGTATTTATGTATGTCGTGGTTTGTTTATGTGTTGTTATTCTGAAACCACTGAGTTTACTTACCTGTAGGAGACTTTGCCCATTGCCATTGCAGCTACCAATACCAAAAGGGCCTACCCCAAAGGTCAGAGTCAGTACTAACTTTGGCATTGAAATCACCAAGAACAAGGATAATATCTCCTTTCTTGACAGAATTCAAAATACCATGAAGTTGTCCGTAAAACCTATCCTTCTCATCCTCATCGGCATCCTCAGTGGGGGCATAACAGCATATAACATTCAAGTCTTTAATGCTTGTCTGAAATATTGCTGTAAGAAACCTTTCATTAATGCACTCATATCCTAGAAGAGCATCACTAGCATGTTTGCTGAGCAGCAGACCCACGCCTTGGTGATGTTTTCCATCCTCCCTCCCTGTAAAGAGAATTTTAAAGTTATTTTTAAGTATCTCACCTTTACCTGTCCATCTGGTCTCTTGCAAGCCTAGAATATCTAGATTATAGCGCTGGAATTCCTGCGTGAGGACATCAAGAGAATAATCTCTATATAATGTCCTCACGTTCCACGTTCCTGCAGAGAGAAAATGATTAGTATGATTTTTAAAGAAATTAGGTTTATTTAGATTGGTAGGGCCAACAATATCAAACTTCCCCTGATTGCAGGCATGGGGCAAAGACCCGTTCCTCCTCCGCTAAAGGCTGAAGTCACCGATGCTGGTAGGAACTTCAGGCACCACCTTTTCAAGTGGACTTTTTCAAGAGCCATATGGCCTGCCTGAGACACATTACTCCAGTTTAGGCTTGACGATGCCCAACTAGCTAAGTAAGGTTCAGGTACCTGCGATGGCCTCTGATTAGGATTATCCACCAGCTGATATAAGGTATCCCATGCCTCTGTTCACTTAGAGCTGGCAACCCAGAAGCAAACAGAAAACACAGCAGCAGACCCTCCCTCAACAGAGGCCTACCAGTGCAGCACGTCCAGGATCAATAATCAAGCTCAAATCCATAAACAAGTCGAGTCTAGTAGGTATAAATGGTCAGCACCAGGATCCTGTGAAATTGACCAGTCCTCAGCAGGGTTGAAAAAAAAAGGAAAAAAGTGACCATAGATGACCTGATCAGTAAGCCATACTGAACTGGCAGCCCTCCCCTTCCGTTCCCTTCCAAAAGTGAATATCTCTTTTGAAAGGTACTAACGGCCTGCACCACGAGAAGGCGGGGTCGGACATTAGGTGCTAGACTCGGCCGGTTCTGTACATCATCACTAGGGATTGGTACACAGCTCTCCTTCCAGTTTATGCCTAGCTACCATTTACAGACCTAATCTACTGTAGTATTATTTTAACGTTTTATATATACAAATCACTGATTTCATGGAGTCCGAAAATCAGTCGCAATTTTTTGCATTGAATTCAATGGGATGCTTGTAATTGTTCGATTTCCGAATTACGATCAACACGCTCCTTTTGAATACAACGGAAATCATAACCACGATTCTCCGTTTCACTCTCGTAGATCGTCATTTCCTCGTCATTTGCCGTTAAATGTTTTGATTTCCCTTAATCCCCATTGAAACAGATTCCTTCTTCCATCTCTCTCTCAATCCATTCAACATTTTCTGTTCGCAACTGAAACCCTTCTTTTCCTAATAACCGAAGTACAGGTTGACTTGGTTGGGTTGTTTTACGTCTGAGCGGTGGGGGCAGGAGTGTCTCAGTTGGTAGCGCGCCAGTCTCGTAATCTGTAGTTCCCAGGTTCGAGTCCCAGCTGGGTCAGCGTTGAGATTTATCTCCGCAAAATTCCCCGCTCTGCCACGGTCAGTAGGGGACACCGATGGGCTTGGAAAGGCCGCCGTCCGTCGGATGGGACGTTAAGCCGTGGCCCCGTGTGCGGGAGAGCCATACCCTGTGCACGTTAAAGAACACGTTGGATGGCCTTGACGGGAGGTTACCATCTGTCTCCCAACAGCTGTTCCAGTGGGTCCCCTCCCCCAACCTTCTCTGAGCCTTCGGGGTCCTTGTGACCTGGTCATTTAGCCCATGGTGTGTCAAAAAAGTTCCGCTCAGAGGTAAAAACAACCGAACCTCTGAGCGACACTTTTTTTTCACACAATTTGCACAGAGAAGGTTGGGGGAGGGGACCCACTGGAACAGCTGTTGGGAGACAGATGGTAGTCTCCCATCAAAACCATCCAGCGTAATGTTTAAAGTGCACAGGGTATGGCTCCCTCGCACATGGCGCCACGGCTTAACGTCCTATCCGACGGACGGCGGTCTTTCCAAGCCCATCGGTGTCCCCTACTGACCGCGGACAGGGTGGAGATTTTTGCGCAGATAGATCCCAAGGCTGGTCCACATGGGATTCGAACTTGGAAACTGCAGATTACGAGCCAGGCGCGCCAACGACTGAGCCATCTCCACCCCCAGCATAAATACAGAAAGATTTAATGGGGGAATACGAAGTCAATTACTGAAACACTGGCAGCTGTAAAAGTTTAGAAGAACGAATTATGTTCGTAAATCGAGGGATGGCCGTACAATATTAAAACAAGTAACAAATGTTCCGTTTCGATAATTCTGCAATTAGTTAACAGCATCATTTCACCAAAGTATATCTGCTTTTGCCACCATCCATCTCAAAGGCCACCATCCATCGGATGAGATGTTAAGTAGCGGTTCCGTGTGCAGGAGATGCTGGATGTTCTTGGTGGGAGTTTTCCATCTCCATCCTAACAGCTGTCCAATGGATCCTCTTCCCATAACCTTCTCTGAGCCTTTGGGGTCCTTGTGACCTGGCCATTCAACCCATTCTGTGCAAAAAAAAGAAAAAAAAATGCCGCTTAAAAATAAAACAAAACAACACAGGTAAGTCTTCATCTTAATATAAAAAGGCAAAGTGAGATATTTTCCCTTAACTCTTTTATTCTAGAGTACTCTGCGTGGTCTGGTTGGACCTCCGTAGCCCATGGCTGCTTGAGGATGATGATGATGACTAGCTGGGTCAGCGTTGAGATTTATCTCCGCAAAATTCCCCGCCCTGCCCGCGGTCAGTAGGGGACACCGATGGGCTAGGAAAAACCGCCGTCCGTCGGATGGGACGTTAAGCCGTGGCCCCGTGTGCGGGTGAGCCATACCCTGTGCACGTTAAAGAACACGCTGGATGGCCTTGACGGGAGGCTACCATCTGTCTCCCAACAGCTGTTCCAGTGGGTCCCCTCACCCAACCTTCTCTGAGCCTTCGGGGTCCTTGTGACCTGGCCATTTAGCCCATGGTGTGCAAAAAAGTGCCGCTCAGAGGTAAAACAACCCAACGTTAAAGAACACGCTGGATGGCCTTGACGGGAGGCTACCATCTGTCTCCCAACAGCTGTTCCAGTGGGTCCCCTCCCCCAACCTTCTCTGAGCCTTCGGGGTCCTTGTGGCCTGACCATTTAGCCCATGGTGTGCAAAAAAGTGCTGCTCAGAGGTAAAACAACCCAACGTTAAAGAACACGCTGGATGGCCTTGACGGGAGGCTACCATCTGTCTCCCAACAGCTGTTCCAGTGGGTCCCCTCCCCCAACCTTCTCTGAGCCTTCGGGGTCCTTGTGGCCTGACCATTTAGCCCATGGTGTGCAAAAAAGTGCTGCTCAGAGGTAAAACAACCCAACGTTAAAGAACACGCTGGATGGCCTTGACGGGAGGCTACCATCTGTCTCCCAACAGCTGTTCCAGTGGGTCCCCTCCCCCAACCTTCTCTGAGCCTTCGGGGTCCTTGTGGCCTGACCATTTAGCCCATGGTGTGCAAAAAAGTGCTGCTCAGAGGTAAAACAACCCAACGTTAAAGAACACGCTGGATGGCCTTGACGGGAGGCTACCATCTGTCTCCCAACAGCTGTTCCAGTGGGTCCCCTCCCCCAACCTTCTCTGAGCCTTCGGGGTCCTTGTGGCCTGACCATTTAGCCCATGGTGTGCAAAAAAGTGCTGCTCATAGGTAAAACAACCCAACGTTAAAGAACACGCTGAATGGCCTTGACGGGAGGCTACCATCTGTCTCCCAACAGCTGTTCCAGTGGGTCCCCTCCCCCAACCTTCTCTGAGCCTTCGGGGTCCTTGTGGCCTGACCATTTAGCCCATGGTGTGCAAAAAAGTGCTGCTCAGAGGTAAAACAACCCAACGTTAAAGAACACGCTGGATGGCCTTGACGGGAGGCTACCATCTGTCTCCCAACAGCTGTTCCAGTGGGTCCCCTCCCCCAACCTTCTCTGAGCCTTCGGGGTCCATGTGACCTGGCCATTTAGCCCATGGTGTGCAAAAAAGTGCCGCTCAGAGGTAAAACAACCTAACAACCTTTTATTCTATAGTTGGTAACTTGTTTCGATTTTATCGCCCTCAGCCTTTAGAGCATTTTTCTTTCTCTCAAAGTTTGTGTGACATTCTATTTCATTTCATCGCTAGGAACCGCTAGCGATAAAAAGCCCACTGTCAATGATGGATGCCTTGGTAGGGGACTGTGTGGTTTCCATGGTAACTGCTTCTTCTCCCGAGGGCACCCTCTCTCATTCTCCACTTAGACATAGGCAAATGTTTGATTTCCTCTCAATCGGGACCCCCATTTTTTTTAAAATAATAATAATAATCTTTACTCATATTCATGTTAATTATACAAAAGGTTAAACAAATGACCCGCAAAGCATCTGCTTATCTGCAGGAGAGAAGAATAATAACGTTACATGAAAATACATAAGATATAGTTTAAAACAATGTTGATGCTTCTGTTAGTTGATTCGCTGTTGTTTCGCTTTATATATATCTCAGTTGGATAAATATACATTTAAAATATTATTATGCTAGTGATAATAATAAATCTTTTACAATGTTTAAAATCCTAAATCCTTTAATAGAATCAATGTGATTATTTTTTCTTCATTCATTTATGTAACACTGTTTATTCGGCAAAAATCCCCCAAATGAATAAAAAGCTTGAAGTTTAAGCTAGATTTCGTTATTTAAGCTATTTCGTTGGGTTGGGTTGTTTAACCTCTGAGCAGCACTTTTTTGCACACCATGGGCTAAATGGCCAGGTCACATGAACCCCGAAGGCTCAGAGAAGGTTGGGGGAGGGGACCCACTGGAACAGCTGTTGGGAGACAGATGGTAGCCTCCCGTCAAGACCATCTAGCGTGTTCTTTAACGTGCACAGGGTATGGCTCTCCCGCACACGGGGTCACGGCGTAACGTCCCATACGACGGACGGCGGCCTTTCCAAGCCCATCGGTGTCCCCTACTGACCGTGGACAGGGCGGGGAATTTTGCGGAGATAAATCTCAACGCTGACCCAGCTGGGACTCGAACCTGGGAACTACAGATTACGAGCCTGGCGCGCTACCGACTAAGCCACCCCCGCCCCAAGCTATTTCGTTTTCAATGATTTATTGCCTCTTTTTATGTAGCTTTTTTTTTTCAAGCCCAGGGTTCTGACAGGTGTTCCGATAATAGTTTCTTTTCTCTTTCTTTGTTGATAAGACTACGACCTGAAACTGGGCTTTTTAATCACAGAGGTAAGGCCTTAACTTTGTAATGACTTTCCCTTTGCTTATTTATCTCCGTAAAATTTCCCGCCCTGTCCACGGTCAGTAGGGGACACTGATGGGCTTGGAAAGCCCGCCGCCAGTCGGATGGAACGTTAAACCATGACCCCGTGTGCGGGAGAGTCATATCCTGTGTACGTTAAAGAACACGCTGGATGGCGTTGACGGGAGGCTACCATCTGTCTTCCAACAGCTGTTCCAGTGGGTCTCCACCCCCAACCTTCTCTGAGCCTTCGGGGTCCATGTGACCTGGCCATTTAGCCCATGGTATGCAAAAAAGTGCCGCTCAGAGGTAAAACAACCCAAATCCGTTTACTTAGATGCTAAAACACTGAGCGCAGAAAGTTGAGTGTCCTTGTTCGAATCTCATTTAATTCTGGGCGTCGAGATACATAAAAAAATGCAAACAAACTGGAATGACTAGTTCTTCCCCCTATTACCCCGCATTCCCCTGGAACATCTTAAACAAGTGGGTTGTTTTACCTCAGAGCTTCACCTTTTAGCACACAATGGGCTAAATGGCCAGTTCACAAGGATCCCGAAGGCTCAGAGAAGGTTGGGAGAGGGGACCCACTGGAACAGCCGTTGGGAGACAGATGGTAGCCTCCCGTCAAGGCCATTCATCGTGTTCTTTAACGTGCACAGGAATATGGCTCTCTCCCACACCCACAGCCACTGCTTAACGTCCCATCCGACGGACGGCAGCCTTTTCAAGTCCATCGGTGTCCTCTACTGACCGTGGGCAAGGCGGGGAATTTTACGGAGAAAAATTTTCAACGCTGATCCAGACCTGAGATCTACAGATTACGAGCCTGGCACACTACCGACTGAGCCACCCCCGCCTGCCATGCACATGAGACCTATACCTTGTGCACGTTAAAGAACATGCTTGATGGGCTTGACGGGAGGCTACCATTTGTCTACTAATAGCTGTTCCAGTTGGTCCTCAACCTTCTCTGAGCCTTCGAGGTGCTTGTGACCTGGCCATTTAGCCCATTATGTGCAAAAAAGAAAATGCCGCTAAGAGAGGTAAAACAACTCATCTCACTTCCTTATCACCTTTCTTGCGGGTTGGGTTGTTGGGTTGTTTTACCTCTGAGCGGCACTATTTTGCACAACATGGGCTAAATGGCCAGGTCATATGGACCCCGAAGGCTCAGAGAAGGTTGGGGGAGGGGACCCACTGGAACAGCTGTTGGGAGACAGATGGTAGCCTCCCGTCAAGGCCATCCATCGTGTTCTTTAACGTGCACAGGGTATGGCTCTCCCGCACACGGGGCCACGGCTTAACGTCCCATCCGACGGACGGCGACCTTTCCAAGCCCATCGGTGTCCCCTAGTGACCGTGGGCAGGGCGGGGAATTTTGCGGATCCTTTCTTGCAAATTGGTCGAGCGATATTTGTTTTAAATCCCTTTTCTGCAAATTGAATGATAGATTTGAACCAACAACTTTGAAGAAATGAATAACTGTGTTATCTTAAACCTGAAAACTTTTTTTCAGAATAAAATACCTTCCATGAAGACAGAGATATTACAATTCCATATATTGCAAAACGGCTGAAAACAACTTTGCACCGAGAAGTGCTTTTTCAAATGTTTGACAATAAATTACTTTCCTCTTTTTGAAAAGTGAGCTCATATCTGGTGATAAATTTATATTCCTCTGTATTCATAAATTTTCCATCCGCAATCGAAACCAAAGAAAGAAAATTATTGTTTTAGAGAAATGGAGTTTTCTTCAGAGACCCTTGGGTTCGTTTTAAGAGTCTTGCCATCATTTCAATAATTTATTGCGCTTATTTTTCTTGACGTTATCGCTTGATTTCGCTGTACGTGTTGATGGCAGTTCTCCAATGTTTCTTAAACTCTGTGAGTCAGGAACTGTTGGCATTGGGGAACAACGGAAGCGATAGAAAATACCCAAAGAAATTCTCTTCTTATAGTTAAACGAAAGTTCACTGCTGCTCAGAATTAAATGATGATGGGGGGGGGGGGGGGGGGGGGGGAGTGTACATAACTCAAAATGGCTTTCAGCCAATAAAATAAAATAAATACCCACTCAAGCAGCTGCTAGCAACAGAGGTCTGACAGGAGCCTGTCAGTTTATATGCCATAGTAGAAGGTCTGAGAGGATGGCAGGACCTCAGCAGAAAAACGACACAAATATCCATGCCTTACCCGGGGCTCGAACCCAGGTCCCTTAGATTAGTAGCCAAGCGCGCTAATCACTCTGCCACGGGACGGCTATCAGCCAATAAAGTGATGCGGGAAAGTTAAGTTACAACACCATTTTATGTCAATGGGAAGCCAACTTCGAAACTCTGTAACTTCTAAAATAAGCCTTTTTTGATCAAATGTGTGAAGTTGAATTAAAGATCTCAATTCAAACTATCCAAATCTCAAATTTCAGCAGTATTCGTCAGGTATTTAGAGGTTCGACCTCTGAGCGGCACTTTTTTGGCCCACAATGGACTAAATGACCAGGTCACAAGGACCCCTAGGGCTCAGAAGAGAAGACCCACAGGACAGAAGGTAGATGGTAGCTTTCCGTCAAGGCCATCCAGCGTGTTCTTTAACGTGCACGGAGTATGGCTCAATCGCACATGGAGCCACGGTTTAATGTTCCATCCGACGGACGGCTGTATTTCGAAATTCATCGTTGTCCCCTACTGACAGAGAGCAAGGTTGCGAGTTTTGCGGAGATAAATATCAGCCACGGGACGGCTATCAGCCAATAAAGTGATGCGGGAAAGTTAAGTTACAACACCATTTTATGTCAATGGGAAGCCAACTTCGAAACTCTGTAACTTCTAAAATAAGCCTTTTTTGATCAAATGTGTGAAGTTGAATTAAAGATCTCAATTCAAACTATCCAAATCTCAAATTTCAGCAGTATTCGTCAGGTATTTAGAGGTTCGACCTCTGAGCGGCACTTTTTTGGCCCACAATGGACTAAATGACCAGGTCACAAGGACCCCTAGGGCTCAGAAGAGAAGACCCACAGGACAGAAGGTAGATGGTAGCTTTCCGTCAAGGCCATCCAGCGTGTTCTTTAACGTGCACGGAGTATGGCTCAATCGCACATGGAGCCACGGTTTAATGTTCCATCCGACGGACGGCTGTATTTCGAAATTCATCGTTGTCCCCTACTGACAGAGAGCAAGGTTGCGAGTTTTGCGGAGATAAATATCAGAGATGGCTCAGGTGGAACTCGAACCTGGGAACTGCAGATTATGAGCCTGGCACGCTACCGACTGAGCACACCGCCCCGCGTGTTTAAAGAGTTATAGAAGTTTGGATTACACCAATAGCAATGATAATCATAAGATTTCACCTCACAAGTTAAATGAAACTTAAATAATAAATATTGTTTCGAAATGTTTAATAAAATAAGTGGTCCTTTAGATATTGGTGTCAGTAATTCTTTCAATGTTCTACAGTATTTTATGAGTTTAATAGCAGCGCATTACTGATGTGAAATATTCCAGTTTCCATAACTCTTTGAATTACAGCTATTAATGATAAAAACCCAGGGGAGGTCATACGTCTCAAGCTTGGAGGAGGCCATTTAGGAGCATATGAAGGATTTTATAGTTAAAGTGTCATTTCTAAACTACAAAATCTTTTATATGTCTCTACAAATGACTTCATATGGGGCACTGAAAGCGACAGAGGTCTGCCTTCACAGAAAAGAAATTGGCTAGCTGCTAGAATTAAAAAAAAAACACACCTGAGAGCCTCTTTGGAGGGGGCTATGGCCCCGTGGTCCCTTATTTATGACCGCCACTATAAAAATCTCGATTTATATAGATTTCATTGAGAGCTTTATATTCAGTCAAGTTTTACTATAAAAAAGTTTATTTTAAAGTTACAGAGTTTTTAAATTTTGTATTCACATAAAATGTGATTATAACTTAGCGTTTGCGCGCAAGTGAATGGTTAAATTTCTTCGGGAAAGGCATTTTATCGTCGATATTTTGCAGTACAGATGAGTGATATGTATGAGACTAAGAGTTGTCGTAATGAAGGTGCTGAAATTGGGGGACAGATGTTAATAAGAACACATAATCATCCCGTATAACCATAGAACCCGCAACGCGTTCGCATGCCGTTGATAAAGCAAATGATGATGTTTTGTGGTAGTAAAGCCCATTCCTCCAGGAGAGCAGATCTGAGTTCATGGAGCATTCTCGGAGGAGACTGGCGTCCTACAATCTGCCTCCCCAGGGCGTTCTACACATTCTGAATTCGATTCAGATCCGGGAATCTGGTTGACCATTTCATCTCATGAATGTCTTTATTTTCAAGGAAGTGGTCGACAACATGACTACATTACTGACTATGGTGACGGCATTGTCATCCGTAAAGATTAAAGCAGGACCATTAGAAAGCTTCACATTGAAGGAGAGAATTTTTTTTATATCGCTGATCAGTCAGAGCGACTCCCTAAAATGCGTAAAGTTCTGAGGTTATTCGTCATGATGGCAGCCCAGGTTATCATTAAAATGGTCCTGTCTTTATCCTTATTTTGGGGCGGGGTGGCTCAGTCGGTAGCGCGCCAGGCTCGTAATCTGTAGTTCCCAGGTTCGAGTCCCAGCTGGGTCAGCGTTGAGATTTATCTCCGCAAAATTCCCCGCCCTGCCCACGGTCAGTAGGGGACACCGATGGGCTTGGAAAGGCCGCCGTCCGTCGGATGGGACGTTAAGCCGTGGCCCCGTGTGCGGGAGAGCCATACCCTGTGCACGTTAAAGAACACGCTGGATGGCCTTGACGGGAGGCTACCATCTGTCTCCCAACAGCTGTTCCAGTGGGTCCCCTCCCCCAACCTTCTCTGAGCCTTCGGGGTCCATGTGACCTGCATTTTAGCCCATTTTGTGCAAAAAAAGTGCTCATCAGAGGTAAAACAATCCAACGTTAAAGAACACGCTCGATGGCCTTGACGGGAGGCTACCATCTGTCTCCCAACAGCTGTTCCAGTGGGTCCCCTCCCCCAACCTTCTCTGAGCCTTCGGGGTCCTTGTAGCCTGGCCATTTAGCCCATGGTGTGCAAAAAAGTGCCGCTCAGAGGTAAAACAATCCAATCCAATTATCCTTATTCTGTCGAGAAAAACTCTCCAGAAGATATTATCTCTCTCTCTCACTGGAGAGAATGAATTCCTTCCTCCCTTCAGAAGAACACAGGTAGTGAAAATCGGTGTTCCAACTAAATCTGGATTCATCTGTGAGGAGCACATTTGCCCACTGGCCTAGGCTTCAGAGGTGATGCTATACTGCTCATAAAAATTAGGGCTTCATATTCATTTTGAGATATCCCCTAATTTTTGTGAGAGTATATTTTCACCACGCAAGGTAAGCTCTTATCGAAAAGTGGTTTCATGCATTGAGACTTCTAGTTTCCTGTACACAGAGTATTTCTTCAAAACGTTACCACTGTGGCTTTAACAGCTCACGAGACAATTGCCCAGATGTCCTTTCCTATGTTGTCCTGCTCTTAAAGACAGATCCACAAAATTTCCCGCCTTGCCCACGGTCAGTAGGGGACACCGATGGGCTTGGAAAAGCCGCCGTCCGTCGGATGGTACGTTAAGCCGTGGCCCCGTGTGCGGGAGAGCCATACCCTGTGCACGTTAAAGAACACGCTGGATGGCCTTGACGGGAGGCTACCATCTGTCTCCCAACAGCTGTTCCAGTGGGTCTCCTCCCCCAACCTTTTCTGAGCCTTCGGGGTCCTTGTGGCCTGGCCATTTAGCCCAAGGTGTGCAAAAAAAGTGCCGCTCAGAGGTAAAACAACTCAACCCAACTTAAAGACAGATAACTGCCATCTTGATGCTACAGACAGATAGCTGCCATCTTGATGCTACAGACAGATAGCTGCCATCTTGATGCTACAGACAGATAGCTGTCCCATTGCTATGTAAAACAGAAAGCCGTCGTATTGCTGTTAAAGAGACATATATGCAAGGATAATTAACCAAACTGTTGTTTTTTCGACTTTTAGCTTTGACTGTGGATTTGCATGACTTTACATCTTTAATCTTTTACTTTCCATCTTTGTTTGGCGCAGAATGACCTTAGTTGCCCTTGAGCCATAAAACCGCAACCAACCAATCAATCAACCTGAACAGCCCTGGGTTGGGTTGTTTTACCTCTGAGCGGCACTTTTTTGCACACCATGGGCTAAATGGCCAGGCCACAAGGACCCTGAAGGCTCAGAGAAGGTTGGGGGAGGGGACCCACTGGAACAGCTGTTGGGAGACAGATGGTAGCCTCCCGTCAAGGCCATTCAGCGCGTTCTTTAACGTGCACAGGGTATGGCTCTCCCGCACACGAGGCCATGGCTTAATGTCCCATCCGACGGACGGCGGCCTTTCCAAGCCCATCGGTGTCCCCTACTGACCTTGGACAGGGCGGGGAATTTTGCGGAGATAAATCTCAACGCTGACCCAGCTGGGACTCGAACCTGGGAACTACAGATTACGAGCCTGGCGCGCTACCGACTGAGCCACCCCCGCCCCTGAACAGCCCTGGGATACAGGCAACAAAAAAGGGGCAACAATTTATCCATTTCAAATCTGTCGATTCTGAGTGACAAATCGCACGATTCGTACTCATAAAAAGGTACAGGTTTAACTATTGAGACAAATATACTGATACCATTATTCATTCTTCGTGTGTTGCACATCAGCGAGTGATATTTGCATATGAAATCATCACCACGTAACGAAATCTATCTCAGTATTGTCGCTCGATATCGTGTTCACTTTTTCCTAACAGCTAAGGTTGACTGAAAACTAAAAACATTTTCTCCTTATAGAGGGGGCGGGAGTGGCTCAGTCGGTAGCGCGCCAGGCTCGTAATCTGTAGTTCCCAGGTTCGAGTCCCAGCTGGGTCAGCGTTGAGATTTATCTCCGCAAAATTCCCCGCCCTGCCCACGGTCAGTAGGGGACACCGATGGGCTTGGAAAGGCCGCCGTCCGTCGGATGGGACGTTAAGCCGTGGCCCCGTGTGCAGGAGAGCCATACCCTGTACACGTTAAAGAACACGCTGGATGGCCTTGACGGGAGGCTACCATCTGTCTCCCAACAGCTGTTCCAGTGAGTCCCATCTCCCAACCTTCTCTGAGCCTTCGGGGTCCATGTGACCTGGCCATTTAGCCCATGGTATGCAATAAAGTGCCGCTCAGAGGTAAAACAACCCAACAACTCCTTATAGAGTCTCAGTCTTTTAAAACACCAATTTCAAGCCTTGCACAATTACAATTTCACCAGTTTATCTTGAAAACTTCTTGCAATTTCTGTACAGACCAGATGATATCTAATTCCTAATATTAATAATTGCTTTCCCATTCTTTCTGCCAGTCATGAATAAGGTTTAGAGTGCTTTCAGCAAATGATCCATTAACTGTCCGAGTTCTTGAAAGATGAAGCTGTTTTTTGTCAATTTAAAGATAATGAAAAACAGAAAAAATGTCTTTCGATTTATACTGACGACTGACATGAAGATCCTTCTTCCATTTTGCCACTAAGAGAGAGAAACCTTTCTTTGGGAAAAATGTACTTTTTAGTCAGTTTTGGATTAGATTGTTTTACCTCTGAGCGGCACTTTTTTGCACACCATGGGCTAAATGGCCAGGCCACAAGGACCCCGAAGGCTCAGAGAAGGTTGGGGGAGGGGACCCACTGGAACAGCTATTGGGAGACAGATGGTAGCCTCCCGTCAAGGCCATTCAGCGTGTTCTTTAACGTGCACAGGGTATGACTCTCCCGTACACGGGGCCACGACTTAACGTCCCATCCGACGGACAGCGGCCTTCCCAAGCCCATCGGTGTCCCCTACTGACCGTGGGCAGGGTGGGGAAGCTATTAAAAATAAGAAAGTAGTGAAAAAATATGAATGCATTTCTTCATACACTAAGTCAATCAGAAACTATTCCAAGTAAAACACCGATCTTCCTGCATGTGAGATGAGCTTTTTTTTTTTTATTTCTGAACGACATTTTTTGTACAAAATGGGCTAAATGATCGGGTCACAGGAACCCCGATGGCTCAGAGAAGGGGGACTGTAATGACTTAACTCGATTCGCGGTCCCCCGAACTCCCTTTTAATTTACCTTGTAAATAATTTTTCCAATTAATTCATCTTCACCCGTGATTCTGGATGAAACCACAGATCAGCGGTTTTTTTTACACCCGAGCTTTGATGTGCGTCAGACTTAATGTGTGCAAATGTGATGTTCTTCCCTGTCTGAAATGAATATTAGTGGCTACGCTTTGGATGACAGAAGTAAATGGCCATTGCACTTGGGTGAGGACGACGCAACATTTATTTACACTTTTTACATTTACACATACACCGAAGAGTTAAAACATTATGACCACCTGATGTTGGTCCTCCACGTGTCGCCAAAACAGCTCTTACCCGGCGAGGCATGGAAGATACAAGAATTCTAAACGTGTCTTGTGGTATCTGGTACCAACGCGTTACCAGCAGATCCTTTAGCTCTTGTAAGTTACGTGGTTGAGCCACCGCAGATCGGATATACAGTTCCAACACAAACCACAGATTCTCGATTGGATTGATGTCTGGTGAATTTGGAGGCCAGGGCATTACCTGGAAGACTTCCTCATGTTCGGCAAACCTTTTTCGAACAATCCGGGTAGTGTGGCATGGCGCATTATCCTGCCGAAAGAAGGCATTACTAGAGGGGTATACCGTTGCCATGAAAGGATGCACCTGGGGTGCAATGATGTTTAGGTAGGGTGTAGATATGATAGTTTCCTGTACATGAATAACTGGACCCAGGGTTTCCCAGCAGAACATTGCCCAAAGCATTACACTTCCTTCATTGACTTGTTTTCGTCTCACAGTGCATCCTGGTGCCAAATGGGGCGGGGGTGGCTCAGTCGGTAGCGCGTCAGGCTCGTAATCTGCAGTTCTTAGGTTCGAGTCCCAGCTGGGTCAGCGTTGAGATTTATCTCCGCAAAAGTCCCCGCCCTACCCACGGTCAGTAGGGGACACTGATGGGCTTGGAAAGGCCGCCGTCCGTCGGATGGGACGTTAAGCCGTGGCCCCGTGTGCGGGAGAGCCATACCCTGTGCACGTTAAAGAACACGCTGGATGGCCTTGACGGGAGGCTACCATCTGTCTCCCAACAGCTGTTCCAGTGGGTCCCCTCCCCCAACCTTCTCTGAGCCTTCGGGGTCTATGTGACCTGGCCATTTAGCCCATTGTGTGCAAAAAAGTGCCGCTCAGAGGTAAAACAACCCAACCCAACCCAATCTTGGTGCCAACACTTCCCCAGGTAAACGGTGCACATGTACCCGGCCGTCCACATGGTGCAACAGGAAACGAGATTAATCGGACCGGACGACCTTCCAATTATTCAAGGTCCATTTTTGATCTCGTGTGCCCATTTTAGCTGCTTTCGACGCTGAACCGAGGTTAGCATGGGTACTCGGAACAGCCTGCGACTGTACAGCCCCATTTTCAGCAGGGTTTGATGTACTGTGTGTTGTGACACATTGCTCTCATCACCAGCATTCGAATTACAGGCGAGCTGCCACAGTATCCCTTCTGTTGACTCGTACCATACGGGATAGCCTTCCCGTTGGTTCGTGGTTTTTCCCTCCTTGGACTACTTTTTGAAGGTACTAACCACGACTGACCGTGAGCACCCCAGAAGCCTTGCCGTCTGGGAAATGCTCGGCCATTACAATTTGGCCTTTGTCAAACTCACTTAAGTCCGGTGCCTTTCCCATCTGAAGAACAAGAATAACACTGATTAACAGAGCTCAGTATCAGGTGTTATTTATACCGTTTCATGACCTTCATACGCGCCGTCGTTTATTGCAGCTGCTTCGATTTGTATAAAGACGCGCTGGTCATAATGTTTTGGCTCTTCGGTGCATGTATAAATAATATAAGAATGCGATCGATTCTGCGGACTTTCGCTATGTCAACAATTCATTGGATGAGATGGCTTTAATGGTATTCCTTGGAGACGTTCTCCAATCAGAATATTGCAGCTTCAATGCTGCTTTACTTTTTCAGGGATTCTCTTAATGAGGTGGAAATCTGTACTTTCCTGTACAGTAATCGCTTTACAAACTCAAAACTGGCGAAAGGATATCTTAATCCCTGCCTACATAACCTGTTTCACAAAGAACCGAAACCTGCGCCTTTAGGGTTTTCTGGAAAGAGCCTGATCTTTTAGGGTGTTCTAGAAAGAGCCTTATCCTTTAGGGTGTTCTGGAAAGAACCTGAACCTTTAGGGTGTTCTGGGAAAGAGCCTGATCCTTTAGGGTGTTCTGGAAAGAGCCTAATCCTTTAGGGCGTTCTGGGAAAGAGCCTGATCCTTATGGGTGTTCTGGGAAACAGTCCCATTTAAGAAGACATTTCTGAAAATACGTATGTAGCAGACCTCTATATAAAAGGACGATAAATAAAATAATAAAAAAAGAGGGACAAGACAGGGAGCAACTGGAGAGGAGACAAATGACAGCCCCCTGTCAAAGCCATCGATCGTGTTCTTTAACGTGCTCTGGGTATGGCTCTTGGATTGGAAAATTTAGGAGGGGATAAGAGACTGGAATTCTTTGCAGTTTCTTAACCCCCCTACACTTTCCCCTCCGTTTCACAAATCTTTAAAAATTTATTGAAAATTGAATTAAATTTTCATCAGTTTAATTATTTCTTTGCCTCCATTTCCTTTACTAGTGGGGCGGGGGTGGCTCAGACGGTAGCGCGCGAGGATCGTAATCTGTAGTTCCCAGGTTCGAGTCCCAGCTGGGTCAGCGTTGAGATTGATCTCCGCAAAATTCCCCGTCTTGCCCACGGTCAGTAGGGAACACCGATGGGCTTGGAAAAGCCGCCGTCCGTCGGATGGGACGTTAAGCCGTGGTCCCGTGTACGTGAGAGCCATACCCTGTGCACGTTAAAGAACACGCTGGATGGCTTTGACGGGAGTCTACCATCTGTCTCCCAACAGATGTTCCAGTGGGTCCCCTCCCACAGCCTTCTCTGAGCCTTCGGGGTCCATATGACCTGGCCATTTAGCCCATGGTATGCAAAAAAGTGCCGCTCAGAGGTAAAACAACCCAACCCTCACTGTAGAAGAATACTCAAAATAAAGCACTAAGAAATACCATTCAGGTCCTAAATCGCATTTGGAAGATGAATTACATTCTACTTCTCACATTAATTGTATTCGTTGATAGTCTGGAACATTCCTGGATAATCCAGACTTTTACCCATTTGTTCTTCCAAGATCAAAGCTGCGAAGTAAAACAGCTATCAACATTTTTTTTTATTCATATGTCCTCCTTGTAGGCGGCGCTTTATGTACTTTTACTCCAATAAATACTTGAAACTTCGCAATAGCAGGATTTAGAGTGCATTGAATCCATCAAGACTCTTCTGCATCGTCAACATCCTTTCGCCTATTCCCCAAGTACTATCTCCGTTTTTATCTTTTAGCATCCTTCATATTTTATGCAAGTGCTTTTTCAACAAGAGAACGAAAAGTAAAAGAGAATATCTATGTGAATATTCCATCAAGTTGCAGTTGTCGTGATCTGCGCTTAGAGAAGGTCCCATTTGGTCTATCGACCTTCGCAGCCCTGTGTTCGTGCATCTCAGAGACCAATGGATTAATGGATGATGTTCGGAGCATCCAGAGTCGCAGAGGATGCATTGTAGAAGGATGCGTTTTTGCTTTCTCTCCCCCTCCACTTTTCCTCCGTTCTTTTTTAGTCTGCATTCCGACGTCAATCGCGTTCTCGTTCGAAAGCAAGGTATGACAGAGGGTGAGGAAGAGGAGGAGGAGCTCGACTAATGGAGGAACTGGGAGGAGAGATGTTCTGGAATGCACTCTTAAATTTGAATTCCGTTTACTTTGGATAATAGATGGAGAGAAAAGAAGATGATGGAGCGAGGAGAAATGTTTTGAAGAGGGGGGAGGGGGGGTATTTGCTAGCGAAGAAAGAGAGATTGGTGGTATTGAGCAATGTCGGTTGCTTTCCTCCATTTGGATATGGGGGGGAATGAAAGAGAATGTGCAAAGTTATCTCTAGGGCTATACATTAGTCAGTTCCGACTTTTGGATGAGGAACCAAATATACTGATTGGTTGTTGTTTGGGTTGGGTTGTTTTACCTCTGAGCGGCACTTTTTTGCACACCATGGCCAGGTCACATGGACCCCGAAGGCTCAGAGAAGGTTTGGGGAGGGGACCCACTGGAACAGCTGTTGGGAGACAGATGGTAGCCTCCCGTCAAGGCCATACAGCGTGTTCTTTAACGTGCACAGGGTATGGCTCTCCCGCACACGGCGCCACGGCTTAACGTCCCATCCGACGGACGGCGGCCTTTCCAAGCCCATCGGTGTCCCCTACTGACCGTGGGCAGGGCGAGGAATTTTTGCGGAGATAAATCTCAACGCTGACCCAGCTGGGACTCGAACCTGGGAACTACAGATTACGAGCCTGGCGCGCTACCGACTGAGCCACCCCCGCCCCTACTGATTGGTACTCATTGCGGCACGGGTGTAAGAAATCAAATGCACAGAGTCTGTAATCACTTCAACATGTTTCTGTTAACACTGCAGCTGTTCTTCACCTATGCATAGAACTGGTGATATAGACACTGTATCCAGATGCTACTTATAAGACTATTGTGAAATGGTGCTTACGTATCACTGGTTGGGTTGTTTTACCTCTGAGCAGCACTTTTCTGCACACAATGGGCTAAATGGCCAGATCACAAGGACCCCCGAAGGCTTAGAGAAGGTTGGGGGAGAGGATCTACTGGAACAGCTGTTGGGAGATAGATGATAGCCTCGCGTCAAGGCCATCCAGCGTGTTCTTTAACGTGCACAGGGTATGGCTCTCCAGCACACGGGGCCACGGCTTAACGTCCCATCCAACGGACGGCGGCCTTTCCAAGCCCATCGGTGTCCCTTACTGACCTTGGGCAGGGAGTTGAGTTTTGCGGAGATAACGTATCACTGGTGGTATGTACACTATTGTGAGATAATACACAGTCGTATCAGAATAATATGAGCATTTTTTCTGCACACAATTGGCTAAAATATCAGTCACAAGGACCCTGAGGGTTCAGAGTAGGTTGTGGAGGTAAGGGAACCCACTTGACAGCTGTTAGGTGACTACTGCGAGGGTTGTGTACGATATTGTGAGAGGATGAAATTACTATTCGTGGTAAATAAAACATTTGTGTTGGGCTACATATTTATTCGAAGTGATACGAATATCTTTGTTGATACATGCACTATTATAAGGTGGTATGAGCCACTTATACATTTATATAATAATCCACCAGGGGTATTCCACTAGGGGTAGTATCTTGGAAAATTTTCCTATATGGCATTTACCGTGAACAGTATAGAAAGGTAAAAAAAAATTAAAGGAAATGAAATAAAATAATGAAATTTAATTGAAAAAAGAAATCCTTAATGAGTTCACTTGATACTCGAGTATGAGAAAACTGTCAGTATAATACGTCACTGAAAATATCTGTGCGAAAAATACATCATACATCATACATCAGAAAAAAAAATCAATGCTTTCAAACCTAATTTTTTTTAAGTAATTAAACTGTTATGTCAAAAAAAATCAACATTTCACGTATCAATTAAATTAACAATGTGAACGTTTAATGCGATTGCAGATCCTGTAGTTTAAACATAATTTTCTCGAATCTAACTCAATATTGGCATGATTAATATCAGTAGATTTTGTTTCAATATTTGTTGTTAATTCTCAGCATTAAAGGATATCGAGTTTCTGAAAGACATGCGTTCTATAAAGAATTAATAATATAACAGGATAAAATTATATTTACATCTTCTTTCTTATAGAGTGGATAATAATAATTCTACTTCGTACATCTGTAATATCTAGGGGGTGGCTCAGTCGGTAGCGCGCCAGGCTCGTAATCTGTAGTTCCCAGGTTCGAGTCCCAGCTGGGTCAGCGTTGAGATTTATCTCCGCAAAATTCCCCGCCCTGTCCACGGTCAGTAGGGGACACCGATGGGCTTGGAAAGGCCGCCGTCCGTCGGATGGGACGTTAAGCCGTAGCCCCGTGTGTGGGAGAGCCATACCCTGTGCACGTTAAAGAACTCGCTGGATGGCCTTGACGGGAGACTACCATCTGTCTTCCAACAGCTGTTCTAGTGGGTCCCCTCCCCCAACCTTCTCTGAGCCTTCGGGGTCCATGTGACCTGGCCATTTAGCCCATGGTGTGCAAAAAAGTGCCGCTCAGAGGTAAAACAACCCAACCCTGCAATATCTTTCCTAAAATTACAGAAATAAAAACTATTCAGGGATATGTTCAAAGTTGGGTTAAATGAAATTGTTTGATCTAGTTGTTAAACGAAAGCATCATTGACTACAACTGTTAATATTTTTTTATATATATATTGTACAGCTTCCCGATTCTATACTTTCAAAATCTTGTCTCGGAACTTGAGAGTTTTTGTGATCAATTCATTTATTTTCTTGTGTATCAAAACAGATATTTCAGAGAAAAAAAATAATCCAACCAAATCTCACTCTTTGTCATTTCGTTTATCAAGATTTTCGAAATATATCATTTAATTAGAATCGGAATTTTTTTTACTAGGTTCTTAAAACGGGATCGAATCTATTTTTTTTACAAAATTTCCAGTTGGAGTTAATCTTTATAGTTAGCTGGAAATGCAGGCACTGCAGAGTTGGGTTGGGTTGTTTTACCTCTGAGCGACACTTTTTTGCACACCATGGACTAAATGGCCAGGCCACAAGGACCCCGAAGGCTCAGAGAAGGTTGGGGGAGTGGACCCACTGGAACAGCTGTTGAGAAACAGATGGTAGCCTCCCGTCAAGGCCATCCAGCGTGTTCTTTCACGTGCACAGGGTATGGCTCTCCCGCACACGGGGCCACGGCTTAACGTCCCATCCGACGGACGGCGGCCTTTCCAAGCCCATCGGTGTCCCCTACTGACCGTGGGCAGAGCGGGGAATTTTGCGGAGATAAATCTCAACGCTGACCCAGCTGGGACTTGAACCTGGGAACTACAGATTACGAGCCTGGCGCGCTACCAACTTAGCCACCCCCGGCCCGCATGAAACGGGGAGACGCGGGTTTGGGTCCCACTCATCGGATTAATATGCGACTTTTTCTCGTGAGGGGGCTTTGTGAAGAATTATATTTACAAAATAAATATCCTTTCAAGCAGCTGCTTGCCACAGAGGTCTGACAGGAGCCTGTCAGTATAATACGCCATAGTTGAAGAATCTATGAGGATGGTGGGACCTCAGAAGAATAGCAACACAGAGATCCATGCCTTACTTGGGACTCGAACCCAGATCCTTAGATCGGTAGCCAAGCGTGCCAATCACTAGGCCACGGGACGGGTTGGGTTGTTTTACCTCTGAGCGGCACTTTTTTGCACATCATGGGCTAAATGGCCAGGTCACATGGACCCGGAAGGCTCAGAGAAGGTTGGGGGAGGGGACCCACTGGAACAGCTGTTGGGAGACAGATGGTAGCCTCCAGTCAAGGCCATCCAGCGTGTTCTTTAACGTGCACATGGTATGGCTCTCCCGCACACGGGGCCACGGCTTAACGTCCCATCCGACGGACGGCGACCTTTCCAAGCCCATCGTTGTCCCCTAGGGACCGTGGGCAAGGCGGGGAATTTTACGGAGATAAATCTCAACGCTGACCCAGCTGGAACGCACTGCAGAGAAAAATGTACACAGTTGCATGTTATCTCGAGAGAAAATCACACTCAGAGCTCAATAACTTCTTCAATATGATTTTCAATCAAAAATATGTCTAAAGATAAATTATAGATTTCGATCATATCTAAAAATTTAAAAAAAATTGACCTCAAAATTGGGGTGGCTCAATTGGTAGCGCGCCAGGCTCGTAATCTGTAGTTCCCAGGTTCGAGTCCCAGCTAAGTCAGCGTTGAAAGTTATCTTCGCAAAATTTCCCGCCCTGCCCACGGTCAGTAAGGGACACCGATGGGCTTGGAAAGGCCGCTTGCCCATCCTTCCGTTGGATGGGACGTTAAGCCGTGGCGCCGTGTGCGGGAGAGCCATACCCTGTGCACGTTAAAGAACACGCTGGATGGCCTTGACGGGAGGCTACCATCTGTCTCCCAACAGCTGTTCCAGTGGGTCCCCTCCCCCAACCTTCTCTGAGCCTTCGGGGTCCATGTGACCTGGCCATTTAGTCCATGGTGTGCAAAAAAGTGCCGCTCAGAGGTAAAACAACCCACAACCCGACCCCAAAATTCAATTAAACTTTGGGGCGAGGGTGGCTCAGTCGGTAGCGCGCCAGGCTCGTAATCTGTAGTTCCCAGGTTCGAGTCTCAGCTGGGTCAGCGTTGAGATTTATCTCCGCAAAATTCCCCGCCCTGCCCACGGTCAGTAGGGGACACCGATGGGCTTGGAAAGGCCGCCGTCCGTCGGATGGGACGTTAAGCCGTGGTCCCTTGTGTGGGAGAGCCATACCCTGTGCACGTTGAAGAACACGCTGGATGGCCTTGACGGGAGGCTATCATCTGTCTCCCAACAGCTGTTCCAGTGGGTCCCCTCCCCCAACCTTCTCTGAGCCTTCGGGGTCCATGTGACCTGGCCATTTAGCCCATGGTGTGCAAAAAAGTGCCGCTCAGAGGTAAAACAACCCAATCCAACTTAATTAAACCTTAAAACAGGTTAAGAGATCAGAGATCATGGTTAATTGTAATAGAGTCAACTATTATCTCTGATCGAATAACCTGTTTTAATTAAATTATGGGGTCTTTTTTTTATAGCCTGTGAAATATTCCATCGTTCATAACTCTTTCAATACTGAAAAATTAAGATTAAATCGAGATCAGATTTGATGGAGATCTTGAATTTATCTTTAGACATATTTTTCATTAAAAATCATATTGAAGAAGATATTGAGCTCTGGATGTGATTTTATGCTGAGATAACCTCGAGCTGTTTCCATTTTTTTTTTGTCCAGTATTTGTATATTCATATACATGTACTAACTTGTGGCATGGTTTGAATGGCAATTAGGAAGACTACGAGACTGCGCAGTTGACACTTTGTCATTGTCACAGCTCATTGGTGAATGATCTATCAATCACTTGTCAATCAACCTACGATCGATGAGAATTGTCAAAGCGTCGACTGCGCAGTCACATAGTCCCTTCACTCGCCCTACATGCTAAGCCATTAATAAATGTTACTTGTTTACATTGTTCGAAGTGAATGAAACTACCGTGGATTATCACGAGTGACGAAGCAAATTTATCAATACTACATAAATACCCCCCCCCCCCCAATAGGGGACCACCTTGACGTGGTGGTGGTGGTGGTGGTGGGGGGGGGGCTTCTGGCAGAGCAACCCGGTCGAAGACTGTGCCGCCGGATTGGGTCCCCGGTTGGACATAGCCAAGACCAACCGAGGTCGACGATGCCGCTGACTGGTTCCGTGTTGACCGGTTGGACGGTGTCTGAGACGCCACCTCTCAGGTGCTCTGGGTGAGCAGTTCGAGGGCTCTTCTGAAAAGATTTGTGCCCCAGTAGGTCGAGTCCTCACCAAAGTCTGGGCCTCACTAAGAGTCTCCACCACGGATTCCGAGCGAACTTGGATTTTATATCCTTGTTCATGGCTAACTGGGGAACTGATTAAAGTTAGGTTTCTTCCGGTGGTCAGCTTTCCTTCTATAGGACTGCTGCCATGTGAGGTCGGGGTTGAGGTGCGTCTATATGGCGTATTCCTTGCCCCATGCTCTAGATAGCACGGCTTTTCATAACTGCTAGTGCTTTCAGGCGGAATCGGGAATTGCCGTGGTTGCATAAGATCGCAACAAAATAGAACTACATAAATACACAGAATTGCCTGTTGACATAGAATTAAAGAAATATAATTGGAAGTTTTGCGATTAATCGAACTGGAACCGACGCTTCCTAGTTTCTCGCCAGCTGTTCTTGACGACTCATTCCCCCCGTCCCCCAAATGTATTTCTCGGATTCTATATCAACAGGTATATCAACGATCCCTATTAACATCTATACTAAGCAATAATGGATAGTTACCATTCCTGATTATAGATGGCACCACTAACGACAAAGTCGAGGAATTCGGAAGATTATTACTCACAGCGGATTTGAGTTGTTTTACCTCTGAGCAGCACTTTTGTCCAAACAATTGGCTAAATGACCAGGTCACAAGGTACACGAAGGGCTCAGAGAAGGTTGGGAGGAAAGGACACACTGGAAGAGCTGTTGAGTTGTTGTTCATTTTCCCGTCAAGACCATCCAGCGGTTCTTTAATGTGCACATGATATGGCTCTCTCCAGCACACGGGGCCACGGTTTAACGTGTCTTCCGGCGGATGGCGACCTTTACAAGCCCATCAGTGTTCCTACTAACCGTGAGCAGGAGTTTTGTGAAGATAAATCTAAATGCTGACCCAGCTGGGACTCGAACCTGGGAACTGAATGTTACGAGCCTGGCGCGCTAACGAATGAGCCCCCCCCCCCCGCCCCCCTCAAAATTAGTGAAGAAATGAACTAGGAGGTGATAGTGGTTTAAAAAAAAAGCATGAAACGGGGTTGGGTTGTTTTACCTCTGAGCGGCACTTTTTTGCACACCGTGGGCTATATGGCCAGGTCACATGGACCCCGAAGGCTCAGAGAAGGTTGGGGGAGGGAACCCAGTGGAACAGCTATTGGGAGACAGATGGTAGCCTCCCGTCAAGGCCATCCAGCGTATTCTTTAACGTGCACAGGGTATGGCTCTCTCGTACACGGGGGGACGGCTTAACGTCCCATCCGATGGACGGCGGCCTTTCCAAGCCCATCGGTGTCTCCTACTGACCGTGGGCAGGGCGGGGAATTTTGCGGAGATAAATCTCAACGCTGACCCAGCTGGGACTCGAACCTGGGAACTACAGATTACGAGCCTGGCGCGCTACTGACTGAGCCACCCCCGCCTCTCATGAAACGGGGAGACGCTGGTTTGGGTCCCACTCATCGGATTAATATGCGACTTTTTCTCGTGAGGGGGCTTTGTGAAGAATTATATTTACAAAATAAATATCCTTTCAAGCAGTTGCTTGCCACAGAGGTCTGACAGGAGCCTGTCAGTTTAATACGCTATAGTTGAAGAATCTATGAGGATGGTGGGACCTCAGAAGAATAGCAACACAGAGATCCATGCCTTACCTGGGATGGATGTCGAACCCAGATCCTTAGATCGGTAGCCAAGCGTGCCAATCACTAGGCCACGGGACGGGAATTATATTAATATTTACATGTATAAAATTCGAGACCTGAATGATTTGAAAGCCAAAATAAGGGAAGCAACTGAGCAAGTGAGAAGAGATATGCTGCAGCGTGTAATTCAAGAAGTGGAATACAGGATTCACATCATCAAAATTCATCAGTTTTGTTCAAAACTATTTGAATTGCGCTTTTAATTAAAGTATTAGTTTCTTTGAGCCGTCCCGTGGCCGAGTGGTTAGCGCGCTTGGCTACTGATCTACGGGACTTGGGTAAGGCATGGCTGTTTGTGTCGTTTTTCTTCTGAGGTCCTGCCATCCTCTCAGATCTACTGTGGCATGTAAACTGACAGGCTCCTGTCAGACCTCTGTGGCAAGCACCTGCTTGAGGGGGTATTTATTTTTTTTTATTAGTTTCTTTAATATGTGTAATATTTTCTTATATATTGATTCCCGAAACCGCACCATTAAGTTTCAGACACTTTGTATATATTTATGTATGCATAAACACTTTTACTCTTTTCAAGTTGATCAGTGATTTCATAGTGAGTGAATTTTCATAGTGAGGGCGCTATTTGAGCTATTGGGAGATTTGGAAAGCACAATTCCTAATATTTCGCCAATATCTATGCCAACTCATAAAGAAATATTCATCTCTAAATCTCAAAAAAAGTTGTCTACAGACAAGAATGATCATGTGAAAACAACAATTAGTTTGTTGAAATTGAGCTAAAAAACAATCCACACATCTTATTGTGGATGTAGATTTTCTCAAAAGAAAAAAAAAGAATTTCCCTGGTTGTATACCAGATAAAAATGATCATTTCATAGTGGTGGGTGAAATCCTATAGCAATGATGCAAACGGGGCGGGGGTGGCTCAGTCGGTCTCGTAATCTGTAGTTCCCAGGTTCGAGTCCCAGTTGGGTCAGCGTTGAGATTTATCTCCGCAAAATTCCCCGCCCTGCCCACGGTCAGTAGGGGACACCGATGGGCTAGGAAAGGCCGCCGTCCGTCGGATGGGACGTTAAGCCGTGGCACTGTGTGCGGGAGAGTCATATCTGTGCACGTTTAAAGAACACACTGGATGGCCTTGACGGGAGGCTACCATCTGTCTCCCAACAGCTGTTCCAGTGGGTCCCCTCCCCTAACCTTCTCTGAGCCTTCGGGGTCCATGTGACCTGGCCATTTAGCCCATGGTGTGCAAAAAAGTGTCGCTCAGAGGCAAAACAACCCAATGATGCAAACTTGGTACTGCGAGAGTTTCATGAATATGGAGGAAAAAATAAATTTACTCATTCGAAATCTTTTAGAAATCATGAAACAAACAAACAAACAAACTTGTCAACTGCGATGGATGATAAGAGAAGCAATAAAATCATTTTGCCACCTTTGAATACTTTCATTAAAATACAAGCATTGCACCTTTTAATGTCACGTTACAAAAGCTTATCAAACAAAATTCAAGAATACCTACATTCATAAAAAAAACAAGCCTGTTTATTTGATCATTTTTTTGGGCTTAAACATACAAGATCAATGGTGCCTGCGATTAAAAAAAAAGAAACACTGTCCTAAACGATAGGCCCTGATGATGATGATGGTCTTAAGATCCTTTCTGTTTCCTCTCAGATTAAAACAGTTGGTTTCTGTACACTCTATTTGGTGAACAAGATTCATTGTAAACGGAAGAGGAGGTTGTGATCAAATGAAGACTCTTCCTCCGCGAATCCCTCTTACCTGGAAGTCCTCTGCTCGTCTTGATTTTGTTTTCAGCCTAGTTAGCAAAGAGCTCGTTATTTCGCTCCATTGGCTACGACCCGCAGCTCGCTCTGTCAGATCGTTACCTCGTGCATTCTCTCCACGTCTCTAGCGCAGCTGAAGTAATCTTACACTTAAAACATTCGCTCTGTGCTGAACCGCACAAAACCCCCGAGGAAAGTTGAAAAAAAAATGGAAGCTTTGGATGAACCGACTCTGTGAGGGCACATTCACATGGTAAAGAAATGACACAAAAACTGTGAAAGAATTTTCCATTTTGAGATCTGAATGCGAGCATGTATCGTCTCTGTGATTGGATAATTATTAAGTGTTACCAGCAGATTTACCAGGTGTTGCTAGGGTTCCCAAATAAATTTATTTACACTTATTAATTCAAAGCATAGTAGTTAAGGGGCGAGGGTGGTTCAGTCGGTAGCGCGCCAGACTCGTAATCTGTAGTTCCCAGGTTCGAGTCCCAGCTGGGTCAGCGTTGAGATTTATCTCCGCAAAAATTCCCCGCCTTGCCCACGGTCAGTAGGGGACACCGATGGGCTTGGATAAGGCCGCCGTCCGTCGGATGGGACGTTAAGCCGTGGCTCCGTGTGCGGGAGAGCCATACCCTGTGCACGTTAAAGAACACGCTAGATGGCCTTGACGGGAGACTACCATCTGTCTCCCAACAGCTGTTCCAGTGGGTCCCCTTCTCTGAGCCTTCGGGCCCATGTGACCTGGTCATTTAGCCCATGGTGTGCAAAAAAGTGCCGCTCAGAGGTAAAACAACCCAACCCATAGTAGTTAAATTATGCCTTCAAGATTATTTAAAGCGCAATCTTTTTTGGCATCGATTTTTTTAAAGGAAAATATTATGTATGGCCTAGTGGTTAGCATGCTTGGCTACTGATCAATGGGACCCTGGTTCGAGCCCCGGATAAATTATTTATTAAAAAGGTATTTTCCTACACAAAGGACGGAGATAACTTAGGAGCTATATTAGGCTTATCCTGATTTCTCATGCAACATACAAACACTTACACATGGACATGCCCCACTGGGGCTTAGTATTCAGATATGCTAATTACTAAACAGATGATAACTTCCCTTGATGAGAGGGGGGGGGGGTGGCTCAGTCGGTAGCACGTCAGGCTCGTAATCTGTAGTTCCCAGGTTCGAGTCCCAGCTGGGTCAGCGTTGAGATTTATCTCCGCAAAATTCCTCGCCTTGCCCACGATCAGTAGGGGACACCGATGGGCTTGGAAAGACCGCCGTCCGTCGGATGGGACGTTAAGCCGTGGCCCCGTGTGCGGGAGAGCCATACCCTGTGCACGTTAAAGAACACGCTGGATGGCCTTGACGGGAGGCTACCATCTGTTTCCCAAGAGCTGAGTCCCCTCCCCCAACTTTCTCTGAGCCTTCGGAATCTTTGTGACCCGGCCATTTAGCCCATTGTGTGCAAAAAAGTGCCGCTCAGAGGTAAAACAACCCAACCCTTGATGAGAGGCTCCCATCTGTTTCCCAACAGCTGAGTCCCCTCACCCAACTTTCTCTGAGCCTTCGGAATCTTTGTGACTCGGCCATTTAGCCCATTGTGTGCAAAAAAGTGCCGCTCAGAGGTAAAACAACCCAACCCTTGATGAGAGGCTCCCATCTGTTTCCCAACAGCTGAGTCCCCTCACCCAACTTTCTCTGAGCCTTCGGAATCTTTGTGATCCGGCCATTTAGCCCATTGTGTGCAAAAAAGTGCCGCTCAGAGGTAAAACAACCCAACCCTTGATGAGAGGCTCCCATCTGTTTCCCAACAGCTGAGTCCCCTCACCCAACTTTCTCTGAGCCTTCGGAATCTTTGTGACTCGGCCATTTAGCCCATTGTGTGCAAAAAAGTGCCGCTCAGAGGTAAAACAACCCAACCCTTGATGAGAGGCTCCCATCTGTTTCCCAACAGCTGAGTCCCCTCACCCAACTTTCTCTGAGCCTTCGGAATCTTTGTGACCCGGCCATTTAGCCCATTGTGTGCAAAAAAGTGCCGCTCAGAGGTAAAACAACCCAACCCTTGATGAGAGGCTCCCATCTGTTTCCCAACAGCTGAGTCCCCTCACCCAACTTTCTCTGAGCCTTCGGAATCTTTGTGACCCGGCCATTTAGCCCATTGTGTGCAAAAAAGTGCCGCTCAGAGGTAAAACAACCCAACCCTTGATGAGAGGCTCCCATCTGTTTCCCAACAGCTGAGTCCCCTCACCCAACTTTCTCTGAGCCTTCGGAATCTTTGTGACCCGGCCATTTAGCCCATTGTGTGCAAAAAAGTGCCGCTCAGAGGTAAAACAACCCAACCCTTGATGAGAGGTTCCCATCTGTTTCCCAACAGCTGAGTCCCCTCACCCAACTTTCTCTGAGCCTTCGGAATCTTTGTGACCCGGCCATTTAGCCCATTGAGTGCAAAAAAGTGCCGCTCAGAGGTAAAACAACCCAACCCTTGATGAGAGGCTCCCATCTGTTTCCCAACAGCTGAGTCCGCTCACCCAACTTTCTCTGAGCCTTCGGAATCTTTGTGACCCGGCCATTTAGCCCATTGTGTGCAAAAAAGTGCCGCTCAGAGGTAAAACAACCCAACCCTTGATGAGAGGCTCCCATCTGTTTCCCAACAGCTGAGTCCCCTCACCCAACTTTCTCTGAGCCTTCGGAATCTTTGTGACCCGGCCATTTAGCCCATTGAGTGCAAAAAAGTGCCGCTCAGAGGTAAAACAACCCAACCCTTGATGAGAGGCTCCCATCTGTTTCCCAACAGCTGAGTCCGCTCACCCAACTTTCTCTGAGCCTTCGGAATCTTTGTGACCCGTCCATTTAGCCCATTGTGTGCAAAAAAGTGCCGCTCAGAGGTAAAACAACCCAACCCTTGATGAGAGGCTCTCATCTGTTTCCCAACAGCTGAGTCCCCTCACCCAACTTTCTCTGAGCCTTCGGAATCTTTGTGACCCGGCCATTTAGCCCATTGTGTGCAAAAAAGTGCCGCTCAGAGGTAAAACAACCCAACCCTTGATGAGAGGCTCCCATCTGTTTCCCAACAGCTGAGTCCCCTCACCCAACTTTCTCTGAGCCTTCGGAATCTTTGTGACCCCGCCATTTAGCCCATTGTGTGCAAAAACAGTGCCTCTCATAGGTAAAACAGTATGGATGTCTCAGATGTAAATTGTATGAGGGGACGGGTAAAAGCTATGAGTAGCTTATAGAATTATTCCCTCTCCTATATGTTGCAAATGGGGGAGATTGGATTTGTGTTATCATTCTGCTGAGGTCCCTCCATCCTCACAGACCTTCTACTATGGCGAATAAATTGACAACCTCCTGTCAGACCTCTGTGCAAGCAGCTGCTTCAGGGGACTTTTTTTTTCATGGACAAATAGTTAGGAGACGGGGTACCATGAAAAATTAACTTTATTCTTTACATTTGATTTGTAGTAATTTTCTAGGTAGTTGCAAAATATTGTGTTGTAATTGTATAATTTAATTCAAATTTTCATTTCATTAAAACATCATTTACTTTAGTAAAGCTTGATGGAAAAAAAAATTGTGAAAAAAAGTCTGACTTTGCGCACGAATGCACTGAACTGAAATATTGTCGCTTTCGTAACGAATAACGCTCGTGTCTGCATTTTTAGTATTCACTAGTCAGAGTTATGAAATTTCCAGAGAAAATTTTTTTTATGACTTGAATCTATTAGGAATCAATGATTTTACAATAGACAATATTTTAAACCATCCCAATCTATCAATGAGATTTAATGTTTTCAAACTATTAGGACAATTTCTTCTTAACTCAGAACTCTGGAGAAAAATTTAACTGGAAAATAACATCAGACATTCTGATAAAATTTTACTTTATTTTTAAAAAAAAAATTTTTTTTTTTAATTTTTTTAATTTTTAACTTTCTCTTAATACTAGATAAACTAAAAATAATATTTTTGGAAAATTCCATTGCTTTTAGCTGAACTTTTGAGTAAATCTAAATATATATATGAATTTTGATTGGAGCTTTGGGAAAGCCAGCAAACGGACCTCCCAGAAAGCGTGATGTAACACAACAACAACAACAACAACACTAGTCAGAGTTTGGTTTTGTTTTGGTTTGTTTTCCCTCTGAGCGGCACTTTTTTTGCACACCATGGTCTAAATGGACCCCGAAGGCTCAGAGAAGGTTGGGGGAGGGGACCCACTGGAACAGCTGTTGAGAGACAGATGGTAGCCTTCAACTCAGTTGGGTTGTTTTACCTCTGAGCGGCACTTTTTTGCACACCATGGGCTAAATGGCCAGGTCACATGGACCCCGAAGGCTCAGAGAAGGTTGGGGGAGGGGACCCACTGGAACAGCTGTTGGGAGACAGATGGTAGCCTCCCGTCAAGGCCATCCAGCGTGTTCTTCAACGTGCACAGGGTATGGCTCTCCCGCACACGGGACCACGGCTTAACGTCCCATCCGACGGACGGCGGCCTTTTCAAGCCCATCGGTGTCCCCTACTGACCGTGGACAGGGCGGGGAATTTTGCGGAGATAAATCTCAACGCTGACCCAGCTGGGACTCGAACCTGGGAACTACAGATTATGAGCCTGGCGCGCTACCGACTGAGCCACCCCCGCCCCACTAGTCAGAGTACAGCACGTCAGAATCAAACGTAATTGGGAGCTTAATTCACTTCTCCAAACTTTTCCTGATAAATTGCCAACGTAGACGAGACGACGCCAGCACCCCTCCCCCCAATAAATTGTTTGATCTGCAAAGTGGTTATCTGCAAAATGGTTAATTCCATTCCAACACGGGACCAAACAGAGGGAGTCAGCATACCAATTTTGGGGCCAATCGGTCAAGTATCTGGAAATTGACTTAAAGCTGAAATTTCCCGATAAGCGATTTTCCATAATGGCACAGTTAAGCTAGTGCACGCGATGACGTCACACGCCGTGGAAGAAGAAATATTGGGGTGTCCGCGCCCGTTACTTTTTTGCACACTTTAGCAAAAGTCCAGGTCACAAGGACCCCGAGGTCTCAGAGAAGGTTGGGAGGCAGGAATAGCTGTTAGGAGACCGATGGGAGCCTCCCGTCAAGACCATCCAGGGTCTCCTGCACATGTGGCCACGACTTAATATCCTATTCGACGACCTTTTAAAGTCCATCAGCGTCTCTACCGAACGCAGAGTTTTAGCGGAGATAAATCTCAAAGCTGGCACTTGAACCTAGGAACTAGAAGATTACGAGCCTGACACGCCACCAACTGAGCCAACTCACACACCACCAAGTGAGCCAACTCACACACCACAGTGCGATGGTAAAAAGTTTTACAATGATCGGTGGAAAAACCCAACTTTTTTCTTTAAGAGATAACCTGAATATTATTTTTGTGTTCTACAATATATATATAAAACCCTCAAGCAGCTGCTTGTCACAGAGGTATGACAGGAGCCTGTCAGATTTAATACAGTGAAGATCTATGAGGAAGGTTGGGTTGTTTTACCTCTGAGCAGCATTTTTTTGCACCATGGGCTAAATGGCCAGGTCACATGGACCCCGAAGGCTCTGAGAAGGTTGGAGGACCCCTCCCCCAACCTTCTCAGAGCCTTCGGGGCTCTGAGAAGGTTTACGTTAAGCCGTGGAACTGAGAACTTTACGTTAAGCCGTGGAAGAAGAAATATTGGGTGTCCACGCCCGTTACTTTTTTGCACACTTTAGCAAAAGTCCAGGTCACAAGGACCCCGAGGTCTCAGAGAAGGTTGGGAGACAGGAACAGCTGTTAGGAGACAGATGGTAGCCTCCCATCAAGGCCATCCAGCGTGTTCTTTAACGTGCACAGGGTACGGCTCTCTCGCATACGGGGCCACGGCTTAACGTCCCATCCGACGGACGGCGGTCTTTCCAAGCCCATCGGTGTCCCCTACTGACCGTGGGCAGGGCGGGGAATTTTGCGGAGATAAATCTCAACGCTGACCCAGCTGGGACTCGAACCTGGGAACTACAGATTACGAGCCTATCGCGCTACCGACTGAGCCACCCCCGCCCCATTCTATGAGGAAAGGCGACACCTCAGTAGAAGGACAACATAAGAAAGAGACCATCCAAGCCATATCCGGGGCTCGAACCTGTGTCACTTACTATTAATAGCCAAGCACGTTAACAACTCGGCCACGAACCATTGTTTTCATTTTCCCAATTATTAATGAGTTCGAATTTCTATTCTTAGAGGGTTCTAAAGAAAGCAAATAAAAGGGAAAAAGGTTAATCTTCTCTGAAAAAATAATCTTCCATATCAGCCAGAAACGGGATGTTATTCTTATAGTTTCAATTAACTCTATCTGTCATTAGGGGCGGGGGTGGCTCAGTCGGTAGCGCGCCAGGCTCGTAATCTGTAGTTCCCAGGTTCGAGTCCCAGCTGGGTCAGCGTTGAGATTTATCTCCGCAAAATTCCCCGCCCTGCCCACGGTCAATAGAGGACACCGATGGACTTGAAAAGGCTGCCGTCCGTCAGATGGCACGTTAAGCCGTGACCCCTGTGCGGAAGAGCCGTACCCTGTGCACGTTAAAGAACACGCTGGATGGCCTTGACGGGAGGCTACCATCTGTCTCCCAACAGCTGTTCCAGTGGGTCCCCTCCCCCAACCTTCTCTGAGCCTTCGGGGTCCATGTGACCTGGCCATTTAGCCCATGGTGTGCAAAAAAGTGCCGCTCAGAGGTAAAACAACCCAAACAACTATCTGTCATTATCTTTATTTGTCTAGTCAGAGGAGTCATTTGCAAAAAAACTTCCAAAATAAAACTTTCGAAAATTCATTACAGACATAAAATGCGCTGGGATTATTTGTCTGACAACTGAGGCGTGCAGCAGACCACATCAGAAAACACTCTGCAAGTTAATTGAAATCCAAGATAGGAAGAAACTCTCATAGTCTTATTCCTCCACAAAATCGAAAATTTCCTCTTTGTCCTTTACGTTTAATTCTAAAGAGCAAGCATATATAAAAGGGAGACTTGCATTTCTGTTGGTTGGCGCTAAATGCTATCTGTTTGCTGCCTGGAAAGCCTTTCTCGCATTGCTCATAGCTGATGGCTTCTAACCTTTCTTTTCTCAGCGTGATCAGGCATGCATGTGAGCACGAGATTCTTTCTCTCCGTTCCCTTGAGTCGATTGTGGGTTTGTTAAAGGAGGAATGTTTCTTTGCAAGCAAGGGATTACTTGCAGCGCGAGGACGTGATCGGAATGAAGGTGTAATGAGGCCCTTCCTCTCGCATCTCCGCTGCTAACAACGCCATCAGGAGTAAAAAAGCGTAAAGATGGAAAGCAAACGATGATCGATGCTGTTGCCACTTTAAATGGCTTTATAAATATAATACGAGTTTATTGCTTGTTAGAGAATGGTCAAGGGGTTGTTGCTAGGTTGTTTTTTTTTCTTTCTTACTTAACTGTTGAGTTGTGTAGGGTGTAGTATATGAAGAATTTGGTACATTGTAAGAAAATTCTTCTTAACCAGAGAAGAAAAATTATCTAACAGAACAAAATTTTCACAAAAATAAAAAGTGATCATATCTTCTCGATTGGGTTGTTTTACCTCTGAAATACACTTTATTTTGCACACAATGGGGAGGGGATGGCTCAGTCGGTAGCGCGCCAGGCTCGTGATCTGCAATTCCCAGGTTCGAGTCCCAGCTGGCTCAGCGTTGAGATTTACCTCCGCAAAATTCCCCGCCCTGCCCACTGTCAGTAGGGGACACCGATGGGCTTGGAAAGGCCGCCGTC
The DNA here is from genome assembly GCA_038380435.1 of Ryuthela nishihirai. Lineage (NCBI taxonomy): Eukaryota > Metazoa > Arthropoda > Arachnida > Araneae > Heptathelidae > Ryuthela > Ryuthela nishihirai. The sequence continues at coordinate 21,209,101 of JAWZYU010000002.1, forward strand.
CGTCGAATGAGATGTTAAGTCGTGGCCCCGTGTGTGGAAGAGCTATACCCTGTGCACGTTAAAGAACACACTGGATGGCCTTGACGGGAGGCTACCATCTGTCTCCCACCAGCTGTTCCAGTGGGTCCCTTCTCCCAACCTTCTCTGAGCCTTCGGGGTCCTTGTGACCTGACTATTTAGCCCATGGTGTGCAAAAAAGTGCCGTTCAGAGGTAAAACAACCCAACACACAATGGGCTAAATGGTCCGGTCAAAGGATCTCGAGGACTCCGAGAAGGGTGAGGGGAGAGGACCCATTGGATAGCTGTTAACCCTTTCACGACCAAGGGAAACATTTTTCCCATTTTAAAATTGGTGATTGTCGTATTTAATTATAACCTTATCTGCATTTTTTATACAGAATGTCAAAATAGAACGTATGCCGAACGCAATTACGTAAACGGGAACGTTTAGAAAACAAAACCAGAACTGTCAGGACGCATAATATATGTACTATGTGCAATGTCCATCTTTGCCTCACTACCAAAAGAAATTGCTTCGCAGAATATCATAATTAGCACATCATTTTGTATAGTAATTTTATTTCATAATTTTGTATTATTTTAGTTAACATTTTGTTATAATAAACCAATAAATAAAAGACATTGCATAATAAGCCTAACTATAATTTGTGTTACCTTTATAGTCCATTGGGAAAAATATTTCCCATAAAATTCCAAAAAAACTACACATTGTTATGTATTTTTCTTATGATTTTTATTTATTTTACGTCTAAACAAACTAAAATAAACAGTTACATACTAATATTTACTCTTAGAAACCTTATGGTCCTGAAAGGGTTAAGAGATAGATGGTAGACTCCCGTCAAGGCCATACAGCGAGTGTGATGCACAGGGTATGGCTCTACCGTACACAGGACCACGGCCTAGCCAACTATTCATGTGGCTAAAGAGGCTCAATCGGTAGCTCGTCAAACTCGTAATCTGCAGTTCCCAGGTTCGAGTTCCAGCTGGGCCAGCGTTGAGATTTATATCCGCAAAATTCCCCACCTTTCCCACGGTCAGTAGGGGACACCGCTGGGCTTGGAAAGGCCGCCGTCCGTCGGATGAAACGTTAAACCGTGGCCCCGTGTGCGGGAGAGCCATATATCCCGTGCACGTTATAGAACACGCTGGATGGCCTTGACGGGAGGCTACCATCTGTTGAGAGACAGATGGTAGCCTCCCGTCAAGGAGAGACTTAACCGTTAAGGAGAAAACGAACCAAATTTAGAAACGTAGAGAACAAAATAATTTTTATTGTCACGATAATTTGCGCATCTTCAACTCGGGGTTGGGTTGGGTTGTTTTACCTCTGAGCGGCACTTTTTTGCACACCATGGGCTAAATGACCAGGTCACATGGACCCCGAAGGCTCAGAGAAGGTTGGGGGGAGGGGACCCACTGGAACAGCTGTTAGGAGACAGATGGTAGCCTCCCGTCAAGGCCATCCAGCGTGATCTTTAACGTGCACAGGGTATGGCTCTCCCGCACACGGGGCCACGGCTTAACGCCCCATCCGACAGACGGCGGCCTTTCCAAGCCCATCGGTGTCCCCTACTGACCGTGGGCAGGGCGGGGAATTTTGCGGAGATAAATCTCAACGCTGACCCAGCTGGGACTCGAACCTGGGAACTACAGATTACGAGCCTGGCGCGCTACCGACTGAGCCGCCCCCGCCCCATTTCAACTCGGGGAACACGCAATCATTTCATGCAAGCCACCGCCGTTGCTTGTCAATAGTTTTGTTCTAGATTTGATAACATCTGTGAAGAAGACAATAGTTTTCCGTCTTTTTAATAGCTTCAATTTCGGCGAGACCGCACTCTTATGAAAAGCGTTTTCAACTTCCAAAGCGTATGCAGAGATACACTTCACAACACGAGCATCCTGCCAAAACATCATTATTATTTTCAATGGTTGTTCCAGTGGGTCCCCTCCTCCAACTTTCTCTGAGCCCTCGGGGTCTATGTGACATGGCCATTTAGCCCATTTTTTGGAAGCAAGTGCCGCTCAGAGGTAAACTTACCCAACTGAACTCTCCCATCCGACGGACGGCGGCTTTTCAAAGTCTTCCCACTCATCGAAGGCAGGGTAGGGTTGGGTAGTTTTACCTCTGAGCGGCACTTTTTTGCACACCATGGGCTGAATGGCCAGGTCACATGGACCCCGAAGGCTCAGAGAAGGTTGGGGGAGGGGACCCACTGGAACAGCTGTTGGGAGACAGATGGTAGCCTCCCGTCAAGGTCATCCAGCGTGTTCTTTAACGTGCACAGGGTATGGCTCTCCCGCACACGGGGCCACGGCTTAACGTCCCATCCGACGGACCGCGGCCTTTCCAAGCCCATCGGTGTCCCCTACTGACCGTGGGCAGAGAGGGGAATTTTGCGGAGATAAATCTCAACGCTGACCCAGCTGGGACCCGAAGTTGGGAACTACAGATTACGAGCCTGGCGTGCTACCGACTGAGGCACTCCCGCCCCTCGAAGGCAGGGTAGGGAGTTTTTGCAAAAATAAACCGCAGGAACAGGTGGGACTTGAATATGGAAACTGTTGATTACGAGCCTAGCGCGCTACTGACTGAGAAACTCTTCGCCCTACAATTTTTCTGAATCGTTCAGTAAAATTTTAGTTAAAATTTGATTTCGATTTTGTTATCGAGTTATGCTCATATCAAATAAGACTTAAATGTAGAATTTGGGTCGTGGTTTGTATCAGCCGGTGACGCGTCAGACTCGTATCCGCAGTTTCCAGGTTCGAGTCCTAACTGAGTCTATGCTAAGATTTACTTCCGCTAACTTCGTTCTGCATTTGATGAGAAAGCAGTTTTCTATGAGTTTGGAAAGTCCTCCATGCACCAAATGGGACGTTAAGCCGTGATTCAGTGTACAGGAGTTGTTGGTTGGGTTGTTTTACCACTGAGCGGCACTATTTTGCACACCATGGGCTAAATGGCCAGGTCACATGGATCCCGAAGGCTCAGAGAAGGTTGGGGGAGGGAACCCACTGGAATAGCTGTTGGGAGACAGATGGTAGCCTTCCGTCAAGGCCATCCAGCGTGTTCTTTAACGTGCACAGGTTATGGCTCTCCCACACAAGGAGCCACGGCTTAACGTACCATCCGACGGACGGCGGCCTTTCCAAGCCCATCGGTGTTCCCTACTGACCGTGGGCAGGACGGGGAATTTTGCGGAGATAAATCTCAACGCTGACTCAGCTGGGACTCGAACCAGTGTACAGGAGAGCCATATCCAGTGCACTTTAAAGAACACGCTTAATGGCATTGATAAGGGACTCCTTAATAGTCGTTCAATAGAGCCCCTTGCACTCTCTTGTCTTTGTGACTTGTCGGTAGTCAGTCGGTAGCGCGCCAGGCTCGTAATTTGTAGTTCCCAGGTTCGAGTCCCAGCTGGGTCAGCGTTGAGATTTATCTCCGCAAAATTCCCCGCCCTGTCCACGGTCAGTAGGGGACACCGATGGGTTGGAAAGGCCGCCGTCCGTCGGATGGGACGTTAAGCCGTGGCCACCGTGTGTGGGAGAGCCATACCCTGTGCACGTTAAAGAACACGCTGGATGGCCTTGACGGGGGGCTACCATCTGTCTCCAAACAGCTGTTCCAGTGGGTCCCCTCCCCCAACCTTCTCTGAGCCTTCGGGGTCCATGTGACCTGGCCATTTAGCCCATGGTGTGCAAAAAGTGCCACTCAGAGGTAAAACAATCCAACCCTGCCCACGGACCACGGTTTTATTTACCATCCGACGGACGCGGCCTTTGCAAGTCTATTGGTGTCCCTTTTCTACACTAAGAGCAGGAGTTAGCGGAAATAAATCTCAACTCTGGTATAGTTGAGACTGGAACCCAGGAACTGTTAATAACGAATCTGACGCCCTACCCGACCAAGCACCTCCGTTGTGAAAGTAGGTCGCAGTGTATGGAACCAAAACCAAAATGGCTGCTACTGCCAAACTAATAACGGTTTTTTTTAAAATCGCTAGTAAATCACTTTTTTACCAAAAACTCGAAGACATAAAAATTGATTTGACCACTTGGAGTTCAGCTGGAACCCAGAAAAAATGATTTCGCAGTTTAACAGCACTTAAAAAAGAAATTCCAAATATTTGCCCAAAATGTTTAAAAAAGATTAAAATTATTATTCTTTTTTCACAAGAAATAATCTTGCTGCATAATGAAATAAAAATAGCAAAAAGATAAACACAAATCAGTTTTTACTGGGGTGGCCGAGTGGTTAGCGTGCTTGTCTACTGATCTAAGGGACCTGGGTTCGAGCCCCGGGTAAGGCATAGATGTTCGTGTTGTTTTCTTCTGAGGTCCTGCCATCCTCTCAGATCTTCTACTGTGGCATAAAAACTGACAGGCACCTGTCAAACCTCTGTGGCAAGCAGCTGCTTGAGGGGTGTTTATTTTTATTTTATTTACATTGGATCGTGTGAGCTCAAAAAAACCTGGATCGTGTGGGCCCACTCACAGAAATATTGAGCGTGTGCAGTTACCGTTCACAGCAAACTGGAACGTGTGCAGTAACTGCAAACGCTCCAGTTTGCTGTGAACGGTAACTGGAGCGTGTACAGTTGCTGTACACGTTCCTGAGGTCCTGCCATCCTCTCAGACCTTCTACTATGACATATAAACTGACAGGCTCCTGTCAGACCTCTGTGGCAAGCAGCTGCTTGAGGGGGTATTATTTATTATTATTATTTATATACCTTTATGCTGTATTTATTCATAGTTGACAAAAGTAAAGAAGAAAAATTGTCTTTAGCAGGATGGAATCCGAACCCCATGACCTGTTGATAAAATGTCAGACGCTCTGGTTGGTTATCGGATTTCACCTGGTTAAAGATAATATTTCCTCTGTACACGTGTTGTTTGGGTTGTTTTACCTCTGAGCGGCACTTTTTTGCACACCATGGGCTAAATGGCCAGGTCACATGGACCCCGAAAGCTCAGAGAAGGTTGGGGGAGGGGACCCACTGGAACAGCTGTTGGGAGACAGATGGTAGCCTCCCGTCAAGGCCATCCAGCGTGTTCTTTAACGTGCAGGGTATGGCTCTCGCACACGGAGCCACGGCTTAACGTCCCATCCGACGGACGGCGGCCTTTCCAAGCCCATCGGTGTCCCCTACTGACCGTGGGCAGGGCGGGGAATTTTTCGGAGATAAATCTCAACGCTGACCCAGCTGGAACTCGAACCTGGGAACTTCAGATTACGAGCCTGGCGCGCTACCGACTGAGCCACCCCGGCCCCGACGTGTCATCATATGAATAAACAGAATAAAAGTGTGTAAATACCCAGTGAAAAAATGTAGAGCTGTGGATATAATGAATAAGAAATCAGTTTGTAAGAAAACAATGACATGAACAACACAAATATTGGGAAAAAAAAGTACATTTTTAAATTTCCCTATAAAATTATTATAACACTATCTCTACGAATAAAACATAGAAAATAGTTAATAAAGTACTATATTAATATATGCTGTAAACTGCAATAAAGAACTAGAAACATATTGTGAAAAAAAAACAAAAAAACAATTGGATAATACGTTGGTGATCTTAAAATTTGACCCCAGAGGATGGAGCCCGTCCTATCTAGTTCTGGTAATGTGCTTTTGAATAATTCTTCTCTCCCCCCCCCCCCGATAAATTACTGTCGATTACAATGTTAGGTTAGAATTTTATAAGCAGTAGACCGTTGATTTTATAAGCTACCAATACTAATACCACAGGGAAAATAATAATGGATTGTTTTACCTCTGCGCGGTACTTTTTTGCACACCATGGGCTAAATGGCCAGGTCAGAAGGACCCCAAAGGCTCAGAGAAGGTTGGAGAAGGGGACCCACTGGAACAGCTGTTGGGAGACAGATGGTAGCATCCCGTCAAGGCCATCCAGCGTGTTCTATAACGTGCACGGTATATGGCTCTCCCACACACGGAGCCACGGCTTAACGTCCCATCTGACGGACGGCGGCCTTTCCAAGCCCATCGGTGTTCCCTACTGACCGTGGCAGGACGGGGAATTTTGCGGAGATAAATCTCAACGCTGTCCCAGTTGAGACTCAAACCTGGGAACTTCAGATTACGAGCCTGGCGCGCTATCGACTGAGCCACCCCCGCCTCTGTAACAGAAGGGTTCAGGTATTTAGTCCCTTAGGAGTTCAATAATTAGCCACTAATTAGTTAAATAACACTTTTAAAGTTGTGAAGAAGACAATACAAATTTGTTCGAGATCTGTTTGCTATATTGAAAATATTTTTAAGTAATAAAACTGAATAAATTAAATTAATTGCAAAAAGGAAGAATCTTTAAACAAAATGCTAACGGTTTCAGTTTGGTTCTTTCTAAGGTAAAAGTACAGGAATACCATTCTTAAGGGGGCGGGGGTGGCTCAGTCGGTAGCGCGCCAGGCTCGTAATCTGTAGTTCCCAGGTTCGAGTCCCAGCTGGGTCAGCGTTGAGATTTATCTCCGCAAAAATTCCCCGCCCTGCCCACGGTCAGTAGGGGACACCGATGGGCTTGGAAAGGCCGCCGTCCGTCGGATGGGACGTTAAGCCGTGGTTCCGTGTGCGGGAGAGCCATACCCTGTGAACGTTAAAGAACACGCTGGATGGCCTTGACGGGAGGCTACCATCTGTCTCCCAACAGCTGTTCCAGTGGGTCCTCTCCCCCAACCTTCTCTGAGCCTTCGAGGTCCATGTGACCTGGCCATTTAGCCCATGGTGTGCAAAAAAGTGCCGCTCAGAGGTAAAACAACCCAACCCGTTCTTAAAAGTTCTTGCTCATGAAGATCTGGTTGCATGCTACTGGTAGTTACTGTAATTTTCTGTAGCAAGATTCGCCAGCTCTCAAGCTAAACCTGATTTACCGTTAAATGCAGTAAAGCATTGCATGAGATTATTTTCCGAGCTTAAAGAAGCTTTCGTCTTTCTAAGTTCTCGACTCATCACTTTTAAGGAAATCTTTAGTTGGGAAACGTTTTCGTCTTTAATTATCCTAATGCTGTTGGCAACAGATAACGCTTGAAATCAGCCAATGACGTCTTCGCTGAAGACGAAAGAAAAGGTGATGCGACAGAAAAGGACGGAAAGAAACAACAAGGCGCTGTTGATAGCAAAGCCTTCTTTTGGGGGCGGGGGTGGCTCAGTCGGTAGCGCGCCAGACTCGTAATCTGTAGTTCCCAGGTTCGAGTCCCAGCTGGGTCAGCGTTGAGATTTATCTCCGCAAAATTCCCTGCCCACGGTCAGTAGGGGACACCGATGGGCTTGGAAAGGCCGCCGTCCGTCGGATGGGACGTTAAACCGTGGCACCGTGTGCGAGAGCCATACCCTGTGCACGTTAAAGAACATGCTAGATGGCCTTGACGGGAGGCTACCATTTGTCTCCCAACAGCTGTTCCAGTGGGTCCCCTCCCCCAACCTTCTCTGAGCCTTCGGGGTCCATGTGACCTGGCCATTTAGCCCATGGTGTGCAAAAAAAGTGCCGCTCAGAGGTAAAACAACCCAACTGAGTTGAAGGCTACCATCTGTCTCTCAACAACTGTTCCAGTGGGTCCCCTCCCCCAACCTTCTCTGAGCCTTCGGGGTCCATGTGACCTGGCCATTTAGCCCATGGTGTGCAAAAAAGTGCCGCTCAGAGGTAAAACAACCCAACCCAAATCCCAAATGTGTCAGTTTTGAGATTTATCTGCGCAAAATCCCGCCCAAACTTCGTGAGAAAGGGAACACTGATGGGCTTGGAAAGACAGTCTCGTCGCGGATGGACGATTGGACTTTAAGCTGTGGCCACGTGTGCGGGAGAGCTATATTCTGTGCACGTTAAAGAACACGCTGGATGGCCTTGAGTGGAGGCTATCATTCCTGGAGCTGTCCGTTGGGTTCTCTTTTCTCAACCTTCTCCGAATACTTGGAGTTCTGGACATTTAGTCCGTTGTGTGCAAAAAGTGCAACTCAGATAAAAAACAACCCAACCCTGATAATAGAAAGTAAATTGAATTTAGTGACGTCAAACGCCGTTTAACCGTCCCGTTGCCTAGTGGTACTTGGCTACTGTCAAAGCGTACTTGTCTAGCGTACCTAGTGGTACAAAGCTATTGTCAAAGCGTACTGTCTAGCGTACTTGGCTACTGTCAAATGGACCTGGGTTGGAGCTCCTGGCAAGATAAGGATGTTCGTGTTGTCTTTCTGCTGAAGTCCCGCCTTCTTCTCAGATCTTCTACTATGACGTATTAACTAACAGGCTCCTGTCAGACCTCTGTGACAAGCAGCTGCTTGAAGAAGTATTATTATTATTATTAAACTTTAATAATTCCAAGTTTAAGATTTGTCTTCATTTGCAAAAATGTAAATGATATGTTTATCACTGGAAATATCTAAACGATTGCTTCATAGTCTCATCCCAATGCATATTGGAAGAATCATTCCGGATTCCAATCTCTCTTCTTCCATCGAGGCGGGGGTGGCTCAGTCGGTAGCGCACCAGGCTCGTAATCTGCAGTTCCCAGGTTCGAGTCCCAGCTGGGTCAGCGTTGAGATTTATCTCCGCTAAATTCCCCACCCTGCCCACGGTCAGTAGGGGACATCGATGGGCTTGGAAAGGCCGCCGTCCGTCGGATGGAACGTTAAGCCGTGGCCCGTGTGTGGGAGAGAGCCATACCTTGTGCACGTTAAAGAACACGCTGGATGGCCTTGACGGGAGGCTACCATCTGTCTCCCAACAGCTGTTCCAGTGGGTCCCCTCCCCCAACCTTCTCTGAGCCTTCGGGGTTCATGTGACCTGGCCATTTAGCCCACGGTGTGCAAAAAAGTGCCGCTCAGAGGTAAAACAACCAACCCAAATCTTCTTCCATTACTTCGCCCCAACTGCTCCAACATCCACGATTTTCCTCTGCCTTTTAAAACTTCAGGGAGTCGGAGCCTCTCATTCATCTCTCTACGATTAAAATCATTCCCACAGAACACGTTTCAAATCTCGTTAAGGAATTATCTAAGAGATAGATGATCCAATTCCCTTGATGATAAGTCGTTTGAGAATGTTTACGATGATGAGGTAATTTCAAGATGACTGAGCAGCATCAGCATTTCATATCCATAATAAAGCCAAAGCAGTTCTCTAAACTCCGATCTCCATCGAAATGGATCGGCACTGATTGCTCAGAACGTTGTTTTTTCTTCATTCTGATGTCTTCTGTCCTTTACGACACTGAATTTAAAAAGAGAATCGCGATTTTTAGTTATCGTCATTTTTCTAATATCAGTTCCGATCTCCTTCATTTAAATCGTAATCATCGCAACTCGAAATTTTACAACAGATGTCTAGCAGTTTTTATTTTTTCAAATACACCTATCCCTCGATTTACACGGTACTCAGTTCACACAATTTTGGCTTTGCACGGTCAAAAAATGCAACCAGTTTCGATTTACACGGTACTGACTGAGATTTCCTCTCTATGTACGTCTCAGTCAGTACCGTGTAAATCGAAACTGGTTGCATTTTTTGACCGTGCAAAGCCAAAATTGTGTGAACTGAGTACCGTGTAAATCGAGGGATAGGTGTATTAAGAAGATTGCACAAGGTTGGGTTGTTTTACCTCTGAGCGGCACTTTTTTTGCAAACCATGGGCTAAATGGCCAGGTCACAATGGACCCCGGCGGCTCAGAGAAGGTTGGGGGAGGGGATCCACTGGAACAGCTGTTGGGAGACAGATGGTAGCCTCCCGTCAAGGCCATCCAGCGTGTTCTTTAACGTGCACAGGGTATGGCTCTCCCACACACGGGGCCGCGGCTTAACGTTCCATCCGACGGACGGCGGCCTTTCCAAGCCCATCGGTGTCCCCTACTGACCGTGGGCAGGGCGGGGAATTTTTGCGGAGATAAATCTCAAAGCTGACCCAGCTGGGACTCGAACCTGGGAACTACAGATTACGAGTCTGGCGCGCTATCGACTGAGCCACCCCCGCCCCATTTCAAATATTAGGAAGATTGCACAAGTACAAACGATTATTGTGTTGGAATATTCGTCGTTTGTTTTAAACATTTCTTTAATAATTCAATTTTTTTTCTCTTTTATGAAAGGGGGAGGGGGGATTCAGTGGGTAGCGCGCTACTCTCGTAATCTGCATTTCCCAGGTTCGAATCCCAGCTGGACCAGCGTTGAGATTTATTTGCGCAAAACTCCCCGCTTTTGCCCTCTGTCAGTAGAAGACACCGATGAGTTTGGAAATGTCACCGTCCGTCGGATGGGACGTTAAACCGTGGTTTTGTGTGCGGGAGAGCAAAATTCTGTGCACGTTAAAGAACAGCTGGATGGCATTGACGGGAGGCTACCATCTGTCTTTTAATAGCTATCTAGTGAGTGTCCCCTCCCCCCAACCTTCTCTGAACCTTTGGGGTCCTTGTGACTTGGCCATTGTGGGCAAAATAGTGCCGCTGAGATGTAAAACAACGCATCCTCTCCATATAAGGTCAGAAGTTTCTTTTCTTAACGGGGAACAGCCTCATGAGTGATGAAGATAATCTTCTGCCTCCTCTAACGATCCCGCTCTCGAGCTTCTGCTGATGGGAATCGATTCAGATGTGAATCCTTTACTTCTTGCGCAGCCGTAAAGCGAGAGTTTAAATTCAGAGTTAAAACCAAAGCGAAGTCTCCAACGACGGGATTGCAATGTGTGCTTCATGACTTAGAGCAATGCTGGCCAACTTCTCTAAGACCGCGGGCCATTTTTTATTTTGCCAATATTTCGCGGGCCAAAAAAATAGAATAGGATAGGATCGGTAACAGTTCATGACACCTCAAACAATTATTTTATTTATACAAAAAATAATAAGTAATAATCAACCAATATAAATTTTCTAAACCTTATCAAATATTTAATAAATTTAATATAAGCATTGTGGCCGCAGTTGTTGGACAATAATTTCTTTTACGTCCATATCGATATTTGTTGTTGAGAGCCGAAGTTATATGTTCAAGTGCAGAGTCTTTCAAGCAGTTTCAGTATCTTGATTTTATATATTTCAAATCAGAAAACGCGCTCTCGCAGATATATGTACTTCCGAATATAGAAATTACTTGGAGTCCAAAATGTTTCATTTTTGGATATTTTTCTTTAGGCAAAAGTTTGAACAATTCTATTCCAGTTTCTCTATTAGATATGCTATAATTGGGTCGGCCTGAAGGTCACATAATTCCATTTGATATTTAGGATCTACGGTGCTAATATCAATATTTAATGGATTACTGAATAAATTTAAACTTTGCTTAAGGTCATCAAATTGAGAAAATCTTAAATTAGGATATCTAATTTAGGATCTCTTGATCTTGTTCTGCGTGTAAGAGAAAGATTTCCGCCACGAATTAAATTGGTAATTTTGACAACCTTTTCCATTAGTTTAGTCTCATCGAAATGCCACACAATGTCTCCTGGTGCACAATACAGTGCAACATTCGACAATGCATGCCATACGCATGCGCAGTGAGATTGGGTTGGGTTGTTTCACCTCTGAGCGGCACTCTTTTGCACACCATGGGCTAAATGGCCAGATCACATGGACCCCGAAGGCTCAAAGAAGGTTGGGGGAGGGGACCCACTGGAACAGCTGTTGGGAGATAGATGGTAGCCTCCTGTCAAGGCCATCCAGCGTGTTCTTTAACGTGCACAGGGTATGGCTCTCCCGCACACGGGGCCACGGCTTAACGTCCCATCCGACGGACGGTGGCCTTTCCAAGCCCATCGGTGTCCCCTACTGACCGTGGGCAGGGCCGGGAATTTTTGCGGAGATAAATCTCAACGCTGACCCAGCTGGGACTCGAACCTGAGAACTACAGATTACGAGCCTGGCGATGCGCAGTGAGAGCGACTCGTGCTCTCGTTAGATGCTTCTTATTACTGCAGCTTCATAAAAATATTTGTTTCATGACGCCGCACCGCTCTTAAAAGATTTCAGAAGTTTGCCGATCGGCTAAAAAATGTTTTGTAAACTTTATAGAACGAGTAAGTTGAAGATTGCATGTCAAGTAAAGTAATATAAGTTGACAAAGAATTATAAGCTGAATTACAGATATTATCTATATTATAGATTATATATATTATAGTTAAAATTTCAAGTAAAAACTTGATTTTGTTCGCGGGCCATAAAAATTCTTGTACGGGCCGCTAGTTGGACAGCGCTGACTTAGATGGATTGGGTTGTTTTGGGTTGTTTTACCTCTGAGCAGCACTTTTTTGCACACCATGGGCTAAAGGCCAGGTCACATGGACCCCGAAGGCTCAGAGAAGGTTGGGGGAGAGGACTCACTGGAACAGCTGTTGGGAGGCAGATGGTAGCCTCCCGTCAAGGCCATCCAGCGTGTTCTTTAACGTGCACAGGGTATGGCTCTCCCGCACACGGGACCACGGCTTAACGTTCCATCCGACGGACGGCGGCCTTTCCAAGCCCATCGGTGTCGCCTACTGACCGTGGGCAGGGCGGGGAATTTTGCGGAGATAAATCTCAACGCTGACCCAGCTGGGACTCGAACCTGGGAACTACAGATTACGAGCCTGGCGCGCTACCGACTGAGCCACCCCCGCCCCCTGACTTAGATGATTCTCTCTTCTGGGTGGCAGGTGATTTAATGGAAGGCGTGTCTGTCTAGTAAGATACAGAATCGTGAATCCAGTCGTAACAGCTTTGGTGTTTCAAAAGTTCAGCACAAACAGAAATTGTATAGAAAGTTATGTATGGCGGGAAAGCAGATTGAGATCGGGGAAAGCGATATTTTAGCAGAAAGGGAAATGCAGCGGATAGTTAGAAAGGCGAAACCTTGGCTAAAGGATAACCAGAAATGGAACTTTACCAGAAAGACAAGATGCAAAGAGAATTTGAAGGGGAGATAGAGACCTCATTATCAATTCGAGACCTCATTAGAAGGACAGTATCTTCAGAAAGGGAAGAATTCGAGACCTCATTAGAAGGACAGTATCTTCAGAAAGGGAGAAATTAGACACCTCATTAGAAGGACAGTATCTTCAGAAAGGGGGAAATTAGAGACCTCATTAGAAGGACAGTATCTTCAGAAAGCAAGGAATTCGAGACCTCATAGAAGGACAGTATCTTCAGAAAGGAAGGAATTCGAGACCTTATTAGAAGGACAGTATCTTCAGAAAGGGAGGAATTCGAGACCTCATAGAAGGACAGTATCTTCAGAAAGGAAGGAATTCGAGACCTCATTAGAAGGACAGTATCTTCAGAAAGGAAGGAATTCGATACCTCATTAGAAGGACAGTATCTTCAGAAAGGAAGGAATTCGAGACCTCATTAGAAGGACAGTATCTTCAGAAAGGAAGGAATTCGAGACTTCATTAGAAGGACAGTATCTTCAGAAAGCAAGGAATTCGAGACCTCATAGAAGGACAGTATCTTCAGAAAGGGAGGAATTCGAGACCTCATTAGAAGGACAGTATCTTCAGAAAGGAAGGTATTCGAGACCTCATTAGAAGGACAGTATCTTCAGAAAGGAAGGAATTCGAGACCTCATTAGAAGGACAGTATCTTCAGAAAGGGAGGAATTCGAGACCTCATTAGAAGGACAGTATCTTAAGAAAGGGAGGAAATCGAGACCTCATTAGAAAGACAGTATATTCAGAAAGGGAGGAATTAGAGACCTCATTAGAAGGACAATATCTTCAGAAGGGAAGGAATTCGAGACCTCATTAGAAGGACATTATCTTCAGAAAGGGAGGAATTTGAGACCTCATTAGAAGGACAGTATCTTCAGAAAGGGAGGAATTCGAGACCTCTTTAGAAGGACAATATCTTCAGAAAGGAAGGAATTCGAGACCTCAGTAGAAGGACAGTATCTTCTGAAAGGGAGGAATTCGAGACCTCATTAGAAGGACAGTATCTTCAGAAAGGGAGGAATTAGAGACTTCATTAGAAGGACAGTATCTTCAGAAAGGGAGGAATTCGAGACCTCATTAGAAGAACAGTATCTTCAGAAAGGGAGGAATTCGAAACCTCATTTGAAGGACAGTATCTTCAGAAAGGGAGGAATTCGAGACCTCATTAGAAGGACAATATCTTCAGAAAGGAAGGAATTCGAGACCTCATTAGAAGGACAGTATATTCAGAAAGGGAGGAATTCGAGACCTCATTAGAAGGACAGTATCTTCAGAAAGGGAGGAATTCGAGACCTCATTAGAAGGACAGTATCTTCAGACAGGGAGGAATTCGAGACCTCATTAGAAGGACAATATCTTCAGAAAGGAAGGAATTCGAGACCTCATTAGAAGGACAGTATCTTCAGAAAGAGAGGAATTCGAGACCTCATTAGAAGGACAATATCTTCAGAAAGGAAGGAATTCGAGACCTCATTAGAAGGACAGTATCTTCAGAAAGGGAGGAATTCGAGACCTCATTAGAAGGACAGTATATTCAGAAAGGGAGGAATTAGAGACCTCATTAGAAGGACAGTATCTTCAGAAAGGGAGGAATTCGAGACCTCATTAGAAGGACAGTATCTTCAGAAAGGGAGGAATTCGAGACCTCATTAGAAGGACAGTATCTTCAGAAAGGAAGGAATTCGAGACCTCATTAGAAGGACAATATCTTCAGAAAGGAAGGAATTCGAGACCTCAGTAGAAGGACAGTATCTTCTGAAAGGGAGGAATTCGAGACCTCATTAGAAGTACAGTATCTTCAGAAAGGAAGGATTTCGAGACCTCATTAGAAGGACAGTATCTTCAGAAAGGAAGTAATTCGAGACCTCATTAGAAGGACAATATCTTCAGAAAGGAAGGAATTCGAGACCTCATTAGAAGGACAGTATATTCAGAAAGGGAGGAATTCGGGACCTCATTAGAAGGACTATATCTTCAGAAAGGGAGGAATTCTAGACCTCATTAGAAGGACAGTATATTCAGAAAGGGAGAAATTAGAGACCTCATTAGAAGGACAGTATCTTCAGAAAGGAAGGAATTCGAGACCTCATTAGAAGGACAATATCTTCAGAAAGGAAGGAATTCGAGACCTCATTAGAAGGACAGTATCTTCAGAAAGGGAGGAATTCGAGACCTCATTAGAAGGACAGTGTCTTCAGAAAGGGAGGAATTCGAGACCTCATTAGAAGGACAGTATCTTCAGAAAGGGAGGAATTCGAGACCTCATTAGAAGGACAGTATCTTCAGAAAGGGAGGAATTCGAGACCTCATTAGAAGGACAGTATCTTCAGAAAGGGAGGAATTCGAGACCTCATTAGAAGGACAGTATATTCAGAAAGGGAGGAATTCGAGACCTCATTAGAAGGACAGTATATTCAGAAAGGGAGAAATTCGAGATCTCATTATAAGGATAGTATCTTCAGAAAGGAAGGAATTCGAGACCTCATTAGAAGGACAGTATCTTCAGAAAGGGAGGAATTCGAGACCTCATTAGAAGGACAGTATCTTCAGAAAGGGAGGAATTCGAGACCTCATTAGAAGGACAGTATCTTCAGAAAGGGAGGAATTCGAGACCTCATTAGAAGGACAGTATCTTCAGAAAGGGAGGAATTCGAGACCTCATTAGAAGGACAGTATATTCAGAAAGGGAGGAATTCGAGACCTCATTAGAAGGACAGTATCTTCAGAAAGGGAGGAATTCGAGACCTCATTAGAAGGACAGTATCTTCAGAAAGGGAGGAATTCGAGACCTCATTAGAAGGACAGTATCTTCAGAAAGGGAGGAATTCGAAACCTCATTAGAAGGACAGTATATTTAGAAAGGGAGGAATTCGAGACCTCATTAGAAGGACAATATCTTCAGAAAGGGAGGAATTCGAGACCTCATTAGAAGGACAGTATCTTCAGAAAGGGAGGAATTCGAGACCTCATTAGAAGGACAGTATCTTCAGAAAGGGAGGAATTCGAGACCTCATTAGAAGGACAGTATATTCAGAAAGGGAGGAATTCGGGACCTCATTAGAAGGACAATATCTTCAGAAAGGAAGGAATTCGAGACCTCATTAGAAGGACAGTATCTTCAGAAAGAGAGGAATTTGAGACCTCATTAGAAGGACAATATCTTCAGAAAGGAAGGAATTCGAGACCTCAGTAGAAGGACAGTATCTTCTGAAAGGGAGGATTTCGAGACCTCATTAGAAGGACAGTATCTTCAGAAAGGGAGGAATTCGGGACCTCATTAGAAGGACAATATCTTCAGAAAGGAAGGAATTCGAGACCTCATTAGAAGGACAATATCTTCAGAAAGGAAGGAATTCGAGACCTCATTAGAAGGACAGTATCTTCAGAAAGGGAGGAATTCGAGACCTCATTAGAAGGACAATATCTTCAGAAAGGAAGGAATTCGAGACCTCATTAGAAGGACAGTATCTTCAGAAAGGGAGGAATTCGAGACCTCATTAGAAGGACAGTATATTCAGAAAGGGAGGAATTCGAGACCTCATTAGAAGGACAGTATATTCAGAAAGGGAGGAATTCGGGACCTCATTAGAAGGACAATATCTTCAGAAAGGGAGGAATTCGAGACCTCATTAGAAGGACAGTATCTTCAGAAAGGGAGGAATTCGAGACCTCATTAGAAGGACAGTATCTTCAGAAAGGGAGGAATTCGAGACCTCATTAGAAGGACAGTATATTCAGAAAGGGAGGAATTCGGGACCTCATTAGAAGGACAATATCTTCAGAAAGGAAGGAATTCGAGACCTCATTAGAAGGACAGTATCTTCAGAAAGAGAGGAATTCGAGACCTCATTAGAAGGACAATATCTTCAGGAAGGAAGAAATTCGATATCTCATTAGAAGGACAGTATCTTCAGAAAGGGAGGAATTCGAGACCTCATTAGAAGGACAGTATCTTCAGAAAGGGAGGAATTCGAGACCTCATTAGAAGGACAGTATATTCAGAAAGGGAGGAATTCGGGACCTCATTAGAAGGACAATATCTTCAGAAAGGAAGGAATTCGAGACCTCATTAGAAGGACAGTATCTTCAGAAAGGGAGGAATTCGGGACCTCATTAGAAGGACAATATCTTCAGAAAGGGAGGAATTCGAGACCTCATTAGGACAGTATCTTCAGAAAGGGAGGAATTCGAGACCTCATTAGAAAGACAGTATATTCAGAAAGGGAGGAATTAGAGACCTCATTAGAAGGACAATATCTTCAGAAAGGAAGGAATTCGAGACCTCATTAGAAGGACAATATCTTCAGAAAGGAAGGAATTCGAGACCTCATTAGAAGGACAGTATCTTCAGAAAGGGAGGAATTCGAGACCTCATTAGAAGTACAGTATCTTCAGAAAGGAAGGATTTCGAGACCTCATTAGAAGGACAATATCTTCAGAAAGGAAGGAATTCGAGACCTCATTAGAAGGACAGTATCTTCAGAAAGGGAGGAATTTGAGACCTCATTAGAAGGACAATATCTTCAGAAAGGAAGGAATTCGAGACCTCAGTAGAAGGACAGTATCTTCAGAAAGGGAGGAATTCGAGACCTCATTAGAAGGACAGTATATTCAGAAAGGGAGGAATTCGGGACCTCATTAGAAGGACAATATCTTCAGAAAGGAAGGAATTAGAAACCTCATTAGAAGAACAATATCTTCAGAAAGGAAGGAATTCGAGGCCTCATTAGAAGGACAGTATCTTCAGAAAAAAATATTTGTGACTGGCCATTGTGTGTGAATAAAAATGACACTCAGCGGTTAAACGACCCAAACCTAAAAGCAGCAGTTTTGTGCATACCATGGACTAAATGGCCAGGTGACAAAGACCCCATGGTACCCACTGGACAGCTATAAGAAGACAGATGGAAGCATCCAGTGGAGGACGGTCACAGTAATGAATGAACTTTAATGAGCCAAAGTCCATTAAAGACATTTGAATGAAATGTTTAAATTACTTCCAAGTAGAGTTAATAAACTTCCAAAGGAATAAATTTAGCAATACCAGAGAACCAAGGACGAAAGACTACTTCCTCTCTTATCTTCACTTCCACTCTTCTCTCAAAGTGGGGCCGGGGTGGCTCAGTCGGTAGCGCGCCAGGCTCGTAATCTGTAGTTCCCAGGTTCGAGTCCCAGCTGGGACAGCGCTGAGATTTATCTCCGAAAAATTCCCCGCCCTGCCCACGATCAGTAGGGGACACTGATGGGCTTGGAAAGGCCGCCGCCCGTCAGATGGGACGTTAAGCCGTGATCCCGTGTACGGGAGAGCCATACCTTGTGCACCTTAAAGAACACACTGGATGCTACCATCTGTCTCCCAACAGCTGTTCCAGTGGGTCCCCTCCCTCAACCTTCTCTGAGCCTTCGGGGTCCATGTGACCTGGCCATTTTAGCTCATGGTGTGCAAAAAAGTGCCGCTCAGAGGTAAAACAACTTCTCTCAAAGCCATAATGAATTCATCAATGAATGACTCAATGTTTATTCTTTTTCCAACAGATTCCCCGAAGTGACAAAAACGCATGTCTAAGCACTTCCCAAAACAGAACTATTTTCCAAATCTCTTCATGGGCTTACTTTGGCCTTGACGCAAGGAACGTCAGAAAAACAGAGAAAGAATAAGGCGTAATCCTATCCGTCAGAGGCAGGCAATTTTATGTAGCCGTGGAGAAGTTCGGTTAGAGAGTTAAAACGAGGTAGGTTCTTTCTGTGTGGTCTTTCTTCTTTTTTTGATTCTCTCTCTCTGTAGCAGTTTGTGTCTGAGGATAATTTAGTGTCACGCCATCTTCCCGCAAGAGAAAATGCTCCTCACTTAGAAGGACCTGGAAGCTTCTCTCAGACTCCATAATGACAAGCGTCAGTGCTGATGCCATCATCTCTGTAATCATTCGCAGGCGTGGAGGAGAAAGGATGTCTGCTAATGGAAGTATGGGGATGTTCCTTCTTGGTCGGGCCAGCAAAATGGATACGGAGTTTCTATTTGGGAGTTTGGTCGAAATTTATAAAATTTTGTTGCCGCAATCGTGAGGGGATTTTACAAATATATATCCGTGTGTGGATCAATTTTGTTTTTCTTCTGTGAAAGGTTTTTCAAATATATTTTTGGATTTGCGGCTTTAGAATTAATAAAAGTTAGGCTAATTAAAAATGGAATTTTAAACTTAAATATTAAATTTATCTAATAATATGGTTTCATATAAATAGATTATTATACTTTTATATATTTTTTATGTACAATGTGTGTTGAATTAAATAAATGAATAAATAATCAGAGAAAGAAAGGATGGATTGGGTTGTTTTACCTCTGAGCGGCACTTTTTTGCACACCATGGGCTAAATGGCCAGGTCACATGGACCCCGAAGGCTCAGAGAAGGTTGGGGGAGGGGACCCACTGGAACAGCTGTTGGGAGACAGATGGTAGCCTCCCGTCAAGGCCATCCAGCGTGTTCTTTAACGTGCACAGGGTATGGCTCTCCTGCACACGGGACCACGGCTTAACGTCCCATCCGACGGACGGCGGCCTTTTCAAGCCCATCGGTATCCCCTACTGACCGTGGGCAGGGCGGGGAATTTTGCGGAGATAAATCTCAACGCTGACCCAGTTGGGACTCGAATCTGGGAACTACAGATTACGAGCCTGGCGCGCTACCGACTAAGCCACCCCCGCCCCCAGAAAAAAAGATGATTTTGTGGTTATTAAAAAAAAACGAGAAAAGAAAAAAACTTTGCACATGGAAATTTAACATAAAAATTAAATGTGCATACCATGGACATTTACTTCACAATATATTTATATTGTGAAGTATGGGGATAGAATTCAGTTTAACCAGATTTTAAAAATTTATTTAGCAGAAACAATTATTTGAATTTATATTATCTGTCAAATTTTAGAAATATCAATTCAATGCTCAAGTGATGGGTGGGAAAAAATAGTAGCAATATAAGCGATAGCAATTTTTTTTGTCTCATTCAGTGCGCATGAATTGACCTGACTACTTAGCCCATTGTGTGCAAAAAGTGTCTATCAGAGGCAGGGCTGGGGCTTACTTTATTCGACATGTCCCCACTCCCTTTTAGAATGCTATTAAGGTTAATGGAGGCAAAAATATTATACTTTTTTATTTTCATGCATTTTTCAAGAAATTGTTTAAAGCTGGTCGAACCTGGGAACTTCAGATTACGATCCTAGTGCGCTATCGAGAGCTTGATGCATTTAGCAAATTCGATTAAGAGTTGTTTTACCACTGAACAGCACTTTTTTTTTTCACACATTGAGTTAATGGCCAGGTCACAAGGACCCCTAGGACTCAGAGAAAGTTGGGGGAAAGGGACCCACTGGACAGCTATTAGGAGACAGATGGTAGCCTCCCGTCAAGATCACCCAGCGTGCTCTTTGAAGAGCACAGAGTATGATTCTTCCACACACCAATCCACGACTTTACGCCCCATCCGTCGGGCTTTCCAAGCCCATCGGTGTCCTCTATTGACCGAGGACATGGTGGGGAGTTTTGTGGAGATAAATCTCAACCGAGTTCAGGTGGGACTGCAGATTATGAACCTGGTGCGCTACCTACTGAGCCACTCCCTCATCTCAACCGAGTTCAGGTGGGACTGCAAATTATTGACCTGTTGCGCTACCGACTGAGCCACTCCCTCATCTCAACCGAGTTCAGGTGGGACTGCAGATTATGAACCTGGTGCGCTACCGACTGAGCCACTCCCTCATCTCAACCGAGTTCAGGTGGGACTGCAGTTTATGAACCTGGTGCGCTACCGACTGAGCCACTCCCTCATCTCAACCGAGTTCAGGTGGGACTGCAGTTTATGAACCTGGTGCGCTACCGACTGAGCCACTCCCTCATCTCAACCGAGTTCAGGTGGGACTGCAGATTATGAACCTGGTGCGCTACTGACTGAGCCACTCCCTCATCTCAACCGAGTTCAGGTGGGACTGCAGATTATGAACCTGGTGCGCTACCGACTGAGCCACTCCCTCATCTCAACCGAGTTCAGGTGGGACTGCAGATTATGAACCTGGTGCGCTACCGACTGAGCCACTCCCTCATCTCAACCGAGTTCAGGTGGGACTGCAGATTATGAACCTGGTGCGCTACCGACTGAGCCACTCCCTCATCTCAACCGAGTTCAGGTGGGACTGCAGATTATGAACCTGGTGCGCTACCGACTGAGCCTCTCCCTCCACCGTTACATCGGATTAAGAATGCAACGCATGCATTGCATTCATGCAAGATACATCACTAGGTATTTTCCTATTTTAATGATGGCCTTGAAATATTGAATTTCGAGATAAAGCCCCCTTTATTCTTGGGTCCACTCTAATCTGAACTTTCTTTCCTTGCAGATCCCAACGATACACTTCTTCCCCTTCACTCGAATGGTCTAACAAGCCATTTATTTCGTCAGCTATTTTGAAAGCACGCTGATTGCATACTAACGAAGAAGAGGAGAGAGGAACTTCTCCTTTGGAGAGCTTCATTGATTACCTTTTAAGCATCAAAGTTTCGACGAGTTTCCAGAAAAGAGGAGACGGGAACTGGAGTTCGGAAGCACGCAAGGTCACGTTCCTCATGTGCGAGATGCACGGCCGTTTCTCCTTCACAAGTGCCCGTGCTTCGACTGACGGAGGCCAAGAAGATCGAGACTTTGTTTTGCATGTCCTGACCTGCTAACGTTGCCTAGCAACTTTTCTCTTTAATAATCTGAAGGTGAAGTGCGAAAAGGATGAGAAGAGAAAGAATTCTATTTTAGAGACTGATGTATAATGAGGTCATTTGTTGAGAATTAGATTGAGTTAATTTCCTTTCGGTCCAATCAGAGTTTAGTTGAATAGGTATTGATTATAAAGTGATGGCCAGTTAAATTAAGATGATTTTGTATGCTAGTTATTTGCTCTTGTGGAATCAAAGGCTTGTTTGCCGAACATTATTTGCACTTTTTTGCCTGCATCCTGCTACAGTTTGAAAAAAAAATATAATAAATACCCCCCTCAAGCAGCTGCTTGCCACAGAGGTCTGATACCGGAACAGGGAAAGTACATTAAAATTTGAAACATTTGAGAAATGGTGATAAATCAAATCTCTTCAGTGTAAATTAAAAATATCAATACTTGTAGAAGTGACAATCTCGCTGGAAAGGAGTTATTCCTTCCCAGCGAGAGTTTCCACTTCGTTAGTATGCAATCAACACGGCACACAAAAGAATTGTTGTTGTTGTACCTCTGAGCGGCACTTTTTTCCACACCATGGGCTAAATGGCCAGGTCACATGGACCCCGAAGGCTCAGGGAAGGTTGGGAGAGGGGACCCACTGGAACAGCTGTTGGGAGACAGATGGTAGCCTCCCGTCAAGGCCATCCAGCGTGTTATTTAACGTGCACAGGGTATGGCTCTCCCGCACACGGGGCCACGGCTTAACGTCCCATCCGACGGACGGCGGCCTTTCCAAGCCCATCGGTGTCCCCTACTGACCGTGGGCAGGGCGGGGAATTTTGCGGAGATAAATCTCAACGCTGACCCAGCTGGGACTCGAACCTGGGAACTACAGATTACGAGCCTGGCGCGCTACCGACTGAGCCACCCCCGCCCTACACACAAAAGAATGGTACGTTCTTTCGAGCAAAAGGTACATCGATCATAAGAGAATGACCTCTTGTTCTGTTGATAAAGTCGAATATGGTAATACTTGCGTTAGAGTGCATTGTTATTCCATGAATAAGTTTATAACATGTTTTTAAGTCAAACATTAGTCTTCTCCATTCCAAGGGATGCAAAGAGAGTCTTTTCAACCTTGCTTCATAAGGCATATTGTAAAACCCAGGAAGACTTTTTGTAAACCATCTCTGGGTGCGTTCAATATTTTTGATGTCTGATGCTAGATGAGGTGTCCATACAGGTGAGGCGTATTCTAGTGAGGGTCTGATGAAAGTCACAAATGCGCGAATTAGGGAATCAATGTCACAGTTACCATAACATTTCAGAATTAAGAAAACGGTGCGATTAGCCTTTCTAACAACGTAATAAGTAACTGTAATAGCCTCAACTGGCATAGTGGTTAGGCAGCTAGCGACTGTTCCAGCAAGGCAAACTTTGTGTGTTGTGTTAGCTCTAACTAAGGCAGTGGTCAGCAGTGACTTCGGTCTTAGTAGGGCATGTCCTTGTATGAGAAGGCCTGTATTAAGCTAGGAGTAGCTTCTAGGATTCTTCTCTGTCCTATATGTCGCAAATCAATCAAAAAATTATAGTGGTCACCAAAAGTTAACTGTGATGAGAATAGCACTCCTAAGTTTTTCTGCGTCTGTACATTTGCAATTGGATCATTTCTGAAGTTGCATTTATAATGAGAATTCTTGCTTCCTAGATGCAGAACACTTGATTTGTCTTTTGATATAGGTAGTTCGTACTTTAAGCTCCATTGGTAAATGGCGTCAAAAGCAATTTGAAATGAACTACATCTTCTTCATTGCTGGAGGTACGAAAGAAATTAATGTCATCTGCGTATACTGTACATATTGGATAGGACTAAGAATATAGGAATTTCAGAGGTGAAAATTATGAGCAATCGAGAATGAATCCTTGTATGACTCCGCTGTCGACCGTGCTGATGGAGGATAAACTGTTCCCACCTCGAACTTGGTTTGTTTGATGAGTAATGAGGTTGGAAAGAAGCCTCTCAATCAGATAGGTATACCAAGGCTGAGCGATTTTTGGATCGAAAGGGATCGTATTAATTTATCAAAGGCCTTTTCAAAGTCCAGGAAAATGACGTCAACAGGGATATTATAATCTAAAAGTGAGGTCCACGAATGGAAATTATGAAGTAGCTGAATCGTTGGAGAACGGTTAGGCAAGAATCCGAACTGTTCATTAGGTATAACATTTCGCGATTGTAAGAAGGGTAACAGCTGATATAATACGCATCTTTCGATAAGCTTAGGTATTATATTTGTGAGTGAAATGGGGCGAGAGTTGCGGGGATTTGATGATTTATCATTTCGCTTAAAAACAGGCACAACTGTTGCATGACTCCAATTCTGTGGGATATTGCTGCTACTTAAATATTGAATGAAAAATATTGGTGGCAATCATCAGGTCATGGGGCAAAAGTACTAGGAGTTTGATTAATGGCTTTCCTAATATTTTGTACATCAAACAGTCAATCGAAACGTATAAGAAGTGTTGATTTTTCAACAGATATATTGCTCGCTGTGCAGTCATGGACATAAACTCGATCTAAAATATCAGCTAAAAGTGATGCTTTGTCATAGTCCATAGTAACCATGGTGCCATGGGGCGGGGGTGGCTCAACCGGTAGCGCGCCAGGCTTGTAATCTGTAGTTCCCAGGTTCGAGTCCCAGCTGGGTCAGCGTTGAGATTTATCTCCGCAAAATTCCCCGCCTTGCCTACGGTCAGTAGGGGACACCGATGGGCTTGGAAAGGCCGCCGTCCGTCGGATGGGACGTTAATCCGTGGCCCCGTGTGCGGGAGAGTCATGCCCTGTGCACGTTAAAGAACACGCTGGATGGCCTTGACGGGAGGTTACCATCTGTCTCCCAACAGCTGTTAAAGTGGGTCCCCTCGCCCAACCTTCTCTGAGCCTTCGGGGTTCACGTGACCTGGCCATTTAGCCATGGTGTGCAAAAAAGTGCCGCTCAGAGGTAAAACAACCCAACCCATGGTGCCATCAAATTTTAACAATGGTTGAATGTTACACGATCCTTTCATGCGTTTTCGAATGTTACGGAAGAAATCATTTCGATTTTTAGCATTGCATAACGAATTTAAGAAACTGAAATATTTAACTTCCACCGCCACGGCATACTTCACTGAAACAATATTGAATTCGTTTCTGTTTTCGTCAGAGCGATCATTTCGATGCTTTCCTCCATTTGATTTAAGCTTTGCAGTTTGAGATCTTCTTTAACTTGGTATTTTTATGTTTTCTTTGCACTAACAGGTATTTTCGCTAAGCATTTTTCTATAGAAAGTGTAAAGGCCGAATAAACGTAATCGAACTTGCTTGTATTAGTACAGTCGCTCAAAAAAGTATCCGAACACTATGGTTGATCAGAGAATTCAGGAAAAATATCTGGCAACGATTTTTTTAGAAATTAGTGATCTGGCAACTTCGTGAATGTTTTTCGTTAATTTTAGTTTCGTTAATTTTTTTCGCTAATTTTTAGAAATTAGTGATCTGGCAACTTCGCGAAGTTTTTTCGTTAATTTCAGTTTCGTTAATTTTTTTCGCTAATTTCTAAAAATTAGCGAAAAAAATTAACGAAACTAAAATTAACGAAAAAAATTCACGAAGTTGCCAGATCACTAATTTCTAAAAAAATCGTTGCCAGATATTTTTTTCTGAATTCTGTGATCAACCATAGTGTTCGGATACTTTATTGAGCGACTGTACTATTGCGCACATCTAAGTGCGAAAACATATCAGTGATTATGCTGGTCATAAAGCGATAGTTTGCATTATAATAATCATAATACATTTGTTTGCAAGATTGCTGAGTGTTGATATTAAGGTATATAAGGAATTAAGGAATATGCGGTGGGTTGGGTTGGGTTGTTTTACCTCTGAGCGGCACTTTTTTGCACACCATGGGCTAAATGGCCAGGTCACATGGACCCTGAAGGCTCAGAGAAGGTTGGAGGAGGGGGACCCACTGGAACAGCTGTTGGGAGACAGATGGTAGCCTCCCGTCAAGACCATCCAGCGTGTTCTTTAACGTGCACAGAGTATGACCCTCCCGCACACGGCGCCACGGCTTAACGTCCCATCCGACGGACGGCGGCCTTTCCAAGCCCATCGGTGTCCCCTACTGACCGTGGGCAGGGCGGGGAATTTTGCGAAGATAAATCTCAACGCTGACCCAGCTGGGACTCGAACCTGGGAACTACAGATTACGAGCCTGGCGCGCTACCGACTGAGCCACCCCCGCCCCCAAATATGCGGTGGTGAGTCGCTGTGGGGAAAGAGGTCGAAAGCTTGTACATCGTAAGCAAATGCATCATTAATGCAAAATACCAAATCAATAAAGTTATTGCCTCTTGTGGGGAAATCAACAAGTTGTCGGAAACCGTGGAATTGTGATATTGCGTATTGCTGTGCTTAATTCTTGGCAATGCAGGTAAGTCAGTCAATTCCACTTAGATTAAAATCTCCTGTTATAATAACTAGGACTTGAGTTGCCAAATGGAACTATTACGTGAAAGAAGTTAGAGATGTATTCATACTTATTGGACTGATTTGGCGGAATATAAACTGTTATCAGTCTGCATTTGAGAGACCTTTTATCAAAGATGTCCATTCGAACAACTTCGTAAGGACCATCAGGAACAGATATCAGTGAACATTGGTTAGAATCTTTTACTATGATACAAACTCCACCTCCTTTGCTGTCACAGCGATCTTTTCGGAAAGCAATGCATTTTCTAGGGCAGATATACGAATTCTCAATATTTTCCTCAAGCCAAGATTCAGCAACACATAGAATATCAATGTCATGTAATTCGATGTAGGAATGTAGAAGCTAAAGTTTATTGCAGATACTACGTGGTTAATGAATACAAGACAATGTTTGTTTCTGGAATTCATAAATACAACATTACGTTTGTTAATGTTCTGAGCAAAGTCATTCGTTATTATTGACGGAATTGGTAGGTAGGAGTCCTCTACTGACCGTGGGCAGAGAGGGGAGTTTTGCGGAGATAAATCTCAACGCTGGCTAGGGACTCGATTTCCTGGCAACTGTAGATTACAAGCCTGGCGCGCTAATCACCGAATCACTCTTGCCTCTGATTGATTGATTGACTGATTGATTAATAGTAAATTGAATGCTCAACCCTTGTAACCAGGGGCGGGGGTGGCTCAGTCGGTAGTGCGCCAGGCTCATAATCTGTAGTTCCCAGGTTCGAGTTCCAACAGGGTCAGCGTTGATATTTATCTCCGCAAAATTCCCCGCCCTGCCCACGGTCAGTAGGGGACACCTGTGGGCTTGGAAAGGCCGCCGTCCGTCGGATGGGACGTTAAGCTGTGGCCCCGTGTGCGGGAGAGTCATACCCTGTGCACGTTAAAGAGCACGCTGGATGGCCTTGACGGGAGGCTACCATCTGTCTCCCAACAGCTGTTCCAGTGGGTCCCCTCCCCCAACCTTCTCTGAGCCTTTGGGGTCCATGTGACCTGGCCATTTAGCCTATGGTGTGCAAAAAAGTGCCGCTCAGAGGTAAAACAACCCAACGTTAAAGAACACGCTGGATGGTCTTGAAGGGAGGCTACCATCTATCTCCCAACAGCTGTTCCAGTGGGTCTTCTCCCCAACCTTCTCTGAGCCTTCTGGGTCCATGTGACATGGCCATTTAGCCCATGGTGTACAAAAAAGTGCCGCTCAGAGGTAAAACAACCCAACCTAACAACCCCTGCAACCACGCCATCTTGCTTCCATGGAACACTGACCACATCACAGAGATCGAATGTTTACGATGATGTCACTTTAAATTGACGTAAATTGTAGTTCCAGATCTGTAAATAATCCCGCCCCCAAATATATAGCAACGATTGAAATCAGTATTGCCAGCTTAGCTACTTTGTAGCTCAATTAATCAACTTTGGAAACCACAATTACTGAGATTTTATATAATAGCAATTGGCTAATTCATTTCTCTTTGCCAATATTTCGCTAATTTTTCTGTCTAATCTTGAGAAATATGGACTTTAGGTTATTTATTGATGAGTATTCTATGCAGATGATACTCTGTATAAAGAATAAAATCAAGCAGAACTTAATTTTTACTTATGGTGGGTTGTTAAAAATTGATTTTAATTTAATCCGGTTTCAACTCCTTTCTGATAATAATTAGAAAACTCGATTTCTACTTCCTGAATAAGACTTTTAGACGAAAAAATGAATCCTTACTTATAATCAATGCATTCATCCAATTAAGAGACTTTGAATTCTTAATAATTAGTTAGTTCATTCTTAAGTGTTGGGTTGGGTTGTTTTACCTCTGAGTGGCACTTTTTTGCACACCATGGGCTAAATGGCCAGGTCACATGGACCCCGAAGGCTCAGAGAAGGTTGGGGGAGGGGATCCACTGGAACAGCTGTTGGGAGACAGATGGTAGCTTCCCGTCAAGGCCATCCAGTGTGTTCTTTAACGTGCACAGGGTATGGCTCTCCCATACACGGGGCCACGGTTTAACGTTCCATCCGACGGACGGCGGCCTTTCCAAGCCCATCGGTGTCCCCTACTGGCCGTGGACAGGGCGGGGAATTTTGCTGAGATAAATCTCATCGCTGACCCAGCTGGGACTCGAACCTGGGAACTACAGATTACGAGCCTGGCGCACTACCGACTGAGCCACCCCCGCCCCTATTCTTAAGTGCCCAATCCTTAGAACTCAATTAATTCAGCCAATTCTGACGCTTAGGACTTAATCATCAGCATATTATTCAGCTGGGACTCTTATCACAAGGTAATTCAGATCTTTACACAACCTGGGATCCTTAAGACCCGGGCATTCGGTTCATTATGGAAGCCAAAGATACTGGTTAAAAGTAAATAATGTAGTCGAATTTCTACATGTAACCTGAAATCTCTGAGGGGGGGGTGGGCAAGAGTGGCTCAGTCAGTTGCACACCATCTCGTAATCTGAAGTTCTCAGGTTCGAGTCCCAACGTGCTTGAGTTGAGACTTATCTCCACAACCCCCCACCCTGTCCTCGGGCAGAAAGGGGGCACCAATGGGCTTGGAAAGGCCGCCGTCTGTCGGATGGCACGATAATACGCGATTCCTTTTGCGGGAGAGCCATACTCTGTGCATGTAAAAAACACGCTGATTTAACGCCTTGATGGAAGTCTACCTTCTGTCTCCTAACTGCTGTCCAGTGAGTCACATCCCCCCAATATTCTCTTAGCCTTCTGGGTCCTTGTGATCTGGCCATTCAAATCATTGTGTGCAAAAGTGCAGCTCAGAAATAAACCAACCCAAGAGCCATAGAGATCTTTGTTACATGGACCTTTAGCCAATTGTGTTCCAAAAAATGACCATCAGAGCTAAAAAAACCCAACCGAAAACCGTCGTTAAGTTTACAAACTTCACAACCAACCTTATTTAGGAAAAACAATTGTTCTTTGAAGCAATAAAACTATTTATCTTATGTGATTACAACCTTCTGTTGAGAAATCTGTACTCTGCTCTAAGCACTTTACCTCCGAGGAATTCGATTTAGTATATGGAAGGGGGAATCATCGTCTGAGGTGTTCTTATGCCCTCTGCCATTATTGCGTGGCATAAAAGGAATGTCGGTGATTTCTTCTGACGTCTTTTGTGCACGCGAGGACACGTGATGTTACAAAATCCACTCCATCAGAGGACAGGACATGCAATTTACGTCATTTCTGAGCTGTGGTAGACGACGCTTGTGTGCGGGAGGATATCCCCTTCCTCATAATAATAACCGTAATCATGCACAGCAACATTCCAAGCCCCTCCCTCCAAAATGCGTTGTTGAATGAACTTTCTGAACTGATGCCAGGTGTACTCAGGGAAATATGCAGTTTTTGTTTACTCTTCGAGATCGTCTCAGTCCTTCAAAACAATCGGCTGTCAGAAGATAATTTTTTTTGCTAAATATGTAAAGGATAGGCAAATTGAATTTTCTATACTTGGAGGGTTGGGTTGTTTTACCTCTGAGCTGCACTTTTTTGCACACCATGGGCTAAATGGCCAGGTCACATGGAGCCCGAAGGCTCAGAGAAGGTTGGGGGAGGGGACCCACTGGAACAGCTGTTGGGAGACAGATGGCAGCCTCCCGTCAAGGCCATCCAGCGTGTTCTTTACCGTGCACAGGGTTGGGTTGTTTTACCTCTGAGCTGCACTTTTTTGCACACCATGGGCTAAATGGCCAGGTCACATGGACCCCGAAGGCTCAGAGAAGGTTGGGGGAGGGGACCCACTGGAACAGCTGTTGGGAGACAGATGGCAGCCTCCCGTCAAGGCCATCCAGCGTGTTCTTTACCGTGCACAGGGTTGGGTTGTTTTACCTCTGAGCGGCACTTTTTTGCACACCATGGGCTAAATGGCCAGGTCACATGGACCCCGAAGGCTCAGAGAAGGTTGGGGGAGGGGTTGTTTGGGTTGTTTTACCTCTGAGCGGCACTTTTTTGCACATCATGGGCTATATGGCCAGGTCACATGGACCTCGAAGGCTCAGAGAAGGTTGGGGGAGGGGACCCACTGGAACAGCTGTTGGGAGACAGATGGTAGCCTCCCGTCAAAGCGTGTTCTTTAACGTGCACAGGGTATGGCTCTCCTGCACACGGAGCCACGGCTTAACGTCCCATCCGACGGACGGCGGCCTTTCCAAGCCCATCGGTGTCCCCTACTGACCGTGGGCAGGGCGGGGAATTTTGCGGAGATAAATCTCAACGCTGACCCAGCTGGGACTCGAACCTGGGAACTACAGATTACGAGCCTGGCGCATGTAACGGAGGAAATATCTGAAAATTGTACACTTTAACTGAATATTGCAAGTGATGTATTTGTTCTAGAAATGTTAATTTTTTGCTGGTTGAATGCAAAGATCATGAGGTTTGTATTGTAAACAATAAGTTGCCCCCTTTATCCCAGGATGGGTGGGAAAACGCGACGTTTTTGTTTTAAGAAATACTAGAGTTGGTTGGGTTGATATAAATTAAAAACTCTTCTTGGGTTGCATAAGTATTGATATAATATTACGATTAGCACTTTCCGAATCTCGGGAATGTTTAAATTGCACTTTCTACGGCGGAAATGGTTTAAAAATCATTCAACGGCACATGACATTCAGTTGCCTTCCACGTAACTAAATGAGTTTTGAAAATGTTAAATGTATGTTAGAAGTATAAAATTTTGATAGTGGAATGTGAAAGTAATGAGGTTTGCAGTGATAACAATAAGTTGCCCCATTATTCGAAGCATGGGTGGGAAAACGGAATTGTTTAAGATTGGATTGTTTTACCTCTGAGCGGCACTTTTTTGCACACCATGGGCTAAATGGTCAGGTCACAAGGACCCCGAAGGCTCAGAGAAGGTTGGGGGAGGGGACCCACTGGAACAGCTGATGGGAGACAGATGGTAGTCTCCCGTCAAGGCCATCCAGCGTGTTCTTTAACGTGCACAGGGTATGGCTCTCCCGCACACGGGGCCACGGCTTAACGTCCCATCCGACGGACGGCGGCCTTTCCAAGCCCATCGTTGTCCCCTACTGACCGTGGGCAGGGCGGGGAATTTTGCGGAGATAAATCTCAACGCTGACCCAGCTGGGACTCGAACCTGGGAATACAGATTGCGATCCTGGCGCGCTACTGACTGAGCCACCCGCGCCCCTTCTTTTTACGGTGGAAAAGTATGAAAATCAGAAATGAGCTATTTATTTTAGAACTTTGAAATTTTGATGATGGAATGTGAAGATAATGAGATTTGCACTGAAAACAATAAGTTTCTCCCTTACAACCGTGGGGGGGGGGAGACAATTGTTTTAAGAAACAACTGGAAATTTCTTTTCCAGTTCCTTAGGTAGTAATGAATAATTATGATTAACATTTTAAAAATCCTTATGTAGTTTTAATCTACACTGTTAGAAGGCACACAAATATGGGAAATGCGAAACGTTTAACGAATAGTACTAGTAAATATTTTTATGGCAGAAATATAAAATTTAGGTGGTAGAGTGTGAACAGCAATGGCAGAAACAATCTGTCCCATTTTCCCAGGGGGGGGGGGGGAGTGTGATAACAGCGTTTTCATTTTAGGAAGTAGAAGATAAAAACTATCTGTGTTGCATAACTACTAATAAAATATCACTATTTACGTTTTTCCATTATCTATTAAAAGCTCGAATTAAAATTGTTAAAGAGAGCAAAAGTCGATAAAAGGAAAACTTCATTCCCTTTGTAAACGAGATTCCTATATTCTCCAGAGGCGATATGTGATCTATTTTATTACTGCATCTCTTACGCGAGGCGGGGGGGTGGCTCAGTCGGTAGCGCGCCAGGCTCGTAATCTGTAGTTCCCAGGTTCGAGTCCCAGCTGGGTCAGCGTTGAGATTTATCTCCGCAAAAATTCCCCGCCCTGCCCACGGTCAGTAGGGGACACCGATGGGCTTGGAAAGGCCGCCGTCCGTCGGATGGGACGTTAAGCCGTGGCCCCGTGTGTGGGAGAGCCATACCCTGTGCACGTTAAAGAACACGCTGGATGGCCTTGACGAGAGGCTACCATCTGTCTCCCAACAGCTATTCCAGTGGGTCCCCTCCCCCAACCTTCTGTGAGCCTTCGGGGTCCATGTGACCTGGCCGTTTAGGCCATTGTGTGCAAAAAAAGTGCCGCTCAGAGGTCCTTTGCCCGACAAACAGAGCAATGATATGCGAGAGCATTGTAGTCAAACTACATCTTCATCGTAATAAGCACTGTCAGCTTCTTAGTACGTAGGCGTACCTACATTAATGATTTAGGTTTTAGTAGAGTTGGCAATCTTAAAACCCTTTCTCGTGAGGACG
Organism: Ryuthela nishihirai; assembly: GCA_038380435.1. Lineage (NCBI taxonomy): Eukaryota > Metazoa > Arthropoda > Arachnida > Araneae > Heptathelidae > Ryuthela > Ryuthela nishihirai. The sequence continues at coordinate 21,241,630 of JAWZYU010000002.1, forward strand.
AAGAGTAAGTGAAAAAACAAATAAACGACTGCTCTAGCATGCTTTATCTTCCCCACCTACTTCTACGTCTCCCCATAAAAGTGAAAAAACAGGATCATCGCCAGAGGTGTAATTTCGAGATAGGTTGGGTTGTTTTACCTCTGATAGGCACTTTTTTGCACACCATGGGCTAAATGGCCAGGTCACAAGGACCCCGAAGGCTCAGAAAAGGTTGGGGAAGGGGACCCATTTTAAGAACTGTTGAGAGACAGATGGTAGCCTCCTGTCAAGGTCATCCAGCGTGTCCTTAAACGTGCACAGGGTTTGGCTCTCCAGCACACGGACCACGGCTTAACGTCCTATCCGACGGACGGCGGCCTTTCCAAGCCAATCGGTGTCCCTTGCTGACCGTGGGCAGGGCGGGAAATTTAGTGGAGATAAATCTCAACGCTGACTCAGCTTGGACTCTAACCTGGGAACTACAGATTAGGAGCCTGGCGCGCTGTCGACTGAGCCACCCCGCCCCGATTTTCGAGATCGTCTCAATAGAAGCTAAATATTTAGTAGCTCTAAAATTAATTTGAAACTGCAGTTCTGGCAGGGAAGTAATTTAGTTACGTGGAAAGAGACGTTTTCATAAGAACAGATTACTTAAGGCTAATAAATTTCATTCTCAATATAAGAAAATGGGGTTTTGCTTAATTTATAGGCAGTCCCGGCGTTTATCATACAAGGACTGGATAAGTTAACAGATGGTTGGTCGAGTTTAAATTAGACGGAAAACGGAAAGTCATAAATTAAAGGCAGAGTCAGAGTAAGCAAATTTGTGAAACTTTGTATTTCGTTGCTTTTTTATTTGGATGCTGTGAATCATCTTGCTCAATTTCTTATGTGAAGAGGTGCGGAAAGTGGAGAGACGGTCCGTTGGTCTTTTCTCCTTTTTCGTATCTTGTATCTAGGTTGTAAAACATTACGGACAATAAAACGTGTTACTGGATTATTGATGGGGCTGGGATTTGGATGGTACGTACAGTCGCTCAAAAAAGTATCCGAACACTATGGTTGATTACAGAATTCAGAAAAAATATCTGGCAACGATTTTTTTTTAGAAATGAGTGATCTGGCAACCTTCGTGTCACGTGAGTACAGAATTCAGGAAAAATATCTGGAGCGTGTACAGCAACTGTACACGCTCCAGTTACCTTTCACAGCAAACTGGAGCGTGTGCAGTTACTGCACACGCTTCAGTTTGCTGTGAACGGTAAGTGCACACGCTCAATATTTCCGTGAGTGAGCCCACACGATCTAGTATCAAAATAATATGACCACCTACAGTCGCTCAAAAAAGTATCCGAACACTACGGTGATTGCAGATTTCAGAAAAAATATCTGGAGCGTGTAGAGCAACTGTACACGCTCCAGTTACCGTTCACAGCAAACTGGAGCGTGTGCAGTTACTACACACGCTCCAGTTTGCTGTGAACGGTAACTGCACACGCTCAATATTTCCGTGAATGAGCCCACACGATCCAGGTTTTTGTGAGCTCACACGATCGAATGTGCTGTGAACATTAACCGCAACCGCTCTAGTTTGCTGTGAACGGTAACTGCACACGCTCCGTATTCATTGCATTATATATTGATACGCATTATATACGAATGACTGGCAACCTTCGTGTCACGTGACACGAAGGTTGCCAGATCACTAATTTCTAAACTTGGATCGTGTGGGCCCACTCACAAAAATATTGAGCGTGTGCAGTTACCGTTCACAGCAAACTGGAGCGTGTTCAGTAACTGCACACGCTCCAGTTTGCTGTGAACGGTAACTGGAGCGTGTACAGTTGCTGTACACGCTCCAGATATTTTTTCTGAATTCTGTAAACTATTTAAAGGCTATTACTCCCCTCCCCCCAAAGATTCCATTTTTGGGAGTTACCTCCTCCCATTCTGAAGTCCGAGAAAAATATGCTAATTTCACATGTTTCGCCGGTTCCAACTTCGAAGGGGGTAGGGGTGGCTCAGTCGGTAGCGCGCCAGGCTCGTAATCTGTAGTTCTCAGGTTCGAGTCCCAGCTGGGTCAGCGTTGAGATTTATCTCCGCAAAACTCCCCGCCCTGCCCACGGTCAGTAGGGGACACCGATGGGCTTGGAAAGGCCGCCGTCCGTCGGATGGGACGTTAAGCCGTGGCCCCGTGTACGGGAGAGCCATACCCTGTGCACGTTAAAGAACACGCTGGATGGCCTTGACGGGAGGCTACCATCTGTTTCCCAACAGCTGTTCCAGTGGGTCCCCTCCCCCAACCTTCTCTGAGCCTTCGGGGTCCATGTGACCTGGCCATTTAGCCCATGGTGTGCAAAAAAGTGCCGCTCAGAGGTAAAACAACCCAACCCAACCCAACTTCGAAGAAATTCCGAATCATATTCCTTTTGACAAGAACATTTTGTTCACAACTGATGCAAGGAAGATGCTGAAGTTACGGGTTTTGGGAGCCATCGTTTCTTTTGACGTTCCTCTGTAAGATCTCATTCTGGAGAGATAATAAGAAAGGAAAAGAAGTAGTTGCTCGACGGAGCGTGCATCGTCGAAGAAACACTTTCATTCACGAAAGATGAGGGAGATCAGAAGGAAAGAGAGAGGAAAGCGGAAATTCATTTACGAGATCGATTTCTGAATACAAAGACCGAAATATTAATTCCAATCTCAGATACGTAATCTTCGAGATAGAAGAGCACTTCTCCTGTTGTTTTTTCTTCGCTTTCGATCTCTTTCGTTCAATTCCATATTTTCATGTCGAATGTTTTCAAATTCCGTCGTCTCATCGATTCTTTTGGTCGCTTCAAGGTACGAAGAAGCCAGTCGCTGATCACGTGATGCAGAAGCGAAGTGTAAGAAGGATCTCGTGATTAGAGGAAATGATATTGAGAAGCAAATGGGAATGTAAAATGTCAAACCCTTGGTGGCATATGTAAATCGGACAAATCACAAGGAATATTTTGATGCACCAAGTAATAATGAAATAAAATATGGAGGAAAGAATGAAATTCAAGAATAATAACGAAATATCGCCAATGATTGAATGTTTATTCAAATTAAATTTATTTTAAACGAACATTGCTTGTTAACGATGCTTTCGATGGTTAGGAAAATGATTTTGGACGATCTATGCAATTTTGAAGTGAACATTTGGTGTATACATGTATCGCATGCTTTCATTTCATAAACGGTAAACGTGTCACTTGTGTCTTGGTCAAAGTAGAGATATATCAGTTGGATTATTTTGCCTCTGAAAAGCACCTTTTTGAACAATGGACTAAATGGCAAGGTCACAAAGACGCCAAGGGATCCTAAATATTGGGGAAAGGGAGATCTGAGCAGATTGTGAGGCTGATTTTGCTTCTGAGCGGCCCTTTTGTACACATAATTGGCTAAATGGCTAAGTCACAAAGTTCAGGTTGGATGGGCCTATTTTAAACAAATTTAGGGATCAGATAGTTTTACCTCTGAGAGACACTCATTATAGCTCATTGAACTAGATAACTAGGTACAAGAACCCAAATGGCTGAGAGAAGGTTGGTGAAGGGGATCCAATCAAGAAGCTGTTAGGAGACAGATCAAGAGTGTGATGTCACATCAGGAGTGTGATTTAACGCATACAAGGTACTACTCCCCTGTATACAGGTATCTTCTTTAGGAGTCCTCTTTCTCACTGAGTTGGATTGTTTTGGATTGTTTTACCTCTGAGCGGCACTTTTTTGCACACCATGGGCTAAATGGCCAGGTCATATGGACCCCGAAGACTCAGAGAATGTTGGGGGAGCGGACCTACTAGAACAGCTGTTGGGTGGGTAGCGCGCCAGGCTCGTAATTTCGTTCGCAGGTTCGAGTCCCAGGTGGGTCAGCGTTGAGATTTATCTCCGCAAAATTCCCCCCCCCCTGCCCACGGTCAGTAGGGGACACCGATGGGCTTGAAAAGGCCGCCGTCCGTCGGATGAGACGTTAAGCCGTGTGCGGGAGAGTCATACCCTGTGCACGTTAAAGAACATGCTGGATGGCCTTGACGTGAGACTACCATCTGTCTCCCAACAGCTGTTCCAATGGGTCCCCTCCCCCAACCTTCTCTGAGCCTTCGGGGTCCTTGTGACCTGGCCATTTAGCCCATGGTGTGAAAAAAACAGTGCCGCTCAGAGGTAAAACAATCCAGTCCAACACTAGCATCCTGCCAAAACATCATCATTATTTTCAATGGTTGTTCCAGTGGGTCCCCTCCTCCAACTTTCTCTGAGCCCTCGGGGTCCATGTGACATGGCCATTTAGCCCATTGTTTGTAAGAAAGTGCCGCTCAGAGGTAAACTCACCCAACTGAACTCTCCCATCCGACGGACGGCGGCTTTTCAAAATCTTCCCACTCATCGTAGGCAGGGTAGGGTTGGGTTGTTTTACCTCTGAGCGGCACTTTTTGCACACCATGGGCTAAATGGCCAGGTCACATGGACCCCGAAGGCTCAGAGAAGGTTGGGGGAGGGGACCCACTGGAACAGCTGTTGGGAGACAGATGGTAGCCTCCCGTCAAGGCCATCCAGCGTGTTCTTTAACGTCCACAGGGTATGGCTCTCCCGCACACGGGGCCCGCCTTAACGTCCCATCCGACGGACGGCGGCCTTTCCAAGCCCATCGGTGTCCCCTACTGACCGTGGGCAGGGCGGGGAATTTTACGGAGATAAATCTCGACGCTGACCCAGCTGGGACTCGAACCTGGGAACTACAGATTACGAGCCTGGCGCGCTACCGACTGAGCCACCCCCGCCCCCTCTTTCTCACTGAGAGTCGCGCGGGAGTTAACGGAGAAATTCTGAATACAGACTTGAGCCTAGGAAACGAAAATAACGAGCAAGGACACTACCAACTGAGTATGTCGGCGCAATCTTACGAAAAGTCAAACATGAAAAACGGCAACCTGAGACAGAAGAGTCAGATGAAATGTCTGTATTGGAAACTCTTTTTCGTGTGCGAAGATTAAACTGCCGAATCGATGATAACCGTCATTGTGACATTATGACTAAAAAATCGTTCAGATGTTTCTTTGAAAGGGAGAGCAATAGTGGAAATGAGGACACGACAAAATCAGTTTTAAGCGGCCTGTTGTTAAATAAATGTGACTCACAGTGTTGTACCCATTTCAAAACACAAGTATGTGCAATGTTTTTCAAAGTCGTGTCCAAGTCCGACTTAAAAACTCTTGAACACAGACTGTTCATCATGTGGGCCTAATTGTAAATCTCTGTAAAGATTCCACAGCAAAGCTCATTCTTTCAGCTTATGGGGCGGTGGTGGCTCAGTCGGTAGCGCGCCTGGCTCGTAATCTGTAGTTCCCAGATTCGAGTCCCAGCTGGGTCAGCGTTGAGATTTATCTCCGCAAAATTCCCTGCCCTGCCCACGGTCAGTAGGGGGACACTGATGGGCTTGGAAAGGCCGCCGTCCGTCGGATGGGACGTTAAGCCGTGGCCCCGTGTGCGGGAGAGCCATACGCTGCGCACGTTAAAGAACACGCTGGATGGCCTTGACGGGAGGCTACCATCTGTCTCCCAACAGCTGTTCCAGTGGGTCCCCTCCCCCAACCTTCTCTGAGCCTTCGGGGTCCATGTGACCTGGCCATTTAGCCCATTGTGTGCAAAAAAGTGCCATTCTGAGGTAAAACAACCCAACCAACCTTCAGCTTACATGTAGTACAGTCGCTCAAAAAAGTATCCGAACACTACGGTTGATTACAGAATTTAGAAAAAATATCTGAAGCGTGTACAGCAACTGTACACGCTCCAGTTACCATTCACAGTAAACTGGAGCGTGTGCACGCTCCAGTTTGCTATGAACGGTAACTGCACACGCTGAATATTTCCGTGACTGGGCCCACACGATCCAGGTTTTTGTGAGCTCACACGATCCAATGTGCTGTGAACATTAACCGCAACCGCTCCAGTTTGCTGTGAACGGTAACTGCACATGCTCAATATTTTTGTGAGTGGGTCCACACGATCCAGGTTTTTGTGAGCTCACACGATCCAATGTGCTGTGAACATTAACCCGCAACCGCTCCAGTTTGCTGTGAACGGTAACTGCACACACTCAATATTTTTGTGAGTGGGCCCACACGATCCAGGTTTTTGTGAGCTCACACCATCCAATGTGCTGTGAACATTAACCGCAACCGCTCCAGTTTGCTGTGAACGGTAACTGCCCACGCTCAATACTTTTGTGAGTGGGTCCACACGATCCAGGTTTTTGTGAGCTCACACGATCCAATGTGCTGTGAACATTAACCGCAACCGCTCCAGTTTGTTGTGAACAGTAACTGCACACGCTCAATATTTTTGTGAGTGGGTCCACACGATCCAGGTTTTTGTGAGCTCACACGATCCAATGTGCTGTGAACATTAACCCGCAACCGCTCCAGTTTGCTGTGAACGGTAACTGCACACGCTCAATATTTCTGTGAGTGGGCCCACACGATCCAGGTTTTTGTAAGCTCACACGATCCAATGTGCTGTGAACATTAACCGCAACCGCTCCAGTTTGCTGTGAACGGTAACTGCACACGCTCAATATTCATTGCATTATATATTCATACGCATTATATATATTAAAAAAGTATCCGAACACTACGGTTGATTACAGAATTTAGAAAAAATATCTGGCAACGATATTTTTTAGAAATTAGTGGTCTGGCAACCTTCGTGTCACGTGACACAAAGGTTGCCAGACCACTAATTTCTAAAAAAATCGTGGCCAGATATTTTTTCTGAATTCTGTAATCAACCATAGTGTTCGGATACTTTTTTGAGCGACTGTACTTTTTTTCAGCACCCTAAAGCTCCTCTTCATTGATGTTTCGCACCGGTTATATCTTATTTCATAATTATTCGTGAAACCAGATTCCTGGCAGTAGTAGTTCCCTATAATCGAATTAACCTTCTGATCATGTTGTTAGTTACCAAACTGAGAATTATTTTGTTTGATCTGTTACTAATGAATTAACTGAATGTTTATTCCTATATTTGCTATCTAGTACTCCAATCACAGTTAACTACTTTATCGGTTTTAATTAAAATACATATAATATTAACTTACGTTGATAAATATTTATTTCTTGCATAAAATGCAAAATTATTTGCTGCAGCGGAGCGAGTTGCTCTTGCTGCATAATATGATGTAATGCGAGTGGAGCATCGTTTCATTGGGTTGGGTTCGGTTGTTTTACCTCTGAGTGGCACTTTTTTGCACACCATGGGCTAAATGGCCAGGTCACATGGACCCCGAAGGCTCAGAGAAGGTTGGGGGAGGGGACCCACTGGAACAGCTGTTGGGAGACAGATGGTGGTCTTCCGTCAAGGTCATCCAGAGTATTCTTTAACGTACACAGGGTATGGCTCTCCCGCACACGGGTCCACGGCTTAACGTCCCATCCGACGGACGGCGGCGTTTCCAAGCCCATCGGTGTCCCCTACTGACCGTGGGCAGGGCGGGACATCTTTTCATTGGTTGTTGTCTTCTTTGATATTCAGATTTTGTAGCTCCATTTTTTATGTAAACTAGAGTATAGTTGTTTTCTAGGGGGCTGGGGTGGCTCAGTCGGTAGCGCGCCAGGCTCGTAATCTGCAGTTACCAGGTTCGAGTCCCAGCTGGGTCAGCGTTGAGACTTATCCCTACAAAACTCCCCGCCCTGCCCACGGTCAGTAGGGGACTACGATGGGCTTGGAAAGGCGTTTAAGGGGATGCGACGTTTAAGCCGTGGTCCCGTGTGCGATACCCTGTGCACGTTAAAGAACACGCTGGATGGCCTTGACGGGAGGTTACCCTCTGTCTCCCAAGAGCTGTTCCAGTGGATCCCCTCCCCCAACCTTCTCTAAGCCTTCGGGGTCCTTGTGACCTGAACATTTAGCCCATGGTGTGCAAAAAAGTACCGCTCAGAGGTAAAACAACCCAACCATAATTTTCTTCATTAATCTTAAGTTATGAATTCAGGCAAACTTGACCAAACCATTTTCTCTGTATATGAAAGTTGAAAGATTTAATAGCAACTTGTTTAGTAATATATTTTCCTCAATCACTAATTAAAACACATACTATTATAACAAATCGTTTACGAAAATAAGCGTAATTTTAGGTGTTTGCATAATAGCTCTTTAATTCTTTCTAATTTTGAAATGTGTTTACCGTTGAGCATAGCAGCAGCGTCTGCTAGAAAAAGTTTCAGCTTCTATAATTTTTTTAATTCTATTTTTTTAAATAAATTTCTATAATTTTCGAGATAGAGAGAGAGGACCAGGTGACGCTCGAACCTGGGAATTGGTGATTACGAACCTGATGCGCTACTGACAGAGCCACCCCCAGACCTATGCAGTGCAGAAATAAAATTAAAAAGTGTGATGTAAATTATGTATAAGCTGAACAATTTAAATAAATGTTATTTACAGTGTTAAATCATAAATCTAATGTTAAAATGAATATTAAAGAATGTCCTGCAATCACGAAACATTTGGAGAGTTAACTGAAAGAGTTAAGTGTGGGATCCGAACCCACGAACTCCAGCTAACATATCACGTTCTAAGCATTGCACTACAGAAGCTAAGACAGTTCCAGCTAACGTAGACTGCAAACTTTTCCAATTAATTTAGCCGTCATCTCTTGCTGTGGAAGGGATAGCTGTCTAAAGAGATGGTGAAATAATAATAATGTCGACAGTTGAATACGCAGAAACCGTGTCATCAATGTAAGCTCAGTAGTCAGAGCACCAGCTGGTCGTGGGTTCGGATCTCATTCGCACCTTGGCTAATTTTTCCCCAGTTGGGTTGTTTTACCTCTGAGCGGCACTTTTTTGCACACCATGGGCTAAATGGCCAGGTCACATGGACCCCGAAGGCTCAGAGAAGGTTGGGGGAGGGGACCCACTGGAACAGCTGTTGGGAGACAGATGGTAGCCTCCCGTCAAGGCCATCCAGCGTGTTCTTTAACGTGCACAGGGTATGGCTCTCTCGCACATGGGACCATGCCTTAACGTCCTATACGACGGACGACGGTCTTTCCAAGCCCATCGGTGTCCCCTACTAACCGTGGGCAGGGCGGGGAATTTTGCGGAGATAAATCTCAACGCTGACCCAGCTGGGACTCGAACCTGGGAACTACAGATTACGAGCCTGGCGCGTTACCGACTGAGCCACCCCGCCCCGATTTTTCCCCCCAGCTAACTCTTGTAATGTTAAGTGAATACTTAAGTTTTTCTTCTCTGATTATTGCTGGTTAAATCTGAACAGTGGAATTAATGTTTTTAATCATTACGGGACTTAACCAGGCTGTGCAAAATCTGTACTGAATAAATTTGAATGACTTATAAAATTCTATAATATATTTTAATCAGATTACAGTGAGAGATGTGTTATGATATTACCGAAAAATGCACAAATACTGTACGAATTCCAATACGAAAGTGTTTCAATGTAAAAACTCTATTATAAGCTGTTATAAATCTCTAGAATTAGCTTCCATAAGAAATTTCCTTAAAAATTAATTGACTCGGATTAATTTCGCATGGATGGAAGATAAAGCCTTCACTGTAATTATAATCTTTACCAAGAAAAAAATATAGTAAACAATTCACGTGTATTGTTAAATTGTTTGTTATTTTTTGATTAGCAAATAATATTGAATATGGTTTGCTAATCAAAACAATATTGCGACAATATTGTATTAGTATACAACACTGTATAATCTAAGCAAACAATATTGTATATGTATTGGATTATTTTTTAATTATTATTTAGTTTTCCATCCGAAATTTAACTATCCCCGATACATTTCCAGGCTGTGTCTGACATTATACTTTGTGAAATGTACACGCAGTGTTGATTGAATTACGTCACCCCCCCCCCCCTCCCTTCAATGTTACATCAGTGGAAGCAAAGGTTGAAGCTCTTTAACTTCTAAAATTAGTGTTTCATGAGAAAATACGACTGAAGGTAAAATAGAGTTGGGTTGGGTTGTTTTACCTCTGAGCGGCACTTTTTTGCACACCATGGCCAGGTCACATGGACCCCGAAGGCTCAGAGAAGGATGGGGGAGGGGACCCACTGGAACAGCTGTTGGGAGACAGATGGTAGCCTCCCGTCAAGGCCATCCAGCGTGTTCTTTAACGTGCACAGGGTATGGCTCTCCCGCACACGGGGCCACGACTTAACGTTCCATCCGACGGACGGTGGCCTTTCCAAGCCCATTGGTGTCCCCTACTGACCGTGGGCAGGGCGGGGAATTTTGCGGAAATAAATCTCAACGCTGACCCAGCTGGGACTCGAACTTAGGAACTACAGATTACGAGCCTGGCGCGCTACCGACTGAGCAGGTAAAATAGAGAGTTCCCAATCAAGTCTATCGAAATCTCGATTTTCAAAAATATTCGTTTTGTATTTAAAGAATTATGGAAATTTGAATATATAACAGCAACAATAACTCTTAAAAAGTTAAAAAAATATCGAAATAAGTATTTGCACAAACATTTTAATACATATGTATTGTATTAGAAGGCTTGAAATAATACTTCTTATTTAAATTATAATTAACGTTTGAAGTAAATCCTAAATATTGGCATTGCTGGTGTTAAATATTAAAACTTGATAATTCTTTAAATACCGAACAAATATTGTTAAAAATCGAGATGTGGATAGACGGGATTAAGATCTTCAGTCACATTTTCTCATAAAACGCTTAGTTTAGAAATTATAAAGCTTCGCAGTCAGATTCCTATTGACATAATATCAATATAACAAATAATAATAATAATACTAATTTGCCGTCCCGTGGCCGAGTGGTTAGCCCGCTTGGCTACTGATCTACGGGACCTGGGTTCGAGCCCCGGGTAAGGCATGGATGTTCGTGTTGTTTTCTGTGAGGTCCTGCCATCCTCTCAGATCTTCTACTGTGGCATATAAACTGACAGGCTCCTGTCAGACCTCTGTGGCAAGCAGCTGCTTGAGGGGGTATTTATTTTTAGCCGTCCCATGGCCGAGTGGTTAGCACGCTTGGCTACTGATCTACGGGACCTGGGTTCGAGCCCCGGGTAAGGCATGGATGTTCGTGTTGTTTTCTGCTGAGGTTCTGTCATCCTCTCAGATCTTCTACTGTGGCATATAAACTGACAGGCTACTGTCAGACCTCCGTGGCAAGCAGCTGCTTGAGGGGGTATTTATTTTTAGCCGTCCCATGGCCGAGTGGTTAGCACGCTTGGCTACTGATCTACGGGACCTGGGTTCGAGCCCCGTGTAAGGCATGGATGTTCGTGTTGTTTTCTGCTGAGGTTCTGTCATCCTCTCAGATCTTCTACAGTGGCATATAAACTGACAGGCTACTGTCAGACCTCCGTGGCAAGCAGCTGCTTGAGGGGGTATTTATTTTTAGCCGTCCCATGGCCGAGTGGTTAGCACGCTTGGCTACTGATCTAAGGGACCTGGGTTCGAGGCCCGGGTAAGACATGGTTGTGTGTATTGTTTTTCTGCTGAGGGCCTGCCATCCTCTCAGACCTTCTACTATGGCATATAAACTGACAGGCTACTGTCAGACCTCTGTGGCAAGCAGCTCTTGAGGAGGTATTTATTTTTTTTTTATAATAATAAAAATAACATAATATCTTATTGTGTTATAATTCAATGACCGATGAGCGTTAATATTCTAAGAAAGGAACTAAATCCATACGAACCTCGCAAGTTGAGTTTTTAGCACTCGAAGTCAAACGCTATCGTAAGAAACGTTATAAGGGGCGGGGGTGGCTCAGTCGGTAGCGCGCCAGGCTCGTAATCTGTAGTTCCCAGGTTCGAGTCCCAGCTGGGTCAGCGTTGAGATTTATCTCCGCAAAATTCCCCGCCTTGCCTACGGTCAGTAGGGGACACCGATGGGCTTGGAAAGGCCGCCGTCCGTCGGATGGGACGTTAAGTCGTGGGCCCCTGTGCGGGAGAGCCATACCCTGTGCACGTTAAAGAACACGCTGGATGACCTTGACGGGAGGCTACCATCTGTCTCCCAACAGCTGTTCCAGTGGGTCCCCTCCCCCAACCTTCTCTGAGCCTTCGGGATCCATGTGACCTGGCCATTTAGCCCATGGTGTGCAAAAAAGTGCCGTTCAGAGGTAAAACAACCCAAACAACCCAAGAACCGTTATAAACTACCAAAGGAAAAACACCATCTTTTGTCTAAAAGAAACAAAACACAGCGCCCAGCTTCATCTAATAATCGATATACTTGCGAAGTATTTTCTCTAGTCATCTCTCTTTAAGTTAAGACCAAAATATGCAGGAGAATAAGGAATGCAAATGAACAAGAACCTAAAGAAAAGTTTTCAGGGAACAGATACGGCTTGCTTATCAATAAGACAGCATCTCTCCTAGACATCATTTCGACCATAAAGAAAAACTTCAGTTGAAAATGCGGAATCTTTTATTTAAAATGACAACAAGGGAAAAGTAAAAATGTCAGAGAGAAGAGGCTCGCATTTTGTTCGTTTTTTGTTTTTATTCCTTTCATGTTGTGCGGCAGAGAGGATGTTGCTCCTTTCTCCAGATGGTGTCAGCATCTTCCAGAATGAGATATAAAGCACGAGAGAGATGCATCTTCTTACACGTGACGGAGGATGGATGCTGGTACGGCTTTCTCGAGCTTCTGAGATTTGCTGGTTAGATCCTCAGCTGGCGGGCGCAGGAATGGCTTCACAGCGGGAGTTACGTCGACGTGATGACGACTGGAAACGGCCGAATTTGGTGATGGATTAGACGGATGTGGAACCCGGAGCGGTCGTTTGCCATTCTCTGTTTTCCTTCGGATGCTGTGCATCATCACCCAAGTGTAGAGAAGTCGCGAGCAGATGCTTTGCAGTTGGAAGGAATGCTGTTCAGGTGGCGCAAGGGAGCAATATTTAAGATGAAATCGGTTAAGAAAAGTTGGAAGCGAAATATATCTTTTATGTCAATCATTAAAAATAATTGCAACTACCTATTAAGAAAATATACCCAGCCCTGTATTGACACAATACTTGATTTACACAGTTTCGGCTTCACAAGATCAAGAAAATGAAAAAAAGTGCAAACAGTTTTGTTTTACGTGGTAATTACACTCAGTTTTACACGGTAAAGAAAATGCAACCAGTTTCGTTTTACACGTCACGAAAATAACCAGTTTCGTTTTACAAGAAAATGCAACCAGTTTGGTTTTAATCCGTCAAGAAAATGCAACAAGTTTCGATTTACACGTCAAGAGAATACAACCAGTTTCGTTTTACACGTCAAGAAATTACAACTAGTTTCGTTTTACACGGTCAAGAAAATGCATTCACTTTCGTTTTACACGTCAAGAAAATAACCAGTTTCGTTTTACAAGAAAATGCAACCAGTTTGGTTTTACACCGTCAAGAAAATGCAACCAGTTTCGTTTTACACGTCAAGAAATTACAACCAGTTTCGTTTTACACGGTCAAGAAAATGCATTCACTTTCGTTTTACACGTCAAGAAAATAACCAGTTTCGTTTTACAAGAAAATGCAACCAGTTTGGTTTTACACCGTCAAGAAAATGCAACCAGTTTCGTTTTACACGTCAAGAGAATACAACCAGTTTCGTTTTACACGTCAAGAAATTACAACCAGTTTCGTTTTACATGGTCAAGAAAATGCATTCACTTTCGTTTTACACGTCAAGAAAATGCAACCAGTTTCGTTTTACACGTCAAGAAATTACAACCAGTTTCGTTTTACACGGTCAATAAAATGCATTCACTTTCGTTTTACACGTCAAGAAAATAACCAGTTTCGTTTTACAAGAAAATGCAACCAGTTTGGTTTTACACGTCAAGAAAATGCAACCAGTTTCGTTTCACACGTCAAGAAAATTCAACCAGTTTCGTTTACACGTCAAGAAAAATAACCAGTTTCGTTTTACACGTCACGAAAATACAACCAGTTTTGTTTTACACGGTAATAGGCTCTGTTTTTAACGATCTATCATCATCATCATCATCATCATCATCATCATCATCATCATCATCATCATCATCATCATCATCAAGCAGCCATGGGCTACGGAGGTCCAACCAGACCACGCAGTTTAATTCTCCAAGCATATCTGTCCTAAGCTACATCTGCTGCATCCGGCCACTGCACACCAATTCTAACAAGGTCCTGTTTGACATTGTCTGCCCACCGCATCCTAGACCACACCCTCCTTCTGAGGCCTCTAGGCACACTGTTCATAACTCTAATCGCCAATCTATAATTATCCATACGGGCAACATGGCCAAACCAGCGGAGTCTCTCTCTGCACAATATGCTGCTTAAAGGAGGTTGGACTCCTTTGCCTAACCTCATCATTAGTTACAAAGTTAAACCACCTAATACCCAAGATACTGCGTAAGCATCTAGAATCAAAAGCATCTAGTTTCCTGTTATCTTGTTTACACAGCGTCCAAGTTTCACTACCATAACTAACCCTAGAAAGAACCAAACTATTATACAGTCTAATTTTAGTCTTTATGTGTATACGCCTATTTCTCCACAATCTCCATAGATTCTTAAAAGTCCCGGCAGCAATCCTTATTCGTCTGTTAATCTCATGCCGCACATCACCATTATCTGTTACATAGCTGCCAAGATAATTAAACTGTGACACCTGCTCAAGACTGCAACCATTCAGATTAACTGAATCACAGCCTGCCTGACCAATTTTCATCACTTTAGTTTTCTCTCTGTTTATAACCAAACCTACTGTACTACCAGTCTCATCAACAGCTCGAATGAAAGAGTTCATCTCATCAACATCATTTGCCAAAAGGGCTAAATCATCAGCATAATCTAAATCAGAAATTTTCGTATCTCCAGCCCATTTACGGCCAAAATCTTTCCCTCGAAGTGAATTTCGCATAACATAATCAACAACCAAACTAAAGAGAAAATGAGACAAAATGCACCCTTGTCGAACACCAGACGTAATGCTAAACCAATTGCTACAAGACTTACCAACTCTCACACATGACTCAGTGTTATTATAGAGAGCTTTCATTATGTTAACTAACTTGTCTGGTATACCATATGATCTCACAATCAACCACAAATTATGACGATCAACAGAGTCGAAAGCCTTTTTGAAATCAACAAAGCTAGCAACCAAAGGTTTCTGAAACTCTAAACATTTCTGAAGAATCTGCCTAAGTGAAAATATCTGATCTACACATCCCCTACCACTTCTGAATCCACATTGCTCATCACGCAATTGCCTGCCAACCAGATCCTTAATTCTATTAAGCACAATCATGGAAAGAACTTTACCTGGAACAGAGAGTAGGCTGATACCCCTATAGTTATCACAAGAACTGCGATCACCTTTATTGAAAATAGGGATAATAATAGCTCTGGTAAAATCTTTAGGAACCATGCCTTTATCATAAAAGTTATTCAAAATTTCAGTCATCCAAGTGGTAACCAAAACATTCCCAGCTCTGAGCATTTCTGTAGTAATTTCATCTACCCCTGGGGATTTATGAAGTTTCAGTTTAGAGATAGCCAAACTAACTTCAGATTGTGTTATAGGGCCAACATTAAAGCTGCCAATGCATCTATCATCATTACAAACAATGGGAGTAGAACTAACCACATTGTTTAGAACATTACTGAAATGCTCAGCCCACCTAGCCATGAGAGAATCCTCACCTTCTATAACCTTACCTTGTTTATCCTTCAATCCCTGTATGCCTGTCCGTTTTCTACCACATAAAACATTAACTATCTGGTACAGCTCTCTGCTGTTGTGCTGCCTAACTGCTTCCTCAGCTTTGTCAGCCAAGCTATCAAGCCAAAGATTTTTATCAGTAGCTAACTGATCCTTTACACGTTTATTAAGCTCTCTGTAATCTTTTCTATTAGGACTAGTAGGGTACTGATTAAGGACATTCCTGCAGTTCCTTCTTTCTGAAATAAGATCAATTGCCTTATCACTTAAATAATTCTGCCTCCTCTGCTCCTTTTTTCCTGAAAGAATACTGTTAGTTTCCAAAAAAAAGCTTGTTTAAAATGGCCCCATTCTTCCTCAACTTCAGTATTAAGCAAACCATGACCGTCATAATGACTAAGTAACCTATCATGGTAAGCTTTAGCTATAACTGGGTCATTCAGAGCTTCAGTATTAAAGGTAAATTTTTTAACTCTAGCACAACACTTTTTAAGTTTCATTTGCAAGACACTTTTAACAAGGTAATGGTCAGATCCAATTTCAGCTCCCCTATATGCCCTGGTATTTCTAACAGAACTAGCCTATTTGCTGTTAATTAATATATAATCAATCATATTCCTATGCAGCCCATCAGGTGAAACCCATGTGTATTTATGTATGTCGCGGTGTTTGTAATATGTGTTAGTTATTCTGAAACCATTTAGTTTACTTACCTGTAGGAGACGTTGCCCATTGCCATTGCAGCTACCAATACCAAAAGGGCCTATCACCCCTCCCCAAAGATCAGAGTCAGTACCAACTTTGGCATTGAAGTCACCAAGAACAAGGGTAATATCTCCTTTCTTGACAGAATTCAAAATATCCTGAAGTTGTCCGTAAAACCTATCCTTCTCATCCTCATCAGCATCCTCAGTGGGGGCATAACAGCAGATAACATTCAAGTTTTTAATGATTGTCTGAAATTTTGCTGTAAGAAACCTTTCATTAATGCACTCATATCCTAGAAGAGCATCACTAGCATGTCTGCTGAGCAGCAGACCCACGCCTTGGTGATGCTTTCCATCCTCCCTCCCTGTAAAGAGAAATTTAAAGTTATTTTTAAGTATCTCACCTTTACCTGTCCATCTGGTCTCTTGCAAGCCTAGAATATCTAGGTTATAGCGCTGGAATTCCTGCATGAGGACATCAAGAGAATAACCTCTACATAATGTCCTCACGTTCCACGTTCCTGCAGAGAGAAAATGATTAGTAGGATTTTTAAAGAAATTATGTTTATTGAGATTGGTAGGGCCAACAATATCAAACAGCCCCCTGATCGCAGGCATGGGGCAAAGACCTGTTCCTCCTCCGCTAAAGGCTGAAGTCACCGGTGCTGGTAGGAACTTCAGGCACCACCTTTTCAAGTGGACTTTTTCAAGAGCCACATGGCCTGCCTGAGACGCATTACTCCAGTTTAGGCTTGACGATGTCCAACTAGCTAAGTAAGGTTCAGGTACCTGCGATGGCCTCTGATTAGGATTATCCACCAGCTGATATAAGGTATCCCATGCCTCTGTTCACTTAGAGCTGGCAACCCAGAAGCAAACAGAAAACACAGCGGCAGACTCTCCCTCAACAGAGGCCCACCAGTGCAGCAAGTCCAGGATCTATAATCAAGCTCAAATCCATAAACAAGTCCAGTCTAGTAGGTATAAATGGTCAGCACCAGGACCCTGTGAAGTTGACCACTCCTCAGCAGGGTTGAAAAAAAAGAAAAAAGGGGCCGTAGATGACCAGATCAGCAGGCCATACTGAACTGGCAGCCCTCCCCTTCCGTTCCCTTCCAAAAGAGAATATCTCTTTTGAAAGGTACTAACGGCCTGCACCACGAGAAGGCGGGGTCGGACATTAGGTGCTAGACCTGGCCGGTTCTGTGCATCATCACTAGGGATTGGTACACAGCTCTCCTTCCAGTTTACGCCCCAGCGTTTTTCAAACTGCGGGTTGCGCCCCATACTCAGTCGTGAAATCAATTTAAAGGGTCGTGACCAGCATTTTTTTAATGAAATCGAATAGAAAAGATCAGAATGGATCTGACAGACTTGGTCGCGACGTAAAATGAAAAACACTGCTGTAGAAAATGCTGCCAGCATTGTTTCATACGATTATAGATTCGGTTTTTAACGGTGCAGATTTAGTTTTTATTTTATTTATATAGAATAATACACTTCCTGAAGTAGCAATGGCATGACATCAAGGGATCCTTTCCAAAGTAAAATCAACTAAACGGCTTTAAGTTGATATCATTTATAATCATGTATAAATGGATAATAATAAATTCCCATATTAAAGAAACTTCATTTGTAACAAGTGATATTTATATTCTTTCGCTAAAATTGTATTCTTGCCATTTCTAACGCAATCCGTCTCGCGACATCTTAACGAAATAAACCTGGTTTTGATCGGGTTGGGTTGTTTTACTTCTGAGCGGGACTTTTTTGCACACCATGGGCTAAATGGCTAGGTCACATGGACCCCGAAGGCTCAGAGAAGGTTGGGGGAGGGGACCCACTGGAACAGCTGTTGGGAGGCAGATGGTAGCCTCCCGTCAAGGCCATCCAGCGTGTTCTTTAACGTTGGGTTGTTTTACCTCTGAGCGGCACTTTTTTGCACACCATGGGCTAAATGGCCAGGCCACAAGGACCCCGAAGGCTCAGAGAAGGTTGGGGGAGGGGACCCACTGGAGCAGCTGTTGGGAGACAGATGGTAGCCTCCCGTCAAGGCCATCCAGCGTGTTCTTTAACGTGCACAGGGTATGGCTCTCTCTCGCACACGGGGCCACGGCTTAACGTCCCATCCGACGGACGGCGGCCTTTCCAAGCCCATCGGTGTCCCCTACTGACCGTGGGCAGGGCGGGGAATTTTGCGGAGATAAATCTCAACGCTGACCCAGCTGGGACTCGAACCTGGGAACTACAGATTACGAGCCTGGCGCGCTACCGACTGAGCCACCCCCGCCCCCGGACCACCAAGTTAAAGAATACGCTGAATGGCCTTGACGGTATTAACGGAACTTACTGGATCATACTGGTCCATATTGTCTCCTAACAGCCGTACAGCGGGTTCCCTTCCCCAATCTTCTCTGAGACCTGGGGCACTTGGGAACTGGACGTTTAGCTCATTGTTTGCATAAAAGTACAACTCCGAGGAAAAACAACCTATCACTACTCTATTGAAAAAAAAAATAAAATTTACATATCAGTTTCAAAAAATATATTTCTTTTCAATCAGCTATTGCTGCTGCGGAGTTAAAGCCATTTATCAGTTTATATCTGCATGGGTAAGACTCTATGATGCAGATGAGAATCAATAATTTTCTTCCAGCGAATTTTCTGCCACTGGCCACGAAACTGTATCGAAGAAAACGGAACGTAAACGTTTATATTTAATTTACTTTCCCCTGTATATATTTAGCCCTCTTCTATAGGAATTTGACGGAACAAAATACTGGAGGCATGACACGATTTAAGCGATGACTTGTGTGAGTATATACATATAAAATAAGTGACTTTTCTATTCACACAAAAGCAAATGGTTGCGAAAGTAAGCCACATCAGACCGTTTCCTATTAACTTTTCGTAACTTACATCTAGAATCGAAAACAAAAATTGACCACAAATTCATCCCAATGAGAAAAATGGAATGAATCCAGCAAACAGACACCAACGGCGAACAAACTGCACTAAAAAGCACGCAAGATCCAACTTAACATCTCTGAAGAATTGAAGAGAAATGATAAGAGATGCATTATTCAGAGGAAGAGGCTGCACCTGCCGGATGCTGCTGCGGAGGATGTCGGAAATGAAAACTATTGACGAAGTTAGAGGCAAAAAGACAAAACCCGGAAGCAGCAAAACAAGGAAAGGAGCTACTGCCTTCGCTTCTGATTACCTGAGGGGTGCAAACTCAATTGCTTGGCAGGTCGGAGAAGGGGAATTTTGACGCGTCATGGCTGATGCTTCTGCTATACGAAAGAGAGGGGGTTTGTTATGTAGCCCAAGGTTGTGGGGGAGGAGATTATCACGGAGGAAAAGTTAAGCAAATGGGAGCTCGTTATCAAAAGAGTTTTTTTTTTGTGAAGGAGTTTGCATTTTATTCTTCAGTTCATTAAGAATTTAAATCCAAGGAAAATCAATGGTTAAGAATTTGAGATAGCGATTATTAGGATCTGCTTTTCAATGAAAGGAGTAAAGGGAGATGAAGATTTTGGGTTGGGTTGTTTTACCTCTGAGCGGTACTTTTTTGCACACCATGGGCTAAATTGCCAGGTCACAAGGACCCCGAAGGCTCAGAGAACGTTGGGGGAGGGGACCCACTGGAACGGCTGTTGGGAGACAGATGGTAGCCTCCCGTCAAGGCCATCCAGCGTGTTCTTTAACGTGCACAGGGTATGGCTTTCTCGCACACGGGGCCACGGCTTAACGTCCCATCCGACGGACGGCGGCCTTTCCAAGCCCATCGGTGTCCCCTACTGACCGTGGGCAGGGCGGGAATTTTGCGGAGATAAATCTCATCGCTGACCCAGCTGGGACTCGAACCTGGGAACTACAGATTACGAACCTGGCGCGCTACCGACTGAGCCACCCCCGCCCCTGGGAGATGAAGATCAGCACATTTCCACGAGAAAGAGAAAATGAGCGATAAGGCGGGAAAACGTAAAATGTAGGACGAGTAATTTTACTCCACATGTCGATTTAGAGGAAGTTGAAGTAAGGAAATGTTTTATAAAGATATGTTAGGTGCTGTAAAAAGCAAATGACACTAATCAACATTGACTTTCGCTTCCTAAAAATGTTAGATAATTCTTAAATCTATTTTCAAAACTAATCCCAAACTGGACTTTTGTATTATATACCGCCCGCGTGCGGTCCCGTTATATAGGGTGATAGAAACAGTAATTGTTTTATTTATATATCACATTAAAATAATTACGAACATCTAACAAGGAATAAATTTTATTTTTATAGCGAATGTTAAAAATGACCCCCTACGTACAGTCGCTGAAAAAAATATCGAACACTATGGTTGATTACAGATTTCAGAAAAAGTATTGAAACTGGTGCGAAACTGGAGCAGAAAAAGTTCACAGCAAACTGGAGCGTGTGCAGTTACTGCCCACGCTTCAGTTTGCTGTGAACGGTAACTGCACACGCTCAATATTTCCGTGAGTGAGCCCACACGATCTAGTATCAAAATAATATGACCATCTACAGTCGCTGAAAAAAATATCCGAACACTATGGTTGATTACAGAATTAAAAAAAAAATCTGGTAACGATTTTTTTAGAAATTAGTGATCTGGCAACCTTCGTGTCACGTGACACGAAGGTTGCCAGATCACTAATTTCTAAAAAAATCGTTGCCAGATATTTTAACTGAATTCTGTAATCAACCATAGAGTTCGGATACTTTTTTGAGCGACTGTACATTCAGAGAAGCATCGACACTCGTCCAGGAATTGAATTGGACAATTAAGTCCCATACAGTGTTACGTTGTGGAACATCGCAGTCAGGGATCTTTCTTGCAAAAGAATAGGAATTACAAAAAAAGACTTTTAAGAATCTGTTTACATTTTAGAAAAATAGGCGTATACATATGAAAATTAAAATTGGGCATCATAATAAAATTTTTTTGAGCTTTTCTAAAGTTTGGTATGATAGTGTAACTTTGATCTTAGCAAGATGATAGGTTGTTTGGGTTGTTTTACATCTCTGACCCCAAAAGGAGAATTTTGGGGGAGGGGATCCACTGGAACAGCTATTGGGGGACACATGGTAATCTCCCGTCAAGACCATCCAGTGTGTTCTTTAACGTGCATAGGGTATTGCTCTCCCAAACACGGGGTCACGGCTTAACGTCCCATCCGACGGACGGCGGCCTTTTCAAGCCCATCGGTGTCCCCTACTGACCGTGGGCAGGGCGGGGGAATTTTGCGGAGATAAATCTCAACGCTGACCCAGCTGGGATTAAAATCTGGGAACTACACAAGATGATAGGAAACTTGATGCCTTTAATTATAGATGCTTACGCGGTCTCTTAGCATTAGGGGGTGTGACTTTGAAAGTAATGATGGGGTTAAAAGGAGTCGACAACCTCCTTTAAGCAGCATTTTGAGCAGAGAGAGACGTCGTTTGTTTATCCATGAAGCACTGCAGATTAATTAACAAGTGATGAACAGTGTGACTAAAGGCCTCAGGAAAGGTGAGAGACTAGAATGTGAAGAGTGGACTATGCCGATCAGGATCTTGTTATATTTGGCTTTCCATGACGAAGTGCAACATCAGTAGCTCAGGATAGCCATGCATCATCATCATCATCATCATCATCATCATCATCATCATCATCATCATCATCATCATCATCATCATCATCATCATCATCATCATCATCATCATCATCATCAAGCAGCCATGGGCTACGGAGGTCCAACCAGACCGTGCAATTTAGTTCTCCAAGCAAGTCTATCCTGAGCTACATCTACTGCATCTGGCCACTGCACACCAATTCTAACAAGGTCCTGCTTGACATTGTCTGCCCACCGCATC
Organism: Ryuthela nishihirai; assembly: GCA_038380435.1. Taxonomy (NCBI): domain Eukaryota; kingdom Metazoa; phylum Arthropoda; class Arachnida; order Araneae; family Heptathelidae; genus Ryuthela; species Ryuthela nishihirai. The sequence continues at coordinate 21,263,942 of JAWZYU010000002.1, forward strand.
CTAGGTCTCCCCTTCTTTCTGAGGCCTTTAGGCACACTGTTCATAACTCTATTCGCCAATCTATAATTATTCATACGGGCAACATGGCCAAACCAACGGAATCTCTCTCTGCACAATATGCTGCTTAAAGGAGGTTGCAAACTCCTTTGCCTAACCTCATCATTAGTTACAAAGTTGAACCACCTAATGCCCAAGATACTGCGTAAGCATCTGGAATCAAAAGCATCTAGTTTCCTGTTATCTTGTTTACAAAGTGTCCAAGTTTCACTACCATAACTAACCCTAGAAAGAACCAAACTATTATACAGCCTAATTTTACTCTTTAAGTGTATACGCCTATTTCTCCACACTCTCCATAGATTCTTAAAAGTCCCGGCAGCAATCCCTATTCGTCTGTTAATCTCATGCCGCACATCACCATTATCGGTTACATAGCTCCCAAGATAATTAAACTGTGACACCTGCTCAAGACTGCAACCATTCAGATTAACTGAATCACAGCCTGCCTGACCAATTTTCATCACTTTAGTTTTCTCTCTGTTTATAACCAAACCTACTCTACTACCAGTCTCATCAACAGCTCGAATGAAAGAGTTCATCTCATCAACATCATTTGCCAAAAGGGCTAAATCATCAGCATAATCTAAATCAGAAATTTTCGTATCTCCAGCCCATTTAAGGCCAAAATCTTTCCCTTGAAGTGAATTTCGCATAACATAATCAACAACCAAACTAAAGAGAAAAGAAGACAAAATTCACCCTTGTCGAACACCAGAAGTAATGCTGAACCAATTGCTACAAGACGTACCAACTGTCACACATGACTCAGTGTTATTATAGAGGGCTTTCATTATGTTAACTAACTTGCCTGGTATACCATATGATTTCACAATCAACCACAAATTATGACGATCAACAGAGTCGAAAGCCTTTTTGAAATCAACAAAGCTAGCAACCAAAGGTTTCTGAAACTCTAAACATTTCTCAAGAATCTGCCTAAGTGAAAATATCTGATCCACACATCCCCTACCACTTCTGAATCCACATTGCTCATCACGCAATTGACTGTCAACCGGATTCTTAATTCTATTAAGCACAATCATGGAAAGAACTTTACCTGGAACAGAGAGTAGGCTGATACCCCTATAGTTATCACAAGAACTGCGATCACCTTTTTTGAAAATAGGGATAACAATAGCTCTGGTAAAATCCTTAGAAACCATGCCTTTATCATAAAAGATATTCAGAATTTCAGTCATCCAAGTGGTAACCAAAACATTCCCAGCTCTAAGCATTTCGGTAGTAATTTCATCTACCCCTGGGGATTTATGTAGTTTAAGTTTAGAAACAGCCACAATAACTTCAGATTGTGTTATAGGGCCAACATTGAAGCCACCAATGCATCTATCATCATTGCAAACAATGGGAGTAGAACTAACCACATTGTTTAGAACATCACTGAAATGCTCAGCCCACCTAGCCATGACAGATCCTCCCCTTCTATAACCTTACCTTGTTTATCCTTCAATCCTTGTATGCCAGTCCGTTTTCTACCACACAAAACATTAACTATCTGGTACAGCTCTCTGCTGTTGTGCTGTCTAACTGCTTCCTCGGCTTTGTCAGCCAAACCATCAAGCCAAAGATTCTTATGGAAGACTAAATTACAAGTCTTGTTGAATCGCCATAGCCCGTGCTTGTTTGAAGATTTCGTATGTAAATACTAAGAAACCTATGAACCACAAAAAAAATCTCGTACTTCAAGAGCAGAAGGGGTGGCTCAGTCGGTAGCACTCCAGGCTCTTAATCTTCAGTTCCCAGGTTCGATTCATAGCTGCTTTGAGATTTATCTCAGCGAAATTCCCCCCCCCCCCCCGACTTCGGTTAGTAGGGGACATCGATTGGCTTGGAGAGTAATTTAATGGACGAGAGTTAATTTAACGGAGAGTTAATTTAACTTCATATTGGAGACGTCATTTGGGACGTTAAGCTATGGAGAAGTTTAATGGACGTTAAGGGGACGTCCATTAAACGTGATTATCATTAAGACGTCCATAGCTTAACTTCATATGGGATGTTAAGCTATGGGACGTATAATGGACTATGGGGCGTCTATGGGACGCTTTTTTATGGGACGTTAAGCTATGGGACGCTTTTTTATGGGACGTTAAGCTGTGGACGTCATATGGGACGTTAAGCTATGGGACGTTTAGTTAATATGACGTTAATTTAATGTCATATTAACTAACGTCATATGGGACGTTAAGCTATGGTTTCGTGTGTGGGAGAGCCATGCCCTGTGCACGTTAAAGAATATGCTGGATGGCCCTGACGGGCCATCCAGCATATTCTTTAACGTCAGGGCCATCCACCATATTCTTTAAGGTACTTGTAACTTAGCCTCTTAGCCCATTACGCGCAAAAAAGTGCCGCTCAGGAATAAAAGAACAGCACCTACATACCTGAAGTGACGAAACCGTCATGAAAGTAAATCATTACTTTCTGAATAACAACTCGTCTTAGAAACAACACAAAGGTCTAACATATTACCTTGTGTCAACGAGAAAGAGTCAGTGCAATTGCAGATCATTTTAATAGCAACGAGAAAGAGAAGTGCAATTGCAGATAATTTTAATGACAACGAGAAATGACAACGAAGTGCAATTTAATGACAACGAAGGTTAATGACGACGAAGTGCAATTGCAGATCATTATAATGCCAACGAAAAAGAGAAGTGAAATTGCAGATCATTTAAGTGTCAACGAGAAAGAGCCAGTGCAACTGAAGATCATTTTAGTGTCAAAACTCATTTAGAGCATTTATAATTTATAAGTCCCCGGTTTAAATGGAAATTTGCAGCGTTGCACAGCGACTTTTAGGGCACCCTGTATCACGAAACGATGCGCCTCTTATTATATCTTTTCAGTTCTTCAGAGATGTTAAGCTAGGAACAGAATAAATTATTTGAAAATGGTCAAACGAGATCCATCGCACTAGAAAAAGGAAAGCGATTATTTAGCGTGGGTTGGGTTGTTTTACCTCTGAGCGGCACTTTTTTGCACACCATGGGCTAAATGGCCAGGTCACATGGACCCCGAAAGCTCAGAGAAGGTTGGGGGAGGGGACCCACTGGAACAGCTGTTGGGAGACAGATGGTAGCCTCCCGTCAAGGCCATCCAGCGTGTTCTTTAACGTTGGGTTGTTTTACCTCTGAGCGGCACTTTTTTTGCACACCATGGGCTAAATGGCCAGGTCACATGGACCCCGAAGGCTCAGAGAAGGTTGGGGGAGGGGACCCACTGGAACAGCTGTTGGGAGACAGATGGTAGCTTCCCGTGAAGGCTATCCAGCGTGTTCTTTAACGTGCACAGGGTATGGCTCTCCCGCACACGGGGCCACGGCTTAACGTCCCATCCGACGGACGGCAGACTTTCCAAGCCCATCGGTGTCCCCTACTGACCGTGGGCAGGGCGGGGAATTTTGAGAAGATAAATCTCAACGCTGACCCAGCTGGGACTCGAACCTGAGAACTACAGATTACGAGCCTGGCGCGCTACCGACTGAGCCACCCCTGCCCCATAGAATTCAATGACTTTTAGTTCTATTTCCGAACGAAATGTTTGAGAGGATTTTTAACGATCGGAGAGATTTAACTTTATACCGAAAGCTTTAAGGAAAGAAAAAGAAAATGGAAACGAAAAAAAAAAAGGAAAGATCCCCAAAATTCGAATGGAACAAAATCTACCCATTAGCACGTTCAGTCTCTGACTGTCATTCAAAAGGAGGACATTGCAGAAATCCTTATCCTCTCCCCTCAGCAGATGTTCTCCGTATTCACCTCCCTCATCTTCCATTCTCCAAGACAGCAGAGAACCTTAATCCACATTGTGCGTGACGTACAAGATTACGTCATGGCACGTGGAAAGGAGTGTCATCTTGTCAGCACCGTTTCACCTCTTGGTACCTCAAAACCTTCACTCAGCGAGGGGAAGACTTTGATTTATGGCCAGACCCGGATATTTCTGCATGTATATATGCATGCAGGACATTGGCTCACAGACTTGCAATAGAAATGAGTGCAAGGAGCCGCACAGTGACGGAATTCGTGGCCCTCGTCTTGATGGGTCGGAAGCTGTCCCATCTTGTCACAAAGGCGCCACTTCGTCGTGACAGCGCAGGAACACATGGCGCTATACCTTTCGACAGAAATCTTCTTTCGCCCTTATTTTTTCTCAGTGAATGTGGACAGCGTGAATTATTAATCTCATCTTTACAGTGTGTTCACTTTATTGTGTTTCTTGAGCAGTGAAGGAACGGATTTCGTTGACAATGGCAGCCATTCCAAGTGGAAAAAAAGAAATAGCGAAGAGGTATAAACATATTCGGAAGTCGTTGCTTTGAACATGAATGATTTTTTTTTTTGCGCGTGTATGACATTTTTGACGGAAAAGTGCGGGTTCAAAAATGAACCAAAAATGTATCGAGAATAAATAATTGGATACTTTTAAGGTATTTCTGTTGCTCTATGTCCAAGAAGCATTTTTGTGCACGAAACGAGCTAAAATGATTAGGTCAGAAAGAACTCGAGTAAGATTGGAAAAAAAAAAACAAAAAAAAAAAAACGAATCCACTTAACAGCTATTAGGGTTGAGTTATTTTTACCTTTGGTCGGCACTTTTTTGCCCACACTGGGCTAAATGAGCAGGTTACAAGGGTTTTGGGTTGGGTTGTTTTACCTCTGAGCGGCACTTTTTTGCACACCATGGGCTAAATGGCCAGGTCACATGGACCCCGAAGGCTCAGAGAAAGTTGGGGGAGGGACCCACTGGAACAGCTGTTGGGAGACAGATGGTAGCCTCCCGTCAAGGCCATCCAGCGTGTTCTTTAACGTGCACAGGGTATGGCTCTCCCACACACGGGGCCACGGCTTAACGTCCCATCCGACGGACGGAGGCCTTTCCAAGCCCATCGGTGTCCTCTACTGACCGTGGGCAGGGCGGGGAATTTTGCGGAGATAAATCTCAACGCTGACCCAGCTGGGACTCGAACCTGGGAACTACAGATTACGAGCCTGGCGCGCTACCCCGCTCAGAGTTAAAACAACCCAAATATCTAAGGCAAAAAGCAAATCGAGTAAAGTACACACTCCTTAACAGGTGAATGACTTAACTACAAACTGACGCAACATTTCAAGTTCAATCTGAAGTCACTTTCCTCCATAAATATCCGTAATCAGTTCGCACAGGCTACCTCGGCAATAAAGCGTTTTTTTTTCCAGCATCGTTAAGAAAAGAAGTTTGAAGAAATAACGTGCGGAAAGAAGAGAGAAAGACAGACTTTGCTAAGCCAATAGCCATTCGTTATTCCGAACAACAACAAAAGGAAAAGAAGATCCAGAAGAAACTCTTTAAAATGGAAACCTCATCTGATGGGTAATAGAAAAGAAAACAAGGTATCCGTTTTCTGCCTTATCTATCCACGTCCTGAGCAACATAAAAATCAATTGTCGCATATTAAGACGGAATTTATTTTAAAAGCACTCAATAACTTCCTCTGGCTTTAAAGAAAACACAATGAGACTCCACCGAGCGAGGTAAAAAAGATCAATATTCTTTTGTAATTAATTCTGGTCACTTTTTTTTCTCTTTTTTTTTCTCTTTTGTTTACTTTTTGTCATTTCAAAGATGGGACATAAAACAGAGGCTTTAATTAAAACCGATCTTTTCCGCGTTGTGTGTATTTTCCCTTTTAATTCTCACCTTATTAATCACTGGAAACAGGTTTTAATGTGCCTTTATTGAACAAGAATGGGTAATTTGTTGTAAGGTCACACGCCACAAAAAGAGTAAAGTCCGGAAACCGATAATGACCAAGAAAAGGAGAGACTTCGTTGATCACGTGACAGTCTTCTTGGTTCGTTTTGCGTCAGTTGTTGGTAAAATGGTCTTCGGGATGTCTGTTGTCCCTGGGCGGGGGTGGCTCTGTCGGTAGCGCGCCAGGCTCGTAATCTGTAGTTCCTAGGTTCGAGTCCCAGCTGGGACAGCGTTGAGATTTATCTCCGCAAAATTCCCCGCCCTGCCCACGGTCAGTAGGGGACACCGATGGGCTTGGAAATCCCGCCGTCCGTCGAATGGGACGTTAAGCCGTGGCCCCGTGTGCGGGAGAGCCATACCCTGTGCACGTTAAAGAACACGCTGGATGGCCTTGATGGGAGGCTACCATCTGTCTCCCAACAGCTGTTCCAGTGGGTCCCCTCCCCCAACCCTCTCTGAGCCTTCGGGGTCCATGTGACCTGGCCATTTAGCCCATGGTGTGCAAAAAAGTGCCGCTCAGAGGTAAAACAACCCAACGTTAAAAAACACACTGGATGGCCTTGATGGGAGGCTACCATCTGTCTCCCAACAGCTGTTCCAGTGGGTCCCCTTCCCCAACCTTCTCTGAGCCTTCGGGGTCCATGTGACCTGGCCATTTAGCCCATGGTGTGCAAAAAAGTGCCTCTCAGAGGTAAAACAACCCAACGTTAAAAAACACACTGGATGGCCTTGATGGGAGGCTACCATCTGTCTCCCAACAGCTGTTCCAGTGGGTCCCCTCCCCCAACCTTCTCTGAGCCTTCGGGGTCCATGTGACCTGGCCATTTAGCCCATGGTGTGCAAAAAAGTGCCGCTCAGAGGTAAAACAACCCAACTCTGTTGTCCCTTGGCTAGCAATTAACAGACCGAATGGACAAAATAAGGATTTGTGTAAAGGAAAAGTTAAAAGCATCTTTAAAAAAAAAACTGGTCTATAGTTTTTATTTTCCGTTTTCGACAAAATAGCAGTAGTTAAGGTTGATGCTTTTCAGACAAGTCTAAATGAGGAGTAAATAAAAACAGTATTTTTTTCGAGATGTAATTTTATTGTTTTTTGAGATTAGCTATCCTCTGTGTTGCAGTTTTTTTTTAGTTCAGTGGCGTTAAATGGGAAGAATTCCAAAACCAAATATTCTCTAACCAGAGAATGGGCCAAGTTCTCTCCGAAATGAAAAAGAAGCTTTGCATAGCCAGCTTCCTTTAATGAAATGTACACGACCCTAAAAAATATCCGGACACACTTCGATTTCACAGTGACATTTGCCTCAATAGCGTGTCTGTCCTTCTTTGACTACTATGATACCCACCACCTATGATTCCCACTAAAGAACGATAGACTGAAGCAGGTAGTCCACCATTCCTGCTGCAGATCAGGGGACACCGATGGGCTTGGAAAGGCCTCCGTCCGTCTGATGGGACTTTAAACCGTGTCCCCGTGTGGGGGAGAGCCATACTCTGTGCACGTTAAAGAACAAAACACTGGATTGACCTTGATGGGAAAGTGCCATCTGTCTCCCAACAGATATTCCAGTGGGTCCCCTCCCCCAACCTTCTCTGAATCCTCGAGGGCCTTGTGACCTGGCCATTTAGTCCATTGTGTGAAAAAAAGTGCCGCTCAGAAGTAAAAATAACCCAACCCAACCACTCCTACAGAGCAGTGATGAGTTCAGCTACCGACGTGGGAATGTTGGTCTGGCCCTCATCCGACGTCCCAGCTCGTCCTATAGCTATTCTACAGGGTAATATTCCATAGGCAATCGAGACTTTGCGTCTGCTTTTCGGTTTTTTGTACATCCATGTTCATGAACTATTTGTAAGAGCCCCTGCGATACTATGAAATTGCCGATGTGACTGGAAAGCCTCCGTCGGATGGAACGTTAAGCCTAGGTTCAGTGTGCAGCAAAGCCATAGCTTTTACACCTTAAAGGACAAGCTGGATAGCTTTAATGGGAGGCTACTATCTGTCGCCTAAACAGCTGTCTATTGCAGGAGTTGGCAAATAGCGGCCCGCGGGCCGCATTCGGCCCTCTAAGAGTTTTTTGTGGCACGCCAAGACACTCAGAAAAATCCGCCTTGAACCGAGATTTCCTTCCCGTGCGCGACCGAAGATTCGTCTCGTATTTTCTACTAGGACGGCCACGTCAATACGCATGCGCAGTGTAGATACGAAAACAATTGCCCACTCCTGGTCTATTGGGTTCGCTTCCCCAAAGCCTTCTCTGAGCCCTTGAGGTCCTTGTGACTTGGTCATTTAGCCCATTGTGTGCGAAAACTTGCAGCTTAGAGGTAAAACAAACCAAATATGAAACTGAACTATGGAAACAGGGGTGTTCGGATGCATTTTTTTGGGGGGTAGTGTATTTTAATATTCTGGTTCATTATTAACACTAACCACAAATTATGTCAATCAACAGAATCAAAAGCCTTCTTCAAATCTACAAAGCTAGCAAAAATATATTTATAAAGCAAAATATTGTCCGTGAAATTATAACAAGTGCGGCAATCCCTTTTCTGAAAATTGGAAGGATATTATTTTTAGTGAAACCTTAGGAACAATATCCTCAGCACAGAAAAATCTTCAGTAATTTAGCCAAGTGGTAACAAAGTTGGGTTGTTTTACCTCTGAGCGGCACTTTTTTGCACACCATGGGCTAAATGGCCAGGTCACATGGACCCCGTAGGCTCAGAGAAGGTTGGGGGAGGGGACCCACTGGAACAGCTGTTGGGAGACAGATGGTAGCCTCCCGTCAAGGCCATCCAGTGTGTTCTTTAACGTGCACAGGGTATGGCTCTCCCGCACACGGGGCCACGGCTTAACCTCCCATCCGACGGACGGCGGCCTTTTTCAAGCCCATCGGTGTCCCCTACTGACCGTGGGCAGGGCGGGGAAATTTTGCGGAGATAAATCTCAACGCTGACCCAGCTGGGACTCGAACCTGGGAACTACAGATTACGAGCCTGGCGCGCTACCGACTGAGCCACCCCAGCCCCCCAAGTGGTAACAAAATCATCCTCAGTATTTCAGCAGCAATTTTATCTGTCTCTGACGTTTTTTGTAGCTTTCGTTTTGAGAGTGTCGAAATAAATTCAGTTCGTGATTTAATGCGAACATTAAAACAAAAAATATGTTTATCTTCCACATATATAAGAGCAAAACTAACCAAGTTATTTTGAACATCCATTTAATGCTCATCCATTCTCATCACGACAGGATCATTACCACCGATAATCTCATCGCTTTATCCCTTAAGCCTTGTTCACTATTAAGTGCTTTCCTACATAAAACTGTTAATCTCTGTGCCAGCTCTCTATTGAATCTCTGCCTATGTTTCCCTTTGTTATTCATTTGATTAGTCTTCAGATGTTTCCTCAAACGTCTCTTAAGCTTCCTGTAACGCTGTCTGTAGAGATCACTTTGTTTTTTGCTTCCCTTTCTATCAGAAATAAGCCACGAGCCATCATATTTCTGATGACGTCTCTTTTGCTCTTTTTTAACCCAGAATAATACAATTGTTTACAAGTTGGGTTGGGTTGTTTTACCTCTGAGCGGCACTTTTTTGCACACCATGGTCTAAATGGCCAGGTCACATGGACCCCGTAGGCTCAGAGAAGGTTGGGTGAGGGGACCCACTGGAACAGCTGTTGGAAGACAGATGGTAGTCTCCCGTCAAGGCCATCCAGCGTGTTCTTTAACGTGCACAGGGTATGGCTCTCCCGCACACGGGGCCACGGCTTAACGTCCCATCCGACGGACGGTGGCCTTTCCAAGCCCATCGGTGTCCCCTACTGACCGTGGGCAGGGCGGGGAATTTTGCGGAGATAAATCTGAACACTGACCCAGCTGGGACTCGAACCTGGGAACTACAGATTACGAGCCTGGCGCGCTACCGACTGAGCCACCCCCGCCCCTTGTTTACAAGTAGAACCTGTTAAAAAGGTTCCATTATTCTTCAAACTCAGTTTTTAATCAAACGAATTTGCATGACGTCTAAGCAAGCTATTATATATTGTGCCATGTCCCTCTAATTTATTTATTTTTATTTATTGTTGCATTTTATTATATTTTTGTTGTTGTAAATATTTTTATGTGTTAAGTGTGTTCTTGGAAGTGCTATTGTGGGGATGTGACTCATAAGATGTTTATTCGGGTCCGAGCTGGCTGCCTGCGAGGGTTATCGATGTCCGTTGTTGGGTTGGGTTATTTTACCTCTTAGCGGCACTTTTTTGCACACCACGGGCTAAATGGCCAGGTCACATGGACTCCGAAGGCTCAGAGAAGGTTGGGGGAGAGGACCCACTGGAACAGCTGTTGGGAGACAGATGGTAGCCTCCCTTCAAGGCCATCCAGCGTGTTCTTTAACGGGCACAGGGTATGTCTCTCCCGCACACGGGGCCACGGCTTAACGTCCCAACCGACGGACGGTGGCCTTTCCAAGCCTATCGATGTCCCCTACTGACCGTGGGCAGGGCGGAGAATTTTGCGGAGATAAATCTCAACGTTGACCCAGTTGGGACTCGAACCTGGGAACTACAGATTTTCGAGGCTGGAGCGCTACCGACTGAGCCACCCCCGCCCCATCGATGTCCGAAAAGTCCTTTTATGACCTTTTTACAACTAGTCTGGGGCACGAGTGTCAGCGCGGGAGGCGAGCCGAATAATAAAGGAACAAGAGTCTGAGCGTTGCTGTCAAATGGGAAGGACGTTTGATGACGCCGCTCTTTCTCAAAAAGAAAACCCATAAGGGGAGGGTTCGATTCTAAGTGAGAATCAAGATTCTTGGTGAATCTGATACAGTTCTGTGGATTCTGTGTGAACCACATTGTAGGCAAAGGTAAAGCCAGAATCTGCAAAGTGCGGTTCTCCATCTCATTTGCGTAATTGTTTGCAGCAGCAAAGTCCTATGGAATTGAGAGCATCCCAAGTACTTAACTGTAAAAAAAAATAAATATCCCCTCAAGCAGCTGCTTGCCACAGAGGTCTGACAGGAGCCTGTCAGTTTATATGCCAGAGTAGAAAGTCTGTGAGGATGGAAGGACCTCAGCAGAAAAACAACACACACATCCATGCTTTCCCCGGGGCTGGAACCCAGGTCCCTTAGATTGGTAGCCAAGCGCGCTAACCACTCGGCCATGGGACGGCTCACTTAACTGTATATAAGTGTAAATAAATTGTGCCGCCCTTATATAACTCTCATTAGTGAATTGTTGGACATATTTTCATACATTACTTGGCGCAGCAAATCTGGGCATACGTCGGTACGGGTGTAACACCCACGAACCTGTTATTTCACCGAAACAGGTGTGAAGGCAATCAAGGGACTAATTCACCACATCCGGGTTGGGTTGGGTTGTTTCACCTCTGAGCGGCACTTTTTTGCACACCGTGGGCTAAATGGCCAGGTCACAAGGACCCTGGAGGCTCAGAGAAGGTTGGGGGAGGGGACCCACTGGAATAGCTGTTGGGAGACAGATGGTAGCCTCCCGTCAAGGCCATCCAGCGTGTTCTTTAACGTGCACAGGGAATGTCTCTCCCACACACGGGCCACGGCTTAACGTCCCATCCGACGGACGGCGGCCTTTCCAAGCCCATCGGTGTCCCCTACTGACCGTGGGCAGGGCGGGGAATTTTGCGGAGATAAATCTCAACGCTGACCCAGCTGGGACTCGAACCTGGCAACTGCAGATTACGAGCCTGGCACGCTACCGACTGAGCCACCCCCGCCCCAATTAAGTTCACTTTGTTTTTGATGACCAAGAGGCAAATATGTCCCTCTTCCAATCGGTAATAAAATAAAATATCCAAGCAAAAGATATGGAAGAGTAACGATTTTTCCCATTACCTCTTTTTCAGTGAGGAAGAAAGCATGGGGCTAAGTTTTTTATAGCTTATAACACTCCCCCTGTAGAGAAGTTTCATTTGACATATACAGTCGCTCAAAAAAGTACCCGAACACTGTGGTTGATTACAGAATTCGGAAAAAATATCTGGCAACGATTGTTTTTTTTTTTTTTTTTAGAAATTAGTGATCTGGCAACCTTCGTGTCACATGAACATGAAGGTTGCCAGATCACTAATTTCTAAAAAAAATCGTTGCCAGATATTTTTTCTGAATTCTGTAATCAATTATAGTGTTCGGATACTTTTTGAGCGACTGTAGGTGGTCATATTATTTTGATACTAGATCGTGTGGGCTCACTCACGGAAATATTGAGCGTGTGCAGTTACCGTTCACAGCAAACTGGAGCTGTGCAGTAACTGCACACGCTCCAGTTTGCTGTGAAAGGTAACTGGAGCGTGTACAGTTGCTGTACACGCTCCAGATATTTTTCCTGAATTCTGTAATCACGTGACACGAAGGTTGCCAGATCACTAATTTCTAAATAAAATCGTTGCCAGATATTTTTTCTGAATTCTGTAATCAACCATAGTGTTCGGATACTTTTTAGAGCGACTGTAGGTGGTCATATTATTTTGATACTAGATCGTGTGGGCTCACTCACGGAAATATTGAGCGTGTGCAGTTACCGTTCACAGCAAACTGGAGCGTCTGCAGTAACTGCACACGCTCCAGTTTGCTGTGAACGGTAACTGGAGCGTGTACAGTTGCTGTACACGCTCCAGATATTTTTTCTGAATTCTGTAATCAACTATAGTGTTCGGATACTTTTTTGAGTGACTGTACATGGCGTCATAATTCAACGATCACTGAGCATAAACTGTAACCGTGTAATTCCCATATAAGTATCTCCTGATGTTATATAAGTATCTCCTGATGTTATATAAGTATCTCCTGATGTTGACTGTTTACTCTCCTCCCTTATTTAAAAATTGATCAAAATTTCGAATATGAGGACGAAAAACCCGAGGTTTAAACGAGACTTTCAATTCTAGGCCAAACCGTGCAGAACCAAGAACAGCAGAGCCCATTTAGCGAACGAAAAGGATTCGTGCCTGGGTTGAATCCGTAACCGCGTAACAATCACGCAACGTACGGTGCCTAAGGAACGCAGCGATAAAGACGAGGACGCCCGAGTGAACAGCCTTTTTTGCTTCACACATGACAAACGTTGTTTATAACCTTTAAACGAACGAAACTCTTCTACACAAGGGCTTTAAAAAAAAAACAGGTTCGGCACGAAACGTTGGTACATAAATCGATTGAGAACACTGCGAGGGAAAAATAGTCGAAGTGATTTCTTTAACAAGCGAACTAAAATAAAGAACAATCATTCCGACGACTGAAGCCCCCCCCCTCCCTTCTGTACTTTTTTTTTTTTATTTTAAAACGAGATCGTTTCCTAATTCGGTTCGTTTCTGCCTTTCAAGCCCTTTAAAAGGAAAGTTTCTGCAAAGAAAGGGGAACGAAATGGGAATAATAACAATAATGGTAGCGGATGTGCGAAATAAAAATGTTTCTCACGCATGCGCAGTGAAGAATTGCTTTCTCTAGAGGTTCCGGTAATGCTTTTAGATTAGGAACCGATTCGTTTTCGGCTGCAACACTCTTTAAAGAAGGAATGGAGTCAGGTTTTTTTGCTTTGTTTTAGAAAAAGGCGACGCTTTAAGAGTTTTATTGATCCGAATTGTTCAGCATTTGTACATCTCTCTAGAGAATTCGTGTTGTGAACAAAGTGACTGAGAATTAGAGCTTCAATTTCTTCTATTCAGTCTTTTTATTCTGTTTAGCTTGTTAAAAGTGCTTGCGATAACTGTCTGCAAGTATTTAGCAGTGCCTTGCTTTTTCGTAAGTTTCTAATAACACGATTTGATAAACATTTAGTTTGAATAATCATTTTATTTATGTGAATAATTCAAATCATCAATATCCGTTGAACTATTTTCGAGATGCGGATCTAAGATGGAAATAAGATGAAAATATAAGATGGAAATTTTCCAATATTTTGGCAGAGTAGTATTATAGTTATTCACGATTTATAATTATTGATTCACCTCCTATTTAATTAGCATTTATTCACCCCCTTTTTAAAAAAAAATACAAGAAACGTATCAAAGGATAATTAATTAATTTTTATACAACACTGAACAAGAAATTCATTATTTGCATAACTCTATAAAGAATGCAACAGAAATATTATTTTTAATATTTCATGGCTTTATCCCATTTCAAGAACTTTATTTCTTTAACCCTCTCTGATCCTCTGTTATATCCAGTTTCTCTATATCATTTACTCTCCGTATCTGCTCCTCATCATCCGGCATCCATCCCTCTTTCATTATCCGGCATCCATCTTCTCATCATCCCGCATCCATCCCTCTATCATCATCCGGCATCCATCCCTCTATCATCATCCGGCATCCATCCCTCTATCATCATCTGGCATCCATCCCTCTATCATCATCCGGCATCCATCCCTTTATCATTATCTGTTTCTTCCCCCTACACACACATTCCGGTTCCGTTCTTTCCCATTCCAGAGCCCAATCCTAAGAAGAGATTCGTAGCAGCCACCGGGAAACGTCCACGAAACGAAATGCAGATGGTGAACAAACGAGGCGTTTTCCTCCACAGAACTAATGATACGCGAACGACTTCCCATTGGAGATAAAGATCGAAAACTATAACACCGATTCATTCGCAGAGTAAGTCATCCTTCAGGAAAGAAAAACTGCACCACAGAGATTGTGTGTGAATGCCTATATAGCAGAAGAGTGAGTGTCTCTCTCTATATATATATACTCACCTGCTGGAGGAAGAGAAATCACGGTTAAGAAGAGTCCCTTTTTCTGGGGAGAAAAAATTTCAGTCACCGAATGGTTTCAGAGAACAGGAGAACGGTTCAATTTCACGCCAAGTTTCCCCCTTGGTCTGTAGAGCACGTGGGGGCAAGCGATCACGTGGTCTCAGCCCACGTGATCGCTGACAAATGACACGCGTCACCGGAAGTGACGTGCATGCCACGTGATTTATATGCAGCTTTGTTTTTCAAGGCGAACTTTTTACCCAATGGTGGAATCAAAATGATAGGTGGATAAAACTTTGGCTTTCATTATTTACGATTTCAGAAAATGTTTCGCTTTACTACAAATTCCCTTCGCAAGGAGAAGAAACCCGAATAGATGTATGCTTCAGTGGCACGGGGATAGAAATATGATCGGGACTCTTTGATGGGAATCAAAGCGTACCAGCGAGTACAAGTACCAGCGATACTAGTACAAGTACCAGCGATTTAAGCCTGAGAGATTGGGTTGTGTTGTTTTACCTCTAAGCGGCACTTTTTTTGCACACCATGGGCTAAATGGCCAGGTCACATGGACCCCGAAGGCTCACAGAAGGTTGGGTGAGGGACCCACTGGAACAGCTGTTGGGAGACAGATGGTAGCCTCCCGTCAAGGCCATCCAGCGTGTTCTTTTAACGTGCACAGGGTATGTCTCTCCCGCACACGGGGCAACGGCTTAACGTCCCATCCGACGGACGGCGGCCTTTTCAAGCCCATCGGTGTCCCCTACTGACCGTGGGCAGGGCAGGGAATTTTGCGGAGATAAATCTCAACGCTGACCCAGCTGGGATTCGAACCTGGGAACTACAGATTACGAGCCTGGCGCGCTACCGACTGAGCCACCCCCGCCCCAAGCCTGAGAGGAATGTTAGATTAAGAAAAAACACGTTGTTAGCAATTACTGAACTAAGGTACTCACCATTTGCCTTTCAACAGAAAAGAAATTGCCTGTTAATCACAAATGAACTTGTTGCAAAATAAAGGTGAACAAAATGGAGAAATTCTCGATATTAACAAGGTCTGGAATTGGACCAATGAAAGCCATCTTAATGGAAGCAATGATCCAACAGATCCCATCATAACAAAACCCACGATGTAATGGGTTTCGGTTGTTTTACCTTTGAGCGGCACTTTTTTGCACACCATGGACTAAATGGTCAGGTCACATGGACCCCGAAGGCTCAGAGAAGATTGGGGGAGGAGACCCACTGGAACAGCTGTTGGGAGAGAGATGGTTGTCTCGCGTCAAGGCCATCCAGCGTGTTCTGTAACGTGCACATGGTATGGCTCTCCCGCACACGGAAACACGGCTTAACGTCCCATAGGTATCCACTACTGACCGTAGGTTGGGTTGTTTTACCTCTGAGTGGCACTTTTTTGCACACAATGGGGTAAATGGCCAAGTCACATGGACCCCAAAGGCTCAGATAAGGTGGGGGGAGGGGACCCACTGGAACAGCTGTTGGGAGAGAGATGGTTGTCTCCCGTCAAGGCCATCCAGCGTGTTCTGTAACGTGCACATGGTATGACTCTCCCGCACACGGAGCTACGGCTTAACGTCCCATCAGAAGGACGGCGATCTTTTTAACTCCATCAATGTCCCCTACTGATTTATGGAGATAAATCTCAAAGTTGGCCCAGATGGAACTCGAACCTTGGAACTGTCCAGATTACAAGCCTGGCACGCTACCAGTTGAACCCCCGAAAATGAAGTTTGCGAGGAAATATCAGACACCACCATCATCATCAGAGATAGTTTATCTTCCTACAAGCTGTGTCTTTTGCAGCTCATAATTAAGTTAATCTTCTTCGGAAGATTCATATTCAATATCAAGAAATCAGAAGTAAATCGAGAATCGCTGTTAGGAATATATATCAGGAATATATATCATTTCCATCATTATTAATTTTCAGTTAATCAATTTTTCGAATTTAGGTTCAACAGAATGTAGGCAACCACTCTTAGTTTCACACCGATATGGAATTTAAAGGAAAAAAAATGCTTTGAGTGGATACAAACCGCTGAGCTAACAGGACCAGATTAAGACTGTCTCTATTTCATGATATGAACTTCGTACCTGCAGTACAGAACTCGTCTCTTACAGGAAAAGTCACCGCTGTTAAAACAGCTTTTTGATTGGATTGTTTTACCTCTGAGCGGCACTTTTTTGCACACCATGGGCTAAATGGCCAGGTCACATGGACCCCGAAGGCTCAGAGAAGGTTAGGGGAGGGGACCCACTGGAACAGCTGTTGGGAGACAGATGGTAGCCTCCCGTCAAGGCCATCCAGCGTGTTCTTTAACGTGCACAGGGTATGTCTCTCCCGCACATGGGGCCACGGCTTAACGTCCCATCCGACGGACGGCGACCTTTCCAAGCCCATCGGTGTCCCCTACTGACCGTGGGCAGGGCGGGGAAATTTTGCGGAGATAAATCTTGAAAAATTTGCGGAGAAAATCGAGAGAATTTTGCGGGACTTGAACCTGGAAACTACAGATTACGAGCCTGGCGCGCTACCGACTGAGCCACCCCCGCCCCACAGCCTTTTGAAGTAGATAGCACAAATATTATAGCTTAATAAATTGGAAAATGCTTTAATGTCTTCAAGACACTGCCTGCAAGAGACAGAGTTGTGTACATAGGGAAAGTTCATACCATCAATTAGGGGAACTTAATCAACGACCGATAGCTCAGCAATCATAAGCACCTGACATGTTGCTAGGTGGTCATGGGTTCGGATCCCAGCCGGCTAACGGTAATGTTTCATATTGACCGTTAAACTAAAAGTTATTATTTGCATTCTTACTAAGAGTTCTTCAGAAATATTTACAATTTTTTCTAGAATATTAATAGATTTTTCATTTATCCTTGAACATTTCAGAAATTAAAATTGTTGCTTGTAGGTAAAAAAAATTAGGTCTATAAGAATAGGAGGTAAAAAAAAGATCGGAACAAAAAATATAGACTTTCTGTATTTCTATATTTTTCACTATTATGTTTTAGACTCAACAGCAGAACGCAGTTAATAATTTTAGCTGTCAGTTATGACGATAGTTTCCAGCTCTTCATGGGGCGGGGATGGCTCAGTCGGTAGCGCGCCAGGCTCGTAATCTGTAGTTCCCAGGTTCGAGTCCCAGCTGGGTCAGCGTTGAGATTTACTCCGCAAAATTCCCCGCCCTGCCCACGGTTAGTAGGGGACACCGATGGGCTTGGAAAGGCCGCCGTCCGTCGGATGGGACGTTAAGCCGTGGCCCATGTGCGGGAGAGTCATAATTTTTACACGTTAAAGAACACGCTGGATGGCCTTGACGGGAGGCTACCATCTGTCTCCCAACAGCTGTTCCAGTAGGTCCCCTCCCCCAACCTTCTCTGAGCCTTCGGGGTCCATGTGACCTGGCCATTTAGCCCATGGTGTGCAAAAAAGTGCCGCTCAGAGGTAACACAACCCAACCCAGCTGTTCGTTGAGATTGTCGACCTTGTTAATCCTCGATCGAGAATATCATTTACAATCATGCTCAGACAGACTGCAGATCTTTAATCAATCAAGATCTCGTTCAATCCTTCTCTCCATCATCACTCTCAAATACTTCAAAGGCTATGAACAGTGTTAAATGTATTAATCAATTTACCGTTAAAGCACGAATTTTCAAGGTGTACAGTCGCTCAAAAAGAGGATCCGAACACTATGGTTGATTACAGAATTCAGAAAAAATATCTGGCAACGAATTTTTTTTTAGAAATTAGTGATCTGGCAACCTTCGTGTCACGTGACACAAAAGTTGCCAGATCACTGATTTCTAAAAAAAAATCTTTGCCAGATATTTTTTCTGAATTCTGCAATCAACCATAGTGTTCGGATATTTTTTTGAGCGACTGTAGGTGGTCATATTATTTTTATACTAGATCTTGTGGGCTCACTCACGGAAATATTGAGCGTGTGCAGGTACCGTTCACAGCAAACTGGAGCGTGAGCAGTAACTGCACACGCTCCAGTTTGCTGTGAACGGTAACTGGAGCGTTAGAGTTGCTGTACACGCTCCAGATATTTTTCCTGAATTCTGTAATCACGTGACACGAAGGTTGCCAGATCAGTAATTTCCAAAAAAATCGTTGCCAGATATTTTTTCTGAATTCTGTAATCAGCCATAGTGTTCGGATACTTTTTTGAGCGACTGTAGGTGGTCATATTATTTTGATACTAGATCGTGTGGGCTCACTCACGGAAATATTGAG
Organism: Ryuthela nishihirai; assembly: GCA_038380435.1. Taxonomy (NCBI): domain Eukaryota; kingdom Metazoa; phylum Arthropoda; class Arachnida; order Araneae; family Heptathelidae; genus Ryuthela; species Ryuthela nishihirai. The sequence goes on from JAWZYU010000002.1 coordinate 21,282,771, forward strand.
CATGTGCAGTTACCGTTCACAGCAAACTGGAGCGTGAGCAGTAACTGCACACGCTCAAGTTTGCTGTGAACGGTAACTGGAGCGTGTAGAGTTGCTGTACACGCTCCAGATATTTTTCCTGAATTCTGTAATCACGTGACACGAAGGTTGCCAGATCAGTAATTTCCAAAAAAATCGTTGCCAGAAATTTTTTCTGAATTCTGTAATCAACTATAGTGTTCGGATACTTTTTGGAGCGACTGTACATATAAATCCTTTCACCTAGTCTAAGATCATTTTATTCGTTAAAGCTCAGCCAAAATTTCGATTTCTTAGCATGAAAAGAACTCTGGCCACAAAGCTCTGAAGATCTTCCTGGACATGTATCGTAAATCAATCTCCAAAAACATCTCCATGACCAACAACAGCGATGTTGTTGAAAGAAAAACGACATCGTAAGTTCTAAGAAGCAATGCAAGACTCAAAAAAAAAATGCCAACGTAATGGCCCCGTTCCTCCACATAGGAAGTGGATTTCGATGTTTTGCCTTTTTGGTGAAGATGAGAACATAAGTCGAAAGATCCGTTTTCTGCATCCCAGACAGAAGCATCCAATTCTCTCCCTTCTTGGACATCAGTGGACAGATTTTGAAAGCTCTTTTGCTTCGCTTCGAATGCTAAAATCAAATGTCCCGCGTTTCTTCCTTGGGGCGGGGGTGGCCCACTCGGTAGTGCGCCTGGCTCGTAATCTGCAGTTCCTAAATTCGAGTCCCAGACGGGTCACCGTTGAGATTTATCTCCGCAAAACTCCCGCCCTGCCCACGGTCAGTAGGGGACACCGATGGGCTTGGAAAGGCCGCCGTCCGTCGGATGGGACGTTAAGCCGTGGCCCTGTGTGCGGGAGAGTCATACCCTGTGCACGTTAAAGAACACGCTGGATGGCCTTGACGGGAGGCTACCATCTGTCTCCCAACAGCTGTTCCAGTGGGTCCCCTCCCCCAACCTTCTCTGAGCCTTCGGGGTCCATGTGACCTGGCCATTTAGACCATGGTGTGCAAAAAAGTGTCACTCAGAGGTAAAACAACCCAACCCAACCCGCGTTTCTTCCCTCTAATCGATTAATATAAACGTTCCGTCTTTCCTCAAATCTGTTCAAAGATATGTGATCTTCATGCCCATTAGACAATTGAAAGAAATATTCTGCCTTTATTCCCATTCGTGAACAAAATTAAATGTCTTGTCTTAATTTCCTTTAATCAGTCAAAAGAATTGCTGTGCCTTTCCTCAAAAGGATTGGTGAATCTTGACTTGTGCATGGGGCGGGGGTGGCTCAGTCGGTAGCGCGTCAAGTTCGAGCTCAAACCAGCACTCAGTCAAAAGAATTGCTGTGCCTTTCCTCAAATCGATTGGTGAATCTTCACTTGTGCATGGGGCGGGGGTGGCTCAGTCGGTAGCGCGTCAAGTTCGAGCTCAAACCAGCACTCAGTCAAAAGAATTGCTGTGCCTTTCCTCAAATCGATTGGTGAATCTTCACTTGTGCATGGGGCGGGGGTGGCTCAGTCGGTAGCGCGTCAAGTTCGAGCTCAAACCAGCACTCAGTCAAAAGAATTGCTGTGCCTTTCCTCAAAAGGATTGGTGAATCTTGACTTGTGCATGGGGCGGGGGTGGCTCAGTCGGTAGCGCGTCAAGTTCGAGCTCAAACCAGCACTCAGTCAAAAGAATTGCTGTGCCTTTCCTCAAATCGATTGGTGAATCTTCACTTGTGCATGGGGCGGGGGTGGCTCAGTCGGTAGCGCGTCAAGTTCGAGCTCAAACCAGCACTCAGTCAAAAGAATTGCTGTGCCTTTCCTCAAAAGGATTGGTGAATCTTGACTTGTGCATGGGGCGGGGGTGGCTCAGTCGGTAGCGCGTCAAGTTCGAGCTCAAACCAGCACTCAGCAGTACTTTACCAGCAGTCGTTGCGATCGGACGTTCTTCGCAGAGCTCCTGCCAGCAGGGTGTGTCCGCTGCCCTCCCGTGACCGCGACCATCGGTTTGACCTTCGGGCCGTCACCGGACTAGTAAGTGCCATAAACTTTATTGCTCCTACGCGTCCTCTCCCCCTCGCATCAGTCCGTCGTGCTTTACACAGTGTCTTGTGTAGAGTGAGCTGGCTAAAATCAATTAAGCACCTGGACTTTAGGGCCCAATTTGTGCATCTCCCATTAGTGGTTCCCGCCGTTGAACTTGTGAGCCAAAACTCTCTACACAATGAATTCATTGTGCTACAGCTGTGGAGAAACAATTGCTCCTAATGCCGACCATATCCTATGCAGTGGATGCAAAGGGAAACTGCATTTTGGGTGCTCTGGCACAACGGAGAGAAACTATAAAAAGATGACTCAAGAGAAGAAAAAAACGTGGCTCTGTACTGACTGCAAATTAAGCAGGACAAACAACAGGCCCGTTTCAGATAAAGAAAACAGAGATAATACGCCTCTAAAGAATAGCACACGTGTATCACCCTCACCGACATCGAATAACAATAGTAACTATAGCCAGGAGACATCCTTGGGTCACCGCTCCTCTAAGACACCTGGAGAAGGCTGTAACACTAATAGTATACGGCCCCCGTCTTCGGCGCAACAAGAAACTAGAAACTTTCAAACATTACTGAATGAAATAACGCACTTAAGAAACGAAATCAAAGACTTAAGGCATTCAGTAGAATTTTTCTCATCTCAATATGATACACTATTGAATAAATTTCACGAATATGAAGCGACGCAACTAGACACTATGAGTAAACTAGCTACCATTGAAACTACATGTGCAGATCTCACTCAAGAGAATACGGCTCTAAAGTCGCAAATTAATGATCTTGAACAATACGGCAGAAACCGAAATATCGAGATACATGGCATTCCAATGGACGACCAGGATGAGAAAGAAAATCTAAATCAGATAATGATCAACGTTGCAAAAGCGCTAGATATAAATAATTTTAACATTGATCAACTTGAAGCCTTACATAGACTGCCAACAAGGAACAAGAAAAAAACACCTGCGATTATTGCCCAATTTAAATCTAGAAACGAACGTGAACAATGGATGTCAAAAAAGAAATCGAAAATCTTTGCCAGTAACGTTATTGATGACGCTAAAAAAACGCCAGTGTATATAAATGAAAATTTAACTCCAATAAACAGAGAACTTTTCTGGAAAGCGAGGTACCTGGCCAAATCAAAAAATTTTAAATACGTCTGGTTTCGGAACGGGAAAATCATGATGAGAAAAACTGATGGTGACAGCGTAATTCGAATTGATATGCAAACGAATTTCGACGAATTTTAAACGGGAAATATATTGTTTATTTGCTCCACCTTATTTGTTCTGCCATGGCGACTTTTCATTTTGATGACTTACCAACATTTGATCACAACGAAAATGTCCTGTGCGACTATGAAGAAGTTAAGAAATGGTTCTTGACTAGTAAATTATGTTATGAATCTGATGAACATTTAAGCTTTCTGCATGTGAACATTCGAAGTCTGAAAAAAAACTGGGATACTCTCTGTGTTTATCTTAAAGATATCTTGAATTTCTTAGATATTATTATATTAACAGAAACTAACATCCTCAGCACCGATGCTCCATTGTTCAATCTAGAAAATTTTAATCAACTTTTTACGAGAACTCCTGGTGCGTTTGAACATGGGATTCTACTTTTCTTCCGCGACACATTATTAGTCAAAACGATACCTTCACTTGTAATCCCTGCTGAAACACTGAATATAAATATCTACAAGGGTAATTTAACTTTCAATTTACTTGCTATTTACAGATCACCAAGCTCGAACATTAACACTTTTCTTTCTAATCTCAAAAATTGGTTCGAAACAACTGATAAACATCGCAATCAAATACTAGTTGGAGACTTTAATTTAGATATCAAAAATATCAAAAAACACGGAGTTGCCAAATACGTAGAATTGTTAACCGAGTTTGGTTTCTCACCTATTATTACTGGTATCACCAGGGAAGACATCATTGGTGACTCTCTTTCTCAGACATGCATTGATCACATTAACGTCCGACTTGACATTAAACTCGACACAAATTCAATGATTTTTGGCAGTAGGATCGCAGACCACTACTTAATTGCGGCAATTTGCGGGGGGAAAAAACTTGGGAATTCGTCCAATCACACTAAAAAGCTAGACAGCAATTTTAACACGAAAACTATCTTAGATCATAAAAACATATGCAAAGAAATAAGTCTAACAGACTGGCTGGACAGAGGCACTGGAAACGAAACCCCAAATTCAGAACCTATAGACGTACTTTATGAAACATTCATAAAAAAATATATGGCGATTGTCAACAATAACAAAATTAATAAACTATCGGATGGCTCAAAAATGAAACAACGAAATTGTAGCAAAGACTGGGTAAATCAGGAAATAATAAACTTAATACGTAAAAGAGACTCGGCTTGGATTGATTACAAAAATAACAAGAGAAACAGAAATTTTAAATTACTATACACAAACTTAAGAAACACAGTCACGTCCGTTATTAGGCAGGAAAAGAAAAAATATTACTTCAAACAATTTGAGTCATGTAAAAATAAACCAAAACAAAATTGGGAACTCATCAACCAAATTATCAACAATAAACCTAAAACTGCCATTGACGATTTTATCATGAAGAATATGCCACAAGGTATGTCTGAAACTCAAGCAGCAGAGAAATTTAACAACACCTTTGCAGACATTATTGTCAATCTCAGAGACAATAACCGTATACAGAATCTCTCTACAGTTCCTAAACATATCCAACCTTCTGTCCCCTCAATTTTTATTCCTCCCATCTCAAAACAAGAAACTTTCAAAATTCTAAGTGACTTAAATGAAAGAAAATCATGTGGATACGATCAGGTACACATAAAGCACATTAAAGCATGCAAAACCTCCTTAGCTGATCTCGTGACAAACTTTATCAATGAAAGCATATCTACAGGAAACATCCCTAATAAACTCAAAATTGCTATTCTAAGACCAATTTACAAAAGTGGAACTAAATCCGATTGCACTAACTATAGGCCCATTGCCATCTTACCCGTCCTTCACAAAATACTTGAAAGATATGTAGCTAACGTTCTAGCCAATTTCTTGAAAAAACATAACATTATTAGTGAAAAGCAATATGGTTTCCAAAAAGGTAAAAATACAATTACACTTTTAACGGAGTTTTCTGACGTCATTAATGGAACTTTAAACAACGGAAAAAAAGCAGCAGCTATCTTTCTGGACTTTCGTAAGGCATTTGATACGTTGGATCACGATATTTTGCTTCAAAAATTGTATATTTATGGTGTCCGAGGTATTACCCTTAAATGGTTTGAAAATTATTTAAAAAATAGAGTGCATGTTACCAAAATTAATGGCGTTTTTAGTGAGAAGAGAACAGTGTACACTGGTGTTCCACAAGGTTCAATTTTAGGTCCGCTTTTATTCATTATTTATATTAATGATCTAGCTAACCTTAAACTGAAGGGCTCTCTTTATATATATGCTGATGACACCGCCTTGGTTAACGTGAATCACAATATAGGAGACGCAGTCCGAGATACACAGGATGATTTTAACAAAATTATTTACTGGTCTAACATTAATCGTATTTACATAAATTCTGAAAAAACCAAATGGATGAGCTTTCATTCACCAGGATACTATGATCTCTCATCTTATGCAATTAAAAACCACGAACCCTTGTGTCCCCACAACATGATAACTCATGACCCTGACTGCTGCGACTGTGATGTTATTGAGCGTGTTGAGAGCCATAAATATCTTGGACTCTACATGGACACAACCTTCCGATGGAATACACATATTCAAAAGTTAGCAGGGAAATTGCGTCTATGTGCATCTAAACTTTATAAACTACAATTTGTTGCAAGCACACATACATGTATTTTGGTTTACAAAGCTATCTGTGAATCTATATTGACCTATGGTTTGACAATATACGGCTCAACTAACCTCACAAATATAAAGAAAATAGAAACTATTCAATCATCCATTGCTAAAAATATAATCCCATACAACTTAAGAAATTCATTTTATCATAGCGAAGAAAGACTAAATTATCTAGGCATACTCTCTTTTCACAACCTTTACAAATACAGCATCACTTTAAAATATTTTTTTGATAATCAATTTAAATATAAAATCTCTCATGGGAAAAACACAAGGTTACAATCCAAAAATTATTTCCAACTTCCAAAAATATTAAACAATTACGGGAAATGTACAAGGGCATACACAATACCTTACGTGTTCAATCAACTGCCAAGGGAAATTATTTTATTAAACAATTTTAAAGAAATCAAAAATAAGACAAAAAATTTTCTTCTAGGCACTAAATTTTAAATAAAAATTTCAACCACTACAATGGAGCTTCCACTGAAATTCATATAATTTGATGACATTGTTTTAAACTATATCTTATGTATTTTCATGTAACGTTATTATTCTTCTCTCCTGCAGATAAGCAAATGCTTTGCGGGTCATTTGTTTAAAATTTTGTATAACTAACATGAATATGAATAAAGATTATTATTATTATTATTAAAAGTCAAAAGAATTGCTGTGCCTTTCCTCAAATCGATTGGTGAATCTTCACTTGTGCATGGGGCGGGGGTGGCTCAGTCGGTAGCGCGTCAAGTTCGAGCTCAAACCAGCACTCAGTCAAAAGAATTGCTGTGCCTTTCCTCAAAAGGATTGGTGAATCTTCACTTGTGCATGGGGCGGGGGTGGCTCAGTCGGTAGCGCGTCAAGTTCGAGCTCAAACCAGCACTCAGTCAAAAGAATTGCTGTGCCTTTCCTCAAATCGATTGGTGAATCTTCACTTGTGCATGGGGCGGGGGTGGCTCAGTCGGTAGCGCGTCAAGTTCGAGCTCAAACCAGCACTATGCAGTCATTGAAATTTATTCTGCTAACCTTCGAGAGACCATCACAAGGGCTGTAGCCCCCTTCTGCAGGAGAGTCTTACACCGTGCATTTAAAAGAGCACGCTGGATGTCCTTGACAGGCGGCTACCCTCTGTCTCTTAACAACTCCCAGTGGGGTCCCCCTTCCGAAAATCTTTTTTTTTTCTTTATAAAACGTTAATTTCAAACATTATTGAATTACGATGCGATTTACCGCGGGTATAATGTGTAAGTGTTCCTTAAATCGTTTCATTCATTAACATATGCATTACGGCAGGGGTAGCTCAGTCGGTAGCGCGCCCGGCTCGTAATATGTAGTTCCCAGGCTCGAGTCCCAGCTGGGTCAGAGTTGAGATTTATCTCCGCAAAACTCCCCGCCCTGCCCACGGTCAGTAGGGGACACCGATGGGCTTCGAAATGCCGCCGTCCGTCGAATGGAACGTTAAGCCGTGGCCCCGGGTGTGGGAGAGCCATATCCTGTGCACGTTAAAGAACACGCTGAATGGCCTTGACGGGAGGCTACCATCTGTCTCCCAACAGCTGTTCCAGTGGGTCCCCTCCCCCAACCTTCTCTGAGCCTTCGGGGTCCATATGACCTGGCCATTTAGCCCATGGTGTGCAAAAAAGTGCCGCTCAGAGGTAAAACAACCCAACCTAATCGCTTCTCACTATCGCAGGGAGAAAAGCAGAAGATCCGATTGATTTCTTTCTGCATTAACATTAAGAAATTTCCCATTTCCAGTCCAGTTTGGGTTCGCACCTGTGAATTAGTGATTCAGATGTTGATTGATATCACTGTTGAGATATATCACTGTTGAGAGTTATCAGTCAACATATCTGACTCATATCTGACACATATTTCCGTTCCATCACCGATGAAGTTTTATTCGGTGTTCCAGTCACAGATGTAGGTTGGGTTGGGTTGTTTTACCTCTGAGCGGTACTTTTTTGCACACCATGTGCTAAATGGCCAGGTCACATGGACCCCGAAGGCTCAGAGAAGGTTGGGGGAGGGGACCCACTGGAACAGCTGTTGGGAGACAGATGGTAGCCTCCCGTCAAGGCCATCCAGCGTGTTCTTTAACGTGCACAGGGTATGGCTCTCCCGCACACGGGCCATGGCTTAACGTCCCATCCGACGGACGGCGACCTTTCCAAGCCCATCGGTGTCCCCTACTGACCGTGGGCAGGGCGGGGAATTTTGCGGAGATAAATCTCAACGCTGACCCAACTGAGACTCGAACCTGGGAACTACAGATTACGAGCCTGGCGCGCTACCGACTGAGCCACCCCCGCCCCACAGATGCAGGTTAGTTCAGTGTGCCAGTGACAGTTGCGGCCTTGTTCAGTGTCCCAATGAATGACGCTAGCTGATTTTGCGCCCTGTCATTGACGCAGGCTGATTCAGTGTCCCAAGTAACCTATGCTCTTTCATTTAGTGTCTCAGTCACCGATGCTCACTGATTCCGTGCCCAGTCGCCGATACTGGCTGATTCAGTGTCCCAGTCGCCGATACTGGCTGATTCAGTGTCCCAGTCGCCGATTCTCGCTGATTCAGTGTCCCAGTCGCCGATTCTCGCTGATTCAGTGTCCCAGTCGCCGATGCTGGCTGATTCAGTGTCCCAGTCACCGATTCTCGCTGATTCAATGTCCCAGTCGCTGATGCTGGCTGATTCAGTGTCCCAGTCACCGATTCTCGCTGATTCAGTGTCCCAGTCGCCGATGCTGGCTGATTCAATGCCCAGTCACCGATTCTCGCTGATTCAGTGTCCCAATCGCCGATGCTGGCTGATTCAGTGTCCCAGTCACCGATTCTCGCTGATTCAGTGTCCCAGTCGCCGATGCTGGCTGATTCAATGCCCAGTCACTGATTCTGGCTGATACAGTGTCCCAATCGCCGATGCTGGCTGATTCAGTGTCCCAGTCGCCGATGCTGGCTGATTCAGTGTCCCAGTCGCCGATTCTCGCTGATTCAGTGTCCCAGTCACCGATTCTCGCTGATTCAGTGTCCCAGTCGCCGATGCTGGCTGATTCAGTGTCCCAGTCGCCGATTCTCGCTGATTCAGTGTCCCAGTCGCCGATGCTGGCTGATTCAGTGTCCCAGTCACCGATTCTCGCTGATTCAGTATTCCAGTCACAGATGCTCGCTGATTCAATTACCGTGAGTACACTTGGAGGAAAAGTATCATCAATAATGCGGTTTCTGCCTTTTTGACCCTTAACACTTTCCTGTTTATATAAATCCACTCACAGCATTATGTTGTTACAACTGACATTATCCTTAGTCCTGAGCGAAATAGCGAACACAACGAAATGCGCCGGTGCCATTTTGTGATTCATCGTTGTACCTGAAAACCACACGACTCAGTGATGTGAGAGTTCTCTTTCAATGAGGCAAAAGAAAATTATTCGCTTCAAAGCACACGAGTAGACGTCATGGCCACGTAATGCCACATTGAGTAGCGGAGCCATCTGTGAGCAGGTAACGGGTGAATTACAGTTATTGCCTCTCCGCATCCATTTGGGAAGCTGGATGAAGAAAGAGGGGGATAGAATTATCCTCATCTATCTGAAATGTTCAACCATTAGCTGCCGAGAAGAATTTACAGTGTAAGGAGGAAATCTCTGTGCCGAAGCTTCAAGCAGAACAGTCGTAAAAATCATAGTTCGGTGATTGGGCTGCCAAACTTCAATCGCAGACGTCAGTTAGTTCCGTCACGAATCATTTCTCTGTTAAGTAGAGAGCAAGAATTTTGTTTTCTGATATTTGTGGATGAAAAAAGTCGTCCATATCGAAGAAAAAAATTCTTATGGAAATTTGAAATATTTTCTTGCTTGGATTCTGTGCGTGATTTTAATACTGAAGAATGAGGAAAATTGGGCGTAATGCAATACGAACCAAGTTCTGAATGATTGGTTGGTTTACCTCTGAGAGGCACATTTTTGCACACATTGGACTAAATGGTAGGTCACATGAACCCGAAGGCTCAGAGAAGGTTGGCGGAGGAGACCCACTGGAACAGCTGTTGGGAGACATATGGTAGCCTCCCGTCAAGGCCATCCAGCGTGTTCTTTAACGTTGGGTTGTTTTACCTCTGAGCGGCACTTTTTTGCACACCATGGGCTAAATGGTCAGGTCACATGAACCCGAAGGCTCAGAGAAGGTTGGGGAAGGATACCCACTGGAACAGCTGTTGGGAGACAGATGGTAGCCTCCGTCAAGGCCATCCAGCGTGTTCTTTAACGTGCACAGGTTTTGGCTCTCCTGCACACGGTGCCACGGCTTAACGTCCCATCCGACGGACGGTGGCCTTTCCAAGCCCATCGGTGTCCCCTACTGACCGTGGGCAGGGTGGGGAGTTTTGCGGGAATAAATCTCAACGCTGACCCAGCTGGGACTCGAACCTGGGAACTACAGATTATGAGCCTGGCGCGCTACCGACTGAGCCACTCCTGCCCCTCCTCAACAGGGGCGAACTATTCTCTGGTACAATTGATTTATTTCATTCCTCTTTATTTTTTTTCGCAGTAAACTTCTGGGCGGCCTGCAGAGTGTTTTCACCAGTAGATTTGTGTTATAATGATTAAATATAAGAGAGAGCTGAATAAATCTAAAAGCCATTTTTATGGAAATAAAGCGCATCTTACGTAAACAATAATCTGAAGTTTGGAATAAAGATACCGTTCAAAGAAGTGGCAATTTTCTCATCTGGCATGGACTCATTTTTTTTAACATTATCAAAAAATTCTTATGAGAAGACCGAATCACTATTTGTATCCGATGCAGGTTTCTTTAGCCAGTGCTGAGACAGCGGTCTTTGTAGCTGGGTTGGGTTGTTTTACCTCTGAGCGGCACTTTTTTGCACACCATGGGCTAATTGGCCAGGTCACATGGACCCCGAAGGCTCAGAGATGGTTGGGTGAGGGGACCCACTGGAACAGCTGTTGGGAGACAGATGGTAGCCTCCCGTCAAGGACATCCAGCGTGTTCTTTAACGTTGGGTTCTTTTACCTCTGAGCGGCACTTTTTTGCACACCATGGGCTAAATGGCCAGGTCACATGGACCCCGAAGGCTCAGAGAAGGTTGGGGGAGGGGACCCACTGGAACAGCTGTTGGGAGACAGATGGTAGCCTCCCGTCAAGGCCATCCAGCGTGTTCTTTAACGTTGGGTTCTTTTACCTCTGAGCGGCACTTTTTTGCACACCATGGGCTAAATGGCCAGGTCACATGGACCCCGAAGGCTCAGAGAAGGTTGGGGGAGGGGACCCACTGGAACAGCTGTTGGGAGACAGATGGTAGCCTCCCGTCAAGGCCATCCAGCGTGTTCTTTAACGTTGGGTTCTTTTACCTCTGAGCGGCACTTTTTTGCACACCATGGGCTAAATGGCCAGGTCACATGGACCCCGAAGGCTCAGGGAAGGTTGGGGGAGGAGACCCACTGGAACAGCTGTTGGGAGACAGATGGTAGCCTCCCGTCAAGGCCATCCAGCGTGTTCTTTAACGTGCACAGGGTTAGGCTCTCTCACACACGGGGCCACGGCTTAACGTTCCATCCGACGGACGGCGGCCTATTCCAAGCCCATCGGTGTCCCCTACTGACCGTATGCAGGGCGGGGAATTTTGCGGAGATAAATCTCAATGCTGACCCAGCTGGGACTCGAACCTGAGAACTGCAGATTACGAGCCTGGCGCGCTACCGACTGAGCCGCCTCCGCCCCCGTCCCCTTCTTTGTAGCTGAGTACGAACTGTGACATGTGAGAGAGTTCACTCCCAATGTGGCTGTACAATTCAAACAGCTTTTGACCCAAAAGAAAAATGGAGAAGTGTAGTCAATTCATTGCGTGATGTTCTGATTTCCAATAGGATGTGACATTGAAAAACTCTCCAGCCAAGATTCATTCTTCCATTCTATAGCTGACTGAATTTATTCCATTGCTAGATAATTCCACAGACACGAATCCAAAACGAAAATTTCTGAATGGTAAATAATATAAATACCCCCTCAAGCAGCTGCTTGCCACAGAGGTCTTTTTTTTTCTACTCTGCTGAGGAGTGGTCAACCACACAGGGTCCTGGTGCTGACCATATAAACCCACTGGACTGGACAGATATATGGCTCTGAGCTTGATTATGGATCCTGATTTTGCTGCACTGGTGGGCTTCTGTGGAGGGAAAATCTTCCGCTGTGTTTTCTGTTTGTTTGTGGGTTGACAGCCCCAAGTGAATAGATTCACAGGATATGTTTATCAGCTGGTGGATAATCCTGAGCAGAGGTCATCGCAGGCACCTGAACTCTTTGGACTCTTTTAACTGGAGCGTGTACAGTTGCTGTACACGCTCCAGATATTTTTTCTGAATTTTGTAATCAACCATAGTGTTCGGATATTTTTTTGAGCGACTGTACCCCAAAACATTTTACCGCTTACTCAACGTTGAGAACCCCTAATCTAAACTAACAAATATATCTTTATTTTAAAAATGCGTTTTCCACCCACTCTGGATTTAAGAAAACACACTGTTGCCAATTCAAGCTTCGTGACCTTCGCATTCCCCCAACGAAATTTCAAATTTGTTGCATAAATTCACGATACGCGATATTCGTATAAACTTTTTCCATTTTCTAATTTTTCTGCCGCTAGAGGGCCCAATTTAAACTTTTGGTAGATTCAGTAAATGCAAATTGAAATGTTACATAAATAATAAAAACATAATCTCGCTTTATTAGAGACCGAGATTGAAAACACAAAAGAAGAGAAACAGAATCAGTTTCGAAGTCGCGAATTAATCTTGAAAACAGATTTCTGCTGTGACGAACTAACAATAAAATCTCTCTTTTTATTTAACGGACAGACTCAGCGATTAGATATTTGGAGAGTTGGGTTGTTTTACCTCTGAGCGGCACTTTTTTGCACACCATGGGCTAAATGACCAGGTCAAAAGGACCCTGAAGGATCAGAGAAGGTTGGGGGAGGGGACCCACTGGAACAGCTCTTGGGAGACAGATTGTAGCCTCCCGTCAAGGCCATCCAGCGTGTTCTTTAACGTGCACAGGGTATGGCTCTCTTTTTGTCGTCAGTAGGGGACACCGATGGGCTTGGAAAGGCCGCCGTCCATCGGATGGGACGTTAAGCCGTGGCCCGTGTGTGGGAGAGCCATACCCTGTGCACGTTAAAGAACACGCTGGATGGCCTTGACGGGAGGCTACCATCTGTCTCCCAACAGCTGTTCCAGTGGGTCCCCTCCCCCAACCTTCTGTGAGCCTTCGGGGTCCATGTGACCTGGCCATTTAGCCCACGGTGTGCAAAAAAGTGCCGCTCAGAGGTAAAACAACCCAAGGTATGTCTCTCCCGCACACGGGCCACGGCTTAACGTCCCATCCGACGGACGGCGGCTTTTCCAAGCCCATCGGTGTCCCCTGCTGACCGTGGACAGATATTTGGAGACATCACGGGTTCAATTTAACAACCGCCGATGAACACCCCCTATTCTGGACGATATGGCGAAAGCGAATCTCCAGTACACAAACCCCTACGTGTGCTGCCACCTTTAATAAAGGCAGAAATTACTTCATGGCATCCGAATGCACTCGGTCATCAGTTCGTATTCGTTCGTGCTGTCGTGATTAGATTTAGCTTCAGAATGTTCCGAAGGGGGGGGGGGACAGAAGAGTAGATGCAACAGCCGTGCGCATCCTCTAGCTCTAGTGCAGACATCACATTAGGCATTCTTCGATTTCGTGTTAGCCGACTAGAAACGCAAAGGCTCTAACAAACAACCGAATTTCCAGCTGTCTCGTCGAGTAAGCTCATTATATTCGGATTAATGCCGACTAAATAGAGTTGTTCTGGTTCGTCGCTTTAAATCGCCAATATCGTGTCCGACCACTTTTGAAGGCAGCAACACTTTGAAGTTTGAAATGGTTTGGTGACACGTGTTTGTGGATGTCGCATGCTCTTTTTGGCGTTCAATGAGTTTAGCTGTTAATGAGTGTGGTTTTCTGAAACAGAAGTTCTGGAGTGCTATTCACAACACTCAACAACAAGAAATTGCTTTGATATTCTAATATGAATTTTTCTCGACTTTTTTTTATTATTTTTAAAATTCTTATTAATATTAAAGGAGAGAAGTTTCAATAACATATTTAGAAACTTCTTCAGATATTTTTCGCACAATAATAAGGAGTTGGGTTGTTTTACCTCTGAGCGGCACTTTTTTGCACACTATGGGCTAAATGGCCAGGTCACATGGACTCCGAAGGCTCAGAGAAGGTTGGGTTGTTTTACCTCTGAGCGGCACTTTTTTGCACACCATGGGCTAAATGGCCAGGTCACAAGGACCCCGAAGGCTCAGAGAAGGTTGGGGGAGGGGACCCACTGGAACAGCTGTTGGGAGACAGATGGTAGCCTCCCGTCAAGGCCATCCAGCGTGTTCTTTAACGTGCACAGGGCATGTCTCTCCCGCACACGGGGCCACGGCTTAACGTCCCATCCGACGGACGGCGGCCTTTCCAAGCCCATCGGTGTCCCCTACTGACCGTGGGCAGGGCGGGGAATTTTGCGGAGATAAATCTCAACGCTGACCCAGCTGGGACTCGAACCTGGGAACTACAGATTACGAGCCTGGCGCGTTACCGACTGAGCCACCCCCGCCCCGAATTGTTAGGAAGCTTTACGGCAAGTACTTTACATTGCGGATGTATCGGTGTAAAAGTAATTATGCGTCATAGCGTTTGCTGTGGTGGAGTATTACATCTGTGAGTTATTCTTGCTGGAACTCACGTGGTGCATCATCTTTCCATTGGTTGTTGCCCTGTTTGATCTTCAGATTTTGACCCCCCTCCCCCTCCCATTCTTTATGTGAAATAGAGTAAAGTTTCCATAGAAGGATTTTATATTTATAGTCATATAGGCAGAAAGAGTTTTATCTATGCAAGATTCATTATCATTAAACTTCATGAAGATAAAGTTTTCGGTTGATGGTTTCAGCAGGTTGGGTTGTTTTACCTCTGAGCGGCACTTTTTGTGCACACCTAGGCTAAATGGCCAGGTCACATGGACCCCGAAGGCTCAGAGAAGGTTGGGGAAAGGGACCCAGTGGAACAGCTGTTGGGAGACAGATAGTAGCCTCCCGTCAAGGCCATCCAGTGTGTTCTTTAACGTGCACAGGGTATGGCTCTCCCACACACGGGGCCATAGCTTAGCGACCCATCCGACGGATGGCGGCCTTTCCAAGGCCATCGGTGTCCCCTACTGACCGTGGGCAGGGCGGGGAATTTTGTGGAGATAAATCTCAACGCTGACCCAGCTGGGACTGGAACCTAGGAACTGCAGGTTACGAGCCTGGCGCGCTACCGACTGAGCCACCCCCTCCCCAGACAAAAGTGAAAACATCAGCTCCTACTTCCGTGTTCTTTTCTCGAAAAGGAGCTAAAAAAAAAGACAGAAAAATAAAATGATGAAATTTCGAAATTATTATATTTAATACCTTTATATTTTACGATGTTTTCCGTAGAACTCATAATTTTCTCGTTAGACATACTAACTTCTCAGTGCTGTAGCAGAATTTTTGTTAATGATAAAACATTTCAATTCCATATCTATTTATTTTTCTTAAAAAAGTTAAAAAAAGATCTCTAAATTTATTTCAATCTATTCCACCACCAAAAGAATGAAACCAACTGCCTGTTGGAGTAAAAACTTCTTTCGCTCGTAGTGGCGGGGTGGCTCAGTCGGTAGTGCTCCAGGCTCGTAATATGCAATTCTCAGGTTCGAGTCCACACACCGGTTCCGTCGAATACACTACCAGGTATGGAATGCCGTGTACTATCTATTGTCAGGGGCAAGGCTACACCACATAGATGCATCTCATCCCCGACTTCCTATGGCGAGCAGTCCTATAGAAAGAAGGAAAGCTCATCCATCGGTCAAAACCTAAATTTACTGTGATCCGCAGTTAGCCATGAACATGGATATATAGATCCAGGTTCGCTCGGCACCCGGGGTGGAGACTCTTAGTGGGACCCAGACTTTGAAAAGGGCCTTGCCTAGTAGGGGACCATTCCGTTCGGCAGGGCCCTTTCCGTCAGCTGACCATTCCGTTCGGCAGGGCCCTCCACTGAGTGCCTGATTTTGAGGTCTTGGCACCGTCCAACCGGGCCACTAAACTGGTCAGCGATGTCTTCGACCTCGGTTGGTCTTGGCTCTGTCCAATCGAGCCACTAAACCGGTCAGCGATGCCTTCGACCTCGGTTGGTCTTGGCTCTGTCCAACCGGGCCACTAAACCGGTCAGCGATGCCTTCGACCTCGGTTGGTCTGGCTCTGTCCAACCGGGCCACTAAACCGGTCAGCGATGTCTTCGACCTCGGTTGGTCTTGGCTCTGTCCAACCGGGCCACTAAACCGGTCAGCGATGTCTTCGACCTCGGTTGGTCTGGGCTGAAGCCATCTACACTGGAAGACTTCCCCCAATGTTGAATTGGCAACTTTCGTGATCTGGCAACCTTCGTGACACGAAGGTTGCCAGATCACTAATTTCTAAAAAAAAAAATCGTTGCCAGATATTTTTTCTGAATTCTGTAATCACCCATAGTGTTCGGATACTTTTTTGAGCCACTGTATGAACATTAAAAAAATACCCATTAAGCAGTCTGCTTGCAACATTCAGGAGTCTGCCGATGTATTGTTAGGCTGTTTTACTTCTGAACTGCATTTTATGGACACAATGATCTAAATGACCAAGCCACAAGGACCCTAAGGTCTCAGAGAAGATTGCTGGAGGTGGGGGGGACCCACTCTCAAGAGACAGATGATAGCCTTCCGTGAGGGCCATCCAAAGAGTTCTTTAACGTACACAGGGTTGTCTCTCCCGCACCTGTGGCCAAGGTTTATCTTCTCATCCGATGAACCTCGGCCTTTCCAAGGCCATCGGTATCCCTTTTCTGACTGGACAGGGTAGGTGTTTATGGGAGGTAAATCTCAGCGCTGGCACAGGTGGGTTGGGTTGGGTTGTTTTTCCTCTGAGCGGCACTTTTTTGCACACCATGGGCTAACTGGCCAGGTCACATGGACCCCGAAGGCTCAGAGAAGATTGGGGGAGGGGACCCATTGGAACAGCTGTTGGGAGACATATGGTAGCCTCCCGTCAAGGCCATCCAGCGTGTTCTTTAACGTGCACAGGGTATGGCTCTCCCGCACAGGGGGCCACGACTTAAAGTCCCATCCGACGGACGGCGGCCTTTCCAAGCCCATCGGTGTCCCCTACTGACCGTGGGCTGGGCGGGGAACTTTGCGGAGATAAATCTCAACGCTGACCCAGCTGGGACTCGAACCTGGGAACTACAGATTACGAGCCTGGCGCGCTACCGATTGAGCCACCCCCGCCCCCTGGCACAGGTGAGACTCGAACCTGGGAATTACAAATTACGAGCCTGTCTCACTCTAACTGAACCAATCCCTATCTCTCCTGTCGGTTTATGTCGCAGAGGGACCACCTGCGAGACTTCAATAGGAAGACAACAGCAAAAAAGCCATTTCTCATGACGTTGCGTCATTTAGGGTCAATATTTATTTAATTGACACTAAATTTCACTCCTCCGTTTCTATCGTGTTCTGCTTTTTACCAATCCAAAGAGAGAGAGAAGCGATCTGTCTTGCAATTCCTCTATTTCATCCCTTTATCCTGGATCATCTGATCTTGATGAGTTTCTCTGCTCTTTCCAGCAGGACGTCCATCACCGAACACCCTTCCACAACACCTACCATCGAGGCAAAGAGCTATCATCCATCATGGCGATCTATTACTCTCCTTGCCGCTTTGACGCGTTCTCATGACGGGAATCTTGTCACCAGTCACCTGAAATATATATTTATTTCGTGTTCTTCATCGCTTTTGACTTTTCTCTCTCTCTCTTCGCTCCTTCGTCTCACCTTCTTTTTCAACCTTCTCTCATTTTTTTTTAAACCTCGGGCGCAAATTCTTGAAAAATCTCTCTTTCAAAGTCGAAGCGCAGAAGTTACGGCTCTTGCGATTCATTCGAATCAAAAGGAGAGCAGAAAAAAACTGATGCGAAGGTCAAAGTGAGATTCAAGATGTGATGCTTAATGTCTTTTTTTTTGTGTGTGTGTGTGTGTCTGGGAAGCGACCTTTTGGGTTGGGTTGTTTTACCTCTGAGCGGCACTTTTTTGCACACCATGGGCTAAATGGCCAGGTCACATGGACCCCGAAGGCTCAGAGAAGGTTGGGGGAGGAGACCCACTAGAACAGCTGTTGAGAGACAGATGGTAGCGTCCCATCAAGGCATCCAGCGTGTTCTTTAACGTGCACAATGTATGGCTCTCCCGCAAACGGGCCACGGCTTAAGGTCACATCCGACGGACGGCGGCCTTTCCAAGAACATCGGTGTCCCCTACTGACTGTGGGCATGGCGGGGAATTTTGCGGAGATAAATCTCAACGCTGACCCAGCTGGGACTCGAACCTGGGAACTACAGATTACTAGCCTGGCGCGCTACCGACTGAGCCACCCCCGCCCCGGATTCGTTGATTGAACTTTGATATTGTACAGTAATCCTGTTAATGACACTGAGAAAAAAAAAGATGCAGAGAGAGAAAAATAAAAAAAAAAACACCGAGATAACATTATTTCAGTATTTGTTGCTTAGTGATTAAAGAATCAATCGATTTATCTTTCAGACTTGATAAGAGGTTGACTTTTTTTGAAAGGTTATTTTTTTAAAGAAATTCTACAATGTTAAAATCCTTAATCCGTAATACACTGCTTAAAATGGGGCGGGGATGGCTCAATCGGTAGCGCACCATGCTTGTAATATGTAGGTCTCAGGTTCGAGTCCTAGCTGGGTCAGCGTTGAGACTTATCTCCGCACAATTCCCCGCCCTGCCAACGGTCAGTAGGGGACACCGATGGGCTTGAAAAGGCCGCCGTCCGTCGGATGGGACGTTAAGCCGTGGCTCCGTGTGCGGGAGAGCCATACCCTGAGCACGTTAAAGAACACGCTGGATGGCCTTGACGGGAGGCTACCATCTGTCTCCCAACAGCTGTTCCAGTGGGTCCCCTCCCACAACCTTCTCTGAGCCTTCGGGGTCCATGTGACCTGGCCATTTAGCCCATGGTGTGCAGAAAAGTGCCGCTCAGAGGTAAAACAACCCAACGTTAAAGAACACGCTGGATGGCCTTGACGGGAGGCTACCATCTGTCTCCCAACAGCTGTTCCAGTGGGTTCCCTCCACCAACCTTCTCTGAGCCTTCGGGGTCCATGTGACCTGGCCATTTAGCCCATGGTGTGCAGAAAAGTGCCGCTCAGAGGTAAAACAACCCAACGTTAAAGATCACGCTGGATGGCCTTGACGGGAGGCTACCATCTGTCTCCCAACAGCTGTTCCAGTGGGTCCCCTCCCCCAACCTTCTCTGGGCCTTCGGGGTCCTTGTGACCTGGCCATTTAGCCCATGGTGTGCAAAAAAGTGCCGCTCAGAGGTAAAACAACACAACTGCTTAAAATCTTATAGAATTTCCGTGTTATATCAATAATGATCTAATTTCAAAGCTTTATAGCTTCTAAAATATGCATTTAATGGGAAAATGTTACTGAAAATAAATTAGAGATCTTTAGAAAATTTACATTTTCCAAATATTCGTTCCAGTATTTAAAGAGCTTTGGAAGCGGAAACATTTAGCAATGTGTCGTGAAGATTTCCTTCGAAGCTGATTAAAACTTAACTAGTAAGTATTGTTCCAAACCATTAATATAATAAATATACTTCAGTAGTAAAGAATAACAGGATATGTCGTGTGGACACGGAACTCACGAAATAACAAGCTGGAAAAAATTGGTTTTGTCATGAGTGGGATTCGAACCCACGTATCTTGTAGTATATGAGGATATAATTGAATCTAGATTTAATAAACTATATGGAAAGGTTAGTCGGTTAAATTCGAAAGTCCGTTAGGTAGAGAACAAAGGTAATCACATCAAATAATAGTTGGATTGGGTTACCGGTGAGAGGGTTAAAAAATTTTAGGGACGGGGGTGGCTCAGTAGGTAGCGCGCCAGGTTAATAATCTGTAGTTCCCAGGTTCGAGCCCCAGTTGGGTCAGCAAACTCCCGCCTTTCCCACGGTCAGTAGGGGACACAGATGGAAAGGCCGCCGTCCGTCGGATGGGACGTTAAGCCGTGTCCCCGTGTGCGGGAGAGTCATACCCTGTGCACTTTAAAGAACACGCTGGATGGCCTTGACGGGAGGCTACCCTCTGTCTCCCAACAACTGTTCCAGTGGGTCTCCTCCCCTAACCTTCTCTGAGCCTTCGGGGTCCTTGTGACCTGGCCATTTAGCCCCTTGTGTGCTAAAAAAGTGCCGCTCAGAGGTAAAACAACCCAACCCAACCCAACCTGGCCATTTAGCCCAATGTACATTGTACATTTCTCAGTCTACCGACTGAGCCACCCCCGCCCCCTCCCGTCAAGCCATACCATATACCATTATAGCGCGCCAGGCTCGTAATCTGTAGTTCCCAGGTTCGAGTCCCAGCTGGGTCAGCTTTGAGATTTATCTCCGCAAAATTCCCCGTCCTGCCCACGGTCAGTAGGGGACACCGATGGGCTTGGAAAAGCCGCCGTCCTTCGGATGGGACGTCAAGCCGTGGCTCCGTGTGTGGGAGAGTCATACCCTGTGCACGTTAAAGAACACGCTGGATGGCCTTGACGGGAGGCTACCCTCTGTCTCCCAACAGCTGTTCCAGTAGGTCTCCTCCCCCAACCTTCTCTGAGCCTTCGGGGTCCATGTGACCTGGCCATTTAGCCCATGGTGTGCAAAAAAGTGCCGCTAAGAGGTAAAACTGCTCGGAAAAACGAAAGAAGCTGAAAATTTCCGCTCTTTATCCAGATGCTGAAGAAGTCGTAGCGAAAGCAGTTGAGCACACAAGGCCATTTAGCCCCTTGTGTGCTAAAAAAGTGCCGCTCAGAGGTAAAACAACCCAACCCAACCCAACCTGGCCATTTAGCCCAATGTACATTGTACATTTCTCAGTCTACCGACTGAGCCACCCCCGCCCCCTCCCGTCAAGCCATACCATATACCATTATAGCGCGCCAGGCTCGTAATCTGTAGTTCCCAGGTTCGAGTCCCAGCTGGGTCAGCTTTGAGATTTATCTCCGCAAAATTCCCCGTCCTGCCCACGGTCAGTAGGGGACACCGATGGGCTTGGAAAAGCCGCCGTCCTTCGGATGGGACGTCAAGCCGTGGCTCCGTGTGTGGGAGAGTCATACCCTGTGCACGTTAAAGAACACGCTGGATGGCCTTGACGGGAGGCTCAGAGAAGGTTGGGGGAGGGGACCTACTGGAACAGCTGTCTCCCAACAGCTGTTCCAGTAGGTCTCCTCCCCCAACCTTCTCTGAGCCTTCGTGGTCCATGTGACCTGGCCATTTAGCCCATGGTGTGCAAAAAAGTGCCGCTAAGAGGTAAAACTGCTCGGAAAAAGAAAGAAGCTAAAAATTTCCGCTCTTTATCCAGATGCTGAAGAAGTCGTAGCGAAAGCAGTTGATTATTAAGTTACACAAAAGAGCCTTTCTCGAATGAAGAAGTTAAATAGCCTGAAAAGCCATCGAGTGGGACTGTCACGACTCCTTTGCGACACTTCGGAAACTTCCCGACAAAATAAAATTGCCTGCTCTCCGTGTTCAGTCACGTGACGGAGCCAATCAACTGTAAACTCTTGTGCACGCAAGCGCAGGGACAAACGCACACACTCATACACTCTCCTTCACGTGCGATGGAAAGAGAGGGAGAACTGAGAGATCTAGAACTAGGAAAAGTGTGCGCTGGTAAGAGAGGAGGAAAAAGATCGTGAAACAAAAAGATTAAAAGAGGCCCTGTTGTTTCTCGTGGCCTACAAAAACAACAATTCGAAAAAAAGAGTAACAGATGCATCTGCTTCCCACGCAGGCACTGTTGCCGCTGCTGGCAATCCTTGATAACTTTTACAGAACCAATCTTGCATGACTTGGTCTTGCGAGTTTTAAAGGGACTGATGGATCTTTCTCCTTGAAGATGAATGTAGGAGATTCTGTTTGAGTTTTTGAAGTCTTTAAGAAAAAGAAATAAATTCCTGCCAAGGAGAAAAGGAAATTTCGGCCTTTGTGTATGTATGGACACGCAACGGTTTTAGGAAGTTGGAAGAGGATTCGTTTTAATGATGACGGAGTTGAGTGTATTTTTCTTATAGGTCGGGAATGTAGGACTTTGGTAAGAGAATCAATTGCAGAAGGTTGGGTCGTTGTACTCTGAGAGGCACTTTTTGTACACAATGGGCTAAATGGCCAGGTTGGGTTGTTTTACCTCTGAGCGGCACTTTTTTGCACACCATGGGCTAAATGGCCAGGTCACATGGACCCCGTAGGCTCAGAGAAAGTTGGGGGAGGGGACCCACTGGAACAGTTGTTGGGAGACAGATGGTAGCCTCCCGTCAAGGCCATCCAGCGTGTTCTTTAACGTTGGGTTATTTTACCTCTGAGGGGCACTTTTCTGCACACCATGGGCTAAATGGCCAGGTCACATGGACCCCGTAGGTTCAGAGAAGGTTGGGGGAGGGGACCCACTGGAACAGCTGTTGGGAGACAGATGATAGCCTCCCGTCAAGGCCATCCAGCGTGTTCTTTAATGTTGGGTTATTTTACCTCTGAGCGGCACTTTTCTGCACACCATGGGCTAAATGGCCAGGTCACATGGACCCCGTAGGCTCAGAGAAGGTTGGGGGAGGGGACCCACTGGAACAGCTGTTGGGAGACAAAGGGTAGACTCCCGTCAAGGCCATCCAGCGTGTTCTTTAACGTGCACAGGGTATGGCTCTCCCGCACACGGGGCCACGGCTTAACGTCCCATCCGACGGACGGAGGCCTTTTCAAGCCCATCGGTGTCCCCTACTGACCGTGGGCAGGGCAGGGAATTTTGCGGAGATAAATCTCAACGATGACCCAGCTGGGACTCGAACCTGGGAACTACAGATTACGAGCCTGGCGCGCTACCGACTGAGCCACCCCTGCCCCTAAATGGCCAGGTCACAAGGACCCCTATGGCTCAGAGAAGATTGAAAGAAGGGGGACCCACTGGACAAGAGACAGATGGTAACTACCCGTCAAGACCATCTAGCACATTTTTTAACGTGCAAGGGATATGGCTTTCCCGCAGACAGCTGCACGGCTTAACGTCCCATCCAACAGACGGCGGTCTTTACAAGCCCACCGGCGTCTCCTTTCTGAACAAGCGCAGGGGGGTGTTTCGGAAATAAATCTTAACGCTGGCCAGGTAACGCTTTCTCCCCAACACCAATGTAGAGGAACTGATACGATGGAAATGGTTTAATAATGTGTTGTTTTTCGTTAGTTGCTTCGCATTTCTTTCAACGCTGACCCAGCTGGGACTCGAACCTGGGAACTACAGATTACGAGCCTGGCGCGCTACCAACTGAGCACCACTTACGGAGAAGTGAAAACAAATGAACTGTACTGGTTCAACTCTTTAAGACTTTAAAATTTCTCTACTTGGAATTTTGAAAATTGTTTCACAGTCCTTTAAAGTTTTCTGACTAATTACATTTAATTTTGACAAAATGCTTTCTTCTATTTGCCCTAACAGCTTTATAAAATCGGGCTTTCGAAAAACAAAACATTTCTATAGAATCATTCTCTCGGAAATTCAAGCACCGATAGACTTTCATTCAGCCATTAAATAAATAAAAATAAACACCCCCTCAAGCAGCTGCTTGCCACAGAGGTCTGACAGGAGCCTGTCAGTTTATATGCCATAGTAGAAGATCTGAGATGATGGCAGGACCTCAGGAACGTGTACAGCAACTGTACACGCTCCAGTTACCGTTCACAGCAAACTGGAGCGTGTGCAGTTACTGCACACGCTCCAGTTTGCTGTGAACGGTAACTGCACACGCTCAATATTTCTGTGAGTGGGCCCACACGATCCAGGTTTTTGTGAGCTCACACAATCCAATGTAAATAAAATAAAAATAAACACCCCCTCAAGCAGCTGCTTGCCACAGAGGTCTGACAGGAGCCTGTCAGTTTATATGCCACAGTAGAAGATCTGAGAGGATGGCAGGACCTCAGCAGAAAAACAACACAAACATCCATGCCTTATCCGGGGCTCGAACCAAGGTCCCTTAGATCAGCAGCCAAGCGTGCTAATCTCGGCCACGGGACGGCTTTCATTCAGCCATTAACTGACGAAAAAGAAAAAGCCCTAAAATCAGAAAAATTTGAATGCCAAACAGAAATGCTCGTTGGTTCCCCAAAGAATGCATCTCTACAGAAAATCTCTTAAAGAAAAATCATGCATAAATATAAATATATAACATAATAAAAATATATAATAATGTATAAATTATGCGCACATATCTTTCGCTTTTTCAACAGCTGAAATTCTGTTGAAAGAAGAAATGCGTATCTTCTGAAGGGTGGGAGCGGGGGTGGCTCAGTCGGTAGCGCGGCAGGCTCGTAATCTGTAGTTCCCAGGTTCCGGTCCCAGCTGGGTCAGTGTTGAGATTTATCTCCGCAAAATTCCCCGCCCTGCCCACGGTCAGTAGGGGACACCGATGGGCTTGGAAAGGCCGCCGTCCGTCGGATGGGACGTTAAGCCGTGGCCCCGTGTGCGGGAGAGCCATACCCTGTGCACGTTAAAGAACACGCTGGATGGCCTTGACGGGAGGCTACCATCTGTCTCCCAACAGCTGTTCCAGTGGATCCCCTCCCCCAACCTTCTCTGAGCCTTCGGGGTTCATGTGACCTGGCCATTTAGCCCATGGTGTGCAAAAAAGTGCCGCTCAGAGGTAAAACAACCCAAACAACTCTGAAGAGCGTTGACTAGTGCAGCTTAAAATTCAGCAGTAATTGATAGTTGCGATCTTTACAAAGGCACTCAAAAATAGACTAATGATTGGACTGGATTGTTTTACCTCTGAGCGGCACTTTTTTGCACACCATGGGCTAAATGGCCAGGCCACAAGGACCCCGAAGGCTCAGAGAAGGTTGGGGGAGGGGGACCCACTGGAACAGCTGTTGGGAGACAGATGGTAGCCTCCCGTCAAGGCCATCCAGTGTGTTCTTTAACGTGCACAGGGTATGGCTCTCCCACACACGGGGCAACGGCTTAACGTCCCATCCGGCGGACGGTGGCCTTTCCAAGCCCATCGGTGTCCCCTACTGACCGTGGGCAGGGTGGGGAAATTTTGAATAGACTAATGAACATTAGAGTTAAACGTTATTATTTTTTCATTTCCAAGATTCCGAAGTATCTCTTCCCCACAAATGTTTCCTTTATTACCCCAGAAAGGAAAGCAATGTGAATTTTTCTATCTCTCCTCGATGGTCCAAAAACATTTGAATAAATTGCTGATGTCTTTTTCTTTTAATTTCCTGCAGATAAATCTTTTCTTAGGTTTCTTTAGCTGGGGGAAGATTGGGGATATTTTAGGTTTCAATGGCAAATAAAAAGATCGACTGATAAAGGATGCAAGAGTTAAGCCAAATATAATTCAGGCAAACGAAGGAAAAGTTGGTTTAGTCGTTAGAATAACATCGGTGTGGGATTTTAAACGAAAAATTATTCCATTCGGGACGCTACAGAGAAAAATCAGGTGGCGTTTGCTTTTGCTATCCAGAGGCATCTATCGATCTAAAGCGTATCTTTCAATTCAGGATTTTTAATTCCTTTGTAGATTCTCTTTGTTGTACACAAAAAATAAACATTGAAGACTTTACGAATCGTTTCTTAAAAGACAAAGAATTCGCGAACAGTGCATGGTATGAACTCAATCAGAGTCGGTTGTTGGTTGGTTGTTTTACCTCTGAGCGGCACTTTTTTGCACACCATGGGCTAAATGGCCAGGTCACATGGACCCCGAAGGCTCAGAGATGGTTGGGGGAGCGGACCCACTGGAACAGCTGTTGGGAGACAGATGGTAGCCTCCCGTCAAGGCCATCCAGCGTGTTCTTTAACGTGCACAGGGTATGGCTCTCCCGCACACGGGGCCACGGCTTGACGTCCCATCCGACGGACGGCGGCCTTTCCAAGCCCATCGGTGTCCCCTACTGACCGTGGGCAGGCGGGGAATTTTGCGGAGATAAATCTCAACGCTGACTCAGCTGGGACTCGAACCTGAGAACTACAGATTACGAGCCTAGCGCGCTACCGACTGAGCCACCCCCGCCCCCAATCAGAGTCGGGCTCCATCGTTTAACCTCTAACGGCATTTTTGCGCATAGATAAATAATAAATACCCCCTCAAGCAGCTGCTTGCCACAGAGGTCTGACAGGAGCCTGTCAGTTTATATGCCATAGTAGAAGGTCTGTGAGGATGGCAGGACCTCAGCAGAAAAAACGATACATACAACCATGCCTTACCCGGGCTCGAACCCAGGTCCCTCAGATCAGTAGCCAAGTGCGCTAACCATTCGGCCACGAGTGATACAATGAGCTAAATGGCCAGGTTACAAGGATTCCAATGTCTCAGAGAGTTGGCTTGGGTTGTTTTACCTCTAAGCGGCACTTTCTTGCACACAATGGGCTAAATGACCTCACAGAAGGTTGCGGGGAGGAGACCCATTGTACAACTGTTAGGAGGCAGATGGTAACCTTCCGTCAGGGGCATCCAGCATGTTCTTTAACGTGCACACGGCGCCATGGTTTTACGTCCCATGAGACGGACGGCGGCCTTTCCAATCCCATCGGTGTCTTATACTGACCGTGGGCAGGGCGAAAAAAAAAACGGAAATAAATCTCATTTCAGTCCCGGTGGAACTCGAAACTAAGAACTGCAGATTACGAGCCTGGCACGCTACTAACTGAGCCACTTCCGTTCCTCAGAGAAGGTTGATGGAAGAAGTTGTTGGGTTGTTTTACTTCTGAGCGGCAGTTTTTTTTGCCCACCATGGGCTAAATGGACAGGTGACAAGGACCCCGAAGACTCAGAGAGGGTTGGGGGAGGGGACCCACTGGAACAGCTGTTGGAAGAAAGATGGTAGCCTCCCGTCAAGGCCATCCAGCGTGTTCTTTAACGTGCACAGGGTATGGCTCTCCCGCACACGGGACCACGGCTTAAACGTCGCATCCGCTTAAACGCCTTTCCAAGCCCATCGTAGTCCCCTACTGACCGTGGGCAGGACGGGGATTTTTGCGGAGATAAATCTCAACGCTGACCCAGCTGGGACTCGAACCTGGGAACTGCAGATTACGAGCCTGGCGCGCTATCGACTGAGCCACCCCGTCCCCTAGGGAAGAAGATACACAGGACAGTTGCTAGGAGACAGATGCATTTTCCAATTAAAACCATCCCTAGTGTTCTTTAACGTGCACAAGGCACGGCTCTCTTGCACACCGGGATTCAATCAAAGAATTTGTGAGAGATATATAGGAAATGGAATTTGTAACATGCCAAGTACTTAAGCTGAAGTTTCCAACTTCGGAACTTATTTATGCCGTTGTTGAGAATTTTCCCTTCGCTCCGAGTTCGCCTTCAGTGAGAAAGAGGACCGCATTTCGTGCACTTTAGGAGTACACGAAAACTCAGCTATTTCTTCTGGTATTTCGCATCAATTTCGGTGTAAGGATTTGTATTTTTCTTTTTCGAACAAACACCCTTTTAGGATGTAAACTTATGCTACTTACCACAGCAATTAGGCGAAAGCAACGAACTTATCAGCACAATCGACACTTCCATTTGGTCAGGAGTGTTGCAAGGAAGCGTTTTTCTATTATTGTCTGGACCACTTTCAAAAATACAAGATCAGAAACAGAAGTGAAGGAAAGTCACAGAAAAGAATTTCTTCTCTTGCAATTAATGCATTGCATACACGTAAATTGGCTACAGCAATAATGGTATTCATAGCTGTCTTAGAATAGAATTTCTACCCCTAACTGAGGTCGTCATCGAGGAGGTTAAAAGAAAGTTCCCACCAAAAAAAAGAAAAAAAAAATGAAAGTTCTAACAAAGCTGCAACCTCATCGGATGACGACCCCAATCAGTAGTCGAAATATTAGGATATTTACTCACAAGTAAGTGAATATCTCTGTCTTAAGTTGTTATGTATATTAATCTAAATTGATTACTATAAAAATGATCCGTTTAACTTTACAGATATTAATTGAAAACAACAAACTTCTAACGCAGCACCAGTTTATGGTGTGAGTTTGAGTTACTATTAAATTCTGATATAACTTTATACCCTATTTTTTAAGTGATATGTCTGTTTGTTGATTACCATGACGATATTGATGAGTTTAGCGGAGATAGATGTCAACTCTAGCACAATTTCGACTCGTACCTTTGAATTGCAGAATACGAGTTCTGGGGAGCTACCAATAGAGCCACCCCGAAGATAAAGAACATGATGTGATTTAAAAGGCTGAAGAGGGAACGATCTCAATTGGTAAAGAACATGTTGTCTCAGAAGATAGCATGGCAGACTCGTAACCAGATATTCCCTGGTTTGAGACCTTGCTATCGGGCAGTGAAAATTTCCCCTGTAACCTATACACAGCCCAGTGAAAAAGTGGACATCAATGAGCCTGTAAAGGTTGGGTTGTTTTACCTCTGAGCGGCACTTTTTTGCACACCATGGGCTAAATGGCCAGGTCACATGGACCCCGAAGGCTCAGAGAAGGTTGGGGAAGAGGACCCACTGGAACAGCTGTTGGGAGACAGATGGTATCCTCCCGTCAAGGCCATCCAGCGTATTCTTTAACGTGCACAGGGCATGGCTCTCCCGCACTCGGGGCCACGGCTTGACGTCCCATCCGACGGACGGCGGCCTTTCCAAGCCCATCGGTGTCCCCTACTGACCGTGGGCAGGGCGGGGATTTTTGCGGAGATAAATCTCAGCGCTGACCCAGCTGGGACTCGAACCTTGGAACTACAGATTACGAGCCTGGCGCGCTACCGACTAAGCCACCCCCGCCTGTAAAGGGCAATGTCTGTTGGTGTAAATGACTAATTATTTACACCAATAGAAAAAAAAAAGCTGATAATTAAGCCTTTAAAAGCTGATTATTTGTGCTGTGTTCGTTTAATATCTATGCATGGAGTAAAGTTAAACGGATTATCTTTTGTAGTAACCAATTTATGTCTATGCAATGCATTGATCGATGTAAAAGAAGCTATTTTTTGTGATTTTCCTTGACTTCTATTTTTGACCTTGTATATTCTAGCAAGGCAGCAATAATTTGAGCGTGTTAAAGACAAGCTGGATGACCTTGATAGGAGGCTTCCATCTGTCTCCTACAGGGACGGATACAGGCTCATAATCTGCAGTTCCCAGATTCCAGTTCCAACTGTGCCAGAGTTCATATTTACCTCCGCTAAACCTTCTCCCACCCCCTTCGGTTAGAAAGGGAACACCGATGAGCTTGGAAAGACCTCATTCCGTCCGTGTGGGGCATTAAGCCGTGGATCTGTGTGTAGGCACACATTGAGGGGAGGTTATCATCTCTCTTTTAACGAGTCCAGTGTATCCCCTTTATCCATACGTTTCTGAGCCTTGGGGTCCTTGCGACCTGGCCGTTTAGTCCATTGTGTGCAAAAAAGTGACGTTCAAAGGTAAAACAACCCAACAGTAACTCAACTTCCCTATGGCTCTAATAATTGCCAGTTTGATCTTCTTAAATCATAGAGGGGCGGGGATGGCTCAGTCGGTAGCGCGCCAGGCTCGTAATCTGTAGTTCCCAGGTTCGAGTCCCAGCTGGGTCAGCGTTGAGATTTATCTCCGCAAAATTTCCCCGCCCTGCCCACGGTCAGTAGGGGACACCGATGGGCTTGAAAAAGGCCGCCGTCCGTCGGACGGGAGGTTAAGCCGTGGCCCCGTGTGCGGGAGAGCCATACCCTGTGCACGTTAAAGAACACACTGGATGGCCTTGACGGGAGGCTACCATCTGTCTCCCAACAGCTGTTCCAGTGGGTCCCCTCCCCCAACCTTCTCTGAGCCTTCGGGGTCCATGTGACCTGTCCATTTAGCCCATGGTGTGCAAAAAAGTGCCGCTCAGAGGTAAAACAACCCAACAACTCTTAAATCATAGTCTCGTCCATTGGGATCTTCATAACTTGATTATTTTGATCACTCTTCAAAAAATTAGTGCAGCTGAGGAGAAAAAGCAAATTTTTTTGACTGAATCCTTTTTTCATTTAGTTTTGTTCACTCTATGCTAAATTTAGAAATAAAAGAAACAAAAGAATCTGCGAATGAAATGAAATGAATGAATGAAAAGGAAAAAAAAATTCTCGAGGTTTGGAAGTTTTTATTAGATTTCCAGAAACTCCTCGGAAAGGTTTATAAATCATCAGCAAGGCAGAAACGAGAGAGGGAAAGAATTTCTCTTCCTCTAGCTGAGGTAGAAAAGATGATGAAATTAGCTGAAGGGAATTCGGAAATGTTCGCTGGATAAATGAAAAGTATTTTGGGTTTGTTTTTCATCGTAGTCAACTCCTATTCTCTCTCCAGAAATGCGACTTGAACTGGTTTAGAAATTCCAAAGATTTCTTAATTGATTCCAAAGAGTGACTTTTTTTGTTAAAATAATAAATAATAATAAATACCCCCTCAAGCAGCTGCTTGCCACAGAAGTCTGACAGGAGCTTGTCAGTTTATGTGCCATAATAAAAGATCTGAGAGGATGGCAGAACCTCAGCAGAAAAACAACACATACATCCATGCCTTACCTAGGGTTCGAACCCAGGTCTCTCAGATCAGTAGCCAAGCGCGCTAACCACTCGGTACTTAGATTATATTGAAGGAAAAGAATTGATTCGGTTGCTTTTATATTTGAGCGGTACTTTTCCGCATACAATGGACTAAACGGACAGGTCACAAGGACTCCAAGGGTTAAGAATTGAATTAGAGAAGGAGATGTGGGCAACTGTTGGGAGAAATGGAAGAATCCCGTGAAAGTCATCCAGCATGTTCTTTAACATGCACAGGGATCTCCTGTACAGGGAGGCACGACTTAACGCCTCATCCGATGGACGGCGGCCTTTTCAATCTGTGTTCCCTTTCTCACCGAGGGTAGGATGAAGTTTAGCGGAGATGAATCTCAACTCTGGCACAGGTTTAACTCGAACCTGAGAATTGCAGATTACGAGAATGGGAATAAAATAAAATATATACACATTGAATTTTGTATTCATAAATTACATATATCGATAAACACAAAAAATGACATAAACAATTTAACAAATCTTATAAAACTATAAACATTTTACTGGATAATTAGTGAAATGGTTGCGCTTGTTTACGTTTGCACAGTTCAGCAATGGTTGGGGTTATCTTGCTAAGGTAGAGTCGAAAGTCATCTTCAACATCCTGCCAACTTAGCGACTTTTTTACTAGATGTAGCGATTTTCGAGCTCTCACGGCGCACCCCAAAAATTTTACCGCGTACCCTACGATGAGAACCCCTGCTCTGAACGATTCAGAAACACGTCACAGTATTTCTCACTTATCACGGTTTCTTGCGTCTCCAGGTGCAAAGTACTTGTCGTGGTTTCTTCTCTCTCCAGGTGTGTTCCAGAATCACCCTTTATGATCCCAGGATACAATAAGTAACACTTTTCCTGCTGTTGCTTGGTTGCGGACTTTCTCCGGTGGAGGTGACTCTTTTTTGTATCGAATCGTTCTCCATGATCAGGTGATCCATTATCTTAACAAATCAGTGAAAAGGGGAAAAAAAAGCCAGAGTTTTTATTCAAATTTCGTTTGTTTGTTTTTTTCAAAGTGTCACGTTTTCCTCTTTGTTACATAAATAATTCAATAGAAATACATATT
Organism: Ryuthela nishihirai; assembly: GCA_038380435.1. NCBI lineage: Eukaryota > Metazoa > Arthropoda > Arachnida > Araneae > Heptathelidae > Ryuthela > Ryuthela nishihirai. The sequence goes on from JAWZYU010000002.1 coordinate 21,314,559, forward strand.
TAATCAGCTTTTAGTTTTTGAGGCCTTGCCTTTGAATAATTAAGTGTAATGTTGTTGGCAAAAGTGCCTGAGAACATGAGAAATCGACGAAGTGAACTGCGTTGTGTATTTTCTTCCGAAGTTTCAAACTGCTTTGAAAAAAAAAAATCCAAAGGAACCAATTAAAGAGATGAGGATTATTTGAAATGAATTGTGCTGTTTTTGCTCTGAGAAGCATTTTTTGCACACAATGGGCTAAATGGCCAGGTCACAAGGGCCCAAAAGGCTCAGAGAAAAATGGTCTCTTCCAGTTAAGCCAATCCAACGTGTTTTTAAACGTGTTAAATGTCTGGCACTCCTATACATGGGGTCACGGCTTTACGTCTCATTCAAAGGAGTTGATTCCTAGTAGAAAGTCTGTGAGGATGACGGGACCTCAGCAGAAAAGCAACATAAACGTCCTTGCCTTACCAGAGGCTCGAACATAGGTTCCCGTAGATCAGTAGCCAAGCATGTTAACCACTCGGCCAACGGAACAGTTGGGTTGTTTACCTCTGAGCGGCACTTTTTTTGCACAACATGGGCTAAATGGCCAGGTCACATGGATCCCGAAGGCTCAGAGAAGGTTGGGGGAGGAGACCCACTGGAAGAGCTGTTGAGAGACAGATGGTAGCCTCCCGTCAAGGCCATCCAGCGTGTTCTTTAACGTGCACAGGGTATGGCTCTTCCGCACACGGGACCATGGCTTAACGTCCCATCCGACGGACGGCGGCCTTTCCAAGCCCATCGGTATCCCCTACTGACCGTGGGCAGGGCGGGGAATTTTGCGGAGATAAATCTCAACGCTGACCCAGTTGGGACTCGAACCTGCGAACTACAGATTACGAGCCTGGCGCGCTACCGACTGAGCCACCCCCGCCCTTCAACGGAAGAGAAAAGCTTATATTAATCAAATGTTTTTATTTCTGGGAAAACTGTAACCACAGGCATTCTGGTTCATTCTATTCCCCGCCCTGCCCACGGTCAGTAGGGGACACCAATGGGCTTGGGAAGGCTGCTGCCGTCCGTCGGATGGGACGTTAAGTCGTGGCACCGTGTGTGGGAGAGCCATACCCTGTGCACGTTAAAGAACACGCTGGATGGCCTTGACGGGAGACTACCATCTGTCTCCCACCAGCTGTTCCAGTGGGTCCCCTCCCCCAACCTTCTCTGAGCCTTCGGAGTCCATGTGACCTAGCCATTTAGCCCACGGTGTGAAAAAAAAGTGCCGCTCAGAGGTAAAACAACCCAACCCAACCTGGTTCATTCTTGTTCAGTCTGGCATCCGCTTGCTAAATATTTTTGAGATAGGGACTGCCCACAGGACAGTCTATAAGGGAGGGACACTCATGACTCATGCGGTGTTTGGTACTCATTCTTAGCACTTCGCACCCAGCAAGTGTGTTGGATAAACTTGATGAGATAAAGCGTTAAATGTTTTGAGGAAAACGTTAAATACTGAAAGGTACAGTCGCTCAAAAAAGTATCCGAACACTATGGTTGATGACAGAATTCAGAAAAAATATCTGGCAACGATTTTTTAGAAATTAGTGATCTGGCAACCTTCGTGTCACGTGATTACAGAATTCAGAAAAAATATCTGGAGCGTGTACAGCAACTGTACACGCTCCAGTTACCGTTCACAGCAAACTGGAGCGTGTGCATTTACTGGACACGCTCCAGTTTGCTGTGAACGGTAACTGCACACGCTGAACATTTCCGTGAGTGAGCCCACACGATCTAGTATCAAAATAATATGACCACCTACAGTCGCTCAAAAAAGTATCCGAACACTATGGTTGATTACAGAATTCAGAAAAAATATCTGGCAACGATTTTTTTTTAGAAATTAGTGATCTGGCATCCTTCGTGTCACGTGACACGAATCGTTGTCAGATCACTAATTTCTAAAAAAATCGCTGCCAGATATTTTTTCTGAATTCTGTAATCAACCCTAGTGTTTGGATACTTTTTTGAGCGACTGTACATACTTTGAAGATGCTCATAAGTTATTTCTTTTCGAGCCTTATCAGCTAAAAAAAGTTATCGGTAATTTTGTGCGAAAACCATTTGAGTAGCAATGTTGTAAAACAAGGTTCTTCAAACTTTTTTTTTGTGGTTCCCCCCCCCCTCTCCATTTTCTGAGGCACTAGATCTTGAAAAATCTAGAATTACAATGCAAATACACTAAATGAAAAACGAACTTCAATATTCATGCACGTTATTTAATTTAGTATATTTGCTACTTAATATCATTAGATTTTATTCCACCGAAGTATTCACAAAGGTAGGTCAAATAGGCCTATGGAATAAAAATGACACGGATTTCAACATTCGTATGAAAATTTTTCGTTTATAAAAAATCTTACTTAAATTTATGATCATCTGTGATCGAAAGACATATTTTGTGCAACAAAAACAAACAAACAAACAAACAAATCTACATTAGTATGCTTGGCTACTGATCAAAGGAACCTGGGTTCGATCCTCGGTAAGGCATAGATGTTTGTGTTATAATTTTGCTGAGCTCATGGACCTCAAACCTCATAGACCTTCTGGGGCGGGGGTGGCTCAGTCGGTAGCGCGCCAGGCTCGTAATCTGTACTTCCCAGGTTCGAGTCCCAGCTGGGTCAGCGTTGAGATTTATCTCCGCAAAAATTCCCCGCCCTACCCACGGTCAGTAGGGGACACCGATGGGCTTGGAAAGGCCGCCGTCCGTCGGATGGGACGTTAAGCCGTGGTCCCGTGTGCGGGAGAGCCATACCCTGTGCACGTTAAAGAACACGCTGGATGGCCTTGACGGGAGGCTACCATCTGTCTCCCAACAGCTGTTCCAGTGGATCCCCTCCCCCAACCTTCTCTGAGCATTTCGGGGTCCATGTGACCTGGCCATTTAGCCCATGGTGTACAAAAAAGTGCCGCTCAGAGGTAAAACATCCCAATTTCACAACATAGACCTTCTAATTGGCGTATAAAGTGACAGGATCATGTCAGATCTCTGTAGCAAGCAGCTGATTGAGGGGAATTTTTTTATAATGATATTTATAAAAAAATATATTCTTTCAAAAATGTGCAACATGTACAGTGCCCCATTGAAATATTAGAGAATTTACATGTTATGCCAATGAGAATCTAATTTCCAAGCATTATAACTTCTAAAACACATTCATTGAAAACATGGGACAGAAAAATTAAATATCAAAATCAAATTTATTTAAATCTAGATTTTTCAACAATATTTGCTCAGTATTTAAATTGTTATGAAAACTATTTAATAAAATAAATATATATTTTAGAAGTTTGCGCATTTCGATATTAGACAATTATGAATGATTTTCATAAAAAAAAGATAATTTATTGCTAATGTTCCAATTTACACAACTCGTTAGTTATTGAAAATATATTGTTGAAACTCGAGATTTAAATACATTTTATTACGATCTTTATTTTACCTTCAGTCACATTTTCCCATTAAATGCTGAATTTAGAAGCTATAGAGCTTCGAAGTTGGGTTGTTTTACCTCTGAACGGCACTTTTTTGCACACCATGGGCTAAATGGCCAGGACACATGGACCCCGAAGGCTCAGAGAAGGTTGGGGGAGGGGACCCTCTGGAACAGCTGTTGGGAGACAGATGGTAGCCTCCCGTCAAGGCCATCCAGCGTGTTCTTTAACGTGCACAGGGCATGACTCTACTGCACACGGCGGCACGGCTTAACGTCCCATCCTATAGACGGCGGTTTTTCGAAGCCCATCCGGTGTCCCCTACTGACCGTGGACAAGGCGGGGAGTTTTACGGAGATAAATCTCAACGCTGACCAGGTGGGACTCGAACCTGGGAACTGCAGATTACGAGCCTTGCGCGCTACCGACTGAGCCACCCCTGAAACTCGAGATTTAAATACATTTTATTATGATCTTTATTTTATTTTCAGTCACATTTTCCCATTAAATGCTTAGTTTAGAAGCTATAGAGCTTCGAAGTTGGGTTGTTTTACCTCTGAACGGCACTTTTTTGCACACCATGGGCTAAATGGCCAGGTCACATGGACCCCGAAGGCTCAGAGAAGGTTGGGGGAGGGGATCCACTGGAATAGCTGTTGGGAGACAGATGGTAGCCTCCCGTCAAGGCCATCCAGCGTGTTCTTTAACGTGCACAGGATATGTCTCTCCCGCACATGGAGCCACAGATTAACGTCCCATCAGACGGACGTCGGCCTTTCCAAGCCCATCGGCGTTCTCTAATGATCGTGGGAAGCGAGGGGAGTTTTACAGAGATAAGTCTAAACGCTGATCCCAGTTGGGACTCGAACCTGGGAACTACAGATTACGAGCTTGGCGCGCTACCGACTGAGCCACCCCCATTCCAAGCTTCGAAATTAGATTCCCATTAATATAATATTGAAGTTCTCTTAATATTTTGGTAGGACAGTTTGTATATATTACATATAACTTATATATACGTAATAGTTGTTTTTTTTACTCCCTTCCGGTTATTAAAATTCTTCAGTAGCTGAAAATGGTAATCTTGTACCTCTTCCTCCCCCCCCCCTCCTCTATATTCAACTCCATCTTAGGCTCCCCTGATTTGTGAAAAACAGCTTCAAAAATGGAACACTAAGTTTTCATCAGGAAGCAATTTTCACATCGAATAAGAGGATTGATGAGCAAGTTGGGTTGTTTTACCTCTGAGCGGCACTTTTTTGCACACCATGGGCTAAATGGCCAGGTCACATGGACCCCGAAGGCTCAGAGAAGGTTAGGGGAGGGGACCCACTGGAACAGCTGTTGGGAGAGAGATGGTAGCCTCCCGTCAAGGCCATCCAGCGTGTTCTTTAACGTGCACAGGGTATGACTCTCCCGCACACGGGGCCACGGCTTAACGTCCCATCCGACGGACGACGGCCTTTCCAAGCCCATCAGTGTCCCCTACTGACCGTGGGTAGGGCGGGGAATTTTGCGGAGATAAATCTCAACGCTGACCCAGCTGGGAATCGAACCTGGGAACTACAGATTTCGAGCCTGGCGCGCTACCGACTGAGCAACCCCCGCCCCATTTTTGATGAGCAAGCAAACAGTCACATCGCCATCCGAAGAGTGAAGAAATACTCCTCTTAAGCATCAGACTGTCATGGTATATCTCGTCAGCATCACCGACTCGTCACGTGACAAAACCTACACCATCGAAACGACATCAGCATTCAGCCTCGTATCACCTTCTGCTGCATTCCCTTCTTTATACAGTCAGGACACATATTTCACAGCATCTTTCCTCGCTGAAGAAAAGTTTCTGATATATCTTTCTTGACCAATCTTTCTCCTTCCTCTCCTTCGTCATCACTCTCATTCTTCTTCATTCTGCCTCTTAGGATCCTGCTCCGAAGAAAGCTATCATCTGGAGGAAGGAAGATGCAATTTTTTTTGCCTTCGGATCGACGCCACAGCAAGAAAATATTGTCTCCACTTTTGCGTTTCTCTGTTGTCCTATTTTATCTGCAGTTTCCTCACGTTCGCTTCTCGCACTGTTATTTATTGTTACAGAAATCCACCTCTTGGCCAACCTTAAACCATATTTCTCACCAACGGTGAAAAATTGGCTTTCATGGCGTCTCTCCTATTTCCTACGGTTCCATTCTCATTCAGCCTTTTCCTTCCTGGCCAAAGACACCTTCTCCTGCCAGAGGAAAAAAAAAATTAAACGACGTTATCTGTACACGTGGAAGTTCCTCCCCCAACCCCCACTCGCTTTTGTAGCTGGAAGAAAATGTCACCATTGAAAACTCCTTTCAGATTTTCTGTCACTGTTGAGAAGAATGGAATCAGAGTTGATTCAAGTGTTGCCTTTATCACCTAGAAAAGGGATGCAAAAGAAAGTTTCTAAAGGAAGGTTTGTTTGAATTGATTTATTCGCGAGCTCCACTTTTTTTAAAACAGCACAATGCCACGAATTGATAGATGCCAATTACACAAATTTTGAGTTGGGACGTGGTGCATAATACGCACAGCAACCGAACAGACAGTGGCATATAAAATGGGGGGGGGGGGTTATAAGGTTTATAACCTATCCCCTTTGACGGTTTTTGAATAACGTGCATATTCTAAAAATCAAGAGGTCGTTTATTATTCTCACGAGACTTAATGTGTCAACAGGCTCTTCATTGGAAGTTTTCGGGTACGACAGGGGCGGGGGTGGCTCAGTCGGTAGCGCGCCTGGCTCGTAATCTGTAGTTCCCAGGTTCGAGTCCCAGCTGGGTCAGCGTTGAGATTTATCTCCGCAAAATTCCCCCACCCTGCCCACGGTCAGTAGGGGACACCGATGGGCTTGGAAAGACCGCCGTCCGTCGGATGGGACGTTAAGCCGTGGCCCCGTGTATGCGAGAGACATACCCTGTGCACTTTAAAGAACACGCTGGATGGCCTTTACGGGAGGCTACCATCTGTCTCCCAACAGCTGTTCCAGTGGGTCCCCTCCCCCAACCTTCTCTGAGCCTTCGGGGTCCATGTGACCTGGCCATTTAGCCCATGGTGTGCAAAAAAGTGCCGCTCAGAGGTAAAACAACCCAACCCAACGGGTACGACATGGCGAGCAGATATTCTGACGCCACTCACCTTTTTTCATATGTTTTCAAAAAAGCAATCTTTTACACAGCTTTTATCCAACAGGTTTTAAAACTGTTCCAAAAACCGGTGAGCAGAGATTTTAGCTCTTTACTGGGTAGGGAAGATGGCAAAAGATAAGAGATCAATATTGACATGCCATAGCACTGGGATGAAGTCTTTACCTTCTTCATCTGACGTCACATCAAAGGCATTGACAAAAATGCTTTACAAGAGTAGGAAAAAGCATTGGTAATGACAATTCAATAAAGTTATAAAGCCTCCATGGAGAATTGTAGTTTAAAACATTCTAGCATCTTTATAAATATATATTTTTTTGAATAGAAGCATCAGAGTTGATGGCACTTTTTCTTTGAAATTGGTCCTTTTTTATTGAATAGAAGCATCAGAGTTGATGGCACTAAGGAGAAGTGCATTTTGGTGATTTTTCTGCTCTTTGAAAAAACTTGTTTGCCTTCGCTTTGACGTAGTCCCGGATTGGATGATCGACCATCAAGGCTCTATAAATGATCGTGTTTCTCACAAACCAGGGCACTGCCAAAGCTGATGGCAAAATTCTATTCTGGAAAGTCTGAAGTTTTTTGATATTGGTTTCGAAAGTAGTGATCCAAACTGGAATAACCTTTTAGAATCATGTGATAGATAGTTAACTTCTTCTTGATTGACATGCTGGATTTCCTGGAGATCACTGAATATAACTTGAGTTGTATTAAGCGAGTCTTAGGTACATCAGAAAAAATGTGTTCATCCCATTTGAGTTTTTGGTTGATCCTGATGCCCAGACACTTAGAAGAATTCTTCCACTATCTATTAATCAAAGAGTATAAGAATAATATCCTGATATAATGGTTTGTGAGTTCAGATAAACTCTGTGTAATAAATTCTGTGTAGATAAATTCTGGTGTGATCTTGATGTGACATTTTATGCACCATTCCTGTTGGATATAATATTCATTCTGTTACATGAAATTTGCGGTTATAATAAGGATGAAAAAGAAATGTATCATCGACGTGAGTAGCAGTTTTGATTCTTTGATTCTATTCAGCTTTGGTACATTAGAAATATAGACATTTAATTAGACTTGGACCGAGGAGTGAGTGCTGAGGGTTGGGTTGTTTTGGGTTGTAGTGATGTTGTGATGCTAATGTAGTGATGCTAATTTTGAAGGCTTTTCACAAATTGAATTGGGTTGGGTTGTTTTACCTCTGAGCGGCACTTTTTTGCACACCATGGGCTAAATGGCCAGGACACGAGGACCCCGAAGGCTCAGAGAAGTATTTTATAGGGGGTTGGTGCGACGAAAAATCCTGGATATTGGCACCAATATTCTATAGGGCTTTTGCAATAAATCATCCTTGCTCACTGTGCCAACAGTTATAAGAGAATAACTTAGGATCAACATTTCTCTTACATTGAGGATTTCCTTAGCCCCCTTCCTATATTTTGGTTTTACCGTGATCGTATAGTATCAGTTAATTAATTAATGGCCCAGCATCCCACTGGGAGCCAAAGTCATCCTCCTCAGACAGTCTGCAAAAGCAGTTAAAGACATTTTCTTACAACGCAAAAATACATTTATTCACAAATTAAACAACACTGACACGATTCCATAAATTCAAGTACTTCACAATCAAATATCTCAATTCCAATACAAGCTCAACAGACTTACATATTCAGTAGGTTGCCGTGATCACATCGCTTTGCTCAACTGCCCCATTCTCTACTAAGCTAAACTCTTGCTGTTCCATCGTAAGCCAACTATCTACCCTCCTCTCTCAAGCAGAAGAAGTGACTCTCTCACAAGTCTCAGAAGTGCATGACTGACTCCCACAGAAGAAGTACAAGACTCAAAAGTCTCCTCTCTCAGTTCATAGTCACCAAGGAAGCTATCGTGGAGAATTCTCATTGGCTCTCTCTACTCTCCGCTAGGGGGTTGGAATAGGGTGACGGACGAAAATTAGAAACTTCCAGAGTCCATGTCCTTGGCCACAACCACATGATTGTCCCACGTGAGTCCGTTTTGCCGAGAGCCGGGGAATTCTCTCTCTGGGCTGTCAGACAGCAGCAGTTCTGGCGTCATACTTCCTTCCTTCAAAGGAGACTCGCTGAGGCGTGGGCACTCCCCTTTGCAATCGCTACCCGGGATTACGCTGGCTGCCGACAGTTAAGTGGTCGGCTTAGCTAGGCGGCGCATCAATGGAGTGGTCCTTCGAGATAATCCCTCGCATGGCTCCGCTTCCGATGGAAAGGAAACTGCTGTCTGGAACTTGAATTCCGTTCTGTGTGAACTATGCAAATTCACGCAGAACAGAAGATTGGGGGAGGGGATCCATTGGAACAGCTGTTAGGACACAGATGGTAGCCTCTCGTCAAGGCCATCCAGCGTGTTCTTTAGCGTGCACAGGGTATGGCCCTCCCGCACACGGGGCCACGGCTTAACGTCTCATCCGACGGGCGGCGGCCTTTCCAAGCACATCGGTGTCTCTTACTGACTGTGAGCAGGGCAGGGAATTTTGCAGAGATAAATCTCAACGCTGACCCAGCTGGGACTCGAACCTGGGAAGTACAGATTACGAGCCTGGCGCGCTACCGACTGAGCCACATCCACCCCCACCCCCATGCGTCCTAAGAGACTTCAAGCTTAATGATGAGAGATCACTTCGGACTCTGGCTTTCAATGACCTGTCTGATCAACTACGGATGATCTTCACGATGCGAGATGGAAAATCCGGTCACAAAATTTCACTCTGCACCCCAAATCCTTTGCACGATCTTGCATATTCTTACTTGACGCCAAATCCTTTCAGGAATCTTGCTCTAAACTGGGTGTTCTTTTCCGCATAACGGGCAAAATAGCCAGGTCATAAGGACAACAAAGATTAAGGCACAGCGTGAAAAAGACATTCCCTGTTCAATTATTTCCTCCAATCACTGACCTTTGGAGCATTTCTTAACCTCTCATCACAAACACGAAATTCTTTCGATGCTCCTTTTGTTTCATTTCTAACAGAAGAAACTTTCATCTCACATCCCTAAACAGAACAATCAAGTTAACAACTTCCCAACAACGTCCGTCCCTATCCCTTGCCAAACATTTGCATCCGCTGACAAAACTCTCTCCACAGCATCCGTTATCAGCTTCTCCATTCCTTCTGCCAACAACACCATTCCCTAATTTACTGCCAAATGCCATCTCCGCTTAAAAGGATAAGAAGAAGAAGAAGAAGAAAAAAGCAAAACCGATCCTTACGCATTAGTGCTCCTGAATACCCGAGCACGTACATGGAGGGCATGGTGGCCCACGTATTTATCTGTCACTTGGAGCTGCGAGCAGCAGTCAAGAATTACCACCTTTATCATAAGGCTCAGCCATCAATAACCAACGTAAAGATAAACGGGCGTCAGGAGAAGAAGAGAGAGGAGGAGGAGGAGGGGGGATGAACCTAAAGAAAGCTCCCTTTCATTCTGTAGCTGTCCACACTTTTTCCTTGCATATCGATCAACGTGCGCATCTGCTTTAAATGGTAAACCATTCAATAAAGCTCCCATTCTCTGCCGACAAAGAGAGGTCTTTAGACGCCCAAATATCTATCTATCTATATATTTCGACCATCTGGATGAGCGTTAAAAATGCATTTTGTTCCTGATGTATGCAGATGACGGTCCGGAAAAGAATATAGATGGCATAATTCGCAATTCCTTATTCATTGGTTAAGCACGTCGTGATTAAAGTTGCCTTCAGGGAAAGGGAAGAAGATAAGTTTCGGGGAGGTTTCGTCTTTTGAAGTGCTGTCAAAGGTTGTCTGTAATGATCACAAATTAAAAAAAAATCGTTTATGATTTTTTTTCCACGTTTGCTTTTTGATTGGTGGGTGGAGCATACATGTATTTGTTATGTGAAACATTAGCTGGGCGAAATGTGAAGAGAATAACTGTTTGGGAGGGAAAAGTTTTCTTATTCATCAAGAAGGAAACTTTAAGATTCATTTAAAAAAAAAACAGTTTTTGCTTTGTAGATATTGTTGATGAAAGGTTTTAGAAAGTGGAGCGATGTCCTTATATAAATGCTTCGTTTGAAGGTCACAGGAAAATGAGAAACATAACGAGAAGGACGCATGTCATCTCTGACGCATATGAGAATCTCGTTTTCAAAGAGAAAGAAGTTTTTCCTTCACCTACTGTTTCATTCCTTAAACGTTTTAATATGAGCTGGCGGATGATGGGGAAAATGCAAATGATATTTCATTAGTAATTTTGATTTGCGACATTTGATTTGATTTTGATTTGCGACATATAGGGCAGAGAAGAATCCTAGAAGCTACTCCAAGCTTTTACAGGCCTCCTCATACAAGGACATGCCCTACTAAGACCGAAGTCACTGCTGACCACTGCCTTAGTTAGAGCTAACACAACACACAAAGTTTGCCTTGCTGGAACAGTCGCTAGCTGCCTAACCACTATGCCAGTTAAGATCAATTATACAACAGAAAAGCACTCGTCTTTTAATTCTTAAATCTGAAAAGTCGCATTTCCCATACATCTCTTAGAAAAGTGGGCAGATTATTGCTATCAGTAGAATATCTCTTAAACGCTAACACTAATTTTTCAAATTTGTGTCCTATACATATTAGTTGTAAACCTCGTTAACAGCTCTGCCGTTTCAGATTTAGTGATCTGAAAGGATATATATATATAATTAGAAAAAAAAAGTATTTGAAAAATGCGAATTATAAATATTTCATTAGTACCAATAAACTAGAGAAGAATTTTCTAATTATTATTTTCATTGTTTCCAATGGAAACTTCATGACGTTCACATTCAACCACCAAAATTTCACATTTCTATCATTAATACATCATTGCAATGGGGCGGGGGTGGCTCAGTCGATAGCGCCCCAGACTCTTAATCTGTAATTCCCAGGTTCGAGTCCCAGCTGGGTCAGCGTTGAGATTTATCTCCGCAAAATTCCCCGCCCTGCCCACGATCAGTAGGGGACACCGATGGTCTTCGAAAGGCCGCCGTCCATCGGATGGGATGTTAAGCCGTGGCTCCGTGTGCGGGAGAGCCATACCCTGTGCACGTTAAAGAACACGCTGGATGACCTAGACGGGAGGCTACCATCTGTGTCCCAACGGCTGTTCCAGTGGGTCCCCTCCCCCAAACTTCTGTGATCCTTTGGGGTCCTTGTGACCTGGCAATTTAGCCCATGGTGTGCAAAAAAGTGCCGCTCAGAGGTAACCCGACCATCATTGTAATATTCGTTCGAAAATTTGGGATTTTCATTTTTTTTTACCATTAGAGGGCACAGTTATAGTTTTCTGAAGATTTAAAAAGTGTGAATCATAATATTTTATCAATTACTATCTAAACCAAAAGGAATTCTTCATTTATCTCTAAAAACAAACAATTTTCTGTTAAAACAAAAAAAAGTGTGTTTTCCACCCCCTCCGGGTCTAATGGGGTCAACTCATTGTTAGCTATGGAAACTTCGTGACCTTCACTTCCAACACCAAAATTTCAAATTTTTAGCATAAATACATCGTTTGCAATATTCGTTTGAAATTTAGGAATTTTCAACTTTTCCACCGCTAGATGGCGTAATTATAGCTTTAGAGAGATTCGGACAGTGCATATCATGATATTTCATCAATACCTATCCAACACAAAAGATTTTTTAATTTATTTGTGTGAAACAAAAGTTCGATATCTACAGACAGACAGACAGACAGACGACAAAGCGAACTATATAAAAAATGAGGATTCAAGCATAGGTTACTACTACCTATGCTTGAATCCTCATTTTTTATCACAATATGTATAGAGGGAGATATCAATCGGCGCCTCACAATTTCCCGAAACCAACCCGCGCTTCGCGATTTTCCCGAAACTAATCGGTGCCTCGCGATTTCTTGAAACCAATCGGCGCCTCACAATTTCTCGAAACCAACCTGCGCTTCGCGAATTTGTCGAAACCAATCAGCGCCTCGCGATTTTCTCGAAACTAATCGGTGCGTCGCGATATTCTCGAAACTAATCGGCATCTCACAATTTCTCCAAACCAACCCGCACTTCGCGTTTTTCTCGAAACCAATCGGTGCCTCGCGATTTCTCTACACTAATTAGTGCCTCGCGATTTCTCTACACTAATTAGTGCCTCGCGATTTCTCTACACTAATTGGTGCCTCGCGATTTTTTCGAAACCAATCAGCGCCTCGCGATTTTCTCGAAACTAATTGGTGCCTCGCGATTTTTTCGAAATCAATCGGTGCCTCGCGATTTCTCGAAACTAATCGGTGCCTCACAATTTCTTGAAACCAACCCATGCTTCGCGATTTTCTCGAAACCAATCAGCGCCTCGCGATTTTCTCGAAACCAATCGGTGCCTCGCGATTTCTCGAAACTAATCGGCACCTCGCAATTTCTTGAAACCAACCCATGCTTCGCGATTTTCTCGAAACCAATCAGCGCCTCGCGATTTTCTCGAAACCAATCGGTGCCTCGCGATTTCTCGAAACTAATCGGCACCTCGCAATTTCTTGAAACCAACCCATGCTTCGCGATTTTCTCGAAACCAATCAGCGCCTCGCGATTTTCTCGAAACCAATCGGTGGCTCGCGATTTCTCGAAACTAATCGGCACCTCGCAATTTCTTGAAACCAACCCATGCTTCGCGATTTTATCGAAACCAATCAGCGCCTCGCGATTTTCTCGAAACCAATCGGTGCCTCGCGATTTCTCGAAACTAATCGGCACCTCGCAATTTCTTGAAACCAACCCACGCTTCGCGATTTTCTTGAAACCATTCAGCGCCTCGCGATTTTCTCGAAACCAATCGGTGCCTCGCGATTTCTCGAAACTAATCGGTGCCTCGCGATTTCTCGAAACTAATCAGTGCCTCGCGATTTTCTCGAAACCAATCGGTGTCTAGCGATTTCTCGAAACTAATCGGCATCTCACAATTTCTCGAAACCAATCGGTGCCTCGCGATTTCTGGAAACTAATTGGTGCCTCGCGATTTCTCGAAATTAATTGGTGCCCGCGATTTCTCGAAACTAATTGGTGCCTCGCGATTTTTTCGAAACCAATCAGCGCCTCGCGATTTTCTCGAAACCAATCGGTGCCTCGCAATTTCTCCAAACCAATCGGTGTCTCGCGATTTCTCGAAACTAATTGGCATCTCACAATTTCTCGAAACCAATTGGTGCCTCGCGATTTCTCGAAACTAATTGGTGCCTCACGATTTCTTGAAACTATTTGGTGCCTCGCGATTTTCTCGAAACTAATCGGTGTCTCGCGATTTCTCGAAACCAATCGGTGCCTCACAATTTCTTAAAACCAAACTGCGCTTTGCGATTTTCTCGAAACCAATCGGTGCCTCGCGATTTCTCGAAACTAATCAGCGCCTCGCAATTTTCTCGAAGCCAATTGGTGCCTGGCGATTTCTCACAACCATTCGGTGTGAATTTCAAAATGATAGAGGATAAATCTACACTGCTGGAAGTCCCCTCATCCTCATTTAACATACCGTCACTGTCATATCCTACCTAGGACTTGTTTCGGATCATTTGGTGCTCTACATAGTGACAATATATCTGAATGACATTGGACTCTTTCTGCAAGACAATGCCCCGTATCACCCTCACTGTGAAGGAATGGTTCGAGGATCATGTTCAAGCATTCCTTGTGCTCCTCTGGCCTCCAGTTTCCCCCGACATGAATCCCATCGAACATCTGTGGGATGCAATGGAATGCAACATTCGCAGATCCACACTAGTGTCTTGCTCCATCGCCGAATTCCGAGACTTCATTCTGTCCATTTGGTACAGATATTTCGGTTCATTCAGAGTAAATTTCTTGCGTTATTTTATCAGGAGAGTCATTCAGTAAAGGCTTTTTTTGTTGGATACTAAAAATAAAATTGAGCAAAAAAGGCGTAAGGGAACATCTTTCTCTGTTTCAATGCTAACTGTGTAATATTTAGACATTTTGAATTTAATTTTTTTAGATCTGTTGAATCTGTCCACTGAAGACAAATTCTGAGGAGTCCTGTTTGGCATTGTCTGCCCACCGAATCCCAGGTCTCCTCCTCTTTCTGAGGCCTTTAGGCACATTATTCATAACCCTATTCACTAATCTATAATTTTCCATATGGGCAACATGGCCAAACCAACAATCTCTCTTTGCATGATATGTTACTCTATATACCCAGGGTTTGGGGACCAGCTGGGACAGCACTGAGATTATCTTCACAAAACTCCTGGTAATACCCGTGCATGTTATATGGCCTTGATGGGCTGTTTAACAGCTGTCCAGTGGGTCTCCTCCCCAACCATCTCTGAGCCTTCGAGGTCCTTGTGGCTTGGTCATTTAGCCCATTGTGTGCAAAACACTGTCGCTCAGAGATAAAACAACCCAACCCACGTCCTGTGGTGCAGCGTGCTGTTCTCATACTTGTCTTTCATGCCATTTTGCACCATTTCAGTGGGCTCACATAGTTCCCCATGCGTGTGGCAATCGCTCGAAGGTTCAATCTGAGCTCTCGCATATAGTCGTTTCGCTCTCTCTTTCAGAAGTTGTCAGTTGCACATAAGAGTCCCACCAATATCTCTAAGGCATATTCCTAACATTTTAGCAGCATTGCACTTCAACCTCACTGTCGGCCGTGCTATGATACGAGCTATTGGGCCCCAGGTATTTATCCACGGCTCGGCTTCGTGTCACGTTCCATTCGTTGCGGCACTTTGTTCATTTGCATATCTCCGATGGGCGATTGTCTCCTGTGATTTACATATCTCTACTTCTATTCCTTATTGGTGTTGCAATTTCCACTTTCAGCAGTGTAGATTTATCTTTGAATTCAGTGTTTGTATGTTGAATAAGCAAACAACAACAAAAAAATTATCCCCTCAAGCAGCTGCTTGCCACAGAGGTCTGACAGGATCCTATCAGTTTATATGCCACAGTAGAAGGTCTGTGAGGATGGCAAGACCTCAGTAGAAAAACGACATATACATCCATACCTTACCTGGGGCTCGAACCCAGGTCCCTTAAATCAGTAGCTAAGCATGCTAACCACTAGGTTACAATAAAAAACTGAGACCCACTATTATTGCATGGAGTTTTTCAATTAATTTATGAATGTCATTGTACAAAAATTGTTCTTTCCTTTATACAAAAAGTTTGGAAATCTTACCATTTAAATCAAAAACTTTCCTAAGTAAGTTGGCTGTTTTATCTCTGAACGGCACTTTTTGCACCCAATGGGCTAAATGGTCAGCCACAAGGAACCCAACGGCTCAGAGAAAGTTAGGGGAAAAGGACTTCCACGGAAAGCTATCAGGAGACAGATAGAAGCCTCACTTAGGGCCTTTAAAACAAATAAATAAAATAAATACTCCCTCAAGCAGCTGCTTGCCACAGAGGTCTGACAGGAGCCTGTCAGTTTATGTGCCATAGAAGAAGATCTGAGAGGATGGCAGGACCTCAGCAGAAAAACGACACATACATCCATGCCTTACCCAGGGCTTGAACCCCGGTCCTTTAGATTAAGCAGCCCAGCGTGCTAACCACTCAGCCACAATATAGGTTTTTCTCTCTGCTTTACATTAGAAAGAAAACGATAGAGTATGTATGAAGTACTTTCGAGAATTCTTTGTGATAAGAAGGTCAGTAGAATTTTTTTCTGATGTTATCCTCTTATTGTCTCTGTAGGAAACATTTGCTCCATCTCATTTCTATCTGCCTGTGGAATTTCGTGTTCGTTCTGCTTATTGACATTAATTATGGGATTGAATTCCACGTTTGCCTTTTTGCCTTTTTCTGTACTTTCCAGCTAAACTGTACAAAGGTTTTCATTAAAAGGGGAACATGATGTGCTTGGAAAGGCTGCTGTCCATTGGATGGGACATAAAGCTGTGGATCTGTGTACAAGAGGGTTCTGTGTACAAGACAGCTCTGTGTAAAAGGAGGCTTCCATCTGTAGCCTAACAGCTGTCCAATGGGTACCCTTCCCCAAAGTTTCTCAGAGCCTTGGGATCCTTGTGACCTGATATTCAGCTCATTGTATGCAAAAAAATGCCGCTGAAAGGTGAAAAAAATCCAAACAGCCCAAAACGCAAGGTGAGAAAGTGTTACAAGGAGCTTGGAAAGGCCAGTAGTACACGGCATAAAAACGATTATTTATATGGTATTTGATTACTTCCGGTATGGCGTCACCACTGTACGGTAATGGATTACTTCCGGTATGGCGTCACTGATCATGTCCAATTAGCAATGTTCATAACTATGACGTCACCGACCACACCCCCTTACTAATATTTATAATTAATAATTTATAATTTATAATTAATAAAGACCCCTGGTTGACCTGTATTTTTAAATCCCCCCCCATTAAAAACCCCCTTTACTAAAAGTTCCACCCAAGGTTCAAGGTTCAAGGTGTTGTAAATATGGTGAAATTAGCCTCCAGAGAAGGGGCTCCCTACACCAGTCACAACGGAATAGTGAGATTGCGGATGCAGAAAAATCTGCCTCTCAGCAATCTCTCTGGAAAAAAAAGAGAGAGACCCTCTTCAGGACAATGTAAAAGAGAAGGTCCTCTTCAGAACAACATAAAAAAGAAGGCCCTTTTCAGGACAATATAAAAAAGAAGGCCCTTTACAGGACAATGTAAAAGAGAAGGCCCTCTTCAGGACAATGTAAAAGGGAAGGCCCTCTTCAGGACAATGTAAAAAAGAAGGCCCTTTTCAGGACAATGCAAAAAAGAAGACCCTTTTCAGGAGAATGTAAAAAAGAAGGCCAATTTCAGGACAATTCAAAAAAGAAGGCCCCTTTCAGGACATTGCAAAAAAGAAGGCCCTTTTCAGGACAATGCAAAAAAGAAGGCCCTTTTCAGGACATTGTAAAAGTATTGAACATTACACCTTGCAGAGGAGGCTAATGTTCTGAAAGAAGTCAGTGACAATTCAAAAGCGTTCACGTTGCAGCTTCGCACTATGGTTCTTGCCGAGAAGGGAGGTGATGGAGTAGTCAGTGATTCATATAGCATTAAGCTCCCGGAACAAAGCATCTCGGCATTGTAGCAGGAGCAGTTGAGCAGAACGTGGGATACAGTCTCAGGTGTCCCGCAAGTGACACAGTCTGGACTGTAAACTTTGCCAAGACTGTGCAGCGTAGAGTTGCTGTAGATGACACCAACTCAGAGACGATGAAGGAGGGTGACGATGAATTTGGTGTGTAAGAGCGGATTTCCACCTATAATTAGGTGATCTTGACTACTTTATCCATTACATCACTTAGTTCCAGCTTGTTGGTTTCCCGTACAGTGCGACATTGAACATTTAATTCCATTCTTTTTAAGTAATCCAGCTAGTACAATATTTTGGCAGGTCATAGATTTCGCACCATCGGTTATAATAGTGGTGCACTTATCAAAACCGACATCTTTCGTTATTGCACATTTCAGTTCTCTACAAATGTCTTCACCTTTAGTTCTACCATGTAGTGATACTAATTTTAAAAGCTTTTCACAAATTGAATTGGGTTGGGTTGTTTTGCCACTGAGCGGCACTTTTTTGCACACCATGGGCTAAATGGCCAGGTCACATGGCCCCTGAAGGCTCAGAGAAGGTTAGGGGAAGGGACCCACTGGAACAGCTGTTGAGAGACAGATGGTAGCCTCCCGTCAAGGCCATCGAGCGTGTTCTTTAACGTGCACAGGGCATGGCTCTTCCACACACGGGGCCATGGCTTAACGTCCCATCCAACGGACGGTGGCTTTTCCAAGCTCATCGGTGTCCCCTACTGATCGTGGGAAGGGAGGGGAATTTCGCAGAGATAAATCTCAACGTTGACTCAGTTGGGACTCGAACCTGGGAACTACAGATTACGAGTCTCGACTGAGTTTCCTCACCTCCACAAATTGAAGTTTTCATCAACTGTCCTAATAAAAATAAGTAGTTGTCTAGTATCAGTTTTGTTGATGTTTTGTCCTTACATCCAAAGAGACCGGAAAATAACAACAATATTTTTCAGCATAATCTGTCATTTAAATGCGTATTGATTACCGCATGAGGCCGACTAACCGTCTGAAGCGAATGCGAAACTTTTTTTCAAATTTTTTGGCTATGTTTTCTTCCATAAAGCTCGAACAATTCTAATTGTACATTGTTGAATGAACTCTCCATCAGAGAAAGCAATTTTCCTTTTGCTATTTCTTTGGAGGCAGAAAATGATGCAGCTACAGATGCCTCTTGTGATTTTGATATGTTACTAAGAAAATAAAAGTTTGCTTACTCAGTTGCTTTGTAGACGTATTTACCAGAGCTATCCTATTTAGTTTGCTGGATGCCCCCTTGTTGGGCTCCATGGAGAGTGGAGATAGCAGGCATTGAGCCACACAAAACTAATCATGAGATCAGTTAAAGAAATTGATATGATCAATGCCACAAAGAGGGTTTCACATGAGCCCCATCTTCATTATCTTTGTCGTCTACACCGTCGTCTTCTTTGTCTGTATCTTCATCACAGATTCTTGATCATCCATTCCACGAGTGATCGGGCAGGAGTGGCTCAGTCGGTAGCGCACCAGGCTCGTAATCTGTAGTTCCCAGGTTCGAGTCCCAGCTGGGTCAGCGGTGAGATTTATCTCTGCAAAATTCCCCGCCCTGCCCACGGTCAGTAGGGGACACCGATGGGCTTGGAAAGACCGCCATCCATCAGATGGGATGTTAAGCCATGGCCCGTGTGCAGGAGAGCCATACCCTGTGCACGTTAAAGAACACACTGAATGGCCTTGACGGGAGGCTACCATCTGTCTCCCAACAGCTGTTCCAGTGGGTCCCCTCCCCCAACCTTCTCTGAGCCTTCGCGGTCCATGTGACCTGGCCATTTAGCCCATGGTGTGCAAAAAAGTGCCGCTCAGAGTTAAAACAACCCAACCCAACCCACGAGTGATCAGGTATTTGGGGACATGACCCTCATTTTTCCTTCATAAAGGTTTGAAAGGTCTTGTGAGTGTTACGAAATCTGTCAATCGCCTTAGATCTAGAGGCTTGCAACTTGAGATCACTTGTTCAAAACATTCGTAACTACTCCTTAAGGTTACAGAGATTGGTGCGGTGGCCATCATAGTCACACCCCACAAAACTTTAAATTTTTCTGAAGCTATGATCTCTGAGTGGGGACTCCTCAAAGTCACCAAGGAGTAAGAGAGATCCATCGGGTTTCGACATGTCATGATGGGAAATTGGTACCCACACATGTACTGATTCTGACTTTCAACAAGCCATGCCTGCCTTCTTCCATCAAGGTAAGTTATTTGTATTGTGAGGTATAGCCATATATACCGACCCTCTGCACTGCTTTCAGTGCTGGAGATATGGTCATGCCCACAGAGCTTGCTGGGGCAAACCCACCTGTGCTCACTGTGGCAGTCCGGATAATTTCGATCCTGACTGAACAGCAGACAAGGCAAGCTGTGGGAACTGCAGTGGCATCCGACATATTCCCGTGACTGTCCCAAATGAAAGGAGGAAAATCAGATGCAATGCTTCAAAACGATCAGTAATATATCATATCCCGAGGGAAGAAAGCTCGCTGCCCCACCCTCCTACCTGATAAGGTTTCCTATGACACTGCAGCCATTAGAAAGCCGATCGTTCCAATGACTTCGGTGGTGGTGCAGACTGTCATCAGCGTACCACCAACTGAATCTTTCTTGCCCATGGCGAAGTATTTCCTAATGCAGACGAAACCGAGGTTGGTGTCAACATCGACATCCTTGAGTAGTGGTTCCTGGATTCTTCACTCTCCCTGTTGAACACCAGTGTCAGTATGTACTTTCATTCCGAAACCTGCATGTTTTCTGCCACTGACCTCACTTCTGTTCGATCCTTCCACTCTTTACATGGGAGGTCGAGGACAATCTGTGTGGAAGCGATTACCTCCCCATGGTATGTACTATCTTAAGTGGGAACAGGACGGAACTTACGCATAAACAACTAAGCTGCAGCTCAGGGCCTCACGATTTGAGGGGGGGGGGGCTTAAAAATGCATTTCAAGTTTTACTCTGTAGCTTAGTTGTGAATTAATAGTTGAAAACAGCGAGAGTCAGGGCGGATTTAGCGTTTGAAAGATTATCTGGTGATCTGTCTGGCCACTGAGCATGACCGCCGTGTCCAATCCAGTGACGCAGGGTATGCAGCATCCAACCACTATCGGACATCTACACTAAAATGACCTGGAGGCGCCCCAACATGTTGTGTTCAAAGGTTGCATGGCACCACCAATAGTATGTCATCCAAAAAATTGAGGTCTATTTGGCCGCAGATATGAACCAATAATGCAGTACATGTTATAACTACAATATGTTACCATTATAACGCATATGGTAATAATAGTGCAGCGTCAAAATTATTTTAAAATTAATAGGATTATTAAAATCATCCTTGCCCACACGTTCACGGAGCAGCTGAATGGATGCTGTTGTTGATGTGTGACATAGAGATTTGAACGTAACCCACACATTCATTCACCAATGGACCTCATTTAAGTCATAATAATTAACAAAACAGTTAAGACTGTAAATAAATAAAATAAATATCCCTCTCAAGCAGCTGCTTGCCATACACGTCTGATAGCCGCCTGTCAGTTTATACGCCATAAAAAAGTCTGTGAGGAAGGCGAAACTCAATTGACAGGGTTTTAGGCCAATACATCGCGACGTGTATTCATAGAAGTGTCAATTCAATGCGACGTCCGGTTGGGTTGTATTACCTCTGAGCGGCACTTTTTTGCACACCATGGGCTAAATGGCCAGGTCACATGGACCCCGAAGGCTCAGAGAAGGTTGGGGGAGGGGACCCACTGGAACAGCTGTTGGGACACAGATGGTAGCCTCCCGTCAAGGCCATCCAGCGTGTTCTTTAACGTTGGGTTGTTTTACCTCTGAGCGGCACTTTTTTGCACACCATGGGCTAAATGGCCAGGTCACATGGACCCCGAAGGCTCAGAGAAGGTTGGGGGAGGGGACCCACTGGAACAGCTGTTGGGAGACAGATAGTAGCCTCCCGTCAATGCCACCCAACTTGTTCTTTAACGTGCACAGGGTATGGCTCTTCCTCACACAGGGCCACGGTTAACGTCCCATCCGACGGTGTCCCCTACTGACCATGGGCAGGGCGGGGAATTTTGCGGAGATAAATCTCAACGCTGACCCAGCTGGGACTCGAACCTGGGAACTACAGATTACGAGCCTGGCGCGCTACCGACTGAGCAACCCCCGCCCCACATCATGTGGCCAAGTGGTTAGAGTGGTTGGCTAGCTACCAACCACTCTAACCACTTGGCCACTGAATGATTCCCAGCTGGGTTAGCATTGATATTTATCTCCCCAAAACTCTCCGCCCTGCCCACGGTCAGTAGGGGACACCGATGGGCTTGGAAATGCCGCCGTCCGTTGGATGGGACGTTAAGCCGTGGCTCCGTGTGCGAGAGAGCCACACCCTGTGCACGTTAAAGAACACACTGGATGGCCTTAACGGGAGGTTTTAAACAACAGTTGTTCCAGAGGGTCCCCTCCTCCAACCTTCTTTCAGCCTTCGGGTTCCTTGTGACTTGGTCATTTAGCCAATTGTTTGCAAAAAGTGCCTCTCAGAGGTTAAACAGAATCCAATCGAATCCAACTATGGCGTATAAACTTATAGGCTCCTGTCAGCTCAATCTTGTTAAACTCAATATGATGCGTTTTAATCGAGTTTTACTGAGGTTACGTTTACATGACGCCATTTTCAGAGGCGCATAGAATACTCCATACCTTTACCCCACCATCGACCATGCTCATCTACATAGCGCCATTTTCAGAGGCGCATAGAATACCCCATACCTTTCCTCCACTATCGATCATGCTAAATTTTTTTTGTGCAACAATTGCCCTACAGTGTATCTTCCTCTGTAGAAGGCTTCTGCGAAGCGCTGTTATATCAAACTGGTCCCATTCCTTTTTACAAGCTTTCCATAATTTATCAATAATCCATGGTTGACGTTTACCCAGAGCTTGTTTTAAGAGTCTAAATGCACAAAAGTTCTTGGGCTAAGCATTTGGTGATTTCACAGGAATCTCCTCGGAACTATATGTCGCATATCGTGATATAGTTCTAGTCCCGGATTCCTCTGTTGAAGATTATTTAGGCGTAGATATTGAGATGTGATTCGAAGCTTTGTGTTGATGCAGTCATTCGGTGTACCATACAAGACAGATAATTCGTTCTTGTATATTTATATTTAATTTGTATATGTATTATTATTTCACTTGTGTATTTATATTAATATTTGTCCTTGGACTGTTGCAGTTGTCTAGAGGTAGACGTATCCTCGTACAATGTGGCCACATGTTTCCACTTATAGCCGGTCAAGGAACTCTCATAGAGCTAGCGGCAATTGTTATAACGTTACGTAGCGAGGCAGCAACTTGTGAGTCTGTAAGTGAAGATTCTCTTGGATAATATTGTGGACAGTACAACTTCTCGGCTTTGGCGACCGTTCCCTGCATTGCAAGATTTTGTTCACTGGCCATTGTCTCGACCTTCTTGGCTTTGGCGACCGTTCCCTGCATTGCAAGATTTTGTTCACTGGCCATTGTCTCGACCTTCTTGGCTTTGGCGACCGTTCCCTGCATTGCAAGATTTTGTTCACTGGCCATTGTCTCGACCTTCTTGGCTTTGGCGACCGTTCCCTGCATTGCAAGATTTTGTTCACTGGCCATTGTCTCGACCTTCTTGGCTTTGGCGACCGTTCCCTGCATTGCAAGATTTTGTTCACTGGCCATTGTCTCGACCTTCTTGGCTTTGGCGACCGTTCCCTGCATTGCAAGATTTTGTTCACTGGCCATTGTCTCGATCTTCTTGGCTTTGGCGACCGTTCCCTGCATTGCAAGATTTTGTTCACTGGCCATTGTCTCGACCTTCTTGGCTTTGGCGACCGTTCCCTGCATTGCAAGATTTTGTTCACTGGCCATTGTCTCGACCTTCTTGGCTTTGGCGACCGTTCCCTGCATTGCAAGATTTTGTTCACTGGCCATTGTCTCGACCTTCTTGGCTTTGGCGACCGTTCCCTGCATTGCAAGATTTTGTTCACTGGCCATTGTCTCGATCTTCTTGGCTTTGGCGACCGTTCCCTGCATTGCAAGATTTTGTTCACTGGCCATTGTCTCGATCTTCTTGGCTTTGGCGACCGTTCCCTGCATTGCAAGATTTTATCCACTGGACATTGTGTCGACTTCTTGATAATATCTGGTGTGCAGCTGAGCGTTCTAAACTTTTTCGACCTAGCTGCAACTATGTCTGGATTTCCAATAAATTCTAAGTTCTCTGGTTTTGCACGTCATTATAACTTGTAACTGGGTATACCAGTCATCGGAAATGGTAACAATATGCCTTTTCCAAGACCTGTCGATAATCGGTAGCTATTGCACAGTTCGTGCTCAAAAAACTGTAAATGTATATTGAGGCCCCATGACCATTGCCCAATTTTATCTCTCTTGGATTTTCCCCTCCCTGCTCACGGTCAGTAGGGGACACCGATGGGCTTGGAAATGCCGCCGTCCGTCTGATGGGACGTTAAGCCGTGGCCCCGTGTGCGGGAAAGCCATACCCTGTGCACGTTAAAGAACACGCTGGATGGCCTTGACGGGAGGCTACCATCTGTCTCCCAACAGCTGTTCCAGTGGGTCCCCTCCCCCAACCTTCTCTGAGCCTTTGGGGTTCATGTGACCTGGCCATTTAGCCCATGGTGTGCAAAAAAGTGCCGCTCAGAGGTAAAACAACCCAACGTTAAAGAACACGCTGGATGGCCTTGACGGGAGGCTACCATCTGTGTCCCAACAGCTGTTCCAGTGGGTCCCCTCCCCCAACCTTCTCTGAGCCTTCGGGGTCCATGTGACCTGGCCATTTAGCCCATGGTGTGCAAAAAAGTGCCGCTCAGAGGTAAAACAACCCAACGTTAAAGAACACGCTGGATGGCCTTGACGGAAGGCTACCATCTGTGTCCCAACAGCTGTTCCAGTGGGTCCCCTCCCCCAACCTTCTCTGAGCCTTCGGGGTCCATGCGACCTGGCCATTTAGTCCATGGTGTGCAAAAAAGTGCAGCTCAGAGGTAAAACAACCCAACCCAAATCCCTCTTGGATTGTACCTTAGCGAGAGGTGTTTGGAAATGAAATCAGCGCCATGTAACATAATGTTGCCCAAAGATCCATGGCGTTTACAAAACTTGATCATACCATGCAATAATGATCATTATCATCGTTACCTAATTTAATCGTCATTATCCTTAATATTTTACTCTGGAAATAAAACAGAAATGAATATCACTATCATAATCGCAATTCACGATACCTAAATATACAAAGAGGGAATTGCTATTATAATAATTGTAATCTCAATTCACGAAAATCCAAACTTCACCGTTAATTCTTAATCTGAGTTTCATGCCTTTAGAAATCATTTCACCATCTGGCGTGTAAGCTTTTGCGAATAACTTAACGATTATTTGCACGAACCACACAAACAGAAATGAAACCCACATGGCCACTTGGGAAAAACTCGTGGCGAGCGTCACGTTCTCATGTCACGCAAGCTTAAGTTGCATGTTTTGACATGCGCGTGCAAGGAACGTTGGGATGAAAATTGCATCTCAGTTTGCGTTGTTGATCTAAAACATTTGCTCCGAAAAACTAATTTTGCATATTTTATAAGTTCTGCTCTGGTCGTTGCAGTCACGAGGAAGCTAAGGAGAAGATGAGAAGTGATGAATAATTTTCTTAAAACCCCTCCTCTTCATGAATATTTAAATAAATATAACCCCTGAAAAAAGTGGGGTGGGGTTGTTTTACCACTGAGAAGCACCTTTTTGCACACCGTGAGTTAAATGGCCAGGTCACATGGACCCCGAAGGCTCAGAGAAAGTTGGGGGAGGGGACCCACTGGAGCAGCTGTTGGGAGACAGATGGCATCCCACCGTCAAGGCCATCCAGCGTGTTCTTTAATGTGCACAGGGTATGGCTCTCCCGCACACGGAGCCACGGCTTAACGTCCCATCCGACGAACGGAGGCCTTCCAAGTCCATCGATGTCCCCTACTGACCGTGGGCAGGATGGTCCCAACTATAAAGCGTTGAGATTTATTTTCGCTAAACTTCACCCTGCACTCAGTGAGAAAGGTGATCCGATGCATGTTTTTGGAAAGACCGCCGTCCGTCGGATGGGACGTTAAGCCGTGGTCCATTGTGGGAGGGCATACTCTGATCGGCCTTGACGGGAGGCTACCATCTGTCTCCCAACAGCCGTGGGCGGGGGTGGCTCAGTCGGTAGCGCGCCAGGGTGGTAATCTGTGGTTCCCAGGTTCGAGTCCCAGCTGGGTCAGCATTAAGATTTATCTCCGCAAAATTCCCCGCCCTGCCCACGGTCAGTAGGGGACACCGATGGGCTTGGAAAGGCCTCGTCCGTCGGATGGGACGTTAAGCCGTGGCTCCGTATGCGGGAGAGCCATACCCTGTGCACGTTAAAGAACACGCTGGATGGCCTTGACGGGAGGCTACCATCTGTCTCCCAACAGCTGTTCCAGTGGGTCCCCTCCCCCAACCTTCTCTGAGCCTTCGGGGTCCATGTGTCCTGGCCATTTAGCCCATGGTGTGCAAAAAAGTGCCGCTCAGAGGTAAAACAACCCAATCCAATCCAACAGCCGTTCCAGAGGGTCCCCTCCCCCAAACGTCTGCGACCCTTCGGGGTCCTTGTGACCTGGCCATTTAGCCCATGGTGTGGAAAAAAGTGCCGCTCAGAGATAAAACGACACAATCCTTTATAAAGGAATCCCAGTTAAATCACACAGTGGATTTCTGAAACTGTTAAAGTCTAAGTGTAGGTTTGTTTGCATAGTTAAAAGAAAGTGAGAATTGAAAACCGTAATAAACGATATCATGTTGATTACTCAAGAAGCACGTTGCCTATCCGTCAGGCACGGGAGGTGGCTCAGTCGGTAGCGCGCCAGGCTCGTAATCTGTAGTTCCCAGGTTCGAGTCCCAGCTGGGTCAGCGTTGAGATTTATCTCCGCAAAATTCCCCGCCCTGCCCACGGTCAGTAAGGGACACCGATGGACTTGGAAAGGCCGCCGTCCGTCGCATGGGACGTTAAGCCGTGGCCCCATGTGCGGGAGAGCCATACCCTGTGCACTTTAAAGAACACGCTGGATGACCTTGACGGGAGGCTACCATCTGTCTCCCAACAGCTGTTCCAGTGGATCCCCTCCCCCAACCTTCTCTGAGCCTTCGGGGTCCTTGTGACCTGGCCACTTAGCCCATGGTGTGCAAAAAAGTGCCGCTCAGAGGTAAAACAACCCAACCCAAAAGCCTATCCGTCATACAAACATGTTTGTAGACCTAACTAAATTTGATATAAAGGTCACCCATTCAAGAAAATCGAGTCACCAGTCTCGCGATGAATAACCGAAAACGTTTTTAATCAAGAACACTAATAAAAAATTCATTTTCTAATCGTAACTGATCAAGTCTGCCAAATCATCTGCGTAATCAAGTTTGATATATTGAGATTATTAAATCTCTCAATTTTCAAATCTTACCCTTCCAGAAATTTCCCATTACATGATCCATCATAGAAATAAATGAGTAAAGGGATCATGAAACGAAACCTTTTCCAATTTTAGTGAAATTCTGAACTAATAACTGCAAGCGGTGGCTAATCTCAGTGAAAAAGTACGAGGCTCAATCAAATGGAAACGCCCCAATTTTTTTTACAAATCATTTATTCCACAGCATTGTTACTTGTAAAGTACATTCTTCCCATTGCTTTTTATTATAATTGCATCGTTTTCTCAGATAGTTGGGTTGTTTTACCTCTGAGTAGCATTTTTTTTTGCGCACCATGGGCTGAATGGCCAGGTCACATGGACCCCGAAGGCTCAGAGAAGGTTGCGGGACGGAACCCACTGGAACAGTTGTTGGGAGACAGATGGTAGCCTCCCGTCAAGGCCATCCAGCGTGTTCTTTAACGTGCACAGGTATGGCTCTCTGCCACACACGGACCACGTCTTAACGTCCCATCCGACGGACGGCGGTCTTCCCAAGCCAATCGGTGTCCCCTACTGACCGTGGGCAGGGCGGGGAGTTTTGCGGAGAACAGAGGATGGTTGGCATAGATCAGCGCCAAAATTGAAAAACATGTAAGGGATAGTTTACAGTTTTATAGGAAGTTTAATAACTGATGCTAAAGTTTCTTTCTGGGTTTTAATTCATTCTTTCAGTATAGTAGGTTTGGTTGGGTTGTTTTACCTCTGAGCAGCCCTTTTTTGCACACCATGGGCTAAATGGCCAGGTCACAAGGACCCTGAAGGCTCAGAGAAGGTTGCGGGAGGGGACCCACTGGAACAGCTGTTGGGAGACAGATGGTAGCCTCCCGTCAAGGCCATCCAGCGTGTTCTTTAACGTGCACAGGGTATGGCTCTCCCGCACACGGGGCCATGGCTTAACGTCCCATCCGACGGACGGCGGCTTTTCCAAGCCCATCGGTGTCCCCTACTGACCGTGGGCAGGGCGGGGAATTTTTGCGGAGATAAATCTCAACGCTGACCCAGCTGGGACTCGAACCTGAGAACTACAGATTACAAGCCTGGCGCGCTACCGACTGAGCCACCCCCGCTCTCAGTATAGTAGCCCAAGATCGCTTAGCGGCAGCAGCTCAGGATATTAATGTAAACAGAGTTAAACGAATATTTTTCAAGTGGTCTTCAACGAAATATTTTTGAATCTATAACAGGGATTCTTAAGGGGCACGCCCACACAGGGTGCATTTGGATTGAATTTTCTGAATTGTTCTGGTTTCAAAATCATTTACATTATAATTATGTCTTGAGTTAAAAAGAAACATGTCTATAAAAGGTAATTCATAACAAAACATTCAATTTTTCGACAATTCTAACATATAGCAATCCGAAAATTCTGCATTCTCCAGAAATAAATTATGATTAAAAAAAATTCTTCCAAAGAAAGATTAAAAAAATGATTCTTCGAAATATTCATTCATTCAAAGAGTTGTTTTACTTCTGCACCTTTTTGCACACAATTGGCTAAATTGCCAGGTCACAAGGACCCCTAGGGATCCGAGAAATTGGGATAGGGAACCCACTGGACAGCTGTTGGGGGCGGGGGTGGCTCAGTCGATAGCGCGCCAGGCTCGTAATCTGTAGTTCCCAGGTTCGAGTGGGCGGGGGTGGCTCAGTCGGTAGCGCGCCAGGCTCGTAATCTGTAGTTCCCAGGTTCGAGTCCCAGCTGGGTCAGCGTTGAGATTTATCTCCGCAAAATTCTCCGCCCTGCCCGCGGTCTGTAGGGGACACCGATGGGCTTGGAAAGGCCGCCGTCCGTCGGATGGGACGTTAAGCCGTGGTCTCGTGTGCGGGAGAGCCAAACCCTGTGCACGATAAAGAACACGCTGGATGGCCTTGACGGGAGGCTACCATCTGTCTCCCAACAGCTGTTCCAGTGGGTCCCCTCCCCCAACCTTCTCTGAGCCTTCGGGGTCCTTGTGGCCTGGCCATTTAGCCCATGGTGTGCAAAAAAGTTCCGCTCAGAGGTAAAACAATCCAATCCAGGTTCGAGTCCCAGTTGGGTCAGCGTTGAGATTTATCTCCGCAAAAATTCCCCGCCCTGCCCACGGTCAGTAGCGGACACCGATGGGCTTGGAAAGGCCGCCGTCCGTCGGATGGGACTTTAAGCCGTGGCCCGTGTGCGGGAGAGCCATACTCTGTGCACGTTAAAGAACACGTTGGATGGCCTTGACGGGAGGCTACCATCTGTCTCCCAACAGCTGTTCCAGTGGGTCCCTCCCCCAACCTTCTCTGAGCCTTCGGGGTCCATGTGACCTGGCCATTTAGCCCATGGTGTGCAAAAAAGTGCCGCTCAGAGGTAAAACAACCCAACCCAACCTGGACAGCTGTTAGGAGATAGATGGAAGCCTCCTATCAAAGTCATCCAGTGGGTTTTTTAACTTTCACAGGTTATAGGTCTCCTACATATTGGACCACGGCCTAAAGTCCCATCCGACGGACGGCGGTATTTCCAAGCCTATCAGCGTCCCCTTTCTGACACACAGATAGAAGGATTTAGCCGACATAATTCTCAATGCTGGCACAAGAGGACTCGAACCTTGGAAAGTTAAGATTAAGAATCTGACTCGCTATTATCCAGCAAAAGAAAAGATGATGGTGCGAGACTTCCACACATCGCTCTAATGGGTATGAGACATGATATAGGTTAAGAACCCGAGATCTAAAATGATTTTAACTATCATTATAAGTCTCCTGAGTTGAGATGTTCTCTCTTGTCTCGAAACCCTTATTACCTGGCTGTTTGACCCATTACTTGCAAAAAAAAAAGCTCCCTTCAGAAATAAAACAAACCAAATATGGCCTTGCATGGGTATGGCAACAAATTTAAAACAAGAAAAATATATATTTATTCTTCCAAAGTTTCTAACAACTAATTTCGTCTAATGTTGAAGCAAAATGGAGTGAATAGATTAACGGTTCTTTAAGGCGGTCACATCTGAAGACTAAGTGGCTCTGAAATTAGCCGTTCTGAGAGCCAGAGCAGCTCTCAACAAGAAGTTAGGAAGAAGAAATTGCGCTAATCTAGAAGGAGAGAGATCTTTTACTTCTCCTAATGAACCATTATTTTCTGTTAAAACAGCAACAAATCAGCCGTCTGAACATTCTCAGCCATTAAGCACACGCACTTTGCAATTTAGTGACTTTTCTCCGAAACATTCGAGAATTGCAAAATGTTACTCCTTTGTTGTAATATTTTTCTCATAATCATTTTGCTACTTACGACTGGTACATTTTTTCTTCTTCTGAAACTTATTGTGACTTAGCTTACTTCGAAAAGAAGCAAAAGTTACTTTTCGCAAATGTCAATTGAACAGTTTCTTCTACGTCTTTGAGTAATGTTGTTTAGCTACGAATAAAGGAATCTAATCGTCGTTTAGCACCGGGGGTTTGAATCCAAGCAAATGGACTTTCACTATTAGGATGCTTAGAAATGGCTAAGGATTATTTCTTCTTTGGAGTCTTGATCCATTCTTTTAGTATTCCTGGGGCGGGGTGGCTCAGTCGGTAGCGCGCCAGGCTCGTAATCTGTAGTTCCCAGGTTCGAGTCCCAGCTTGGTCAGCATTGAGATTTATCTCCACAAAATTCCTCGCCCTGCCCACGGTCAGTAGGGGACACCGATGGGCTTGGAAAGACCGTCGTCCGTCGGATGGGACGTTAAGCCGTGACGCCGTGTGCGGGAGAGCCATACTCTGTGCACGTTAAAGAACACACCGGATGGCCTTGACGGGAGGCTACCATCTGTCTCCCAACAGCTGTTCCAGTGGGTCCCCTCCCCCAACCTTCTCTGAGCCTTCGGGGTCCATATGACCTAACCATTTAGCCCATTGTGTGCAAAAAAGTGCCGCTCAGAGGTAAAACAACCCAACAATATTTTAAGTCCTTAAAAACATCCCAACCAATGTCCGTTCTTGTTTGGAAAGAACATCCCAAGAAACGAATGAAACCATTAAAGTGATTTTACATGTTTTGACGCATAAATTGCAGTTGTTTCTCGCCCTCCCACGATAGATGCGAACAGGCCGTGCCTCTGGAACGAAATACATAAATTTTACTTGCGAAAAATAAACAAATTGCTGACACGTCGGAAAGAAATTTCACAAAGGAACGGCTGAAGCGAACTAAGCCATGGAAGACATGAAAACTCCTCCTGACATATTTATGCGACGGCAGTGCTCTTGAAGTCGAAGGAAGATATTTCTTTTCAGTGGAGGACATTTTTCTTCTAAACAGAATCTGAGGGAGGTAATATTTCTGTTTTCACTGGCAGCAGAGATTCCGAGGGCATTCATCATTTAGATTGCTTCGCCAAACTTTTATTTGGGCGGGTTTTACGATGTATGCTTCAATTGAATGACACACGGATGGTGGCGTCGGTCATTGGCGGGAAATAAAATGTCGAATTTGAGATCGTGTGGAAATGTTTCTGAAAGGAAAAATGGGAAGGGGGGAGGGCTAAAGAAGACACAGAGGAAATTATGATTTCGGGACTTTTGTTTTGAGAGAGAATTTTTATTGGAAAAGGAAACTTAACTGACAGGAAAAGAAGAAGAGAATAAACCTTTTTTTTGTGGGGGGGGGGGGGGGGGGGGTTATAAAATTTTTTGAATCTGAGTAAGTTTAGAAAGAAATAAAAGTGGGCATGACAAATGCCTTTTATGAAATTCAATGTTTGGGGAAAATCGCGGTCAATTTTACGCGTGGTATGAATATGTTTCAAGGTTTGCAGATTTGACGGAAGATGTTTAAAGTATTTTTATTAAAATGGGCTAAACCAGCGCGATAGAGACGTTTTGATTGTTTTAACTCTGAGCGGGAATTTTATTTTACACACAGCGGGCTAAATAGCCAAGTCATAACGATCCCAAGGCTCAGAGAAGGTTGGAGAAGGGGACCCACTGGATTGCTGATAGGAGACACATGGTAGCATTCCGTCAAGGTCATTCAGCGTGTTCTTTAAAGTGCAGAGTGTTTGGTTCTCCTGCACACAAAACAGAGGCCTAATGTCACATTTGACGGACTGCGGACCTTTCCGAGCGCATCGGCCTCACCTTTCTCATCGAGGGCCTGTTGGGGTTTAAGAGATGTTAAATCACGATAAATCTCAATGTTGGCAGAATTGGAACTTGTACCTGGGAACTGCAGATTATATATAAGCGGGGATGGCTCAGTCGGTAGCGCGCCAGGCTCGTAATATGTAGTTCTCAGGTTCGAATCCCAGCTGGGTCAACGCTGAGATTTATCTCCGCAAAACTCCCCGCCCTTCCCACGGTCAGTAGGGGGACACCGATGGGATTGGAAAGGTCGCCGTCCGTTGGATGGGACGTTAAGTCGTTGCCCCTTGTGCGGGAGAGCCATACCCTGTGCACGTTAAAGAACACGCTGGATGACCTTGACGGGAGGCTACCAACTGTCTCCCAACAGCTGTTCCAGTGAGTCCCCTCCCCCAACCTTCTCTGAGCCTTCGGGGTCCTTGTGTCCTGGCCATTTAGCCCATGGTGTGCAAAAAAAGTGTCGCTCAGTGGTAAAACAACCCAACTGCAGATTATGAGTCTGGAGCGCTACCGACATAATGATGCCCTGAAATGTTGAAAATCGAGATTTAGATTATTTTGATTCAGATCTTTAAATTATCCTCGGTCCCATTTTCTTATAAAACGATTATTTTAAAAGTTATAGATCTTCAAAATTAATTTTTCGTTGAGAAAACATAGGGTGACGTGATCAAAAATCAATTGAGTGTATGAACTAAACTAAAAATAGTAGTTATGTGATAATTATATGCACGGTGAAAATCATTCATAATTCACAATATTTACATTTCACTATCGTACATATCTCAATGGGCTTGGAAAGACCGCTGTCCGTCAGATGGGACGTTAAGCCGTGGCTCCATGTGCGGGAGAGCCATACCCTGTGCACGTTAAAGAACATGCTGGATGGCCTTGACGGGAGGCTACCATCTGTTTCCCAGTTCCAGTGGATCGAACCAGTCTCTCACCCAACCTTTGGAGTCCTTGTGACCTGGCCATTTAGTCCACTGTGTTCAAAATAAGTGCCGTTCAGAGGTAAAGTTGGGTTGTTTTACCTCTGAGCGGCACTTTTTTTGCACACCATGGGCTAAATGGCCAGGTCACATGGACCCCGAAGGCTCAGAGAAGGTTGGGGGAGGGGACCCACTGGAACAGCTGTTGGGAGACAGATGGTAGCCTCCCGTCAAGGCCATCCAGCGTGTTCTTTAACGTGCACAGGGTATGTCTCTCCCACACACGGAGCTACAGCTTAACGTCCCATCCGACGGACGGCGGCCTTTCCAAGCCCATCGGTGTCCCCTACTGACCGTGGGCAGGGCGGGGAATTTTGCGGAGATAAATCTCAACGCTGACCCAGCTGGAACTCGAACCTGGGAACTACAGATTACGAGTCTGACGCGCTTCCGACTGAGCCACCCCCGCCCCTCAGAGGTAAAGAAACCCCGTATATTAAAACTAACACAAAAACACTCAGATCTGATGTATTTTTTCCCCTCATCTAATTCCCAGCTCAATCCACATCAAGCACATTCCCATCCAAGAGCACAATACTATTTATATATAATACTTGGATATTACTGAGTGTCCACAATAAATGAGAAAGAGTTATTAGAAGCGCAGCTGACAGTTCGCGCTGAGGTAAGACAACACCGGTGCTCCCAGAAGCACCATGCATCACAGAGCACCGCGAGCCAGTATCTTCTCCGAGCAATTACTTCACTGTCTTTGAGAAGAACCTTCTACCAGTTTCTCCAGCGATACAGTTATGAACACTCACAAATTATCTTCCCAACTTCCAGTAGAGAGAGTCAAGTAGTGGTATTACGTTCGATCCCCCCCAGTTTCACGATTCCCACACAATTATAGAGGATGCCCTAGCAGTCTTCTCTTGCCAAGTAAGCTCGTCTTCCTTGGTCTTTTGAGGTGGCTGCAACCTTAATGTGTTTTCCAATAGAACTCTCGTGTGTCTTATGTGCTTGTTACTTTTTTTTTACGTTCTCTGCTTTCTTATGTTCCTTTTTTTATATTTGTTCTTCAGTGATACTCCAAGTTGCGTTTCTCTCATACATCAGGTGAATGGATGCCTCCCTCAAATCTTGTTTTCTCTTTCGATTCCCCTTGCATTGGAAAGTGTAGAAAGGGTGATGATTACTTTTTTCCGTTTTATTTTTTCTTTCTAGTTTCCTTTTTTTTCCTCCGTTCGTCTGGTGTTTTTGTATTCATATGCATATGTTTCGTGGAGGATGAGGAGAGAAGGGGGCGGGGATGGTTGGGATGTTATAAAGCTATTACGTTAATGTAGCATTAGAAGCCGATCGATTATAAAGCTGGTGGAAATAGAATCTTTATGATCATCATTTCGGTTGCTGGTCGCCTTTGCGGAGATGTGGCAATCAAGAAAATTAGGAAGATGGCTAATGTGGATAGAAAGGATTTTTTTTTTCTTATTCTTTGTCATTTTCTTTTTATGGTTAATTTAATCGTAAAGCTTTTTTTTATTCAGTCGCATTTTGTTTTTCTATTAAGGAGTAATGTTTCGAACGTGTTGCGCCCTAACTATGCAAAGCAGGGAAGAAATTCATTTGCTTGATTGGAGATTGCACAGGAAATAATTGAGGAGTTTTCTGTTCAAGAATGTCAGAAAACTGCAATTCAAAGTAAAATAGTAATGGTTCCTTTTTTTTGCTGTGAGAGCTGTCTCAGGTTCGTAAGAGTAAACGCAATTTTTTGTAGAACAGGGGAGAGAAATTGGAATAAATTGCAACTGATTAGAATATCGTTACGGTGTTTTATTCTAGAAATTATTCTCCACAGAGAGGGTATTTTTCGAGTGGATTGGATTGGGTTGTTTTACCTCTAAGCGGCACTTTTTTGCACACCGTGGGCTAAATGGCCAGGTCACATGGACCCCGAAGGCTCAGAGAAGGTTGGGGGAGGGGACCCACTGGAACAGCTGTTGGGAGATAGATGGTAGCCTCCCGTCAAGGCCATCCAGCGTGTTCTTTAACGTGCACAGGGTATGGCTCTCCCGTACACGGATTAACGTCCCATCCGACGAACGGCGGCCTTTCCAAGCCCATCGGTGTCCCCTATTGACCGTGGGCAGGGCGGGGAAATTTTGCGGAGATAAATCTCAACGCTGACCCAGCTGGGACTCGAACCTGGGAACTACAGATTACGAGACTGGCGCGCTACCGATTGAGCCATCCCCGCCCCATTTTTCGAGTGACTCTTTGAGTGAAACTTTTGTGCAAACAATGAGACCTTTCTAGTGGTCTTGAAAAAAAAAACACACCTTTTTAAAATGTTCGCAATATATGGACTTATCAGAATCTAAATTGATTAATTTCGCAATGAAACTTCTAAAAATATGTCCTTGTAAAATATTCGGAGCAATTTTTCATTCCAAATATTTTTAATTTAACGATTAAATCAAACAGTACGATCTTTCAAATAAATGCAACGTTCTGAAAATAAACGGGATCGGAAACATGTAGCACAAGTAATGTACCAAAAATCATGTTCGCGTCAAAAAAAAAGTATTAGCTTTTACATTTTCTTTTATTTTCGGAAGCATTTGGGGCGGGGGTGGCTCAGTCGGTAGCGCGCCAGCTCATAATCTGCAGTTCCCAGGTTAGAGTCCCAGCTGGGTCAGCGTTGAGATTTATCTCCGCAAAATTCCTCGCCCTGCCCACGGTCAGTAGGGGACACCAATGGGCTTGGAAAGGCCGCCGTCCGTCGGATGGGACGTTAAGCGTGTGCGGGAGAGCCATACCCTGTGCAAGTTAAAGAACACGCTGGATGGCCTTGACGGAAAGCTACCATCTGTCTCCCAACAGCTGTTTCAGTGGGTCCCCTCCCCCAACCTTCTCTAAGCCTTCGGGGTCCATGTGACCTGGCCATTTAGCCCATGGTGTGCAAAAAAGTGCCGCTCAGAGGAAAAACAACCCAACGTTAAAGAACACGCTGGATGGCCTTAACGGGAGGCTACCATCTGTCTCCCAACAGCTGTTCCAGTGGGTCCCCTCACCCAACCTTCTCTGAGCCTTCGGGGTCCATGTGACCTGGCCATTCAGCCCATGGTGTGCAAAATAGTGCCGCTCAGAGGTAAAACAACCCAACGTTAAAGAACACGCTGGATGGCCCTGACGGAGGCTACCATCTGTCTCCCAACAGCTGTTCCAGTGGGTCCCCTCACCCAACCTTCTCTGAGCCTTCGGGGTCCATGTGACCTGGCCATTTAGCCCATGGTGTGCAAAAAAGTGCCGCTCAGAGGTAAAACAACCCAACCCAACCCTTCTGCAATGTCTTCCGAATGTAAAGACCTACAGTTATGAGTTTGGTGTCAAGTGAAAACCCGTATAAGGACCGTCATAGACGACGTAGAATTATGCCCCCCTCTGCCATTCTCCCCTCCCCCAAAAAGGGGAAGTAATTTCGCGGTGGTCGCTCTTAACGAGTTATATCTCAAATGAATACGTTTGACGTCTCTAATGTCATGGGCTACCTCAAATATGACTCCAAAAAAAAAGGGGAGGAAAAGCAAAAATAATGAAAAAAACTATCTTTTCATATGCCTCCTAAAAAGTAGAAAATAAACCGAGCATATCGTTGGTGCAATAGGTCATTGATTTCGCATTCACTTCAAAGGAAGATAGGGTATCAACAAGCTTGCTGAGTAGGTGGCCTTATCTCCTTTCGAAGTGAAAAACAAGCTTGCTGAGTAGGTGGCCTTATCTCCTTTCGAAGTGAAAAACAAGCTTGCTGAGTAGGTGGCCTTATCTCCTTTCGAAGTGAAAAACAAGCTTGCTGAGTAGGTGGCCTTATCTCCTTTCGAAGTGAAAAACAAGCTTGCTGAGTAGGTGGCCTTATCTCCTTTCGAAGTGAAAAACAAGCTTGCTGAGTAGGTGGCCTTATCTCCTTTCGAAGTGAGAAACAAGCTTGCTGAGTAGGTGGCCTTATCTCCTTTCGAAGTGAGAAACAAGCTTGCTGAGTAGGTGGCCTTATCTCCTTTCGAAGTGAGAAACAAGCTTGCTGAGTAGGTGGCCTTATCTCCTTTCGAAGTGAGAAACAAGCTTGCTGAGTAGGTGGCCTTATCTCCTTTCGAAGTGAGAAACAAGCTTGCTGAGTAGGTGGCCTTATCTCCTTTCGAAGTGAGAAACAAGCTTGCTGAGTAGGTGACCTTATCTCCTTTCGAAGTGAGCAACAAGCTTGCTGAGTAGGTGGCATTATCTCCTTTCGAAGTGAGAAACAAGCTTGCTGAGTAGGTGACCTTATCTCCTTTCGAAGTGAGCAACAAGCTTGCTGAGTAGGTGGCCTTATCTCCTTTCGAAGTGAAAAACAAGCTTGCTGAGTAGGTGGCCTTATCTCCTTTCGAAGTGAGAAACAAGCTTGCTGAGTAGGTGGCCTTATCTCCTTTCGAAGTGAGAAACAAGCTTGCTGAGTAGGTGGCCTTATCTCCTTTCGAAGTGAGAAACAAGCTTGCTGAGTAGGTGGCCTTATCTCCTTTCGAAGTGAGAAACAAGCTTGCTGAGTAGGTGACCTTATCTCCTTTCGAAGTGAGCAACAAGCTTGCTGAGTAGGTGGCCTTATCTCCTTTCGAAGTGAGAAACAAGCTTGCTGAGTAGGTGACCTTATCTCCTTTCGAAGTGAGCAACAAGCTTGCTGAGTAGGTGGCCTTATCTCCTTTCGAAGTGAGAAACAAGCTTGCTGAGTAGGTGGCCTTATCTCCTTTCGAAGTGAGAAACAAGCTTGCTGAGTAGGTGGCCTTATCTCCTTTCGAAGTGAAAAACAAGCTTGCTGAGTAGGTGGCCTTATCTCCTTTCGAAGTGAAAAACAAGCTTGCTGAGTAGGTGGCCTTATCTCCTTTCGAAGTGAATTCAAATTCAGTGACTGATTGCACCAACGATATGCTTCAAGCTTATTTTTCTACTTTTCAGGGCACATATAGAAAGATGGGTATTTTTTATTATTACAGCAACCATAAAGGGGAAAAAGGGACTACAAGAATTCGCGTCGAAGTTCATGCTTCCTATAATCCCATAGTGGTTCCTATTTTTCTTTCCTATATTCCAGTTCTCATTCCAATGACTACATCTCTTATAATCCTTTTTCCTCCAGAAGAGTGATTTTGGGTTGGGTTGTTTTACCTCTGAGCGGCACTTTTTTGCACACCATGGGCTAAATGGCCAGGTCACATGGACCCCGAAGACTCAGAGAAGGTTGGGGGAGGGGACACACTGGAACAGCTGTTGGGAGACAGATGGTAGCCTCCCGTCAAGGCCATCCAGCGTGTTCTTTAACGTGTACAGGGTATGGCTCTCCCTCACTCAGGGCCACGGCTTAACGTCCCATCCGACGGACGGCGGCCTTTCCTAGCCCATCGGTGTCCCCTACTGACCGTGGGCAAGGCGGGAATTTTGCGGAGATAAATCTCAACTCTGACCCAGCTGGGACTCGAACCTGGGAACTACAGATTACGAGCCTGGCGCGCTACCGACTGAGCCACCCCCAGAAGACTGAAGTTTGAAGGTTAAGTAATAAGTATTTCCTAAGTAATATTTATACTATTCAATTTTATGATTATATATATGATGCATTTTTTAATTTCATTACTTTCGTACATTTTCTGCTTGCAAACCAAAAAAAATTGCAAACCAAAGGTATGTGGAATGGGAATAAATCTGTTTTATTCTAAGTTTTTTCCTAAACTTTTTTATTGTAGTAAACGATGTATTTTTAGCAGTTTCGTAAAATATTACTTTGAATAACATTCTATTGTTATGATTGATTCTAAAACATGTTTTCAGGAACGAATTGAACAATCTAATAACTTACATTTAATACCATAATGCTTAAATACGAAACTGTTTAGAAAAAAATATCAAGAAATATTTTTTTCTCGATTTCCATTACACCTTCTATTATTATTTGAATCCGCAGGCTTTGAAAGATTAAATTCATCTCCTGAATAAAATCAGTTACGAAACTACTTTTTCCCATAACAATTTTGTACTACATCTTTTACTTAAAATTCATTAATTCCACAATAAGATTAAAAAAATAAATAAGTACCGGCTACGTTAAAAACCGCATCCTGAAGGAGTTTCCGAATTTACTTCGATTTGAAACAAGAACACACACTATCTTGGAGATTAATTTCCATTCTAGGCAAAAGTGGATTCAATAAAAGCAAAAGTGGATTCAATAAAAGCAAAAGTGGATTCGATGAGACAATTCCTTTAAATCGTGGTGCGTTTCACTTGATGGACTCCAGAATCCATTACCATAATCTTGCCGACACAAATCAATTACCATAAAATATCATTCATTGATATAGAAAGTCTCTATTCTTTTGCCTAAATGAAAACCTAAAAATTAAAAAGGATTTTTCGTAACCTGCATTATTTTCATGCCTCATTATTCACGGTGTTGGGAAATTTTCCTTTCTTTTTGTGCTCTTGATATTTATTATGTGTTTTAAAAAAAAAAACAACTAGCTGTTTCAGAATAGTTGCATAACGAAACTTTTAGGGGGGAGGGTTTGGGGGGGAGCACAATGATCAAAATGGATTGGTCATAAGAACCTTCAAGATCTCAAAATTGCGTAGGGGATCTACTGCAAAGATATTTCGAAACAGACGGAAGTCTCCCATCTTTGGGGCAGAGGTGGCTCAGTCGGCAGCGCACCAGGCTCGTAATCTGTAGTTCCCAGGATCGAGTCCCAGCTGGGTCAGCGTTGATATTTATCTTCGCAAAATTCCCCGCCCTGCCCATGGTCAGTAGGGGACACCGATGGGCTTGAAAAGGTCGCCATCCGTCGGATGGGACGTTAAGCCGTTTCCCCGTGTGCGGGAGAGCCATACCCTACGCACGTTAAAGAACACGCTGGATGGCCTTGACGGGAAGCTACCATCTGTCTCCCAACAGCTGTTCCAGTGGGTCCCCAACCTTCTCTGAGTCTTCAGGGTTCACGTGACCTGGCCATTTAGACAATGGTGTGCAAAAAAAGTGCCGCTCAGAGATAAAACAACCCAACGTTAAAGAACACGCTGGATGGCCTTGACGGGAGGCTACCATCTGTCTCCCAACAGCTGTTCCAGTGGGTCCCCAACCTTCTCTGAGCCTTCGGGGTTCACGTGACCTGGCCATTTAGACAATGGTGTGCAAAAAAGTGCCGCTCAGAGGTCAAACAACCCAACGTTAAAGAACACGCTGAATGGCCTTGACGGGAGGCTACCATCTGTCTCCCAACAGCTGTTCCAGTGGGTCCTCAACCTTCTCTGAGCCTTCGGGGTTCACGTGAGCTGGCCATTTAGACAATGGTGTGCAAAAAAGTGCCGCTCAGAGGTCAAACAACCCAACGTTAAAGAACACGCTGGATGGCCTTGACGGGAGGCTACCATGTTTCCCAACAGCTGTTCCAGTGGGTCTCAACATTCTCTGAGCCTTCGGGGTTCACATGACCTGGTCATTTAGACAATGGTGTGCAAAAAAGTGCCGCTCAGAGGTCAAACAACCCAACGTTAAAGAACACGCTGGATGGCCTTGACGGGAGGCTACCATCTGTCTCCCAACAGCTGTTCCAGTGGGTCCCCAACCTTCTCTGAGCCTTCGGGGTTCACGTGACCTGGCCATTTAGACAATGGTGTGCAAAAAATTGCCGCTCAGAGGTAAAACAACCCAACGTTAAATAACACGCTGGATGGCCTTAAACGGGAGGCTACCATCTGTCTCCCAACAGCTGTTCCAGTGGGTCCTCAACCTTCTCTGAGCCTTCGGGGTTCACGTGAAATGGCCATTTAGACAATGGTGTGCAAAAAAGTGCCGCTCAGAGGTAAAACAACCCAACGTTAAATAACACGCTGGATGGCCTTGACGGGAGGCTACCATCTGTCTCCCAACAGCTGTTCCAGTGGGTCCTCAACCTTCTCTGAGCCTTCGGGGTTCACGTCACCTGGCCATTTAGACAATGGTGTGCAAAAAAGTGCCGCTCAGAGGTAAAACAACCCAGCGTTAAATAACACGCTGGATGGCCTTGACGGGAGGCTACCATCTGTCTCCCAACAGCTGTTCCAGTGGGTCCTCAACCTTCTCTGAGCCTTCGGGGTTCACGTGACCTGGCCATTTAGACAATGGTGTGCAAAAAAGTGGCGCTCAGAGGTCAAACAACCCAACGTTAAAGAACACGCTGGATGGCCTTGACGGGAGGCTACCATCAGTCTTCCAACAGCTGTTCCAGTGGGTCCTCAACCTTCTCTGAGCCTTCGGGGTTCACGTGACCTGGCCATTTAGACAATGGTGTGCAAAAAAGTGCCGCTCAGAGGTAAAACAACCCAACGTTAAATAACACGCTGGATGGCCTTGACGGGAGGCTACCATCTGTCTCCCAACAGCTGTTCCAGTGGGTCCCCAACCTTCTCTGAGCCTTCGGGGTTCACGTGACCTGGCCATTTAGACAATGGTGTGCAAAAAAGTGCCGCTCAGAGGTCAAACAACCCAACGTTAAATAACACGCTGAATGGCCTTGACGGGAGGCTACCATCTGTCTCCCAACAGCTGTTCCAGTGGGTCCTCAACCTTCTCTGAGCCTTCGGGGTTCACGTGACCTGGCCATTTAGACAATGGTGTGCAAAAAAGTGCCGCTCAGAGGTCAAACAACCCAACGTTAAAGAACACGCTGGATGGCCTTGACGGGAGGCTACCATCTGTCTCCCAACAGCTGTTCCAGTGGGTCCCCTCCCCCAACTTTCTCTGAGCCTTCGGGGTCTTTGTGAACTGGCCATTTAGCTCATGGTGTGCAAAAAAGTTCCGCTCAGAGGTAAAACAACCCAACCCTCCCATCATTGATAATTAATGGATGGTGGACATATCGTACAAATATACTGGTGCGCAAACGTTAAGTTGCTGCTCCGTCACTTATTTTATTAAACCGTCCCGAAAGAATACTTATTATTTAAATTTCAATTAGCTTGTGAGGTGGGTTCGGTTGTTTTACCTCTGAGCGGCACTTTTTTGCGCACCATGGGCTAAATGGCCAGGTCACATGGACCCCGAAGGCTCAGAGAAGGTTGGGGGAGGGGACCCACTGGAACAGCTTTTGGGAGACAGATGGTAGCCTCCCGTCAAGGCCATCCAGCGTGTTCTTCAACGTTGGGTTGTTTTACCTCTGAGCGGCACATTTTTGCACACCATGGGCTAAATGGCCAGGTCACATGGACCCCGAAGGCTCAGAGAAGGTTGGAGGAGGGGACCCACTGTAACAGCTGTTGGGAGATAGATGGTAGCCTCCCGTCAAGGCCATCCAGCGTGTTCTTCAACGTTGGGTTGTTTTACCTCTGAGCGGCACATTTTTGCACACCATGGGCTAAATGGCCAGGTCACATGGACCCCGAAGGCTCAGAGAAGGTTGGGGGAGGGGACCCACTGGAACAGCTGTTGGGAGACAGATGGTAGCCTCCCGTCAAGGCCATCCAGCGTGTTCTTTAACGTGCACAGGGTATGGCTCTCCCGCACACGGGTCCACGGCTTACGTCCCATCCGACGGACGGCGGCCTTTCCAAGCCCATCGGTGTCCCCTACTGACCGTGGGCAAGGCGGAGAATTTTGCGGAGATAAATCTCAACGCTGACCCAGTTGGGACTCGAACCTGGGAACGGCAGATTACGAGCCTGGCGTGCTACCGACTGAGCCACCCCCGCCCCTACTTGTGAGGTGAAATCTTATGACTGCCAATATTACCGAAAAAATCCAAACTTCCATAAATCTTTTAAAATCCTAACAAATGTTTGAAATCTGAGATTTTAATAGTTTGATTGAGATTATTATTTTATCTTCGGTCCCATTTTACCATAAAAGGCTTATTTTAGAATTTACAGAGTCAGTTTTCTACTGGCATTAATTCTGGTTGTGAGTTTTGCGAATCAATATAGAAATATTCAGTCTCAAGCTCCTTAATTTTTTTTTTTATTTATTTTTGATTTGCGACATTTAAGACAGAGAAGAATCCTAGAAGCTACTCCTAGCTTTTACAGGCCTTCTCATACAAGGACATGCCCTACTAAGACCGAAGTCACTGCTGACCACTGCCTTAGTTAGAGCTAACACAACACACAATGTTTGCCTTGCTGGAACAGTCGCTAGCTGCCTAACCACTATGCCAGTTGAGGCTTAAAATTGAAAATAATCTTTCCATGGAGATAGTATCACTGACTTAGATAAGCTAAAAATCTTTTTCAAACATTTTTCTGTTTCAAAAACAGTTGCTGAAATAATATTTAATGGCTAAAACAGTTACTTCACATTTAAGCAACATTTACTGGGTAGGACTTTAATCCGCGGCTCCTTTCCCCGTTGCCTGCTCTGAGACTTTGGAGTCCGTGTGACATGGCAATTTAGCCCAGTGTGTACAAAAACGTGTCGCTCAGAGGTAAAATAACCCAACCTTATACACGTTAAAAAGAACACGCTGGATGGCCTTGGAGGAAAGCTATCATTTGCTTTATAACAGCAGCTCAGTTGAGTGGAGAGTTCGCCCAACCCTTTCTGAATCTTTGGAATTTTACAACCTGTCTATCTACTCCACTATGTGCCAAACCAAAACGATCCTCAAAGTTTAAAAGAACCCAACAATAGCACAAAGCGATCTCGCCTTCGAATCATAGAGACGACACGATTAACTTTTTCCACTGTGAAGATTTGGGTTGTTTTACCTCTGAGCGGTACTTTTTTGCACACCATGGGCTAAATGGCCAGGTCACATGGACCCCGAAGGCTCAGAGAAGGTTGGGGGAGGAAACCCACTGGAACAGCTGTTGGGAGACAGATGGTAGCCCTCCCGTCAAGGCCATCCAGCGTGTTCTTTAACGTGCACAAGGTATGGCTCTCTCGCACACGGGGCCACGGTTTAACGTCCCATCCGACGGACGGCGGTCTTTCCAAGCCCATCGGTGTCCCCTACTGACTGTGGGCAGGGCGGAGAATTTTGCAGAGATAAATCTCAACGCTGACCCAGCTGGGACTCGAACCTGGGAACTACAGATTACTAGCCTGGCGCGCTGCCGACTGAGCCACCCCCGCCCCACTGTGAAGATGGATTACCTAATGTCTTATTAATTTCGCTTACATTTTCTTGAATAAACATATCTGAATAAGCAAAAAAAGAAGAGAAAATGGTTCTCATTCCATCCGTTATGACTTTCTCTCTCTCTTCATTCTCGCACTCTTTCCTTCACTGAAATCGCACAAGAGACAGAGAAGAGAGAGCCGACATCTTCTTCCTTCTCTCCGACGAAGCAGTCATCCGAAAGTGTCAAAGTACTTAAGAACCACATAAATTTGTAAACACTATAGAAGCATCCAGAAGATATTCACAGTGGCCAGTAAAGTTCGTCGTAAAATTCCAACGCGGTGCTGAAGGTCACAGTTAAATAACTCGCAGTCTTGCTTCCGAGGACGTACACATACAGAGAGAGAAAGAACTTCGTTTCCTCTCTGGAAGCGTCGTCCAGATCCATAATTCATGCTCTTTTCGGTCCCAGACTTCCCATC
Source organism: Ryuthela nishihirai (assembly GCA_038380435.1). Lineage (NCBI taxonomy): Eukaryota > Metazoa > Arthropoda > Arachnida > Araneae > Heptathelidae > Ryuthela > Ryuthela nishihirai. Next base: position 21,359,447 of record JAWZYU010000002.1, read on the forward strand.
ATTATTTATTAACCGGCATCTCGGAGCAATGCGCGAGCCCTTTGGTGACTTCTTTCCTCCTCACTAATGCGCTAATGTTCTCTGTTCGCTCAAGAACAACACAACGAGAGGAATTGATCCCCATTAACCGAAGTAGAGAGAATTTTTGGATTCTTTCTAACTCCGAAACTTTGGAAAAAGGTGACATCTTATCTTCTATCGTGGCAATCCCAAAGAGGGAATTCTAAATGCATATGATTGCTTCCCTTTTTTTCCTCTGGAGGGTGGGGTGACTCAATCGGCAGCGCATTAGCCTCGTAATTTCATGTTCTCAGATTCAGTGAGGTATCCTGAAAATTCTACATTATCTTTTTGACATCTTTGACTTAAATGGTGGCGATGGGTAGTGATGGGATCAGGATTTTTTCATGATGGAGGTTGATCAGGATGGATCCGAATTTCGGGTCGGATTGTTTTACCTCTGAGCGGCATTTTTTTACACAGAATTTCAGAAAAAATATCTGGAGCGTGGGCAGTTACTGCACACGCTCCAGTTTGCTGTGAACGGTAACTGCACACGCTCAATATTTTTGTGAGTGGGCCCATACGATATAGGTTTAGAAATTAGTAATCTGGCAACCTTCGTGTCGAAAAGTATCCGAACACTAGGTTGATTACAGAATTCAGAAAAAAATATCTGGCAACGATTTTTTAGAAATTAGTTATCTGGCAACCTTCGTGTCACGTGATTACAAAATTCAGGAAAAATATCTGGAGCGTGTGCAGCAACTGTACACGCTCCAATTACCGTTCACAGCAAACTGGAGCGTGTGCAATTACTGTACACGCTCCAGTTTGCTGTGAACGGTAACTGCACACGCTCAATATTTTTGTGAGTGGGCCCACACGATCCAGGTTTTTGTGAGCTCACAAGATCCAATGTGCTGTGAGCATTAACCGCTACCGCTCCAGTTTGCTGTGAACGGTAACCGCACACGCTCCATATTCATTCAAATGGTCAGGTTACATGAACCCCGAGGGCTCAGAGAAGGTTTGGAAAAGGGACTCCATAGGATAGTCCTCCCTGTCATGGCCATCCAGCGTGCTCTTTTGTTCTTTAACGAGCAGTATGGCTCTTCTGCCCACGGAGACACGGTTGTACGTCCCATCCGACAAGCCGACAAAGTTCCGTCCATCGGACATACGACAAGCTGCTGATTGCAATCCTAGCGAACTACCCACTGAGCCAAATACCACCCTCTGGTTTTTAGGAATACCCATTGAAATATATGCTGGTTAATTCCTCAATGTCATACCATCATAATAGATAAAACAATGGATCTATACCCAAGAAAGGCTATATCACAATAGAGGGCTTTAACCTCATAAGCCCACCCTCCTAGCATTGGGTGTACCACTGCTCAGGTTCGATTCCCCGCAGTGTTCTCATTCTAATTTTCCTTGCTAACGAGGAGAACCATACTTTGTGCACGTTGAAGAACACACTCAATGGATTCATAAATTATCATTAAACATAATTCATGGATTCATCTCATCAATTATGCTTTAATCCAGTTTCCACTTAACTGTCTAGTGGGATCATATATCCCTACCAAACTCTCAGCAGTTTGGGTCTTTTGGGTTGGGTTGTTTTACCTCTGAGCGGCACTTTTTTCCACACCATGGTCTAAATGGCCAGGTCACATAGGTCCCGAAGGCTCAGAGAAGGTTGGGGGAGGGGACCCACTGTAACAGCTGTTGGGAGACAGATGGTAGCCTCCCGTCAAGACCATCCAGCGTGTTCTTTAACGTGCACAGGGTATGGCTCTCCCCGCACACGGGGTCACGGCTTAACGTCCCATCCGACGGACGGAGGCCTTTCCAAGCCCATCGGTGTCTCCTACTGACCGTGGGCAGGGCGGGGAATTTTGCGGAGATAAACCTCAACACTGACCCAGCTGGGACTCGAACCTGGGAACTACAGATTTCGAGCCTGGTTTGCTACCGACTGAGCCACCCCCGCCTCTTGGGTCTTTGGAACATGAACTTGTGAGCACCGAAGTGCCGCTAAAAAGCAAAAAACAGAACATCGGTTTTTTAAATCCCATTTTGCTTATCGTGGGGAGATTAAGCTTTAGGCTTATATTCTAATAATTTCAGTTTCTGCCGATTTGATCAGTGCAGGGACAATTCCATCTTGTGATATTCATTTATTCGAAGCAGCACGCGATAAATAAATGATTCATGCTTTTTAACCTGACACCTGCACCTTTGTTCTAGAGGTTCAGATCAGTTGCATTGTTTCTTGTAATCCCACTTGGAACAGATGCAATGCTTTTTCTGAAACTACAAATGAAATTTCCTGCCAGAATTTATGCTATTATTGCGCGAAGCGTTCTGTCAAATTGTTTATTTTTCTATTTTCTTATTTCCTTCTTTTTGTCGCTCCTTTAACTTTGCATTTCTCTTTTGTGTTTGTATTTTTCTATTTCCTCATTTAGCCTTTTTATTTATACATTTTTTTATTTTCCATTTCTCTCTTCTTTTCTCTCTTAAACCCTCTAATTTTTGTAACTTTTTTTTGATACACTGCACGACATTGAAATTGCTCCACCTAGAAGGAGTGAGGGCTTGGGTTGGGTTGTTTTACCTCTGAGCGGCACTTTTTTGCACACCATGGACTAAATGGCCAGGTCACAAGGACCCCGAAGGCTCAGAGAAGGTTGGGGGAGGGGACCCATTGGAACAGCTGTTGGGAGACAGATGGTAGCCTTCAACTCAGTTGGGTTGTTTTACCTCTGAGCGGCACATTTTTGCACACCATGGACTAAATTGCCAGGTCACAAGGACCCCGAAGGCTCACAGAAGGTTGGGAGAGGGGACCCATTGGAACAGCTGTTGGGAGACAGATGGTAGCCTTCAACTCAGTTGGGTTGTTTTACCTCTGAGCGGCACATTTTTGCACACCATGGACTAAATTGCCAGGTCACAAGGACCCCGAAGGCTCACAGAAGGTTGGGGGAGGGGACCCATTGGAACAGCTGTTGGGAGACAGATGGTAGCCTTCAACTCAGTTGGGTTGTTTTACCTCTAAGCGGCACATTTTTGCACACCATGGACTAAATGGCCAGGTCACAAGGACCCCGAAGGCTCAGAGAAGGTTGGGGGAGGGGACCCATTGGAACAGCTGTTGGGAGACAGATGGTAGCCTTCAACTCAGTTGGGTTGTTTTACCTCTGAGCGGCACTTTTTTGCACACCATGGTTATGGAAATAAATGATAATTTTAGCGATAAATTTCAGATCAATTTTGGAGTTCCACAAGGATCTATTCTCGGCCTTATGCTATTTCAAATATACATAAATGATTTGGCTAATATTAATTTCGATAGTAAATTATATATGTATGCTTATGATACAGTGCTAATCAACTTCCACTCTGATTTAGAATACGCTATTTGCAATCTACCAAGTGATTTCAATAAAGCAGTTAAATGGTTTTCTCTTAACAGACTGAGTGTAAACGAGAAAAATCTAAATTCATGTGTATTGGTTCTCAACAACCTACATTTAATAGAAGAATTACTAAGCATCGAATAAGTTGTACTAGGCTGGATGGTGTATCACCTGGTACATGCAATTGTCCTAAAATAGAAGAAGTAAATGAAATAATTTACCTAGGCTTGAAAATGAATTCGAAAATGAAATGGAATAAACATATTGATTGGATGTGTTCAAGACTACGATTTGTAGCATTTAAAATTAGGAAACTTAACATGTTTGTTGATACACAGATAACTATTTTAGTATATAAAGCACTTTTTGAATCTATAATTAGGTATGGGATAACAGTTTATGGGACAGCCTATAAGACAGAATTAAATAAAATTAAAAGAATACAATTTAGTCTGCTAAAAGGATTGTGTAATACAGAAGTTAAATATTCCCTTACAACGAAAGATGATATATTCAGTTTGTTCAAAATTTTACCTATTGAAAGTTTATATGTGTTTGTTTCTGTTATCAATAACTTCTTTGATGATACCTATAAGCAAAATATTTGCGACAATAAGTTTACTAGAAAAAAGGCTATGGGTTTTTTGAAACAACCAAAATTTTACAATAATTACGGACGAAATTCCAAAGAATATCAAATTCCCTACCTATTTAACTTGCTTCCTAGAGAAATAGTTAACTTAAAAAAATTTATGATGTTAAAGATAAATTATTTCAGTGGTTGATGAAAAAGTGATGTTTTTATTTGGAAACTTTCATCATTTTGTCGGTTTTCTTTCTCATTTATTCCTTTTTTTCTCTCCTTCATTTTTTGTACTACTGAGGCAATCTAGATCATATCTGTAAAAACATATATGTACATTCCCGCTGATAAGCTTCGGCTTAGTGGGATTTTTTATGTAACATAATTATAGATAATACTTATTGAAAATAAATTTGAATTTGAATTTGAAATGGCCAGGTCACAAGGACCCCGAAGCCTCAGAGAAGGTTGGGGGAGGGGACCCATTGGAACAGCTGTTGGGAGACAGATGGTAGCCTTCAACTCAGTTGGGTTGTTTTACCTCTGAGCGGCACTTTTTTGCACACCATGGACTAAATGGCCAGGTCACAAGGACCCCGAAGGCTCATAGAAGGTTGGGGGAGGGGACCCATTGGAACAGCTGTTGGGAGACAGATGGTAGCCTCCCGTCAAGGCCATCCAGTGTGTTCCTTAAGGTGCACAAGGTATGGCTCTCCCGTACACGGGGTCACGGCTTAACGTCTCATCCTATGGACGACGGCCTCCGCTACTGACCGTGGGCATGGCGGGGAGTTTTGCGGAGATAAATCTCAACGCTGACCCAGCTGTGACTCGAACCTGGGAACTACAGATTACGAGCTTGGAGCGCTACCGACTGAGCCATCCCCGCCCCAGGAGTGAGGAGATAGGAGTGAAATGTAGGATTATCTTATACACAGGACCACGACTTAACTTACTATCCGATGGACGTTATTTTTTCCAAGCTCATCGGTGCTGCCTTTTTCACCGAAGGCAGGGTGAGGTTTAGCTGACACAACCTAAATGCTGGCACAACTGGGACTCGAACCTCTGACTGCAGATTACGAGTCTGGTCCGCTACCGACAGTTGCAAACATTTTGAGCAAACATCCCCAGGCAGGTATAGAATATTTGTGATGCAACCTCTATTTTGATCCACGTATTGCATCTTGAGTATGTACAATCGCTCAAAAAAGTATCCGAACACTATGGTTGATTACAGAATTCAGGAAAAATATCTGGAGCGTGTACAGCAACTGTACTCGAACCTCAACTGTACTTCAAACTGGACTTCAAACTGTACTTCAAACTGGAGCGTGTGCAGTTACTGCACACGCTCCAGTTTGCTGTGAACGGTAACTGCACAAGCTCAATATTTTTGTGAGTGGGTCCACACGATCCAGGTTTTTGTGAGCTTACACGATCCAATGTGCTGTGAACATTAACCGCAACCGCTCCAGTTTGCTGTGAACGGTAACTGCACACGCTCAATATTTTTGTGAGTGGGCCCACACGATCCAGGTTTTTGTGGGCTCACACGATCCAATATGCTGTGAACATTAACCGCAACCGCTCCAGTTTGCTGTGAACGGTAACTGTACACGCTCCATATTCATTGCATTATATATTCATACGCATTATATATATTAAAAAAATATCCGAACACTATGGTTGATTACAAAATTCAGAAAAAATATCTGGCAACGACTTTTTTAGATATTAGTGATCTGGCAACCTTCGTGTCACGTGACACGAAGGTTGCCAGATCACTCATTTCTAAAAATAAAATCGTTGCCAGATATTTTTTCTGAATTCTGTAATCGACCATAGTGTTCGCATACTTTTTTGAGCGACTGTATTATGTTGAGATCTCTTAAATTTTAATTTCTCACTGATTGAAAGTAAAGTTGATAATTATCCCCAATTACTTGAATAACTAAGGAACTAGTGGATGTCTATTATGTCTTTACGTTGATTTTCTAAAAGACATGAAGCCAACTGCCATTGAATGCTGCCATAACAATTTGTTGTCGTCTATTGTGTATTGCAATCTCGTGAATAATTAATTGCCCAACACAATCATCACGTACGTCACTAATAATTGAGTTGTTTACCTACCTCAAGATGGAAATCCGATGCACCATTTGTTAAATCCCTTCTCAGGACAGGATTATGGTGAAATTATATATTCACAGCAGCTAAAGAATATTTTCCCATCGGATGATCAGTTACGTTTGGATTGATCAATAATAGGGATAAAGTCAAAGAATGTATAAAGAAAAGAAGTTCAACTTTGACAAAGCGTAAGTGGCGACCTCAAGTGGTGTTTCGATTCGTATTGTGCATTTGTTTAAACTGGGAAGCAAACAATAAGGGGCAAAGGAATTATGCATCAAAAAATTTATATTTTAAAAAAGGAAAAAAAGTAACTGTACTTTGTATTTGAAAAAAATAATATCATGATTTTAATAAAGGTTTATTTTCTCCATTGGAATTATTTTTCGTTGAACCAACAATTATAAATTGAACGGATAGAGAAGATTTGAAATTAGCCTGAAGTTAATTTATAGAATAAATTATTACAATTAGAAGCTTTCTTGGTTGCATAGAAACAGGAAACAGAATTGATATTAATATACTCTGCAAGGATATCAATGGGAAATTGTTACATAGGAAAAGCGAAGAGAATGGAAGTTGACAGTAACATGTAATTACAAAAGCGTTCGTCCCCTGTAATGTTCGTTTCACCACTACGCCAAATTCACGATACTCGATTTTACATTAATCTCTATGGAAGCTTAACTTCTTCTCCCTCTACATTCTTTGATAAAGTGAAGGTGCTAACCTTCTGTCTTTTATAGGTGACCAGAGGTTTATGGATTAACTAGTCCGAAGCCTAAAGATTTGATTCTAAATAGGGAAGATATAAAACCGTTTTTGTGTTTGATATTCCCATCCAGTTAGCATAATATTAAAAATAAAATTTCTCACTGAGGTGGGCGGGGGTGGCTCAGTCGGTAGCGCGCCAGGCTCGTAATCTGTAGTTCCCAGGTTCGATTCCCAGCTGGATCAGCGTTGAGATTTATCTCCGCAAAACTCCCCGCCCTGCCCACGGTCAGGAGGGGACACCGATGGGCTTGGAAAGGCCGCCGTCCGTCGAATGGGACGTTAAGCCGTGGCACCGTGTGCGGGAGAGCCATACCCTCTGCACGTTAAAGAACACGCTGGATGGCTTTTACGGGAGGCTACCATCTGTCTCCCAAAAGCTGTTTCAATGGGTCCCACTCCTCCAACCTTCTCTGAGCCTTCGGGGTCCTTGCAACCTGGCCATTTAGCCCATTGTGTGCAAAAAAGTTCCGCTCAGAGGTAAAATAATTAAAAGCCAACATTCCTTCCACACAGCTCAAAAAAGATCCTCCTCAGGATCGAATAAATGCACTACATATGAAGACCCAAAAAAAATACAGTCGCTCAAAAAAATATCCGAACACTATGGTTGATTACAGAATTGAGAAAAAATATTCGGCAAAGATTTTTTTTTAGAAATTAGTGATCTGGCAAACTTCGTGTCACGTGATTACAGAATTGAGGAAAAATATCTGGAGCGTGTACAGCAACTGTACACGCTCCAGTTACCGTTCACAGCAAACTGGAGCGTGTGCAGTTACTGCACACGCTCCAGTTTGCTGTGTACGGTAACTGCACACGCTCCAGTTTACTGTGAACGGTAATTGCACACGCTCAATATTTCCCTGAGTGAGCCCACACGATCTAGTATCAAAATAATATGACCACGTACAGTCGCTCAAAAAAGTATCCGAACGCTATGGTTGACTACAGAATTCAGAATAAATATCTGGCAAAGTTTTTTTAGAAATTAGCTTTTGTAATTACACGTTACTGTCAACTTCCATTCTCTTCGCTTTTCCTATGTAATAATTTCCCATTGATATCCTTGCAGAGTATATTAATATCAATTCTGTTTCCTGTTTCTATGCAACCAAGAAAGCTTCTAATTGTAATAATTTATTCTATAAATTTGGCAACCTTTACACGAAGGTTGCCAGATCACTAATTTAAAAAAAAAAAAAATCGTTGCCAGATATTTTTTCTGAATCCTGTAATCAACCATAGTGTTCGGATGTTTTTTTGAGCGACTATCTCATATTATGATTACCAAGGTAACTAATGGTTAGATTTCGACTGTTATTATTTCCAATTCCCAACGATTGAGAATTATTAACCTGGTTCGGTCTTTCCCAAATGGCATTCTGAGAAATATCGTGTCTCTGTGAAGTGAAAACAAAAATGTATGAATGATTGTCCCAAAGAGATTTTCAATGAACGTCTCATATACAAATTTCATTAGAATTTAAAAAAAATTAAGTTTTTCGTATTCATGAAATCGATTTGCTGTGAATTTATATTATACGTTGATCTCATATCTTTGTTTAACATTTATTTATTATTATACTTACTTATTTGTGGTCTTCTTTCTTAACTTCGTATATAAGAATTTTATTAAGGGTTCTGCAATAATGGTTCTAGTACGAAATGGGAAACGCTGATCAAATTGATCTTAAGCAACAAGGAGGGTCTTTGTGACTTGGTCATTTAATCCCAAAACATTTTTAGCGCGCTTGGCAACTGATGACCATGCCTTACCCGGGACTGAACTACGGGACCTGGGTTCGAGTCCCGGGTAAGGCATGGATGTTCGTGTTGTTTTCTGCTGAGGTCCTGCCATCCTCTCAGACCTTCTATTCTGGCATATAAACTGACAGGCTCCTGTCAGACCTCTGTGACAAGCAGCTGCTTGAGGGGGTATATTTATTTAAGCAAACCAATCATGTGTCGATTGTTTTTTTTTTCCATTTTTTTTAAATATCCAAAATTTTATTCTATCCCGTGGCCGAGTGGTTAGCGCGCTTGGCTACTGATCTACGGGACCTGGGTTCGAGCCCCGGGTGTTTTCTGCTGAGGTCCTGCCATCCTCTCAGATCTTCTACTGTGGCATATAAACTGACAGGCTTCTGTCAGACCTCTGTGGCAAGCAGCTGCTTGAGGGGGTATTTATTTATTTATTTATTTTATTTATTGTGAAACCACGTTATGCGCATTTCAAAGGAAAACGAAATGCATTTCCGTTAATCAATTAATATACTGAAAACATTCTAAGTCAGTCCCTTGCCCCAAAAAACGCTCTCCACTGTGTCCCTTCCGTCCAACCTTCTCTAAGCCCTTGGGGTCCTTGTGACCTGGACATTTAGCCCATTGTGTGCCGCTCAGAAGTAAAATAACCCAATCGTAATAAAGCAGATGGTGAAAACTTCAAATATTCAAATGAGCTCCCCAAGTGATCTGTAAACAAAAATATAAAAATAATTGTTCCAAAGAATTTTTTAATAAATCGTTTCGAATGCATGCACTGAGAACTCCCGGATGTAAACAAGAAAAGGGTATGTGTGTGTGTGTGGGGGGGGGGGGGGAACGGAACGACGTTCCAGTATAAACAATTCCCTCCGTTTTAATGGTCTTTAAAAAAGTATTTAAAAATTCGTGTAATATATAATTTTAATATTCTTTTTCCTCCAATTTCGCACCAGGCTGGTAATCTGTAGTTCCCAGGTTCGAGTCCCAGCTGGGTCAGCGTTGAGATTTATCTCCGCAAAATTCCCGCCCTGCCCACGGTTAGTAGGGGACTCCGATGGGCTTGGAAAGGTCGCCGTCCGTCGTATGGGACGTTAAGCCGTGGTCCTGTGTGCGAGAGAGCCATACCCTGTGCACGTTAAAGAACACGGTGGATGGCCTTGACGGGAGGCTACCATCTGTCTCCCAGCAGCTGTTTCAGTGGGTCCCCTCCCCCAACCTTCTCTGAGCCTTCGGGACCTATGTGACCTGGCCATTTAGACCATGGTGTGGAAAAAAGTGCCGCTCAGAGGTAAAACAACCCAACCTCCAATTTCGGTTACTGCATTCGCGAGGGCGTGACCCGTCTGCATCCCTATATCCTCGTATTTTCAGTTTTCTTCTTCCAGTGAATAAATGATACTTGAATTATCATGTGCATGAAAGCTTAAGTATCTGTTCATTTTCTATCAGCTACTGCAGACAGCGATCGACGAAAACGGTAAATGCAACATCTCCACTGATTTCCACTTCATCTGATAACAAATGACTCTCAGACAAAGAAATCTCATCTAATCCTCTTATCAGCGAACAATTAAAGCCCGACAGAAGATCAAAGGCTTCTTATCCTGAAAACTCTTCACGACGGAGAACTAGGTCTCATTCAATTTCTGATTTTCTCTCTTCCATCAAGATGAGAAACATTTCTCCTCGTTGACTTCGTTAATTCGTCCAGCGGCATTGAAGCCAAACTTTCTCTTTTTAAGTGTTCTATTCTGAACAAATATTACCGAATGATTTCCTGTCTGTTACTCTGGCATTTATCGCAGTGATTAGAGGAGTCGAAAGGATAGGTGATGTTGCAGAGCTGCTTCAGATAATCCCTGTAATCGCTCAGTGAGGACGGATATAATCCCGGGAACTATGTGAAGAGAAAAAAAAAGAGTCGAATCCTGATTGTGATAGAATAGTTATTCTTGATTTAACAACTCTGTGGATATTCTCTCTTCTGAAAACTAGAAGTTGAAATGTAGATGGGACTACCTCGACTGGAGGGGCGGGGTGGCTCAGTCGGTAGCGCGCCAGGCTCGTAATCTGTAGTTCCCAGGTTCGAGTCCCAGCTAGGTCAGCGTTGAGATTTATCTCCGCAAAATTCCCCGCCCTGCCCACGGTCAGTAGGGGACACCGATGGGCTTGGAAAGGCCGCCGTCCGTCGGATGGGACGTTAAGCCGTGGCCCCGTGTGCGGGAGAGCCATACCCTGTGCACCTTAAAGAACACGCTGGATGGCCTTGACGGGAGGCTACCATCTGTCTCCCAACAGCTGTTCCAGTGGGTCCCCTCCCCCAACTTTCTCTGAGCTTCGGGGTCCATGTGACCTGGCCATTTAGCCCATGGTGTGCAAAAAAGTGCCGCTCAGAGGTAAAACAACCCAACCTCGACTGGAAGGACTTCTTGGGGAAACACTTTGCATTAATAACAAGTTTGTGTAATGAGAGAGGTTATCAATGAGAAAAATGAGAAAATGAGAGATTGGTTTATCAGACCAAAACCTGGCTTTCGTTGGGATTATTTGAACACACTGTTTAGGATAGATGTTCCATTTAGAGCTTATTGAAAGACAAAAAGATAATAACAGGGACTTTTTGGTTGGCATTAATAGCAACTGAATAGAGTGTAATTGCTTCGTGTTTTAAATAATACAAGTGATTTGCGTGAATAATATCCCTCTTAATATTGATAGCTAATCTCTAATAAAACCACTCCTAATTTTCTAGAATGAGATATTATACATTTTCACCGTTTGCTTTGCATTATTCATTTTCACTGTATTATGTGAATTTTATACGATATAATTGCTTCAGTAGAAGCTTAAAAAAGAACCTTCATAGTGTTGGTTCTTTTGGATGTTGTCATAGTGTCTCTTTTCTTCAAAAAGGAACTTTTATAGTGTTGTCATAGTGTCTCTCCTCTTTGAAAAGGGACCTTTATAGTGTTGCCAAAGTGTATCTCATCTTTACAACGAAATCTTCACACCTCTTTCAGACCTCTCTGGCAAGCAGCTGCTTGAGGGGGTATTTTTTATTATTATTACACTTACTAGCATTCTGAAAGGGGGGGATGATCTTGGTTCCCCAACCCCTAGATCCGATCCTGATTCAAGCTGCAATGTTTTTCCAATGCTTGAAGTGGGCTTTCAACTGTCGAATCATAAGTCTCAGAACAGGGCAGGGAGAAGATTTTCTCTTTTACAGTCCCTAGGTACTTCTATTTTGTAGTCCTCTAGGAATTTCTATTTCCTATTCCCCTATGCATTTCTATTTTGTAGGCCCCAGGCCTTCTATTTCGTAGTCCCTTGGCACTTAATTTCATAGGCCATAGGCATTTCTATTTCGTAGGGCCTAGACCAGGCATGGCCAACTGTTTTTGCCCCCGGGCCGGATTGGGAAAAAAAATATTTTCACGGGCCGGACGAAATATTAAAATTGAAAAATGTTAAGCAAAACACTTATTTCTTTAAGTAAACAAAATTTTATTATGAAATTTGTTTATGAATAATTGTAAGTAAATCAATACAACAAATTAACATAATAACTAATGCGACGTGTTGAGGCGGTTTGCATCTCTTATTATTTTTTTAATACCTGGTTCTATACTTGTAGTAGCTATTCTTAACACAGCCTCCAAATGTAAATCATTCAATCATCAAACAGATCATATCGAGTACAGATGAGTATAAAAGTTTTAATTCTTCATAACGGAATCTTTTTTTAAAAATATAGAAGTATCGAGAATTCATTCGATTAATTACTAGAAGTTAAATGCTAATATTGAAAAATTGTTCGCGGGCCACATAAATTCATTACGCGGGCCGGATCCGGCCTGGCCTAGACACTTAATTCCATAGGCCATAGGCATTTCTATTTCGTAGGGCCTAGACACTTAATTTCATAGGCCATAGGCATTTCTATTTCGTAGGGCCTAGACACTTAATTTCATAGGCCATAGACATTTCTATTTCGTAGTGCCTAGACACTTAATTCCATAGGCCATAAGCATTTCTATTTCGTAGGGCCTAGACACTTAATTTCATAGGCCATAAGCATTTCTATTTCGTAGGGCCTAGACACTTAATTTCATAGACCATAGGCATTTCTATTTCGTAGGGCCTAGACACTTAATTTCATAGGCCATAGGCACTTCTATTTCGTAGGTCCTAGACACTTATATTTCATATGCCTTAGGTATTCTATTTCGTAGTCCGTAGGCATTTAAGCTTATGTAGGCCCTAGGCACCTGTATTTGATAGTTCTAAGCACTTTTATTTCGTATCCAAAAGCACTTTTAATTCATAGGCTCTAGGCACTTCTGTTTTCTTAGACCCTTTGGCGGATGCATTTTTATTGGTGTGTCGGTTTCCATGAGTAGATGGGTGATCAAAATTATCATAAAAAATTTTTCTCGCATAGCAAATAGGTATCAGGGCTTAACAGGTTCTTTGATCACTATTAAAGAAGAGATTTTTTGTTACAGTTTTTATCATACAAGGAAGAAAAAAAAACATGGTCAAAAACGTTTTTTAGCCTCTAGGCTCAGCGTCTATTAGATAACACTTTGAATGTTAAATAAAGAGTTGAATGGTCTTGACAGGAATAGTCCATCTGTCTCCTAACAACTGTCCAGTGGGTTCCCTTCCCCTAATCTCCTATTCCCCTAACTCTTGGGGGTTCTTGTGACCTGGTCACTTAGACCATTGTGTGCACAATAGCGTCAGCTAGGGTTGAGTTACCTCTGAGTGGCACTTTTTTGCGCACCATGGGCTAAATGGCCAGGTCACAAGGACCCCGTAGGCTCAGAGAAGGTTGGGGGAGGAGACCCACTAGAACAGCTATTGTTGGGAGACAGATGGTAGCCTCTCGTCAAGGTCATCCAGCATGTTCTTTAACGTGCACATGGTATAGCTCTCCCGCACACGGGACAACGGCTTAACGTCTCATCCGACGGACGGCGGCCTTTCCAAGCCCATCGGTGTCCCCTACTGACCATCGGCAGGGCGGGAAATTTTGCGGAGATAAATCTCAACGCTGGCCCAGATGGGACTCGAACCTGGGAACTGCAGATTACGAGCCTGGGGCGCTACCGACTGAGCCACCCCCGCCCCGTCAGCTAGGATAAAACTATCCAACATCTATAATGATCTGATAAATGTTTACATACATCTCTTCCTCACGAAACATCCCTACTGAAAACATGACAAACTCATCTTGCATTTGGTGAACGCCCATTCTTGATCAAAAGCCGGTAAGCGAAAGTTTATTCTAAATATTCACAGGCTGATATCACGGCGAAGTTTTGTCACCTCTGACTATCAAGACTAGGTTATGAATATATATTTTATGAACCAAGGGCGACATTCAACGGTGGAACAGCAACGCGACATCCCTCTAGCAACCATTTGAGGCGTTTAAAGCATTTAGTCTGCCGGTAGTCGTACTGCCGTATAATGCCCTTCATAAATCTCCTGAAAGGTAGAGGAGGACCAGTAACCGACGCTTGTTAGCTGAAGGCAAAAAGGCTAATGGCAAACTATTGGGCTCAGCTGTTTAGCCAAATATGTAAATCATGCCCATAAATGCAGAATTAGTGCTGGCCTAAATACAGATGTGTGTCTGGAATCTTCTGCAGCTGACACTTTGGTCGTAGCCGTAAAGGGGTGAGGAAGTTTATTTTAGGTTCTAAATCTTGTCTACAGTTTGACGTGATATTTCTGTTATGGTTCGTCATTGCAGGTTGGGTTGTGTTGTTTTACCTCTGAGCCGCACTTTTTTGCACACAATGGGCTAAATGGCCAGGTCACATGGACCCCGAAGGCTCAGAGAAGGTTGGGGAAGGGGACCCACTGGAACAGCTGTTGGGAGACAGATGGTAGCCTCCCGTCAAGGCCATCCAGCGTGTTCTTTAACGTGCACAGGGTATGGCTCTCTCGCACACGGGGCTACGGCTTAACGTCCCATTCGACGGACGGCGCCTTTCCAAGCCAATCGGTGTCCCCTACTGACCGTGAGCAGGGCGGGGAATTTTGCGGAGATAAATCTCAACGCTGACCCAGCTGGGACTCGAACCTGGAAACTACAGATTACGAGCCTGGCGTGCCACCGACTGAGCTCCCCCGCCCCCCATCATTGCAGGTGACTGAGACTAGGATTATTCATAGAGCTAAAGGTAATTCGATTAACTAATGATGCTGCCGAGCTTAATGTTTGCTGAGTTGTTTTATTCATTGAGTGAAATGTGCTACAGTTAAGTTCTCAAGTCACAAGAAGTTCTCAAGTCACTCATATTAGAATTCACTTAATCATTCGGCTTTTAATGTCTTTTAGGAATCCGTTTGTCATTCTTTTTATCCATCTTGCAATTCATTCCCTCAGTCATCAAATTCTTTTTAGGTAATTTTCACACTTCTTCAGTTATTTCAGTTCTTTTTTCAGTTTGGTGTGGTTTGTTTCACCTCTTAACAGCACTTTCTTTGCACACCATGGGCTAAATGGCCAGGTCACATGGACCCCGAAGGCTCAGAGAAGGTTGGGGGAGGGGACCCACTGGAACAGCTGTTGGGAGACAAATGGTAGCCTCCCGTCAAGGCCACCCAGCGTGTTCTTTAACGTGCACAGGGTACGGCTCTCCCGTACACGGGGCCACGGCTTAACGTCCCATCCGACGGACGGCGGCCTTTCCAAGCCCATCGGTATCCCCTACTGACCGTGGGCAGGGCGAGGAATTTTGCGGAGATAAATCTCAGGCTCAGAGAAGGTTGGGGGAGGGGACCCACTGGAACAGCTGTTGGGAGACAAATGGTAGCCTCCCGTCAAGGCCATCCAGCGTGTTCTTTAACGTGCACAGGGTATGGCTCTCCCGTACACGGGTCCACGGCTTAACGTCCCATCCGACCGACGGCGTCCTTTCCAAGCAAATCGGTATCCCCTACTGTCCGTGGGCAGAGCGGAGAGTTTTGCGGAGATAAATCTCAACGCTGACCCAGCTGGGACTCGAACTTGGGAACTGCAGATTACGAGCCTGGCGCGCTATCGACTGAGCCATCCCCGATCCCAAAGAAGCAGGAAGAAAGTCTGAGTGAGGAATATCTTTTCTTCCAGGTGAGTTTAGGTGAGTATACCTTTGCCATCCAAAGAGCGTTTCAATTATATCCATCAGGGTATACTCTTACTATTGATGTTCTGTATTGCTTTTCTGGAAGGGGGTGGATCAGTCGGCTGCGCCCCAGACTTGTAATTTGCAGTTCCCAGGTTCGAGTTCTTCTTGTGCCAGCTTTGAGATTTATCTCCGCTAAGCCTTCACCCTACTCTCGGTGAGGAAAGGGACACCGATGGACTTGAAATGGTGCCGTCCGTCGGATGGGACGTTAAGCCGTATTCAGGAGAGCCATATCTTTTACATATTAAAGAGCAAAATGGATGGCCTTGAAGAGAGGCTATCTTTGTCTCCTAACAACATTCCAATGGGTCCCCTCCCCACCAACCTTCTCTGATCCCTTGGGATCCTTGTGACCTGGCCTTTCAGCCCATTGTGTGCAAAAAGGTGCTCCTCAATGGTAAAACAACCGTAATTTGAATGCTGATGACGGGAGTAAAGTGTCACAACACACAGTACATCGAAACTTGCTGAAAATGGGGCTGCCTAGCCGCACGCCGCTCCGAGTGCCCATGCTAAACTCGGTTCACCGTTAAAAGCGCCTACAATGGGCACGCATCAGAACTAGACCTTGAATGATTGGAAGAAGATCGTCTGGTCCGATGAATCTCGTTTCCTGTTGCACCATGTGGACGGCCGGGTACGTGAGCGTCATTTATCTGGGGAAGTGTTGGCACCAGGATGCACCGTAGGAAGAAAACAGGCCGGTGGAGGAAGTGTAATGCTTTGGGCAATGTTCTGCGGGGAAACCCTGGGTCCAGTTATTCATGGGCAGGAAACTATCATATCTACCACCTACCTAAACATCATTGCAGACCAAGTACATCCTTTCATGGAAATAGTAATATCCTTCTAGTAATGCCTTCTTTCAGCAGGATAATGCGCCATGCCACACTGCCCGGATTGTTCGAGAATGTTTCGCGGAACATGAAGAATACTTCCAGGTATTGCCCTGGCCTCCAAATTCCCCAGATATCAATAAAATCGAGCATCTGTGGTTTGCATTAGAACAGCATATCCGTTCTGATGCAGCTCAACCACGTAACTCACAAGAATCAAAGGATCTGCTGGTAACGTGTTGGTACCAGATATCACAAAACACCGTTAGAAATCTTGTAGCTCCATGCCTCGCCGGGTAAGAGCTGTTTTGGTGGCACGTGGAGGACCATCATCATATTAGGCAGGTGGTCATAATGTTTTGGCTCTTCGGTGTATGTTTTCATCGAAAATCAGAAAAAAAAAAACAACAACGGAAAAAGAGCGCTGCTCTGTGTGAGCCTGGGGTCACTTTGAACCTAAACCTTGCTTTGGCTGCAATTGAAGAAAAGACATGATTATGTAACAAGCGAAAGTTTATGATTCGAAAACAGAGAGAATGTACAGTCGCTCAAAAAAGTATCCGAACACTATGGTTGATTACAGGATTCAGAAAAAATATCTGGCAACGATTATTTTTGGAAATTAGTGATCTGGCAACCTTTGTGTCACGTGACACGAAGGTTGCCAGATCACTAATTTCTAAAGAAAAAAAATCGTTGCCAGATATTTTTTTCTGAATTCTGTAATCAACTGTAGTGTTCGGATATTTTTTTTAATATATATAATGCGTATGAATATATAATGCAATGAATATGGAGCGTGTGCAGTTACCGTTCACAGCAATCTGGAGCGGTTGCGGTTAATGTTCACAGCACATTGGATCGTGTGAGCTCACAAAAACCTGGATCGTGTGGGCCCACTCACAAAAATATTGAGCATGTGCAGTTACCGTTCACAGCAAACTGGAGCGTGTGCAGTAACTGCACACGCTCCAGTTTGCTGTGAACGGTAACTGGAGCGTGTACAGTTGCTGTACACGCTCCAGATATTTTTTCTGAATTCTGCAATCAACCATAGTGTTCGAATACTTTTTTGAGCGACTGTACTTATAAAGATCATTTATTGTCCAAAATTGGAGAAGGAGATACTGCCTTTCCCCCATCTGAATTGCAACAGATAATAATAAATAAAAAGAACTTAATCTCTTTACATATTAAAAGAGTTTAAAGTGCTTCGTCATTTGTTTTTCTATTGTCTTGAGTATCATTTTCTCTAAAGCTTTTTTAATTTTCTTCTTTTTTGCTTTTTCAAATTTTCACTTCTTTTGAAGTTTGATTAAGTTAACGAAGCAACCCATCAAGAAAAAAGGAAATTATTTATTACTACCGAAACAAAAAAAAAATCAAACAAACAAACACAGAAATCAATATTTATTAAAATACATATACACACAAATCAAAACTTCAAATTCTTAGACTAATTTACTCAGAACGATTACTCCCGGAAAGGAATTTTTGACACACATTCGCAGAAGATTAAATCAGTTTTTCTGGATGCTAATGTCTTCTGTTTTTCATTTTGGCAACACAAAAATGAAATTCTTTCATTTCTGAAATGGTTAATAGTAGAAGCATATCCGACACTATAAATGACGAAACCGAAGAACGAATGTTATCATTAATCCTGGACTTTTGAAAAAGAAACGAAACTCTCACTTAAGAAGGATTAGTAGGGAGAAGACATTTTGCTGTTTGCTGTTATGAAGAATGACATCGAGAGTCCTCATCTTTGCCAAAGATTTTTAATATTTTAATGTTAGTTTTACTGAAGCTGTTTTTTTAATACCGTTAAAGAAAAAAAAATGTTAAAGAACGCAGTTCCAGCTGAAATAATAGTAAAATCATGAGGTGTTTGAAGTTGAAGCTTTTAGTGAAACTGGAATAAGATAAAGTATTCTTAATGCAGTTGAGGAAGATCTTATAAAAAACCCAAATGATAAGTCATTAGTTATAGTTAATTCGTTTAATGCACTGTTTTAGAGCGAAGTAAGAATAAAGGAAGCAGCAATAAGATTTCTTTTCCTTTAAATATGATAAATTCATCTGTATCTATGTATCTGTTTTAGCTTTCGCTTGATGTGAGTCTGGTTCAAATGATATTCTACGTGAATTCATTACTGATGAAATGGAATAAAATGAAAAAGGGTGATGAGGATTCGGTTGAGATGTTTCTTTTCCTGGATGGCATTTGTTTTTTTGATGCACAATAAGCTAAATGTGCCGTATCGAATATTTTGGAAAACAGAGGAATTTGGGTTGGGTTGTTTTACCTCTGAGCGGCACTTTTTTGAACACCATGGGCTAAATGGCCAGGTCACATGGACCCCGAAGGCTCAGAGAAGGTTTGAGGAGGGGACTCACTGGAACAGCTGTTGGGAGACAGATGGTAGTCTCCCGTTAAGGCCATCCAGCGTGTTCTTTAACGTGCACAGGGTATGGCTCTCCCGCACACGGGGCCACGGCCTAACGTCCCATCCGATGGACGGCGGCCTTTCCAAACCCATCGGTGTCCCCTACTGACCGTGGGCAAGGCGGGGAAATTTGTGGAGATAAATCTCACAATTATCGCTGACCCAGCTGGGACTCGAACCTGGGAACTACAGATTATGAGCCTGGCGCGCTACCGACTTAGCCACCCCCGCCCCAGGGGAAAAATAAGAAAATAGAAACACCTTCAGTCTGTATGTGATGGGAATTCTTCGAATACGAGTGATTCTCAGTGACGCTACGAAATGCTTACAAGGAATGGAGGAAGGTATACATATACGCCGAAGAGCCAAAATATTATGACCAGCGCGTCTTTATGCAAATCGAAGCAGCTGCTGGTAAACGACGGCATGTGTGGAGGTCATGAAACGGTATAAATAACACCTGATATTGAGCTCTGTTAATCAGTGTTATTCTTGTTCTTCATATAGGAAAGGCAGCAGACGTAAATGAGTTTGACGAAGGCCAAATTGTAATGGCCAGACGAATGGGTCAGAGCATTTCCGAGACGGCAAGGCTTGTGGGATGTTCACGGTCAGACAATGGCAATTTAGACCACTTTGTGAAGGAAAGTGCCGTTCATATGTAAAAGAACCAAAATGTATCAACTTCTACCCTGATGCTTGGTTGGTTGGTTGTTTTACCTCTGAGCTGCACTTTTTTTGCACACCATGGGCTAAATGGCCACGTCACAAGGACCCCGAAGGCTCAGAGAAGGTTGGGGGAGGGTACCCACTGGAACAGCTGTTGAGAGACAGATGATAGCCTCCCGTCAAGGCCATCCAGCGTATTCTTTAACCTGCACAGGATATGGCTCTCCCACACACGGGGCCACAGCTTAAAGTCCCATCCGACGGACGGCGGTCTTTCCAAGCCCATTGGTGTCCCCTACTGACAGTGAACAGGGCGGGGAAATTGGCGGAGATAATCTCAACGCTGACCCAGCTGATTACGAACCTGATTACGAGCCATGCGCGCTGATTACGAGCCATACGCGCTGATTGAACCTGATTACGAGCCATGCGCGCTACCGAATGAGCCACCCCCGCCCCACTACCCTGATGCAAAATATTTAAACGGCGAGCAGCATCCTCTCATTTCGAGTTTTCATTTTCCCAATCGTTCATTCATCTTCAGAGGGGTGTGGGGCGCATCATTAGCAACGAAAGTGGAGCCAACTACTCCCCCTATCTCTGCATCGCAAAACTGCTTCCCCAAAACACTTTACAAGATGAGTTTCCTTTTCCAGAGACTGGGGATTCCTGATTCCAATCTGAGTCTAACCGAGATCCTTTCTCTCTCCAGATTTCCCTTTCGCCCATCAGCGAATTAATATTTCACATCGAAAGCCTCGTCCCTCTGTAATGGACGTCGTGGCTTTCGCCTGCATAATAACTGGTGAGGCCCGAGACGTGACACTCTTCAATAAATCACTTGGGGAGACAAACTAATGATGAAGCGCGCTGGAGTCTGCGTTTCTAACTCGGACACAACGTACCGTGTATGACGACATGCTGCGGCCGGCTCCTCTGTCCTTAACTATCGCTCTGATGGATTGGGCTTTGGGATTACCGAGCCAGGGGGGGAGGGGAGTTTAATAAATGGATGGGGATCTATTGGTGTCTGTAAACTCGCGTGCGGATATCTCTTCTGCCGTCGTCTCGGCGGATTGAAACACGCAATCCTGGAGCATCGTTTGCAAGCGACGTTTTCTCGCAAATTCTTAGACGCTAGCCGACGTTCAATAAATTTTGCATGTTATAGCACCTTTTCAAATAGATAACATCTGTAGGATAGAAAGAGGCTCACATGCATACACTATGCGGTCAAAAGTAACGTTAGGAATCTTTCCTTGAATTGAATGAGAAGATTGAAGCTTGCCTTGGCTCACTCATTATCGCGCCAGGCTTGTAATCTACAGTTCCCAGGTTAGAGTCCCCCCGTGCCAGAGTTTATATTTCTCTCCGCAAACTCCCACTCTGTCCCGGTGAGAAAGGGGACAGCGATGGGCTTGGGAAGGCCGTAGTCCGTCGGATGGGACGTAAAGCTCTGGCTCCGTGTGCAAGACAGAGCCATGTGCCATGCATGTTAAAGAACGCTCTGGATGGCCTTAATGAGAGACTCCTGACAGCTGACTAGTGAATTCTATTCTCCAACTTTCTTGGAGCCTTTGAGGTTCTTGTAGTTTAGCCCATTGTGTGCCAAAAAGTGCCACTCAGACGTAAAACAAATCAATCTTTTAACTGATTAGCAGCGATGTTTGATAGTTTGGGTTTGAATGGAGGCCAGATATCCGACCTCTGGCTAAGAAATTCGCAAATCAAATCTTCTTCTATGTGCCCTAGAAAGTAGAAAAAGCAAAAGTAAAATATGTTGCCAATAATCAAATCACTTCATCAATTCATATTGATTTCAAAAGAAGATAGGACGCCAGCAAAAAAAAAAATTGTTTTGGCTAAAAGAAATTGGTTATGGCCCTCATCTTCTAATCAAAACAATATGGATTAAGAAAGAGATTTCATCATTGACAATATATATATATACAGTACTGTGCGAATTAGTTGGGACAAACGGAGGAATGCTAAGTCGCTGCAGAGTCTAAACTGCTGCAAGTCTAAACTTGTTCGTAACGTTCTGCTGCAAGTCTAAACTAATCTAACAGACGCTTCACCCCATTGAAGGAATGATGGACAGCAAAAGGTACATAGGCGATCTGGAGACGAAAATGGTCCCAACACTGCAGAAGCTGTTTCCTAACGGCGATTGGGTATTTCAACAGGATCTGGCTCCATGCCACAATTCTAAGCTTGCTAAGAGCTTCTTTACCCAGCAACATTTGAAGGTATTGGAGTGGCCAGGAAATTCACCCGATCTAAACCCCATTGAAAATTTGTGGGCCATTATTAAAGCGCGCATATCTAAGATGGATTGCACGACGAAAACCAAAACGATATGTCATGAAAGTGTACCACGACCCTATAGTGAAGGAGATGTGTGGAAAGCTAGTGGCATCAATGGTTGAGAGGGTGGAAGAAGTAATTAAAGCTAAGAGGGGTCACATTCACTATTAACTACACTATTAAACAAATAAATATTTTAGTTGTGTCTTTGTTACTGCATTTTCCTATTGTTCCATCTAATTTGCACAGTACTGTATATATATTATGTTGTATATGAAATGGGGAGTGCCATAAACAACAAAACATAAAAAAAAAGATAGAGGACAATAGGTTTTTGTTTAATTTTTTAATTAATGTATTTTATTTTTTGTTTCTTTAATGATAATTTCGCAACATTACACAAATAATAGTATGACAATGTCACTAATACACCAATAATTCTGTTTGTTTATACGGGGGGGGGATTAAACTATTCCTCATGCTACTCTACACATCATGAGCTTTCATTTGAATGGCATTATTGGGGGCGTCGGTGGTAGCTCAGTTGGTAGCGCGCCAGGATCGTAATTTGTAGTTCTCGGGTTCAAGACCCAGTTGGGTCACCGTTGAGATTTATCTGTGCAAAACTCCCCGCCCTGCCCACGGTCAGTAGGGAACACCGATGTGACCGATGTCCGTCGGGACAGCGGTCTTTCCAAGCACATCGGTGTCCCCTACTGATCGAGGGGGAAGTCAGGAGTCTCTCCTCTATGGCGTCGGATGGGATGCTAAGCCATGGCACCGTGTGTGTGGGACAACGGTCTTTCCGTCGGGACAGCAGTCTTTCCAAGCACATCGGTGTTCCCTACTGATCGAGGGGGAAGTCAGGAGTCTCTCCTCTATGGCGTCGGATGGGACGCTAAGCTGTGGCCCCGTGTGTGGGGGACAGCGGTCTTTCCAAGCACATCGGTGTTCCCTACTGATCGAGGGAGAAGTCGGAAGTCTCTCCTCTATGGCGTCGGATGGGACGCTAAGCTGTGGCACGGTGTGCGGGGGACAGCGGTCTTTCCAAGCACATCGGTGTTCCCTACTGATCGAGGGGGAAGTCAGGAGTCTCTCCTCTATGGCGTCGGATGGGACGCTAAGCTGTGGCCCCGTGTGTGGGGGACAGCGGTCTTTCCAAGCACATCGGTGTTCCCTACTGATCGAGGGAGAAGTCGGAAGTCTCTCCTCTATGGCGTCGGATGGGACGCTAAGCTGTGGCACGGTGTGCGGGGGACAGCGGTCTTTCCAAGCACATCGGTGTTCCCTACTGATCGAGGGGGAAGTCAGGAGTCTCTCCTCTATGGCGTCGGATGGGACACTAAGCCATGGCACAGTGTGCGGGGGACAGCGGACTTTCCAAGCACATCGGTGTTCCCTACTGATCGAGAGGGAAGTCAGGAGTCTCTCCTCTATGGCGTCGGATGGGACACTAAGCCGTGGCACCGTGTGCGGGGGACAGCGGTCTTTCCAAGCACATCGGTGTTCCCTACTGATAGAGGGGAAGTCAGGAGTCTCTTCTCTATGGCGTCAGATGGGATGCTAAGGTGTGGCACCGTGTGTGGGGGACAGCGGTCTTTCCAAGCACATCGGTGTTCCCTACTGATCCAGGGGGAAGTCAGCAGTCTCTCCTCTATGGCGTCGGATGGGATGCTAAGCCATGGCACCGTGTGTGTGGGACAACGGTCTTTCCGTCGGGACAGCAGTCTTTCCAAGCACATCGGTGTTCCCTACTGATCGAGGGGGAAGTCAGCAGTCTCTCCTCTATGGCGTCGGATGGGACGCTAAGTCGTGGCACCATGTGCGGGCGACAGCGGTCTTTCCAAGCACATCGGTGTTCCCTACTGATCGAGGGGGAAGTCAGGAGTCTCTCCTCTAAGGCGTCGGATGGGACGGTAAGCCGTGGCCCTGTGTGCGGGGGACAGCGGTTTTGCCAAGCACATCGGTGTTCCCTACTGATCGAGGGGGAAGTCAGGAGTCTCTCCTCTATGGCGTCGGATGGGACGCTAAGCCGTGGCACCGTGTGCGGGGGACAGCGGTCTTGCCAAGCACATCGGTGTTCCCTACTGATCGAGGGGGAAGTCAGGAGTCTCTCCTCTATGGCTTCGGATGGAATGCTAAGCCTTGGCACGGTGTGCCGGGGACAGTGGTCTTTCCAAGCACATCGGTGTCCTCTACTGATCGAGTGGGAAGTCTGGAGTCTCTCCTCTATGGCGTCAGATGGAACGCTAAGTCGTGGCACTGTGTGCGGGGGACAGCGGACTTTCCAAGCACATCGGTGTTCCCTACTGATTGAGGGGGAAGTCAGGAGTCTCTCCTCTATGGCGTCGGATGGGACGCTAAGCCGTGGCACAGTGTGCGGGGGATAGCGGTCTTGCCAAGCACATCGGTGCTCCCTAGTGATCGAGGGGGAAGTCAGGAGTCTCTCCTGTATGGCGCCAGATGGGACGCTAAGCCGTGGCACCGTGTGCGGGGGACAGCGGTCTTTCCAAGCACATCGGTGTTCCCTACTGATCGAGGGGGAAGTCAGGAGTCTCTCCTCTATGGCGTCGGATGGGACGCTAAGCCGTGGCATAGTGTGCGGGGGACAGCGGTCTTGCCAAGCACATCGGTGTTCCCTACTGATCGAGGGGGAAGTCAGGAGTCTCTCCTCTATGGCGTCGGATGGAATGCTAAGCCTTGGCACCGTGTGCCGGGGAGAGTGGTCTTTCCAAGCACATCAGTGTCCTCTACTGATCGAGTGGGAAGTCTGGAGTCTCTCCTCTATGGCGTTGGATGGGACGCTAAGCCGTGGCACCGTGTGCGGGGGACAGCGGACTTTCCAAGCACATCGGTGTTCCCTACTGATCGAGGGGGAAGTCAGGAGTCTCTCCTCTATGGCGTCGGATGGGACGCTAAGCCGTGGCACAGTGTGCTGGGGACAGCGGACTTTCCAAGCACATCGGTGTTCCCTACTGATCGAGAGGGAAGTCAGGAGTCTCTCCTCTATGGCGTCGGATGGGACGCTAAGCCGTGGCACTGTGTGCGGGGGACAGCGGTCTTTCCAAGCACATCGGTGTTCCCTACTGATCGAGGGGGAAGTCAGGAGTCTCTCCTCTATGGCGTCGGATGGGACGCTAAGCCGTGGCACCGTGTGCAGGGGACAGCAGTCTTTCCAAGAACATCGGTGTTCTCTACTGATCGAGGGGGAAGTCAGGAGTCTCTCCTCTATGGCGTAGGATGGGACGCTAAGCCGTGGCACCGTTTGCGGGGGACAGCGGTCTTTCCGTCAAGATAGCGGTCTTTGCAAGTACATACGTGTCCTCTACTGATCGAGGGGGAAGCCAGGAGTCTCTCCTCTATGGCATTGGATGGGACACTAAGCCTTGGCACCTTGTACTGGGGACAGCGATCTTTTCGTCGGGACAGCGGTCTTTGCAAATACATACGTGTCCTCTACTGATCGAGGGGGAAGTCAGGAGTCTCTCCTCTATGGCGTCGGATGGGATGCTAAGCCGTAGCACAGTGTGCGGGGTACAGCGGTCTTGCCAAGCACATCGGTGTTCCTTACTGATCGAGGGGGAAGTCAAGAGTCTCTCCTGTATGGCGTCGGATGGGACGCTAAGCCATGGCACCGTGTGCGGGGGACAGCGGTCTTTCCAAGCATATCGTTGTTCCCTACTGATCGAGGGGGAAGTCAGGAGTCTCTCCTCTATGGCGTCGGATGGGACGCTAAGCCGTGGCACCATGTGCGGGGAACAGCGGTCTTGCCAAGCACATCGGTGTTCCCTACTGATCGAGGGGGAAGTCAGGAGTCTCTCTTGTATGGTGTCGGATGGGACACTAAGCCGTGGCACCGTGTGCAGGGGACAGCAGTCTTTCCATGCACATCGGTGTTCCCTACTGATCGAGGGGGATGTCAGGAGTCTCTCCTCTATGGCATCGGATGGGATGCTAAGCCATGGCACCATGTGCGGGGGACAGCTGTCTTGCCAAGCACATCGGTGTTCCCCACTGATCGAGGGGGAAGTCAGGAGTCTCTCCTCTATGGCGTCGGATGGAATGCTAAGCCTTGGCACCGTGTGCCGGGGACAGTGGTCTTTCCGTCGGGAGAGCGGTCTTTCCAAGTACATCAGTGTCCTCTACTGATCGAGGGGAAAGCAGCACATTGGTGTCCTCTACTGATGGAGGGGGAAGTCAGGAGTCCCTCCTTTATGGAGTCGGATGGGACGCTAAGCCATGACACCGTGTGCAGGGGACAGTGGTCTTTCAGTTGGGACAGCGGTCTTTCCAAGCACCTCGGTGTCCTTTACTGATCGAGGGGGAAGTTAGGAGTCTCTCCTCTATGACTACGGAATGGATGCTAAGCCATGGCACCAGGTGCGGGGGACAGCAGTCTTTCCAAGCACATCGCTCTTCCCTACTGATCGAGGGTGAAGTCAGGAATCTCTCCTCTATGGCGTCGGAAGGGATGCTAAGATGTGGCACCGTGTGCCGGGTACAGCGGTCTTTCCGTCAGGACAGCGGTCTTTCCAAGCACATTGGTGTCTTCTACTGATCGAGGGGAAAGTCAGGAGTCTCTCCTCTATGGCGTCGGATGGATCGCTAAGCCATGCCACCGTGTGAGGGGGACAGCGGTCTATCCAAGCACATCGGTGTTCCCTACTGCTCGAGGGGGAAGTCAGGAGTCTCTCCTCTATGGCGTCGGAAGGGATGCTAAGATGTGGCACCGTGTGCCGGGTACAGTGGTCTTTCCGTCGGGACAGCGGTCTTTCCAAGCACATTGGTGTCCTCTACTGATCGAGGGGAAAGTCAGGAGTCTCTCCTCTATGGCGTCGGATGGATCGCTAAGCCATGCCACCATGTGAGGGGGACAGCGGTCTATCCAAGCACATCGGTGTTCCCTACTGCTCGAGGGGGAAGTCAACAGTCTGTCCTCTATGGCATCGGATGGGACACTAAGACATGGCGCGGTGTGCGGGGGACAGCGGTCTTTCTGTCGGGAGAGCGGTCTTTCCAAGTACATCAGTGTCCTCTACTGATTGAGGGGAAAGTCAGGAGTCTATCCTCTACGGCGTCGGATGGGACGCTAAGCTTTGCACCGTTTGCAGGTGACAGCGGTCTTTCCATGCACATCGGTGTTCCCAACTGATCGAGGAGGAATTCAGGAGTCTCTCCTCTATGGCATCGGATGGGACGCTAAGCCTTGGCACAGTGTGCCGGGGACAGCGTTTTTTCCGTCGGAACAGTGGTCTTTTGCAGCACATTGGTGTCCTCTACTGATGGAGGGGGAAGTCAGGAGTCTCTCCTTTATGGCGTCGGATGGGATGCTAAGCCGTGACACCGTGTGCAGGGGACAGTGGTCTTTCAGTTGGGACAGGTGTCTTTCCAAGCACATAGGTGTCGTCTACTGATCGAGGGGGAAGTTAGGGGTCTCTCCATTATGGCTACAGAATGGACGCTAAGCCTTGGCACCATGTGCGGGTGACAGCAGTCTTTCCAAGCACATCGCTGTTCCCTACTGATCGAGGGTGAAGTCTGGAGTCTCTCCTCTATGGCGTCGGAAGGGATGCTAGGATGTGGCATGGTGTGCCGGGTACAGCGGTCTTTCCGTCGGGACAGCGGTCTTTCCAAGCACATCGGAGTCCTCTACTGATCGAGTGGGAAGTCAGGAGTCTCTCCTCTATGGCGTCGGATGGGACGCTAAGCCATGCCACCGTGTGAGGGGGACAGCGGTCTATCCAAGCACATCGATGTTCCCTACTGATCGAGGGTGAAGTCAGGAGTCTCTCCTCTATGGCGTCGGATGGGATGCTAAGATGTGGCACCGTGTGCCGGGTACAGCGGTCTTTCCGTCGGGACAGCGGTCTTTCCAAGCACATCGGTGTCCTCTACTGATCGAGGGGGAAGTCAGGAGTCTCTCCTCTATGGCGTTGGATGGGACGCTAAGTCATGGCACCGTGTGCGGGGGACAGCAGTCTTTCAGTCGGGACAGCGGTCTTTCGAAGCACATCGGTGTCCTCTACTGATCGAGGGCGAAGACAGGAGACTCTCCTCTATGGCGTCGGATGGGACACTAAGCAGTGGCACCGTGTGCCGGGACAGCGGTCTTTCCGTCAGGACAGCAGTCTTTCCAAGCACATCGGTGTTCTGTACTGATCGAGTGGGAAGTCAGGAGTCTCTCCTCTATGGCGTCGGATGGGACGCTAAGCCATGGCACCGTGTGCGGGGGACAGCGGTCTTTCCAAGCACATCGGTGTCCTCTACTGATCGAGGGCGAAGTCAGGAGTCTCTCCTCTATGGCGTCGGTTGGGACGCTAAGCTGTGGCACCGTGTGCCGGGACAGCGGTCTTTCCAAGCACATCGGTGTCCTCTACTGATCGAGGGCGAAGTCAGGAGTCTCTCCTCTATGCCGTCGGATGGGACGCTAAGCCGTGGCACTGTGTGCCGGGACAGCTGTCTTTCCGTCAGGACAGTGGTCTTTCCAAGCACATCGGTGTCCTCTACTGATCAAGGGCGAAGTCAGGAGTCTCTCCTCTATGGCATCGGATGGGACGCTAAACCATGGCACCATGTGCATGGGACAGCGGTGTTTCCTAGCACATCGGTGTCCCCTACTGATCGAGGGGGAAGTCAGGAGTCTCTCCTCTATGGCGTTGGAAGGGACGCTAAGCCATGGCACCGTGTGCCGGGACAGCGGTCTTTCCGTCAGGACAGCGGTCATTTGAAGTACATCGGTGTCGTTTACTGATTGAGTGGGAATTCAGGAGTCTCTCATCTATGGTGTCGGATGGGACGCTAAGCCATGGCACCTTGTGCGGAGGACAGCGGTCTTTCGGTCAGGACAGCGGTCTTTCCAAGCACATCGGTGTCCTCTACTGATCGAGGGCAAAGTCAGCAGTCTGTCCTCTATGGCGTCGGATGGGACGCTAAGCCGTGGCACCGTGTGCGGTGGACAGCAGTCTTTCCAAGCACATCAGTGTTCCCTACTGATCGAGGGGAAGTCAGGAGTCTCACCTCTATGGCGTTGGATGGGACGCTTAGCCGTGGCACCATGTGTGGGTGACAGCAGTCTTTCCAAGCACATCAGTGTTCTCTACTGATCGAGGGGAAGTCAGGAGTCTCACCTCTATGGCGTTGGATGGGACGCTAAGCGGTGGCATCGTGTGGGGGAAACAGCGGTCCTTCCATCGGGACAGCGGTTTTTTCAAGCACATCGGTGTTCCCTACTGATCGAAGGGAAGTCAGGAGTCTCACCTCTATGGCGTTGGATGGGACGCTAAGCCGTGGAACCATGTGCGGGGGACAGCAGTCTTTCCAAGCACATCGGTGTCCCCTACTGATCGAGGGGAAAGTCAGGAGTCTCTCTCTATGGCGTCGGATGGGACGCTAAGCTGTGGCACCGTATGCGAGGGACAGCGGTCTTTCCGTGATTATAGCGGTTTTTGCAAGTACATGCGTGTCCTCTACTGATCGAGGGGGGAAGTCAGGAGTCTCTCCTCTATGACGTCGGATGGGACGCTAAGCGGTGGCATCGTGTGGGGGGTACAGCGGTCCTTCCATCGGGACAGCGGTTTTTTCAAGAACATCGGTGTTCTCTACTGATCGAGGGGGAAGTCAGGAGTCTCTCCTCTATGGCGTCGGATGGGACACTAAGCCGTGGCACCGTTTGCGGGGGACAGCGGTCTTTCCAAGACATCGGTGTTCCCTACTGATCGAGGGGGAAGTCAGGAGTCTCTCCTCTATGACGTCGGATGGGACGCTAAGCCGTGGCACCCTATGTGGGGGACAGCGGTCTTTCCGTCAAGATAGCGGTCTTTGCAAGTACATACGTGTCCTCTACTGATTGAGGGGGAAGCCAGGAGTCTCTCCTCTATGGCATTGGATGGGACACTAAGCCTTGGCACCTTGTACTGGGGACAGCGATCTTTTCGTCGGGACAGCGGTCTTTGCAAATACATACGTGTCCTCTACTGATCGAGGGGGAAGTCAGGAGTCTCTCCTCTATGGCGTCGGATGGGACGCTAAGCCATGGCACCGTGTGCGGGGGACAGCGGTCTTTCGGTCAGGACAGCGGTCTTTCCAAGCACATCGGTGTCCTCTACTGATCGAGGGCAAAGTCAGGAGTCTGTCCTCTATGGCGTCGGATGGGACGCTAAGCCGTGGCACCGTGTGCGGTGGACAGCAGTCTTTCCAAGCACATCAGTGTTCCCTACTGATCGAGGGGAAGTCAGGAGTCTCACCTCTATGGCGTTGGATGGGACGCTAAGCCGTGGCACCGTATGCGGGGGACAGCAGTCTTTCCAAGCACATCAGTGTTCCCTACTGATGGAGAAGAAGTCAGGAGTCTCATCTCTATGGCGTTGGATGGGATGCTAAGTGATGGCATCGTGTGGGGGAAACAGCGGTCCTTCCATCGGGACAGCGGTTTTTTCAAGCACATCGGTGTTCCCTACTGATCGAGGGGAAGTCAGGAGTCTCACCTCTATGGCGTTGGATGGGACGCTAAGCCGTGGCACCGTGTGCGGGGGACAGCAGTCTTTCCAAGCACATCGGTGTCCCCTACTGATCGAGGGGAAAGTCAAGAGTCTCTCTCTATGGCGTCGGATGGGACGCTAAGCCGTGGCACCGATTGCGGGGGACAGCGGTCTTTCCGTGATTATAGTGGTTTTTGCAAGTACATGCGTGTCGTCTACTGATCGAGGGGGGAAGTAAGGAGTCTCTCCTCTATGACGTCAGATGGGACGCTAAGCGGTGGCATCGTGTGGGGGGTACAGCGGTCCTTCCATCGGGACAGCGGTTTTTTCAAGCACATCGGTGTCCTCTACTGATCGAGGGCGAAGACAGGAGACTCTCCTCTATGGCGTCGGATGGGACACTAAGCAGTGGCACCGTGTGCCGGGACAGCGGTCTTTCCGTCAGGACAGCAGTCTTTCCAAGCACATCGGTGTCCTGTACTGATCGAGTGGGAAGTCAGGAGTCTCTCCTCTGTGGCGTCGGATGGGACGCTAAGCCATGGCACCGTGTGCGGGGGACAGCGGTCTTTCCAAGCACATCGGTGTCCTCTACTGATCGAGGGCGAAGTCAGGAGTCTCTCCTCTATGGCGTCGGATGGGACGCTAAGCCGTGGCACCGTGTGCCGGGACAGCGGTCCTTCCATCGGGACAGCGGTTTTTTCAAGCACATCGGTGTTCCCTACTGATCGAGGGGGAAGTCAGGAGTCTCTCCTCTATGGCGTCGGATGGGACGCTAAGCCGTGGCACCGTTTGCGGGCGACAGCGGTCTTTCCAAGCACATCGGTGTTCCCTACTGATCGAGGGGGAAGTCAGGAGTCTCTCCTCTATGACGTTGGATGGGACGCTAAGCCGTGGCACCCTATGTGGGGGACAGCGGTCTTTCCGTCAAGATAGCGGTCTTTGCAAGTACATACGTGTCCTCTACTGATCGAGGGGGAAGCCAGGAGTCTCTCCTCTATGGCATTGGATGGGACACTAAGCCTTGGCACCTTGTACTGGAGACAGCGATCTTTTCGTCGGGACAGTGGTCTTTGCAAGTACATACGTGTCCTCTACTGATCGAGGGGGAAGCCAGGAGTCTCTCCTCTATGGCATTGGATGGGACACTAAGCCTTGGCACCTTGTACTGGGGACAGCGATCTTTTCGTCGGGACAGCGGTCTTTGCAAGTACATACGTGTCCTCTATTGATCGAGGGGGAAGTCAGGAGTCTCTCCCCTATGGCGTCGGATGGGACGCTAAGCCGTGGCACCGTATGCAGGAGACAGCGGTCTTTCCATCAAGATAGCGGTCTTTGCAAGTACATACGTGTCCTCTACTGATCGAGGGGGAAGCCAGGAGTCTCTCCTCTATGGCGTCGGATGGGACGCTAAGCCGTGGTACCGTGTGCCGGGACAGCGGTCTTTCCATCGGGACAGCGG
This sequence comes from Ryuthela nishihirai, assembly GCA_038380435.1. Classification (NCBI taxonomy): domain Eukaryota; kingdom Metazoa; phylum Arthropoda; class Arachnida; order Araneae; family Heptathelidae; genus Ryuthela; species Ryuthela nishihirai. Next base: position 21,391,520 of record JAWZYU010000002.1, read on the forward strand.
TTTTTCCAAGCACATCGGTGTTCCCTACTGATCGAGGGGGAAGTCAGGAGTCTCTCCTCTATGGCGTCGGATGGGACGCTAAGCCGTGGCACCGTATGCGGGGGACAGTGGTCTTTCCGTCGGGAGCGCGGTCTTTCCAAGCACATAGGTGTCCTCTACTGATCGAAGGGGAAGTCAGGAGTCTCTCTTCTATGGCGTCGGATGGGACGCTAAGCCATGGCACCGTGTGCGGGGGAGCCGTACCCTGCCTACATTAAAGAACACGCTGAATGGTCTTCACGGGAGGAGGTTCTCATCCGTCTCCCTACAGCTGTTCCAGTGGATCCCCTCCCCCAACCTTCTCTGAGCTCTCGGGGGTCCTTGTGACCTGACCATTAAGTCCAGTGTGTTCAAAAAAAGTGCCGTTCAGAAGTAAAACAATCCAAAGGTATTATTGACAGCACAGGTATGATAAAATAGAGAATATATTTTTAAAATTTTTTATGAACTTTTATTTTTTGGTTTGGTGTGTAGGACGGAAACAGATGGAACAGGGAACAGCGGAAACACTAGAAATATTTAACTCAAATTTTGTAAGAGATTCTTGGAGAGAATAGGCAAAGAATTCATTTGAAATATTTTACTCTTTCGGGCCTAATGAACAGAATTTTGAGCAGAAAGGTCCGAATTATCTCTCTGTAACTTTGTGTTAAACTGAACATAATTTGTAATAAAGTCTTTGACAGAACTGATTAAATGAAATTTAAAATGATTGGAAAATCAGAAGCACACAGGTCATTAATGAGAGTCGTGTAGCACTCATGGTTGCGGCTCTTACATAATTTCAGGACGATAGAATTCATTTGGTAAGGATTCATCACTACACAAATGAATGTCTAAATTTGTTGTCATCAAATGGCTTTCAAAATTTCATAAATTCCCCGACCAGAGAAAGTACGATATCTTCTACTTGTTTAGATCACATTTTTGTTAAAAGCAAAATCGAAAGTTCATTCAAGAGTAGTATTGTTAAATTAGCAGTGACTGATCATTATCCCATTGCCTTAACAGTTAATTTTAACAATAATATGAATATTCAGTGTGATAATTATACAGAGCCTATTCTTTATCGCTACATAGACTATACGTTATTGAACAGGCTTTTAAGTGAATGTTCCTGGGACGAGGTATTAACTCTTAATGATGCCAATGAAGCTTAAAATAAATTTTTAACCACATTTAATCTCATAATTAAAGATTCAACTAGAGAAAGAAAAATTCGAAATAAATCACAATCAGCAAAGCCATGGATTACTTCCGAAATTCTGAACTTATTAAAAGAAAGAGACAAGCTATATAAAAACACAAAAAATACCTTTTAAATGAAACTTACGAAAGTAGCTTTAAAAATTTTAGAAATGAAATAAATTATAAAATCCGAGATGCAAAAAACAGTTTCCTTACAACTCAGTTTCAAAATTGTGATGGAAATGTATCAAAGCAGTGGAAATTGATAAGAGAGATAATAAATCAGAAGAAGGTAGAAAATAAATATCCAGAATTAGAAAGTGGTTCTGATTCAACTGAAAATGCTAAGTTATAGGCAAACCAATTTAATGAATACTTTGTAAATATAGCAGTAAATCTGTCAAAGAATAGGATTGTAAGAAATCAAAATAGCCATATGAGTAAAAATGTCAAATCCATGTTTTTAGCTCCAACTTGTAGAAAGCAATTGACTGATATTATAAAAGGATTTAAAAATAAAAAATCTGTTGGGTATGACAATATTTCCATTATTGCTGTTAAAAAATGTTCTTTTAAATTGATTCAACCATTGGTTCACATTTGTAATTTATCCTTCGAAACTGGCACTTTTCCAGATTTAATGAAGAAAGCTATTGTAATTCCAGTTTACAAAAAGGGAAATAAAAATGATTTTAAGAATTATCGACCGATATCACTTCTCTCAATATTTTCAAAAATTTTAGAAAAACTAGTTAATAATAGACTGATAAATTTTTTAGATAGTTTTAATATTCTCTTGGAAAACCAATTTGGGTTTAGGAAGGGTAGAGGTACAGAAACTGCATTGTTGAATTATACGTCAAAGGTGTTTCATTCCATAGACAATAATCAATTTATTCTATCCGTATTTATGTACTTGGAGAAAGCTTTTGACACCGTTGATCACGAAATTTTAATTAGCAAACTAGAAAATATTGGCATTCGTGGTGTTGTATTAAAATGGTTTAAAGACTACTTACAGCACAGAACGCAATGTGTTAGTCTTTTTAATACACTTAGTAACCCAAAGCATATTTCATGTGGCGTACTACAAGGTTCAGTCCTGGGACCAACATTGTTTCTGATATTCATAAATTATCTATGTAAATTAAAAATAAATAGCTATATTAACACTTTTGCAGATGACACATCATTAACTTTATGTGCTGATTCTCTGGAAAATCTCCTTTATAACAAGAACACTGATCTAAAATGTGTGATGAAATGGTTGGATTTAAATGGATTACATTTAAATACGAAAAAGACTAAGTAGGTTCTATTTAACCTAAAAAAGAAATCATACAATCCAAATTTGATTAAATTGAAATTGCATACATTTTCATGCAATAATTACTCAGCTTGTTGCTGTGAAGAAATTGAACAGGTTCAAAGTCTACTCTACCTAGGCGTTTATATTGATAGCTCCCTAAGTTGGAAAATGCACATTGGAAAACTAACAAACACACTTAGACAGATGTTATATAAATTTTATTATTTAAAAAAATCCTCAGTAATAAAATGCTAATAATGTTATACAAATCTTGGGTCCAGTCTGCTATACAGTATGGTATTACAAGTTGGGGAGGAACATACATTTCATCATTAAGGAATCTAATCTCAATGAAAAATAAATTTATATTTCAAATTTTACCAAATAAATATAAATCTGTGACCATCTTTTGCAAGTATACCATTTCAGGTATATTTCCACTGAGACATTTATTTGTTTATAGAACATTAAATTACTTCTTTAAAAACAATAATTCAGTGCTGCATTATACAAATTATTCTATGCGAGATAATGGGAAAAGGTTTCTGTTACCACTTGCAAATAAAGAAATTATGCACAAACATTTTGATTATTTGGCCCCTAAAATTTTTAATTCTTTACCGATTATAATTCGAAATGAAACTAATTTTATGCATTTCAGATCTCTCACTGCTAATTATCTAATGACCATTACAAATGCTGACAGCCTGTTTTCAGTGTTAAAGTAAAAAAAAATTAATTCGTTTCAATAAATTCTGTGTTTTTTTGTATATATGTATATTCTTTATGTAAAGTTGAGTGTCAGTGTTGCCAAAATTATGTATTTAAATAATTTGTAAATTAACCTACATGAGCTTAGATGCTCTTGGGTTAATAAGAGTATTACAAATATATGCTATTTGTAACCTTAGTATTATAATAAAACTGAACTATTCAGATATTCTAAGTGTCATCTTTTAAGTGTTTTTTTTCCGTTTAGGAACTAGGAATCTAGGATTTGGACACATCTAAGATCCAATAATCCTATTCCGATTTCCTAACTTCAAATCGTAAACATTAGGAAGCAAAAGCACAAGTGAATACAAAACCTTACTTTGGCAGTAAGGGATCGGATGCCATCATGTAAAAAAGCAAATCAAAAGCCCCGGGCGCCTCAACTTTATTCCCTGCCTTTAAATGCACATAATTTTGCAGTATCATAGGGATATCATAGGATCGTATTACCACCATCCAGAAATTTGAACAACTTGCACCTTTATATCATATTAAAACCGATATTTGATTCTGCTGTTGATGTTTTCCTTTTATTTGCACCTGTTTTCCTGTATGAAATCACAAGTATCACCTATTTCGCTACCCACCATGGGCGTCCGCACAACATTTTCCAGGGGGGGGGGGGTAAAGTTTGGAGACAAATAATTACATCAATAAATTTTTATTTAATTCTTTAATTTTTAGGGGTTTTTTACACGTGTAGATTATAGAATAGAGTATTGCATCAATACCAAAACACGTACATAAATATATAAATTAATTATGTTTAAATTGTTACCATTATAATTTGTGGATTTTTTTCCTCGATCCCAGGGGGGTGGGCAAGTGCCCCGTTTTCCCCCCTCTGCGGACACCCGTGTTACCTACATAGGTATTATCCTCTCTTCATTTGAACGACCCCTACACATCAAAGACTATTCTTGCCTCACCCGAACCCGAACCCTTTATTTTCACAGCGAAACTCCGTAACTCATCGACTTCGAAAAGAATACTCATCTGGCCAAAAGAACAGCAACAATAATTTTCGTAATGACAGGCGTTTTCCTGTTGTGTGAGTATAGATTTATCTCGAGACGTTTCCATTTTGCTTTTCTTCTTCCGACTTCTCAGTCATCATCATCATTTCTCTTCTAATAATTGCTTCTTCGCTTTTCTGCTGAAACGGAAGAGGAAGCACAACAACGTCTTCAATCATCCCTCTCCTTCCAATCATCACGAACTCTTCTCTTGTTTCTCTAAGCAACCTGTTATGTGCAGAAGAGAGATCGATAGAGAGCCGAAAAGAGAGACCAAACAATAATTTCTGTAAAAAGAAATGAAAGGAATTACCGATCTCTCACGGGACAGCATTGCTCTGATATTATTTCACCTTTTGACCGATGAACGTTTGAAAAGGAAAACAAAATACTTTTCCCAGTCCTACGATTCAATGAAAACATTAATTCAAACAATAACAGCAGGTGATTGGTGGTAGAGGACGAGACTGCGCAGAAGCAGCTTCGACATTTCTCATAGTTTGATAAGCAAACCTTTGATCTGTATGATCGTGCACATTAAAGAATACGCTGGATAATCTTGACTGGAGACTTCCATCTGTTAACCTAACAATTCCCAATGGGTCCTCTCCCCCTAACCAATTCCGTCCTTGGGATCCTTGTGACCGGGACATTTAGACCATTTTATACCCAAAGTACTTCTCAGAGTAAACAACTCCGTATAATCTAAGACGCTGAATCTGAAATGTAGAGCAACTCCTTTACTCCTCCCTTGGGCTTTGGAGCTTTAGGAGGAATCCCATCACAAAGTTTTCACCTTATTCAGCTGTGCACTTGAGAAAGAACTGAGCACCCTTCTGGGTTTGGCTGAGTCGTAATCTGATATTCCAAGTTTCGATTACCCACTTTTCAAAAAATATTCTTTGCTTTTTATCAGGAAGGGGACGCTGATGGGCTTTAAAATGTTCCCCCGTATGCAGAAGAGCAGCGATTCCCTTTGCACGTTAAAGAACAAGCTGGATGGTCTTGAGGGGAGGATTCCATCTGTCCAGGGGATTCCCTTCCCACAGCTTTCTCAGAGCCCTTTTGAGTCCCTGTGACCTGGCTATTTAAGATTCCATCTGTCTCCTAACAGCTGTCCAGGGGATTCCATTCCCACAGCTTTCTCTGAGCCCTTTTGAGTCCTTGTGACCTGGCTATTTAAGATTCCATCTGTCTCCTAACAGCTGTCCAGGGTATTCCCTTCCCACAGCTTTCTCTGAACCCTTTTGGGTCCCTTGTGACCTGGCTATTTAAGATTCCATCTGTCTCCTAACAGTTGTCCAGGGGATTCCCTTCCCACAGCTTTCTCAGAGCCCTTTTGAGTCCTTGTGACCTGGCTATTTAAGATTCCATCTGTCTCCTAACAGCTGTCCAGCGGATTCCCTTCTCACAGCTTTCTCTGAGCCCTTTTGGGTCCCTTGTGACCTGGCTATTTAAGATTCCATCTGTCTCCTAACAGCTGTCCAGGGGATTCATTTCCCACAGCTTTTTCTGAGCCCTTTTGAGTCTTGGTCACATGGCTATTTAAGATTCCATTTGTCTCCTAACAGCTGTCCAGGGGATTCCCTTCCCACAGCTTTCTCTGAGCCGTTTTGGGTCTCTTGTGACCTGGCTATTTAAGATTCCATCTGTCTCCTAACAGCTGTCCAGGGGATTCCCTTCCCACAGCTTTCTCTGAGACCTTTTGGGTCCCTTGTGACCTGGCTATTTAAGATTCCATCTGTCTCCTAACAGCTGTCCAGGGGATTCCCTTCCCACAGCTTTCTCTGAGCCCTTTTGGGTCCCTTGTGACCTGGCTGTTTAAGATTCCATCTGTCTCCTAACAGCTGTCCAGGAGATTCCCTCCCCACAGCTTTTTCTAAGCCCTTTTTCGTCACCCTTGTGATCTGGCTATTTAAGATTCCATCTGTCTGCTAACAGCTGTCCAGGGGATTCCCTTCTCACAGCTTTCACCGAGCCCTTTTGGGTCCCTTGTGACCTGGCTATTTAAGATTCCATCTGTCTCCTAACAGCTGTCCAGGGGATTCCCTTCCCACAGCTTTCTCTGAGCCCTTTTGGGTCCGTTGTGACCTGGCTGTTTAAGATTCCATCTGTTTCCTAACAGCTGTCCAGGGGATTCCCTTCCCACAGCTTTTTCTGAGACCTTTTGGGTCCCTTGTGACCTGGCTATTTAAGATTCCATCTGTCTCCTAACAGCTGTCCAGGGGATTCCCTTCCCACAGCTTTCTCTGAGCCCTTTTGGGTCCCTTGTGACCTGGCTGTTTAAGATTCCATCTGTCTCCTAACAGCTGTCCAGGGGATTCCCTTCCCACAGCTTTTTCCGAGCCCTTTTGGGTCCCTTGTGACCTGGCTATTTAAGATTCCATCTGTCTCCTAACAGCTGTCCAGCGGATTCCCTTCTCACAGCTTTCTCTGAGCCCTTTTGGGTCCCTTGTGACCTGGCTATTTAAGATTCCATCTGTCTCCTAACAGCTGTCCAGGGGATTCATTTCCCACAGCTTTTTCTGAGCCCTTTTGAGTCTTGGTCACATGGCTATTTAAGATTCCATTTGTCTCCTAACAGCTGTCCAGGGGATTCTTTTCCCACAGCTTTCTCTGAGCCCTTTGGGGTCCTTGTGACTTGGCTATTTGGCCCATCGTGCAAAAATAAAATGCAGCTCAGAGGTAAAACAACCCAATGTTGCAGTCTCGTTCACTTCCAACATTTCCATGCTCAATTGGACTCAGAGAAATCCTTTCGAATTTTACTTTGTCAGTTACAAATGTGTTAATATTTCGTTGAAAGACGAATTTCTGCTTGAATATTTCTCGAAATTAAATTTAAACTTAAAAAAATGCAGTTTAATTTAAGAGACTGCCTAGCTTAATAAAAATTGAAGTACAAAATAGAGAGCCAAAAATGAAACATTTTAAATATTGATCGGATAATTTACTGTACAAAGTTATTTTCTCTCTACAACGCTTCTGAGATGAATTTATATTTTTATCTCTCAGCTGACAACGTTTACTCCTTAATAAATGAATCTCAAAGAACATCCAATTTAAGCCCTCATTTATTATTCTGCATTTAGTTTTGTTTTAAACAAGACATTTCTCTTTTTTTCTCAATACGCAGCAACCTTTACACGCACACGACGCTCTCACGTGGACTACGGAAACCGAGGTCAGCTGACTGATGAATACTCATCATTATCCTTAAGAACAGATTAAACATTTCTCTGCTCTAGGATAGTTAACAATTTCAGAAATCTTCATGTTAACCTCAAAAAATATTCATAGACAAGTAATCATGGATAATGTCGGAAAGGGGGCATTTAGCCTCCAACCAAAATTTAAAAATAATAGACAAGTGAATAAATTTAATATTTAATCAACAGTGGATAGCATGAATTGCGACGGGGCGGGGGTGGCTCAGTCGGTAGCGCGCCAGGCTCGTAATCTGTAGCTCCCAGGTTCGAGTCCCAGCTGGGTCAGCGTTGAGATTTATCTCCGCAAAATTCCCCGCCCTACCCACGGTCAGTAGGGGACACTGATGGGCTTGGAAAGGCCGCCGTCCGTCGGATGGGACGTTAAGCCGTGGCCCCGTGTGCGGGAGAGCCATACCCTGTGCACGTTAAAGAACACGCTGGATGGCCTTGACTGGAGGCTACCATCTGTCTCCCAACAGCTGTTCCAGTGGGTCCCCTCCCCCAACCTTCTCTGAGCCTTCGGGGTCCATGTGACCTGGCCATTTAGCCCATGGTGTGCAAAAAAGTGCCGCTCAGAGGTAAAACAACCCAACCCATGAATTGCGACTGAAAAGTCTGTGGATAGAGACTGAGGAGTTGATGTCTAATGGAAAATAGTTCATAGGTATTTAATAGGTAAAAATTTATTAATAGTTATTATATATAACTGCTCTACCAAAATATTAGAAAATTTACATCTATGTCAATGCAATCTAACTTTGAAGTTGCATATATTTTAAAAGTATGCATTTAATGAAAATATGCGACTGGAGATAAAGATCGAAAGCAAATGTTTTAAATCTCGATTTTCAGCAATATTCGTTTAGTATTTAATGGGTTTTGGAAACTGGGTTGTTGTTGGGTTGTTTTACCTCTGAGCGGCACTTTCTTTGCACACAATGGGGTGAATGGCCAGGTCACTTGGACCCCGAAGGCTCAGAGAAGGTTGGGGGAGGGGACCCACTGGAACAGCTGTTGGGAGACAGATGGTAGCCTCCCGTCAAGGCCATCCAGCGTGTTCTTTAACGTGCACAGGGTATGGCTCTCCCGCACACGGGACCACGGCTTAACGTCCCATCCGACTGACGGCGGCCTTTCCAAGCCCATCGGTGTCACCTACTGACCGTGGGGAGGGCGGGGAATTTTGCGGAGGTAAATCTCAACGCTGACCCAGGTGAGACTCGAACCTGGGAACTACAAATTACGAGCCTGACGCGCTACCGACTGAGCCACCCCCGCCCCATTGGAAACTGGGTATCCATCCATTGAATCCATTAAATGAAATAAATACACATTTTAGAATTTGCGTAATGATTATTTCAAGGTTCGAGAATTATAAAAGATTTTTTTTTTATGAAAAAATGTAATTTGTTGTTAAATATTCCAGCTTCCGTAACTCATTAAATACCGAAAGGATGTTGCTGAAAATCGAGATTAAAATAGATTTGATTAGGATCTTTAATTTATCTTCAGTCACATTTTTCCATTCAATGTATATTTCAGAAGTTATACAGCTACGAAATTATATTCCCTTTGGCATATCATGGGAATTCTTGAATTATGTCTTGAATTAAGTTACCCTTCAAGGCGTTGCTTGTCAATGTAATATGTCACAGAGGAGATCGGCGTGGAAGGAGAGACTCAGTAAAAATTCAACTCAAACAACATCCACTCTTGATTAGAGAGGGGCGGGGGTGGCTCAGTCGGTAGCGCGCCAGGCTCGTAATCTGCAGTTCCCAGGTTCGGGTCCCAGCTGGGTCAGCGTTGAGATTTATCTCCGCAAAATTCCCCATCCTGCCCACGGTCAGTAAGGGACACCGATGGGCTTGGAAAGGCCGCCGTCCGTCGGATGGGACGTTAAGCCGTGGCCCCGTGTGCGGGAGAGACATACCCTGTGCCCGTTAAGAACACGCTGGATGGCCTTGACGGGAGGCTACCATCTGTCTCCCAACAGCTGTTCCTGTGGGTCCCCTCCCCAACCTTCTCTGAGCCTTCGGGGTCCATGTGACCTGGCCATTTAGCCCATGGTGTGCAGAAAAGTGCCGCTCAGAGGTAAAACAACCCAACTTGATTAGAGATTCGAACTCAGTTTCCTCCAATTGCATTCAAACACTTGACTCAATAGACACACTGGTGATGTTTTAAAACGAAAATTCGTCATGTGTTCCTGTATTGTTTCATAATTTCGCGAGAAATTTGATTCCTACCTTTTTTTGTTCCTTTTTCTTTTCTGAAGGTAAAAAACTAACGTTGAATTCAATAAAATGTGCATAAGAAATGAGATTTTTGAATGCTCAGAAATAGTAAACAAATTGAACAGAAATATTGAACGAATTGTAAATACAAGACTACGATAAAAAAAACAGTGCTTTACGAAATTAAAACCTTCCATGAAATCTGTGACCTAATTCGTCACGAGAATTAGGTGACATCGAGACTAGCATCCACGCATTCTCCATTATCGTCCATGTGGTATGAGCTCCATCCAGAGCCTCCTGTGAAAGTATATCACCAAGATAATGAGATGCCTTCTTCTAAACATCTCTCTTTCTATTGGCTTCAGCAATGCAAAGATCAATGTAAACATCCAACGCCTCATTGCCTGCCCGATGTTCTCAAGACCAGATGGAGTGTCTCCCTCCTCTTCTCGTATGATCTCGCAAACACACACAGATACCGAACAGAGAAACGATGGAGAAGTCTTACAGCAGGTGGACAATATGATCCCTGGCACGAAGCGCCCCTAGTGGTGGAACAGCTCCAGAATCGATCGTCAGAATGTGTGAAGCCCGAGCTGGAGGTTGTGGGGAGGGAGTGTGGTGGTTGAGAAGAGGGGGGAGGAAAAATCCACGGCCTGATGAGCGTCGGGTAGCGCTCTGCCATCAGACGAGCTGAAGTTGTGGCGGATGCCGTTTGTAAGACGACGGTCTTCGCGAGCGCCGTTGATCGCCTTTTCTCTTGAGCGAGTCTGTCCGATCTGGACTCTCGGGTGAGTTACGGCCGAAAACTGTGTGCGGGATGTTGCTGATGCTGGTAGAAGTGTCGTGAAAGAGTCTGAGAGAGCGCGTCGAATGTTAGCTAGCTCTCTGACCTACTCTTTTGGGAGAAATCGAACTTGATCTGTTGTTAAAATTCGTAGTGGAAGAGAAAGCATTAAAAAATTCCTTTCCTTGTTTAGAACAGGGGAAAAAAAGAGTTTTTTAACTAGTGATTATCTTCTGGACATTATTTTTATTGCAGGATTACGTATTAAGGGAGGTTAAAAAAAAACACTTCGTGTTTCTCGTGCGGATTTCTGTTTTTATTTTCAGGCAGACATCTTTTGAAAACTGACAGAGAAGTTTGTTTTTCCGTATCACGAGATTATCTTCGTCATCTTCTGAAAGGCAGTTCAAGTGTTTTGTTTGCAATGGAGTCACGTGACAGAGTGAACAGGGTGATTTTCTTCCTCTCGCTGGTGCTCTTGATACTCCCATCCAGGACAGATGCGTCGATTGTACCACTGCGAAGCGACGGCCACGAAGCACCGGCTTCAGATCAAGATAAGCGTGAGGTCATTGCGCTGACCTCCGACCCGAAAACTGCGAAGGATTCTGCTTGCCCGCCGCCCCTATCGAAAGGCCAAACGGAATGGAGAAATAAAAGAGAAAAACTGGCAATTCAACTGAACTCCACCAATGTGAGTAAAAATATTTTTTTTCGGAATGAAATGAATAAGTTTTTTTATATCTGATTCATTTTTCGGGAATCGAGTTATAAACTATGCCATTGTCTTCCAAATGTTTATTGACTTTGACCCGGAATGAACTTACGCATAAGCTAACTTCCATTTTTAATGTATAGAAAGTGTGATTATGTATTAGTAGTTATAAATAATTAAGTAGTTATAAAGTATAATAACTGTTTTTACCACATCAGTTTCTTGTATATTTTTTAATGTTCCCAGCAGTTAAAAATATAAATATATATTTCTATTTTCGAAGTCTCAAACTTGTTATCGTCTAGGGCCAAACATTTGGACTCTACGATCGATTTTTAAGAGAGAAAATCTTAAAAATAAGCCATCATAATGATTTAACGCTGCTTGATTAGCATAAAATAACAATTTAGAATCAAACATATAAACGTGACATTGTTACATTAATTAAAATACAATCTTTTCCACCTAAAAATCCACAAAATACTCCAGAGAAAGTAGATGCATGACACGCTATATCTTTTTATAACCTTCCAATTCATGTTTATGAAACATAATGCCAGCATTAGCATGGTGATAAATCAATAATTATATGAATATAGTATATTTGTGATACAGTAGTGGCAATGACCAATGCGTTCACATTAGTGTAAGTTGATAATCAGCTATGGCAGCTATGCGATCGACTGTTTGGCCAGAGTCAGGCCTTGGCTTTGAATCACTTCAGGAATTAATCTAAGAACTAGGACCCATTTTAACGATTACCGAAATAGTCATGACTCTAATAACTATTGAAAGGAACGCGACTCATCTTAACGATTATTGAATTTTAAGAAAAAGACTATCACTTTCTTAAAAATTATTGAAGGATCGCTATTAATAATAACAATTATAAAAAAAAGGATCGCGATTAAGATTAATAACTATTAAAAAAAGGCTGCCATTAAGGTTTGTAAGAATTAGAAAGGGCCTTTATTAAGACTAAAACTTTTGAAAAGAAATCGTGATTAGCACAAAAAACTATTAAAAAGGGTCGTGATTACGATTAGCAACTATTAAAAAGGGTCGTGATTAAGATTAAATAAATAAATAAAATAAATACCCCTTCAAGCAGCTGCTTGCCACAGAGGTCTGTCTGACAGGAGCCTGCCAGTTTATATGCCACAGTAGAAGATCTGAGAGGATGGCAGGACCTCAGCAGAAAAACGACACAAACAGCCATGCCTAATCCGGGGCTCGAACCCAGGTCCCTTAGATCAGTAGCCAAGCCGTGCTAACCACTCGGCCACGGGTTAGCAACTATAAATTTTATTACCACTCTGCCACGGGTTAGCAACTATAATTATTATTAGCCATGCTAACCACTCGGCCACGGGTTAGCAACTATAAAAAAGGGTCGTGATTAAGATTAGCAACTATTAAAAAGGGTCGTGATTAAGATTAGCAACTATTAAAAAGGGTCGTGATTAAGATTAGCAACTATTAAAAAGGGTCGTGATTAAGATTAGCAACTATTAAAAAGGGTCGTGATTAAGATTAGCAACTATTAAAAAGGGTCGTGATTAAGATTAGCAACTACTAAAAAGGGTCGTGATTAAGATTAGCAACTACTAAAAAGGGTCACGACCTGTTTCACAACCATTGAAAGGGCCCCAGCCTATCTTAAGAAATAACGAAAAGCTCAAAACGCACGTTTGAATTGTTCCTGAACGATTCTGCCGTATTGTTTGGAAAGTAACGAAATTTGAGAACATTTGATTAATAAACAATTATATTTAAAAACCAAATTATGTTTCTTTTTATTAAAAATTCAAAAGGGAAAGCATATCGATATAAAATAAATATTGCGAAATAAATTTAAACGATGAAATCCATGGGCTTATTTTTTCATAAGTAACCTTTGAGAAGCTCGTTCAGTTTATGAGAGAAAATGGCCGACAGTTAGCTTCAGAATTATCATTGTATCGGAAACGTCTAAAAAATGGCTTGACTGTGATAAAAAATAGAAGTCGCAACCAGCAGAATAGGAACCACAGATCTAAGAATATCTTTCAAATCAAGGTTTTACTTTTCAGAAATTGCAATTTATCGTTAATATTCATAATATTAGAATGTTGGGTAAGTCTCGCATTAGTAAGCAAAAGAAAATGTTTTAAAATATTGATTGCGGATTGAATTCTATTATCTGGTTAAAAAATATTGTACAGAATTGTCATCATTATTCAAGCTGTAGAAAATAATTTCTAATTTACTCAGTTATATCTAAATGGATATTTATTCCTCAGATGCTTTTTATGTAATGTGCAGTCGCTCAAAGAGGTATCCGAACACTATGGTTGATTACAGAATTCAGAAAAAATATCTGGCAACGATTTTTTTAGAAATTAGTGATCTGGCAACCTTCGATCACTAATTTCTAAAAAAATCATTGCCAGATATTTTTCCTGAATTCTGTAATCAACTATAGTGTTCGGATACTTTTTTGAGCGGCTGTAGGTGGTCATATTATTTTGATACTAGATCGTGTGGGCCCACTCACGGAAATATTGAGCGTGTGTAGTTACCGTTCACAGCAAACTGGAGCGTGTGCAGTAACTGCACACGCTCCAGTTTGCTGTGAACGGTAACTAAAGCGTGTACAGTTGCTGTACACGCTCGAGATATTTTTCCTGAATTCTGTAATCACGTGACACGAAGGTTGCCAGATCACTAATTTCTAAAAAAATCGTTGCCAGATATTTTTTCTGAATTTTGTAATCAACCATAGTGTTCGGATACTTTTTTGAGCGACTGTAGGTGGTCATATTATTTTGATACTAGATCGTGTGGGCCCACTCACGGAAATATTGAGCGTGTTTAGTTACCGTTCACAGCAAACTGGAGCGTGTGCAGTAACTGCACACGCTCCAGTTTGCTGTGAACGGTAACTAAAGCGTGTACAGTTGCTGTACACGCTCGAGATATTTTTCCTGAATTCTGTAATCACGTGACACGAAGGTTGCCAGATCACTAATTTCTAAAAAAATCGTTGCCAGATATTTTTTCTGAATTTTGTAATCAACCATAGTGTTCGGATACTTTTTTGAGCGACTGTAGGTGGTCATATTATTTTGATACTAGATCGTGTGGGCTCACTCACGGAAATATTGAGCGTGTGCAGTTACCGTTCACAGCAAACTGGAGCGTGTGCAGTAACTGCACACGCTCCAGTTTGCTGTGAACGGTAACTGGAGCGTGTACAGCTGCTGTACACGCTCCAGATATTTTCCTGAATTCTGTAATCACGTGTCGCGAAGGTTGCCAGATCACTAATTTCTAAAAAAAAATCGTTGCCAGATATTTTTTCTGAATTCTGTAATCGACCATAGTGTTCGGATACTTTTTTGAGCGACTGCATTTCGCTAGTGGAAAAAAGGGGAAACATTACCAGCCGAAACTAAATAAATGTTTCCTAATTATATTGCGAATGCAAATCATTGATGTCTTTTTACATATTCATATTTTATCAGAGTTTAAATCTATTGTGACATTATTGTAGTGACAATAAATATTGTCTATAGCAATAGTCAGAGGCGTAGCTATGGGAGGGGGGAATGGTGGGAAACTGCCCCCAAAATAAATCGGAGTTGGCGAAATTAGAAACGACTTTGTAAAATCTAGGTGAATTGTGAAAATTTGGATTTTTTTTTTTGTAAAATTAAGGGGCGTTAGCAAAATCTAGACAGCTTGAAAAACCTAGGGTAATTGTCAAAATCGGGACAACTTGGCAAAAATTTAGGACAGTTGGCAAAATTCACAGCCGTTTAGTAAAATACAGGTGAGTTGGCAAAATCGGGACAACTTGGCAAAATCTTGGGGAGTTGACAAAATTCAGGTGAGATGTAAAAATTGGGATTATTTTCTGTAAAATTATGGCGAGTTGGCAAAATCTTGGGAAGTTTGAAAATTTTGAAGTGGGTTGGGTTGGGTTGTTTTACCTCTGAGCGGCACTTTTTTGCACACCATGGGCTAAATGGCCAGGTCACATGGACCGCGAAGGCTCAGAGAAGGTTGGGGGAGGGGACCCACTGGAACAGCTGTTGGGAGACAGATGGTAGTCTCCTCAAGGCTCCCAACCCCGTCAATGCCCCCAGCGTGTTCTTTAACGTGCACATGGTATGGCTCTCCAGCACACAGGGCCACGGCTTACGTCCCATCCGATGGGCGGCGGCCTTTCTAAGCCCATCGGTGAATTTTGAAGTGACTTGGCAAATTCAGGACAGATGTAAAATTGGAATTGCTTTTGGGAAATTATGGAGAGTTGGAAAAATCGAGGCAACTTCGCAAAATCTAGGGGAGTTAGCAAAATTGGAAACCACTTGTTAAAATAGAAGTGAGTTGTGAAGATTGGGATTGGTTTTCTGAAATTAAGGAGTGTTGGAAAAACCTTGGGGAGTTGGCAAAATTCGAAACCACTTGGTAAAATATCGGTAAGTTGCGAAAATTGGGCTTCTTTTCTGTATTTTTGGTAAAATTCGAAATCACTTGGCAAATTCTGGCAAGCTGTAAAAAATTGGATTTTTTTTTGTAAAATTACAGCGAGTTGGCAAAATCTAGGGGAATTGTCAAAATTTAATGCAGTTGGCAAAATCCGAAGCCATTTGGTAAAATACAGGTGAGGTGTGAATTAAAATTTTTAAAAAATACCTATCTTCCTATATGGCCCTAAAAAAGTAGAATATAAAATAAAACATATCGATGGGGAAATCAGTCACTGAGTTCATATTCACTTCAAAGGAAGACAGAGCGCAAGCAATCTCGTTGTGTGGGTAAATCGTCGTCCTCTCTTCCTTTGAAGAGGTTGGGTTGTTTTACCTCTGAGCGGCACTGTTTTGCACACCATGGGCTAAATGGCCAGGTCACGTGGACCCCGAAGGCTCAGAGAAGGTTGGGGGAGGGGACTCACTGGAACAGCTGTTGGGAGACAGATGGTAGCCTCCCGTCAAGGCCATCCAGCGTGTACTTTAACGTGCACAGGGTATGGCTCTTCCGCACACGGGGCCACGGCTTAACGTCCCATCCGACGGACAGCGGCCTTTCCAAGCCCATCGGTGTCCCCTACTGACCGTGGGCAGGGCGGGGAATTTTGCGGAGATAAATCTCAACGCTGACCCAGCTGGGATTCGAACCTGGGAATTACAGATTACGAGCCTGGCGCGCTACCGACTGAGCCACCCCCGCCCCCCTTTGAAGAGAATAAGAACTCACTGACTGATTGCACCATCGATATGCTATAGGCTTATTTTCTGCTTTTTGGGCCATATAGGAAGATGGGTATTTTTTTTTATTTTAATTTATTTATATTTTTGTCACTAAAAACACATACTTTCAAAAATTTTCATTTGATATATGACTCACAAACATCGAGCACATTTTTTCCTCTCTTTTGGAGGAAAAAATTTCAAGTTTGAGCTAGCCCATGACATTGGAGACGCCACAAGCTTCAATTTGAGATACATACAAAATCCATTGCAGCCGTGGCCTACGGAGGTCCCAGCAGACTGTATAATTTTGCTCTCCAAACATATCTGTCCGGAGCTATAGCTGCTGCATTTCGCCACTGTAGGTCAATTCTAGCAAGGTCCTGTTTGAAATTTTCTGCCCATCGCATCCTAGGTCTCCCCCTTTTCCTGAAGCCTTCGGGCACACTGCTCATAATCCTATTTGACAATCTGTAGCTATGCGTTGTTGGGTTGGGTTGTTTTACCTCTGAGCGGCACTTTTTTGCACACCATGGGCTAAATGGCCAGGTCACAAGGACCCCGAAGGCTTAGAGAAGGTTGGGGGAGGGGACCTACTGAAACAGCTGTTGGAAGACAGATGGTAGCCTCCCGTCAAGGCCATCCAGCGTGTTCTTTAACGTGCACAGGGTGTGGCTCTCCCGCACACGGGGGCCACGGCTTAACGTCCCATCCGACGGACGACGGCCTTTCCAAGCCCATCGGTGTCCCCTACTGACCGTGGGAAGGGCGGGGAATTTTGCGGAGATATATCTCAACGCTGACCCAGCTGGGACTCGAACCTGGGAACTACAGATTACGAGCCTGGCGCACTACCGACTGAACCACCCCCGCCCCCTGTAGCTATGCATACGGACAACATGACCAAACCAACTCAGTCTCTCTCTCTCTGCACAAAATGCTGCTCAAAGGAGGTTGCTGACTCCTTCTTCTAACCTCATCATTACTTACAAATTGAAACCTGCTAATACCCAAGATACTGCGGGAAACATCTGGAATCAAATGCATCAAGTTTCCTGTATATATAATTCGTTAAAGTCAAACCCTACAAAAATCCGTCCCCACCCTTTTTTATCAGGGGGAATAGTTAGGGCAAAATTCGAAATAGTTTACGATGGTCATTATACGAGTTTTCATTCGACACCAGGGGCGGGGGTGGCTCAGTCGGTAGCGCGCCAGGCTCGTAATCTGTAGTTCCCAGGTTCGAGTCCCAGCTGGGTCAGCGTTGAGATTTATCTCCGCAAAATTACCCGCCCTGCCCACGGTCAGTAGGGGACACCGATGGGCTTTGAAAGGTCGCCGTCCGTCGGATGGGACGGTAAGCCGTGGCCCCGTGTGCTGGAGAGAGCCATACCTGTTCACGTTAAAGAACACGCTGGATGGCCTTGACGGGAGGCTACCATCTGTCTCCCAACAGCTGTTCCAGTGGGTCCCCTCCCCCAACCTTCTCTGAGCCTTCGGTGTCCATGTGACCTGGCCATTTAGCCCATGGTGTGCAAAAAAAGTGCCGCTCAGAGGTAAAACAATCCAATCCAACAAATCCCATTTTAGGCGGAAAGTATGCATGGGGGTCAATGTCTCATAGCCTGACCTCCCTAGCGGCAGAAACTTTAATTTGACACATTACTTGTTTCATTCTGCACTCGCATCCAGCAGATATAGGGGAACAATCATTTTCATATTTCTCCCCATTTTTAGGGCGAAGAAAATTCACGTTTTTATAGCCTGACCCTATCATTTGACGCATAGCTTGTTATTTTCAGCACTGGTGTTCTTGAGATATGGGGGAACGTTCGTCTTCATATTTCGACCCTTTTTTAGGGGGGGAGAAAGAATGGGGATCAATTTTTCTTAGTCTATGACATTCCACGAGTCAGAAGCATTTATATCAGATATAGCTTATTACTTAGAAGAGAAATTGTGAATAATGTTTTCATACATTTCCATTTTAGGGGAGGGGGAGAAAGCATTGCGGGTCAAATTTTTATATCCTATGACACTCCCCGAGTTACAAGATTTCGTTTCACACAAAAATCATTAGATTTCTCCATCCGTTCGAAAGATATGGTGAAGAACTTTTTATCAATTCCAGGCACGGGAAAACTGACAATATCAAAGCATTTTTTTTTTAAATTAGAGTTGGCCTCCCAACCTTCTTCGAGCTTTTGGGGTCCTTGTGACCTGTTTAACACAGTGACCAATTAGCCCATTGTGTGAAAAAGGTGCCGTTCAGAGGTAATCCAACCCAACCCAACCTCCCCTCCGGTTAGAAATTTCTTCTCTCTTTAGGGGTGAAAAGAAATGGACATAGTTCGAAGTACAGTCGCTCAAAAAAGAATCCGAACACTATGGTTGATTACAGAATGCAGAAAAAATATCTGGAGCGTGTACAGCAACTGTACACGCTCCAGTTACCGTTCACAGCAAACTGGAGCGTGTGCAGTAACTGCACACGCTCCAGTTTGCTGTGAACGGTAACTGCACACGCTCAATATTTCCGTGAGTGAGCCCACACGATCCAGGTTTTTGTGATCCATTGTGCTGTGAACATTAACCGCAACCGCTCCAGTTTGCTGTGAACGGTAACTGCACACGCTCAATATTTCCGTGAGTGGGACCACACGATCCAGGTTTTTGTGAGCTCACACGATCCAATGTGCTGTGAACATTAACCGCAACCGCTCCAGTTTGCTGTGAACCGTAACTGCACGCGCTCCATATTCATTGCATTATATATTCATACGCATTATATATATTAAAAAAGTATCCGAACACTATGGTTGATTACAGAATTCAGAAAAAAATATCTGGCAACGATTTTTTTTAAAAGTTAGTGATCTGGCAACCTTCGTGTCACGTGACACGAAGGTTGCCAGATCACTAACTTCTAAAAAAAATCGTTGCCAGATATTTTTTCTGAATTCTGTAATCAACCATAGTGTTCGGATACTTTTTTAAGCGACTGTACCCATAATCCTCGAAGGAGATAAGGAATAATAAGGAATTACCTCGCTCAGATTACCGAACTTTTTAAATCACTTCGTACCCACCAGAGTTCCTCGGATACAATTTGCCAGGCATATGTAGTTTTATAGCAAAAGAAAATTAACTGTGACCTGAGGTGCATAAAAAATGTAAAGGTACAAAATGATTTTTATTAAACAAAATTATTTATTACTTAATATTTAAAATATTTATTAATTAGTTTTGAATCTGGTGTTCTGCTCGTGCATAATTAGAACAACTTCAATATCTGCGGACGATCGCGCTCTTGACCCAATTGGATTGGATTGTTTTACCTCTGAGCGGCACTTTTTTGCACACCATGGGCTAAATGGCCAGGCCACAAGGACCCCGAAGGCTCAGAGAAGGTTGGGGGAGGGGACCCACTGGAACAGCTGTTGGGAGACAGATGGTAGACTTCTGTCAAGGCCATCCAGCGTGTTCTTTAACGTTGGGTTGTTTTACCTCTGAGCGGTACTTTTTTGTACACCATGGGCAAAATGGCCAAGTCACATGGACCCGAAGGCTCAGAGAAGGTTGGGGGAGGGGACCCACTGGAACAGCTGTTGGGAGACAGACAGTAGCCTCCCGTCAAGGCCATCCAGCGTGTTCTTTAACGTTGGGTTGTTTTACCTCTGAGCGGAACTTTTTTGCACACCATGGGCTAAATAGTCAGGCCACAAGGACCCCGATGGCTCAGAGAAGGTTGGGGAGGGGACCCACTGGAACAGCTATTGGGAGACAGATGGTAGCCTCCCGTCAAGGCCATCCAGCGTGTTCTTTAACGTGAACAGGGTATGGCTCTCCCGCACACGGGGCCACGGCTTAACGTCCCATCCGACGGACGACGGCCTTTCCAAGCCCATCGGTGTCCCCTACTGACCGTGGGCAGGGCGGGGAATTTTGCGGAGATAAATCTCAACGCTGACTCAGCTGGGACTCGAACCTGGGAACTGTAGACTACGAGCCTGGCGCGCTACTGACTGAGCCTCCCTCGCCCTCTTGGCCCAACAAACTGAACAATTAGTTTATCACGCGAAATCAAATAGAAATAAGTTTGATGCATTCATTATTTCAAATTTAATGGTGGCAACAGTAAATTTGAATAATTTCAACTGTTTATATTTAATGCCAATAGAAGCAAAGAGTTCAGGTGCCTGCGATGACCTCTGCTCAGGATCATCCACCAACGCGAAACCAGATATTAGTTTAGTTTGATGTATTCCTTTTTTCAAATTTATTAGTAGCAACAGTTATTTTGAAAAACTTTAACTCGTCTCAAAATCCCCTATGGGGATTTTGAGAAATTCAAAACCGCCCAGCCCAATTTTGGTTGACCTCATCGGGTTCGCACATAGCCTATATTCTTTCCCTGGGTGAAGTGAACGTTCATGCAAAGTTGGTGTCTCTAGCTCTTCTGGAGGTTGTGGGTATAAGCGGACAGACACACAAAACTTTTTAGGGGCGGGGGTGGCTCAGTCGGTAGCGCGCCAGGCTCGTAATCTGTAGTTCCCAGGTTCGAGTCCCAGCTGGGTCAGCGTTGAGATTTATCTCCGCAAAATTCCCCGCCCTGCCCACGGTCAGTAGGGGACACCGATGGGCTTGGAAAGGCCGCCGTCCGTCGGATGGGACGTTAAGCCGTGGCCCCGTGTGTGGGAGAGCCATACCCTGTGCACGTTAAAGAACACGCTGGATGGCCTTGACGGCAGGCTACCATCTGTCTCCCAACAGCTGTTCCAGTGGGTCCCCTCCCCCAACCTTCTCTGAGCCTTCGGGGTCCATGTGACCTGACCATTTAACCCATGGTGTGCAAAAAAGTGCCGCTCAGAGGTAAAACAACCCAACCCAACAATACAAAACTTTCTTCTTTATATATTAGATTGACCTCTCTTAAAAAATTATCCGTAGAGAGGTTGGGTTGTTTTACCTCTGAGCGGCAATTTTTGCACACCGTTGGCTAAATGACCAGGTCACATGGACCCCGAAGGCTCAGAGAAGTTTGGGAGAGGGGACCCAGTGGAACAGCTGTTGGGAGACTGATGGTAGTCTCCCGTCAAGGCCATCCAGCGTGTTCTTTAACGTGCACAATATTAACCTATTTAAACGAAGGAGTCATAAATCTGTAGCTCTCTTGCTCACGGGGCCATGGCTTAACGTCCCATCCGACGGACGGCAGCTTTTCCAAGTCCGTCGTGTCCCCTACTGACGGGGCCTGGGGCTGGGATTTCTTCAGAGATGAATCTCAACGCTGATCCAGTGGGACTCGAACCTGCGAATTACAGATTACGAGCCTGTCGCGCTACCGACTGAGCTGAGCAGCCACCCCGCCCCTCTATAGAGAGGCAATATATTAACCTATTTAAACGAAAGCATCATAAATCTCTGTCTTATTTAAACACGCCCATGATCTCAAGAAATCTTGTAATTTACTCTTCGTCGAATATGCAAGACTTCCAATACAAATGCAAAAACGTTAATCGCATTTTAACGTGAAAAATTCAATGCCGAGGTTTGAGTACATTAAATAATTCAAAAGTGTTGTAATCAAATTTGGCTGTTGTCATCTCTTTGTAAGGGGAATATATGTGGACAATTATCATAACACATCAATTTTAATGTTAATTTTAAAGTGATCTCGCCAAGTTATAAATAGGGAAAAACATATTAATTATTTTTAATTGCTGATTATTGACATTTCCTTTAATTTGTTTGCCATTATTTTCATGGCATCTGCTTTAATTGTTTTCCATCGATTCATTATTATCAACTTTAATTATTTTCCATTTAATTTCTTTTCCTTTTGTGATAGGGGGCGGGGGTGGCTCAGTGGCTAGCGCGCCAGGCTCGTAATCTGTAGTTCCCAGGTTCGAGTCCCAGCTGGGTCAGGGTTGATATTTATCTCCGCAAAATTCCCAGCCCTGCCCACGGTCAGTAGGGGACACCGATGGGCTTAGAAAGGCGCCGTCCGTCGGATGGGACGTTAAGCCGTGGCCCCGTGTGCGGGAGAGCCATACCCTGTGCACGTTAAAGAACACGCTGGATGGCCTTGACGGGAGGCTGACATCTGTCTCCCAACAGCTGTTCCAGTGGGTTCCCTCCCCCAACCTTCTCTGAGCCTTCGGGGTCCATGTGACCTGGCCACTTAGCCCATGGTGTGCAAAAAAGTGCCGCTCAGAGGTAAAACAACCCAAACCCAAAAATCCTTTTCTGATATGAACCTGATATCCTTTATATTGAACAATTCCAAAGGATTCCTCAATAAGTTTTCTCCTCTAGCGGAAAATTATTTACACATAATGAAGTGTCAGATATGATCTCTATAATAACGGGAATCCAAATAAAAGATAAGAAACATATAAAAAGAGAGTTTTATTATTTACACTTTGATTCCAAAATAAACTGGCAATGCAAAATAAGTTGGTTGGGTGCTCTGAGCGGCACTTTTTTCACACCATGGGCTAAATGGCCAGGTCACATGGACCCCGAAGGCTCAGAGAAGGTTGGGGGAGGGGACCCACTGGAACAGCTGTTGGGAAACAGATGGTAGCCTCCCGTCCAGGCCATCCAGCGTGTTCTTTAACGTGCCCAGGGTATGGCTCTCCCGCACACGGAACCACGGTTTAACGTCCCATCCGACGGGCGGCGGCCTTTCCAAGCCCATCGGTGTCCCCTACTGTCCGTGGGCAGAGCGGGGAATTTTGCGGAGATAAATCTCAACGCTGACCCAGCTGGGACTCGAACATGGGAACTACAGATTACGAGCTTGGCGCGCTACCGACTGAGCCACCCCCGCCCCTTGCAAAATAAGGTAACTGGTTTAATTTCATTTCATGAATGTGAATAATTAAGCTCAAAATAGTCAATCAAGACTATTTAGGTATTAAATGATCAACTTTGTATATTATAACTCACACAACATCCAAAAGATATCTAAGATGACAATCAGTGGATAACCATTGGCCGTCTTAAATATCTACTGGATATATTCTGAATATCGTGGTTGTGTGAGATTTCGGTTGTTGGGTTGTTTTACCTCTGAGCGGCACTTTTTTGCACACAATGGGCAAAATGGCCCATTGTGTGCAAATGGACCCCGAAGGCTCAGAGAAGGTTGGGGGAGGGGGGCCCACTGGAATAGCTGTTGGGAGACAGATGGTAGCCTCCCGTCAAGGCCATCCAGCGTGTTCTTTAACGTGCACAGGGTATGGCTCTCCCGCACACGGACCCACAGCTTAACGTCACATCCGACGGACGGCGGCCTTTCCAAGCCCATCAGTATCCCCTACTGACCGTGGGCAGGGCGGGGAATTTTGCGGAGATAAATCTCAACGCTGACCCAGCTGGGACTCGAACCTGGGAACTACAGATTACGAGCCTGGCGCGCTACCGACTGAGCCACCCCCGCCCCTTCAAAATAAGGTAATTGGTTTAGTTTCATTTCATGAATTTGAATAATTAAGCTCGAAATAGTCAATCAAGACTATTTAGGTATTAAATGATCTCCTTTGCATATTGTAACTCACACAACAACAAACTCCAAAAGATATCTAAGATGACAAACAGTGGATAACCATTGGCCGTCTTAAATATCTACTGGATATATTCTGGATATCGTGGTTGTGTGGGAAGAAAATCCTCAATATAATAAGAAAGTTATTTTTTACAGGATTACAAAAACCGTGATTCATCATTTTAATAAAAAAACTAATACCATAAATCGTACTGAAGCTGTAGTTTGTTAACGAAGATAAATGTATAATGACGAAGATTTTTCATTTATATAATAGATACAAACTTTTGCAGTCAGTCCGACGACAACACTTTGATTAACATATAAACCATCTCTGTTTTTTTGCACACAATGGGCTAAATATTCGGGTAACAAGACCTAAAAATTGTCAGAGATGTATAAGAGAAAGGAACAGCTATCAAGAGACGGATGAAAGCCTCCCTACAAGCCATCGATCGTGTTCTTTAGCGTGTATAGGGTTCGGCTCTTCTGTTCACTGGGCCAACATCGATGAGTTGTTGGGTTGTTTTTCCTGAGCGCCACTTTTTTGCACTCAATGGGCTAAATAGACAGGTTAAATGGATTACGAGGGCTCAGAGAAGGTTGGAGGACGAGACTTACTGCAACAGCAGTTGGGAGACAAATAGTAGCCTCCCGTCAAGGTCATCCAGCTTGTTTTTAATGTGCACAATATATGGCTCTCTTACACACTGGACCACGGCTTAACGTCCCATCCGACGGACGGTGCCCTTTCCAAGCCCAGCGATGTCCCCTATTGACTGTGATTTTTACGGAGATAAATCTGAACGCTAGCCCAGCTGGGACTCGAACTGGGAACTGCAGATTACGAGCCTGGAGCGCTACTTTTTGAGCCAACCCAAAAAATTTGAGGGGAAAAAATAGGGGAAGGCACATTTTCAGTGACAAGATTAATTTTTTTCGGAAAAGAAACAAAAAGAATATATCTTTTTGCAGTAAAATAAACATTTTTCTTTGTCTAGAACAGAGACCAATTAATTTCCTTTTCACATTCCAACAACACAGTCCAGACACATTTGAAATTTTAATCGCTGATCAAAAAAATGCGAATTGCAGCAGAAAGAATCCACTCGGCAGAAAATGGAGTAAAAGCCCTGTTTCCATATGGCGCCTCTTTGCCATATAGCAGAGTTGTAGTGTGCCGTCCCGTGGCCGAGTGGGTTAGCGCGCTTGGCTACTGATCTACGGGACCTGGGTTCGAGCCCCGGGTAAGGCATGGATGTTCGTGTTGTTTTTCTGCTGAGGTCCTGCCATCCTCTCAGATCTTCTACTGTGGCATATAAACTGACAGGCTCCTGTCAGACCTCTGTGGCAAGCAGCTGCTTGAGGGGGTATTTATTTATTATTAGAGTTGTAGTGGGCTTCTGTTTTAAGGAGTGGAGATGGCTGAATGTTTGGCAAACTTTCTGGCTAAATTTTCACTTAATTCGTATAATAAAAATGGCTAATCCACATTTTGTTAGTGTACCTTAATTTTGTGAAACAGTGTAAATATACATTTCACTATTTTATTTTTTTACTTTGCAATCTAATAGCAGGCGTTATATTTGAAAAATAATCTTCACCCCCTCCTAAAAAATCAAACAAACACAGATTCCATATTATAAGCAGAATGAACCCAGACAAAAAAAAACAATCTTTAAAAAATTTCCTCATCAACTATTTTTCTTACAAGTAAATCGCATACAATACAAATCCTATTTTTTGCCAAACAATTAATATATGATTCCCATCTTAAATTATTGTCAACCATGGCACCAAGATATTTGTATCTAGTTACGAGTATTTCTTATGGGACTTTGCTAAATACAATGGTTAAATATCCGGGACTTTGCTTAATACAACACAATGAAATCATTACATATATTTCAAATTTTGTGACATGCGATCTCACGACCCGTGGCTTCGTTTCTACCCAAACTGTCGATATTTCTATTTCCATTTCGACAGGATTTGATACCCTGTGGTCCCAAGGTACAGTCGCTCAAAAAAGTATCCGAACACTATGGTTGATTGCAAAATTCAGAAAAAATATCTGGAGCGTGTACAGCAACTCTACACGCTCCAGTTACCGTTCACAGCAAACTGGAGCGTGTAAAATTACTGCACACGCTCCAGTTTTCTGTGAACGGTAACTGCACACGCTCAATATTTCCGTGAGTGAGCCCACGCGATCTATTATCAAAATAATATGACCACCTACAGTCGCTCAAAAAGTATCCGAACACTATGGTTGATTGCAAAATTCAGAAAAAATATGCGGCAACGATTTTTTCTAGAAGTTAGTCATCTGGCAACCTTCGTGTCACGTGACACGAAGGTTGCCAGATGACTAATTTCTAAAAAAAATCAATGCCAGACATTTTTTCTGAATTTTGCAATCAACCATAGTGTTCGGATACTTTTTTGAGCGACTGTACTTAACAGAACGGTTCCAAATTTCGTAGGAGAATTCCTCTTGTGTGACCCCGTGTTGGGTGAAAAAATCAAGTTTCTATCTATAGTGGGACACATTAATATAATAACACCTTTGGGAATGTCTGGGATATGGCAACGGCAGCAGATTTAAATGTTATTATGACTCTCGTGTTCACAGTTGAGGAACAATAAATGGCAACAACAGATTTGCTAGTGACTTCGATTTCCCGTAAAAATAGTACGGTGAATAATTTTGCTTCGGGTTGGGTTGGGTTGTTTTACCTCTGAGCGGCACTTTTTTGCACACCATGGGCTAAATGGCCACGTCACAAGGACCCCGAAGGCTCAGAGAAGGTTGGGGGAGGGGACCCACTGGAATAGCTGTTGGGAGGCAGATGGTAGCCTCCCGTCAAGGCCATCCAGTGTGTTCTTTAACGTGCACAGGGTATGGTTCTCCCGCACACGGGGCCACGGCTTAACGTCCCATCCGACGGACGGCTGCCTTTCCAAGCCTATCGGTGTCCCCTACTGACCGTGGGCAGGGCGGGAAATTTTTGCGGAGATAAATCTCAACGCTGACCCAGCTGGGACTCGAACCTGGGAACTACAGATTACGAGCCTGGCGCGCTACCGACTGAGCCACCCCCGCCCCCTCAGTATACTGAATCCAACTAATTTCTGATCAAAAATGCTTTCAATGCGTAACTGAACGATTTTCCCAATTTGTAGTACTCATTAAGAGTGCATAATTTTATTTTTTTCTCAAGATATCTTCTTGATTCCTTAAAAATATATTTTTTGCTTTTCAATTCATCACTCATTACGAATGTATGCTCTCGTTTTCAAGTAGATATTTCTTCCTGCAGCTCTTTAAGAATGTAATTTAAAAATCAAAGACCCTTCTCATCGGTTTCTGCCTTGTCCTTGATCAGTAGGGGAGGGACACCGATGTGCAGGGGAAGGCCACCGTTCGTCGGATGGGACTTTAACCCGTGGCCCCGTGTGCTGGGGAGTCATACCCTGTGTACTTTAAAGAACACACTGGATGGTCTTGACGGGAGGATACCATCTGTCTCCTAACAGCTGTTCCAGTGGGTCCCCTCCCCAACCTTCTCTGAGCCTTCGGGGTCCTTGTGACCTGGCCATTTAGCCCATGGTGTACAAAAAAGTGAAGCTCAGAGGTAAAACAACCCAACGTTAAAGAACACGCTGGATGGCCTTGACGGAAAGCTACCATCTGTCTCCCACCAGCTGTTCCAGTGGGTCTCCTTTCCCAACCCTCTCTGAGCCTTCGGGGTCCTTGTGACCTGGCCATTTAGCCCATGGTGTACAAAAAAGTGAAGCTCAGAGGTAAAACAACCCAACGTACACGCTGGATGGCCTTGACGGAAAGCTACCATCTGTCTCCCACCAGCTGTTCCAGTGGGTCTGGGGGCGGGGGTGGCTCAGTCGGTAGCGCGTCAGGCTCGTAATCTGTAGTTCCCAGGTTCGAGTCCCAGCTGGGTCAGCGTTGAGATTTATCTCCGCAAAAATTCCCCGCCCTGCCCACGGTCAGTAGGGGACACCGATGGGCTTGGAAAGGCCGCCGTCCGTCGGATGGGACGTTAAGCCGTGGCCCCGTGTGCGGGAGAGCCATACCCTGTGCACGTTAAAGAACACGCTGGATGGCCTTGACGGGAGGCTACCATCTGTCTCCCAACAGCTGTTCCAGTGGGTCCCCTCCCCCAACCTTCTCTGAGCCTTCGAGGTCCTTGTGACCTGGCCATTTAGCCCATGGTGTGCAAAAAAGTGCCGCTCAGAGGTAAAACAACCCAACCCAACCCAACCCAGTGGGTCTCCTTCCCCAACCCTCTCTGAGCCTTCGGGGTCCTTGTGACCTGGCCATTTAGCCCATGGTGTGCAAAAAAAGTGACGCTCAGAGGTAAAACAACCCAACGTTAAAGAACACGCTGGATGGCCTTGACGGGAGGCTACCATCTGTCCCCCACCAGCTGTTCCAGTGGGTCTCCTCCCCCAACCTTCTCTGAGCCTTCGGGGTCCTTGTAACCTGGTCATTTAGCCCATGGTGTGCAAAAAAGTGACGCTCAAAGGTAAAACAACCCAACGTTAAAGAACACGCTGGATGGCCTTGACGAGAGGCTACCATCTGTCTCCCATCAGCTGTTCCAGTGGGTCTCCTCCCCCAACCTTCTCTGAGCCTTCGGGGTCCTTGTGACCTGGCCATTTAGCCCATGGTGTGCAAAAAAGTGCCGCTCAGAGGTAAAACAACCCAACGTTACAACGTTAAAGAACACACTGGATGGTCTTGACGGGAAGCTACCATTTGTCTCCCAACAGCTGTTCCAGCGGATTCCCTTCTCCAATCTTCTATAAGCCCTCTCTTTAGTCCATTGTGTACAAAAAAGAGCCGCTCATAGGTAAAACAACCCAACTTGCCAATCATCGGAAATGAAATAAAAAAGAGATTTTAAGCAGAGTTTAAATGAAAAAAAAAAAGTCAACTTTTCATGTGCGTCGATTGCTATATCCTCTGTTCGCCTCCTGTGCTAAATTACACCTTTAATTGGGTTGGGTTGTTTTACCTCTGAGCGGCACTTTTTTGCACACCATGGGTCTAAATGGCCAGGTCACATGGACCCCGAAGGCTCAGAGAAGGTTGGGGGAGGGGACCCACTGGAACAGCTGTTGGGAGACAGATGGTAACTTCCCGTCAAGGCCATCCAGCGTGTTCTTTAACGTGCACAGGGTATGGCTCTCCCACACACGGAGCCACGGCTTAACGTCCCATTCGACTGACGGCGGCCTTTCCAAGCCCATCGGTGTCCCCTACTGACCGTGGCAGGGCGGGAAATTTTGCGGAGATAAAACCCTGTAGTTCCCTCGAACCTGGGAACTACAGATTACGAGCCTGGCGCACTACCGATTGAGCCAGCCCCGCCCCACACCTTTAATACTGCGGATAATTCAAAGCTTTCTGAACAAAAGATGACCGAATTGTACAAAATCTACGCACGATATAATTAACAAATAACTAAACAAGATATCTTCATGTTATATAGTCAACATTCACTAAAGGCCTAACTGCAACCGGACAGAAACTTTAGCAATGAAAGGCAACGAATTCCATCGAATTGAAATGAACTGAATTCGCATGAAAGGCAACGAATTCTTCGCAATGAAAGGCAACGAATACATGAAGGTAAAATTCAAATTTCACTGCGAGCAGAAATTCTTGCAGAAGAGTAACATTAATAAGTAGATGGCGTCTGTTGCCGACTTCTGCCATCTTCTATCATCAATTTAAAATTAAGGAATGACATTCTTGAACCTCAAGGGGTTTTGATCAAGGGGACTGACGGATTCGGCCTTAATTGGATAAATCTCTAAGTTTAGCTTAGTAATAAACTAAGGCGAATAACAGCTGTTTCCTGGCATTTGCTAGAGCTCAATTTAAGCGTGTTCGGGATTTCTATATCATTCATGATTAGGCAAACGCCTGTTACTCCTTCAGCTTCTCGAGAAGTTTTAAATACGATGACTCATTGGGTTGTTTTACCTCTGAGCGGCACTTTTTTGCACACCATGGGCTAAATGGCCAGGTCACATGGACCCCGAAGGCTCAGAGAAGGTTGGGGGAGGGGACCCACTGGAACAGCTGTTGGGAGACAGATGGTAGCCTCTCGTCAAGGCCATCCAGCGTGTTCTTTAACGTGCACAGGGTATGGCTCTTCCGCACACGGGGCCACGGCTTAACGTCCCATCCGACGGACGGCGGCCTTTCCAAGCCAATCGGTGTCCCCTACTGACCGTGGGCAGGGCGGGGAATTTTGCGGAGATAAATCTCAACGCTGACCCAGCTGGGACTCGAACAATTTCTGTTTGGACTATTAATTGGATGGATAGAAATGGTTTGTACTTACACTCAATTATTCTGTTAGTTCCTTTAGGAGTATATGCATTATATATTATGCGAGTTTGTAGAATGCAGGCCCGGATCTAGAAAAGAATATAGGGGATGGGGTGGGGGGGGGCAAGAGACTGGATCTAAATTGCATTTCTTGAAAAACTCGGGATGTGCACAAGTTTTAATAGTTTTGGTTGCCATTGCCCGTAGTAGCATTCTCAATAGGGATCCTGCTTTGTAAGTTGTACTCTGGGTTTGTAATAAAATGCGTTAAAAATAGCATCTCTAAAAAAAGATATGTACGCTCTTTAACCATATTGTTATGAAACCTAATACTTCGTTATATTTATCATTATATAGTCCCCAATTTTCAAAGTTTTCAATTCTGTGCTCATAGTTCTCGTTGAAATGGGTTTTGAAGTACATTGGTTTCAATAAATTAAGGAAAATCCCGTGTTAAGTCAATGGGAAGCTAATGCCAAAGCTCTATGTTTTCGAACATAAGTTTTTTTTGTTTTGAAAAAGTGATTGCAGTTAAAGATCTCAATCGAATAAATCAATATCTCGATTTTCAACAATATTCGTTCAGTATTTAATGAGTTATGGAAGTTTGAATATTTAAAAATAATATTACCAGCCACAAAAATTGACTTCAGAAGTTAATTAAAACTTAGTAACAAGTATTGTATCAAAGTGTTTAATAAAATAAGTTTGTATTTTAGAACTTTGTGTAAAGAATTCTTTCACTATTCTTCAGTTTTGTATAAATTTCTTAAGACTGGCATTGCTGTTGTTAAATATTCAAACTTCCATAACTCATTAAATAGTGAACGAATATTGTTGAAAATCGAGATATTGATTTATTTGATTGAGATCTTTATCTGCAATCTCGAAATACAGTAATCTTCTACGAATTGTCAAAGTCTACTTGTTTGAAATCCGAAAGAGGCGTCTTTTTATAAATTTATTTTAGCCACATGTTACATTGCCGGAATTAAAAATAGATTTAAAAAATAACTACAATGGTTTTCATAAATTAAGGAAGATTATCCGGATAATTTGCAGATTACCTAGGTAATTTGAGAAATGAAACAATTTTCCGCACGTTAACGGATCATCCTAGTTAATCTGCACAATACCTAGATAATCTGTAGAATAACTAATTTCTGCACTTTAGCGGTAACATATATAATAAATAAAAAAATTATTACCCCCTCAAGCAGCTGCTTGCCACAGAGGTCTGACAGGAGCCTGTCAGTTTATATGCCACAGTAGAAGATCTGAGAGGATGACTGGACCTCAGCAGAAAATAACACGATCATCCATGTCTTACCCGGGGCTCGAACCCAGGTACTGCTCACAAAAATTAGAGGATATTTCAAAATGAATATGAAGCGATAATATATCCCCTAATTTTTCTGAGCAGTATATATGGGCACTCCCTGAAAATAGCACAGATGACAGAATGGCGCATTGCTCTGCAACAGAGAAAAATGACCGAGTCCTATTCTCTTGCTTCCGATATTCTAAAAGACGATGCAGAAGAGTTCTAAAAGCTATTCTTAGCTCGTATAGGTCTTCTTATAAATGATCATGCCCCGCCATGATAGAAGTTCTGTTCAACTAACCAATGTCTCACTTGGAATTATTAGTTGTGGCAATTAAGAGGAGATAGCACCTAAAGTAGGTCCGCTGAGAAAGTAACTAGTTTCCCGACCACTCTCATAATTTGGAACTGTTTGTAGCTCCCTAACTACTATCATGATTTGCAACAGCAGCTCACTCCCTAAACACTATCCCAGCTTGGAATTGTAACTTGCTCCCTAACTACTTTCATGATCTCGAACATTCGTTAGCTCCCAAAACACTATCCCAGCTTGGAATTGTAACTTGCTCTCTAACTACTTTCATGATCTCGAACATTCGTTAGCTCCCAAAACACTATCCCAGCTTAGAATTGTAATTTGCTCCCTAACTACTTTCATGATCTCGAACATTCGTTAGCTCCCTAAACACTATCCCAGCTTGGAATTGTAACTTGCTCTCTAACTACTTTCATGATCTCGAACATTCGTTAGCTCCCAAAACACTATCCCAGCTTAGAATTGTAATTTGCTCCCTAACTACTTTCATGATCTCGAACATTCGTTAGCTCCCTAAACACTATCCCAGCTTGGAATTGTAACTTGCTCTCTAACTACTTTCATGATCTCGAACATTCGTTAGCTCCCAAAACACTATCCCAGCTTGGAATTGTAATTTGCTCTCTAACTACTTTCATGATCTCGAACATTCGTTAGCTCCCAAAACACTATCCCAGCTTGGAATTATAACTTGCTCTCTAACTACTTTCATGATCTCGAACATTCGTTAGCTCCCAAAACACTATCCCAGCTTGGAATTATAACTTGCTCTCTAACTACTTTCATGATCTCGAACATTCGTTAGCTCCCAAAACACTATCCCAGCTTGGAATTGTAACTTGCTCTCTAACTACTTTCATGATCTCGAACATTCGTTAGCTCCCAAAACACTATCCCAGCTTGGAATTGTAACTTGCTCTCTAACTACTTTCATGATCTCGAACATTCGTTAGCTCCCAAAACACTATCCCAGCTTGGAATTATAACATGCTCTCTAACTACTTTCATGATCTCGAACATTCGTTAGCTCCCAAAACACTATCCCAGCTTGGAATTGTAACTTGCTCTCTAACAACTTTCATGATCTCGAACATTCGTTAGCTCCCAAAACACTATCCCAGCTTTCAATTGTAACTTGCTCTCTAACTACTTTCATGATCTCGAACATTCGTTAGCTCCCAAAACACTATCCCAGCTTGGAATTGTAACTTGCTCTCTAACTACTTTCATGATCTCGAACATTCGTTAGCTCCCAAAACACTATCCCAGCTTGGAATTGTAACTTGCTCTCTAACTACTTTCATGATCTCGAACATTCGTTAGCTCCCAAAACACTATCCCAGCTTGGAATTATAACTTGCTCTCTAACTACTTTCATGATCTCGAACATTCGTTAGCTCCCAAAACACTATCCCAGCTTGGAATTGTAACTTGCTCTCTAACTACTTTCATGATCTCGAACATTCGTTAGCTCCCTAACCATTTTTCCAGCAGAAATACCGAAACATTTCCATCTTTATGCCAGGTTTTTCCAACTAGTTATCTAACTACATATCATCATGATCTGGAACAGTAGTTAGCTCTCTAACCGATGTACCGGTTTTAAACAGTAACTAACTCCTTAACTGTTACCATAATTTGGAACAGTGACTAGCTAGCTAATCACTCTTAAATGCAGAAGAGTATAATAACTCTCCGACCCTTTTGCAAACTGTATCTCCATTCACAGAGGCCATGTCGATTTCAGAAATTGGACCCTTACTCCAGGACCAATTTTTAACTTAAGCGTTATGAAACATCACACGAGGCCATCCTTAGATTATATGCCTCAATAAATGCAAAATATAAACCGCCTTTTTAAAAGATTGGCTAAGTTAAGCATTTAATATTAGTTTATGAAATGCTTTTTTAATTCAGAATCATAATCAAACGAGAAACTTACAATTTATCTGACAACACGTTAACAATGACTTGTAAGTGAATATTTGCGCTACTGATATATTTCTATTAAATGTATTCCCTCCTGTATATTAATAAATGTATTCCATTTACAGCTCTCTTCTGTGATAAAATATGACTATCTTTTGAATATTTAAGTAACGAATAGTCACATAAAAAACTACTAAATCTTCTCAAAAAAAAAAACACTTTACCGCCATTACAAGTCCCATTTTCTTTTTATCAATCATGCAAAATGCGTTAATCAAAAAAACATCAAAGAACTTTCTTGTGTGAGCTGTTGTTACATGAAACTGTTTTACACACAAATGCCCATTTTCTCATTTCTTATGCCCCCATTTCTCAAGTTTTGCGCCCCCTCCTTCCTTCCCCCCAGCAGATTTTTTCATAAGCGATTTCGTTTCCCCTTTGGTACTCCTGCATATACATAAGCATGTATATATATTTCCCATTTCCTCTAAATTTATCAATTTATTTCCCTCCAAACTGCGATCCCATTCTGTTCGCGTTTTCCCTCCCAAGACCGAACCCCACGAAACGCAAATGCAATTGCTCGAAGGTGATTGCTAGGCTAACCCGATTAAGCTGACGGAACCGAACAATTTCGCTCCGACGTGAGGCTGTTTCCGGGCGCGCGACTTTCCAATTTAAATGCACCAATTCATTCATCCTGTGTTATAAATAAAGACCGGCCTCGCCGAACCTGACGCAAGAGTCTCATATTGTGATAGAAAGAAGACAGAAATATCGGAGAAATAATAAATGAAAGAAAAAATGTTAATGGAACGAAAGAGTCTATAAAAATATGAATTTGCATCGGGGTTGATAAAACAATTTAGGAAAAGAACAACAACAGGGGAATAATAAAAAACAAATGACCCGGATCGTTTATTGGTGAGATGCTTGCAATGCAAAAAGTTCTTTCTGACTAGTTTACTGTTACTGTGTTGTTATTAGTGACAAAACGCGTTCTGCTGGTGGACGCATTATGTAAATTTCTTCTGTAAGTTTTTGGTCCATTGGGATATTTACTTTATGCGAGTTTCTCCCTTTGCAGGGGTTTGCAGTGGTGTTGATTTAGTTGGATGAGCTTGTTTTTGCAGTTGAAAGAACTTTGAACTTTTCGTGATGCGGATTATTTAATTCATTCGAAACGTTTTTCTACACAAGTCACCTATGATGAGTGATGATACCACTTCTCTGAATGGGGAAGATTTTGTGCTTTGTTTATTTCTTTTTTCTTTTTTGGGTTGGGTTGTTTTACCTCTGAGCGGCACTTTTTTGCACACCATGGGCTAAATGGCCAGGTCACATGGACCCCGAAGGCTCAGAGAAGGTTGGGGAAGGGGACCCACTGGAACAGCTGTTGGGAGACAGATGGTAGCTTCCCGTCAAGGCCATCCAGCGTGTTCTTTAACGTGCACAGGGTATGGCTCTCCCGCACACGGGACCACGGCTTAACGTCCCATCCGACGGACGGCGGCCTTTCCAAGCCCATCGGTGTCCCCTACTGACCGTGGGCAGGGCGGGGAATTTTGCGGAGATAAATCTCAATGCTGACCCAGCTGGGACTCGAACCTGGGAACTACAGATTACGAGCCTGGCGCGCTACTGACTGAGCCACCCCCGTAAACATGACAGCATCAGATCAGTGTACGATGGCTGCTCCCTTGAAAGCATGTAACAAAGAAAAATACGTTCAGTCATCGACAACCGAGGATGTGAACACATCGAAATCCACCACCACATTAAATTAGAGTACGGTGGCACGTCTTATTGCTGCAGCAGGTATACGAATGAAGCAGAAAGTTTCTGCTGGCATAACGATTTCTTCAAATTTTTTCCGTTTTCAAATTTTTTGTCAAATTTTCTGTTCCAAAATTCTGTTGCAGAGGAACGTCTGCCATACTAGACACATCAGATCCTTGCTGAC
This sequence comes from Ryuthela nishihirai, assembly GCA_038380435.1. Lineage (NCBI taxonomy): Eukaryota > Metazoa > Arthropoda > Arachnida > Araneae > Heptathelidae > Ryuthela > Ryuthela nishihirai. Next base: position 21,427,479 of record JAWZYU010000002.1, read on the forward strand.
GATTTATTGTGCCTACGAGCTGCACACTGTGGGCATTCAATGTTATTTACGTTTTTAAGGTTTTCATTTTACATTCCCTTGTATAAGGAGTTCTGAAAGTTGTAACCTAGACAGCAGTTTTGATAGTCACACGCATTTACATCAACAGTAAATTGAAACAAATAATAACTGTTGTAATAAATCATTCACTAAAATTAAATGTAATTTTAAATTAATAATGATTCTTAAAAATTTTCGTAATTTAAAAAAATGTGCTCAAGACGAATGCTAAGTGCAGTGTCCACTGTTAAATACTCCCACTTTCAATAATCCTCCAAATACCAAATATTGCTAAAAATTAGTAACGTATTTCTTCGATTCTAAGACGCACTTTTTTTTCCAATATAAACGTCTCTGAAAACGGGGTGCATCTTAGAATCGATGGCATCTCAGAATCGCAGTATTTTTTTTTTAATTTTCCCGCGCTTTGCACACACCATCACACGTTTTGTCTTTATGCGGGCCCCCCGCCTCCAATTTTGACCGTTTATCGCATTCTCCAAATGTGGGTTTTTTCATGCGCTTTCCAAATGTGAAGCCACCGTTATTTCATTATAGTGGAGGGGCGGGGGTGGCTCAGTCGGTAGCGCGCCAGGCTCGTAATCTGTAGTTCCCAGGTTCGAGTCCCAGCTGGGTCAGCGTTGAGATTTAGTTCCGCAAAATTCCCCGCCTTGCCCACGGTCAGTAGGGGACACCGATGGGCTTGGAAAGGCCGCCGTCCGTCGGATGGGACGCTAAGCCGTGGCCCCGTGTGCGGAAAAGTAAACCCTGTGCACGTTAAAGAACACGCTGGATGGCCTTGACGGGAGGCTACCATCTGTTCTACACAAGTCACCTATGATGAGTGATGATTCCACTTCTCTGAATGGGGAAGATTTTGTGTTTTGTTTATTTCTTTTTTCTTTTTTGGGTTGGGTTATTTTACCTCTGAGCGGCACTTTTTTGCACACCATGGGCTAAATGGCCAGGTCACATGGACACCGAAGGCTCAGAGAAGGTTGGGGGAGGAGACCCACTGGAACAGCTGTTGGGAGACAGATGGTAGCCTCCCGTCAAGGCCATCCAGCGTGTTCTTTAACGTGCACAGGGTATGGCTCTCCCGCACACGGGACCACGGCTTAACGTCCCATCCGACGGACGGCGGCCTTTCCAAGCCCATCGGTTTCCCCTACTGACCGTGGGCAGGGCGGGGAATTTTGCGGAGATAAATCTGAACGCTGACCCAGCTGGGACTCGAACCTGGGAACTACAGATTACGAGCCTGGCGCGCTACCGACTGAGCCACCGCGCCCCTCTTTTTTGGGTACTCTTCGAGATTTAAATTGGAGTTCAATGAAAGTTAAACGTTTGATAATAAGTTTAAATCCACTGCAGAGGTGTTTTTTTTAACCCTAAGCAGCATTTTTTGCACACAGAGAGCTGAATGGCAAGGTCAGAAGGACCCCGAAGGCTCAGAGAAGGTTTGAAGAAAGGACCCGCTGGTCAACTATTAGGAGACAGATGGCAGTCTCTCGTCAAGGCCATTCAGCGTGTTCTTTAACGTGCACGGAGTATGGCTCTCGCGCACAAGGCTCCGCAGCTTAACGTCCAATTTGACGGACGGCGGCCTTTGCAAGACCATCGGTGTCCCCTATTGACTGAGGGAGAGCATGGAGTTTTGCGGAGAAAAGTCTCAACGCTGGCCCAGCAGGACTCGAACCTGGAAACTGCAGCTTACGAGCTTGGCGCGCTCCCTACTGAGCCCTTTCCCTGCCCCTAAGCAGGGTGATTAGCTCAGATGAATCTTAATGCTGGCACAATTGAAACTCGGACCTGAGACAACAAATTACGAACCAAGAGTAATATTGTCGTGTTTCTTCCCATATAGACTAAAGTCAATCATTTCATTAAGAATTTTCTTTCACATTATTATCATCAATTACCTTCAAGCAGCCATGGGTTACGGAGGTCCAACCAGATCGTGCAATTTAGTTCTCCAAGCAAGTCTGTCCTGAGCTACATCTACTGCATCTGGCCACTGCACACCAATTCTAACAAGGTCCTGTTTGACATTGTCTGCCCACCGCATCCTAGGTCTCGCCTTCTTTCTGAGGCCTTTAGGCACACTGTTCATAACCCTATTTGCCAATCTATAATTATTCGTAGGGCAACATGGCCAAACCAATGGAGTCTCTCTCTGCACAATATGCTGCTCAGAGGAGGTTGCCGACTCCTTTTCCTAACCTCATCATTAGTTGCAAAGTTGAACCACCTAATGCCCAAGATACTGCGTAAGCATCTAGAATCAAAAGCATCTAGTTTCCTGTTATCTTGTTTACAATGCGTCTAAATTTCACTACCATAACTAACGTTAGAAAGAATCAAACAATTGTAGAGTCTAATGTTAGTCTAGATGTATATGCCTATTTCTTCACACTTTCCATAGATTCTTAAAAGTCCCGGCAGCAATCCCTTTCGTCTGTTAATCTCATGCCGCACATCACCATTATCTGTTACATAGCTCCCAAGATAATTAAATTGTGACGCCTGCTCAAGATTGCAACCATTCAGATTAACTGAATCACAGCCTGCCTGACCAATTTTCATCACTTTAGTTTTCTCTCAGTTTATAACCAAACCTACTCTACTACCAGTCTCATCAACAGCCCTAATGAAAGAGTTCATCTCATCAACATCCCTAATGAAAGAGTTCATCTCATCAACATCATTTGCCAAAAGGGCTAAATCATCAGCATAATCTAAATCAGAAATTTTCGTATCTCCAGTCCATTTAAGGCCAAAATCTTTCCCTTGAAGTGAATTTCGCATAACGTAATCAATAACCAAGTTAAAGAGAAAAGGAGACAAAATGCACCCTTGTCGAACACCAGAAGTAATGCTAAACCAACTGCTACAAGCCTTACCAACTCTCACACACGACTCAGTGTTATTATACAGAGCTTTCATAACGTTAACTAACTCGTCTGGTATGCCATAAGATCTCACGATCACAACTTGTCACAAATTATGAAATTTGTAACAATTTATGTTTTGTAAATTGAAAAAAAAATAGGTTTATTGTTTCAGTCAAATTTTTCTTTCTCTGCTTGTAAGAGAGGGTGTTGTACAATAGGTTAGCGAGCTAGACGCGTAATCTGTCGAATCCCAATTTTGAGAGCATTGAAATTTATCTCTATAACTCCCCCCCCCCCCCCCAACACACACACACCACCACCATCATCTTGCTCTAGGTCACAAAGAAAATACTAAAGGGTTTAGAAAGGAAGCCCCTTCCGCACGGATGGAAAGTTTAGCCGTGGCAGCATGTGAAACTCTGGATGACCTTGAGAGAGGCTTCCCTCTGTCTCTTAACAGCTGGCCAGTGGGTCCCTCTCTCCAAGGGGCGGGGGTGGCTCAGTCGGTAGCGCGCCAGACTCGTAATCTGTAGTTCCCAGGTTCGAGTCCCAGCTGGGTCAGCGTTGAGATTTATCTCCGCAAAATTCCCTGCCCACGGTCAGTAGGGGACAACTACCAAGATGGACGGCAATTTCCAAGACGGACGGCGACTTGGAAAGGCCGCCGTCCGTCGGATGGGATGTTAAGCCGTGGCCCCGTGTGCGGGAGAGCCATACCCTGTGCATGTTAAAGAACACGCTGAATGGCCTTGACGGGAGGCTACCATCTGTCTCCCAACAGTTGTTCCAGTGGGTCCCCTCCCCCAACCTTCTCTGAGCCTTCGGGGTTCATGTGACCTGGCCATTTAGCCCATGGTGTGCAAAAAAAGTGCCGCTCAGAGGTAAAACAACCCAACCCTCTCTCCAACTTTCTCTGAACCATTGGGTTCCTTGTGACCTGGATATTTAAGTCTGTTGTGTGCAAAAATAGTTCCGCTTAGTGACAAAATAAAATACAAGATGTATTAATTAAAGAAGGGTACTTATTCATTAATACTTATCTTGTGATTCTTTTCACTTAAGAAATGAGAAAAAAAAATACAAAATATTGATTCAAAATTTTGATTTCCCTTTCTTAAAAAGCCATTCATTTGCCAGTTTCTGTATTTTGCACACAGCCTTGGCGAAACTAGAGTCAGCTTTGATTTAGGTAAGGACAATAGTAATAACTACTGAGGATAAAAAAATAATGATGCTGGCCGATGACGATAAAAATAATATTGATGCTAATGGAAAAAAGAACAACGGTGATGCTGATGGGGATAAAAGTGACACCATGATCACTGATGGAGATAAAACCAAATGATGGAACTGGTGGAGATAAAAGCAATATCATAATGATTAATGGAGATAAAAAACATGATGATTCATGGAAATAAGCAATATCATGATGATTGATTGAGATAAAAAGTAATATCATGATGATTGATGGATATTAAAACGACACAATGATGATTAAAGGAGATAAAAAGTAATATCATGATGATTGATGGATATTAAAACCACACAATGATGATTGAAGGAGATAAAAAAAACAATATCATGATGACTAGTGGAGATACAAACGACATCATGATAATTGATGGAGATAAACAATATCATGAAGACTGATGGAGATAAAAGCAACATCATGATGATTGATTGAGATAAAAAGTAATATCATGATGATTGATGGATATTAAAACGACACAATGATGATTCATAGAGGTAAAAAGCAATATCATGATGATTAATAGAGATAAAAATAAAAGTGATGATTCCTTTAAAGGGAAGAAGGTACTCCCCTACACAAAGGACGGAGATAACCTAGAAACTCAATTGGGCTTATCACATGGTTTCTCATTAAGAACAAACAAGCAAACATGGACAGCTGGTTTAGAAATTAGGTACGCTAATTACTAGATCAGTTATGGGCTAGAACAGGGGTGGGCAATTGTTTTCGTATCTACACTGCGCATGCGTATTGAGTGGCCGTCCTAGTGGAAAATACGAGACGAATCTTCGGTCGCGCACGGGAAGGAAATCTCGGTTCAAGGCGGATTTTTCTGACTGTCTTGGCGTGCCACAAAAAACTCTTAGCGGGCAGAATGTGGCCCGCGGGCCGCTATTTGCCCACCCCTGGGCTAGAAGATACGATACTTAATGAAGGAAAAAATAGTGGTGATGACTAATGATGATAGGAACAATGTTAATAGAGAAAAGAACAACGGTTATGCTGATGCGGATGAAGACAGCATCATGATAATTGATTGAGATAAAAGCCACGGTGACAGCTAATAAAAATAAACGATGGCGGCTGATGATCATTAACTCTCATCCTTAATCATCTTACGTTATAAATCCTAACTATTTCGTAAAATGCGTACGTATTTAATTCAACGAAATATATTTGCTGGAGACACATGCCCATGGGGGGCGGGGGGGGGCTCAGTCGGTAGCGCGCCAGGCTCGTAATCTGTAGTTCCCAGGTTCGAGTCCCAGCTGGGTCAGCGTTGAGATTTATCTCCGCAAAATTCCCCGCCCTGCCCACGGTCAGTAGGGGACACCGATGGGCTTGGAAAGGCCGCCGTTCGTCGGATGGGATGTTAAGCCGTGGCCCGTGTTCGGGAGAGCCATACCCTGTCCACGTTAAAGAACACGCTGGATGGCCTTGACGGGAGGCTACCATCTGTCTCCCAACAGCTGTTCCAGTGGGTCCCCTTCCCTAACCTTCTCTAAGCCTTCGGGGTCCATGTGACCTGGCCATTTAGCCCATGGTGTGCAAAAAAGTGCCGCTCAGAGGTAAAACAACCCAACCCAAAGGTCTAGGCAGAAGAAACTTTTATTTCAGTAGTTTAAATGTTCGACGTGAAATATATCTTTCAATACAATCAATCTCAAGTACTGTGATTTGCATAACATTTGGCGTATTTATTCTAGAGAGAATTTCTACTAATACTTCATAGCAAAGGAGATTTTTCCTTTAAAAAATAGTAATGAAATATGATCCCTCTATGACCAGACAGTGATGAAAATATTAAATCTTATAACACTGCATTGGGTTGCCATGGTAATGATTGCTTTGACTCTTATAACACTGCCTTGGGTTGCCATGGTAACGCTGAAAACAAGCGACGGCACGAGACTTCAAATTGCATAACCAGCATGTTGCCCAAAATTATGAATATATGTTTAAAAAATCTAAAAGCTTATAACAAAGTGCGTTTCACGGCGGTCGCATTTACCTTCTGCATGCTGAGTTAATACACAATATTCGACTACAAGCATCATCGTAAAAGCCTAGAGAATGATGGCATCACAATTAATTTATCCACACAGCGGAATAACTGGTTAATAACTTATAAGCCTTGTCCATATCACTAATGCCAGGCTGCTCTTACAGATATAATCCTGATCTACAGCATCGAAAAGTTATTAGAGTAATAAATTCAATCCGGTTATGCAATGTATTCCTATCTTCACATTTTGCTAATAAATTATTCAACTGAACTCAAATTTCTCATATATGGCAGGCAACAGTTTAATGCGCTTCGTGAATACACATTTGCTCATGCGTTATTACTGTAATTGAATAAATCACTTTCATTATCCCAAACAAGTATCGCTCTGGAAAGTTCTAAAACCACTCTTCAAACAAAACATAACTGGTGAAAGATATCGATACGATGGACAAACTTCTAAATGATAATTTACAGTTTTAAACTCTTCATTTCCATTAAACGTCTTAGCTTCTAATTTCCTTTCCAAAACATTTTTCGGGTCCGTTTCATTGAGCTAAGTGCGCCTAATCACCTTTCTAACACACAACGCACACACACATATTATCAGTCTAAAAAATAATGTGTTCTCTTTTAATTTTCTTTGCTAATGTGTTCTCTTTTAAGTAAGAAAAGTCAATAGTGATTAATTACAGAATGTGGGGTGTGTGTATCGCAATTCGCCTGTTAATTCTGGCGTTGGGTCTTTTCACAAGATTTCAAATCATAAGGAGGATTTCGCGTCAAATTTAAGCATCAGAGTTTGAAGCTTTAAAAATTTATATCTGGTTGAAGATAATGGTGGAGAAACCATTTCTCTGCTTCATTAGATATTTTGCTTTTAGCCAAAGCAGATTCACAAATAAGTACACAAAAATGTATTATTTCGTTCGTGGAAAAAAAAATTCTGTGATGCGTCAATTCATCGGTGATGTTCACAGGCAACCCTTACGTGGCCAGGAATGTTTTTAATTAAAGCTCTGAATGAGTAAGAGAAAAAAATCATTGGTTCGATATTATTGATTACAACTTAATGCTTCCAGATTTATGGTAGAATTGTGTTGGTTTGTGCAATTTTAAATTTGCTCTCGTTAGCTTACAATGCAATTGGTTTAGCATTACTTCTGGTGTTCGACAAGGATGAATTTTGTCTCCTTTTCTCTTTAGTTTGGTTGTTGATTATGTTATGCGAAATTCACTTCAAGGGAAAGATTTTGGCCTTAAATGGGCTGGAGATACGAAAATTTCTGATTTAGATTATGCTGATGATTTAGCCCTTTTGGCAAATGATGTTGATGAGATGAACTCTTTCATTCGAGCTGTTGATGAGACTGGTAGTAGAGTAGGTTTGGTTATAAACAGAGAGAAAACTAAAGTGATGAAAATTGGTCAGGCAGGCTGTGATTCAGTTAATCTGAATGGTTGCAGTCTTGAGCAGGTGTCACAGTTTAATTATCTTGGGAGCTATGTAGCAGATAATGGTGATGTAAGGCATGAGATTAACAGACGAATAGGGATTGCTGCCGGGACTTTTAAGAATCTATGGAGATTGTGGAGAAATAGGCGTATACATCTAAAGACTAAAATTAGACTGTATAATAGTTTGGTTCTTTCTAGGGTTAGTTATGGTAGTGAAACTTGGACACTGTGTAAACAAGATAACAGGAAACTAGATGCTTTTGATTCTAGATGCTTACGCAGTATCTTGGGCATTAGGTGGTTCAACTTTGTAACTAATGATGAGATTAGGCAAAGGAGTTTGCAACCTCCTTTAAGCAGCGTATTGTGCAGAGAGAGACTCCGCTGGTTTGGCCATGTTGCCCGTATGGATAATTATAGATTGGCGAATAGGGTTATGAACAGTGTGCCTAGAGGCCTCAGAAAGAAGGGGAGACCTAGGATGCGGTGGGCAGACAATGTCAAACAGGACCGTGTTAGAATTGGTATACAGTGGCCGGATGCAGCAGATGTAGCTCAGGACAGATATGCTTGGAGAATTAAACTGCGCGGTCTGGTTGGACCTCCGTAGCCCATGGCTGCTTGAGGATGATGATGATGATAGCTTACAATCTTTCTTCTATGTGATTTATATTTAATTAAAATATTTCCTATTTTGATTTTTCTCCTAAGTCATAATTTTCTCTTAATGTCGTTAAAAAGTGGAAAGTCGGGGAAATGCAAAAATTTATCAAATATTTGTAAAATTATTATTAGTGTCTGAATAATGATTCTTACAGCGGTTACTTCATTTTGACCTGTTCAACTGAACGTTTTTGGGTTTGGGTTGGGTTGTTTTACCTCTGAGCGGCACTTTTTTGCACACCATGGACTAAATGGCCAGATCACATGGACCCCGAAGGCTCAGAGAAGATTGGGGGAGGGGACACACTGGAACAGCTGTTGGGAAACAGATGGTAGCCTCCCGTCAAGGCCATCCAGCGTGTTCTTTAACGTGCACAGGGTATGGCTCTTCCGCACACGGGGCCACGGCTTAACGTCCCATCCGACGGACGGCGGCCTTTCCAAGCCCATCGGTGTCCCCTACTGACCGTGAGCAGGGCTGGGAAATTTTGCGGAGATAAATCTCAACGCTTACCCAGCTGGGACTCGAACCTGGGAACTACAGATTACGAGCCTGGCGCGCTACCGACTGAGCCCCCCCCCCTCCCCTCCGCTCACAGGTAAAACAACCCAATCCAGTTACTAGAATTCAGAAATGTGCCTTCTTGCCCCCTCCTTTTCCTGGATCCAGCCTTGGTATGAAATGGGGTATTATTTGGAACTGGAGAGACTATGAGACTGCGCAGTAGAAGCCTCGGCAATTCTCATAGATCATTGATCAACTGATATACAATTGGTTGCCCATTGACCAATGATTCATTACAACCCTCGAAGATTCAAATGAGCACTCTGGGGATTGGCTCATTCGGTAGAGTACCAGGCTCATAATCTGCAGTTCCCACTTTCGAGTCCCAACTGTGACAGTGATGAATTTACACCCCCCCCCCCTCCCGTATAACCCCCAATCTTCTCTAGGTCAGAGAGAGGATACCAATGGGCTTGAAAAGGACGCCGTCCATCGAATGAAACGTTAAGCCTTGTCCCCGTGTGCATGAAAGAGATACTCTTGTGCGCTTTAAATAACACGCTGGATGGACTTAAATGGAGAGATGATCGGCTCTGTTGGTGACACGCCAGGCTCGTAATCTGCAGTTCCCAGGTTCGAGTCCCAGATTTATCTCCGCCAAACCCTCATCTTACAGTCGCTCAAAAGATGGATACCAATAGATTCATCCGTCGGATGCGACGTTAAGACGTGGTCCAGTGTGCAGGAGAGCCACACCCTATGCATCTTAAAGAACGCGCTGGATGGCCTTGACGGGAGGCTACCATTAACACCTCTCCAATGGGTTCCCTTTTCCAACTTTCTCTGAACTCTTGGGGTCCTTGTGACCTGATCATTTATCCTATTGTGTGCCAAAAAATAGTGCGGCTCAGAGGCAAAACAACCTAACTTAAATGTAAATTTTGTTAATACCCTATCAGCTGTCCAGTGGATCTACTTTCCGCATCGAACGTTGAAACTCGGTCTTCTGGATCCCTAACAATTTAGTCCATTGTGTGCAAAAAAGGGCCTCTTAAAGGTAACGCAACCCGATCTTTCCGATTTAGTCCATCCCCTTTTCTCCCTACCTACTCGGGGCGGGGGTGGCTCAGTCGGTAGCGCGCCAGGCTCGTAATCTGTAGTTCCCAGGTTCGAGTCCCAGATGGATCAGCGTTGAGATTTATCTCCGCAAAATTCCCCGCCCTGCCCACGGTCAGTAGGGGACACCGATGGGCTAGGAAAGGCCGCCTCCGTCGGATGGGACGTTAAGCCGTGGCCCCGTGTGCTGGAGAGAGCCATATCCTGTGCACGTTAAAGAACACGCTGGATGGCCTTGACGGGATACTACCATCTGTCTCCCAACAGCTGTTCCAGTGGGTCCCCTCCCACAACCTTCTCTGAGCCTTAGGGGTCCCTGTCACCTGGCCATTTAGCCCATGGTGTGCAAAAAAGTGCCGCTCAGAGGTAAAGCAATCCAACGTTAAAGAACACGCTGTATGGCCTTGACGGGAGGCTACCATCTGTCTCCCAACAGCTGTTCCAGTGGGTCCCCTCCCCCAACCTTCTCTGAGCCTTCGGGGTCCTTGTGACCTGGCCATTTAGCCCATTGTGTGCAAAAAAGTGCCGCTCAGAGGTAAAACAACCCCATGTTAAAGAACACGCTGGATGGCCTTGACGGGATACTACCATCTGTCTCCCAACAGCTGTTCCAGTGGGTCCCCTCCCACAACCTTCTCTGAGCCTTCGGGGTACCTGTCACCTGGCCATTTAGCCCATGGTGTGCAAAAAAGTGCCGCTCAGAGGTAAAGCAATCCAACGTTAAAGAACACGCTGTATGGCCTTGACGGGAGGCTACCATCTGTCTCCCAACAGCTGTTCCAGTGGGTCCCCTCCCCCAACCTTCTCTGAGCCTTCGGGGTCCTTGTGACCTGGCCATTTAGCCCATAGTGTGCAAAAAAAGTGCCGCTCAGAGGTAAAACAACCCAACACAACCCAACCCTATTTAGTATATCCCCTTTAATCCCTACCTACTCTTCAATATTTTTTCCTATATCCGCTATTGGCCTGCACTCCTGAATATAAATATTTGATTGATAACTTCTGAAAAGCATTTGTCCGTTCAGATACAAATTCTCAACACGGTAGAAAACATCGAAATTTTTGGAATTTCGTTCCACAAATCCAGCACACTCAACGGTTCTCAACATTTTCAATTGACCACATTTATATCCAAACGTCGGGCCCTGTCAAAAAATATAAATCTTTCTTTCGTGAAACGAGTTCTCTAATGCGATAGCACTGCCTTAATCTCTCCTGTTGAAAGCGAAATCGAAAAATGCTTATTCGCTGCAAGTGCAAGGATATATAACAGCTCGGAGCTGGTTTGTCTGTGAGCTTTGAAAATGAAGAGGAACATGATCTAATCGTACCGAAAGCGATCCCAATTTCCCTTTACAGATAAATAAGTAGATAATTTTAGAATCCAAGTATCTTCTCGTATAGCTCTAAAAATGTTTTGAAAGTATACAAAATTTGATAATGATTATATTTATTACTAAAATCAAAATAGGGGTGGCTCAGTCGGTAGCGCTCCAGGCTCGTAATCTGTAATTCCCAGGTTCGAGTCTCAGCTGGGTCAGCGTTGAGATTTATCTCGCAAAATTCCCCGCCTTGCCCACGGTCATTAGGGGATACCGATGGGCTTGGAAAAGCCCTCGTCCATCGGATGGGACGTTAATCCGTGGTGCCGTGTGCGGGAGACAACAGCTGTTCCAGTGGGTCCCAACCTTCTCTGAGCCTTCGGGGTCCATGTGACCTGGCCATTTAGCCCATGGTGTGCAAAAAAGTGCCGCTCAGAGGTAAAACAACCCAACCCTAAATCACAATAACTGACATCAACTACCAAAAAAGGTGATTTTTTACATCATCATCATCATCAAGCAGCCATGGGCTACGGAGGTCCAACCAGACCGTGCAATTTAGTTCTCCAAGTAAGTCTATCCTGAGCTACATCTACTGCATCTGGCCACTGCACACCAATTCTAACAAGGTCCTGTTTGACATTGTCTGCCCACCGCATCCTAGGTCTCCCCCTCTTTATGAGGCCTCTAGGCACACTGTTCATAACCCTATTCGCCAATCTATAATTATCCATACGGGCAACATGGCCAAACCAACGGAGTCTCTCTCTACACAATATGCTGCTTAAAGGAGGTTGCAGACTCCTTTGCCTAACCTCATCATTAGTTACAAAGTTGAACCACCTAATGCCCAAGATACTGCGTAAGCATCTGGAATCAAAAGCATCAAGTTTCCTGTTATCTTGTTTACAAAGTGTCGAAGTTTCACTACCATAACTAAACCCTAGAAAGTTTTTACACATTGAGAAAATGAAATTATGTTCGTTTCAAGAAAAGATAGGACGCGTATCATTTCACAAAGAGAGGCATTTAAATCATGTTAATTTCAAAAAGATAGATAATCTACAGTTTTTTTACACATAATGAAAAATGATGTGATGTTAATTTCAAAGTAGGCAGTCTAAATGGATTTCATTTTACACAGAGAAAAGGAAATCATGTAAATTTCAAAAGAATAGAGGGCTTTTAATCGGTTTCCTATTTTCCCACAGAATATGTCTCTAGCAGTCTATCTCCTTTGAAATTGGGGCGGGGGGTGGCTCAGTCCTTAGTGTGCCAGGCTCGTAATCTATAGTTCCCAGGTTCGAGTCAGTGCTGGGTCAGCGTTGAGATTTATCTCCGCAAAATTCCCCACCCTGCCCACGGTCAGTAAGGGACACCGATGGGCTTGGAAAGGCCGCCGTCCGTCGGATGGGACGTTAAGCCGTGGCCCCGTGTGTGGGAGAGCTGTTCACGTTAAAGAACACGCTGGATGGCCTTGACGGGAGGCTACCATCTGTCTCCCAACAATAGCTGTTCCAGTGGGTCCCCTCCCCCAACCTTCTCTGAACCTTCGGGGTCCTTGTGACCTGGCCATTTAGCCCATGGTGTGCAAAAAAGTGCCGCTCAGAGGTAAAACAATCCAATCCAACTCCTTTGAAATTCAATATTATTTGAGTAACAGATATTATAATAATTATCCCATTTTTAGTAAGAAGTATTATTGCTTTCCTTTTTGTTAGATCACAGATATTCAAATTTTTTACTTGAACACATAAATGAGGAACAAAAAATTAATTCATAGACACTAGCAAAACCTTAATCTTTGCACTTTCGAAATCTTTCTGTAATTTGAAGTTTCCCCTTTAAGGATGATAAAAGTTTTAAAATGACAAAAATTTGAATCAGGACTGGACATCTCCGCGTGTATACATTTAATACAAGTTACAGAAAAGTTCCTGAAACGTTAACATATTCGTAATTTAAAGTTGTGAATGATACAGTACGGGAATGGGGACAATCTGATGTCCCCCCCCCCCCCCCCCGTAATCTGATGTTCCCAGAGTCAGGTTCTATCTGCGCCTGCATTGAGGTTTTCTCTGCTAAACTTTACTCCCTTTGAGGTCGGATAGGAAAAAAAAACTGATATGCTTAGAAACGTGGAGCCATCTATTGGATTGGTCAATAAATTGTGGTTCCAGTGCATGGAGTCTTGTATTATGCACGTTAAAGAACACGCTGGATGGTCTTGAGAGAAGGAGACTTCTGTCTCCTAAGAGCTGTTCATTAGATCGACTTCTCTTATGCAGCTGTTCTTATTTTATCTCTAAGCTTCACTTTTTCCGCACATAATGAATTAAATAGACAGGTCATAATGACCCCAAGGGCTCAGAGAAGGGTTGGGGAAGAGGGACCCACTGGATTTTTAGGAGACAGATGGAAGCTTATCGTTAAGATACCCAGAGTGTTCTTTAATGTACAGAGCATGGCTCTCACCTACACACAGTGCCACGGCTTAACGTCTCATCCTACGGACGACGGACCATTCAAGCATTCCAAGTCCATTCAAGCCCGTTTTGATTGAAGGTAAGGTGAGAGTTAGCGGACCTTATTTTATCCAGTTTTCAGCTCTTGGGTCATTATCCCCTTTTTAGAAAACCTCGTCCTACAGTCGCTCAAAAGATGGATAACAATAGATTTGGAAAGGCCGTCATCCGTCGGATGAGAGGGAGATGCAGGATGTGCAGGTGTGCAGGAGACGGAGTGCAGGATGTGCAGGTGTGCAGGAGACGGAATGCAGGATGTGCAGGTGTGCAGGAGACGGAATGCAGGATGTGCAGGTGTGCAGGACACAGAGTGCAGGATGTGCAGGTGTGCGGGAGACGGAGTGCAGGATGTGCAGGTGTGCAAGAGACGGAGATGCAAGATGTGCAGGTGTGCAGGAGACGGAGATGCAAGATGTGCAGGTGTGCAGGAGACGGAGATGCAAGATGTGCAGGTGTGCAGGAGACGGAGTGCAGGATGTGCAGGTGTGCAGGAGACGGAGTGCAGGATGTGCTGGAGACGGAGATGCAGGATGTGCTGGAGACGGAGATGCAGGATGTGCAGGAGACGGAGATGCAGGATGTGCAGGAGACGGAGATGCAGGATGTGCAGGTGTGCAGGAGACGGAAATGCAGGATGTGCAGGTGTGCAGGAGACGGAAATGCAGGATGTGCAGGAGATGGAAATGCAGGATGTGCAGGTGTGCAGGAGACGGAGTGCAGGATGTGCAGGTGTGCAGGAGACGGAGTGCAGGATGTGCAGGAGACAGAGTGCAGGATGTGCAGGAGACGGAGATGCAGGATGTGCAGGTGTGCAGGAGACAGAGTGCAGGATGTGCAGGTGTGCAGGAGACGGAGATGCAGGATGTGCAGGTGTGCAGGAGAGCCACACCCTATGCATCTTAAAGAACGCGCTGGATAACCTTGACGGGAGGCTACCATTAATACCTCTGCAATGGGTTCCCTTCTCTGAACCCTTGGGGTCCTGTGACCTGATTATTTATTCTATTGTGTGCCAAAATGATTTATAACATTTACAGAATTTAATGTGATGAATTTACACTGCAAATTCCTGTAATTGCCTCTATCATTATTTCATATATTCATTTACAGCAAATAATAAGCAAAAAAACACTTTTCCTCTACAGTTGGGGTACATGTGAGTTGCTAATTCAATCCGGCAAAGTGCCTCTCAAAAATAAACCAATATCAGAATCTCTTTTTCTTTAATATTTAAATTTTTTTGAGGAAACAGAAAGCTTTTTTTGACTCATTTATGTTTTATGGATTTTTTACCAAAAAAATTAGGCAATTAAATTCTTTTAGCGCAAGCCATAATATATTTTTTGCGTTTTTTCTTATCCATAAGTTGCAGACTTCAGTTGTGAGAAGAGATTCACCTGACACTCACATTTTACGCCTTCAAGAAAAGAATAACTGGTGTAATAATTAAAATATGAATCCTCTTTAACAAGTTCAATAAAGTTTCCTTCCTCAAGTTCTGCACTTCCACTCTAAACCTAGGGCGGGGGTGGCTCAGTCGGTAGCGCGCCAGACTCGTAATCTGTAGTTCCCAGGTTCGAGTCCCAGCTGGGTCAGCGTTGAGACTTATTTCCGCAAAATTCCCCGCCCTGCCCACGGTCAGTAGGGGACACCGATGGGCTTGGAAAGGCCGCCGTCCGCCGGATGGGACGTTAAGCCGTGGCCCCGTGTGCGGGAGAGCCATACCCTGTGCACGTTAAAGAACACGCTGGATGGCCTTGACGGGAGGCTACCATCTGTCTCTCAACAACTGTTCCAGTGGGTCCCCTCCCCCAAGCTTCTCTGAGCCTTCGGGGTCCATGTGACCTGGCCATTTAGCCCATGGTGTGCAAAAAAGTGCCGCTCAGAGGTAAAAAAACCCAACAACCCAACCTTCGAAAGGCCTTCGTCCGTCGGATGGGACGCTAAGCCATGGCCCCGTGTGCGGAAGAGCCATACCCTATGCACGTTAAAGAACACGCTGGATGGCCTTGACGGGAGACTACCATCTGTCTCCCAACAGTTGTTCCAGTGGGTCCCCTCCCCCAACCTTCTCTGAGTCTTCGGGGTCCATGTGACCTGGCCATTTAGCCCATGGTGTGCAAAAAAGTGCCGCTCAGAGGTAAAACAACCCAACTCGAAACCTCTCCACGAAAAACTAACTCAAACAAGAAATTAGAAAGTTTTACCGAGGTTACAACTCTGCGCTCAATATCTCTACACGTAGGCGAAGATCAAAAAACCTAAAAAAAAAAACGAAAGGGAAATTAAAAAAAACCACAAACTTACGAGAGGGCTTCTGCTGTGCAGAGCAGCTCTTTAAGACAGCTTTATACTAGCAGATAGCTTCTACCATTACTTAAGCGTACGGCAAATAATGTAAAATCGATGGCTTTAAATTATGTTTCTTTAGGAAGGTCCAGAACAAAAAAAAATGATAGAAAAAATTTCCATCTGTTCCAGGAAGGCAGCTGCAGACCACATTGCTTCCTCCGCTGCATTCCTAGAGAGCGTCTACTTTAAAAAAAAATCAGTTAGTTTTTACGGAAAAAAAGTTTCTCTAAACTATTAAATTCCCTTTTTTGACTCTGCTCCATTAAGGTCTCCAAAGGGGTCACTGCATCAAACTGCGTGTCCTAGATGATAAAGTAACAGCTATTCTGACAAAAGTCGATGCAAAAAAACGAAGTGTAGGTTTGACAGAAATATCTCTTGTTTAACAGAGTCTCTTCTATCTTAATCTCTTCCATTTTTTTTTGTTCTTGATTTTGAGCGTGACGATCGGATGCTGACACCTAACGATTTCTTCGAAGAGTTCGTCAGAAGATATTAAGCTGTAGATGAGGAGGAAGTTGGGTTGGGTTGTTTTACCTCTGAGCGGCACTTTTTTGCACACCATGGGCTAAATGGCCAGATCACATGGACCCCGAAGGCTCAGAGAAGGTTGGGGGAGGGGACCCACTGGAACAGCTGTTGGGAGACAGATGGTAGCCTCCCGTCAAGGCCATCCAGCATGTTCTTTAACGTGCACAGGGTATGACTCTCCCACACACGGGGCCACGGCTTAACGTCCCATCCGACGGACGGCGGCCTTTCCAAGCCCATCGGTGTCCCCTCCTAACCGTGGGAAGGGCGGGGAATTTTACGGAGATAAATCTCAACGCTGACCAGCTGGGACTCGAACCTGGGAACTACAGGTTTCGCGTCTGGCGCGCTACCGACTGAGCCACCCCCGCCCCTGAGGAGGAAGTACAGTCGCTCAAAGAAGTATCCGAACACTATGGTTGATTACGGAATTCAGAAAAAAAATATCTGGCAACAATTTTTCTTAGAAATTAGTGATTTGGCAACCTACGTGCTGTGATCACTAATTTCTAAAAAAAATCGTTGCCAGTTATTTTTTCTGAATTTCGTAATCAGCCATAGTGTTTGGATACTTTTTTCAGCGACTGTACAATAACTTCTGGAATGTTTTGAAGTTGGATATGTGTTTTGACGCTATCAGACATAAACGAAGATTTTCGTGTCTGAATAAATAGTTTATGAGTTGGAGGTGATTGGAAATAGGGATCGTTTTACTGTTGCATGCCGAAGTAATTTTCTCTGATGTTCTGAAACAAATAGAGAACGACATCATTTGCAGAAATGAGATTTTATAAACCTTCACCCACCCGTTTTCAAGAAAGAGGAAGCCGATGGATTTCCAAGGCTCGCCGTCCGTCAGATGGAACTTAATGACCTGCTCCTCTGTACACTCTGGATGGCCTTGATGAGAGCCTTCCATATGACTAGTAACAGCTATCCAATGAGGCGTCTTCCTCCAACCTACTCTGAGTCTTTGGGTTGGTCCATTAAGTCCATTGTGGGGGGGGGGGGCTCAGTCGGTAGCGCGCCAGGCTCGTAATCTGTAGTTCCCAGGTTCGAGTTCCAGCTGGGACAGCGTTGAGATTTATCTCCGCAAAATTCCCCGCCCTGCCCACGTTCAGTAGGGGACACCGATGGGCTTGGAAAGGCCGCCGTCCGTCGGATGGGACGTTAAGCCGTGTATCCGTGTGCGGGAGAGCCATACCCTGTGCACGTTAAAGAACACGCTGGATGGCCTTGACGGAAGGCTACCATCTGTCTCCCAACAGCTGTTCCAGTGGGTCCCCTCCCCCAACCTTCTCTGAGCCTTCGGGGTCCATGTGACCTGGCCATTTAGCTCATGGTGTGCAAAAAAGTGCCGCTCAGAGGTAAATTAAACCCATTGTGGGGGGGAAAAGTTCCTCTCATAGGTAAAACAACCCAACCTCAAGGAAAATTACTCTAATCACTTTAATTAATTTAGATTTGCAGAGTCGGTAGCACGCCAGGCGCGTAATCTGTAGTGCCCAGGTTCGAATCCCACCTGTCCCAAAATTGAGTTTCACCTGCGCTAAATCCTTACCCTGCCTTCGGTCAAAGGGGGCACCGATGTGCTTGGAAAGGTCGCCGTCCGTCGGATGGGACCTTAAGCCGTGGTCTGCTCTGTAGGAGAGTCATACTTGTGCACGTTAAAGAACATGCTAGATGACTTTGAGTGAAGGATCCTATCTGCCTGCTAACAGCTGTACCGTGGATTCCCTTCCCTGACCCATCTGTAAGCCCTTGGGACCTTGTGAGCTGGTAATTTAGCCCATTGGGTGCAAAAAAAGTGCTGCTCAGAGGTAAATCAACCCAAATGAAAAGAGATATCTTTAACTCAAGCAGTTTATTATTTTTTTTTAACTGAATTTCGTAACTTTGAGTGTAGTAGTGGGTTGGGTTGTTATACCTCTGAGCGGCACTTTTCTGCACACCATGTGATAAATGGCCAGGTCACAAGGACCCCGAAGGCTCAGAGAAGGTTGGGGGAGGGGACCCACATGAACAGCTGTTGGGAGACAGATGGTAGCCTCCCGTCAAGGCCATCCAGCGTGTTCTTTAACGTTGGGTTGTTTTACCTCTGAGCGGCACTTTTCTGCACACCATGGGCTAAATGGCCAGTTCACAAAGACCCCGAAGGCTCAGAGAAGGTTGGCGGAGGAAACCCACTGGAACAGCTGTTGGGAGACAGATGGTAGCCTCCCGTCAAGGCCATCCAGCATGTTCTTTAACGTGCACAGGGTATGGCTCTCCCGCACACGGGACCACGGCTTAACGTCCCATCCGACGGACGGCGGCCTTTCCAAGCCCATCGGTGTCCTCTACTGACCGTGGGCAGGGAGGGAAATTTAGCGGAGATAAATCTCAACGCTGACCCAGCTGGGACTCGAACCTGGGAACTACAGATTACGAGCCTGGCGCGCTACCGACTGAGCCACCCTCGCCCCGAGTGTAGTAGTGAGAGTAATTGCCTTACTAACTAATGTATTGGCTCTGACTTTGTTTTGCCTTTGAGATTATTTTATTTTTCACAGAATGGGCTAAGCGACAAAATCACAAGGACTCCAAAGGCTCAGATCTGGATAGTGGAAGGAAATATTTGTTAGGGGTTGGTTGGTTTACCTCTGAGCGGCACTTTTTTGCACACCATGGGCTAAATGGCCACGTCAAAAAGACCCCGAAAACTCAGAGAAGGTTGGGGGAGGAGACCTACCGTAACAGCTGCAGGAAATATTTGTTAAAAGGTTGGTTGGTTTACCTCTGAGCGACACTTTTTGGCACACCATAAGCTAAATGGCCACGTCACAAGGACCCCGAAAACTCAGAGAAGGTTGGGGGAGGAGACCCACCGTAACAGCTGCTAGGAGACAGATGTTAACCTCCCGTCATGACCATCCAGCGTGCTCTTCATCAGGGTATGGCTCTCCCACACACGGGGCCACGGCTTAACGTCACATCCGAAGGACGGCGCCTTTCCAAGCCTATCGGTGTACCCGACTGACCGTGGGCAGTTTTGCGAAGATAAATCTCAACGCTGACCTAACTGGGACTCGAACCTGGGAACTACAGATTACGAGCCTGGCGAGCTACCGACTGAGCCACCCCGCCCCATTGTCTGAGTCATCGGGATCCTTGTGACATGGCCATTTAGTCCATTGTGTGCAAAAAGGTGCCTCGCGAGAGGCAACGAAACACTTTTTCCAGAACGACATTAGCTATTTTTTAGATATTCGAACTTCCATATCTCTCAAACTGCTTAATGAATATTGCTGAAAAATGAAAGTTATATAATTTTGGTTGGGATCTTTATTCACGTTTTTCCACGAAAACCTTGCTTAAGAAGTTGAAATCCGACTCTTTACAAAAAAGAAAGTCTCTTTTCCATTAAAGGGGCCACCTAGTGTATATTAAGTAGTTAAGTTGTTTTATCTCTGAGCGGCACTTTTTTGCACACCATGGGCTAAATGGCCAGGTCACATGGACCCGAAGGCTCAGAGAAGGTTGGGGGAGGGGACCCACTGGAACAGCTGTTGGGAGACAGATGGTAGTCTCCCGTCAAGGCCATCCAGCGTGTTCTTTAACGTGCACAGGGTATGGCTCTCCAGCACACGGGGCCACGGCTTAACGTCCCATCCGACGGACGGCGGCCTTTCCAAGCCCATCGGTGTCCCCTACTGACCGTGGGCGGGGAATTTTGCGGAGATAAATCTCAACGCTGACCCAGCTGGGACTCGAACGTGGGAAGTACAGATTACGAGCCTGGCGCGCTACCGACTGAGCCACCCCCGCTCCAGTAGTTAAGTTAAAAAGGCGTTTTAATGTTTTACACAGATAGAATTGAAAACTACTTGAAGGCAATAGGATTTAGAAATAACGACTTGATAATAAAAAGACTTCTACAGGCAAAAAAATAAGAATAATGAATAATTCCACCTCTTTTTTCCCCGTGTTAGTTCTTCATTTGTGATGCTAGAATTCTGCATAGGAATTGACGCAGTTATCTCTGTCGTCATTTCCTGTCAGACGGAACTTTGCGACTTTATATCTGTCGTATTTGAAATCTGCTATTCGCTGCCCACAACCAAATTCGTCTCGTTATTTAACATTCTTAAACAACAACAAAAATAAATCCAACAAGAACTTTTCATCCTTGGCTATGTGTTCCTTTCGTTGCATTTTCATTGGATTTCTCCCTATCTTTTTATTCAAATCGGGGTCAATACATCGCCGAGGCATCCTCGCTTCCCAACACGGAGTGGGGGGGAGGAGGAGGAGGAAATACAAAATAAGCAACCAAAGAAATAAATAGGGACCTTTCCGCCATCCGATAATAGTTGCCATCGCAAACTGTTGGAGAATGGAGAGAAAAGAATAGGAAACTTTCTGAGAACACCAAAGAGTTCTGTGTGACTGGAATGTTCTGGAAAAGGACGAGTGTGGGGTGAATGTGTCTGTGTTTGATGTGTGGGAGTGTGTGGGAGCAGTCCTCCCTTACCCGCAAAAGAAATGAGGGAGGGCCGCGAGAGGGGAGAGTAAAGGGGAAGAGAAGGTTGGCAGAGAAGAAGTTTGTTGAACTGAGAAGAATTTCAATTCGCTTGTGGAAGTGAGAGTGAGAATGGGCCGCTTTAAAATCAAAGATATTTGGTTTAGAGGAGAAGCTCTCGGCAGTCTGGTTGTGGCTGTTGGGCAGAGGAAACTAAATTGAAAGGAAAGTGGTCTTTCTCTTTGACGGTTATTCCCATGGAGATGAGCGCTTTTCTTAAAAATCTGGGTTTCTAGCCCAAAAGATGTTGTTAGAGTTCTGATTTTATAAAAAGAATCGCTTTCCAGAAAAGTAATATCGTATTTTGAAGGTTTATTGATTGGTTATTTTACCTCTGAGCGGCACTATTTTGTGCGTAATGGGCTATAAATGGTCAGGTCACAAGGAACCCGAGTCTCGAGAAAGGTTGGGATAGGCAGACCCACTGGACAGCTGTTAGGAGAAAGATGGATTGGAAGAGATGGATTTCCCTTGAAAGCCATCCAGCTTGCTCTTTAATGCAGAAAGAATGTGGCTCTTCTACCAATGAGACTACGGCTTAAAATCCCATCCGACGGACGGATGCATTCTCAACGCAATCAGTGTCCCTTTTTTTACAGAGGGGAGGATGTCATCTCAATGCTGTCACATTTAGACTAAAACCTGGGAACCGCAGATTACGAGACTGGCGCTGTACAGTCGCTCAAAAAAGTATCCGAACGCTATGGTTGATTACAGAATTCAGAAAAAATATCTGGAGCGTGTACAGCAACTGTACACGCTCCAGTTACCGTTCACAGCAAAGTGGAGCGTGTGCAGTTACTGCACACGCTCCAGTTTGCTGTGAACGGTAACTGCACACGCTCAATATTTTTGTGAGTGGGCCCACACGATTCAGGTTTTTGTGACCTCACACGATCCAATGTGCTGTGAACATTAACCGCAACCGCTCCAGTTTGCTGTGAACGGTAACTGCACACGCTCAATATTTTTGTGAGTGGGCCCACACGATCCAATGTGCTGTGAACATTAACCGCAACCGTTCCAGTTTGCTATGAACATTAATCGCAACCGCTCCAGTTTGCTGTGAACGGTAACTGCACGCGCTCAATATTTTTGTGAGTGGGCCCACACGATCCAGGTTTTTGTGAGCTCACACGATCCAATGTGCTGTGAACATTAACCGCAACCGCTCCAGTTTGCTGTGAACGGTAACTGCACACGCTCCATATTTATACGCATTATATATATTAAAAAAATATCCGAACACTATGGTTGATTACAGAATTCAGAAAAAATATCTGGCAACCATTTTTTTTAGAAATTAGTGATCTGGCATTCTTCGTGTCACGTGACACGAAGGTTGCCAGATCACTAATTTCCAAAAAAAATCGCTGCCAGATATTTTTTCTGAATTCTGTAATCAACCATAGTGTTCGGATACTTTTTTGAGCGACTGTACCATTGGGAGCCATATCTCCTGTCAGTTTGAAGGCCTGTAGCTAAAATTAAACCAGAGTCGGAGAAAATATT
Organism: Ryuthela nishihirai; assembly: GCA_038380435.1. Classification (NCBI taxonomy): domain Eukaryota; kingdom Metazoa; phylum Arthropoda; class Arachnida; order Araneae; family Heptathelidae; genus Ryuthela; species Ryuthela nishihirai. The sequence continues at coordinate 21,450,214 of JAWZYU010000002.1, forward strand.
TCAAGTACTTTAAATGTATGCTTTAGCAGATGTTTTATATAAACAAAATTCAGCAGGGCCAAAATCTGGAGCGCCCCCCCCCCCCCAGAATCCGGGAAAGGGTAAAAGAGGCGAAACAGTATTAAACCTTTTTATATTTCACGCATTTTTTGAAGAATTTTATTGAAAAACCAATAAAACGTAGGAGGAAATGTCAAGTCTTTTGCACTTTTACACTTTTTCGACTCGATTGCATTTCTTGTTCCCCGCTCCCCCGAATGTGTTCTGGATTCAGGCCTGTTTAGATGCAATTATTAAATACATAAAGGCACGTTCTCAACTTGCAGTGGCGGGGGTGGCTCAATCGGTAGCGCGCCAGGCTCGTAATCTGTAGTTCCCAGGTTCGAGTTCGAGCTGGGTCAGCGTTGAGATTTATCTCCGCAAAATTCCCCGCCCTGCCCAGGGTCAGTAGGGGACACCGATGGGCTTGGAAAGGCCGCCGTTCGTCGGATGGGACGTTAAGCCGTGACCCTGTGTGCGGGAGAGCCATACCCTGTGCACGTTAAAGAACACGCTGGATGGCCTTGACGGGAGGCTACCATCTGTCTCCCAACAGATGTTCCAGTGGGTCCCCTCCCCCAACCTTCTCTGAGCCTTCGGGGTCCATGTGACCTGGCCATTTAGCCCATGGTGTGCAAAAAATTGCCGCTCAGAGGTAAAACAACCCAACTCAACTTGCAGTTCTTAAGTAAAAGTTAAAACATTTTTTTTTTGTAAAATCTAGCCATGGCCGAGTGGTTAGCGCGCTTGGCTACTGATTTAAGGGACCTGGGTTCGAGCCCCGGGTAAGGCATGGATGTATATGCCGTTTTCTCTGCTGAGGTCCTGTCATCCTCACAGACCTTCTATTATGGCATATAAACTGACAGGCTCCTATCAGACCTCTGTGGCAAGCAGCTGCTTGAGGGGGTATTTATTTTTATTTTTTTATTAGACAATATATTAAAACTCGAAGTTTATAATCTCTGGTCAGTTTTGCATCCAGTTAAAAAATGCTTTATTGCTGTTGTCACTAGTGGAAAAATTTTGTGTCAAAAACTGTACAATCTAGCGTTTGGAAATATTAACTTTATTTTTAGTATTTAGGAATTAATAAATATTAAGAGAAAAAATGTACGAAGGTGTGTTAAGCAGAATAACTACTTGAACTTTTAGTCGCGGCTAGGGTAATTTGCATACAATTATATTTTTAAAACAACGGAATGGGATATTTTGTTTTAAATCCGAGCGGAACTTTATTAGCACACAGTGATCTGAATGGCCTGGTCACAAACACCCCAAAAGCCCAGAGCTGGCTAGAGGATTGGGTTAGGGTTGTTTTACCCCTGAGCGGCACTTTTTTGCACACTATGGGCTAAATGACCAGGGCACTATGGCACTATGGCACTATGCACTATGGCACTATGGGCACTATGGGCTAAATGACCAGGTAACAAGGACCCCGAAGGCTCAGAGAAGGTTGGGGGAGGGTACCTACTGGAACAGCTGTTGGGTGACAAATGGTAGCCTCCCGTGAAGGCCATCCAGCGTATTCTTTAACATGCACAGGGCATGGCTCTCCCGCACACGGGACCACGGCTTCACGTCCCATCCGACGGACGGCGGCGTTTCCAAGCCCATCGGTGTCCCCTACTGACCGTGGGCAGGGTGAGGAATTTCGCGGCTGGGACTCGAACCTGGGAACTAGAGATTATGAGTCTGGCGCGCTCCAAGCCCATCGGTGTCCCCTACTGACCGTGTTTCAAGCCTATCGGTGTCCCCTACTGACCGTGGGCAGGGTGGGGAATTTCGCGGCTGGGACTCGAACCTGGGAACTACAGATTACGAGTCTGGCGCGCTACCGACTGAGCCACCCCCGCCCCACTGGGTAGAGGGAACAGATCCACTGTAAAGCTGTTAGGAAATGAAGAGCGATTTCCAATCAAAGCTATCCGACGCGTTCTTTTAAACCTGCGCATTTTATGGATCTCTCGGAACAAGCTGGTGGGATGCGGAGGAGGGAGGATTCAGTAGTTTGCGCGACAGACTCGTAATGTGGAGTTCCCAGGTTCGAGTCCCACCTGGACCACCGTTTAAATTTAATCAAGCTAAACCCCCATCCTGCCTTCGGTTAGAAAGAGGACACCGATGATAATCTTGGAAAGGCGGCCATCCATCAGATGAGACGTTTAGTCATAGTCCCGTGTGCAGGGAAGGTATGCATTTTGCACATTAAAGAACGCGCTGAATGGCTTTGATGAAAGGCTACCATCTATCTCCTAACAGTTGTCCAGTGGATGAAAAAAGTGTGTGTAAAAAGGCAATCCACCAAACATCTGCGATGTCTAGTGCCCCCAATCAGGGGCGGGGGTGGGCTCAGTCGGTAGCGCGCCAGGCTCGTAATCTGTAGTTCCCAGGTTCGAGTCCCAACTGGGTCAGCGTTGAGATTTATCTCCGCAAAATTTCCCGCCCTGCCCACGGTCAGTAGGGGACACCGATGGGCTTGGAAAGGCCGCCGTCCGTCGGATGGGACGTTAAGCCGTGGCCTTGTGTGCGGGAGAGACATACCCTGTGCACGTTAAAGAACACGCTGGATGGCCTTGACGGGAGGCTACCATCTGTCTCCCAACAGCTGTTCCAGTGGGTCCCCTCACCGAACCTTCTCTGAGCCTTCGGAGTCCATGTGACCTGGCCATTTAAAGCATAGTGTGGAAAAAATTGTCCCTCAGAGATAAAACAACTGACTTTTGGTAGTAGAGAATTTTCAGTATTATCAGAAAGTGCCGGTCAGAGGTAAACCAACCCAACCGAAAGCCCCCAGTCATAAAAAGAGAATATCCCACTGAGTCTACTTGTTTTTTTCCCCCAAGAAGTCAACTCGATATTTTTTCGGTCTCGGATAGATTTGGAGTCAAGAGGATGCTGATCACATCCTCTCGTGCACTGATAACGGCTGGCTCGTTGATAAGGGGATAACTGACGCGAAAAGTTGGCGGAGATAGAATTTCCTCGATTTTTCTTTTCTCTTTCTCTATGCCTCTGCCGTCGGAGAAGAAGGAGAAGAAGGAGCACACATCACGGACGGTGAGAGGCAGAGGAACGTTAAGGTGAGGATGTGATGGCTGAGAGCCAAGCACATTTGTCACAGTTAGGTGGGCCAAGATATCATTTTTTGTTGAGCCAACACCTCGGAGGCTGAGGTTGCTGTCTGATCTCGGAAATTCAAAGGAGTAGAAACGATAACAATATCAACACCTAAGTTAACAAGTGGTTTCCAAAGTGCGAATAGTCAGTTAGTGATTGTCAAACACTATATATATCAAACCGTTTTTCTCTGTACTTTTTTTTTGCTGCTAAAATATAAACGTGTGCTAAAAAACGGGAGAAAAAAATTCACTTTTCATTTAATCGTATAAAAAAAGATTTAATCATATAAAAATAAATCGTGAGATTTAAAGCACAAAAACGACAAATGGGTTGGGTTGTTTTACCTCTGAGCGGCACTTTTTTGCACACCATGGGCTAAATGGCCAGGTCACATGGACCCCGAAGGCTCAGAGAAGGTTGGGGGAGGGGACCCACTGGAACAGCTGTTGGGAGACAGATGGTAGCCTCCCGTCAAGGCCATCCAGCGTGTTCTTTAACGTGCACAGGGTATGGCTCTCCAGCACACGGCGCCACGGCTTAACGTCCCATCCGACGGACGGCGGCCTTTCCAAGCCCATTGGTGTCCCCTACTCACCGTGGGCAGGGCGGGGAATTTTGCGGAGATAAATCTCAACGCTCCAGCTGGGACTCGAACCTGGGAACTACAGATTACGAGCCTGGCGCGCTACCGACTGAGCCACCCCCGCCCCAACGACAAATGAGATCTGGGTTCGAGCCCCGGGTAAGGCATGGATGTATGTGTCGTTTTTCTGCTGAGCGCCTGCCATCCTCTCAGATCTTCTACTACGGCATATAAACTGACAGGCTCCTGTCAGACCTCTGTGGCAAGCAGCTGCTTGAGGGGGTATTTATTATTTTTTATTTACGATGGATGCCGAAGGTGCAGGACACGAACCCACGAATCTTTAGATACAAGACATAGTGGCCACTGAATCAACCGTTGGTTCCGTATTTATGTCCTCAATGTGACCTTTATATCTTTTGCGGAACGTGGCGCGCCTGACGTCATCTATAAGCAGAAAAAATACTTTCATTATTATAGATGGCGCCAGGCCCGCTGCATTTTGTGGCATGGTGGCTCAGTCGCTAGCGCGCCAGGCTCGTAATCTGCAATTCCCAGGTTCCAGTCGTACCTGAATTAGCGCCGAGATTTATCTCTGCAAAATTCCCCTCTCAGTCATTTAGGGACACCGAGGGGCTTGGAAAAGCCGCCGTCCGTCGGATGGGACGTTAAGCCGTGACACCGTGTGCGTGAGAGCCACGCCCTTGTACACGTTAAAGAACACGCTGGATGGCCTTGACGGCAGGCTACCATTTGTCCCCTAACAGCTGTCCAGTGGGTTCCTCCCCACAACCTTTTCTGTGGCGTCGGGGTCTTTGTGATCTGGCCGTTTAACCCATCGTGTACGAAAAGTGACGCTCAGAGGTAAAAGAACCCAAAGCCCGCCACATTCAGCCAAAGATATAAAGGTCACATTGCGGAAATAAATTATGGAGTCGATGGTTGATTTAGTGGTTAGAGCACTCTGGCTTTTATTTAAAGAGCTTGGGTTCGAATCCTACGCCTTCGGTAAAAAATAATTTATTTCGCATAAGTATTTTATTGCATTCTTTATCTAAAGCTAATCTGTGCATTTACCATGGATTAATAAATCATTAGCATAGTATCACAGGTGACGATGTCCTGTAGACATGGAACTCATGAAACGAAATGTGTCGTGAGTAGGATTTCGTGCTCATGTCTCCCAGTAACATGCTAGGAGCTATCCACTATTATCAACTGCCCCAGGAGCGAATCAAATAATATGCGAGAAAGGTTGAGTCCCATTAATTGATGAAAAAGTTAGCCGATGATGGTATAATGTTTAGAGCTCATTGCATGATTCTGAGAGATTTTGTTCGAATCACACTCACCACGAGGGGCGGGGGTGGCTCAATCGGTAGCGCGCCAGGCTCGTAATCTGTAGTTCCCAGGTTTGAGTCCCAGCTGGGTCCGCGTTGAGATTTATTTCCGCAAAATTCCCCGCCCTGCCCACGGTCAGTAGGGGACACCGATGGGCTTAGAAAGGCCGCCGCCCGTCGGATGGGACGTTAAGCCGTGGTCCAGTGTGCGGGAGAGCCATACCCTGTGCACGTTAAAGAACACGCTGGATGACTTTGACGGGAGGCTACCATCTGTCTCCTAACAACTGTTCCAGTGGGTCACCTCCCCTAACCTTCTCTGAGCCTTGAGGGTTCCTCTGACCTGGCGATTTAGCCCATGGTGTGCAAAAAAGTGCCGCGCAGAGGTAAAACAACCCAACCCTGATATATCACAGACGAATGACCTTTCAATCCTCATATGTCATAAGAGAATGACCTTTCAATCCTCATATGTCATAAGAGAATGACCTTTCAATCCTCATATGTCATAAGAGAATGACCTTTCAATCCTCATATGTCATAAGAGAATGGCCTTTCAATCCTCATATGTCATAAGAGAATGACCTTTCAATCCTCATATGTCATAAGAGAATGACCTTTCAATCCTCATATGTCATAAGAGAATGACCTTTCAATCCTCATATGTCATAAGAGAATGGCCTTTCAATCCTCATATGTCATAAGAGAATGGCCTTTCAATCCTCATATGTCATAAGAGAATGACCTTTCAATCCTCATATGTCATAAGAGAATGGCCTTTCAATCCTCATATGTCATAAGAGAATGACCTTTCAATCCTCATATGTCTTAAGAGAATGACCTTTCAATCCTCATATGTCATAAGAGAATGACCTTTCAATCCTCATACGTCATAAGAGAATGACCTTTCAATCCTCATACGTCATAAGAGAATGACCTTTCAATCCTCATACGTCATAAGAGAATGACCTTTCAATCCTCATACGTCATAAGAGAATGACCTTTCAATCCTCACATGCCATAAGAGAATGACCTTTCAATCCTCATATGCCATAAGAGAATGACCTTTCAATCCTCATATGTCATAAGAGAATGGCCTTTCAATCCTCATATGTCATAAGAGAATGACCTTTCAATCCTCATATGTCATAAGAGAATGACCTTTCAATCCTCATATGTCATAAGAGAATGACCTTTCAATCCTCATATGTCATAGGAGAATGACCTTTCAATCCTCATATGTCATAAGAGAATGACCTTTCAATCCTCATATGTCATAAGAGAATGACCTTTCAATCCTCATATGTCATAAGAGAATGACCTTTCAATCCTCATATGTCATAAGAGAATGACCTTTCAATCCTCATATGTCATAAGAGAATGACCTTTCAATCCTCATATGTCATAAGAGAATGACCTTTCAATCCTCATATGTCATAAGAGAATGACCTTTCAATCCTCATATGTCATAAGAGAATGACCTTTCAATCCTCATATGTCATAAGAGAATGACCTTTCAATCCTCATATGTCATAAGAGAATGACCTTTCAATCCTCATACGTCATAAGAGAATGACCTTTCAATCCTCATACGTCATAAGAGAATGACCTTTCAATCCTCACATGCCATAAGAGAATGACCTTTCAATCCTCACATGCCATAAGAGAATGACCTTTCAATCCTCTTATGTCATAAGAGAATGACCTTTCAATCCTCTTATGTCATAAGAGAATGACCTTTCAATCCTCATATGTCATAAGAGAATGACCTTTCAATCCTCATATGCCATAAGAGAATGACCTTTCAATCCTCATATGCCATAAGAGAATGACCTTTCAATCCTCATATGTCATAAGAGAATGACCTTTCAATCCTCACATGCCATAAGAGAATGACCTTTCAATCCTCTTATGTCATAAGAGAATGACCTTTCAATCCTCATATGTCATAAGAGAATGACCTTTCAATCCTCACATGCCATAAGAGAATGACCTTTCAATCCTCATATGTCATAAGAGAATGACCTTTCAATCCTCATATGTCATAAGAGAATGACCTTTCAATCCTCACATGCCATAAGAGAATGACCTTTCAATCCTCTTATGTCATAAGAGAATGACCTTTCAATCCTCATATGTCATAAGAGAATGACCTTTCAATCCTCATATGTCATAAGAGAATGACCTTTCAATCCTCATATGTCATAAGAGAATGACCTTTCAATCCTCTTATGTCATAAGAGAATGACCTTTCAATCCTCATATGTCATAAGAGAATGACCTTTCAATCCTCATATGCCATAAGAGAATGACCTTTCAATCCTCATATGCCATAAGAGAATGACCTTTCAATCCTCATATGTCATAAGAGAATGACCTTTCAATCCTCACATGCCATAAGAGAATGACCTTTCAATCCTCTTATGTCATAAGAGAATGACCTTTCAATCCTCATATGTCATAAGAGAATGACCTTTCAATCCTCATATGTCATAAGAGAATGACCTTTCAATCCTCATATGTCATAAGAGAATGACCTTTCAATCCTCATATGTCATAAGAGAATGGCCTTTCAATCCTCATATGTCATAAGAGAATGACCTTTCAATCCTCATATGTCATAAGAGAATGACCTTTCAATCCCCATATGCCATAAGAGAATGACCTTTCAATCCTCATATGTCATAAGAGAATGACCTTTCAATCCTCATATGCCATAAGAGAATGACCTTTCAATCCTCATATGTCATAAGAGAATGACCTTTCAATCCTCATATGTCATAAGAGAATGGCCTTTCAATCCTCATATGTCATAAGAGAATGGCCTTTCAATCCTCATATGTCATAAGAGAATGACCTTTCAATCCTCATATGTCATAAGAGAATGGCCTTTCAATCCTCATATGTCATAAGAGAATGACCTTTCAATCCTCATATGTCATAAGAGAATGACCTTTCAATCCTCATATGTCATAAGAGAATGACCTTTCAATCCTCACATGTCATAAGAGAATGACCTTTCAATCCTCAAATGTCATAAGAGAATGACCTAAACACTAGTTTTATTTTAATAGGACTTTTTCAGAGTCATGTAGTATAAAAATGCATATGGCAACACAAATAAAAATTTAAAAAACACTAGTAGGCAGAAATTATTCTAATGCACATGAAAAGTTATTTTTTTCTGAATGACAAAATAAATAATTTTCTTGTTTAAAGAAAACATTTTTTCCGTTTTGCAAATCTTTTCTCCATACGATGCTTTGAGAAAAGTCCAAGCTTGTTGCAGATTCCAATAAACAAGTCAACTTCAGAATATTTTAATTAATAACTAATCAACAGAAATATGTCATGTTATATATAAAATTAAAGATACTTCAATTCTGAAATTTATAAAGTATTAAATATGAACATTGTAGTAGCATATTAATTATAACACCTTTTACAGTGGTATACCGAAAAAATAGGTTCATATTTCATAATTATTTCCATGATCTTCCCTTTAAAAAAAAAATAGTTTTTTTGTTAATTTTTATGAGATTTTCGAAAGTTTAAAGAAATATATGTTGATAATAGTTCAAGTCAAACTTATGAGCTTAAATCAGGAGATTTCTTTAATACAGAATAACGTTGGGTTGGGTTGTTTTACCTCTGAGCGGCACTTTTTTGCACACCATGGGCTAAATGGCCAGGTCACATGGACCCCGAAAGCTCAGAGAAGGTTGGGGGAGGGGACCCACTGGAACAGCTGTTGGGAGACAGATGGTAGACTCACGTTAAGGCCATCCAGCGTGTTCTTTAACGTGCACAGGGTATGACCTCCCGCACACGGGGCCACGGCTTAACGTCCCATTCGACGGACGGCGGCCTTTCCAAGCCCATCGGTGTCCCCTACTGACCGTGGGCAGGGCGGGAATTTTTGCGGAGATATATCTCAACGCTGACCCAGCTGGGACTCGAACCTGGGAACTACAGATTACGAGCCTGGCGCGCTACCGACTGAGCCACCCCCGCCCCCAGAATAACATTAACAAACAAATCGGCAATACCTTATAAAAAATACCCCCTCAAGCAGCTGCTTGCCACAGAGGTCTGACAGGAGCCTGTCAGTTTATATGACTTAGTAGAAGGTCTGAGAGGATGGCAGGACCTCAGCAGAAAAACAACACGAACATCCATGCCTTATCCGGGGCTCGAACCCAGGTCCCTTAGATCAGTAGCCAAGTGCGCTAACCACTCGGCAGCGCTTCAAAAATATTGCAATCAGATAGCATTATCGAATTATTTATATTGTAGTTTAATAAAATATGCAACAAATAGAAAAAGGAAAATATTATTCTTCAAGCTTGTTTAACGTATTTTTAAAATACATATATCAAAACAATTTTCAAACCCTCATTTTTTTTTTAAATTGAAGTCTCATGTATTGTACAAAAAAGTCTACAGAAGTCCTTGACCCTGGAAGGGTTAAAGGTTAACGAAGAATCTTTTTTTTAATGTCTTCTAAAGTAACTGCATGCCAAATTCATTGAGGCACCATTGGCTTCTCACTCCAGTCACGTTTTCTTTTCATGTCAGCCTCCTCTTCCGATCGCATTTACACTCCACCAACACCTCCCTCTCCTCCACATCTCTCTCGTATCATCCTGGTCTTCTTCTTTCGCCTCTTAGGTAACAGGCGCCGACAACCAATAAAGGAATTCTCTAGAGCCTGGGAGTTGTTGCGCGGAGAGTTCTGATTGGAGGAGAAATTGGAATGGGTAGAAAAATCTCTAAAAATAGATAAAAAAAAAAGTCAAAACGGATTGGATTTTTTTTCTCTTATTCCATGTGTTTTTACGGTAGTTTTTTCTCTCGTTATAGGGTTGGGTTGTTTTACCTCTGAGCGGCACTTTTTTGCACACAATGGGCTAAATGGCCAGGTCACATGAACCCCGAAGGCTCAGAGAAGGTTGGGGAAGGGGACCCACTGGAACAGCTGTTAGGAGACAGATGGTAGCCTCCCGTCAAGGCCATCCAGCGTGTTCTTTAACGTGCACAGGGTATGTCTCTCCCGCACACAAGGCCACGGCTTAACGTCCCATCCGACTGACGGCGGCCTTTCCAAGCCCATCGGTGTCCCCTACTGACCATGGGCGGGGAATTTTTGCGGAGATAAATCTCAACGCTGACCCAGCTGGGACTCGAACCTGCGAACTACAGATTACGAGCCTGGCGCGCTACCGACTGAGCCACCCCCGCCCCTCTCGTTATAGAGCCTTGAGGATCGTTTCCAGATGAATTTACTGCTGTCATGTTTACTTCGACTATGTTCTCAGTAGGAGTTGGCTCAGTCGGTAGCGCCCCAGGCTCGTAATCTGATGTGTCCCTATTGTCAGTAGTCCCAACTGGGCCAGCATTTGGGGTTTATGTACAGTCGCTCAAAAAAATATCCGAACACTACGGTCGATTACAGAACTCAGTAAAATATCTGACAGCGTTTTTTTTAGAAATTAGTGATCTGGCAACCTTCGTGTCACGTAGTGTTCGGATATTTTTTTGGGCGACTGTACGCTAAACTCAACCTTTCCTCGATCAGAAAGGGGACGCCGAGGGATTGAAAAATCCGCCGCCATCAGACCGTTAAGCCATGGCTTTGCGTGCTGGAAAGCCATACCCTGTGCACGTTCAACAACATGCTGGATGGCTTTGACGAGAGATTTCCATCTTCTCCAATCAGCTCTCCAATGCACCCTCTTCCCTCAACCCTCTCTGAGCCCTTAGGGTCCTTGCGCCTCATCATTTAGCCCATTTTGTGCAGAAACTTATGTCATAGGCCTTAACTATCAGTTCATGTCATTATCATTATTATGTATGTCATTACCTATCAGTTCTCATATATCATAGATGTACCATAGTACGGATCGGTCAATCCTCAAATATCATGATATAGCCAATGATCTATCAGTTCTCACAGGCCAATGTCCTATCAATCGCGGGGGGCGGGGGAGTCAGTTGGTAGCACGCCAGGCTCATAATCTGCAGTTCGCAGGTTCGAGTCCCAGCTGGGTCAGCGTTGAGATTTATCTCCACAAAACTCCCCCGCCCTGCCCATGGTCAGTAGGGGACACCGATGGGCTTGGAATGGCCGCCGTCCGTCGGATGGGACGTTAAGCCGTGGCCACGTGTGTGGGAGAGCCATACCCGGTGCACGTTAAAGAACACGCTGGATGGCCTTGACGGGAGGCTACCATCTGTCTCCCAACAGCTGTTCCAGTGGGTCTCCTCCCCCAACCTTCTCTGAGCCTTCAGGGTCCATGTGACCTGGCCATTTAGCCCATGGTGTGCAAAAAAATGCCGCTCAGAGGTAAAATAACCGAACTTATCAATCGCCTGCCAATCAACCAATGATATCTGAGAACTATCGAGGCTCCAACTGCGCAGTCTCGTAGTCTACCAATTAGCAACTCACGCTAGCCACTGACAGAACTAAGGTACTTATAAGATATACAATTTTAGACGTAAAACAACCCAACTCCTGCAATTTCCATCATCCCTCCCAAGATATCAGCCAGCAGAAGTTTCTTTCCTCCCTTTCGTTTCCGTTGAAGTCGATAAGAGCATGTTCCTGAAGTGCCGTCCTCTTTCCATTTGGGAATGCTTCAAGAACGATCTCGCAAATCTAAATTACCGTCGGAACTCGTGAGACGGCGAGGCGGACGGAACTGGAAGATAGTGAAAGGATGGCATCCGGTTTCGTCGGATGAGGGCTGTATCGCGTTTCCGCCTTTCACGTGTACGCAGGGCAGAGCACACACTAGGCAGCAAGTCATAGATATCGGATTTCTAAACGTGTTCGTGCGGTAAAACTGTCCTCTTTTAAAATAGATTCTGCTAGAGAACTATCGTATTTTAAAATGAATGAGAAACCTGGGACGAAAAGGTAACTGAAAGACCTTCGTTGTCTTTCTCAGATAGGCAGGTCAAGTGGATGTTGATATTTCATTGGGACTTGTGTTTTGGTCGGTAAGACAAATAAAAAGGAATGATCAGAATCGAATTTCTTGAAAGGGGTGTTTTTTTTTCGCTTTCTTTTGAGCTTTGCTGTATAATCAAACGGAAACATTTTGAGTATAGCAAAATGTTCAATCTGCGAGCTAACTATACTTGTTTTTTTTTCCCCTTTTCTAAACTCTAGGATGATATTACAATGCAAGCAATCTTCTGATGCAATCGCTGAAATCGGGCATTTTTATTGTAATTACGAAACACGAAACTTGATATTGAGTTTTTGATTTGTATTTATTTCACGTATCAGACCGAGTTTGTTTAAATAAATAAAAAATAAATACCCCCTCAAGCAGCTGCTTGCCACAGAGGTCTGACAGGAGACTGTCAGTTTATATGCCAGAGTAGAAGGATCTGAGAGGATGGCAGGATCTCAGCAGAAAAACGACACATACATCCATGCCTTATCCGGGGCTCGAACCCACGTCCTTTAGATCAATAGCCAAGCGTGCTAACCACTCTTCCACGGGACTGTTTTGTTTGTTTGGTTGGGTTATTTTACCTCTGAGCCCCCCTTTTTTTGTGCACAATGAGCTAAGTGGACAAGTAGGAGGGATTTTTGGGTTGGGCTGCTTTTATCTCTGAGTGGCACATTTTGCGCACAATGGGCTTAATGGCCAGGTCACAAAGACCCCCAAATTCTCATAGAATGTTTGGAGGGATGGGGACTCACTGAACAACAGTTGGAAGACAGATTGAAAGCTCCCTCAAAGCCATCCAGCCTGTTCATCAACACCATCCTATGCAGGGAACCACGACTTAAATTCCATCTGAGGACGGCTTCTTTTTCAATCACATTGATGCTCCTTTCTGGCAGGGCAGGCCAGAATATGGATTTAGCGGAGATAAATCTCAACGCTGGTACAACTGGGTCCCGAACCTGCTAACTTCAAATTATGAGCCACCTCAGCTACTTAATATAAACAGTCGTATCAGAATAATATGACCACCTACCGAAATGGCCAGGATATGTATGGTAGGTGGTCATATTATTCTGATACGACTGTGTATAGTACGGAGCGCATTCAAAAGTTCCTAACACGTGTTTGCAGATTTGCACTCGTTCCTTCGAAGTTAACGAGCTACGACTTGTTTGAAAGCTTGTCTAAACTTGTCATTACGTGTTAAAAACAAAGGCCGTATCATCATTTCTCTGTTTTGCTGGCGGCGCATAAATTTCGGTCTGTGAAATCTGTTCGTTGTTGTTATGGTGCCTACTAAAGACGAGGAATGATTTTACATTTTTCATAAAGATGCAGCTTGGGAACGATGCGAAAAGAATTCATGCCGTTTATCATAAATATGTGGAGATCATTGCTTGTTCAAATGGCCTTGTTACGGGATGGATGCGCAAATTCGGAGAAAGACTGCAGAGCTTTGCACAGATCCCTCGTCTAAGAAGACGGAGGGAAGCTCTGAACGAAAGACCATCACTGCTGTTCGTGAACTCATTAAGGAAAACCCACACATCACCATTCAAGTAATAAGTTTAGATGTCAATGTATCGATTGGTAATGTGAGATACACTAATTCATCCACATTTAAAGTACCGAAAGATCTGTGCCAAATGGGTACAGTCACCCAAAAAAGTATCCGAACACTATGGTTGATGACAGAATTCAGAAAAAATATCTGGAGCGTGTGCAGCAACTGTACACGCTCCAGTTACCGTAACTGAACACGCTCAATATTTTTGTGAGTGGGCCCACACGATCCAGGTTTTTGTGAGCTCACACGATCCAATGTGCTGTGAACATTAACCGCAACCGCTCCAGTTTGCTGTGAACGGTAACTGCACACGCTCAATATTTTTGTGAGTGGGCCCACACGATCCAGGTTTTTGTGAGCCCACACGATCCAATGTGCTGTGAACATTAACTGCAACCGCTCCAGTTTGCTGTGAACGGTAACTGCACACGCTCAATATTTTTTTGAGTGAGCCTACACGATCCAGGTTTTTGTGAGCTCACACGATCCAATGTGCTGTGAACATTAACCGCAACCGCTCCAGTTTGCTGTGAACGGTAACTGCATACGCTCCATATTCATTGCATTATATATTCATAAGCATTATATATATTAAAAAAAATCCGAACACTATGGTTGATTACAGAACTCAGAAAAAATATCTGGCAAAGATTTTTTTTCAGAAATTAGTGATCTTTCACGTGACACGAAGGTTGCCAGATCACTAATTTCTGGGGCGGGGGTGGCTCAGTCGGTAGCGCGCCAGGCTCGTAATCTGTAGTTCCCAGGTTCGAGTCCCAGCTGCGTCAGCGTTGAGATTTATCTCCGCAAAATTCCCCGCCCTGCCGACGGTCAGTAGGGGACACCGATGGGCTTGGAAAGGTCGCCGTCCGTCGGATGGGACGTTAAGCCGTGGCCCCGTGTGTGGGAGAGCCATACCCTGTGCACGTTAAAGAACACGCTGGATGGCCTTGACGGGAGGTTACCATCTGTCTCCCAACAGCTGCTCCAGTGGGTCCCCTCCCCCAACCTTCTAAGAGCCTTCGGGGTCCATGTGACCTGGCCATTTAGCCCATGGTGTGCAAAAAAGTGTCGCTCAGAGGTAAAACAACCCAACTCTCTAATTTCTGAAAAAAGTCGCCGCCAGATATTTTTTCTGAGTTCTGTAATCGACCATAGTGTTCAGATATTTTTTTGAGCGACTATACCCCACAAACTGACAGAAGAGCAAAAAAAGGCTAGAAGCGATTGATGCAAAGAAATGCCGGCAATATTTGAACATACATTTATTTTTTGTAGAAAGTTCGCATGATATGGAACGGATGCAGTACTTTGGTAAATAAAGAATATGTGTTACAATAAAGAGCATAGACTATACTCACAACTAATCAGCATCTGAAAATTTTCCTTTTATATAAAGTGGGCAGAGGTGGGATCGGCCTGCGGGCCTCCAGGCTCCCAATCTGCAGTTTTCATGTTCGTGTCAAAACTGATTTAGCTTTGAGAATTTTCTTCGCAAATCTGCCTTCGTGAGAAAGAAAACATCTGTGATAGGCCCGAGGTCTATGGAATGAGACATTAAGCAGTGGCCACGTGTGCATTAAAAGCCTGTATAGCTCTATATAACGCTAAAGAACCCGCTGTATGGCCTTGGCGGGACGCTTCCACCTCTTCGATAGAAATAGAAGTGGCTCAGTCGGTAGTGTTCCATGCTCACGATCTGTAGTTCCCAGGTTCGTGTCCCAGCTGGGCCAGCGTTTAGATTTATCTCGGCAAAACTCCCCGCCCTGCCCACGGTCAGTAAGGGACATTGATGGTCTTGGAAAGGCAGCCGTCCGTCGCATGGGACGTTAAGCCGTGACTCCGTGTCCGGGGGAACTATACCCTGTGTAAGTTAAAGAACACGCTTTATGGCCTTGAATGGAGGCTACCATCTGTCTGCTAATAGCTGTCCAGTGGGTCCCTTCCCTTAACCTTCTCTTAACCTTCGGGGTCCTTGTGACCTAGCCTTTTAGCCCATTGTGTGCAAAAAAAAGTGCCATTCAGAGATAAAACAATTCAACCCCGTTTCCTAATAGCTATTCAGTGGATCATCTTCCCCTAAACTTTCTCTGAGCCTTTGGGGTCCTTGTGACCTGCACATTTATCCATTTGTGGGCACAAAAATACAGCTCAGTAGTAATACAGCCAATCTTTTATGTAAAATATTTTTGTGAGTGGGGCCCACACGATCCAGGTTTCCATTTTTCCCATTTTTTCTTTCCAACTAAGGAGAGAAAACGAATTGATGTGCTAATGATGCCCAAGATTGAATTCGACATTGCACATCGACTCCCATCTTTCTCCGCCCCCCCCCCCCCTCCATAATTTCCTCTCACGTGTTATCACTCCATCATCGTCTTCCTCATCTCGTATGATCAGCCACTCTGATTCGGGTATTAGCTCGCCTTCCATCTCTTCCCTTTGTGTCCATGCATCCGAGAGGAACACACACACGTGCGTCATCCGCATCATTGGTATTCCTCTCTCCTCCAACATCCCACTTGTGCTTGTTAAGCCTTACATTTCCTGACGCTCTTCGCGATGAATCGATTGCGGCATCGATTGGCTCGAAATCCCTACAAGGATAAAATGTGTCCATTAATGCGACTCGAGATTATATGCCGAGGGAAGAGGACGCATTCTCCGGATGAAAAAAAAAACGTGAAAAGAGTTCGGAGTTCTTTTCTCTCGCTCTCAGCTGTAATCGCAACGACCGATAAATATGGCTGAAAGCACGTTCGGATAGTTTTTTCGGAGAAGTGAGAGATTTTGTAAATACTTTTCTGTTTTTAATTATTGAGTTTCCGAAATTTAACATGGACCCCGAAGGTCACATGGACCCCGAAGGCTCAGAGAAGATTGGGGGAGGGGACCCACTGGAACAGCTGTTGGGAGACAGATGGTAGTCTCCCGTCAAGGCCATCCAGCATGTTCTTTAACGTGCACAGGGGCACTCTTCCGCACACGGGGCCACGGCTTAACGTTCCATCCGACGGACGGTGGCTTTTCCAAGCCTATCGGTGTCCCCTACTGACCGTGGGCAGGGCGGGGAATTTTGTGGAGATAAATCTCAACGCTGACCTAGCTGGGACTCGAACCTGGGAACTACAGATTACGAGCCTGGAGCGCTACCGACTGAGCCACCCCCGCCCCTACCACATCGAGACAGTAATTGAGTGAAACTTTCATAAAGACATTTTCTTGGATTCAAATGCTGGATATGCGTTACTTGCCTAGAGAAGAATAAAAATTAAATAAATTATCGCTTAAGCAGTTGTTTACGACGGAGGTCTGATAGAAGCCTGTCAAGTTGGATTGTTTTACCTCTGAGTGGCGTTTTTTGCATGCAATGGGCTAAATGGCAAAGTCACAAGGACCCCGAATGCTGAGAGAAGGTTGAGAATATGGGACTCACTGCACTGGACAACTATCAAGAGACAGATGATAACCTCAAATCAGGGTCGTGGGGCTGGGGTGGCTCAGTCGGTAGCGCACCAGGCTCGTAATCTGCAGTTCCCAGGTTCGAGTCCCAGTTGGGTCAGCGTTGACATTTATCTCAGCAAAGCTTCACGCCCTACCCACGGTCAATAGGGGACACCGATGGGCTTGGAAAGACCGCCGTCCGTCGGATGGGACATTAAGCCGTGGCGTCGTGTGCGGGAGAGCCATACCCTGTGCACGGTAAAGAATACGCTGGATGGCCTTGACGGGAGGCTACCATCTGTCTCCCAACAGCTGTTCCAGTGGGTCCCCTCCCCCAACCTTCTCTGAGCCTTCGGGTTCATGTGACCTGGCCATTTAGCCAATGTGTGCAAAAAGTGCCGCTCAGAGGTAAAACAACCCAATCCATCAGGGCCATCCAGTGCGCTTTTTAACATGCACAGAGTTTGGCTCTCATCCACACACACACACAGACCAACGGCTTAACGTCCCATCCGACGGACGGCGGCCATTCAAGCCCAGCGGTGTTCCCTACTGACAAAAGGCGGGGAGTTTTTCGGAGATAAAACTCTCAACGCTGGCTGAGCTGGAACTCGAACCTGGGAATTGCAGATTACGAGTCTGGAACACTACCGACTGAGCCACCTCCTCCTCGAGCCTGTCTTTATAATAAACCATAGAGAAGATCTTTGAGGAAATTTATCTCCGCTAAACCCGCACCCTGCAAGCGGTCAGTAGAGGACAGCGATGAGCTGGAAAGGCCGAGATGCATCCGATGTGACGTTAAGCCGTGGCACCGTGTGCCGGAGAGCCATACCCTGTGCACGTCAGAGAACGCGCTGGGTGGCCTTGACGGGAGGCTACCATATGTCGCCTAAGAGATGTCCAGTGGGTAACCTTCCCCGAGCCTTCTCAGATACCTTGGCATCCATTTGGCCTGGCCATTTAGCCCATTGTGTGCAGAAAAGTTCAGTTCAGAGGAAACAACCAAACTCTCTGAGAAGAAGAGAATGAAGATTCAAAGATAAACCCAACAAGTAAAATAGAACGAGGAAAAGAGGGAATCGACAGAGACGACTCGAAACTTTCAATTGTTCTTATCCCCCGGGCTGAAAGATAAAGAAGAGCAAAGGAAAGGAGATGAAAGGGCAAATCGCCACGAGGTGATTCTGAGAGCCAAGGGAGAATTTGGAAATCTCTTGTGGCCTGATGCTGGCTGGCCAGTTCGTATCTCTTGGGGATGGTCGTAGGAAGAAGTGCGTGAGGCAGATGCTCCCTTCGTGGTAGAGGAAGGAATGCCAAATAGGAAGAAGGTAGGAAGCTGGTGAAGAGGAAGAAGAATTGAAAAGGAGATTAAGAGGAAAGGAAGAGAGGAACAGAAAGACAGAAATGAGGTATCCATCAACTTAGTTAAAAGAATCGTTTCTTCTTTTCGGTTTTTGCGGGGCGGGGGTGGCTCAGTCGGTAGCGCGCAGGCTCGTAATCTGTAGTTCCCAGGTTCGAGTCCCAGCTGGGTCAGCGTTGAGATTTATCTCCGCAAAATTCCCCGCCCTGCCCACGGTCAGTAGGGGACACCGATGGGCTTGGAAAGGCCGCCGTCCGTCGGATGGGACGTTAAGCCGTGGCTCTGTGTGTGGGAGAGCCATGCCCTATGCACGTTAAATAACACGCTGGATGGCCTTGACGGGAGGCTACCATCTGTCTCCCAACAGCTGTTCCAGTGGATCTCCTCCCCCAACCTTCTCTGAGCCTTCGGGGTACATGTGACCTGGCGATTTAGCCCATGGTGTGCAAAAAAGTGCCGCTCAGAGGTAAAACAACCCAACGTTAAAGAACACGCTGGATGGTCTTGACGCGAGGCTACCATCTGTCTCCCAACAGCTGTTCCAGTGGGTCTCCTCCCCCAACCTTCTCTGAGCCTTCGGGGTCCATGTGCCCTGGCCATTTAACCCATGGTGTGCAAAAAAGTGCCGCTCAGAGGTAAAACAACTCACAAACAACAACCCTTTTCGGTTTTTGAAACTCCCATAGTGATAGTGCTTTGAAAACAGTTGTTTGTCTGTGTTGTTTTACGTCTGAGAGGCACCTTTTTGCACAAAATGGGCTAAATAAGTAGGTGACTAGGACCCAAGAGCTCAGAGAAGATTTCAAGTAATTTTTTTTTCATAAAATGTTATTTTGAAAGTTACGGAGATTCTTCTATGAATGTTGCTTTGCATTCACGTGGCATGCAAGTGCCAGAAGAACCATTGAATCTTCGATAGCTAAAGTCTCATGGGCAAGGGGGTGGCTCAGTTGGTAGCGCGCCAGGCTCGTAATCTGTAGTTCCCAGGTTCGAGTCCCAGCTGGGTTAGCATTGATATTTATCTCCGCAAAATTCCCCGTCCTGTCCACGGTCAGTAGGGGATACCGATGGACTTGGAAAGACCGCCGTCCGTCGGATGGGACGTTAAACAGTGGCCCCGTATATGGGAGAGCCATACCCTGTGCACGTTAAAGAACACGCTGGATGTCCTTGTGTTGTGCGCACCTCGAGGTTGCAAGAACTATTCAATTTTTAGGTAGAAATATGCAAATTTAAATCTGTGGCGTTGTGTTTCCCACTTTGCCTAATTACGGATTATTCCCTTAATTAGACAATGCGGGCCGCAAACATCCCACGCCGTCTTCTTAGGGGAAGACGTTTTGATTAATATGAACAATGATGAACGCAACTCAGGTTTATGGAAATATAAAACAATATTTATTGAGACAAAATATTTAAGAGTACAGGCAGAACAATAAATTTTTCTAATAATCTATCGTGGACTTAAAAAAAGAAAGAACTTAAAGGATTAAATGGACTATAGAATTGTGGAACCCCTTTAAATTTAAAATCTAAAATTAAGGATAGCAACTTGTAAGTTAAAGGAAGGGTAAGCGTACCGTTCTAAGTGCTCAGTTCGTCCGTTAGCTGCATCGGATTACGGCCAGGTCGTCGTCACTCTAGCTTCGGGTGGGGACCATCTCCTTAATTCGTCCTTTAGTCGATGACTGGGAAAACATCTCTGTCGCACTGTAGCTGATGTGGAGATGGGCCTTCAGTTGACCATTACATACACTGTTGGGTAATTTGGTTGCGGCGAAGAGAGACGGTCGGGTGCATCATCGTGGTTATGTTGGAAGGGGGAGGGTGCCCTTCACTGGTTAGGCGCTTCGGAAGCAAATTCCAGTCTCTCTGCTTCTAATTTTAGGAAACCACTCATTCGTAGGGATGTCCTTGCATTAACGCATAAAATTACACTGTTTTTGATTCAAAGTCCTGCACTCATTTCCAATGATTCCGATATGCCGATACTGAATCTGACCCGTCCAGAGCTCTGGCCATCCCGTCCAACTGCTCTCTCTAAAATATCGGTGCTGTCTGCTCTGTTCAAAATCTCGGTCCAACTGAAGCCCTCCCTGCCTCGCTACTCTACTCCACGTTCCTTTCCCCTTGTTTTTCCCGAAAATGATATGTTCACCATATGTAGCATCTGCAGAGGAACTTACGAGTAATAAATTCCCCCAGGGGGGTCTGTTGCTGTGCTTGAGGTTCACATCGCCGCCTGGGAAACAGAATTCCTCGTTCGTTACTGTAAACAATTGGACGATGTCGTCCAGTCCTACATCTGTATTTGATGTGAGGGACGATTTCCTGAAAACAGCTTCCCATGTGAGATCGCACTAAAGCTGTCAGCAGTCTTTCGCACCCCCATTCATTCCGGCCGGACCTCACACTGCAAGAGAATAAATTCCGCCTGTCACCCACCCACGGGCGCTGTGTCGTGTCATCTGGGCGCTGGGCGTTCTCTGTGTGTGGCCCCTCGGGCAGCTGCGAATCCCGCCCCCTTCTAACATGTCCACCCTGTTAGTCTCTTTGTGTATTCCCTCTGTGTTGAAAAAAAAACTCAATCAAGTGAGAAATTAATTTTAAAAAAATAAATCGTTATGCCTGATGTAAAATCAGCGTATAACACTTGACGAGAATTCTGTCTCCCAACAGCTATCCAGTGGGTCCTCTCCCCCAACCTTCGCTGAGTTGGGTTGTTTTACCTCTGAGTTGGATTGGGTTGTTTTACCTACTTTTTTGCACACCATGGGCTAAATGGCCAGGTCACAAGGACCCCAAAGGCTCAGAGAAAGTGAGGGGAGGGGACCCACTGGAACAGCTGTTGGGAGACAGATGGTAGCCTCCCGTCAAGGCCATCCAGCGTGTTCTTTAACATGCACATGTTTTGGATCTCCTGCACACGGGGCGACGGCTTAACGTCCCATCCGATGGACGGTGGCCTTTCCAAGCCCATCGGTGTCCCCTACTGACCGTGGGCAGGGCGGGGAATTTTGCGGAGTTAAATCTCAACGCTGACCCAGCTGGGACTCGAACCTGGGAACTACAGATTACGAGCCTGGCGCGCTACCGTCTGAGCAACCCCCGCCCACCTTCGCTGAGTCCTCGGGTCCTTCTGATCTGGCCATTTAGCCCACTGTTAATTAAATTTTCACGTCTGAAAAAAAAAGTCCTCACGATCATCAATGCAAAGTCATCACCTCGTCCTGTGACATCTCTCAACTCAAAAACATGTTGTACTGCGTTTCCAAAGCACGAACCTTTATACGAATAACAATGATTTACTTCAGCAAAGGCGATTAATCATTATCTTAATTGCAGCACACAAGATGAGGAACGATCATTTTTAGGATTCTCTAAAAATCCAATTCTTGCTGTCTTCTTTTCTTTTGCCACTTCCCTTCGTTGATCATCTCATCTCATTGAAGATTATTTTTGTTTTCAGCGGTTGATCGCTCGCGGTCGAGTTTGAAAGCAAAGATAAAGAAGTTCTTTTAGAAATAACAAAAGAATAGCAGACAGGTGCGTGTATAGAATCTAGGTGCGGAGGTGGGCTCACACGGTAGCGTTACAGGCTCGAAATTCGCAGTTCGAATCTCAACTGTCCTAGAGTTGAGATTTTTCTCCACTGAATCCATGGGGTTGGGGGTTGGCTCAGTCGGTAGCGCGCCAGGCTCGTAATCTGCAGTTCCCAGGTTCGAGTCCCAGCTGAGTCAGCGTTGAGAGTTATCTCCGAAAACTACCCGCCTTGCCCCTTGGTCAATAGGGGACACCGATGGGATTGGAAAGGCCGCCATCCGTCGGATGGGACGTTAAGACGTGATGCCGTGTTCGGGAGAGCCATGCCCTGTGCATTAAAGAACACGCTGGATGACCTTGACGAGAATTCTGTCTCCCAACAGCTGTCCAATGGTCTCCTTCCTCAACCTCCTCTGAAGCTTAGGGGTCCTTGTGACCTGGACATTTAGCCCACTGTGTGCAAAAAAAGTGTCGCTCAGAGGTAAAATAATCCAACCTCTCTCTTTTTTTTTGTCATATAAAAGAAATAGTCATTCTTTAAAAAAAAATTATATATTTTTTTTCAATTGTTGGTGACTTTGAAATTTAGATGTACCTTTATACGGAGAATTCAAAGCCATAAAATCGAAATAATCTCGAAACCCGTCCGTGTTCTTATTTCCGCATAAACTGATGAAAATATTGATGGGTTGGACGGATTCAAAGGCTTCCTCTTTTGCGAAACAATCTTTCCCGAACCAATGCACTAGAAACTCGATTTCTCGCTTCAGAAGTGAAAAATTTAGCATAAGATAGGAAGGTAAACGATGTTTTCTATCTGACTGAGTTAGGATTTTGTTGAGGAATATTGAGCAGATTTCGTTCAAGATGAAGTTATTGAGAATGCATGAGTTTGAAGATTTGCCTTCATTCAAAAGGAAAAGAATTTTTGTGATTTTAAAGATGGTTTAGTTTTATTGGGTTGTTTCATCTTTGAGAAGAGGTTTTGGCACATATTGGTAGCAATTTATGTGTTGTGTTTTGTGGATTTATTTGATGTACACCATTTTTGTGGCTGAATGACCTATGTTTCATATAATTTATTCATTTTCCTGCAGATAAGCTATTTAGCTTTGCGGGTCAAATTGTAAATGTATTTGTATTCTTTACTCTTATGAATAAAAATTATATTCTTTAAAAAAAAAATGGCCAGGTCACAAAGACCCCCAAGGCATCACGATAAAAGGATTTACTGGACAGTTAGAAAGCCCTCTTTCAAGGCCACAATGTGTACTTTAAAGCAATCTTTCAAACGGGAGGCCGGGTTTGGTTGTTTTACCTCTGAGTGACACATTTTTGCACACAATGGGCTCAAAGGCCAAGTCACAAGGACCCAAAGGGCTCAGACCCATTGGACAGCTATTAAGAGACAGGTGGTAGTCTCCCATAAAGGCGTGTTCTTTAAAGTACACATATTGCCATGGCTTTACATCTCATCCGACGGACTACGGCCTTTCCAAGCCCAAAGGAGTCCCCTACTGACCGAGGGCAGGGAGTGGTGGGGGGGGGGGTCCTTTTATTCAAAGGATAGTGGTACCGTTCTCCTTAGTTTTATTCTCATTACTACTAAGAAAGTTATTTTTTCGTGTCATCTTTTTTTTTGAATTGACTGAACAAAGGTTTTCCAATTTAAGTATCTGTAAATATTTAAATTTTAAGTGTTGCTTTTTGAGCTTTTTTTAAGCTTTTTTTTTTCTTTATTTCATTTTTATTTCAAAGCAAGAAACGCGGTGAAAATGAAACCATACCTATCTGTATTTATATTTCAGTTTATATTATATATAATCAAAATGTGTAAGAGATTTTGGAGATAGAGTCTGCAGAATAAGCGAAATTTCTTAAGTAGTCTCCAGAATGAAGAGGTCTTCAGAATGAGTAGTCTCCAGAATGAAGAGGTCGCCAGAATGAAGAGGTCTCAGAATGTGCGAGGCTTGATCAGGTGTTTCCATAATGAGGTAGAGTTCGTAAGGAGTCCCCAGGATAAACGAAGATTGGTAAGGAGTACTCCGAACGAACGAGACTTGTTAAGGAGTCCCCAGAATGTGAGAGACATCATACGGAGTCCCCAGATAAAGCGAAGATTGGTAAGGAGTACTCAGAATGAACGAGACTTGTTAAGGAGTCCCCAGAATGTGAGAGACATCATAAGGAGTCCCTAGAAATAGCGAGATTTCGTAAGAAGTCCCCAGAATAAGTGGGACTTCGTAAGGAGTCTGCAGAATGAGTGAGGCTTCATAAGAGCCTCCAGAATGAGCGAGACTTCTTAAGGGGTCCCTGCAATGAGAGAGACTTAAGGAGTCCCCAGAATGAGTGAGACTTCTTAAGGGGTCCCTGGAATGTGAGAGACTTAAGGAGTCTCAGAATGAATGAGACTTCTTAAGGGGTCCTTGGAATGAGAGAGACTTAAGGAGTCTCCAGAACGAGCGAGACTTCTTAAGGAGATCCCTGGAACGAGAGAGACTTAAGGAGTGCCCAGAATGAGCGAGACTTCTTAAGGGGTCCCTGGAATGAGAGAGAGACTTAAGGAGTCCTCAGAATGAGTGAGACTTCTTAAGGAGTCCCAGAACGAAAAAGGTTGAGAAAGGCAGCTTTAAAGCACACAGAAGAACGCTCCTGCACACAGGGCCACGTCTTAATCTCTAACCCAACGAATGGCTTTCTTTTCAACCCCATCGGTGTCTCCTTTCTCCCCGAAGGTAGAGCGAGGAGTAGCGGAGAAAATCTCAACGCATGCGCAGTGGAGGACTCGAGCCTCACTCTCTACGATCTTAACTAACCCGACTCGAAGGCGCCAAATAAACCAAAGGAATGGAGTAGAAATGACCTCATACGTCATCTCTGTTTAGAAACATTTCAGGAATTCTGAATCAGCGCTTTCAAGCAGTCAGTTACAGAAAATGATTGATCACAACTTTGGGAAACAACAAACAGCCATATAGACCACAATTTAATTCACACGTGCCAAGGAGTTCGATTGATTATGCTGCTTTTATTTAAGAAATGCTTCTTTTTTTTTCTCCCTGAATTTCGTGGTAAGCCTTTTTGCTGACCTAAATACACTTAGTCTAAGTTCTTGGTGAAGCCTGACATTCACGTGGAAGGAAGTATATTCCTTGAGAAATTTCTGTTATGAAGTAAATCCTTCAAAGGCATCAGTGGATGTTTTTGCATATTTCTGTTTTTATTGACATAAAGGCTTGGATTGTTTTACCTCTGAGCGGCACTTTTTTGCACACCATGGGCTAAATGGCCAGGTCACAAGGACCCCGAAGGCTCAGAGAAGGTTGGGGGAGGGGACCCACTGGAACAGCTGTTGGGAGACAGATGATAGCCTCCCGTCAAGCCATCCAGCGTATTCTTTAACGTGCACAGGGTATGGCTCTCCCGCACACGGGGCCACGGCTTAACGTCCCATCCGACAGACGGCGGCCTTTTCAAGCGCATCGGTGTCCCCTACTGACCGTGGGCAAGGCGGGGAAATTTTGCGGAGATAAATCTCAACGCTGACCCAGCTGGGACTCGAACCTGGGAACTACAGATTACGAGCCTGGCGCGCTACCGACTGAGATACCCCCGCCCCAATATAAGTTTGCCTTGAGTTGTTTTACTTCTGAGCGGCAATTTTTTGCACACAATGGGCTAAATGTCCAGGTCACAAGGATCGCGTAAGCTAAGAGAAGGTTGGGGGAGAGACTCACTGGAACAGCTGTTGGGCGACAAACGGTAGCCTCTCGTCAAGGTCATCCAGCGTGTTCTTTAACGTTCTCTCTCGCACGCGGGGTCACGGCTTAATGTCCCATCCGACGGACGGTCCAAGTCAATCGGGTCCCCTACTGACCGTGGGCAAATCGGGGAGTTTTGCTGAGATAAATCTCAACGCTGACCCAGGGCTTAATGTCCCATCCGACGGACGGTCCAAGTCAATTGGGTCCCTACTGACCGTGGGCAAATCGGGGAGTTTTACGGAGATAAATCTCAACACTGACCCAGGTGGAACTCGAACTTGAAGATTACGAGCCTGGCACACTACCTAATGAGCCACCCCCGCCCCTGAATTTCTTTGCATTATTACCGAATGGGTGAGGTTAGTTGTGTTACCTATGAAAGGACCATTTCCTTTTTGTTCAAAGGATAGTGGTGCAAATTCAGCCGGTTCGCACCTTTTAAGTCCAACCGGTTGCTAAAATGTTATTGACCGTGGAACCGTCCATACTCATTATTTAATACTCATTATTTAATATTTTATCCTAGTTCGACAAGCAAAGAGTAACTTTTATTCAATATTTATTCTCAAGTTTACTAAGCAAAGAGTAATTTAATATTTGATATTTAATCTTTGGCTAGGTAGTCACTGGAAGGAGAGCTATGCACCAATCCCCTGTGATGATGCATAGAACCGGCCAGGCCTAGCACCTAATGTCCGACCCCGCCATCTCGTGGTGCGGACCGTTAGTAACTTTCAAAAGAGATACTCTCTTGTGGAAGTGAACGGAAGGGGAGGGCTGCCAGATTAGTGTGGCCTACTGATCTGGACAACTATGGCTACTTTTCTTTTTTTTCTACCCTGCTGAGGAGTGGTCAACCACACAGGGTCCTGGTGCTGACCATATAAACCTACTGGACTGGACAGATATATGGCTCTGAGCTTGATTATGGATCCTGATTTTGCTGCACTGGTGGGCTTCTGTGGAGGGAAAATCTTCCGCTGTGTTTTCTGTTTGTTTGTGGGTTGACAGCCCCAAGTGAATAGATTCACAGGATATGTTTATCAGCTGGTGGATAATGCTGAGCAGAAGTCATCGCAGGCACCTGAACTCTTTGCTTCTATTGGCATCATCAAATTCTACATTGGAGGAAGTCTTCCAGTGTAGATGGCTTCAGCCTTTAGTAGTGGGGGAACGGGTCTTTGCCCCATCTCTGCGATTAGAGGGCTGTTTGATATTGTCGGCATTCCCTCTCTCAATAAACATAGTTTCTTTAAACATCCCACTAACCATTTTCTCTCCATAGGTAGTTGGAATGTGAGGACTCTGCACAGAGCGTTTTCTCTTGATGTCCTCACACAAGAATTCCACCATTATAATTTTGATATTCTCGGCTTGCAAGAGACCAGATGGGCAGATAAAGGTCAGATTCCTAAAAATAATTTTAAATTTCTCTTTTCAGGGAGGGACGACAATAAGCATCACCAAGGCGTGGGTCTGCTTCTCAGCAGACACGCTAGCGATGCTCTTCTAGGATATGAGTGCATTAATGAAAGGTTTCTTACAGCAAAATTTCAGACAAGCGTTAAAGACTTGAATGTTATCTGCTGTTATGCCCCCACTGAGGATGCCGATGAGGATGAGAAGGATAGGTTTTACAGACAACTTTAGGATATTTTGAATTCTGTCAAGAAAGGAGATATTACCCTTGTTTTTGGTGACTTCAATGCCAAAGTTGGTACTGACTCTGACCTTTGGGGAGGAGTAATAGGCCCTTTTGGTATTGGTAGCTGCAATGGCAATGGGCAACGTCTCCTACAGGTAAGTAAACTCAATGGATTCAGAATAACTAACACTTATTACAAACACCGCGACATACATAAGTACACATGGGTTTCACCTGATGGGCTGCATAAGAATATGATTGGTTTCATATTAATTAACAGCAAATGGGCTAGTTCTGTTAGAAATACCAGGGCATATAGAGGAGCTGAAATTGGATCTGATCATTACCTTGTTAAAAGTGTGTTGCAACTTAAACTTAAAAAGTGTTGTGCTAGGGTTAAAAAATTTACTTTTAATACTGAAGCTCTGAAAGATTCAGTTATAGCCAAAGCTTACCATGATAGGTTACTTAGTCATTATGACAGTCATGGTATGCTTACTACTGAAGTTAAGGAAGAATGGGATCATTTTAAACAGGCTTTTATGGACACTAACAGTACTCTTTTAGGAAAAAAGGAGCAGAAGAGACAGAATTATCTGAGTGATAAGGCACTTGAGCTTATTTCGGAAAGAAAGAACTGCAGGAATGTCTTTAATCAATACCCTACTAGTCCTAATAGAAAGCATTACAGAGAACTTAATAAACGTGTAAAAGATCAGTTAGCTGCTGATAAGAATCTTTGGCTTGATGGTTTGGCTGACAAAGCCGAGGAAGCAGTTAGATAGCACAACAGCAGAGAGCTGTACCAGATAGTTAATGTTTTGTGTGGTAGAAAACGGACAGGCACACAAGGATTGAAGGATAAACAAGGTAAGGTTATAGAAGGGGAGGATTCTGTCATGGCTAGGTGAGCTGAGCATTTCAGTGATGTTCTAAACAATGTAGTTAGTTCTATTCCCATTGTTTGCAATGATGATAGATGCATTGGTGGCTTTAATGTTGGCCCTATAACACAATCCGAAGTTATTTTGGCTGTTTCTAAACTTAAGCTTCATAAATCCCCAGGGGTAGATGAAATTACTACAGAAATGCTTAGAACTGGAAATGTTTCGGTTACCACTTGGATGACTGAAATTCTGAATATCTTTTATGATAAAGGCATGGTTCCTAAGGATTTTACCAGAGCTATTGTTATCCCTATTTTCAAAAAAGGTGATCGCAGTTCTTGTGATAAGTATAGGGGTATCAGCCTACTCTCTGTTCCAGGTAAAGTTCTTTCCATGATTGTGCTTAATAGAATTAAGAATCCGGTTGGCAGTCAATTGCGTGATGAGCAATATGGATTCAGAAGTGGTAGGGGATGTGTGGATCAGATATTTTCACTTAGGCAGATTCTTGAGAAATGTTTAGAGTTTCAGAAACCTTTGGTTGCTAGCTTTGTTGATTTCAAAAAGGCTTTCGACTCTGTTGATCGTCATAATTTGTGGTTGATTGTGAAATCATATGGTATACCAGACAAGTTAGTTAACATAATGAAAGCTCTCTGTAATAACACTGAGTCGTGTGTGAGAGTTGGTAAGGCTTGTAGCAATTGGTTTAGCATTACTTCTGGTGTTCGACAAGGGTGCATTTTGTCTCCTTTTCTCTTTAGCTTGGTTATTGATTATGTTATGCGAAATTCACTTCAAGGGAAAGATTGTGGCCTTAAATGGGCCGGAGATACGAAAATTTCTGATTTAGATTATGCTGATGATTTAGCCCTTTTGGCAAATGATATTGATGAGATGAACTCTTTCATTCGAGCTGTTGATGAAACTGGTAGTAGAGTAGGTTTGGTTATAAACAGAGAGAAAACTAAAGTGATAAAAATTGGTCAGGCAGGCTGTGATTCAGTTAATCTGAATGGTTGCAGTCTTGAGCAGGTGTCACAGTTTAATTATCTTGGGAGCTATGTAACCGATAACGGTGATGTGCGGCATGAGATTAACAGACGAATAGGGATTGCTGCCGGGACTTTTAAGAATCTATGGAGAGTGTGGAGAAATAGGCGTATACACCTAAAGACTAAAATTAGGCTGTATAATAGTTTGGTTCTTTCTAGGGTTAGTTATGGTAGTGAAACTTGGACACTTTGTAAACAAGATAACAGGAAACTAGATGCTTTTGATTCCAGATGCTTACGCAGTATCTTGGGCATTAGGTGGTTCAACTTTGTAACTAATGATGAGGTTAGGCAAAGGAGTTTGCAACCTCTTTTAAGCAGCATATTGTGCAGAGAGAGACTCCGTTGGTTTGGCCATGTTGCCCGTATGAATAATTATAGATTGGCGAATAGGGTTATGAACAGTGTGCCTAGAGGCCTCAGAAAGAAGGGGAGACCTAGGATGCGGTGGGCAGACAATGTCAAACAGGACCTTGTTAGAAATGGTGTGCAGTGGCCAGATGCAGTAGATGTAGCTCAGGATAGACTTGCTTGGAGAACTAAATTGCACGGTCTGGTTGGACCTCCGTAGCCCATGGCTGCTTGAGGATGATGATGATGATGAATCTTTGGTTTACTAAACAAAGAATAGCCTTTAATCATTCTTTATTCTTAAGTTACTAAGAAGAAGATTAACTCATTATTTATTATTTAATCGTAGGGTTACCAAGCAAAGAATTACTTAATATTTAATCTTTACTCCTAAATTTGCTAAGCAAAGGGTAACTCATTATTTAATATAAGCTTAGGAACACTAAGCAGAGATTACTTAACGTTTAGAGGCGGGGGTGGCTCAGTCGGTAGCGCGCCAGGCTCGTAATCTGTAGTTCCCAGGTTCGAGTCCCAGCTGGGTCAGCGTTGAGATTTATCTCCGCTAAAGTTCCCGCCCTGCCCACGGTCAGTAGAGGACACCGATGGGCTTTGAAAGGCCGCCGTCCGTCAGATGGGACGTTAAGCCGTGGCCCCGTGTGCGGGAGAGCCATACCCTGTGCACGTTAAAGAATATGCTGGATGGCCTTGACGGGAGGCTACCATCTGTCTCCCAACAGCTGTTCCAGTGGGTCCCCTCCCC
The DNA here is from genome assembly GCA_038380435.1 of Ryuthela nishihirai. Classification (NCBI taxonomy): domain Eukaryota; kingdom Metazoa; phylum Arthropoda; class Arachnida; order Araneae; family Heptathelidae; genus Ryuthela; species Ryuthela nishihirai. Next base: position 21,480,649 of record JAWZYU010000002.1, read on the forward strand.
CAACCTTCTCTGAGCCTTCGGGGTCCATGTGACCTGGCCATTTAGCTCATGGTGTGCAAAAAAGTGCCGCTCAGAGGTAAAACAACCCAACCAACTTAACGTTTATTCTTAGATTTGCTAAGCAAAGATTAGTTTATTGTTCAATCTCGACTCTTAAGTTTACCAGGAAAGGAGTAACGCCTTATTTCAAATGAAACCTTAGGTTTAGTAAGCAGAGAACAACTCAATATTTAATATTTAATCTTATGTTTACCAAACAAAGAGTAACACATATTCCATTTTCAGATTATCTAAACAAAGAATAACTCAGTGTTTACAATTTACTTTTAGTTCAGACTAGGTTTTTTTATCCAAGATGAATTGCCCTTTGAGTTGCGAGGCCCTCAGAAACTGCAACACGAAGCAGCGCACTTTGCTCTGATGCCTTTATGTCATGAGAGCAGCGATTCTTTTGCTAGCGGAGCACAATGCGCCATAAGGGAATGATGGATTGCAGCTCTCTGAACAACAAGTCGCATAATCGATCATATCTTAATCACACATTCAAAAGCCAAAGATCGATCATTTACGATTCAGCGAGACCGGAGTAACTGTGCACCGCAACTTTATTTCCATCTTAGGGCGGCGAAATTCCTCTCTTCATTTCAATGGACTGCACTTCTCTCTCCAAAACGAAGGAAAGAGAAAGCCTAGAACATTTGATGTTCCAAAACTCCACAGCACTTTTGTCTTTCTCTCTCTCCCGACCTAACCTCAGAGTAGCTGCAGTTGTGTAATGAAACTTGTCTCTTACCATCGCTGAACGGATGGCGAGGAGCAGCAGGAATTGTTCGGTGCTCCTAGGGAGATGTTCTTTCGATTTAAAGCGTTTTAATATTTATAGAGAGGAGTATCAATAATATAGCCGAGGGTGAGGCAAGCATAGAGGCAAGTGACAGCGCCCTCTGTCGTTCTGTTTGCTCAACTATGTTCAGAGAAAAATTCCCATTTCTCAGATGGCTTTTTTTTCTCTTTCAATCGTAGGAAAATAGAGACTGGCTTTCAGAACGAAAGTCTTCTATCGATCAAGAGCGAACACACATATATATAAAAAAGTTCGGTACCGTTTTTTTCCTTCTCATTTGACTTACACTTGTGTTATCTGCAGCGGAGATTGTGTTCATCTACATCAACGATAGAGGTCCCTTAAATGAAAGTGACATTGGACAACGGAACAGAGTGATTCGTAAGGTAGATGAGTAAGTGCAGAGGATAAAAGAGAGAAAAAGTGCTCCTGGTTTGTTTGTTTTTTGCTCAGTTCGAAGGCACGAGAGAAAGAGATGAAGTGTATGGTATTTAAGGGTAAAGATTGGGTGAGAAAATATGCTCAGGAGCCAAAAAGGGAAAGGGATTTCGTTGGTGAAATATTTGCGAGGGAAATAAAGTAAGCTTCCAAATGGAATGTCTAGTATGAAGATTTGCCTTGTTTTTTTTTTCGTTTATTTATTCATCAGATTGCCGACTGTCGTCGGACCAGAAACGCAAGAAGAATAGTTTGGTGTAATGGAGGGAAAAATAGGGAGAAATATTGGAGTGAAACCGGAAAGGAGAAAGTGTGTCACATCTTTATTGTCCTGTTGTTGTTTAACATCTGAGAGACACTTTCGTTCTCAGATTGGGTTAAATGTCCAGGTCACAAGGACCCCGAGGGTTCGGAAAAGGTTGGGGGAAGGGACCCACTGGACAGATGAGACAGAGGTAGTCTACCGTCAAGACCATCTAGCGTGTTCTTTAGCATGCATAGGATATGGTTCTCATGTACACGGGGTCACGGCTTAACATTCCAGCCGACGGACGGTGGCCTTTCCAAGGCCATCAGTTTTCTTTCTCACCGAGGGTAAGAAGGTGGTGGGGGAGGATGGAAGATGTGTTTTAGCGGAGGCAAAATTCAACCCTGACGCAGTTTGAACTCGAGAACTGCAGATTACGAGTCTGGCGCGCTACCGACTGATCCAATTCCCCCGTCTTTACTGTCTTAGGATTGAACTTTGCCTTGAACAATGAGCTAAGCCTCAGTGACAAGAGACGCAAAACCTATAATGGTGTGTGGAAGAAAGCCAACTGAAAGATTACTAAGGGATGGTGGGAGCCTCCCATCAAACCTATCCATCTGGCTCTTTAACGTTCACCATGTATGGCTGGGCTCTCTTGTACACCTGAGGTCACAGCGTGAGGCCTCATTTGATGGACGAAGACCACATAGAGGCTCACTTTCCCAAAAAGATTCCTAAGGGATGGTGGAAGCCTCCCATCAAACCTATCCATCTTGCTCTTTAACTTTCACCATGCATGGCTGGGCTCTCTTGTACACCTGAGGTCACAGCTTGATGCCTCATTTGATGGACGAAGACCACATAGAGGCTCACTTTCCCAAAAAGATTCCTAAGGGATGGTGGAAGCCTCCCATCAAACCTATCCATCTTGCTCTTTAACATTCACCATGTATAGCTGGGCTCTCTTGTACACATGAGGTCACAGCTTGATGCCTCATTTGATGGACGAAGACCACACAGAGGCTCACTTTCCCAAAAAGATTCCTAAGATATGGTGGAAGCCTCCCATCAAACCTATCCATCTTGCTCTTTAACGTTCACCATGTATGGCTGGGCTCTCTTGTACACCTGAGGTCACAGCTTGATGCCTCATTTGATGGACGAAGACCACATAGAGGCTCACTTTCCCAAAAAGATTCCTAAGGGATGGTGGAAGCCTCCCATCAAACCTATCCATCTTGCTCTTTAACGTTCACCGTGTATGGCTGGGCTCTCTTGTACACCTGTGGTCACAGCTTGATGCCTCATTTGATGGACGAAGACCACATAGAGGCTCACTTTCCCAAAAAGATTCCTAAGGGATGGTGGAAGCCTCCCATCAAACCTATCCATCTTGCTCTTTAACGTTCACCATATATAGCTGGGCTCTCTTGTACACCTGAGGTCACAGCGTGATGCCTCATTTGATGGACGAAGACCACATAGAGGCTCACTTTCCGAAAAAGATACCTAAGGGATGGTGGAAGCCTCCCATCAAACCTATCCATCTTGCTCTTTAACGTTCACCATATATAGCTGGGCTCTCTTGTACACCTGAGGTCACAGCTTGATGCCTCATTTGATGGACGAAGACCACATAGAGGCTCACTTTCCGAAAAAGATTCCTAAGGGATGGTGGAAGCCTCCCATCAAACCTATCCATCTTGCTCTTTAACGTTCACCATGTATGGCTGGGCTCTCTTGTACACCTGAGGTCACAGCTTGATGCCTCATTTGATGGACGAAGACCACATAGAGGCTCACTTTCCCAAAAAGGTTCCTAAGGGATGGTGGAAGCCTCCCATCAAACCTATCCATCTTGCTCTTTAACGTTCACCATGTATAGCTGGGCTCTCTAGTACACCTGAGGTCACAGCTTGATGCCTCATTTGATGGACGAAGACCACATAGAGGCTCACCTTCCCAAAAAGATTCCTAAGGGAAAGTGGAAGCCTCCCATCAAACCTATCCATCTTGCTCTTTAACGTTCACCATGTATAGCTGGGCTCTCTAGTACACCTGAGGTCACAGCTTGATGCCTCATTTGATGGACGAAGACCACATAGAGGCTCACCTTCCCAAAACGACTCCTAAGGGAAAGTGGAAGCCTCCCATCAAACCTATCCATCTTGCTCTTTAACGTTCACCATGTATAGCTGGGCTCTCTTGTACACATGAGGTCACAGCTTGATGCCTCATTTGATGGACGAAGACCACATAGAGGCTCACTTTCCCAAAAAGATTCCTAAGGGAAAGTGGAAGCCTCCCATCAAACCTATCCATCTTGCTCTTTAACGTTCACCATGTATAGCTGGGCTCTCTTGTACACCTGAGGTCACAGCTTGATGCCTCATTTGATGGACGAAGACCACATAGAGGCTCACTTTCCCAAAAAGATTCCTAAGGGAAAGTGAAAGCCTCCCATCAAACCTATCCATCTTGCTCTTTAACGTTCACCATGTATAGCTGGGCTCTCTTGTACACATGAGGTCACAGCTTGATGCCTCATTTGATGGACGAAGACCACATAGAGGCTCACTTTCCGAAAAAGATACCTAAGGGCTGGTGGAAGCCTCCCATCAAACCTATCCATCTTGCTCTTTAACGTTTACCATGTATAGCTGGGCTCTCTTGTACACATGAGGTCACAGCTTGATGCCTCATTTGATGGACGAAGACCACATAGAGGCTCACTTTCCCAAAAAGATTCCTAAGGGATGGTGGAAGCCTTCCATCAAACCTATCCATCTTGCTCTTTAACGTTCACCATGTATAGCTGGGCTCTCTTGTACACATGAGGTCACAGCTTGATGCCTCATTTGATGGACGAAGACCACATAGAGGCTCACTTTCCCAAAAAGATTCCTAAGGGAAAGTGGAAGCCTCCCATTAAACCTATCCATCTTGCTCTTTAACGTTCACCATGTATAGCTGGGCTCTCTTGTACACCTGAGGTCACAGCTTGATGCCTCATTTGATGGACGAAGACCACATAGAGGCTCACCTTCCCAAAAAGATTCCTAAGGGAAAGTGGAAGCCTCCCATCAAACCTATCCATCTTGCTCTTTAACGTTCACCATGTATAGCTGGGCTCTCTTGTACACATGAGGTCACAGCTTGATGCCTCATTTGATGGACGAAGACCACATAGAGGCTCACTTTCCCAAAAAGATTCCTAAGGGAAAGTGGAAGCCTCCCATCAAACCTATCCATCTTGCTCTTTAACGTTCACCATGTATAGCTGGGCTCTCTTGTACACCTGAGGTCACAGCTTGATGCCTCATTTGATGGACGAAGACCACATAGAGGCTCACTTTCCCAAAAAGATTCCTAAGGGAAAGTGAAAGCCTCCCATCAAACCTATCCATCTTGCTCTTTAACGTTCACCATGTATAGCTGGGCTGTCTTGTACACATGAGGTCACAGCTTGATGCCTCATTTGATGGACGAAGACCACATAGAGGCTCACTTTCCGAAAAAGATACCTAAGGGATGGTGGAAGCCTCCCATCAAACCTATCCATCTTGCTCTTTAACGTTCACCATGTATAGCTGGGCTCTCTTGTACACCTGAGGTCACAGCTTGATGCCTCATTTGATGGACGAAGACCACATAGAGGCTCACTTTCCCAAAAAGATTCCTAAGGGATGGTGGAAGCCTCCCATCAAACCTATCCATCTTGCTCTTTAACGTTCACCATGTATAGCTGGGCTCTCTTGTACACCTGAGGTCACAGCTTGATGCCTCATTTGATGGACGAAGACCACATAGAGGCTCACTTTCCCAAAAAGATTCCTAAGGGAAAGTGAAAGCCTCCCATCAAACCTATCCATCTTGCTCTTTAACGTTAACCAGTATAGCTGGGCTCTCTTGTACACATGAGGTCACAGCTTGATGCCTCATTTGATGGACGAAGACCACATAGAGGCTCACCTTCCCAAAAAGATTCCTAAGGGATGGTGGAAGCCTCCCATCAAACCTATCCATCTTGCTCTTTAACGTTCACCATGTATAGCTGGGCTCTCTTGTACACCTGAGGTCACAGCTTGATGCCTCATTTGATGGACGAAGACCACATAGAGGCTCACCTTCCCAAAAAGATTCCTAAGGGAAAGTGGAAGCCTCCCATCAAACCTATCCATCTTGCTCTTTAACGTTCACCATGTATAGCTGGGCTCTCTTGTACACATGAGGTCACAGCTTGATGCCTCATTTGATGGACGAAGACCACATAGAGGCTCACTTTCCGAAAAAGATACCTAAGGGATGGTGGAAGCCTACCATCAAACCTATCCATCTTGTTCTTTAACGTTCACCATGTATAGCTGGGCTCTCTTGTACACCTGAGGTCCCAGCTTGATGCCTCATTTGATGGACGAAGACCACATAGAGGCTCACTTTCCCAACGAGAACAAAGAGTGGAGAAATTTCAACTCATGCCAAATTTTTCGAGCCTCAAAAGACAAGATTTTGAGCTTCACAAGCTTTCGAATCTACAAATTAGTGAGCTTTTGTACATCCCCCCCAACGCAATTTCCTCCCCTTCAACAATCAACTGCCTACATGGTTGACGTCTACGGCTATTCCAGTATTTCCCCATCCCCCAATTCCCCGCTTCTCTAGGAGCCTTTTAAAAAAAGTTTTTGAATTTTCCTGTGGGAATTGAGTAGAATATCGAATACCTCTTGCATTAAGCTACACTAGTTTCCATAAATTAAGGAAAATCACTATTTTATGTCAATGCGAAACTGACGTCAAAGCTCTATAACCTCTAAAATAAGTTTTTTTGTTTTGAAAAATGTGATTGCAGATAAAGATGTCAATGAAATAAATCAATATCTCGATTTTTAACAATATTCGTTCAGTATTTAATGAATTATGGACGTTTGAATATTTAAAAATAATATTACCAGTCACAAAAATTGACTTCAGAAGTTAATTGGACTGGGGTGGCTCAGTAGGTAGCCGCCAGGCTCGTAATCTGTAGTTCCCAGGTTCGAGACCCAGCTGGATCAGCGTTGAGATTTACCGCCGCAAAATTCCCCGCCCTGCCCACGGTCAGTACGGGACACCGATGGGGCTTGGAAAGGCCGCCGTCCGTCGGATGGGACGTTAAGCCATGGCCACGTGTGAGGGAGAGCCATACCCTGTGCACGTTAAAGAACACGCTGGATGGCCTTGACGGGATTCTACCATCTGTCTCCCAACAGCTGTTCCAGTGGGTCCCCTCCCCCAACCTTCTCTGAGCCTTCGGGGTCCATGTGACCTGGACATTTAGCTCATGGTGTGCAAAAAAGTGCCGCTCAGAGGTAAAACAACCCAACCCAGAAGTTAATTAATACTTAGTAATAAATATTGTATCAAAGTGTTTAATAAAATAAGTTTGTATTTTAGAACTTTGTGTAAAGAATTCTTTCACTATTCTTCAGTTTTGTATAAGTTTCTTAAGACTGGCATTGCTGTTGTTAAATATTCAAACTTCCATAACTCATTAAATAGTGAACGAATATTGTTGAAAATCGAGATATTGATTTATTTGATTGAGATCTTTATCTGCAATCACATTTTTAAAACAAAAAACTTATTTTAGAAGTTATAGAGCTTCGACGTTAGCTTCCCATTCACTTAACATAGGGATTTTCCTTAATTTATGAAACCAGTGCAGTTATGAAATCTCTGACAGAAACCTGTGAAATTCGTAAATTAAAATACTCGAAAATTTGTATCCATGGTAAATATTTTTTTAACTAATTTTATACAGGAAATATTATTAGATTTCTGTCAAGGTGGAATTACAAAATAATACTTGGTAGAAGCGAGTTTTTGGTCCAATAAGTTTCAGAACGACTTGTCTAACCCGTGCATTATTTACTTCAACAAACAAATTCTCAAGATTTGAATAAGCAAAGGGATCAAAAGCATCAAATTAGAAATAAGAAGATATTTAATGAGGAACCTTAATTATTTACCTAAATTTGAAGTTAAGTCAAATAATTTTACACTATTTCAACAAGAATAATTTCAATTCGTAAAAGCTCAGTGGCCACTTTATTAGGTGCAGTTTCGTGTTATATCAATGGTAACTAAGATGCAGAATTCAGTGACTTCCTAAACAAGTTTTATCGAAAAAATGTGACTGCAGATAATTTAAAAATCTCAAACAAAACTATTTAATTGTGGATTTTTAACACTATTTCTCCGGCCTTTCCACAGTTACGGAAATCAGAATATTTAATAGCAGCAAGGGCAGTTTGAATAATTACTCTGAAAAACTAACAAAACGAATACAGTAACCATTATACTGAATTTGACTAACACGAGCAAGAATATTTTCAGCAGTTCTCGTAATAAATATGTTAATTTTCGTTAGTTTTTAAAGTTTTTTTGTGTGCTGAACGAGTTAACTCCTCAAATGTTTCAGCTTCCATAACTCTTATAAGAAAATTGGAAATCGAGATTTAAATTAATTTTACCCTGATCTTTAAATTATCTACAGTCACATTTTTTCACTAAAAACTTGAGTTCTGTTACTATTGACATTTGAGGCTGGAGTGGCTGATTACGCCAGGCTCGTAATCAGCAGTTCCCAGGTTCGAGTCCCAACTGGACCAGTGTTAAGAATTTTCTTCGCAAAATTCACCGCCCTGCCCACGGTCAGTAGGGGATACCGATGGGCTTGGAAAGACCATCAGCCGTCGGATCCATCCACGCTGGATGGTCTTGACGAGAGTCTACCCTCTGTCTCCCAACAACTGTTCCAGTGGGTCCCCTTCCCCAACCTTCATCTGAATCCTCGGGGTTCTTGTGACTTGCCTGCCTATTTAACGGATTATATGTGAAAAACAAGTGCCGCTCAGAGGTAAAAAAGCCCAACTGTTCAATCACCGTGCCCTCGGTGAGAAAGGAGACACCGATAGACTTGGAAAGCCCGCCGTCCTTCGTATGGGACATTAAGCCGTGGTCCCATGTGCAACAGAGTCGTACTCTATGCACATTAAAGAACATTCTTTATGTGAGGCTGTTAGCTGCCTCCTAAGAGCTGCTTAGTGAATCCTCTTCCTCTAATCTTCTCCGAACCCTTGGGGACATCATCGCAACCCTTTTTTAAAATTAGTAGTGACCTAGACATTTAACCCATTTTGTAGACGAAAATGCCACTCAAAGGTAAAACAACCCACTATGCCAATTAAAGCCTCAACTTTTAACTAATTTCAAGCATCAAACCTAGTGCTAAAATGGAATTAGCGTCTCAACTGATCTATAGGGGGAAGATGATTTTTTTAGGGGGCAAGAAGTTGACTCCTGACGAACTACTTTATTCCTAAATAAATACCCTTCCCGACAGCTCACAATATCATGGTTCTCTATCACACGGGGCCACGTTGTTGTTGTTTTACATCTGAGCGGCACTTTTTTGCACACCATGGGCTAAATGGCCAGGTCACATGGACCCCGAAGGCTCAGAGAAGGTTGGGGGAGGGGACCCACTGGAACAGCTGTTGGGAGACAGATGGTAGCCTCCCGTCAAGGCCATCCAGCGTGTTCTTTAACGTGCACAGGGTATGGCTCTCCCGCACACGGGGCCACGGCTTAACGTCCCATCTGACGGACGGCGGCCTTTCGAAGCCCATCGGTGTCCCCTACTGACCGTGGGCAGGGCGGGGAATTTTGCGGAGATAAATCTCAACGCTGACCCAGCTGGGACTCGAACCTGGGAACTACATATTACGAGCCTGGCGCGCTACCGACTGAGCCACCCCCGCCCCCACGGGGTCACGATGCGACGCACTGCGACCTCTGACATCATCTACAGTTGCTACAATTTATTTAACCTTACATATTGCTTAAAATCGAGCGAGATAAACAAAAATGAACCAGAAGGATCGTTCATAAGAACGGATTTGTTTTTAGTCACCCAGAAACAACGGTTTGAGTCTGTCACGGGAAAACACGATTGCTTATTTTTTTCTTTTACAATTAGTCTGCAACACATAAAAAATAAATAAAATAAATATCCCCTCAAGCAGCTGCTTGCCACAGAGGTCTGACAGGAGCCTGGCAGTTTATATGCCATAGTAGAATGTCTGAGAGGATGGCAGGACCTCAGCAGAAAAACAACACACACACAACCATGCCTTACCCGGGACTCGAACCCAGGTCCGTTAGATCAGTAGCCAAGCGCACTAACCACTCGGCCACGGGACGGCATGCAACACATACAGTTGTCCAAAAAAGTATCCGAACACTATGGTTGCTTACAGAATTCAGAAAACGATCTGACAACCTTCGTGTCACGTGACACGAAGGTTGCCAGATCGCTAATTTCTAAAAAAAAATCGTTGCCAGATATTTTTTCTGAATTCTGTAATCAACCATAGTGTTCGGATACTTTTTTGAGCGACTGTAGGTGGTCACATTATTTTGATACTAGATCGTGTGGGCTCACTCACGGAAATATTGAGCGTGTGCAGTTACCGTTCACAGCAAACTGGAGCGTGTGCAGTAACTGCACACGCCCCAGTTTGCTGTGAACGGTAACTGGAGCGTGTACAGTTGCTGTACACGCTCCAGATATTTTTCCTGAATTCTGTAATCACGTGACACGAATGTTGCCAGATCACTAATTTCTAAAAGAAATCGTTGCCAAATATTTTTTCTGAATTCTGTAATCAACCATAGTGTTCGGATACTTTTTTGAGCGACTGTAGGTGGTCATATTATTTTGATACTAGATCGTGTGGGCCCACTCACGGAAATATTGAGCGTGTGCAGTTACCGTTCACAGCAAACTGGAGCGTGTGCAGTAACTGCACACACTCCAGTTTGCTGTTCACGGTAACTGGAGCGTGTACAGTTGCTGTACACGCTCCAGATATTTTTCCTGAATTCTGTAATCACGTGACACGAATGTTGCCAGATCACTAATTTCTAAAAAAAAATCGTTGCCAGATATTTTTTTCTGAATTCTGTAAGCAACCATAGTGTTCGGATACTTTTTTGAGCGACTGTACAGTAGAGTTCAAACGACTCCCAGAACGACTGCTTGAGAACCTTTCAATCCGATGCACGGGCATGATGAGGCTTTGATTATTATTGTTTCATCTGTTTGGTTAATGTTGGAAAAAAGCCAGAAACACGGTGCGGAAATGACGCATCAGAAATCAAGTGAAAAATAACTCGATTTTGAGTCTGTACTTGTTGTTGTTCTTGTTCTGAGATTAACACATCTTTTGCAAACAGCATTCGGCTCTTACATTAACAGAGTAGTTTTTAACGACTTCGACCTAATTGTAGAAAGTTGGTTCAGTTAGTACCATGCCAGACTCGTAATCCGATGTTCCTAAGTTTCAGTCCAACTGTGCCGGTGTTGAAATTTATCTGAATAAGTTGACCTCGCCCCCCCCCCCCCCCCCCGGGTGAGAAAGGGGACACCGATGGGCTTGGCATGGCGGCCGTCCCGTTGGATGGGACATAAAGCCGTGGTTCCGTGTGCGTGAGAGCCATACCCTGTGTACGTTGAAGAACTCACTGGATGGGTTTGACTGGATGATTTCACCTGTCTCCAACAGCCATTACTCTTATTTTGTGTTATTTTTGTTAACAAAAAGGAAAAGCTTGGTTAGACAATGTAAACTAGATGAAGGCTTGTGTGTCTGTATATATATGATGGGATGCCTTGTATGATAACAGTGGGGTAACCTGTGCGTCCGTATCTGTCTGGTCCATCTGTGTCTGGTGCGTTGGGATGTGATTGTGTGTGTATAATGCCTGTTAAATATGTGGTGTTTTGGGGTAAGGAATGTATGTGATGTGCATAGAGCATTGGGGGATGCTATGTGTGCGTGAGAGCGGGTACACAATCCTTTGCGTGTGTGTGTGTGTATCAGTGGTGAATATACGGCATGCGTGGTGTGGGTGGGAATGCGGGTTGGGTTGTTGTTTTACCTCTAAGCGGCACTTTTTTGCACACCATGGGCTAAATGGTCAGGTCACATGAACCCCGAAGGCTCAGAGAAGGTTGGGTGAGGTGACCCACTGGAACAGCTGTTGGGAGACAGATGGTAGCCTCCCGTCAAGGCCATCCAGCGTGTTCTTTAGCGTGCACAGGGTATGGCTCTCCCGCACACGGGGCCACGGCTTAACGTCCCATCCGACGGACGGCGGCCTTTCCAAGCCCATCGGTGTCCCCTACTGACCGTGGGCAGGGCGGGGAATTTTGCGGAGAATGTGGGAATGCGGTGTGTTGTGTATGTATGTTGCAGAATATGGTGTGTGTGTATGTGTAGTGTGGTGCGTAATGTGATGGTCCCCCTTCACCGATCTAGGGAGACTGAGCCAGATGTGATGTACTCCCTTTCGGAATGCGATGGAACTGGGCCAAATGTCGTGACCGCCGGAGGACGATGCGATATTGTTGCTCGATGATTACTTCACCCTCACTTCGCTGAAAAGACAAGTTCGCGGGTTTTTAGGCCCGTGGCATTGCACGCCTCTGAAGAGACTGGTGTTGAATGGTGAATAAAAATAGTCAATCAGTTAACTGAACTAGAGTTAGATAGGGACGACACAGTTTTATTTATACTATATACAGCTACGTGCTGGGAATGCGCTCAACTCCGTGGGCCTTTGCTGCTTTGATGCTGCAATCATTAACAGTGAGGTGGAGAATCGCACACTCTGCAAGTTCTCACTTTACAGATCTCAAACTCGGCGATAGGATAATCAACCTTTGCCTACACTGTGGTTCACTCTGAATCCACAAACTGTTAACAGATTCACATAAGAATCTCAATTCCCTCTGGGTTGGGTTGGGTTGTTTTACCTCTGAGCGGCACTTTTTTGCACACCATGGGCTAAATGGCCAGGTCACATGGACCCCGAAGGCTCAGAGAAGGTTGGGGGAGGGGACCCACTGGAACAGCTGTTGGGAGACAGATGGTAGCCTCCCGTCAAGGCCATCTAGCGTATTCTTTAACGTGCACAGGGTATGGCTCTCCCGCACACGGGCCACTGCTTAACGTCCCATCCGACGGATGGCGGCCTTTCCAAGCCCATCGGTGTCCCCTACTGACCGTGGGCAGGGCGGGGAATTTTGCGGAGATAAATCTCAACGCTGACCAAGCTGGGACTCGAACCTGGGAACTACAGATTACGAGCCTGGCACGCTACCGACTGAGCCACCACCGCCCCCAATTCCCTCTGGAATCGCACCCTCCCTTCAAGGGTTACTTCGAGTAAGAGCTGCGTCCTTCTGACGCTTGTCGAAAGGACCTTCTCGTTCGACAGCTCACCGAAAACCGTGCGCGATCTCGCACCCCAGGCTGGTCATTTAAGGCCATAAAAGACTTCTGCAACGGATCTGATGCAAGCAGCAAACTTCCGACCCGAAAGCAACAACAGTGAGTCGCATCCCAGCGCAAAAACACACTTAATACATAAAAATATTACAATAATAAAATACAACAAAAATACATCAATAAATAAATAAAAATAAATTAGAGGGACACGACAGGTAATGCGTTTTGTATGTAATGGGTAATGTGATGTATGGATGTATGGTATATGTAGTGGGTCACGTGGTGTATGGATGTATGGTATGTGCAGTGGGTTACGTGGTGTATAGATGTATGGTATGTTTAGTGGGTTACGTGGTGTATGTATGTATGGTAATGGGTAATGTGGTGTGTTAGATTGCAAATGGTTCAATCGGTAATATATATATATGGTGTAAATGTTGTAAGTATGGTACTGTGTATGTGTGGCGTATGTCTGGTAGGGGTGTTGAAGGATGTGTGATCACGTGAGGTATGGTGTATATCTGATGGAGGTACAGAATGTTAAGGGATATACCCTCACAATAATTAACAGGAGAACATTTTTTTTTATTTACGACATATAGGACAGAGAAGAATCCTAGAAGCTACTCCTAGCTTAATACAGGCCTTCTCATACAAGGACATGCCCTACTAAGACCGAAGTCACTGCTGACCACTGCCTTAGTTAGAGCTAACACAACACACAAAGTTTGCCTTGTTGTAACAGTCGCTAGCTGCCTAACCACTATGCCAGTTAAGGCATTACATTACTTAAAACTTTTGGGAACTGCTGGAGCTTGTACATCAGAGGGAAACAAAATGAATTCTTCTCATGAGAAAATACAACAGGAAATATCACACGGTATATTGCTTGTTTACTCTCCCGAGGTGCAAACAGCAACCAACGAAGCCATGACTCACCCTAAACAAGCAGAATCACGCCAAATACAAAGAAGTTGGTTACCAATAAATGTCACATCCACCATTCAGAGCTCTCGCATAAAATTGAAATAGCACCCAGTCGTCGTAGTTAAATCCGACACCCCAGCACATTCCCTTTCAGCAGATGACTACCTCTTCGACTTCAGCTTCTTAGAGGAGAGGATGTGAGAGAGCATCGCGTGACTTTCCTCTAGCGACACATTCAGAGAGAGAGAATTCTCTCTCTCTCTTCCTTCAGCACCAACAGGAGCTGCAGGAATAGTTGGCGAGACCGAAATATATTTCTTCGGTCGACTGTTCCTCCGAGAGAGGTTCTCTTGGCTGGGAACTTGCCTTAACATCCCACTAGCAGACTTTTGCTTTCTGGTAAATCAGACTAGATGTTTCTACTTCGATTGTCAGCCTGACCTATGCGAGCGAGCTCTGGTGACTCTTCTTAGGTTAGAGAGCAAATGGTAACAGCTTCTTAGGCAAGAGAAAAGAAAAAAAAAAGTCATTGCTAAAAGTTGGCAAATGAAACTTTGCTCCGTTTCATGTGTTCCGTTGTCAACGCCATATAGAATAAGATTGGAGTGATTATTATTCGTCTAATGGACTTTTTTTTGGGGGGAAGGGATTGTTTTCGTGTTTATCATTCAGTATTGTTGATGTATTTATCAATAAGTCTTTATGTTGAGTTTATTTATTTATTTAAATCAGTTATTTTTCTGCAGAGGTTTTGAGGTTTTTTTAGGTTGGTTGTTTTACCTTTGAGTTGCATTTTGTTTTTGAACACAACAAGGTAAATGTCCGGTTAGGAGGACCTCAAAGGCTCAGAGGAGATTGGGGGAGGGGTTGGGTTGTTTTACCTCTGAGCGGCACTTTGTTGCACACCATGGGCTAAATGGCCAGGTCACATGGAACCCGAAGGCTCAGAGAAGGTTGGGGGAGGGAACCCACTGGAAAAGCTGTTGAGAGACAGATGGTAGCCTCCCGTCAAGGCCATCCAACGTGTTCTTTAACGTGCACAGGGTATGGCTCTCCCGCACAAGGGGGGCGGGGGGGTTAATTGGTAGCGCGCCTGGCTCGTAATCTGTAGTTCCCAGGTTCGAGTCCCAGCTGTTTCAGCGTTGAGATTTATCTCCGCAAAATTTCCCCGCCCTGCCACGGTCAGTAGGGGACACCGATGGGCTTGGAAAGGCCGCTGTCCGTCGGATGGGACATTAAGCCGTGACCCCTTGTGCGGGTTGGGTTGTTTTACCTCTGAGCGGCACTTTTTTGCACACCATGGGCTAAATGGCCAGGTCACATGGACCCCGAAGGCTCAGAGAAGGTTGGGGGAGGGGACCCACTGGAACAGCTCTTGGGAGACAGATGGTAGCCTCCCGTCAAGGCCATCCAGCGTGTTCTTTAACGTGCACAGGGTATGGGTATCCTGCAGATGGAATAAATCCGATGGAACAGATGGAATAAATCCGTGCAATATTAAAGTAACCTTGTGCAATAAATTCATCGCAAGTAAGATACAAGAAAATTAAGCGGCGTTGGTTTGCTTTATTTTTGAGCTGTATTTTTATTTTTCATTTTTTTTAATACAATGGGCTAAATGGCCAGGTTAGAGAAACACCGAGAGTTGAGAGCTGAAGGAATGGGATGGCTCAATCGGTACAACACCAGACTAGTAATCTACAGTTTCCAGATTCGAGTCCCAACTGTGAAAGCTTTGAGATTTTTCTTCCCCTAGATCTACTCATTGCTGTCGGTGAGAAAGGCATTGTCATGGCGCTGTAGAAGTCGCTCAAAGAAATATCTGGACACTATGGTTGATTACAGAATTCAGAAAAAAAATCGTTGTCAGATATTTTTTCTGAATTCTGTAATCAACCATAGTGTCCGGATATTTTTTGAGCGACTGTACATAAGAGAACCCTATACTCTACACGTTAAAGAACATGTTGAATGGCATTGAAGCAAAAGTCCATACCTTTCCTGAAAGCTGTTTAGTGGAGATGCTTCAATTCCCAGTTCTGATCCCGGTTGGTCTCTGAACTGGTATTTTTTTAACACAATGGCCTAAATGACCAAGGGATTGTAAAAAAAATTCTAAGGGATCAGAAATGTAATAATATAATATATAATAAGAAATAAATAAATAAGAGACAGACGGTGGTCACCCATTAACTTGGATAGACCACCGTCTGTCTTATGGGACGTTAAGCCGTGGTTCCGTTTCCAGGATTTGGGGTTGTTTTGCCTCTGAGCGGCACTTTTTTGCACACCATGGGCTAAATGGCCAGGCCACATGGACCCCGAAGGCTCAGAGAAGGTTGGGGGAGGGGACCCACTGGAACAGCTGTTGGGAGACTGATGGTAGCCTCCCGTCAAGGCCATCCAGCGTGTTCTTTAACGTGCAGAGGGTATGTCTCTCCCGCACACGGAGCCACGGCTTAACGTCCCATCCGAAGGACGGCGGCCTTTCCAAGCCCATCGGTGTCCCCTACTGACCGTGGGCAGGGCGAGGAATTTTGCAGAGATAAATCTCAACGCTGACCCAGCTGGGACTCGAACCTGGGAACTGCAGATTACGAGCCTGGCGCGCTACCGACTGAGCCATCCCCGCCCATTTCCAGCATATAGCCATACCCTGTGCACGTTAAAGAAGCACGTTACGCTGGATGGCCTTGATGAGCGCCGACTATATATTTCCTAACAGCTAGTCCCCTTCGTGCTATCTTCTCTGAATCCTCGGGGTCCTTGTGACCTGGCATTTAGACCATTGTGTGCAAAAAAAAGGTGCCACTCTGAGGTAAAACAACTCAATCACGAAACATTTTTGATCCCTTAGAATTTTTTTTACAATCCCTTGGCCATTTAGGCCATTGTGTTAAAAACATACCAGTTCAGAGACCAACCGGGATCAGAACTGGGAATTGAAGCATCTCCACTAAACAGCTTTCAGGAAAGGAAAGGACTTTTGCTTCAATGCCATTCAACATGTTCTTTAATGTGTAGAGTATAGAGTTCTCTTATGCACAGTCGCTCAAAAAATATCCGGACACTATGGTTGATTACAGAATTCAGAAAAAATATCTGACAACGATTTTTTTTCTGAATTCTGTAATCAACCATAGTGTCCAGATATTTCTTTGAGCGACTTCTACAGCGCCATGACAATGCCTTTCTCACCGACAGCAATGAGTAGATCTAGGGGAAGAAAAATCTCAAAGCTTTCACAGTTGGGACTCGAATCTGGAAACTGTAGATTACTAGTCTGGTGTTGTACCGATTGAGCCATCCCATTCCTTCAGCTCTCAACTCTCGGTGTTTCTCTAACCTGGCCATTTAGCCCATTGTATTAAAAAAAGGAAAAATAAAAATACAGCTCAAAAATAAAGCAAACCAACGCCGCTTAATTTTGTTGTATCTTACTTGCGATGAATTTATTGCACAAGGTTACTTTAATATTGCACGGATTTATTCCATCTGTTCCATCGGATTTATTCCATCTGCAGGAGAGTCATACCTTGTGCACGTTAAAGAACACGCTGGATGGCCTTGACGGGAGGCTACCATCTGTCTCCCAACAGCTGTTCCAGTGGGTCCCCTCCTCCAACCTTCTCTGAGCCTTCGGGGTCCATGTGACCTGGCCATTTAGCCCATGGTGTGCAAAAAAAGTGCCGCTCAGAGGTAAAACAACCCAACTCTCAATGAGGATAAACTGAAGGCTAGCATAGAAAATCTGTACTCAAGCACACTACTAGAACTTAAAACCAAACATCCCCCTCAGCAAAAGCAAATCACAGTGTTTCTATTTCAGAAGTCCTTCTTGTGAAAGGGGTGACATTTGTTTTTAATCCTAGGAGAGAATTTCTTAAGGTCTTTGACAAACTGTTTTCCTTTAAAGGTAGATCTTGACGGCAAATATTTAATTTTAACCGTCGAGAGTTTTTCCCAATCTTGTTCTTCTCTAAACGTTATTGGAATAGTAAAGTGATGGCTGAGAAGAGAGTTCTTAAAAAATTCTCTTTCTCCACCTCACTTGACAAAAAACAAAACACGAAGGAGACTTAATTACGGATTTCGGAATTAAAAATTGCTTCTTTCTTCACTTTTTTTGTGACTGTGTGATGAAGATGTGATTAAAATTCCAATGGGCTGAGGAACTCATCACGTGACTTGTTTGGTGTATAAGCTGCGAGAGTGGGAAAGCTCTGCTCACACAAGCTTCAATTTACTTTGAAGATTTCTCTAAATCTATTCCAATGCTTTTTTTCACCAGTGTTCCACGGGTTGTTTGGGTTGTTTTACCTCTGAGCGGCACTTTTTTGCACACCATGGGCTAAATAGCCAGGTCACATGGACCCCGAAGGCTCAGAGAAGGTTGGGGGAGGGGACCCACTGGAACAGCTGTTGGGAGACAGATGGTAGCCTCCCGTCAAGGCCATCCAGCGTATTCTTTAACGTGCACAGGGTATGGTTCTCCCGCACGGGTCACGGCTTTGACAAACAAAAACGTCCCATCCGACGGACGGCGGCCTTTCCAAGCCCATCGGTGTCCCCTACTGACCGTGAGCAGGGCGGAGAATTTTGCGGAGATAAATCTCAACGCTGACCCAACTGAGACTCGAACCTGGGAACTACAGATTACGAGCCTGGCGCGCTACCGACTGAGCCACCCCCGCCCCTGTTCCACGGGTAATTTGCAGGTGTTTGACAAGATTGTTTTTACTCCTCGACAGGATTGAAGCTTCACGAATGTTTCTATAAAATAATTAAAGCTATTTAGAACAATTTAAATGTCTTCTGCTGTGTCATTTAATGTGGATACATAATGTAGCTTTTGTTTTTTTTCTGTTTATATACGTATTGTACGTATAGCAAAATGTGTCAACATCAGTGTTTCGACAATTTTTTACATTTTAAATTAAATTTTAATTTTTGATATTTGTTGAAATATTCTGTAGATTGTGGAAAAAAAGTTTTAATCGCAAATTTTTTCAATCGACCTTCTTGATTAGGTTTCTTATTCATTTTTAGTACGTTGTTTTTTTTTTTAAATTACGAACCAATGATCTCACCTTGTCGACTGCAGAGATTCAACAGTTTGGTATTGGAGAAAATTTAAAAATTCTTTTTCGGTTGGCCAGGTATTGATGAAATTTGGTGATAGCATATGGTGGTCAAGAGGTTGAGCATATGGTGGTCAAGAGGTTTAGCATGTGGTGGTCAAGAGGTTTAGCATATGATGGTCAATAGGTTTAGCATATGGTGGTCAAGAGGTTTAGCATATGATGGTAAAGGGGTTTGGCATATGGTGGTCAAGAGCTTTAGCATATGGTGGTCAAGAGGTTTAGCATATGGTGATCAAGAGGTTTAGCATATGATGGTCAATAGGTTTAGCATATGATGGTCAATAGGTTTAACATATGGTGGTCAACAGGTTTAGCATATGGTGGTCAACAGGTTTAGCATATGGTGGTCAAGAGGTTTAGCATATGGTGGTCAAGAGGTTTAGCATATGGTGGTCAACAGGTTTAGCATATGGTGGTCAAGAGGTTTAGCATATGGTGGTAAAGAGGTTTAGCATATGATGGTCAATAGGTTTAGCATATGGTGGTAAAGAGGTTTAGCATATGGTGGTCAAGAGGTTTAGATTTGCAGGAATGATTTTCCACAGGGGTGGGGCGGGGGTGGCTCAGTCGGTACCGCACCAGGCTCGTAATCTGTAGTCACCAGGTTCGAATCCCACCTCTGCCAGCATTGAGATTTATATCTCCACAAAATTCTATGCCCTGCCCTCTGTCAGTAGGAGACACCTATGGCTTGAAAAGGCAGCCATCCGCCTGATGGGACGTTAAGCTGCATGTGCGGAAGAGCCATACCCTGTGCACGTTAAAGAACATGCTGGATGGTCTTGATGAGAACCTACCATCTGTACTCCTAACAGCTATCCAGTGGGTCTCCTTCCCCCAACCTTCCCTGAGCCATCGGGGTTTTGTGACCTGGCCATTTAGTTCAGTGTGTGCAAAAAGAGTGTGGGTCAGAGGTAAAACAACCCAACCCCATGGGGGTGATAGAATGTAATTTGTTTGGTTCAAAGGACTAAATGAAAGATTCTTTTCTGTTTAATCGGTATTAATAAAAAATTACTATTTGTATTACCCAATCACCCATTAGTTCGAATTTTAAATGTTTATAGGTGTTAATGGAGGGAAAAATATCCATCAGCGCCTTCTAAGGTAAAACAAGTTGGCAAATTTCAAAATTTCTATAAGTAATTATTGCCACTCTATAGTGGCAATAATTTGATCTCTCTGTTCCCAGGGGCGGGGGTGGCTCAGTCGGTAGCGCGGCAGGCTCGTAATCTGTAGTTCCTTGGTTCGAGTCCCAGCTGGGTCAGCGTTGAGATTTATTTCCACAAAATTCCCTGACCTGCCCACGGTCAGTAGGGGACACAGATAGGCTTGGAAAGGCCGCTGTCAATCGGATGGGACGTTAAGCCGTGGCGCCGTGTGCGGGAGAGCCATACCCTGTGCACGTTAAAGAACACGCTGGATGGCCTTGACGGGAGGCTACCATCTGTTTCCCAACAGCTGTTCCAGTGGGTCCCCTCCCCCAACCTTCTATGAGCCTTCGGGGTCCATGTGACCTGGCCATTTAGCCCATGGTGTGCAAAAAAAGTGCCGCTCAGAGATAAAACAACGTTACGTTTGGTGATAGAGAATTTTTAACATTATCATAAACACGTTTGACGGTAAAGCTATTAACGTTTTTACCACTATTAACATTTTCACAAATTAAATTAATGAATTTATTTCGTAAAAAATAAACCATTTTTATACCACCATAAAATAAATATTTAATATCAGAAAAATTCTGAATGTTAACCTAGAAATTAAAGTTTACTAAAAAAATAAAAAAATTATCGGAACAGTGATTTTGAACCATTCTGCTGCAATACAAACAAAGAAAAAAGGCTGCGTAAGGTATCTAAATGTCATAAAAATGTTTAAATGCAAAATACATCACAAATTTTTAAAAACCTTTAATTATTTTATAGAAACAGTCGTGAAACTTCAGCAGTTTTGAGTAGAAAAAATATCCCGCTAAACTAATTAATTAGGTATTTACTACTATGTTTAGTGATAAAGTATTTTTCAGTACTTGTAGAAACATTTTATATTTAACAATAAAGATTTTCAGTACTATTAGAAATAACTTAAATTTAGTGATAAGACGTTTCTGCTAGTTTTTAAAGTGCTTTATGTTTGGGTGATAAAGAATTTTCAGCACTATTAGAAACGTCTTAAGTTTGGTGATAAAGGATTTTCGGCACTGTTAGAAACGTCTTATGTTCGGTGATAAAGGATTTTCGGCACTGTTAAAAACGTCTTATGTTTGGTGATAAAGGATTTTCGGCACTGTTAGAAACGTCTTATGTTCGGTGGTAAAGGATTTTCGGCACTGTTAGAAACGTCTTATGTTTGGTGGTAAAAGATTTTCGGCACTGTTAGAAACGTCTTATGTTTGGTGATAAAGGATTTTCGGCACTGTTAAAAACGTCTTATGTTCGGTAGTAAAGGATTTTCGGCACTGTTTGAAACGTCTTAAGTTTAGTGATAAAGGATTTTCGGCACTGTTAGAAATGTCTTATGTTCGGTGGTAAAGGATTTTCGGCACTGTTTGAAACGTCTTAAGTTTAGTGATAAAGGATTTTCGGCACTGTTAGAAACGTCTTATGTTCGGTGATAAAGGATTTTCGGCACTGTTAAAAACGTCTTATGTTTGGTGATGAAGGATTTTCAGCACTATTAGAAACGTCTTATGTTTGGTGGTAAAGTATTTTCAGCACTATTAGAAACGTCTTATGTTTGGTGATGAATGATTTCCAACACTATTAGAAACGTCTTATGTTTGGTGGTAAAGTATTTTCAGCACTATTAGAAACGTCTTATGTTTGGTGATAAAGGATTTTCGGCACTGTTAGAAACGTCTTATGTTTGGTGATAAAGGATTTTCGGCACTGTTAAAACGTCTTAAGTTTGGTGATAAAGGATTTTCGGCACTGTTAGAAACGTCTTATGTTCGGTGATAAAGGATTTTCGGCACTGTTAAAAACGTCTTATGTTTGGTGATAAAGGATTTTCGGCACTGTTAGAAACGTCTTATGTTCGGTGATAAAGGATTTTCGGCACTGTTAAAAACGTCTTATGTTTGGTGATAAAGGATTTTCGGCACTGTTAGAAACGTCTTATGTTCGGTGGTAAAGGATTTTCGGCACTGTTAAAACGTCTTATGTTTGGTGATAAAGGATTTTCGGCACTGTTAGAAATGTCTTATGTTCGGTGGTAAAGGATTTTCGGCACTATTAGAAACGTCTTATGTTTGGTGATGAATGATTTTCAACACTATTAGAAACGTCTTATGTTTGGTGGTAAAGTATTTTCAGCACTATTAGAAACGTCTTATGTTTGGTGATAAAGGATTTTCGGCACTGTTAGAAACGTCTTATGTTTGGTGATAAAGGATTTTCGGCACTGTTAGAAACGTCTCATGTTTGGTGGTAAAAGATTTTCAGCACTGTTAGAAACGTCTTATGTTCGGTGGTAAAGGATTTTCGGCACGGTTAGAAACGTCTTAAGTTTGGTGGTAAAGGATTTTCGGCACTGTTAGAAACGTCTTAAGTTTGGCGGTAAAGGATTTTCGGCACTGTTAAAAACGTCTTATGTTTGGTGATGAAGGATTTTCAGCACTATTAGAAACGTCTTATGTTTGGTGGTAAAGTATTTTCAGCACTATTAGAAACGTCTTATGTTTGGTGGTAAAGTATTTTCAGCACTATTAGAAACCTCTTATGTTTGGTGATAAAGGATTTTCGGCATTGTTAGAAACGTCTTATGTTCGGTGGTAAAGGATTTTCGGCACTGTTAGAAACGTCTTAAGTTTGGTGGTAAAGGATTTTCGGCACTGTTAGAAACGTCTTAAGTTTGGCGGTAAAGGATTTTCGGCACTGTTAAAAACGTCTTATGTTTGGTGATGAAGGATTTTCAGCACTATTAGAAACGTCTTATGTTTGGTGGTAAAGTATTTTCAGCACTATTAGAAACCTCTTATGTTTGGTGATAAAGGATTTTCAGCACTAGCAAAGCATTTTATGTTTGATGATAGAGGATAGCGCAAAAATGTCTGTGGAACGAACTGAATTTTTGTGAATATTCATATAATCCTTTATACACTGATCGAATATGGTTGAAAAACGAGATTTAGACCAATTATATCACGATCTTTAATTTATCTTCAGTGACATTTTTCCACACATATTAAGAATTTATAGAAGATTTCTACGCGTATTTGAGACTTTTAAATGATGCGTGATTTTCTATTGACGAAACATGGCTATTGGGGCAGGATCGAAATCTGCAGTTCACAAGTTCGAGTCCCAACTGTGTATGCTTTGAGAGTTTTCGGAGCTAAATCACCACCACCACGCCCTCGATCAGTAGGGGACACCTATGGGCTTGGAAAGACCACCGTCCATCGAATCGGACGTTCCGATGTGGTCTCTTATATAGGAGAGTCATAACCTGCGTACGTTAAAGAACACGCTGGATGTCCTTGACGGGAGGCTTTCACCTGTCTTCTTTCAGCTGTCCAGTGAATAATATTCAACCTTCTCTGGGTCCTTGAGTAATCACAGCTATCGAGTCCAAGTATAGTTATACTTCTGTAGTAACTTTTTCGTGTGTTGTTTGCCTTAAAATAATCGAAAGAAAAATAGTTAAAAATCGTCTCACATCTAAAAAAAAAT
The DNA here is from genome assembly GCA_038380435.1 of Ryuthela nishihirai. Classification (NCBI taxonomy): domain Eukaryota; kingdom Metazoa; phylum Arthropoda; class Arachnida; order Araneae; family Heptathelidae; genus Ryuthela; species Ryuthela nishihirai. The sequence goes on from JAWZYU010000002.1 coordinate 21,504,264, forward strand.
TGTAATTTTCTTCTTCAAATTTATCTCGTTTTTTCTTAACTTCAACTAGAAAAAAATATCGTGGATTTCGCACCCAGGCGTCGATGCAATTGGGAATGAATCCGTTGCTGCTGGGATCGACAGAGGAAGAGTAAAGCACGAACGTCGGATGATGGGCTGAGAAGTCATTAGAGTGACTTCGTCATTCCCAAGGTTCCTTCAGGCCGAGCAATCAAAGTTGGAGTTGCTTTTGGCTCTAGGCTCTGTCTACCTTGGCTGAGAGCGTAGAGCCAAGAAGCCAGGGATGACAGGAACATCATCCTTTGATTGCTGACGGATGAAGGAGATAGACAGGATGGATCGGAGTGAGGGGTTAGCGGAGACAAGAGCTTGATGGTCTTACACGGAAAGGGAACATGAATCGTGACTTGGACGCTGGATGTCAAACGAGAGAAATTACATCTCTCATTCTTTTATTCTTTCATTGGTTTCTTTTGCTTCCTTTATTTATTCCACGGTATCGGACGTTGAATGGAACATTTAATGGCTTGCTGGGGTTGATGTTTCTGTTATTATTAGTTTTAAATTAAAAAGGAAAAGAATGAATCTTGTTGGAAAGTCATTTGATGATATGTCTTGATTTAAATTATTCAGAAAACTCGGGCAAGTTTTTTTTGTGATTGTAGGTTGTTTTAATCCCTGAGAGGCACGTTTTTGCACACAGTGTTAAATGGACAGGGTTAAAAAAGTTAATGGACAGGTCACAAAGACCCCGAGAGATCAGAGAAGGTTGGGAGAAGGAGACACACTGGACAGCTGTTAGGAGATAGATGGCAGCCTCCCGTCAAGGTCATCCAGCGTGTTCTTTAATGTTCTCTCCCGCACACGGTGGCCACAGTTTAACGTTTCCAATTCCATTGGTGTCCCTTACTGACCGACTGCAAGGGGGGGGGAGTTTTGGAGAGGCAAATATCAACGCTGGCTTAGGGTTGGGTTGTTTTACCTCTGAGCGGCACTTTTTTGCACACCATGGGCTAAATGGTCAGGTCACATGGACCCCGAAGGCTCAGAGAAGGTTGGGGGAGGGGACCCACTGGAACAGCTGTTGGGAAACAGATGGTAGCCTCCCGTCAAGGCCATCCAGCGTGTTCTTTAACGTGCACAGGGTATGGCTCTCCCGCACACGGCGCCACGGCTTAACGTCCCATCCGATTGACGGCGGCCTTTCCAAGCCCATCTGTGTCCCCTACTGACCGTGGGCAGGTCAGGGAATTTTGTGGAAATAAATCTCAACGCTGACCCAGCTGGGACTCGAACCTGGGAACTACAGATTACGAGCCTGGCGCGCTACCGACTGAACCACTCCCGCCCACGCTGGCTTAGTGAGACTCGAATGTGGGAATTGCAGATTACGAGCCTGGAGCGCTACTGACTCAATCCCCCTCAATGAAGTTGGGTTATTTTGCTTTTACTTCTGAGAGGTATTTTTATATGGCTATAATGGGGGATGATATTGGATCCCAAGGGTTTCAGAGAAGGTTGGGGCAAGGAATCCAATGGATTCCACAGAGTTAGAAGACAGATGATAGCCTCCTTAAAGTTCATCCAGCGTGTTCTTTAAGGTGAAGGATCCCCCGTGCATGGAGCCATGACTTAACTTTGTATCCTATAAACAGCAGCCATTATAAGTCCAGGGTACATAAGTTCTCACCTAGCTCAGAGAGATAGTTGGTGGAGGAAATTTCAAGACACAGCGGATTGGATTGATTTTCCTCTGAGCTATACCTTTTCGTACACAATGGGCTAAACAGCCCAATTGATGCGAAAATGTTTTAATACTTTATTATATATATATGTGTGTGTATATTTCCTTCCACGGTCCCCTTATGTTATGCTGGACAGATAATTAAATCCGGGTCAGTCGAGAATGGAGCAATAAATAATTGCAATAATCTTTACATTATGTTTGGAATTAAATTATTAAATTTAAGCATTTTAAGAAAATTGTAACTATATAACTTTGAAATTAAACACTGTCGGAACTAAATGTTAGAGAATTTCCATATTATGTCAATAAGTTGGGTTGTTTGACTTCTTAGTCCCACGTTTTTTTGCACACAATACGCTAAACGAACCCCCAGGGTTCAGTGAAGGTTAGGGACCTACTGGATCGCTCTAAGAAAAAAAAAACACCCCCTGAATCAGCAGCTTGTCACAAAGATCTGACAGAAGCCTGTCAATTTATACGCCATAGTAGGTCTGAGAGGATGGCGGTACCTCAGCAAAAAAACAACACAAACATCCATGCCTTACCTGGGGTTCTAACCCAGATCCCTTAGATCAGTAACCAAGCGCGCTAACCACTCGGCCACGGGAGAGTGATGGTTTTATTTGGGGTGGGGGGTTTTAGCGCAGATATATCTCAACAGTGAAACTCCAACCTGGAAACTGTGGATTACGAGCCTGGCACGCTACCAATTGAGCTAATCCCCGTCTCGTTATGTGAATAGGAATCTAACTTTAAAGCTATTTAACTTTTAAAATATGCATTTAAATTCCTACCCTAACTATAATATCAATAATTGAGATATCTACTCTTAAAATACTTTTAAAGTAAACAAAAAAAGAACTATACCTTTATTAAGTGTTTCACACGTTTATGATTAAATCTAACACACTTAACCTTATTCCCTAATTGAACTAATATTCTATAAATATTAGTTGAAGAACCTTTTTAAAACTTTTTTTTATAAAATACACTTTTTTCAGGGATTAAATATGCAAAAAAATTAGTGTATTAAATTTGCAACTTTTAACAAATTTTCTGTGGACCGAATCAAAGGCAAAATTCAGATCTTGACAGCAACAAAGATAAAGTCATTTACAAAGAGATAGTCATAGAGTGAATTTGTGAACATTAAAACAAAACTTACAGAGTGGCATAAAAATTTAATTAAGTAAAAAACGAGATGAAATCCTCAGCATTCGTGTTTAATTGCGCATTAAGTCATCTTGTAATTAAGGAAATATTTTTAGAAAGCAGAGGAACAGAATCCATCTTGCAGACTCATCCTGATAGGTAGACCTCATTAGCCACTAAATTTAATCCTCACTTTTTTTCTCTCGACTGAGCTTTCTGCCCTTCTGCGGAAATTTCCTGCACAACAGCAAAAACATTTATGTAGCCAAAGCTCCGATATTCCACGCGTCTGCAGCCTCTTCCACCGCTGATCCCTCAGGGGGAAGCAACGGAATCAAAATAGTAACACAATTACGATGAACAAAGAACACTTGGGTTCTATTCTAGTATGCTCGACTTTCCAATGGTATTGTGAAATGCATAACGACGTCCCTAAGAGTATACAGAAATAAGTGTCAGATGCAAAAGAAGGCAAAAATGAACACTTAGCTTTCGTTTTTTAAATAATATGTTTTTATTTCAGAATTTTTTACCTGTATGCAGTGCTTGCTCTGGGGAGGGAGGGAACAGGAGCAAAGAGATCATGCCCCCTCCCCAATCTTCTGAGAATGCTAGTATGGGTTCATCATCATCATCATCAAGCAGTCATGGGCTACGAATGTCCAACCAGACCACGAAATTTAGTTCTCCAAGCATATCTGTCATGAGCTACATCTGCTGCATCTGGCCACTGCACACCAATTCTAACAAGGTCCTGTTTGACATTGTTTGCCCACCGCATCCTAGGTCTCCCATTCTTTCTGAGGCCTTTGAGCACATACGGGCAACATGGCCAAACCAACGGAGCACAATATGGAATGGGCAAACCAACGGAAACAATCTCTGCACAATATGATGCTCACAGGAGGTTGCCGACTCCTTTGCCTAACCTCATCATTAGTTACAAAGTTGAACCACCTACTGCCGAAGATATTGCATAAGAGTCTAGAATCAAAAGCATCCAGTTTCCGGTTATCTTGTTTACAAAGCATCCAAGTTTCACTACCATTACTAACCCTAGAGAGAACCAAACTATTATATAATCCAATTTTAGTTTAGGTGTATACGCCTATTTCTCCACACTCCCCATAGATTCCTAAAAGTCCCGGCAGCAATCCTTATTCGTCTGTTAATCTCATACCTCACATCACCAGTATCTGTTACATAGCTCGCAAGAGACACTTGCTCAAGGATGCAACCATTCAGAGGGACTGAAGAACCAACTACCTGATCAATTTTCATCACTTTACTTTTATCTCTGTTTATCACTAGACCAGCTCTATTACCAGTCTCATCAACATCCTTGATGAAAGAATTCATCTCATCAACATCATCACCAAAAAAGCCAAATCATCAACATAATCTAAATCAGATATTTTGAAATCTTTAGACCATTTAAGGCCAAAATCTTTCCCTTGCAAAGAATTACGCATAACCTAATCCATAACCAAATTAAAGAGAAAAGGAGACAAAATGCACCCTTGTTGAACACCAGAATCAATGCTAAACCAATTGCTACAAGCCTTGCCAACGCTCACCCACGACTCAGTGTTATTATAGAGAATTATCATTATGTTAACTAACTTGTCTGGTATGCCATACGATATCATAATCAATCAAAAATTATGACGATGAACAGAGTCGAAAGCCTTTTTGAAATGAACAAATCTAGGAACCAAAGGTTTCTGAAACTCTAAACATTTCTCAAGGATCTGCCTAAGTGAAAATATCTGTCCCTACCACTTCTGAATCCACATTGCTCATCACGCAATTGTCTGTCAACCAGATTCATAATTCTATTAAGCACAATCATGCAAAGAACTTTACCTGGAACAGAAAGCCTGGAAGCCTAGAATAGATAGCTCTGGTAAAATACTTAGAAACCATGCCTTTATCATAAAAGATATTCAGAATTTCAGTCATCCAAGTGGTAACCGAAACATTCCCAGCTCTAAGCATTTCGGTAGTAATTTCATCTACCCCTGGGGATTTATGTAGTTTAAGTTTAGAAACAGCCAAAATAACTTCAGATTGTGTTATAGGGCCAACATTAAAGCCACCAATGCATCTATCATCATTGCAAACAATGGGAATAGAACTAACCATATTGTTTAGAATATCACTGAAATGCTCAGTCCACCTAGCCATAACAGAATCCTCACCTTCTATAACCTTCCCTTGTTTATCCTTCAATCCCTGTATACCTGTCCATTTTCTACTACACAAAACATTAACTATCTGGTACAGCTCTCTGCTGTTGTGCTGCCTAACTGCTTCCTAAGCTTTGTCAGCCAAGCCATCAAGCCAAAGATTCTTATCAGCAGCTAACTGATCCTTTACACGTTTATTAAGCTCTCTGTAATCCTACTAGTAGGGTATTGATTAAGGACATTCCTGCAGTTCTTTATTTCTGAAATAAGCTCAAGTGCCTTATCATTCAGATAATTCTGTCTCTTCTGCTCCTTTTTTCCTAAAAGAGTACTGTTAGTGTCCAAAAAAGCCTGTTTAAAATGGTCCCATTCTTCCTCAACTTCAGTAGTAAGCAAACCATGACTGTCATAATGACTAAGTAACCTATAATGGTAAGCTTTGGCTATAACTGAATCTTTCAGAGCTTCAGTATTAAAAGCAAATTTTTCAACCCTAGCACAACACTTTTTAAGTTTAAGTTGCAAGACACTTTTAACAAGATAATGGTCAGATCGAATTTCAGCTGCCTTATATGCCCTGGTATTCCTAACAGAACTAGCCCATTTGCTGTTAATTAATATATAATCAATCATATTCTTATGCAGCCTATCGGGTGAAACCCATATATATTTATGTATGTCGCGGTGTTTGTAATAAGTGTTAGTTATTCTGAATCCATTGAGTTTACTTACCTGTAGGAGACGTTGCCCATTGCCATTGCAGCTACCAATACCAAAAGGGCCTATTACTCCTCCCCAAAGGTCAGAGTCAGTACCAACTTTGGCATTGAAGTCACCAAGAACAAGGGTAATATCTCCTTTCTTGACAGAATTTAAAATATCCTGAATTGTCCGTAAAACCTATCCTTCTCATCCTCATCGGCATCCTCAGTTGGGGCATAACAGCAGATAACATTCAAGTCTTTAACGCTTGTCTGAAATTTTGCTGTAAGAAACCTTTCATTAATGCACTCATATCCTAGAAGAGCATCGCTAGCGTGTCTGCTGAGAAGCAGACCCACGCCTTGGTGATGCTTATTGTCGTTCCTCCCTGAAAAGAGAAATTTAAGATTATTTTTAAGAATCTGACCTTTATCTGTCCATCTGATCTCTTGCAAGCCGAGAATATCTAAATTATAACGGTGGAATTCTTGTGTGAGGACATCAAGAGAATAATCTCTGTGCAGAGTCCTCACATTCCAATTACCTATGGAGAGAAAATGGTTAGTGGGATGTTTAAAGAAACTATGTTTATTGAGAGAGGGAATGCCGACAATATCAAACAGCCCCCTAATCGCAGACATGGGGCAAAGACCCGTTCCCCACTCCTAAAGGCTTAAGCCATCTACACTGGAAGACTTCCTCCAATGTAGAATTTGACGATGCCAATAGAAGCAGAGTTCAGGTGCCTGCTAAAATTTCTGCTCAGGATTATCCACCAGCTGATAAAACATATGCTATGAATCTATTCGCTTGGGACTGTCAACCCACAAACAAACAGAAAACACAGCGGAAGATTTCCCTCCAGAGAAGCCCACCAGTGCAGCAAATTCAGGATCCATAATCAAGCTCACAACCTATTTCCATTCCAGTAGGTTTATATGGTCAGCACCAGGACCCTGTGTGGTTGACCACTCCTCAGCAGGGTAGAAAAAAAAGAAAAGTAGCCATAGTTGTCCAGATCAGTAGGCCACACTAATCTAGCAGCCATCCCCTTCCGTTCACTTCCACAAGAGAGTATCTCTTTTGAATGGTACTAACGGTTACAGAAACAATAATCATTAAATTATGAATATTTTTTTCATTTTTCAATAAATGTTTTAAATACTTCTAAAACGTAGGGGGAACTACTGCAATGCGAAATTCAGTTCCCTCTTTACTTTTTTGCTGGTCGATTGAGTTTCTCCCCCCCCCCCCCCCAATATTTCTTTTAAAATCTCGGTCTCTATTTTTTTTGTTACAGACACTACGTGCACATATCTTTCTCTGTGTTCTGTTCGAGGCATATTTTCTAAGTTACCGAATCACCCTCACTGCAAGTGCAGCATTCAGTTGCGTTGTTTTACCTCTTAGAGGCAGGGCGGCGGTGGCTCAGTCGGTTGCGTGCCAGGCTCGTAATCTGTAGTTCCCAGGTTCGAGTCCCAGTTGGGTCAGCGTTGAGATTTATCTCTGCAAAAATTCCCCGCCCTGCCCACGGTCAGTAGGGGACACCGATGCCAGTAGGGGACACCGATGGGCTTTGGCCGCCGTCCGTCGGATGGGACGTTAAGCCGTGGCACCGTGTGGGAGAGCCATACCCTGTGCACGTTAAAGAACACGCTGGATGGCCTTGACGGGAGGCTACCATCTGTCTCCCAACAGCTGTTCCAGTGGGTCCCCTCCCCCAACCTTCTCTGAGCCTTCGGGGTCCTTGTGACCTGGCCATTTAGCCCATGGTGTGCAAAAAAAGTGCCGCTCAGAGGTAAAACAACCCAACCCAATACCTCTGAGAGGCGCTTTTATTTCACACAATGACTAAATGGCCAAGCCACAAGGACCCCGAAGACTCAGAGTAGGTTGGGAGAAGAGGACCTACTGGACAGTTGTTAGGAGAAAGATGCAAGCCTGTGGTCAAGGCCACCCAACTTGTTCTTTAATGCGTAGAATGTGTAGCTCTGCTGCACACGGGGTAACAGCTTATCGTCCCATTTGACGGACGGCAGCCTTTTCAAACCTATCGGTGTCCCTTACTGACCAATAAATCTCAACGATAGTACAGGTGGGACTCGAACCTGGGAACCGTACATTACGAACACGCTACTGGGTTGGGTTGTTTTACCTCTGAGCGGCACTTTTTTGCACGCCATGGGCTAAATGGCCAGGTCACTAGGACCCCGAAGGCTCAGAGAAGGTTGGAGGAGGGGACCCACTGGAACAGCTGTTGGGAGACAGATGGTAGCCTCCCGTCAAGGCCATCCAGCGTGTTCTTTAACGTGCACAGGGTATGGCTCTCCCGCACATGGGGGCCACGGCTTAACGTCCCATCCGACGGACGGCGGCCTTTCGAAGCCCATCGGTGTCCCCTACCGACCGTGGTCAGGGCGGGGAATTTTGCGGAGATAAATCTCAACGCTGACTCAGCTGGGACTCGAACCTGGGAACTACAGATTACGAGCCTGGCGCGCTACCGACTGAGCCACCCCCGCCCCTAACACGCTACTGACTAAACCACCCCCTCCCCGGTGGGACTCGAACCTGGGAACTGTAGATTATGAGTTGGAGTGCTACCGACTGAGCCCCACTGGAAAATTGTCCCGTAGTGATAGGAAATATTAAAAAGATGCTATAGACTCATATTCGAAGTGGTTTGATCGTTGCCGCAACCTCTCTTAAAGAAATTGTGTTAAAAAGATAATTCAAACAGTCACGACTGAACCAATTCTTTCTTTTCCATTTCATTTCCATCAATCCGCGTCAAAAATCAAATAAAGAAGGAAATATTTCCGCTAGTGGAATGAATCGTTCATTACACTTCGAAGATTTGTTCTTCTGGAAGTGTGTCCGTCTCTGTGTTGGTGCCCAACAGCACGAGAAAACATTAAGCCGATCATTTGGCACATTACCAGCTATGACTTCCCCTATCTTCGAAGAACACATCCAGCCTCCCTCTCCTCTTCGACTTTCTAACTCTCTATAGCTGCAAATATGAACTGAAATAACTTTTTGATGGTCCACGTGTAGTAGATGGAGGATCAATTCTCGGCTGGTCGTGTCGAGCCATCATTTCCTTTCTGATGTGACAGTAAAAGCGTTTCTCGCGTCACGGACGCCGCAAAAAGATGTAAACGATGGATTGTTTATTATATACAAAGAGGGATTGTTTATTTGCATACAAAGAGAGATTGTTTATTTGTATACAAAGAGAGATTGTTTATTTGTATACAAAGAGAGATTGTTTATTGTGTACAAAGAGGGATTGTTTATTTGTATACAAAGAGGGATTGTTTATTGTATACAAAGAGGGATTGTTTATTTGTATAGAAAGAGGGATTGTTTATTTGTATACAAAGAGAGATTGTTTATTGTATACAAAGAGGGATTGTTTATTTATACAAAGAGACATCGTTTATTTGTATACAAAGAGAGATTGTTTATTGCATACAAAGAGGGATTGTTTATTGCATACAAAGAGGAATTGTTTATTGCATACAAAGAGGGATTGTTTATTTGTATACAAAGAGAGATTGTTTATTTGTATACAAAGAGAGATTGTTTATTGTATACAAAGAGGGATTGTTTATTTGTATACAAAGAGATTGTTTATTGTATACAAAGAGATTGTTTATTGTATACAAAGAGTGATTGTTTATTTGTATACAAAGAGATTGTTTATTTGTATACAAAGAGAGATTGTTTATTGTATACAAAGAGAGATTGTTTATTGTATACAAAGAGGGATTGTTTATTTGTATACAAAGAGAGATTGTTTATTGTATACAAAGAGGGATTGTTTATTTATACAAAGAGGGATTGTTTATTTGTATACAAAGAGACATCGTTTATTTGTATACAAAGAGAGATTGTTTATTGTATACAAAGAGGGATTGTTTATTGCATACAAAGAGGGATTGTTTATTGCATACAAAGAGGGATTGTTTATTTGTATACAAAGAGGGATTGTTTATTGTATACAAAGAGGGATTGTTTATTGTATACAAAGAGGGATTGTTTATTTGTATACAAAGAGATTGTTTATTTGTATACAAAGAGAGATTGTTTATTGTATACAAAGAGGGATTGTTTATTGTATACAAAGAGGGATTGTTTATTTGTATACAAAGAGAGATTGTTTATTGTATACAAAGAGGGATTGTTTATTTATACAAAGAGGGATTGTTTATTTGTATACAAAGAGACATCGTTTATTTGTATACAAAGAGAGATTGTTTATTGTATACAAAGAGGGATTGTTTATTGCATACAAAGAGGGATTGTTTATTGCATACAAAGAGGGATTGTTTATTTGTATACAAAGAGGGATTGTTTATTGTATACAAAGAGGGATTGTTTATTGTATACAAAGATAGATTGTTTATTTGTATACAAAGAGATTGTTTATTTGTATACAAAGAGAGATTGTTTATTGTATACAAAGAGAGATTGTTTATTTGTATACAAAGAGGGATTGTTTATTTATACAAAGAGAGAGATTGTTTATTTGTATACAAAGAGATTGTTTATTGTATACAAAGAGGGATTGTTTATTGCATACAAAGAGGGATTGTTTATTGCATACAAAGAGGGATTGTTTATTTGTATACAAAGAGGGATTGTTTATTGTATACAAAGAGAGATTGTTTATTGTATACAAAGATAGATTGTTTATTTGTATACAAAGAGATTGTTTATTTGTATACAAAGAGAGATTGTTTATTGTATACAAAGAGAGATTGTTTATTTGTATACAAAGAGGGATTGTTTATTTATACAAAGAGAGAGATTGTTTATTTGTATACAAAGAGATTGTTTATTGTATACAAAGAGGGATTGTTTATTTGTATACAAAGAGATTGTTTATTTGTATACAAAGAGAGATTGTTTATTGTATACAAAGAGGGATTGTTTATTTGTATACAAAGAGAGATTGTTTATTGTATACAAAGAGGGATTGTTTATTTGTATACAAAGAGGGATTGTTTATTTGTATACAAAGAGAGATTGTTTATTTGTATACAAAGAGATTGTTTATTTGTATACAAAGAGAGATTGTTTATTTGTATACAAAGAGAGATTGTTTATTTGTATACAAAGAGAGATTGTTTATTGTATACAAAGAGAGATTGTTTATTGTATACAAAGAGGGATTGTTTATTTATACAAAGAGATTGTTCATTTGTATACAAAGAGATTGTTTATTTGTATACAAAGAGAGATTTTTTATTGTATACAAAGAGTGATTGTTTATTTGTATGCAAAGAGAGATTGTTTATTTGTATACAAAGAGAGATTGTTTATTTGTATACATAAATATGTAGTCTAACAAAGAGGGAGATACAGTTCCAGAAAGAAAGGTCTCTTTGATCTCTTTCAACTTTTATTCGTTTTGTCATAGAAATATTGCAAACAAAGATGGCAACTCAATTTTGTTTGTTCTAGTTAAATCAAGCCACTAAAATGCTTATTTTGCCTTTGTGTCTCTGTAACGTTCTGCATCTCAGTCATTTTTAATCCTAATAACCTCAAATTTTGGAGATAGATTCTCATTACAGTCCTCATGAAACACATAAATTTTGGATCCACTCAGAGTAGAAGGTCCTATTGCAGGACTCTCTTTTCCTTTTTTTTTTCATTCACAGTTGGAAGGCTGAATAGAGAATACAATTAACGGATAATTGTGAACGATCACACGCTATTTACACGGAGCATTTTAATTAGATATCTTTTGCGTGATGATAATAATAGATTTAAAAGATTATAGATTTTGAATAAAGTTTTATCGGGAAAAAAAGCTAATTTAATTTTATTCCTTTAAATATTGACTGCAAGTTTAATCAAACCCAATGAACGTGGCCTGTTTCAATGGGATTTATCTGCTTGTTTGAACATTGTTGGGTTGGGTTGTTTTACCTCTGAGCGGCACTTTTTTGCACACCATGGGCTAAATAGCCAGGTCACATGAACCCCGAAGGCTCAGAGAAGGTTGGGGGAGGGGACCCACTGGAGCAGCTGTTGGGAGACAGATGGTAGCCTCCCGTCAAGGCCATCCAGCGTATTCTTTAACGTGCACAGGGTATGGCTCTCCCGCACACGGGGCCACGGCTTAACGTCCCATACGACGGACGGCGGCCTTTCCAAGCCCATCGGTGTCCCCTACTGACCGTGAGCAGGGCGGGGAATTTTGCGGAGATGAATCTCAACGCTGACCCAACTGGGACTCGAACCTGGGAACTACAGATTACGTGCCTGGCGCGCTACCGACTGAGCCACTCCCGCCCTTTGAACATTGTAAGAGAGGGAAAACAGGAACTGGTGATGTGTATGATAATAACGATTAACACGAATATTATTAATGATAGTTGATATTCGACGAATTGCAACTTTTTGTACGTATTTTTTTTACTTTTTGTACAGTCGCTCAAAAAAGTATCCGAACACTCTGGTTGATTACAGAATTCAGAAAAAATATCTGGCAGCGATTTTTTTAGAAATTAGTGATCTAGCAACCTTCGTGTCACGTGACACGAAGGTTGCCAGATCACTAATTTCTAAAAAAAAAGCGTTGTCAGATATTTTTTCTGAATTCTGTAATCAAGTTATAGTGTTCGGATACTTTCTTGAGCGACTGTAGGTGGTCATATTATTTTGATACTAGATCGTGTGGTCTCACTCACGGAAATATTGAGCGTGTGCAGTTACCGTTCACAGCAAACTGGAGCGTGTGCAGTAACTGCACACGCTCCACTTTGCTGTGAACGGTAACTGGAGCGTGTACAGTTGCTGTACACTCTCCAGATATTTTTCCTGAATTCTGCAATCACGTGACACGAAGGTTGCCAGATCACTAATTTCTAAAAAAATCGTTGCCAGATACTTTTTTTAAATTTCGAAAATTTTTAAGAATCATTATTAATTTAAAATTACATTTAATTTTAGTGAATGATTTATTACAACAGTTATTATTTGTTTCAATTTACTGTTGATGTAAATGCGTGTGACTATCAAAACTGTTGTCTAGGTTACAACTTTCAGAACTCTTTATACAAGGGAATGTAAAATGAAAACCTTAAAAACGTAAATAACATTGAGTGCCCACAGTGTGCAGCTCGTAGGCACAATAAATCGTCAGCAAGGATCTGATGTGTCTAGTATGGCAGATGTTCCTCTGCAACAGAATTTTGGAACAGAAAATTTGACAAAAAATTTGAAAACGGAAAAAATTTGAAGAAATCGTTATGCCAGCAGAAACTTTCTGCTTCATTCGTACACCTGCTGCAGCAATAAGACATGCCACCGTACTCTAATTTAATGTGGTGGTGGATTTCGATGTGTTCACATCCTCGGTTGTCGATGACTGAACGTATTTTTCTTTGTTATATGCTTTCAAGGGAGCAGCCATCGTACACTGATCTGATGCTGTCATGTTTACGGGGGGCGGGGGTGGCTCAGTCGGTAGCGCGCCAGGCTCGTAATCTGTAGTTCCCAGGTTCGAGTCCCAGCTGGGTCAGCGTTGAGAATTATTTCCGCAGAATTCCCCGCCCTGCCCACGATCAGTAGAGGACACCAATGGGCTTGGAAAGGCCGCCGTCCGTCGGATGGGACGTTAAGCCGTGGCTCCGTGTGCGGTAGAGCCATATCCTGTGCACGTTAAAGAACACGCTGGATGGCCTTGACGGGAGGATACCATCTGTCTCCCAACAGCTGTTCCAGTGGGTCCCCTCCCCCAACCTTCTCTGAGCCGTCGGGGTCCATGTGACCTGGCCATTTAGCCCATGGTGTGCAAAAAAGTGCCGCTCAGATGTAAAACAACCCAACCCATGTTTACGAATTTACCGAACACAATACGTGACCCTATTGCTGATGATTCACTCTGTCAACATCTGCACACCGTGGGCTCTCGATTTTTTTTTCGTTTTTAAGGTTTTTATTTGACTTGTCTTCGTAAATTAAAGGAATATTTTTGAAGAATGAGATTTAAAGATTTTGAGTGTGATCTTCAATTTATATCCAGTGTCATTTTCGAGTAGAATGTTTAGTTTAAAAACGGAAGAAATTGAGAAGATAGAAGAGGAAGGGCAATGCAAGATGAAGAAATCGGAAAAGAATAAAGAAGATGGAAAAGGAAGAGCAATGTGGCCTCAAAAAATGAAGAGATGGAAGAGGAAAGACAATCTGCTCTCAAAAAATGGGAAAAATGGAGAAGGTGTAATCTACCCTCAAGAAATGGAACGAACAGAGAATATGGGAGAAGAAAAGTATTTTGCCTTCAAAACATGGAAGTGATAGAGAAGAATGAGTAGTTTTCTCTAAAAAGAATAGAAATGATAGAAAAGAAAGAGCAATTCTGCTGTCAAGAAATGTAAGATGGGGAGATCAAAAGGAAGAGCAATCCGCTCTCAAGAAATGTAATAAAATGAGAGTGGAAGAGGAAGACCAATCCGCTCTCAAGAAATGTAAGAAAACGAGAGTGGAAAAGGAAGAGGAATCCGCTCTAAAAATGTGAGGAAATTAGAATGGAATAGGAAGAGCAATCGTCTCTCAAGAAATGTAAGAAAACGAGAGTGGAAGAGGAAGAGGAATCCGCTCTCAAGAAATGTAAGAAAACGAGAGTGGAAAAGGAAGAGGAATCCGCTCTCAAAAAATGTAAGAAAATTAGAATGGAATAGGAAGAGCAGTCCTCTCTCAAGAAATGTAAGAAAACGATAGTGGAAGAGCAATCCTCTCTCAAGAAATGTAAGAAAACGAGAGTGGAAGAGGAGGTGTAATCCGCTCTCAAGAAATGTAAGAAAACGAGAGTGGAAGAGGAAGAGGGATTCTCTCTCAAGAAATGTAAGAAAACGAGAGTGGAAGAGGAGGAGGAATCCCCTCTCAAGAAATGTAAGAAAACGAGAGTGGAAGAGGTGGAGCAATCCGCTCTCAAGAAATATAAGGAAACGAGAGTGGAAGAGGAGGTGTAATCCGCTCTCAAGAAATGTAAGAAATGAAGAAGGGAAGAAGAGAAGCAATCTGCTTTCTGGAAATGGAGAGAGAAGAGGAACATCGTCTCTAAAGATATGGAAAGGGGAGGAGAAAGGCCATTCTTCCCTGAAGAAATTCAAGAAACAGAGAGTGGAAAACGAAAGTCAATCTGCTCCACACAAATTCGAGAACTGTAGAAAAAGTAAGAGAGTGATCCTTCCGTTCCATAGTAGCAGAAAGTAATGCAACAAAAGAATAGACTGTGGGGGACATGAAGATGACGAATTAAAAATAATAAGAATTAGAACACATGAAATGGATACGGATGACGAAGATGAAAACCGAAGGTAAGAAAGAGATGTTAGATGTCAGGTTGGGTTGGGTTGGGTTTTTTTACCTCTGAGCGGCACTTTTTTGCACACCATGGGCTAAATGGCCAGGTCACATGGACCCCGAAGGCTCAGAGAAAGTTGGGGGAGGGGACCCACTGGAACAGCTGTTGGGAGACAGATGGTAGCCTCCCGTCAAGGCCATCCAGTGTGTTCTTTAACGTGCACAGGGTATGGCTCTCCCCGCACACGGGACCACGGCTTAACGTCCCATCCGACGGACGGCGGCCTTTCCAAGCCCATCGGTGTCCCCTACTGACCGTGGGCAGGGCGGGGAAATTTGCGGAGATAAATCTCAACGCTGACCCAGCTGGGACTCGAACCTGGGAACTACAGATTACGAGCCTGGCGCGCTACCGACTGAGCCACCCCCGCCCCTTAGATGTCAGGATTCCCTTGCTAAGCGTATCAAGTTTCTTTTTCCCATTGAAGGGTAATGGCAAGTATAAGGGAAAAAAAACCCTGAAACTTATCCCAGCTGGGATCTGAGATTGTCACTCTATTCAGCTTCGTATCTCATGTCTGAGAAGAAAACAAGGAAAAATGGGGATCAAGGAACAATAGAGAGAAAAAAATGGTTGAATGGAAACGAAAGAAAAGAGAAGATAAAAGTGAGTCTGAAGAAGAAAATGATATAAAAACAGAATAATAATCTTCAAAAAAAAGTGAAACAGATGGTTGGGAGATTTAAAAAAAATTAAAAACAAATCCACTCAAAAAATGCGATTAAAAAAGAGACTGAGATTCTTTAGGATCTCAGAACACAAAAAAGAATAAGTAAAGGCTTTAAAATTTAAAAAAAAAATGACGTAGCTAAGAGAAATAACGAAAAAGTAAAAAAAAAAACTTGAAATGATTGAAGAGAAAGAAAATGTAAAAAAATCACAAAGCAAACAGCATAAAAATAAAGCTTGAATTCAATGAGATCATTGGAATACGAAGATGAAAAGAGGACCAAATGAGATATAAGAATCGTGCCTGAAAAAGATCTGGATAAAGATGGAGAGACAGAGAGTCAAATTATGTTAAGACGGAAGAGAAAAAAAAAGAGCCATTGCCATTGTTTCTGCATCTCTCTTAGCGAGAGCAATTATTATCTGGAACGTCAGCTCTAACGATTTCTCTAATGAAGTGCACTTCGCGGACACACGTGTTAGCCCCTGACGTCATTAGCAGAGCAAGACCACGATGTTGAAATCATAATTACCTAGAGCAAAACCAGAATAACCCAGTTTCTTGCTTCTCTCCTTTTCTTTTCTCTTTCTGTCTGTCCGGCGTTGGATAGAATAGTTTGATGCTCTCATAGAGTCTGAGGACGCTCAACAGAGCACTTAAGGCGGAAAGGTCAAAGGCTATCGTAACCTAATTGTAACAACTTCAGATTGGGCTGTCGTGGCGACTTTAGCAGTGGAAGCCTTGCTGCCATTTAAAAGGAAAGGGAGAGTTTATCTCTACTGATGGTGTTCAACGTTTTATGCGGCTCTTGGGATCATCAGTTGGGTGGGGAGAGCAGGAGAGGTGGAAGCACTAAAATCGTCTATTAAATTTGAGTGCGTTTTTCTTTTTGAGTTTCGGAGTGACTCGCGGTTTGATTGTTTTATCAATGAGCTTAGTTTTCTCTACTCAATTGGCTGAATACTCGGGTGACATGTGACATAAGGCCTTAGAGTCAGTTGTTTTATATTTGAAGGGAACTTTTATTATCGTAATGTCTTAAATTACCAGGCCACCAGGAGTCAGCGCTGGTTGTGTTTTGGTCTGAGCGGCAGTTTTCTGTATATAATGTGGGAAAGGGACACATCACAGGACTACGGAAGCTCGGAGTTAGTTCGATTGTTTCAGTTCTGAGCGGGAAAGAGCCACGTCACAAGGACACCGAAAGCTCGGGGTTAGTTCGGTTGTTTCAGCTATGAGCGGCACTTTTATGTACACAATGTGGGAAAGAGACACATCACAGGGACCCCGAAAGCTCGGGGTTAGTTCGGTTGTTTCAACTCTGAGCGGCACTTTTCTATACACAATGTAGGAAAGAGCCACGTCACAAGGACCCCGAAAGTTCGGAGTTAGTTCGATTGTTTCACCTCTGAGCTGCAAAGAGACACGTCACAAGGACCCCGAAAGCTCGGGGTTAGTTCGGTTGTTTCAGCTCTGAGCGGCACTTTTCTATATACAATGTGGGAAAGAGCCACGTCACAAGGACGCCAAAACCTCGGAGTTAGTTCGGTTGTTTCAGCTATGAGCGGCACTTTTTTATACACAATGTGGGAAAGAGCCACGTCAAAAGCATTCCGAAAGTTCATAGATAATTCTGTTGTATCAGCTCTGAGCGTCACTTTTATATACACGATGCGGGAAACAGCCACGTCACAAGAACTGTGAAAGTTCACAAATAATTCGGTTGTTTCAGCTGTGAGCAGCACTTTTCTATATACAATGCGGAAAACAGCCACCTCACAAGGACTCAGAAAGTTCGCAGATAATTCTGTGGTTTCAGCTCTGAGCATCACTTTTCTATACACAATGTGGGAAATAGCCACGTCACAAGGACCCCGAAAGTTCATAGATAATTCGCTTGTTTCAGCTCTGAGCGGCACTTTTCTCTACACAATGTGGGAAAGAGCCACGTCACAAGGATCGCGAAATTTCATAGATAATTCGGTTGTTTCAGCTCTGAGCGGCACTTTTCTCTACACAATGTGGGAAATAGCCACGTCACAAGGACCCCGAAAGTTCATAGATAATTCGCTTGTTTCAGCTCTGAGCGGCACTTTTCTCTACACAATGTGGGAAAGAGCCACGTCACAAGGACCCCGAAAGTTCATAGATAATTCGGTTGTTTCAGCTCTGAGCGGCACTTTTCTATACACAATGTGGGAAAGAGCCACGTTACAAGGACCCCAAATGCTCGGAGTTAGTTCGATTGTTTTAGCTCTGAGTGGCACTTTGACGAATACAATAGGTTAAAGATGCAGCTTTCAAGTACTCCCGAGAACTCCGAGATGGTTGTATTTTTGTACGTCTGAGCGACATTTCGGCACATGCATAAAATTAAATGTGCAGCTTACAAGGACCCCCAAGAGCTCAAAATTGATCATATTGCTTTCCCTCTGAGCTGCCCTTCGGCACACCCAATAAGTTAAATGTATAGCTCATAAAGACTTCCGATAGCTCAGAGCTAGCTGGGCTATTTTATCTCTGAACTATCTCTGAGATCCGAAATGCGCAGCTTACAAAGATACCTAGGAGCTCAGAATTGATTGGATTGCTCTACATTTGAGCGGCACTTCCACACACACAATGGGTTAAATATGTAGCTCACAGCAACCTCCGCGTGTTCAGAGATGGTTGGGTTGTTTCACCTCTGGGCGGCACTTTGAGCATATAATAAGTTGAATGTGCAGCTCACAAGGACCATTGGCTGCTTATGTTGTTTTAGCTCTAAGTTTTGCTTTGTTGGTCATATTGATGTAAATGACCAGACCACAAAGAACCAAGTTCTTAGAGTTGGTTGAATTGTCATTATGTTGAGCATAAACTAAACGTGCAGCTCACTAGGACCCTAAGGCTCAGAGCTGATTGGGTAGTTTTATCAGCTTCGTAATCTGTAGTTCCTGGATTTCGAGTCCTACCGGTCCATCGTTGAGATTTATCCCCAATAAACCCCCGTTCTGCTTTCGGGGAGGAAGGGCACCCGATCGACTTGGAAAGGTCGCAGTTCGTCTGATGGAGAGTTAAGCCGTGGATTCGTGTACAGTCGCTCAAAAAAGTATCCGAACACTATGATTGATTGCAGAATTCAGGAAAAATATCTGGAGCGTGTACAGCAACTGTACAAGCTCCAGTTACCGGGATTATAATACAAGCTCCAGTTACGGGGATTATAGTTCACAGCAAACTGGAGCGTGTGCAGTTACTGCACACGCTCCAGTTTGCTGTGAACTATAATTGCACACGCTCAATATTTTTGTGAGTGGGCCCACACGATCCAGGTTTTTGTGAGCTCACACGATCCAATGTGCTGTGAACATTAACCGCAACCGCTCCAGTTTGCTGTGAACGGTAACTGCACACGCTCAATATTTCCGTGAATGAGCCCACACGATCCAGGTTTTTGTGAGCTCACACGATCCAATATGCTGTGAACATTAACCGCAACCGCTCCAGTTTGCTGTGAACGGTAACTGCACATGCTCAATATTTTTGTGAGTGGGCCCACACGATCTAGTATCAAAGTAATATGACCACCTACAGTCGCTCAAAAAAGTATCCGAACACTACGGTTGATTACAAAATTCAGAAAAAGTATCTGGCAACGATTTTTTTTAGAAATTCAGTGATCTGGCAACCTTCATGTCACGTGACACGAAGGTTGCCAGATCACTAATTTCTAAAAAAAAATCCTTGCCAGATATTTTTTCTGAATTCTCTAATCAACCATAGTGTTCCGATACTTTTTTGAGCGACTGTACAAGAGACAGCTTTATGCTGCTTAGTTACAAAGAAGATGACAGAATTAAAAAAAAAAATACGGAACATTGTGCGAATATAACCTGAATTTAAATTAAAAAGATGAAAAATATTAGAAAAAAAAATGCTCTAAAAAAGTAATGAAGTGTAGAAGATACAGAAAAGAGTAGTGAAGAATGAATGATAGTTGCAATTTTCATTTTCGCGTGTGAGGAATGAGTCAATGGATAAAGAAAGTGCAGTAAAATAGTGCAGCAACTTCAAGAAATGCTTAAAAAATAGCAATTGAATTTTTACGCAGTTGAAAAAATTCCCTTACAAAATTCATTTACTTTCTCTGGGAAAAAGTTGTTTTGCCTGAATAGCGACATTTCGTTAATGGGTTGGGTTGTTTTACCTCTGAGCGACACTTTTTTTGTACACCATGGGCTAAATGGCCAGGTGACATGGATCCCGAAGGCTCAGAGAAGGTTGGGTGAGGGGACCCACTGGAACAGCTATTGGGAGACAGATGGTAGCCTCCCGTCAAGGCCATCCAGCGTGTTCTCTAGGGTGCACAGGGTATGGCTCTCCCGCACACGGGGCCACGGCTTAACGTCCCATCCGACGGACGGTGACCTTTCCAAGCCCATCGGTGTCCTCTACTGACTGTGGGTAGGGCGGGTAATTTTGCGGAGATAAATCTCAACGCTGACCCAGCTGGGACTCGAACCTGGGAACTACAGATTACGAGACTGGCGCTCTACCGACTGAGCCGCTACCGCCCCAATTCAGAAAAGAATAGTGAAGAATGAATGATAGTTGCAATTTTCATTTTCGCGTTTGAGTAATGAGTCAATGGATAAAAAAGTGCAGTAAAATAGTGCAGCAACTTCAAGAAATGCTTAAAAAATAGCAATTGAATTTTTATGTAGTTGAAAAAATTCCCTTACAAAATTCATTTACATTCTCTGGGAAAAAGTTGTTTTGCCTGAGTAGCGACATTTCGTTAATGATAGAAACTGTTCAATTAGTTAATTGAATGGATAAATCAGAATGTGAAAAAAATACGAAAATGAGTAGTGAATAAAAAAATGATTTTTTTTAAAAAAGACGCCACTGAACAAAGTCCCATTTCTCTGAAGTGTGAGAAAAAAATTAAAAAAAGGAAATGGAAAAGAGTGGACACACTTTGACATTCAAATAATTAACTCAAGAAATAAATTGAAGCAATTGATTAGCATTTGTTCAATTCGGCGATGAATCTTTTTTTTTATATGATGATGAGTCAAAATTTATATTTTATCCTGTGAAAATTAGTGACTGCACGATTTTGAAATGGCAAAGACTGATTGTCAACTGAATAAAACCTTTTTTTTTTCTTATCTTAAACATCTATTTTTAAACATCATTTAAATATTAAACTACATAAACCCAACGAACCAAGCCACAGTAAAAAAAAAATTCGATTGAGGTCAAACCGTTTTAACATTTCATAATTTGTGCTCTTTGCATGAAAACACTTAATTGTAACTTGCTTTTTTACTTTTAAACGAAAAACTGCAGTTTGGGAGGCGGGGGTGGGGGAGGAAACCGAATTATAAACTCATTGGAGATTTCTTCCGATTCCAGAATTACAACATAAAAAAAAACACTTCATCTGGACTCGCATTAACGTGAAGGTACAATTGAAAAAAAAAAAGTCCCAAAAAGAAAAAAAGAATAACAGGTGTTGGGAATTAGAGAAAAGAGCATCAGCGAGAAAGGGTGTTTCCCTTGCAGCAAGAGCGCGTGCGAGTACATAGAGGGGGGACAACTTTTAATGACGAATTCTTGAGGAGCTAATTGCCTTTTAATTTCAAGTGAGTGGTGCGTGAAAGCAATTACCAGAAACCTAATGAAGCAAAGAAAACATGGCGCCGGGAGCATTCCACAGAAAACGAATTAAAAGGAAAAGAAAGATGCGGATATAGTAAAAAAAAAACTAGAGCGAACGTCTCAACCCTATGAAGATGCTGAGATAAAGAGAGACCACCCTCTTATCATCACCTACACGTGGAATGAAAAGCTTTCCCCCAAGGACAATCGAAACGGAATGAATTTGGATTTGCATAAGTTGTTAAGAAAGATGTAATGAAAATTGTGACTGCTAATTAATTTAAATGCGGTTTGCCAGTGCAAATATAAATGTGGTTAAAGGGAGTGATTCTTGTTTTGTGATTTCGTCGTTCCATTTAATCAGCGCAGAAGGGGATCCAGTAGAATTCATCGTATGAGATAGGCAGCCACTTCAACGTTAGTTATGCAAATTAAATTGCATTATAAGCCAAGGTGTTTGGTTCTAATAAAGGCCTTTGAGTATGATACTCTTTGGCTTTAACTTCGTAAACGATGTTCTGATTCTGAGGACTGTTCATGCAAAACAAAATGATTGGCATCTAAGTGAATTATCGATTTGGAATTATAGTAGAACCAGGCAAAACAGTGGATTTTTTCTGATTTTACCGAAATATTTAAAATGAATGCTTTTTTTCAGTGGCAGCTAATGAAGATCATGAGAATACACAGTGATGAGTATACATTGTGTATTCTCATAGTCTTCATGCTGAAGTCTAATGGTGAAGTCTAATGCTTTTTCCAGTTGATTTTCTGAGATTAACTTCTAAAATATGCGTTTAATGGAAAAGTGCTACTAACAGATTAATTAAAGATCATTATCAAATCTATTTAAATCTCCATTTTCAACAATATTCTCTCAATATTTAAAGAGTTATCGAAGCTGGAACATTTAGCAATAAATTATCTTGTTTTATAAAATCATCTATAATTATTAAATATTAAAATAATCATTATGCAACCTTAAAAAACGTAGATTTATTTTATTACATGGTTTGAATCAATAATTCATATTTTGGTTTTAATAATTTTTTTGCGATAAATTTTTAGGACTGATTAAATATTGTGAAATATTCCAGATTCCATAACTCTTTAAATGCTGAACGAATATGGTTGAAAATGGAGATTTAAATAGATTTGAGGATGGTATTTAATTTATTTCAGTTTCCATTGAATGCATATTTTAGACATTATAGAGTTTCGAAGTTAGATTTACATTTTAGCTGACATAGAAATTCTCTAACATTTTGACAGGACAGTGTAATTGAAAATAAAAATAGAAAATATAAATAGAGATGCAGCGAACGACAGATGAAAACAATCCTTAGTATTTCTTAATAACAAACGAAGCAAAGAGCGCAATAATTTTAATAGAGTTAACAAACTTCATTAAGATATTCTTTCTAACGATCCAATGAGAGAAAACCTTCCGTCTTATTACCATTATTTCCAGCAGTAGAAAAAAGGTAAACAGGTGCACTAAAATAATATTTAGCAAAATAAGAGTTGGGGTTTTTGCACACCATGGGCTAAATGGCCAGGTCACATGGACCCCAAAGGCTCACAGAAAGTTGGGGGAGGGGACTCACCGGAACAGCTGTTGGGAGACAGATGGTAGCCTCCCGTCAAGGCCATCCAGAGTGTTCTTTAAAGTGCACAGGGTATGGCTCTCCAGCACACTGAGCCACGGCTTAACGTCCCATCCGACGGACGGCGGCCTTTCCAAGCCCATCGGTGTCCCCTACTGACCGTGGGCAGGGCGGAGAATTTTGCGGAGATAAATCTCAACGCTGACCCAGCTGGGACTCGAACCTGGGAACTACAGATTACGAGCCTGGCGCGCTACCGACTGAGCCACCCCCGCCCCAGCAAAATAAGAATAACGAAACCTAATTACTATATATTTTGCTTGTTAAAGATAAAAAAGATATTATTCTCGAAGGCGCGACTGTAATTCATGAGAAGATTTTGCATTCCTTATTTCAGGGATGACTGCTCGTTTCTTATTCTTGGGAATACTTCGCGTTGCTCATTCATCACAAGACTCACCACTTCGTATTTTTTGGAAACTACAAATTTCTTATTCTTGAGAATAGCTCTTTCTCTAGCTTTTTTTTAAAAGACCAATTACTGCATTTCTTTTCTTTTTTTTGGGGGGGAGGGGGCTCAGTCCGTAGCGCGTCAGGCTCATATTCTGTAGTTCCCAGGTTCGAGTCCCAACTGGGTCAGCGTTGAGATTTATCTCCGCAAAACTCCTCGTCCTGCCCACGGTCAGTAGGGGACACCGATGGGCTTGGAAAAGTCGCCGTCCGTCAGATGGGACGTTAAGCCGTGGCCCCGTGTGTGGGAGAGCCATTCCCTGTGCAAGTTAAAGAACACGCTGGATGGCATTGACGGGAGGCTACCATCTGTCTCCCAACAGCTGTTCCAGTGGGTCCCCTCTCCCAACTTTCTCTGAGCCTTTGGGGTCCATGTGACCTGGCCATTTAACCCATGGTGTGCAAAAAAGTCCCGCTCAGAGGTAAAACAACCCAACTGTATTTTTTTCTCAGGGTTATCCTGTCCATCCATATACCGTTTCCCGATCTTGAATGGAAAGACTGTTTCCTTCTTATTTCTGGAAAGACGTAACACTTCTTATCCTTAGGAAGATTTCGCTCTTCTCATTCTTGGGAGGAGTTCTTAGTTTTGAAAAGATCCCATTTCGTATTTTTGGAAACATTTTTCCATTCGTATTCTTGGGAAGAGAATTTAATTATTTATTATAGAAGTACAGTCGCTCATAAAAGTATCCGAACACTATGGTTGATTACAGAATTCGGAAAAAATATCTGGCAACGATTTTTTTAGAAATTAGCAATCTGGCAACCTTCGTGTCACGTGACAGGAGATTGTGACAGGAGATAGTGATCTGGCAACCTTCGTGTCACGTGACACGAAGGTTGCCAGATCACTAATTTCTAAAAAAATCGTTGCCAGATATTTTTTCTGAATTCTGTAATCAACCATAGTGTTCTGATACTTTTTTGAGCGACTGTGCGATAGGATGGTCAGGAGATTTACATTGGTACCAATGATACCCTTAGAAATACGAGAAAAACGCAAACTTTGTATTTTAACAGATGAATGAATTTTTGTGTGTCTTTTATAAAATAAATAAAATAAATACCCCCCTCAAGCAGCTGCTTGCCACAGAGGTGTGACAGGAGTCTGTCAGTTTATATGCCATAGTAGAAGGTCTGTGAGGATGGCAGGACCCCAGCAGAAATACACAACAAACATCAGACACTCAAAAAATAATGCTAGCATTTTATAATCCATTTATTCGAATTTCCACTAAGTGGGAATATAAAACTTAAAAAAAAATAAGGGAATATAAAACTTAAACTTAAGGGGGAATATAAAAAATTAATTCTCTGGGAACGAGGATCCCATATTTGTCAGAGGCAATAGATCATTCTTTTAGTTTTCCTTGGAAACACTTGTAATTTCTCATCATTGGAAAGACTTCTCAATTTCTCATTCTTAAAAAAACTCAGGAACTGACTCATTTCTTATTCTTAGGAAACTTCCCACTATTCTTTATGCGTTTTTCAGGGTTGGGTTGTTTTACCTCTGAGCGGCACTTTTTTGCACACCATGGGCTAAATGGCCAGGTCACATGGACCCCGAAGGCTCAGAGAAGGTTGGGGGAGGGGACCCATTGGGAGACAGATGATAGCCTCCCGTCAAGGCCATCCAGCGTGTTCTTTAACGTGCACAGGGTATGTCTCTCCCGCCCACGGGGCCACGGCTTAACGTCCCATCCGACGGACGGCGGCCTTTCCAAACCCATCGATGTCCCCTACTGACCGTGGCAGGGCGGGGAATTTTTCGGAGATAAATCTCAACGCTGACTCAGCTGGGACTCGAACCTGGGAACTACAGATTACGAGCCTGGCGCGCTACCGACTGAGCCACCCCCGCCCCAATATTTTTAAAACTAACACTCAAGACAACACGATTATCCTTAACTTTTTCTCTCAATTTATAAAATTCAGGCATCGACTATTAATCATAATTTCACCGTTGATTTTCAAAGTTTATATTATGGATTTTGTTTTGCTTTTTTGCTCTATTGATATGATCTTTATTTGTAAAGTGACATAATTTAATTTTAATTAAAAGACGGATTATATTAATGCAATACTCTAATGAGTAAATAATCTGCGATTTCATTTTCCGTTTCGGAACTTTATAAACTAGAGCAATTAATCTTTTTGATGGATCGATACAACCTCAAGCTCAAAGTGTATTATTTGACATCAACATGATAGCAATCTCCTTCAAAAGAGACGATGGGTATACACTTCACTCTAAGGTATACACTGAAGTGACATTGAATTAGGGACAGCAACCTAGTAACGTGAATATAGCTGTCAGTTTTGGCTTCCCCAAGCATTCGTCGTGAGAAGCGTAATGGGAAGACGCGGGATTTAGATGCATTTGACAGAGGGCAGATCGTAGGTGTCCGATGGATGGGACACTCAATCTCCGAAACTGGATTGGGTTGGGTTGTTTTACCTCTGAGCGGCACTTTTTTGTACACCATGGGCTAAATGGCCAGGTCACATGGACCCCGAGGGCTCAGAGAAGGTTGGGAGAGGGGACCCACTGGAACAGCTGTTGGGAGACAAATGGTAACCTCCCGTCAAGGCCATCCAGCGTGTTCTTTAACGTGCACAGGGTATGGCTCTCCCGGACACGGGGCCACGCCTTAACGTCCTATCCGACGGACGGCGGCCTTTCTAAGCCCATCGGTGTCTCCTACTGACCGTGGGCAGGGCGGGGATTATTTGCGGAGATAAATCTCAACGCTGACCCAGCTGGGACTCGAACCTGGGAACTACAGATTACGAGCCTGGCGCGCTACCGACTGAGCCACCCCCGCCCCCTCAATCTCCGAAATTGTCAACGAACTTGGATTTTCTCGTACGATGTTTCAAGAGTGTGAACAACACAACATCCCTCTGGTCATGATACGCCGCCACACGACGAGGCAAGGACTTCACAAGCTTGTGTAAATGTTCTACAGGTATGGCGACCCATGCATCCTCTAGAGCTGTTCACAATTTTCTCAAGGTCGTCGCTGACGGGATACGGGTCCGAACACTCTGCCCGAAGGTATCCCAAAGATTTTCGATGGGATTTAAATCTGGGCTTCTAGGTGGACAATTCATTATTTCAAAGTCAGCAGAATGCTTCTGCAACCATGCAGTAGCCAACCTGAACCTGTGAGATGGACTGTTGCCTTGCTGTTAGACGCCATCTCCATTGGGATGCATGATGGCCATAAATGGGTGTAAATGGTCAGCCATAAGTTCTATATAGTGGGATGCATTGAGAGTCGCCGGTACATGTATCAAAGGTCCCACAGACGTCCAACTGAAGACACTCCAGGCCATCACTGAGCCACCACCAGCTTGTAATGTTCCGACCTGACATGCCAGATCCATGGCTTCATGGGGTTGGCGCCATACCCTCAATCTCCCATCGGAGTGATGAAGTTTAAATCGT
Source organism: Ryuthela nishihirai (assembly GCA_038380435.1). Lineage (NCBI taxonomy): Eukaryota > Metazoa > Arthropoda > Arachnida > Araneae > Heptathelidae > Ryuthela > Ryuthela nishihirai. Next base: position 21,531,332 of record JAWZYU010000002.1, read on the forward strand.
GATTCATCACTTCAGGCTATTCGTTGCCAATTTTCGATGGTCCAGTTTCGATGTTCTTTAGCCCAAGCAAGGCACTGACCCCGGCGTCGTGGTAGAAGTGGACTCTCGTAGGTCGGCGACTCCCGAAGACGAGACGATAAAGTGAGCATTGCACGGTCCGTGCACTGACCTCTCGGCTGGAACCCTCGTTCAGATGGGAGGTAATTTCAGATAATATCAGGCCCCTATCGGTCCGTACGATGCAGGTCAGATGGCGAAGCCCAAGATCATTCAAGGCTGGTTGTCCTTTGATGTTTTTCCGGGTGCTTGTTTTTTGCCGGAATTTTCATATTCCCAAAACACTCTTGAAACTGTCGTAAGAGAAAATCCAAGTTCGTTGACAATTTCGGATTGGGTTGGGTTGTTTTACCTCTGAGCGGCACTTTTTTGCACACCATGGGCTAAATGGCCAGATCACATGGACCCCGAAGGCTCAGAGAGGTTTGGGGAGGAGACCCACTGGAACAGCTGTTGGGAGACAAATGGTAGCCTCCCGTCAAGGCCATCCAGCGTGTTCTTTAATGTGCACAGGGTATGGCTCTCTCCCGCACACGGGACCACGGCTTAACGTCCATCCGACGGACGGCGGCCTTTCCAAGCCCATCGGTGTCCTCTACTGACCGTGTACAGGGCGGGGAATTTTGCGGAGATAAATCTCAACGCTGACCCAGCTGGGACTCGAACCTGAGAACTACAGATTACGAGCCTGGCGCGCTATCGACTGAGCCACCCCCGCCCCCGACAATTTCGGAGATCCAGTGTCCCATCCGTTGGACACCTACGATATGCCCTCTGTCGAATGCATCTGAATTCCGTTCCTTTTCTATTACCCTTTTACGACGAATGCTTGGGGAAGCCAAAGCTGACAACTATATACGACCAGAGTTTCAGCCACGAATGCGCGCAAATGCGGGACTTGTGGTACTGAATTTGGATAACGTCTCCTATCCCTAATTCAGAGGCACTTCAGTGTATGTGGTCAAACAATTGCTGCAGAAGAAATCTAGTGAGTGTCTGAATTCACACAGAGTTTGACATCTTCTTTAGGGAGATGAACTGCATAAAAGAGAAACTTCCTGGACAGAATTCAGTAGGCAGATATCTATTACAGGGCTTAAGAGAGGAATCTCTGACATGGCTCTAGCAGACAGACTTCTTGCTCAGGAGATGTTCCAGTGGGTCTCTAATCCCAACCTTATCTGAGACTTCTTGCACAGGAGACCTTATCTGATCCTTCACAGGATCAGATAAGGCACAGGATATATTGCACAGGATATATAGTTAGAAGACAGGGTTGTAGATAATGTTGGGAGTAGATACCGATTGGAACATCTCCTGTGCAAGAAGTCTATCTGTAAGAAGTCTCAGATAAGGTCTAGTTTCTTTCAGAAGATAGACTTCTTTCTCAACAGAACAGAGAAGTCGCTTTTAAAAGGTATGGCCTACTTCAATAGAATGGAGTTGGTCTATAATCCTCAGTACCCAAGTTCGATTCGTCTACTGTTCCCGCGTTGAGATTTCTCTCTCGCTAATCCCCGCCTGCCCTCGGTGAGAAAGAAGACACCGGTGGGCCAGAAAAGGTCGCCGTCCGTTGGATGTGACGTTAAGCCAGGACTGCGTGTATAGGAGATCTATGACCGGTTCACGTTCAAGAATACACTGGATAATTTTAACAGGAGTTTTCCATCTGTCTTCCAACGGTTCAGTGGGCTACCTTCCTCTAACTCTCGACCTTTGGTATCCTTGTGACCTGACCTTTAGCCCATTATACGAAGAGAGATGCCACTGAGAAGTGAACCCAATCTTCAGCAGAAGGATTTTTTTTTTCAAACGCTAATTTCAGAAGAAAACTTTTTAGTTCCAAGATATGGCTTCGATTAAAAGAAAAACTTCTTTCAGAGTGTTCGATCTCTTGAAATGAAAAGGCCTCTTTCGCAACTCTTCAGCAGGAAGAGTTTTTTCACAGGGTGGGGCTTCATTCAGCAAAGAGACTTCTTTCAAGGTTATGACCTCCTTCAGCAGAAACATTTCTTTAACATCTTAAACTAATGGAACTGTTTTGTTCCTGATAGCTGGTTGATTGACTGGTTCTTTCAGCTCCTTCGTGAACACCAATTTACATATTGTCACTTTTAATCTAATGCAAGGCTGATTTGTGTAGAGACATGTTTTTATATCCTGTTAAAAGATCAAAAACAATATTTTTGTTTCGTTTTTAAATATAGTGCCCTGCCAAAATATTAGAGAGTTAGGTTGTTTGGGTTGTTTTACCTCTGAGCGGCACTTTTTTGCACACAATGGGCTAAATGGCCAGGTCACATGGACCCTGAAGGCTCAGATAAGGTTGGGGGAAGGGACCCACTGGAACAGCTGTTGGGAGACAGATGGTAGCCTCCCGTTAAGACCATCCAGCGTGTTGTTAACGTGCACCGGGTATGGCTCTACCGCACACGGGGTCACGGCTTAACGTCCCATCCGACGGACGGCGGCCTTTCCAAGCCCATCGGTGTCCCCTACTGACCGTGGACAGGGCGGGAAATTTTGCGCAGATAAATCTCAACGCTGACCCAGCTGTGACTCGAACCTGGGAACTACAGATTACGAGCCTGGCGCGCTGCCGACTGAGCCACCCCCGCCCCACAAATATTAGAGAATTTCCATGTTATGTCAATGGGAATTTAACATCGAAGCTCTATAACTTTTAAAATATGCATTTAATGAAAAAAATGTCGCTAAAAATAAATTAAAGGTCATAATCAAATCGAATCAAATCTTGATTTTCAATAAAATTCGTTCAATATTTAAAAGAGTTATGGAATGTTGGAAATTTAACAATAAATTATCATATTTTATAAAAATTATTCATAACTGTCTAATTCGGAATAATTATTTCGCAAACTTCTAAAATCTATAGTTATTTCATCAACGGTTTCAAACAATACTTATTTGCGTTTCAATAAATTTCTGAGATAACTAATGACTCATTACTGTTGTGAAATAGTCTAGATTCAATAACTCTTTAAATGCTGAACGAATATTGTTGAAAAATCGGGATTTAGATACATATGATTATAATATTTAATTTATCAACAGTCACATTTTTCCCTTAAATGCATATTTTAAAATTATAGAGCTTCAAAGTTGGATAGCCTAGGACATAACAAGAAATTGTCTAACAGTTTGGTAAGGCAGTTCCATATTGAGTGGTTAGCACGCTTGGCTACTGATCTAAGGGACCTGGGTTCGAGCCCAAGGTAAGGCATGGATATGGTGTTCTTGAGGGGAGATTTATTTTTGTTTTATTTATGTTACGGTTTGTTGAAGATTCATTTCAACTCCTTGAACGAGTTATATTATTGTTGTATCGATTAATACGCCCCCACGTAGCTATTTACCATTTCAAATTCAACTGAGTTTGGATTTGGGTTGGGTTGTTTTACCTCTGAGTGGCACTTTTTTGCACACCATGGCGAAATGGCCAGGTCACATGAACCCTGAAGGCTCAGAGAAGGATGGGGGAGGGGACCCACTGGAACAGCTGTTGGGAGACAGATGGTAGTCTCCCGTCAAGGCCATCCAGCGTGTTCTTTAACGTGCACATGGTATGACTCCCCGCACACGGGGCCACGGCTTAACGTCCCATCCGACGGACGGCGGCCTTTCCAAGCCCATCGGTGTCCCCTACTGACCGTGGGCAGGGCGGGGAATTTTGCGGAGATAAATCTCAACGCTGACCCAGCTGGGACTCGAACCTGGGAACTACAGATTACGAGCCTGGCGCGCTACCGACTGAGCCACCCCCGCCCCACTGAGTTTGGAATGCCATTCTATTACTCCCAACGAATAGCGTTTGAAATATTGTAGTAAATACTTCACTGACAACAGTTAAAAGTAAAGCGAATATGGTCAAAATTCTAATAAATACCACATTACAAACAGTTAAATAAACAGATGTGGTCAAAATTGTAGCAAATACTTCATTATAAAGAATTAAAGGGAAAAAAGTCAAAATTGCGGCAAATACTTTACTAAAAGCAATTAAAGAGAATAAGGTGAAAATTGTGGCAAACGCTTCATTACAAGCAGTTAAAGTAAAGAGAATAAGGCCACAATTGTGGCCGAATACTTCATTACAAACAGTTAAAAAATATAAGATCAAAATTGTGGCAAACACTTCATTATAAACGGTTAAAGTAAAGGAAAAAAAGTCAAAATTACTGAAAATACTTCATTACAAGCAGTTAAAGAGAATAAGGTCAAAATTATGGCAAATACTTTATTACAAGCAGTTAAAGTAAAGGAAATAAAGTCAAAATTGTGTGAAATATTTTCTTTCAAACAGTTAAAGAGAATAAGGACAAAATTGTGGCAAACACTTCATTACATGCAATTGAAGTAAAGGAAATAAAGATCAAAATTGTGGCAAACACTTCATTACATGCAATTGAAGTAAAGGAAATAAAGATCAAAATTGTGACAAACACTTCATTACAAACAGTTAAAGTAAATGTAATAAGATCAAAATTGTGACAAACACTTCATTACAAACAGTTAAAGTAAATGTAATAAGATCAAAATTGTGACAAACGCTTCATTACAAACAGTTAAAGTAAATGTAATAAGATCAAAATTGTGACAAACACTTCATTACAAACAGTTAAAGTAAATGTAATAAGATCAAAATTGTGACAAACACTTCATTACAAACAGTTAAAGTAAATGTAATAAGATCAAAATTGTGACAAACACTTCATTACAAACAGTTAAAGTAAATGTAATAAGATCAAAATTGTGACAAACACTTCATTACAAACAGTTAAAGTAAATGTAATAAGATCAAAATTGTGGCAAACACTTCATTAAAAACAGTTAAAGTAAATGTAATAAGATCAAAATTGTGACAAACACTTCATTACAAACAGTTAAAGTAAATGTAATAAGATCAAAATTGTGACAAACGCTTCATTACAAACAGTTAAAGTAAATGTAATAAGATCAAAATTGTGGCAAACACTTCATTACATGCAATTGAAGTAAAGGAAATAAAGATCAAAATTGTGACAAACACTTCATTACAAACAGTTAAAGTAAATGTAATAAGATCAAAATTGTGACAAACACTTCATTACAAAGAGTTAAAGTAAATGCAATAAGATCAAAATTGTGACAAACACTTCATTACAAACAGTTAAAGTAAATGTAATAAGATCAAAATTGTGACAAACACTTCATTACAAACAGTTAAAGTAAATGTAATAAGATCAAAATTGTGACAAACACTTCATTACAAAGAGTTAAAGTAAATGCAATAAGATCAAAATTGTGACAAACACTTCATTACAAACAGTTAAAGTAAATGTAATAAGATCAAAATTGTGACAAACACTTCATTACAAACAGTTAAAGTAAATGTAATAAGATCAAAATTGTGACAAACACTTCATTACAAACAGTTAAAGTAAATGTAATAAGATCAAAATTGTGGCAAACACTTCATTAAAAACAGTTAAAGTAAATGTAATAAGATCAAAATTGTGACAAACGCTTCATTACAAACAGTTAAAGTAAATGTAATAAGATCAAAATTGTGGCAAACACTTCATTAAAAACAGTTAAAGTAAATGTAATAAGATCAAAATTGTGACAAACGCTTCATTACAAACAGTTAAAGTAAATGTAATAAGATCAAAATTGTGACAAACGCTTCATTACAAACAGTTAAAGTAAATGTAATAAGATCAAAATTGTGACAAACACTTCATTACAAACAGTTAAAGTAAATGTAATAAGATCAAAATTGTGGCAAACACTTCATTACATGCAATTGAAGTAAAGGAAATAAAGATCAAAATTGTGACAAACACTTCATTACAAACAGTTAAAGTAAATGTAATAAGATCAAAATTGTGACAAACACTTCATTACAAACAGTTAAAGTAAATGTAATAAGATCAAAATTGTGACAAACACTTCATTACATACAGTTAAAGTAAATGTAATAAGATCAAAATTGTGACAAACACTTCATTACAAACAGTTAAAGTAAATGTAATAAGATCAAAATTGTGACAAACACTTCATTACAAACAGTTAAAGTAAATGTAATAAGATCAAAATTGTGACAAACACTTCATTACAAACAGTTAAAGTAAATGTAATAAGATCAAAATTGTGACAAACACTTCATTACAAACAGTTAAAGTAAATGTAATAAGATCAAAATTGTGACAAACACTTCATTACAAACAGTTAAAGTAAATGTAATAAGATCAAAATTGTGACAAACACTTCATTACAAACAGTTAAAGTAAATGTAATAAGATCAAAATTGTGACAAACACTTCATTACAAACAGTTAAAGTAAATGTAATAAGATCAAAATTGTGACAAACACTTCATTACAAACAGTTAAAGTAAATGTAATAAGATCAAAATTGTGACAAACACTTCATTACAAACAGTTAAAGTAAATGTAATAAGATCAAAATTGTGACAAACACTTCATTACAAACAGTTAAAGTAAATGTAATAAGATCAAAATTGTGACAAACACTTCATTACAAACAGTTAAAGTAAATGTAATAAGATCAAAATTGTGACAAACGCTTCATTACAAACAGTTAAAGTAAATGTAATAAGATCAAAATTGTGACAAACGCTTCATTACAAACAGTTAAAGTAAATGTAATAAGATCAAAATTGTGGCAAACACTTCATTACATGCAATTGAAGTAAAGGAAATAAAGATCAAAATTGTGACAAACACTTCATTACAAACAGTTAAAGTAAATGTAATAAGATCAAAATTGTGACAAACACTTCATTACAAACAGTTGAAGTAAATGTAATAAGATCAAAATTGTGACAAACACTTCATTACAAACAGTTAAAGTAAATGTAATAAGATCAAAATTGTGACAAACACTTCATTACATACAGTTAAAGTAAATGTAATAAGATCAAAATTGTGGCAAACACTTCATTAAAAACAGTTAAAGTAAATGTAATAAGATCAAAATTGTGACAAAAACTTCATTACAAACACTTAAAGTAAATGTAATAAGATCAAAATTGTGACAAACGCTTCATTACAAACAGTTAAAGCAAATGTAATAAGATCAAAATTGTGACAAAAACTTCATTACAAACAGTTAAAGTAAATGTAATAAGATCAAAATTGTGACAACGCTTCATTACAAACAGTTAAAGTAAATGCAATAAGATCAAAATTGTAACAAACGCTTCATTAAAAGCAGTTAAAGTAAATGTAATAAGATCAAAATTGTGACAAACACTTCATTACAAACAGTTGAAGTAAATGTAATAAGATCAAAATTGTGACAAACACTTCATTACAAACAGTTAAAGTAAATGTAATAAGATCAAAATTGTGACAAACACTTCATTACAAACAGTTAAAGTAAATGTAATAAGATCAAAATTGTGACAAACACTTCATTACATACAGTTAAAGTAAATGTAATAAGATCAAAATTGTGACAAACACTTCATTACATACAGTTAAAGTAAATGTAATAAGATCAAAATTGTGACAAACACTTCATTACAAACAGTTAAAGTAAATGTAATTAGATCAAAATTGTGACAAACACTTCATTACAAACAGTTAAAGTAAATGTAATAAGATCAAAATTGTGACAAACACTTCATTACAAACAGTTAAAGTAAATGTAATAAGATCAAAATTGTGACAAACACTTCATTACAAACAGTTAAAGTAAATGTAATAAGATCAAAATTGTGACAAACACTTCATTACAAACAGTTAAAGTAAATGTAATAAGATCAAAATTGTGACAAACACTTCATTACAAACAGTTAAAGTAAATGTAATAAGATCAAAATTGTGACAAACACTTCATTACAAACAGTTAAAGTAAATGTAATAAGATCAAAATTGTGACAAACACTTCATTACAAACAGTTAAAGTAAATGTAATAAGATCAAAATTGTGACAAACACTTCATTACAAACAGTTAAAGTAAATGTAATAAGATCAAAATTGTGACAAACGCTTCATTACAAACAGTTAAAGTAAATGTAATAAGATCAAAATTGTGACAAACGCTTCATTACAAACAGTTAAAGTAAATGCAATAAGATCAAAATTGTAACAAACGCTTCATTAAAAACAGTTAAAGTAAATGTAATAAGATCAAAATTGTGACAAACACTTCATTACAAACAGTTAGAGTAAATGTAATAAGATCAAAATTGTGACAAACACTTCATTATAAACAGTTAAAGTAAATGTAATAAGATCAAAATTGTGAGAAACACTTCATTACAAACAGTTAAAGTAAATGTAATAAGATCAAAATTGTGGCAAACACTTCATTAAAAACAGTTAAAGTAAATGTAATAAGATCAAAATTGTGACAAAAACTTCATTACAAACAGTTAAAGTAAATGTAATAAGATCAAAATTGTGACAAACGCTTCATTACAAACAGTTAAAGTAAATGTAATAAGATCAAAATTGTGACAAACACTTCATTACAAACAGTTAAAGTAAATGTAATAAGATCAAAATTGTGACAAACGCTTCATTACAAACAGTTAAAGTAAATGCAATAAGATCAAAATTGTAACAAACGCTTCATTAAAAGCAGTTAAAGTAAATGTAATAAGATCAAAAATGTGACAAACACTTCATTACAAACAGTTAAAGTAAATGTAATAAGATCAAAATTGTGACAAACACTTCATTACAAACAGTTAAAGTAAATGTAATAAGATCAAAATTGTGACAAACACTTCATTACAAACAGTTAAAGTAAATGTAATAAGATCAAAATTGTGACAAACACTTCATTACATACAGTTAAAGTAAATGTAATAAGATCAAAATTGTGACAAATACTTCATTACAAACAGTTAAAGTAAATGTAATAAGATCAAAATTGTGACAAAAACTTCATTACAAACAGTTAGAGTAAATGTAATAAGATGAAAATTGTGACAAACACTTCATTACAAACAGTTAGAGTAAATGTAATAAGATCAAAATTGTGACAAACACTTCATTACAAACAGTTAGAGTAAATGTAATAAGATCAAAATTGTGACAAACACTTCATTACAAACAGTTAGAGTAAATGTAATAAGATCAAAATTGTGACAAACACTTCATTACAAACAGTTAGAGTAAATGTAATAAGATCAAAATTGTGACAAACACTTCATTACAAACAGTTAGAGTAAATGTAATAAGATCAAAATTGTGACAAACACTTCATTACAAACAGTTAGAGTAAATGTAATAAGATCAAAATAGTGACAAACACTTCATTACAAACAGTTAAAGTTAGGAGACTGAAGTCAGCTCCGTTGAACTCCGTTGGCTTTATCTCAAAAAGTCTTTTTTTGCTACCCAAATTAACTTTCCCTTTACCTTTTGAAATCGCTTTTGCTCAACGTTTCCTTTTGACTGTTGTTGACGCTAAAGCAGCTTATTCTGTTGTTGCTTTAACAAGGTATTTTTCAACACTACAAAGGAGCAACAGTGAACCAATAGCTACAAAATTGTTGCTCAGCAGTTTGTTAAAACCTGTAGAGTTTGTTTTTGCTGCCAAGGTAACAATAGGAAGCGCCAAAACAGAGCAAGAAATAGCCAATTCTTGGGGAATTTATTGACAATGAGTATGTTGAGTGCAAAGTGCGTTGTCCAGTTTGTGAATATGTTTTAAAGTTCCTTTTACAAAGGATGAAATATCGGGATAGACGTGGCTTTAAAACAACGCCTTAAGACTATCTGAAAGTGTGAAAGTTCTCTTCGACTCCGAGGATTTTTCTGCGATTTCTTAGCCAATCTCCTGAAGGAATTCGCTCTCTTCTTTTCGTTGCAAAACTTGTCGGAATAAACTCGGATGGGGGAAGCTTAAGAATCGGATTTCTTTTTAGGGATATTTACTCTGTGAAGAGGGAAAGGCAAAAATGATGGATGAAAGGACACAAAAAAGATGAAGAAGATGAAAAGGCTGGAAAAAGAGAAGATAAAAAGAATATGTGTGCAAAAAAAAGGGGGAACTGAGGAGTGAAAAGTTGACGAAGAATGGAAGGAAGAGATGAAACCGAGGAAAGGAAAACGGAAAGAAAAACGACTACTCTTTAAACCTTTATGAAAAGGAAAAACGTTTTTGAAGAATAAAAAATTATTCTCGCTTTTATTGTCTGGCATCTCAATAAGATGAGAATCTCATATAGCAGCATTTCTTAGCTTATGGTTGCTGGTATGGCGGGAAATAAGTGAAATGGCTTCCTAGGCATAGAAGTTGATCTAATTGGCTCTCTCAACCCACTTCGATATTTGTTTAACATTGAAGGTATCCTAGGAGTGGGTAGCTGTAAAAAGGGCACTCGTGCCCCTCAGATGGAAGCGATAATCAAGTCTGAATTATATGCTTTTCTGCTCTCAGTACCACTAATGGTTAGTGAAGTCGGTTAAATTCTGGGGAGTGAACTGACGTTAAATTGCCGGTGAGTGAAATGTCGGCTAAACTGTTGGTGAGTGAAGTGTCGGTTAAACTGATGGTGAGTGAAGTATCAGTTAATTTTCTGGTAAGTGAAGTGTCGGTTAAATTGCTGGTGAGTGAAGTGTCGGTTAATTTTCTGGTGAGTGAAGTGTTGGTTAAACTGTTGGTGAGTGAAGTGTCGATTAAACTGATGGTGAGAGAAGTATCAGTTAATTTTCTGGTGAGTGAAGTGTCGGTTAAATTGCTGGTGAGTGAAGTGTCGGTTAAATTGCTGGTGAGTGAAGTGTCGGTTAAACTGTTGGTGAGTGAAGTGTCGGTTAAAATTCTGGTGAGTGAAGTGTCGATTAAACTGATGGTGAGAGAAGTGTCGATTAAACTGATGGTGAGAGAAGTGTCGGTTAAATTGCTGGTGAGTGAAGTGTCGATTAAACTGCTGGTGAGTGAAATGTCGATTAAACTGATGGTGAGTGAAGTGTCGATTAAACTGATGGTGAGTGAAGTGTCGGTTAAATTGCTGGTGAGTGAAGTGTCGGTTAAATTGCTAGTGAGTGAAATGTCGATTAAACTGATGGTGAGTGAAGTGTCGATTAAACTGATGGTGAGTGAAGTGTCGGTTAATTTTCTGGTGAGTGAAGTGTCAGTTAAATTGCTGGTGATTGAAGTGTCGGTTAATTTTCTGGTGAGTGAAGTGTCGGTTAATTTGGCTTTATCTCAAAAAGCTCTTCACTCACCAGCAATTAACCGACACTTCACTCATTTTCAACACTTCAAATTAACGACATTTCACTCATATTTCCCTCAGAGGTGAAATAATACAACAAAACAACATCACATTTTTTAAAATGGTCAATAGTATGTTCTTCAGTATGATCTATCTTGACTGTTAATTCAGGTCTGTTTTAATAATTTTGACAGGAGACTCCCATCTGTTCGAGTTACCTTTTACAGAAGGCTCCCATCTGTCCTGAGTATTGCTCTAAATAGTCTTCATAGATATTATCTGTTTTAACCACATTTGAATTATATAAATAGGAAGCTCCCTTCTAAACTAATAGTCTTTATCAAAGGCTCCCATCTTCTCTATGATGTTTGAGAGGTGACTTCTATCTGACCTAAAAACTTCTTGGGGAGCTTAAATCTGCCCTTTTCAGTCTGAAAGCAGGCTCCATCTGCAGGAATAGCTTTGACAATAGGCTCTCGTCTACAGGGAGAGTTTGTAAAAGAGCTCTCCCTCTACAGGGGCAATTTTGACAAGAGACTCCCATCTACAGGAGTAGTTTTCGCAAGAGGATTTCATCTACAGGAGTAGTTTTCGCAAGAGGATTTCATCTACAGGAGTAATTTTCGCGAGAGGCTCCCATCTACAGGAGTAGTTGTGACAAGAAGCTCCCATATATAGAAGAAGTTTGACAAGAGGCTTCCACCTACACGACGAGAGGCTCCCATATACAGGAGTAGTTGTAACAAGAGATTCCCATATATAGAAGTAGTTTGACAAGAGGCTTCCACCTACAAGACAAGAGGCTCCCATCTACAGGAGTAGTTGTAACAAGAGGCTCCCATATACAGAAGTAGTTTGACAAGAGGCTTCCATCTACACGACGAGAGGCTCCCATCTACAGGAGTAGTTGTAACAAAAAGTTCCCATATACAGTAGTTTGACAAGAGGCTTCCACCTTCACGACGAGAGGCTCCCATTTACAGGAGTAGTTGTAACAAGAGGCTTCCACCTACATAACGAGAGGTTCCCATCTACAGAAGTATTTGTAACAAGAGGCTCCCATATACAGAAGTGGTTTGACAAGAGGCTTCCATCTACACGACGAGAGGCTCCTACCTACACGACGAGAGGCTCCCATCTACAGGAGTAGTTGTAACAAAAAGTTCCCATATACAGAAGACGTTTGACAAGAGGCTTCCACCTACACGACAAGAGGCTCCCATCTGCAGTAGTAGTTGTAACAAGAGGCTCCCACATACAGAAGTTGTTTGACAATAGGATTCCACCTACATGACGAGAGGCTCTCATCTACAGGAGTAGTTGTAACAAAAAGTTCCCATATACAGAAGTAGTTTGACAAGAGGCTTCCACCTTCACGACGAGAGGCTCCCATCTACAGGAGTAGTTGTAACAAGAGGGTTCCACCTACACGACGAGAGGCTCCCATCTACAGGAGTAGTTGTAACAAAAGGTTCCCATATACAGAAGTAGTTTGACAAGAGGCTTCCACCTTCACGACGAGAGGCTCCCATCTACAGGAGTAGTTGTAACAAGAGGCTCCCATATACAGAAGTGTTTTGACAAGAGGCTCCCATCTGTAGGAGTAGTTTTCACAACAGGCTTCGTCTACAGGAGTGGTTTTCACAAGAGATCCCATCTACAGGTATTTTTGACAAGTGGCTCTCATCTAACCCAACAACTCTCCGAAACTGCCTTTCCTACTTTGACAGGAGTCTCCCATGTGCTCCAATCTGACACTAAAGTTCCATGCAAGAGGTGCATTTATCACAGTGCTTGATAAGACAGCTTCGCTTCCGGGCACAAATAACCGACACTAAGCTCTATGGAGTTCTTCCGAAATGCGAAGACCTTGTTTGTCTCCAGGCAAAATAATGAACATTTCACAACGAAATAATATTTATCATTTGCATCCAGATTTTCGCGTCGCTTTTCAAAACATTGTCTACTCGTTTATTAACATAAAAAGATCAGTAATCCTTCGTTGTCATGTCTCAACCGATGCAAGAAATGACAGATGCTAGGAAAAAGGAAGACGCTCTGAAAATGTGAAGGAGAGAGAAAGGATTTCGTTACCATTGCCACTGATTGTCGTTAACTTGACTCTAAGCTCAGGAGCACGAATATCTTGTCATGGAGCAACTCTCGCTCTCAGTCCTCCAGAAACAAAGATTAACGGGATTCCAGAAGACAGACGACGCTGTCATCCTCTGCACGCGACACCATCACAGAAACTGGGGAAGATGCCGTCGAAAAGTAGGACGACGACGGCATTGGGCGTTGATGGAAAGCCTGTAATCTAGGACTTCCTCAGGAAGAATTTCTTTGCCTCGTTACCTTTTTCCTTTTTTTTTTATTTATTTTATCATGCCTCGTTGTTCCTCTGGTACGAGTCGTTTTCTGAGCTTTCAGTTTTCCGTTTGATATCCGACGAGATGTCTCTTGTCTTCGGAGAGGAGAAAGATATGTAAAATTCTCGCCATTCTTTGGAAATGTCATCTCTCTGTCTCTTCGGAGAAGGTGCAGTGATGGAGATGGCAGAAAGGGATGCTGATAGCAGGAAGAGTGGAGATCGAGAAAGGGGGATGGTATGATATAGAGGATGTGGAGAAGGTGGATAGAAAAAGATGCTTTTTGAGTTGGGGAGGGTGAGAAGGGGAGAAGAAGAGTTTGAATAAGTAATAACATCATTTGAGGTCACGAAGAGTGTGAAGATTAGAAATGAAATTAAAGAGAAGATTCTCAGTTCAGGAATGTAGAAATAAGATAAAGTGGAGGATGATCAGTGGAGGAGATTAGAAATAAAGTGAGGTGGAGGATGGGCTGTAGAGGAAATTAGAAAGATGAAATAGAGGCTCAGTAGAAGAAATTAGAAATTAGATGAAATAGAGAGTCCTTAAAAGGACACCTAGGCTAAACACCACAATGTTAAAGGCTCTTTTGGGGTTTGGGTTGTTTTCTTTTATCGTGCACACAATGAGCTAAATGGCCAGGTCACAAGGGCCCCAAGAGATTCTAGTTTCATAGACGAAGGAGACCCACTGGCAGTTGTTAGGAAAAAGATGGAAGTCTCCCATCAAGTCCACCCAGCGTGTTTTATATAGTGCATGGGAAACGCCTTTCCTGCACGAAGTGCAAGACGAAGCTTAAAAAATACAATTGCACTACGTTTTAATACTCTATCTGCAGGATAAGGAAGAAAAGATGCGAAAATTTGAAATGTCTATACTTATTGATGTACAATCGCTCAAAAAAGTATCCGAACCGTTTGGTTGATTACAGAATTCAGAAAAAATATCTGGCAACGATTTTTTTTTAGAAATTAGTGATCTGGCAACCTTCGTGTCACGTGACACGAAAGTTGCCAGATCACTAATTTCTAAAAAAAAAATCGTTGCCAGATATTTTTTATGAATTTTATAATCAACCATAGCGTTCGGATATTTTTTTAATATATATAATGCGTATGAATATATAATGCAATGAATATGGAGCGTGTGCAGTTACCGTTCACAGCAAACTGGAGCGGTTGCGGTTAATGTTCACAGCACATTGAATTGTTCTGATAAATTAGATGATTTTTTTGAGAATTTTGACTGAGTTAACTAAACAAATTAAAGATGTCCAACAACAAAATGAAAGACTTATGACTGAAAATCAAACTTTGCAGAAAGAAATTAAGGGATTAAAAGGGAAAATGAATGATTTAGAGCAAAACGGTAGGAATTGTAATTTAGAGATAGTGGGAGTTCCTGAAACAATGAATGAAAATGTGAAGGAGATAGTTACTCATATCGCAAGTGTATTAAATGTACAGGATGAAGATATGAATATACAGGCTGTTCATAGAGTGCCAACAAAAATTAAACAAAAAATTAAACCAATAATTGTCCAACTAGCTATGAGAAAAATGAAAGAAAATTGGATCAAGTGTTGGAAATTAAAGAAGACATTATTCACTAAGGAAATACATGAGGGGCTGCCTGATGGTAGAGTTTACGTAAATGATCATCTAACACAAGAAAACAAGCAGCTACTGTATGAATTAAAGAAATTACAGAGGGAAAAAGATTTCAAGTTTGTATGGGTCAAGGACTCAAAACTTTATGTAAGGAAAACGGAAACATCCAGGGTGCTAAGGATTAGGGATAGTGATGACTTAAATCTGTTAATGGATTAGTGAAATGGAAAATAAAACGATGAGTAACAATATTGTTTCTGGTACTGAGATGCTGAACAATGGCAATGACATGGAAACAATTCCTGTTTTTGATTATTGTAATTTGGATGAAATATACAGGGTCTGTGAAATAGATAGTGACAATGTTTATGATAGGAATTTGTATAAATGGCCTGGGGGTATAAATGTTATTATGGGTAACATCAGAAGTTTGCGGAGGAATTTTGTTCATTTTTTACTTTACTTAAATTTAATAGAACTTAAACCTGATATAATTGTTTTAACAGAGATATGGATTGGTGATGATGAAATACAATTGTATACAATACCTAATTATAAAGTTTATTATAAATGCCAAAATGAAAGTAGATCAGGTGGAGTGATTGTGTTTGTTAAACAGTGCATAACAGTGTATGGATTTAATAATGCGTTTGTTACTGCCAATATGGTAGAAATTTCTTTTAAACTAAATAATATAACATTTCTCCTACTGGCGTTTTGCAGGTTACATTCATATACAAAACAAAATTTTGTTACAGAACTAGGGAATAAACTAGAAACTATAAATAATAATAATGTTTTCATAATAGGTGATATGAATATTAATCTAAAAGGAAATGATAAAATTAAACATGAATATTTACAGCTGATTAAGTCAAATGGTTTTATTGTGTGTGATGGAGAGATCACTAGAGAGGAAGCAAAAACTTGTTTGGACCATGTATTTGTAAGAAGTACGATCCAAAATAATTTAACTACTTATATTATTAAACTTAATATTACCGATCATTATTTTATACGAATATATTTCCAGTTAGAATTGAACAGAAATCGGAAAAAAATCAATACTATACGTAGGATAAATGTGGACAAGTTAAAAAAATCTTTGAAAGGTAAAGACTGGAATGAAATTAAAATGGGAAATGATGTAAATGCTTCATTCAGGTTATTTTTACTGAAATTGCAGGATATGATAGAGTTATCAAAAGAAACTATATATTTAATAGAGAAAAGAGGTTGAAACCATGGATAACAAATGCTCTTTTAAATTCTATTAAAAAGAAAAATAAGTTATATAAGTTGAGTAAAAAACAACCATTTAATACAAACCTAAATAATTATTTTAGAAAATACAGAAACTTAATATTAAAATTAATCAAAGAAGCAAAGTCAAAGTATTACATTGCAAAATTTTTAGATAGTGACGGTGATACTAAACAATATTGGAAAATTATAAATGATTTGTCTGGTCGACAGCAAAAGAACTTAATGTCCCCTTCAGAAATAAAAATAAATGATATTATTTATTCTTTTAATGAAAATCCTGTGTTGTTTATTGATAAATTTAATACCTGTTATACAGAAATGTTTGGTAATCTTGTAAAGGAAATTCCTGATTATGCTGATAATGAAAGTCATAAATCGATTTCATCTCAAAATTCTATTTTTATTGTTTATATATCAGAGAATGAGATTTTTGCAGTTATTGCATCATTAAAATTAGGAAAAGCAGTTGGAAGTGATCAGATATCTGTGGAGACACTAAAAGAGATAAAAAGTTATATTGTAGATATATTATGTTACCTATTTAACTTATCGTTATCATCTGGATGTTTTCCCTCGATTTTGAAAGATTCAACCGTTGTCCCAATATATAAAGGAGGTGAATATTTAGATATCGCAAATTACAGACCGATATCCTTGCTCTCAATTTTTTCAAAGATTTTCGAAAACCTACTTAAAACTAGAATTCTAAATTTCTTGAATAGAAACAATTTTTTTTCTGATCATCAGTATGGGTTTAGAAAAAATGTAGGTACTCAGGCTGCTATATTACAATTGACTTCCACAGTATACAGATCTATAAATGATAATTTGAAAACTGTTGTGCTATTTTTGGACATAAAAAAAAAAGCGTTTGACTCGGTTTCGCATGATTTGCTGATAAAAAAACTTGAAATGGCTGGAATTCGAGGAAATGTTTTGAAATGGTTGGAAACATATTTGAAAAATAGAATTCAAAGAGTAAAAATGGTAAACTTGTTTAGTAAGGGAATTGAACTAAAATATGGAGTTACACAGGGTTCTGTGTTGGGGCCAATATTATTTAACGTTTTTATAAACGATCTTTGTAATTTTGAACCTAAAGGAAAAATAATAACTTTCGCTGATGATACAGCTTTGATATGTGCGGCTGACAATGAGAATATTTTAATTGAAGAAATAAATGAAGACTTGGGTAATATTAGAAAATGGTTCTTAAAAAATAAATTGTTATTGAATATTAATAAAACGAAATATTTATATTTCAATTTAAAACGTAATAAAGTCGATAAGTTAAAAAATAAATTATTATATCATTCTGTAAATTGTTTAGGACATCAGTGTGCATGTGAAGCAATTGAAAGAGTAGAATATTATAAATATTTGGGGGTATATATAGACAGTCAGTTAAATTGGAATGAACATATTAAATTTTTGATAAAAAATTAATGCAATAATTCCAAAATTGTTTTATATTAGAAATTTTATGAATCTTACTTTTTTAAAGCTTATATATAATGCTTGGGTTAAGTCATATTTAAGTTATGGAATAATATCTTGGGGAGGAATGTTTTATAGTAATATTAAATCCTTAGTTACTATTCAAAATAGAGTAATTAGATGTATATTAAGAAAAAGAAAATATGATAGTGTTAAATATTTTTATAATGATCTTCAAATTTTACCACTAAGGAAAATGTATGTTTATAATGTGATCTTATATTTAAAAAAGCACTATAGAGAAAGTGACATTAAAAATGTAATGCAGAATACCAGAATAAGTGCACATATTAATTTCATTGTACGACTTCCGAAGAAAACTATTACGCAAAAACTTTATACATTTTTGGCGCCTAAAATATTTAACAGTTTACCTGAAACTATAAAGGATGAAATAAATTCTTTTACGTTTTCTCGAAAACTAAGAGATTGGATTTGTAATATAGATGATATAGAAAAATTTCTTTAGGTTGGAGGGTTTTTCCCCTATATTTCTGATTCTAAAATTTTCTTTTTATTTGTTTGCTCTTTTGGATGTTAAATTTCTGAATAAAAATTGGTGTATTTATAGTTTATTATTGATTCTGTTACTATGTTGTTGATGTAATCATGACAGGAAATATTAATATGGTAATATACTTAAAATGTTGTTTCTAATGTTTATATATGTTTTTTATTTTAACTTATACTCCGCGTGACAGTCTATGAACTCTTGTGGAGTTGTATATTTCCAAAATTTTTGTAAATACTTATATTGTATCAAAATTTAATATAAATGGAAATAAAGGATACTACTACTATACTACTACTACACTGGATCGTGTGAGCTCACAAAAACCTGGATCATGTGGGCCCACTCACAAAAATATTGAGCGTGTGCAGTTACCGTTCACAGCAAACTGGAGCGGTTGCGGTTAATGTTCACAGCACATTGGATCGTGTGAGCTCACAAAAACCTGGATCGTGTGGGCCCACTCACAAAAATATTGAGCGTGGTCAGTTACCGTTCACAGCAAACTGGAGCGGTTGCGGTTAATGTTCACAACACATTGCATCGCGTGAGCTCACAAAAACCTGGATCGTGTGGGCCCAATCACAAAAATATTGAGCGTGTGCAGTTACCGTTCATAGCAAACTGGAGCGGTTGCGGTTAATGTTCACAGCACATTGGATCGTGTGAGCTCACAAAAACCTGGATCGTGTGGGCCCACTCACAAAAATATTGAGCGTGTGCAGTTACCGTTCACAGCAAACTGTAGCGGTTGCGGTTAATGTTCACAGCACATTGGATCGTGTGAGCTCACAAAAACCTGGATCGTGTGGGCCCACTCACAAAAATATTGAGCGTGGGCAGTTACCGCTCACAGCAAACTTGAGCGGTTGCGGTTAATGTTCACAACACATTGCATCGCGTGAGCTCACAAAAACCTGGATCGTGTGGGCCCAATCACAAAAATATTGAGCGTGTGCAGTTACCGTTCACAGCAAACTGGAGCGGTTGCGGTTAATGTTCACAACACATTGCATCGCGTGAGCTCACAAAAACCTGGATCGTGTGGGCCCAATCACAAAAATATTGAGCGTGTGCAGTTACCGTTCACAGCAAACTGGAGCGGTTGCGGTTAATGTTCACAACACATTGCATCGCGTGAGCTCACAAAAACCTGGATCGTGTGGACCCAATCACAAAAATATTGAGCGTGTGCAGTTACCGTTCACAGCAAACTGGAGCGTGTGCAATAACTGCACACGCTCCAGTTTGCTGTGAACGGTAACTGGAGCGTGTACAGTTGCTGTACACGCTCCAGATATTTTTTCAGGAATGTATTCTACAATCAACCATAGAGTTCGGATACTTTTTTGAGCGACTGTACCGCACTCAAGCACTGGTATGTGACCATTACAACATATAAAACAGTGAGCAATGATTTGTCACATAGCCGTAGCTCCGTGTGCAGGGAATCATATCCTGTGAACATTGAAGAAAACTCTGGATGGCCTTGACTGTAGCTATCATCTGTTTCCTAACATCTGTTAGCCATCATCCAACGAGACGGCGACTTTTCTAAGCCCATCGGTGTCCCCTACTGACCGGGGGAAAAGTTAGAGACCGACTGAGACAACTCCCGCCTCGAACAGAGGATATAATTCTTAGGAAATACTGCGATTTTACAAAGGGAGTGGGGAAGAATCAAACCCATCACTGCGAAACTCATATTCTCAAATTAAAGCAAACTCTTCTCTCTAATTATGTAGTACAGAGCCACCCAATCTCCCAGAATCCACAATGACTGCTCTTATTTATCATCTGGAAGACGAGGAAGAGTTAGAAGGCCACAGGTGCTGCATTCGCAGACACTACATTGCTCTGTGTGATTCGTGCTCGGTAATTGCGACCGTTTCATCTTACTCTCTCTCTGCTTTTGGAAGACTCTTCCTCACTCTCACTCCCCAGAGGAAAGGTCTCGTGCTTTAGGTTGCTTCTCCTGCCTCTAATGAAGCACTCCTCGTGCGCGCTCCCGACCGTTTGCTTTTCGTCGTCCTAATCCCTCCATCCCTGCGCTCCGAGACAGATTACTGTCGCTTCGGGGCGATTAAATGCCACGAGTTCCGCCGCAGCTGTTGCTCTGAGGCTGCCGTTTTAGAGAGCAGCTCGCCGCTCTCTTTTTCTAAAAATAAAATAGAGAGCGGAGAAAGGATGTTTTTTTCACTTTTGACTCTTTTTTTTTTAAATATTAGCTTCCTTTTCTCTTGTATCTTCTTCAATAGCAATTTTCTTCTCTTTTCCGAAATAGGAAGAGAAATACAGTCGCTCAAATAAATATCCGAACACTATGGTTGATTACAGAATTCAGAAAAAATATCTGGCAATGATTTTTTTTTTATTTAGAAATGA